>OU342963.1:24185000-25435000 GCA_910592155.1 Ypsolopha scabrella
CCACCTGATTGGTGCAACCAGATTTTCTTTCTCTTGCTCCTATATATATCTGTCTCTTTCTAATAAACGAGTGAAATTTCGCACTATGATCGCACGTTCTGAAACGCTTCCTAGCTGTGTGTGTTCGAAAAATATTATGAAATATTTCTTTAGTTTTTTTAAAAATATACTACGGTGAAATAATGCAACTTTATACTATAATTTGCAAAAATAAAGATGTATGTATCACAGAAATAAATTATTTGAAGTCTCATATTTTCCAATATTTTTATCGTTATCAAGTTCCATGTTCATTTTAGTTTACATAGCCAAATTCATACTGGAGGGAGACGGTTCCTTAGTCTGAGGTAAATATGTCTGAGAAAGTTGGAAAAAGTTTAGTGCGAGTAGTGCGGTGAATACAAAAAAAGGTTGGAAAATGCTGTTTGTCAATGAATAAAATTTAATATAAGTTTTACAAGTTTCAAGTTTTTACAGTCATTATTGTTATTTTTACTGTATTAGTTTGGACCATTGGATTGGAGGGACCGACTACTGTTTTGAACTGAAAAAAGAGCCTTCACTTTGCAATTTTTTTCGATGCAATTAATTTACGACCAAGGTACGCTTTAATACGTATGCAGCGTTTTAACTCGAAGTCCTTGGGAAAAAAAATCAGGGCCTTAGGCCCTAGTCGTAAGAAGGCCCGTTTGTAGGACCGTATCCATGGGAAACAGGCATGAGTATGATTACCTTTTCAAGTAGGAGTGGAGTAAAATCCAAAACTATATGGAGTACTGAAAAATGCTGAATGGTGTTCCGAGGCCAATATTAATGAAATCAAAACTGATTTGAGAATCGAACACGCTGATTTTCAAAAGTGGCGTAGTACCACTGGGAGGCTCAAATAATTCCATTTGATGATTTTGGAAATATTGCTAGCTGTTTTGTTTCTTTTTATAAAACTATAAAATATACCTACTATCCAGCTGGCGGCTGGATAAGAGGATGGAGGAGTGCAAAGAGTCGGGAAATCTTGGAAAGGCTTAGCAGTGGACGATAACAGGCTGATGGATGGATGGTGTATGAACCAATTAAATATTCTTAAAATAAAGGTAAGTATAAATAATAATTTATTTCAGAAAATTCTTATTCTATATTACAGTCATTATTAGCAATAATCACATCAAATTAAATTAAGATTAAATTGAGTAGAGTATTTATTTCATGACACCTCCTAATTAGAAAGGAGGCAAGAATTTTTTAAGTACAATCCTGTACTATGCACCAATATAAAATGCATCTAAAATATTGTACTGTTAATATTTAATTTTATCGTAAAAAATGCTGACTCTTACACTAAGGTAATAGAGCTTAGAATTTATCTCCTTTCGATGGGTTTAGTCAGTTCGGAGCTAGCTTTCTTTTTCTTTTCTAGGGTTTTCTTCTCGTAAGGTCTGTGGTCGACAAAGTCCTGAAGTTCTGGCGCATCGTCCGGCTGGGGCTGGTCGTTTTGTTCTGGTATCTCAGGGTTGGCTTCTAGAAGCTTCCCAGCGCTCCTGCCGGCGGGAAGGGCGTGGAACGCTTCAGCCAGCTCAGGGTTGATGTCTTCGAGAGGCATGTCTCCAGTCCTGATGTAGACGGGAACGTAACCAGGGACTGGCGGCAGGAACTGCCATTTCGGTCTAGCCTCTGTAACAAGAGATACGATGTTTGAAGTGATGAAACTTGGACGATAATCGCGTGGATCCCGGTTCTGTCGATCCCCTGGGAATTTCCCAAAATCCTTTATTATGGATGTCTGCGTAATACGAAGAACCTACAGTTCAAATTTAATGTTGTTACGTCAAGCCGCTTGGTCTAGTCTAGGCGTTCACAGATTAGTCGGTCGGTCAGGCTATTCTTTTATAATAGTTTGAAAAGCCGGTTAAGTGCGAGTATACGAGGAACCTACAGTCCAAATTTAATGTTGTTAGGTCAAGCCGTTTGGTCTAGTCTAGGCGTTCACAGATTAGTCGGTCGGTCAGGGTATTCTTTTATAATAGTTTTAAAAGCCGGTTAAGTGCGAATATACGAGGAACCTACAGTCCAATTTTAATGTTGTTAGGTCAAGCCGTTTGGTCTAGTCTAGGCGTTCACAGATTAGTCGGTCGGTCAGGGTATTCTTTTATAATAAGTAGTTTAAAAAACCGGTCAAGTGCGAGCAGGACCCGCGCCTGTAGGGTTAAGGGTAACAAAAAATCGGTTCCTTTTTTATGTATGCCCCCCCTAAAAATTATAAAATTTATGTTTTAATTTAATATTCGGTTTTGGTTCAACATTCTACATAACCCTACGGAACCCTAAAAACGCCTAATTTGCCATGTAATTAGGTGTAAAATTATTCTGGAATTCAGGAAAATAGGAAATAATTCTTTTACACCCGTCAAATGAATCACCTTTGAAGGAACCAGGAAATTATGTACGATCGACACACTGTTTTTTTTTCCGAAGTTTGATTGATGAATCCGACATTGAACTTTTAAAAGCTGTAAACTAATTTTGTATAGCATTTATGAACAACGGTCAACCGTGAAACCTTCAGAATAATAAAACTGTCAGACAATTAAGTTTATTCATATATTATTGGGGACCTGTACTCCAAAATTAAAAAACGGAACCCTTAAGGTATGATGTGCG
Source organism: Ypsolopha scabrella (assembly GCA_910592155.1). NCBI lineage: Eukaryota > Metazoa > Arthropoda > Insecta > Lepidoptera > Ypsolophidae > Ypsolopha > Ypsolopha scabrella. The sequence continues at coordinate 24,187,659 of OU342963.1, forward strand.
TGTTTATCACAGCGTTTTTTCTTTCAGCGTATACGTGGGACGCACTATAAGTTTCCGGAATGAATATGAAAAAATACTATTAAAGGTACAAAATTAATTTATTGTTTTTCAAAATAATCTCCCTTGGCGTCTATGCACTTTTTCATTCGATCAAACCAGTTTTGAAAACTTTTGTGCCACTCCCCTGTGGTGACCTCTGAAACGTGTTTTTCATACTCCTCGACAGCCTCTTCTGGTGATGAAAATCGTTGACCGCGTAATTGGTTCTTAATTTTTGGGAACAGAAAAAAGTCACAAGGTGCCAGGTCGGGACTGTATGCAGGATGACTCATGAGTTCTACATTTTTCGTCTTCAAAAAGTCGTTTGTCTGTCTGGCCGTGTGAGAACTAGCATTGTCGTGGTGCAGGATGATACGGCGTTTACGGTTATTTTTACGGAGTTCGTCAATAACTTCCGGCAAACAAATGGTCGTGTACCAGTCACTATTCACGGTACGACGATTCTCTAAAGCAACAGTAGCCACGTGTCCAGTTTTATTAAAAAAAGAAGCAATCATCCGCTTAGATGCACTTTTCACGCGCGCCACTTTGGTTGGTTTCGCCTCATCTTGAAAGACCCATACGCTCGATTGCTGCTTTGTTTTGGGATCGTAGCAATAAATCCATGTTTCGTCACCTGTTACTATGTCCCACACCAAATTTGACGCACCTTCGTTGAATCTGGTAAGCATGGCACTGCACCAAGTGACGCGGTCCGTTTTTTGAGCCTCGGTCAAGTTGTGTGGGATCCACCACGAGCACAGCTTTCTCACACCCAAATGTTTGTGTAGGATTGATTGTATTTGACTCATGCCTATTTCTAAGGATGCGCGAATTTCATGGTAGGTCACATGCCTGTCTGTTTCAATCATACGGCGCACAGCATCGATGTTTTTGTTGGTCACAGCGGTGGACGGCCGACCATCGCGAGATACGTCACTGAGATTGATACGACCACGCTTGAATTCTGCAAACCAGCTATAAACAGTCTTCTTGCATGGTGCTTCATTGCCAAAAGCTGTTTCAAGCCGAGCGATGCTCTGTTGAGCTGTCAAATTACACTGAAAATCGTAGAAAAACATACTACGAAAATTTTCCCGAGTTAAATCCATGTTGATGCAGACACACAATTTTTTAAATGGCGCCACAAGGTAAAAACAAAAGACAGTCAGATGAAACAAACTGCATTCTACAGCCAAAGAGTTCTATTTTCAAATGTTGCAATAAATTTTTAAATATTGTTTATGTAAGTGGCCAGTTCCGGAAACTTTTAGTGTTACCTATGTAGTTTAAGGATTCTTGGATTTTTTTTCTCTGTTTAAAGCGAACCAAAGCGCGGGGTGCAAAGAAAATGTTTTTCGACCCAAGTAAGAGATATATCGGTGCTAATTTAAGGATTCTTAAACTCTTTTTATAAAAAAATTTGCTGAGTATACTTTAAGTCATTTTAGAAAATTTTCCGATAGTATGCGGCCGTAAAATGAGAAAATAGTCTATTACTATATATGGGACTTTTGTTTTAGCTATCAAATTCATACTGGAGACTCGGTAAGTGGTCAGGACCAAGCTCCAATGACTCTGTGTGCGAAGTACAATAATTTTTTTTGTGCCTCTCTACTTGCTTAAGGACAACCTCGACTTTATTAGTATAGGAAGTCTCCATTTTATTTTGTGTTTTTCACAGAAAGGGACAATTTAGCTTGGTTCTGACTATTTACTGAGTCTCCAGTATGAATTTGGCTAAACTAACAAAAGACACCTGCTGCTTGCAACCCGCGCACCACGCAAATACTAGTGGTAGTTTATGAAACTGGTACATAAAGAGGTTATTGAAAGACGAGTGTAAGTTTAAAAAACGATATATGTATACATATACTATAGACATATGTATATTCAATATTCACGCGGCGGGTAAAGACAATGCGAGAGCCAACAACTGGTCACAGACGTATAATTATTAGCAGACCTAACATTAATAATAAACGCATAGAGTCGACGCGACGTGAATCAACGCGACTTTAATTTATGCAGCCAAATTTTTACAGAAGACTCGGTAAGTGCTCAGTATCAAGCAGCGCGATTATTAACGTGCAGGTTTAAAGTATCGAAACCCTCGGCCCGCTAGTTCGACCAGCACTTGACCGCTGTTTTGTAAAACCGCACAAAAGACCGAGGTTCTGAGCAAAAGTCCAATTATCCTCTTTGATCGGCTCTGAGGTCAGCTGTGAAGTCATGTTACATCAGAATGAAGAGATAAACGGTCGAGCGCGTGTGCTGCATGCACAATTGACATGATGCGCTAGCTGATAGACAATTTCTAGGGATTCAATAAAAGCCAAAAGAAAACCAGCCTTAAATCAAGTGGCTAAGGTTCCTGTCGACATGTGCTAAGGTGGGTAACCAACTATGGCTCTAACAGTTTCTCGTATGCACGTCAATCATGCAAATTTAAGATGCTGTAGGTACTTTTCAAACTTCCTGGATATCAAACGATAAGCAATTTATGTTGGAACATCCCTTTTTTAATTAAATAATAATAATAATGTAATATAAAATATCCTTTTATTTTGGGTTTAATGCTGGGGCCATAAAATTTCGCGCTATAACACGATATGACGATACACGCAAATTATTCCAATGCACCGATTTTCGATCATTTATCTGCTCTTTATGTACAAAAAACAAAACGCACGAAGATTTGAGACAATAGACGGATGCGAAAATTTGCGAAGGCTAAAGGCGAGCGATTTTTAAAAGCTCTATACAGAAATGCATCAAGCTTTTCTCGGGTTCATAACATCTATGAATATCATTTATTTCTTAAGAAGTTTTATAATAGTTATTAGAATTATCATCACATGGCATTTACCACGCGATAAACAAAGTCATGTGTCCCTACAAAAAATACATTTTATTAGGTATATTGCTATTATATTATTTGTGGTATTTCCATGAGAAGACTATTCGACGTTGCATAACACCTAAAGCAAGCCCCATAATACTACATTCAGAGCCTGTTACCAAACTATTTAATGATTTATCAAGATTAGACAGACGTTTGTCTGACTTTGTACTTTTCAAACTGTGCAGTGGTATACATATATAGCTATTTCCTTTTAAACTCATGATTATGAGCGGGTGCCTATTACTAATAACTCCAACAAAGTAGAAGTGTGAAAACTTCATTATTCAACGTAGAGTCTAGACTTCTAGAAACATCCAAAAAGCTCGTCATCATAAAATATCATAGACGAACCAGTTGCGCCATTCCAGAAGACCGCCTGACTACTTTTCTATTACTTTACAACTTTCTTCGGCGTGAAACTGTAGCCCGTTTCACGTACATTGTCGAATAATAAATTTACAACCTAACTTACAAGTAGAGCCTATTGCCTGTCCGAGGAGGTTTCTCGCCAGTAAAATAAATTCTGACGGGGAAAGCTGCAGTGAAGCAGCTGGAAAGCCAAGCTCGAATATAAAGTAGTGGAAGTGACAGCTGAAACAAGATCCCATTAGCGATTCTTGTAAGTAATGTTGTGATTTTAGGACTTATGAGCTGTAGGATGAGAGCTGACTTCTTACGAAGTATCTTGTAAGTGGAATGAGGCTCGAGAAAGGTGTTTACAAATAGATTTTAATGGGAGTTTTGGTGTAATTCTACTCCACAGTGTTCTGCTGCCAAGCTGATCCTGTAATTAATAACATTTTCAAGAAAACCTCTTGTAATTGAAATTATAGAGAAATCATGTTTTTTATTTTTATTATACAAGGTGGCATTTATTTATGCAGCCAAGTTCACACTGGAGGCTTGGTAAATTATCAGTATCACGGATAAATATTTTTTTCGCGTAATTTGAAAAAGAAAATTTTGACTTTTTAAAGTATCGACTCGGGGCATATGCATTTGTAGGGAGCAAAAGAAAAATAATTTTCGAATATCCCAAAAAGGGCCATCGAACCTTGATACCGACTACTTACCGAGTGTTCAGTATGAATTTGGCTGTGGCTGTATAAATAAATGTCACCTTATTTATCTCTAAAAGACCAACTGTGATTTTCCGCACCTGGATATACGACTATATTGTACTTGTACTTTTTTTCGACAAATTAAATAACCCTAATAAATAAATAAAAAATAACCAAGTCTTAAACAAAGCTTCAGTAAGCCAAATTAGCAGCTCGATTTCTCTTCGTATATGATCTGTTTATAAGTTTTTGACACCATTATGTTCGATTTTTGTATTGCTCGTGGGTGTGTTATGTGTATTTTTAACCTAGCCTCTTTTGAATTAAAAAAGCTCATCGTTTTTGTAAACCATTTTGAAGTACTTGAAAGGTATTTAATTTATTTAATTGTCCTAGGTTAAACCTTTAAAGCTTTTAAAGCATCAGAATTAAGTCAATAAACCAAAATATATTTTTTAAATTTTGTGTTAGTCATATAGAAACCTTAAGCAATTCATAAATGTCTCTAAACGCAGTTTAGCTTATGAAGCCCCTTAACTAAATAGATGCTTCTGTCTGAAATTTGATTTTTACTTATCAGGGAAACAGAAAAGGTGAAAAAGAAATGACAACCAATCCGTGTAATTCAATTCAAACCACATTTGGAACAAATAACTTATGACAAACATTTTACAGTAATCTCAGCTTCAGATCCCTAATGGCGAAGGCAATTTGAAGCTGGTATGAGATGAGATGTGGCTTCATCTAACGGTGCCATGCCGACGCACCGCGCCGGCCACGTCCGTTCGGCCAACCGGTCGCACTCTGGTGCAACTTTTTGCCGGTCAAAATACTAACTGTACCACTAAGTGCCCGCAGCATTTTAAGAACTCATTGCTCAAACACTTCTTATGTTACTGACCGATTTTGTGAGTGCAGTCGGTTGGCTTTCAATCCGAGATACCGGCCTCTATACAGGGTGTAAATGCAAAGTCAAGAATCCCTTTAGGGTATGAAAGTATACACGATTCTGATGTCATTACGAGAAAAAAATATATACCTTGAATTTTCACCAAATATTCCATCATTTTTCTAAGCTATGGCTACGCAGCACACCGGCCTCCCCACACACCTAATTGCACCCCGCAACCCGCACCCCTCATCCGAGTGGTCAGCGACCAGTAAGGGTGTCCACGCGATTAGTGTATTTTGAGTAAAGAAAATCGTCTTATTATGAGGTACTGGTACTTTATTTAGACATCCCAGTATTTAAAATAATATCTTTACCGGTCATACTAACATACCCTTAAAGGATTCTTGACTTTGCTTTTACACCCGGTATTACAGAATGTTAAATTGAAAACGATTTCCTACAAAAGGGTTATCCTACGCATGAATAGACACAATTTTAACTATGGCACCACTGAATAAACCGGCCAAGTGCGGGTGTGACTCGCGCACGAAGTGTTCCGTACTATTATTTATAAAAACGCCAAAAAAATCATGTATTTGTTGTTATAGCGGCAACAGAAATACATCATCTGTGAAAATTTCAACTGTCTATCACGGTTCATGAGATGCAGCCTGGTGACAGGCGTACGGACGGACGGACAGCGGAGTTTTAGTAATAGGGTCCTGTTGGTTACCCTTTGGGTACGGAACCCTAAAAATCAGCGGTTCCATAGAAAAGTAAATATCTACCTGACCAATATGAAACAGTTGATTTTTTTTCACGTTTTCAGTATTGGCCTCATTGTAAAAGCTGTCCATATTAATTAATTAGTACAATTACCCATTACCCTGTATTAAACAGAACAATCGTTGGTAAAAATCAGGTTTAACAAAGTTGATAGGTCAGATACCTTTGACTTTGCAAAACAGGTCGGTCGCTGCAATATAATTTGTTATTGATTTCGGTAGAATATGGATTTCTTGGAACGAGATTGTTATGCCAAGTAGAAGCGAATTGTGAGTCATGTTTGTTTGTTTGTGATACGAGTATCAGGAAAATTGGCAATTGTACTATTAATATTCTTGATACTTGTACAATAACAAAACATATTTTTAATGTATTTTGTCGGGGTCTTACATAAACTACTGTATTGATAAAATAATGCCAGAATGCCATCTCAAACATCTTTAACATTCTAGGATAGCGCCACCAATAGTGTGGAGAACCGAAAATCATAATTGAAAACATTATTCTGAGACCAATATTGACCCAAATTGTGAAATGAAATGAATACTTTATTTTTGCAATGTAGGTACATAAATACACTTATCGCACGTTAGAATATATTAAATAAGTAAAATGCTTAAATTTAAAAGAGGAAAATACAATTATATTAGGATTTGTAATGATAGCTAACCATATACTAAATACGAATACGTTACATATATAAATATATGCGTAACTCCGCCCATTCGATTAGTCTTGCTAAGAAGAAGGGAAATAAACTTAGCAAGATCAAGATTGTCACTTCTAAATATGAATTAGCGTAAATCCTTGTCATAAATTTCGGGGAAATCATTCAGCAGGAGCAGTTTATTTATAGACATGGGCGTTTTTAGACGTCAAGTTGTAGAAGGAACTCTGCGAAAGCCTACGTGGTTTTCAGATACCTAAAGGCGTTTTATTTTCTGGACATTTCTGGGGTTACAAACTAAGTTGGAGTTGAAGTCCAAGATCTAACTCAAACTGTTAGATAGATTAGGTATTGAGTGGTATTTTGAGGGAAAAAAAGGAAATTATTTTCAAAGAAAAAGTGATTTGGGTAAAAATTATGTTACCTAACACCTAGGTCTCATTGGCTAAATCAAAATCATTAGGATGGTGTCGTAACATTGTGAAAAAAAATTGTATTTGGGAATTTCGGGACAGTAAAGTGTAATTACTAGTCACGGGACCAGACGCGAGATTCCAGCACTTTCCCAGATTTGCCGGCCATATGAAAACCCTAATTGTATTTCTGTGATGAAAAACCTTGTACTTTTCCCCTTTATTTAGGGGCTTTTAAATTAAAGCAAATACATATTTTTATTAAAAACAATGTTTGTATTGATAGATAAATGTGCCAATAATTAATTATTCTGATAATGTTACTTTCATTGTTTCCGATTCAATATTTTTTATGGATTTGTTTGTTTTCTTTACTAGGTACTATAAATTATGATAAAAATTTTGACGCAATTATTCTTCGATCTTTAAACCTCTGACCTTTGAGTAGGTCGGCTAAATGCGCACTTTTATTGTGATAGCACAGTTTTTAAGTGATACTTTAAATAAGTATACTTATGATTGATACTGAAAGTACCATCACCAAGGCTCCCGCCTCTCCAGTTTCAAAACCTTATTGCTTGCATGTGGCGATCTCAGCTAGCCACGCCTTTTATTGTATTTACCAATTAGAGTTTATGAGAGACACTTTTTATGGCGTTTTTGGGTCCATCTGAGTGCATCGATCACTTTAGTCAGACTATTGGTAGACGAATACTAGCAGGGTGGGACCTAGTGGAAGTTGCCGCGAGTAGCGTTGTCATCCGTCCGGATAAAGCCGGACAGTGGTAGGCTTTTTGGCCCGGCCAAATTTGACTGCGTCTGGCCTGTCCCGCTTTTGTTAGGCTTTATCGTTTTCTTACTTTTCACGTAACACGGCCGTGAGTCTTATCGCCCCCGCAAAAATGTGTCACATTCCTTGCTATTTGCGAGTATTACTTTGCAATACCGGGCCATAATGCCAATGTAGGAAGAATCATTTTAATTAAATTTTAATTAAAAAATAAAAACACAGGTTAAACCTTGAAAGTATTGCAGAAACGTTATTTGTGGAATTTAATTTAAGACATTTTATGTGTAATAACTTTTTTTACGAAATCATTAAAGAGACTGAGCTTTTAAAGCAGGTTTCTGGCAAAGAAAATATGTCAACAGCACTGATTAAAACTTATAAATTTTTTTAACTTGTGTTTTTTTACATTTTTAAGCGTCCCGTCTTGGGACCCAAAAGTCCGGCTTTTTTGCGGCTAAGTCCGGCTAGCCGCGAGCCACTCCACACTAAACTTGACCTTGCTGAGTGTACGTTCTGGATCATCGACTTAGAAAAAGAGTGAAATTCTAGGATTTTGTTAAAAAAAGGAAGCCCGACAGAGTGGTTGTTTGTCGTTCGTTCTTCGTATAGCTGTATTAACTTAACAGATTGAGTTAATTTCGTTTGGTCACATACTTTCTATTCCGGAAAATAATTTCGAGAGATTTGTCATTGGAATTAGTCAGTTCCCTTCTTTGGTTTCACAAAAAGAAAGTTACCGCAGGTGAAGCCGCGCGCGGCACCTAGTTAATATATAAATATAAATAATGTTGATAATTATGACTATCGATGATTGGGCATTAAACTTACTAAGGGCTCATGCAGGTTCATGCCATTCCCACAATGTGATTAGGGAAACTCACGGTACCTATGGTTTTTATCACGCCCGGTCTAGCAAGCGTATTCGATACAGTGTTCTATCATATCTGCATCTCTCCCACCTCGCAAGTAGGCTAGATAGACACTGTATCTCTGGTGCGTGCTAGCTAAACAGATAAAAGTGATATAAATAACAGATTCAGCCTAGAAAAGCGCTGATTGTACAAATAAATGTACTCGTAAGTACTATTGGAAAGAATTGCACAGACCCACTTTTTGCCTTTATTTCAGCTGCGAAATAGGACTGCAGAACTTTATCCGATACAAAATTTATGCAAGGAAAGTGGGTCATTTCCAGAATAGAAGAGACTAGTTGCCTTCCCTGCCACTTCTCGAAACTGAGTCATCCGATAAACCATCTTGGTTATTTCTTGAAACTGGTCAGCCGTAAAAGACGTTACAGCCACTTTTATCTTTGAGGAAATTATAAGATTGGTTTTCTTGGAATACCATCTCTGCTAACTTTAATTGCCAACAAGAACAAGCCTGTTAAGTTTACACGGGTTCCGTTATTGTAAATGGAATTAGTTTATACATCAGCTTAATTGGACAACAAAATATCCAAAATGTGACGTTATAAAAGATTTTTCGTATTTATGCCGGGGTCCTAGCCCAGATTATTTCACCCACCACCTACATGTGAAACATTAGCCTAAGCATTTGAGCCGTTTTTAGGGTTCCGTACCCGTACCCGAAGGGCAACACTGAGCTCTGCTGTCTGTCCGTCCGATTGTCCTTGCAGACGGAATAAGCTACAGTTCTGAAATTTGGATATGTTATGTAAAATGTTGATCTAAAACCGAATATTGAATCAAAAAATAAAATAAAATGAATTTTCAAGGGCGGGTCCCATACATGAAAAGGCAGCGAAAAAGTTTTTTTTTCGTTCAATTTAATTTTGCAGATTATTATTCAATTTATTTAAGTCTGTTAACGTATTGGAATGGTACGGAACCCACAGAACGCGAGTCCTACTCGCACTTGACCGACTTTAATAATAAACATAAATGGCAGAAGTCAGATTATACCAAGCAGAGCATACAAGAGGTGAAAATAAAAATATGTAAATTGTCTTTTTTATATGAAATGTACGAGTATCATATATTTATTTGTGACTTTATTACTTGACTGATGATGAGGGTCCAATAAGGACCGGAATATAAATCAAGTTTTAAATATTGTTTCACTTGTACATAATATGTATAAATACATACAATTTATACATTTTTTTTAAAGTTATACCTACGAAATAAAAAGCTCATGTACATAGCTCATTAATAAGCTATAGCTAATTATATAATACTAGCTTTTGCCCGCGGCTCCGCCCGCGTGTTATTCGGTTTAACGCTTTTTTCCGGGATAAAAAGTAGCCTATGTGTTAAGTTAGGGTATAAGCTATATGCATTATAAATTTCATCTAAATCCGTTCAGCCGTTTCAGCGTGAAAGAGTAACAAACATACACACACGCACACACACACACACACAAACACGCACAAAGTATCGCATTTATAATATTAGTGTGATTTAATAGCTAATTATATAATATTTAATAGCTAATTGTATAATATTTAAATTGAAAGTACCTACACTTGCATACATAAGGTCCAACAATTCAAAGTGAAAAAAATTCAAGAGATGATTGAGTATCCCTAATAGACCACTTCCCAAGGAAAAAGAAACTTTTTGTTTCATCTTTCCATAGAATTTAAATTTAATCAGCAATAATTTAATCAGCTGATTCAACCACTTTGTACTGGAAAGTGAAAAAATTATTTGAGCGAAAAAGAATGTTTTCTTCTGGAATGTGATCAGATAACGATACATGATCTACCCTAGAATTTTTTTCACTTATTATTGTAGGACCTGAGATATAAAGAAATAAATGTAATGCAATGAATACAACAAAGTTGATAAATAATAATAAAATAAACTATAAATAAATAAAAATACGTTAAAATAAAAAACTATACGCCCAAATCCGCCCATTTGATTAGTCTTGCTAAGAAGAAGGGCATAAAAACTTAGAAAGATGATGGCTAAGTACATTGATTCTAGCTCAATCTGGTGAGAGCGTTTGAGTTATGCTGCAAAGCAGACAGAACAGATTTTAAATAGATTTTAACACTATTATTAATATTATATAATTGAGGGATAGAAATGCAGAAGAAAAGTAAATTAAGATGTGAAGAGCTCTGGACGGCGATTCTCGCAAAAATTTCCACACGCTTTGCTTTTCATACGCTTCTGTTTGACGCATCATAAATGCCGTGTGATGACAATTCTATTAACTTAAAGCATGTTTTGAATATACGGACAACAGCCCCCCGATTCTGTATCGTAAAATCAGTTGCCAAACAGAGTGCCTATCGTCGAAAACATACATATCCGCTTATATAAGGATACGTGCGCACTTGAAATGACGTCACAATTCGTAAATAGTTCAATATCCATTGAAGGTTATTTTGGCAGTTCATTTTTATCTGATTTTGGCGAAAAGCAACCATAGATAGATAACAACCGACACTGAGTTACATAATAGCGCAGGTTTATATTTTGAAAGTTTGATACAGGACGGCGATTCTCGCACATGCGGGTGATTTTTACAAGCTCTTTTGAAGAAACATATCAAACTTTTAAAATATAAACCTGTTGTACTTATTCATAACATGCCCTACGTGTCTTTTAAGGAGTTATACTCAATAGAATTATCATCACACGGCATTTATGACGCGATAAACAAAGACGTATGAAAAGCAAAGCGTGTGAAAAATTTTTGCTTTCTTTCTATATCGCAATGGAGGACAAATCACCAGTGTTAAAAACATAGAAAAAAATATCTATCATAGAACTCGGATAGTTTAGTGACGGAACCCTGTAAGAAGGGAACAGTTGGTTCAGCAATGGTTCAGTGGTGTTCAAAGTCATTGTCCTGTGGACCAGCAGCGGTGGGCCGACCGGGCGGAACGGGTCGATCCTGTTTGATACTGATGGGATGCACTAACCGGCTACGTTATTCGCGTTTTATTCCACTTGGTCGATACGCACTAGAGTGGAGCGGAAGTAATCTTTTTAAACCCTACTGAAAATTTGTTTTGTCATTTTTGTATTACAAGTTCATCGGAGTTGATGCTCGTGATTGTTGGCACTTGGTGGAACTTTTGATACATTTTTGATTGAAAAACACTTGTACTTGTCCACTTATTTACTTGAGTACATCGGCTTTGCAAATCAAAAAAAAAAGTGTGAGGTTACTGAAGGGTATGTCTTGAAAGCGTCTAGAAAGTATCACATCAACAAAGAAATAAAAAATGTACGATCTTAAAGAACAGGTTTAGTAAAGATTAGGTGTAAATTAAAAATCTTTGAAATTAGGTGAGGGGCTAGCAATATACCGATTGGCCAATTTATATTCCGTATAGGATAAAATAAAAACTTATTTTCCTTTATTCTGTATCGTAAAATCAGTTGCCAAACCGAGTGCCTCTCGTCGAAAACACATATCCACTTATCTAAGGATACGTTCCCACTTAAGCATACGTCACAATTCGTTAATAGTTCAATACCCATTGAAAGTTATTTTGGAAGTAAATTTTTGGTCTATCTATAGGGCCAAAATCTAATAGAAAGCCCTCGCAATGGTTCTACTTGCAATTAGAATCCTTGGAAGTAAATTTTTGGTCTATCTATAGGGCCAAAATCTAATAGAAAGCCCTCGCAATGGTTCTACTTGCAATTAGAATCCTTGAACTTTGGGTAAATAGTTAACGTCGTAACACAAAATAATACTTGGGAGTATGGTGATCGCCCTTTCTTCAATTACCTTGGTCATTTAATACTTTCGTTATCAATAGGCTTTACCAAAACAGTTCCTTGGATAAAAAAACAAAATAAAAAAAACGAATTGAACCACAAAATTTAAACGATCCATCCTTATTAACGTGCCCGGCCAATTTTTAAAATTTAATATTGTAAATATAATTTTAATATTGTCATTTTAATGCAATTTTAGTATTGTAATTTATATATTTGTTTTTATATACATATAATGTGCTGCCGTTATTGTTTTGTAACGCTCTATGTCAGTTTGTGTTTTTTGTAGTAATTACATATACATCTTTATGGGTAACTGTCGAGAAATAAATTCATTTATTATAAACATATCGTTACGACATGAATCCCCGAGGGGGTGTGAGAGGTGTTGCAGAGTGTGAACGTGAAATGCCAATCGCATTATTACGTCCCAACGTTAACTTATTATATTAATATCATGTCTAGCTCGAAGGAGTTATGTTTCTATTTATTTGGGAGGCAAGAAAATGGCATATCTAAATATAAACACATCACACAAATTAGGGGTGACTCTACAGATGATTAATATGATGACATCATCACGAACAATATGATCAATATATATTAGATAAAGAAAATTTAAGGTTACTCATCATCTCAACCAGTTTGTTTTATAAGTCAGGTTAATTATTTGTATTTTTTGCCTGTCAATGGATCACGATCTGAAGATACGTTAAAAGGGTCCGCATTCGCCAGGTTTCGTTTTTATTTTTTTCCCATATAACAATGATCTCATTTTTGCAATAAGATAACTGCCTTTAAACCTCTTGTCCGGGTTAATTCGTTAGTTCATCACTATAATCATCGATATCAATAAAAACAAAAATTGTTTCTCCGTAATCTTGAAAAAAAACAACATTCAGATAGCGAAACATACAATTGTGGAATTCACCCAATAACTCAGTTGAGTAAAAACTTAAGGTGGGAGGATCTCGGTGCAAAATGCACATCATACTATTGTTTTCCTTACTTTTGAATAAAATGTTTGGAATAAATGCGTTTTATAGCAATTCGCGCGAACTGCTTGTTAATAGTTCGGTGATCACATGAAAATTATTCAATTTTATGCGTTAATTTGTAGCTGCATTACATTACAACTGTAAACACGCTTTTAAGTTCGTTAATGTAATCCAAACAAAATGTAATACATTAAAGTACGTAATTTTTTTGTGAAGACTTTATTATTAATAAACTATTTCCGCAAGTTGCTTTAAAACACATTTATTGCATACTTTTTATTCAAAAGTAAGGAAAACAATATAATGATATGAATTTTGTATCGAGGTAAAAAGTTGCCCCCTTAATAACGCATAAAGTACGAAAATTTAAGAACTTCTTCGACTACAAGTGAGGTGAGAAAAGAAAATAATATTTTAGTGTAGCACTTTATAAATCTTTTCTTGCCGCTTGTATCGAGAAGGTAATGAGAATTTTTTGCTCATTACGGATAAGTGGGGTTCGCTGACTTCGCCGTTATCATCGGCATACCTAACTTTGTTAATTTTATTTAGTTACGTACATACCTACCTAAGAATATTTATTGACATATTTTGACGGCTGTCTCCCAGAAGGGTAGGTAGGGATCATAGAGATCTCTGTGTCTACTACGGCCCAGATACAACTCTTTCGCTTCTTCCACATTCACCTAAAGAAGAAGCTCTTCCTTCCGAGTCTTTTGACTTGGAGTTTCTTCGGTATATCTAAATTTTGGTTGGCATGCTTTCTGGTGAACTCCGGTTCTAGTTGAGCTCCATATATTTTTTGCGTTACTCCTTTTCATTCATCGTTCTTGTACGCCTAAACGTACATATCTTTTTATCAACATATCCTTGTTGCCCACATTGATTTTGCAAAATACAAAAAATGTTCAATAGTAATTGAATTTAACAGCAGTAAGGAAGTATAGGTACGCCTCCACATTGTAAACTGTTTACAACTTTTTTTACACCAGAATTTAAGTTTTTTTTGGCCGATTAATAGGTGTGTTAACGGATGCCTGGAAGCAAAATTAATATTCTAATCACGCACACCAAATTTAGATTCACTTGTTTTGACTAATAAATTGTTGAGTTAATTTTCTATTTTTGGCTACTTATTAATAACTATGTTTACGTGTGTATATGTTTTTAATAGTGCCCATTGCATCGCTTTCCTTTATTTGGTTGTGTGTCAGATTTTATTAGGTAGAGCTGATTGATAAAACCTATGGATGTAGATCCTCATCCGGGGCCACGATCGCGGAAAACCATGTCACGATCCTGTCAGATATCATCTTAATCATCAAGTTGAATCGGCTGTTGAATGGTTAACCTTTATTATTATGTTATTATTTGTACTATTATTAGGTTTTTGTTCCACCACTTATTTAATTGGCAGTTATGAAAAGGTATTGTTATTTATGAATTGATGATTTAGTGCCGCGCAGTTTCGAATTGCAGATTTATGTTTTAGATTACAATTTTACAAAGTGAACTGTTTCAATAATTATTTCACGGCGAGGTTATCCAGAGAAATCTGTCCTGCTCCAACGCTTTCATTTTACACATGCTTATCCTGCTCAGCGGAAGCGGGCCGCTCAGAATACTCGCGGTTTCGAGATGTTTTTATTTATTATTTTGGAATTATAGGGATGGGTTTTTAATATGACGACCATTTTATATCACATTTTTCACTAAATTTATTTTAGTATAACTTTTATTGTCCAAAACTTATTACAGCTCAAATGAAATGATATTTAGATCATAGTTTAGACCAATCTTTGTGATTTAATTGCATCGAGCAGAATGTAAGTAATCGTGTATCGAACGGCTGAAATATCAAGATCAAAAAGTGAAATATGACATATATTTCTTACAAAATTTAATCATTACTAATTATTGGTTTAAAATGAATTTGAAAATAGACAAAATGGGATAAACCCCCTTTAACATATATTGCATTGTTTAGTGCTTTGATGTCCTGCTTGAAGGCTAGTTTCGGTGATGATCAGTGATTAATTAATCACTGTTCAGTTTAGTATGGTGAGTCAAACCTAAAATATTCAGTAAATCGAGGTATGTAAAAGTATTTTGACTTCTGCGTGAATAATTGTAGCCAGTTTTTCAGCATAAGTGGTTAAACGATTTCGTGTCGAATTTGCTATGGATTTAGGTAGACGAGCAATGCATTACAACCGTTATAATAAATTCAAAATGCGAAAGAAATATCAGCTTCTCCATACATTTTTAATGGGCATTTTGAAATTTCAGTTTTGTCTGGAACAAGATTAGCACCATAGTTAAAGCATAGACAAAATCATCCAAGGTTAAAGTTAGTATCTTATACCGCAGCATATTTTTAAAACATGCAATATATAGATAAATGATAATCACTTTTTTCTTAGTTACCAACTTTACGCCACTGTACAAAACTTTCGATATGTACTTTATTATAAAGTTTTCTATGTTCATTAAGAATTTAAAAAATACTGTCAGAACTTTACATAACTTGAATTTTCCTTAGTGAAGATCTATTTTGTAATGAAAACTTTAGGTTTTGTAAATAATAAAATATTTATTTAGGGTCCTACAATTCAAAGTGAAAAAAAAATTAACAGATGATAGAGTACCTCTAATAGAGCACAATTTTTTTGCGCGTACTTTTTTTATCTTTCCATAGAAATTTAGTCAGCTGATTGAACCACTTTGTACTGGGAAGTGAAAAAAATATTCGAGCGAAAAAATTTTTTTTCTTCTGGAATTTGATCAGTTAACGATATATGATCTACTCTAGAGTTATTTTTACTTATTATTGTAGGACCTTATATATTCACAGTCCAATTTAGAGACCTAAGAGTTTAAAATATTTAGAAGAAAAAGTATGACACCTCAGTTAAGAACTGATTACAAAAAAAGGGAAAAAGAAAAATACAAAGGAAATAATAGATGGTAATAAAATAACAGATTGGGTTAGCTAGAGTCGTCGTCGTTGCCCCTTTGCACCAAAGGCGAGTTACATTTTTGGGTATTAAATTATTGTTTTACTCAGCGAAAATACAGATTTTCTTATACTAAAACTAAGTATTTCACGCGCATTTCAAAATTTAATAAAACTTACCGACTACAACACAAACCACAGCACACAAAAGAACAAGTGACTTGAACATCTCGATTTTTGCGAACTAATTAAAGAGCAAATCGATTAATTAATCGATACTAGAATGTGGAGCGAACGAAGTGCGCAAGCGCGGGCACTGCAAGCGTCCGAGTGATGCGCGCGAGTCACAAGTTCGGTTAAAAACGGCAAAGCTCGTATCTTCGCCCTCGTGGAGGTTGGTGAGCGCACACACTCACCAGTTACATGCTTCACCAATGCGCAATTAATTATGTCAGACGTGAAATGGGGTAGGGGAACAGAAATTTTATGATTGCCGGCAAAAATACTTCATAGTCAGCATATAAAGTGACTTTCGTTTTTATAGCCAAGTTCATACTGGAAACTCCTTCAGGACCAAGATTCAATGACCCAGTTTTCGAAATTCTCTTGGATTTCTAGTCAAGCATCTATCAAACGCTGATATAATCATAATTTGTATGTAGCTAAATCGAGGACCATGCGTGCGGTAAATAAGGTAAATAAATTTTATTTATGCAGGCAAATTCATACTGGAGGCTTGGTAACTGAACAGTATCATGGATCGATAACATTTTTGCTAATTTCCAAAATAAAAAGTTGACCTGCCACATTGACTAGTTTGTACGGAAAAAGAAAAAAAATATTACGAATGTCACAAAAATGGTCACCGAAACATGATACTGAGCACTTACCGAGTCTTCAGTATGAATTTGGCTGTAAAAATTAATTTCAACCTTATTTTGGAAGAAGTTTTCCGCAATCTTCAACTTTACTTCAATAATAGAGCAAGAGAAGAGATATGTACGTATTGTAAGAACATCTAGAGGTAGTGCTCAGCTATCTTCTGATTGACGTAAGTGGAGAGCTAGAATGTTGACGTAATGGGACCTAGAATGTTCGTGTAATCAAATCAAGACGTCCGGATTGCAACAATTCCACTGCAATCAAACGATAAAGATGTCTCCCTTTCAGCCGATTGAAAATTACAATTTTATAGCCTTTGGCTACGATTTACTGGGTAGGATTTCAGGTAAAGTCTGAAAGACTTCTTTCCGGAATAATGTTCAAAAATTTCTTGGGTCATTTTTTTACCTATCAATTTTCTGTCGTCCAGCCTCGAAAGTTGGCCAGCATAAAGACTGATTGGGATGAAAAGTCTAGTACGTCATTTGAAATTTTTAGAATTCTAGTGTTAATTTTTTTTAAAATACGATGTGGTATATTTATCTTATCTTTAAAGCTTTTGTTTTTTTTTATAATTTCTACAAATTCGGAAAATTAAAGTGTTTTAAATAATTGTGCTACTTGTAGAAAAATATCATATAACTTGATACATAACCCTCATTTGATTATTGTTTATAGGTATATTATTATATTATATTGTTTCTATTATTTGTACACAGAGATTTATTGATTCGTTAGAAATATTAATGCCATAGTATAGAATGAAAAGCAATTGAATCTATTGACATAGTTTAAAGAAAATGGTTGCTCCAGACTATAGTATAGACACCTAACTAACAAAACTATTTGCGTAAACTTGCAAACTTGGCAGTATTGGGTAACAATTGTCCAGGGCTAATGAGGGTTACGTCACAATGGATGGAGTCATGGAGTCCCCAAGGACGGACGCAAGGCCAGGAGTCGAACGTCGACCCTCGAGGTGCAATGGCCGCAAGCACCGGCCACCGGTCATCTCCATCAGCCAGCGACTCTCAAAATGCGTTGTTTGATTTGATATTCTCTTATTAAAACTGAAGTATTTACCGTAAATTACCAGAAACTTTACTTTAGATGCAAATATATGTATGTATTAGAGTCAAAGATCTCTAAAAAAGAAATAGTAATTTTTAAATATGGAATAATAACTTATTTATAATGTTTACTTAAATATAACACATGTTTTATACATTTTCTTGAATAGAGACCTCTCTTTAATTTCAATTTATTTAATATTTTATTATTTGTCGTGGTAGAAGCCATAGTAACACGTTATTTTGTGAAAATTTCAAGTTTCTACCAATTACGATTGAAGCTGTACAGACAGCGGAGGCTTTGTAATAGGGTCCCATTGGGCAAACTTCGGGTACGGAACCCCAAAAAAGACATTTACATATTTTTTATTTCTTGTACGTTATTTTTATTTTATATTTTCGGCGTGTCTTAATATATTTTCACCGCTGACAAAACGTAAAAATGAAGTGAACCGTTATTTTCTTATGAACGAATCTAGACTATATACAGGGTGTTAAAGAGTGCGACCTTTAAATAAAACCACATACTCTACTGACCATACTAAACAACTTTCTGAAGAAAAATATGTGCGCAAATCTTCAGAGACGAAGATATTCAACTGTAACTCCATACAACGAGGCAATGCCGCCAGTGTCTTGGGTACCCTGCCCGGCGACAGCGATGACTTGAATAAAGTATTTTATTTAGTCTGACCTTTATCGGGGTTTTGCTTTAGTTTTATGGTTGTTGTGTGTATTATCTGTGTGTTGTGTGTTATTCTTTATTATTATTATTATTGTAACTTAAAGACTTTATTTCGTAGGAAGAAGGTCTATTTCAGAACGCTGCACCATAACAGTTTTTTTGACGAAAGATGCTCTTTCAAAAAACGCCCCTCCGTCGTCGGTGCGTTAGATTTAACGCATTTTTGTTTGAAACTCAAATATTTCCTAAACTAATAGTTAGCGCGGGTATGTTTCTTGGAAAAAGTGGTTCAGTGTGCTCCGTGGCATATGTGGTTTGATTTAATGGTAGCATTCTATTTACACCCGGTATAAAGATTTTTGTATGTGTAGTAATCTCTGGAACAACTGAAACAATTTTGAAAATTCTTCCACTATTGTAATGGTTATAGACTCTTCACTTAGACATAGACTATAGTTTATTTGATTAATACTTGCGATTGTCGGTACTTGGTGAAACCTGGTATTTCAACAACATGATGATTATATTTATCCCAACCGGTTTCACGTTTGATTGCACGTTGAATTAATTGTTATATCCTGAAAAGTGCGTTATTTATTTAGTTAATCCCTCGATAATGGTGTAAAACCGAAACCGGTCGGGATAAATATATTTATTGTGAAACAAGTCCAAGTGTTGTAAATAATCATCATGTTGTAGTTTATTTCTTGGAAAGGGGAAGTTCCCTGAGGACATAGACATAAGGGTCAGTATAACATATAACATTATTTTCATGATGTCGAAGCTGCGGGCAAAAGCGAGAAAGCAGTATTGTGATTAGGCACAAACATAGTTAATAAAGACAAAAGATCAAACATTTGCCAATTGTTTTCGAAGAGGAAATTTATTTTTTAAAGGCAGACCTCGGCGCCGTACCTATTTTAAGGTGTGGAGGCCCCTGGGCAAGAACAAAGTTAGTTGATGTACTTACTGTTTAAAAACAATGTTGTGTTTTAACATTACTCTTTGAATTAGTATAGTTACAGTTCTTAAAAAAGTAAGATAAAACGAAAAATATAGTTCTCATGGACAAAGCTAATACAAATAGAAAAAAAGCATCGTGAGTCCTAACATCTTTATGCAATTTGTACTTAATGTATTTTTATGTATGGTAAGTTAAAAATATGTATAAGGCGAGCTATTCATTCGAAAAAAACAATTAGTGTACAATATTAAAAGCTTGTGGAGGCCCCTGGGCTTCAGTCCCGGTTGCCCTCCCCTAAATCCGGCACTGCCAGTACAAGCCTAACAGTTTGTGAAACACTGTTGTATTTAGTTCGAGCCACACACATCCAGCTAGCGTAGCGAAGCGGAGATCGGGTTTTATTTGTTTTATTCTCGATTAAGGCAGGCCATTTGCACGTCTTGCTTCGTACGGGTATGAGAAACTATTTTTGTAATCCCCAAGTAATTTTCCCCTATAGAGGTGGATGGGATGCGTTCCTGTCGATCTTATACTATACTAGCATTTCACTCGCGACTCCGCTCGCTTTTATTCAATCTCTGCCTAGTTTTTGGCTTGGGCATATATTATGAACACCACTTATAGCCTATATGTTGACGGGTCACTATGAACATAATAAAAAAAAACATTCGCATCCAAATTCGTAGAGTGGTTCTCGAGTTAAAAAGGAAAATCCATATAGAAAGACAACAAAAAAGTTTTTGTTCTAGTACAGCTAATAAATAACACATTTAATTGAAAATGTCTACTACTTCTTATACCTCAATAAATTCGACAAAAGACAGGCGCAAAGTATTTTGCAAATTTTTATCGGTTCGGCTGTTTTTGTATTTAGATTTATTGATTTTCTGGCCTACTTGGATAATATTTGTTAATATATATATTAATAATAAAGTAGTTAAAAGGTCGTGTCATTGTCAATTATAGAAACCACAATTTTTTTAATTTTCGTCTTTCTGCATGTATGTGCCGTTTTAACTCGAAAACTACTGAACGGATTTGGACAAATAGGCTATAAGGGTGTTGATAAAATAAAGTCCATGCCGAAAATGGAACAAATACTGAAAAAATACATTATGACGCAGTAACCGTATCAAGACAAGGCGTCTAGCTGTCGCACCGGTTGCAAATCTGGCGCAGGTCATCTAGATTTAGCTAACTAAGATTAAAAGAGCAGTAGAGTAATTTAGAAGCGACTTTATTGCAATATAGCCTTTGTTTGCGGCTCCACCCGCTTTTATTCAATGTCGCCCCGTTTTTGGTTTAAGCATTATTTTATGAACACCCCTTATAGCCTATATTATGTTGATGAGGGTCACTACAATGATTTAAGAAACCGTATCCAAATACTTTGAGACAGACAGCCAAAAGTTCTAAAATGGTAGTTTACTAATAATATAATAGCTAAAATTCATTTAAAATATAGTCTAGTCTATGTGCACATGACTTTATTTGTACTTTTAGTTTCTTCGTTTTCCAATGAACTTGAGGTGAAGGACTCTACCCAATAGACGGATATTAGAGAATCATAATGTTGCGAACACAATTGATATAAATGCTACTCTTAGCTGAATCAGTCTAGACATTTTATCTTTACATATTTTATCAACAGAGATTAGAGAGCATGTAAAATGTTGTGTTATGTAATGTGTGTGTAAAACGAATGTAGTTTTAAGGCCAGTCGCATAAACATAAGGTGAATTAAATTTATACTGACAAATTCATACGAAAGATCCGGTTAGTCGGTTTTAAGAAAAATACGAAGAGAAAATTTGTTGTGTTCTCTATTAATGGTTCTCTATAAACGCGAGCTCAGACCCAAATCAATCACTATGGGAGACCAACAAGTATTTTGTTTGCATTCATTATGACAATAAAAAAGGTGGTAGGTCTTCTTGGTATGATGCATTTTTAGAGACTTCCGTATGGATAAGGCTGCATAAATTAAAATCACCTTGCGTAGAGCCAAAGATTATACTAGATCAGAAGCACCCGGAATAAAATAGATGATGGATGTGAAAAAGCAAGAAGTTTGTCTGCCTACCCATCCAGGAGACAGGAGTGATAATTGTCATATTGAATTCTAAAACTATAAAGTTTAAAACTAAAACTAAAAACTACACTAAAACTATAAAGTAGCGGCCGTGCGACAACGTCGATGAACGCCACGTCGCGTCGTCGTCAGAACGACACTCACCTTGAAAATGACGAAATTGTCTCGGTGAAACAGTTGGCATACAGTCAACAATAATAATAAGTGAGTGTTAAAGCCGGTATTTAATAATAATTCTTAAGATACTCGTCGTAATATCAATTAATTCTTCATTTTCAACGGTGCATAACGCACAGCTAAAAAATTTAATGGAATCTAAAATGCTCTTATGTTACTATTAGTTTTCGCGTGTTGCTATATCAACAAACCCATACATTGAAAACTTGTATCATTTTGTTGCTTAATTTTCAAATTCACGTTAATTCTTTTAAGTTTTATTCAACCAGCAGCCTATTACGAGTATGTAACTCAGTGTCGGTTGCCATCTATGGTTGCTATTCACCAAAAACAGATAAACAATTAACTTCCAAAATAACCTTCAATGGGTATTAAACTATTTACGAATTGTGACGTCATTTCAAGTGCGAACGTATCTACATCTACACTTCTACATCTACATCTATCTACATCTACACTTCTACACTATCTACATCTACATCTACATTTAATCTAATCTAATCTACACGATTATATACAGAGGAAAGATTTGTTTGTTTGTTTGTATGTTTGAGGTAAACTTTGGAACTACTGAACCGATTCTAAAAATTCTTTCTTTTGTAAAAAGCTACACAATTGTTGAGTAACATAGGCTATATTTTATTTAAATAAAAGTAAGTTTTCAGTTTGAAAATTTAGTATTTGTGAACCATGTCGGGAGAAAAAACGCTGCTTAGCTGCTTTATCGGCGTGCCCTGACCAAATGGTTAGTTATACGTGATAAAACCAGTTGTTTGGAAACTGTATCAGTTTAATTTGACTAAAGATTTCCATCTACAACGATCCTGATACACCTCTTGCTAATATTAAGCTTGAAAAATTTACTACAGCCAGGTTTAAGCACAGATACATTAAATACTATGATTTAAGTAATGATTTTTTCCCATACGGGAAAACTATATCAGTTTAATTTGACTACAGATTTACATCTACAACGACCCGGACACACCTCTTGCTAATATTTAGCTTAAAAAGTGATTAAAGCCAGGTTTATGTATTGATTTTTTCCCATACGAGAAAACTGTATCAGTTTAATCTGACTACAGATATCCATCTACAACGATCCTGACACACTTCTTGGCACTTTGTTAAAACATAGTAACCAGGACTGGAAGATGGTTACGGGATCTCCTCAACGGACAACAGCAGACCCTTCGAGTTTGGGCTTATTTGATTGGTCTTTATTATCACTTTGGTAAAACATGGTGACCAGGGTCTGATGATGGAACTGGAAGATGGGTACGGGATCTCCTCAACGGACAACAGCAAACCCTTCGAGTTTGGGCTTATTTGATTTGTCTTTATCAGGACTTTGGTAAAACATGGTGACCAGGATCTGGTGATGGGACTAGAAGATGGGTACGGGATCTCCCCAACGGACAACAGCAAACCCTTCGAGTTTGCACTTATTTGATTGGTCTTTATTAGTGCCTTGGTTAAACATGGTGTCCGTTGCATATAGTCTTTCTTTTGTTTTCCTTATTTTCACGATAATCTCTTCGACGCGGGCGGAGCCGCGGGCAAAAGCTAGTCCTTAGATAAGCGGATATGTATGTTTTCGACGATAGGCACGCGGTTTGGCAACTGATGTTACGATACAGAATCAGGGGGCTGTACTTACAGTTGTAATTATTTTGCTGTTGATTACTTCCACAGATACGCTTCCTCTAATTAGCATACTGATATTTAATTAAAAGATAGACGCTTGACTGTTTTTTTTAAGGTGTTCCACCAATATGTGAAGACTCTTTATAGCCCTATTAGCGTTTGCTGGCGGCTTCGCTTGCGTGGAAGTGTCTTTCAATCAATGTATCTTTTATTTGCGCGGTAGGTAAAAACAATTATCGACAGTTTTCGGCTTGGAGGTTATTTTATTAACACTCCTTATAGCCTATACAGTGACCAGGGTCACTATGATAATAATAGAGAAAACCGCATCCAAATCCGTTGATTGGTTTCTGAGTTAAAACAGAACATATGGACAGACGGGAACATAATATAGAAGGTGGTAGCGTAAACTAATTCTGTACGGTGAACGTAAGTTTCCTGGCAATAGAATTCTATATGGTTTATATATGAACCGAAACATAACATATAATCACGACATATCCCCAACTCGGTGATATAATAGTAATCAATAATAGCTTATTTAATATTTATTATATGCGTCGTGTTTAGATGTTTATTAACGACTGCATAAATACTCCAGAGTTCATTATTTTTCGGGGAGTTAAGTAGAAGTAGATCGATTGGACCGATAATTCAATCCTATGCCAAAGTGCACGATTTGTGCGTATAAAATACGATACTACTGACTATAATTAAATATTTCAGAATAAACAGTCACCAGTTATTATTCTCGCACTGAGATGATATCCCATTTCTCTTACAAATTGAACATTCAAGAACTTCAAAAATACATGTGGCTCTAGGATTTAGGCTTTAGACATTACCGGCACAGTAAAATAACTGCAGCTTGCAATGTTGATTTAACACGGCAATCAATATTCACCAATAATAGCGATTGCGACCATCAGGTAATTTATAAAATCCCGTTACTCAATTTAATAAATAAAGACTTGTTTACCATCAAGCGTTTTACCGCGGAAAAGTAAAAATAACTAACGGGTTTTAATGGAGACATGTGATTTATTCTAAAGGGAACTTTTTAAATATCAGCAAGATAAATTCAATATTATTTTGGGCCCTTGAAGTACCAACTTTTACTGGCAAAAGCCTAGGTTATAATAATAAGAAAAAAATGTATGTAGATAAAAAAAGTGAAAAATATTTAAAACAAAACTCACTCTAATGTGAGTGCACGGAGAAAAAACATTGGAATTAAAACCCGATAAAGGCGTAAATGTCAAATTTGCTAATTTAATGAAAATACTCGATTTTGTTAATCTATACTAATAACTAATAAATGCTATAAGGGGTGTTCATAAAAAAACCGTCAAGCCGAAAACTGTCGATAATATTTTTATCTTACGCGCAAAAGAAAAATACAATGATTAGAAGATACTTTGACGTGAGCGAAGTGGGCGAAAGCTAGTTCTTTATTATAGTAACAGCAAAACAGTGTTATTCCATTACAAAATTTTATTCTCTCTAAAAGTTGTGAACTAATATAGATGTAAATGGTGGTGAAGATTACAAATGAATTTTATTAAATTTTGAAGTTACAATAGATTACTTTTGATAAGAAGTTGTTATTGCAAATCGTCTTTGTGTTTTTGTTTTTCCGATAAAAAGTCAAACACGTGTATGTTTACATACATCGTCATAAATATTGAATAATCGTTTTCATTTCATAAATTGTTATTTGTGAATTGTACATCGCGAAGTTGAAAGATTTTTCGGTTCATTGTACATACTATATGGAATTCAAATTATAGTCAATCAAGCTTACGTTCACAGTATACAGAATTCGTTTATGCTACTCTACTATCCTCTATTACGTTCCTGGAACGGTAATAGGTAAGGGATACCCGAAAAATCTTCCTCTGGACACCCAAGTTAGATTTTGGCCTGTGCAGGTGCAGCGAATATCTGTACTGTATTGTTGCTCTAAGTATTCATTGTAACAGACCCTTTGTAATCGGAAAACGTCAGTTTTACCCTCCCCATGACGTCAGACTCACCGACCTGCTACAAACCTATAAAAATGTAACTGGGAATAATATCACAGCTTTTATATTTCCAAAGATAAAATTGTAAATCGCTAGTCATGAAAATCGTTAAATCAAATAATGTTATTGACATAAACTAAAATATATTAACAGTAAGTATGTAACATTACTTGTCTTAAAATATATTTTACTTGCTTTCAGTAAACAATATTTTTATTTCTAATAAACATGGTATTTTGTTTGTAGTAAATACAAGAAGTAAAACTAGTTTCTAACCGTAGAATAATTTTCTTGACCTGGGAAGAACTAATATTTTAGTAATTATTACTATAATTTACTTGTAGCTATTAAATATTTTTCTCCGTGTTGGTAAGCACAATTTGTGCAGAGACCTCAAGCCGATCGCCTATCATAAAAGCAACGGTACATGAGACGAATCACCTGAACCAGTACTGTCTAGAAAATTGACGCTCATACTTTTATGAACCTTACTGCATTGAAATAAGACATCGAATACAAAGATGTGAATGATTAAATCGGCCTTCCTCTTCTTCCGTAACCGGGTCATATACATTTTTTATTAACTTTTCGAATCTTTTGCAGGTCAAGTTCGGGGACATTCAATCATCTCTAACGCGGTTTGTGAAGGTTCCAGGAGAAGCGGAAATGATTGTTTATTCTTTTTGATTGTAAGCCTATACGTTTTAAATAAACTTGTAACAACTTAATAATAACCGACTTCAAATATTATAACAGACACTAAAAAGTTTAAAATTGTTACATACTGACCGATGGTATAACAAAATAACACTTTTGCCGACTTCTTTCTTCCTGAAACACGTTATCTAGAAGTCGGCGCTCTCATATTGGATTTTGTGTTCTATACCATGGGGAATGCGCCGACTTCTAGATAACATAATACATGTTTGAGGGAGAAAAAAGTCAGCAAAAGGTGCCATTTTGGTACCATCGGGCTGTATCTAATTATTTTAAACATTTCAGTGAATGTCTGCTATATTTGAAGTCGGTTATCAAATCAATCAAATCAACATATTTATTTTGTAAAATAGATACATAAAGTACAAGTAAAATTTCATCTTTACAATATATATTTAGAAAAAAAAATATATATATGTATACATATACTAATAAGGGAAATGGATACAAAAAATATTTGGGTTGGACTACTAAAATGTAATTATACACCTGCATAAAATAGAGAAATCTAGGAATAAAAATATTATTTATAAATGATGCAACGAACAAACAAGTTGATAAATAAAAACGGGAAATACATACAAAAAATATTTCATAATATTATTAATTATTATTAATCATTCGATTATAGTATTGCTAAGAAGAAGGGCAATAAACTTAGCAAACATAAATTTTTTCATTTGTAACATAAACTTAGTCTATACAATTTCCTAGGCAAATATAAAACCATAGGAATTATGTCACAAGAGAAAAAAAAATGGTCTTAGTCAACCCGTCTTACATTGTCTATTACCTTTTACAGCAAAGTCAGTTTACATATTAATTAACTATAAAGGGCTTAAGATTAGCTTTTAGAGGAATCAAACATTAAAATTTGCTAATTATGACTTACAATTTTGACAAAGATTATTATTATTTATTACACCATGCTTAATTATCGTCCAGATAATCATTGATTTAATAATAAGCTTTGTTAAGTAGTCCCCGCTTAATGTATAGTTTAAACTTATTTTCAGGCAAACTAAGGACCTCCAATTATTTAATATTCGAATTTAGAACCTTCTTTTTTGAAGTCAGTTAAAAACATATACGCCAATATACGGTGCGCAAATGAAAGTGAAACTCGACCGGGCTGTCCTTGAAGGATGCATGTCGACCATATTGACGACAAACTGAAGAGGACCACCTCAAAAGCAACCGAAATAGAAGAAATCGTAAGATAGATGGATGAGGAAGAGGCAAAAGACTGAAATATGTGTGGTTGTCAAGTAATTACCACAGTTAACAGTTAAACTGATGTGATCCTGCAACATAGTCACAATATACCGAAGGTCTGTAGGTGACGAGCTGCTGATAGTGATGTAAACTAGACTGATTGACGTCTATGTGCTTATCGCAGATAACAATGATGCATATGTGTGCAATAATCGCAGTTGGAAAGTTTAGATGAAGAAGTGAGTACAGTTAAAAAAAACCGGACAAGTGCGGGTCGGACTCGCCCACCGAGGGTTCCGTACAAATTATTAAAAGTAAAAAAAAATCTACAATAAGATTTGGTCACCCGTACAATTATGAGCGCGCATACCGTTGCTTAACCTCGGTGACTTTTTATGTTTTAATTACAAATGTATAGTTTTAAGATTCTTTCCTATACTTGTAGTATTAGACGGTATTACTCGCCAAATTTTATAGTTCCCTAATTTCGAAGTACCCCATGAATTTTGATTCCCTTGAGAGTGTCAAAATACACGTTTTTTGCGGCATAAACGGACGTATCTTTTTTTTACGTTAACTTAAAAGTTCGATTTTTTCACATCTTCAAGGGACTGTATACTTGAGTACATGGTTTTAATTTCAACTCGATACCTTTACGCGTTCGTGATATAAATGGTCTTGACAGACAGACGGACAACCAAGTGATCCTATAAGGCTTCCGTTTTTTCCTTTTGAGGTACGGAACCATAAAAACAGCTCAAATGCGAGTAGGACCCTGGGGGTTTCGTCATACCATTGAAAATACAAACTAAGTTGACTCTTACGATCTATTAAATTCAATGTGTCTAATGCAGTGGTTCTTAAGCTTTTTGTAGCCACCATGGATGAACAATAACGTAAAATACCAATATCGTAAATTTGTCTATGGTAACCACGGACCACTTTTAGAATTTCAAAGATTCCACGAACCCCTGCCGAAGAAATTCTTAGGAAAAGAAAATAAAGCATAATATTAGAAATCACTTTTATTGGTTATACGTAGTTTACATTAAGTAATAACTCATTACATTAGGTAGTTAATTATGTTAAGAGCAAACTGAATGGCTGTGGACCCCTGCAACTCGTGTCACGGACCCTTAAGGGGTCTATGGACCCCATTTTAAGAAACCCTGACCTAATGGCTCTGCTAATAATTATAATTGCTAAAGAAATGTTTTTTTTTTAATATTTCAATATCTGTAATTTTCATTGACCTAATTGTGTACGGAATTTCAAGTTTCTAAGTCAACTGGAAGTACTCTAACAGGTGAAATTTAATCAAACGAACAAAATCATACCGGAGACTCAGCTAGTCATCACATCAGGAACAATTAGGATTACTGAACCTAGTTCTTGATCACTAACCGAGTCTCCAGTATAAATTTGGTCGGTTGATTTAATTTCACTCTATATATGTTTTCATGGTGAGCCAATTTGTATGAAATTGATTACGTATAAGGGGTAATAATTCTTTCGCATCGTTTTTCAGCGGAGGCATAGACATAATTATATATAAAAATATGTACTTAAACCATTTTGTCATATTATGTGTCTATCTACGGTGTTATAAGTGATATCGAAATTTGAGTTAGACAATTTTGTAGAGAAAAAAAAAAACGGAGCAAAGTGTTCCAAAAATATCATCTTTGATCTAAGTCGAGTTAAGCCGTTATTCACTGGACCCACAGAATTATATATTAAACTTCATATAAGACTCCAAATGCATAAAATTATTTCGTCAAGTCGCGGGTAATGACATTCTAAACACTGTGATAAACATTTGCTGAAATATGTGTAACAATAAAACTATTAAATCAGTATTTAAATTGCATGGAATTGCAGTTTTAAACGATTTATCCTCGTTTGGGTATCCATTAATAAAAAATATTCAAAAATATTATAAGTTAAGGACGTTGACGTTAAATTGAAAAATTATGTCTGCATGATGCACTACCCCATTACATTACAAACAGTTGAAGTCCAAGTTGTAACTCAAACTGTTGGACGATATATTAGGTATTTTAAGTGGTATTTTAAGAGGGAAAATAAAATCGTACTATTATTATTATTTTTTACCATTTTCGCAGCCTCTCACATTCACACCCACCACGGCTACGTCAGCTGACGATTATTTTTCAGCTCAGTATGATGTCAACTACCTGCCATGTGAGAAAAGTTTCAGCCGGCGTACAATTACTTTTTTTTTACTCCTTCCTCTGCCTCCCACACCCACACCCACCGCGGGTGCGTCAGCTGACACTTGGTTCTGTTATTAGCCATTCCAGAACTATTGAAAAATATGAAAATCAATCGGCGTAAAATCACTACCTAAAATGCAACGCTACCGAGGCGGCCGTTTCTCAAGAACATTTGAGTTTGTCTCACGCTCATTGGTGTCGGAAGGGTGGGGCAGGGAGGGGCAACCACCTCCCCTGGAAACAGAATGGGACAGAAAAAATAGTACTAAAGTACACATACAGCGGACAGTACTAATGTTCAATTGTGTGGAATGGAGTTTAGTATAGGAAAATAAATATTAAAAAAAAAAAAAACATACGAGAGACATATTTCGTTTGCACAAAAGTACGTTTTTAGGGTTCCGTACCCAAAGGGTAACCAACAGGACCCTGTTATTAAGACTCCGGTGTGCGGCCGTCCGTCCGTCTGTCACCAGGCTGTATCGCATGAACCGTGATAGTTAGACAGTTGAAATTTTCACAGATGATGTATTTCTGTTGCCGCTATAACAAAAAATACTAAAACCGGTCAAGTGCGAGTCGGACCTGCGCACTCCCATACAACAGACATGATTTTTTTGCCGTTTTTATAGACAATGGTACGGAACACTTCGTGCGCGAGTCCAACTCGCACTTGGACGATTTTTTATTTTTCAACTGTAAATCCCGTTGAAAAAGGTTGCCCTAGCCTAGACTTTCGTCTTCCGACGCCCATGCTCACGCACGCTCACCATTCTAAGGCTGAGATTCAGAGTGCATTTTGAGTCCGAACTCAATCTTACAAACGTCACTCTAGTATGAGATCACGTCGCTTTTTGACGTTTGTAAGATTGAGTTCTGACTCAAAATGCACTCTGATCTCAGCATAAGTTCGTACCGGTGGCCGTGAGTCCTGCTTTGATTCTCTGCGATAGTGAGTATCCTATCCTACTCCTATATATATATAATATTATAAATGCGAAAGTTTGTGTGTGTTTGTGTGTGTGTATGTTTGTTACTCTTTCACGCTGAAACGGCTGGATGGATTTGGATGAAATTTGGAATGGATATAGCTCATACCCTAACTTAACACATAGGCTACTTTTTATCCCGGAAAAAAGCATGTCGTTAAATCGAATAAGGGGCCGTTCAAGTATTACGTAAGCACTATGGGGGGGGGGGGGGTCTTTGTTTTGCTTATTTTCGATGACATGGGGGGTAGGGGAGTCTAGATGATGATTACGTCATCGGTATATTTTTGCCCCTTACTCTATGTTGAATACTGTATCAGTAAAATCTAATCTCTATCCTAAATCTATTTTCTTATTTTTAAAATTATAATTATAACATTATAATATAAAAATATATATTTATAATTGAAAAATGTTTACGTAAGCATGGGGGGAGGGGGTAAGAGCTTTGCTTACTTTTGCTAACAAGGGGGATGGGAGGGTAAATAATTGTAATAAATCTGCTTACGTAATACTTGAACGGCCCCTAACACGCGGGTGGAGCCGCGGGCAAAAGCTAGTCAGATATTTAAACAGGTGGTAGAGCTGATGCCGGGCTCGACTGTGGAGGTACCACCATCTTACTCGGAAATCCTCCCGAAGTTATTTGGGGAAGAGTAAGAGGGCAGCTTTCAAACACACACAACCCATACCATTTCCTGGCTTTTGACTTTATTTACTGAATCTTTTATTTCAGTGGTCGATGGTCGTGGGTTCAATCTTCGCGGAGCACATTATTAGCACAGTGTATTTTTAAAAACTGTTTTATTAGTGTTCGGTAAGCTTGCTTCGAAACGCACGATAAGCTGTTGGTACCCGAAGTACGGCGATAGGACTCACTACTACGGTGGTTCGAAATTTCACTTTTTTCGACTTTCATATCGTAATAGTGGAATTACTTTGAAGTTATCTACAAGGAGTCCAAATAAAATAAAATAAACAATATTGGACTACATCTTCTGCCTCGCAATTGATTTAAAGTTTTACAAAATGTAAGAAAGAAAAACAATTTATCTTTTTCATTTATAAGGTGACTTTAATTTAGACAGCCAAATTCTTACTGAAGACTCGGTAAGTGCTCAGTAACAAGGTTCGATGGCCCTTTTTTGTGAAATTCGTAGATTATTCTTTTCGTGTTCCTCACAAAAAGCCCAGTCCCGAGTCAATTAGGTACTATGGGAGGTCAAGATTTTATTTTGCGAAATCAGTAAAAAGTGTAATCGATCCGTGTTACTGATCACTTACCAAGCCTCCAGTATGAGTTTGGCTCTATAAATTAAAGTCACCTTCTATATTTTTAATTTTTGTTGCCTAAGGCCTTGTGTAAGTATGTATATCATAAAAAATATGTACTTTTAAAAATATCTGGCGCGTAACATAGTCTAAAATTTTATAAAAAGTGTATTTTTTTATAATGTTAAGGCCATAAACAAAAAATTGAATGAAATTGAATAAAAAAAATATTTTGATTCCATACGTTTTGTAAAACTTTCAATCAAATGCGTGCGTAGAAGAAGCGGTCCAAAATTGTATTTTTTTTCATTTCATCTATTTATAGATCGCATCAAACCTTCAAAGTAATTCCACTATTACAACATGAATTTCGCAAATAGTGGAATTTCGAGGGAACTTACTCACCATCCATCCCATTCGGGACGTAATAATCATCGGTGAAAAGCGGGTATACTTGCATCTCACAGTTCACACTTGGAAATACCTCTGACACCCCCTCGCAGATACATGTCGTGAAGATATATTTTTTGTAATAGCACAGATAATATTAATAGCAAGAAAATTCGTTAGAGAAGTGGGAACAGATGTTCAAGGGCGGACATAATATGTATATTAGTAGCGAAGCGTGAATTTTTTCAAATTAAAAAGGGAAGCCAGACATAAAAAAGAAAAACAACCAAGGAAAACATTTTTTTTTGTACCTTGCAACTACCTGTCAGCCAAGTGTATTCGTCGTATTGAGATTTATGAAAATGTTTGACAACGGAATAAAGAAATGTAGTATGGATGCCATTTCCAAAACAAGCCGATGGGAATCGTGTTATACGGATCCTTCGCCACTGATGTATATTGGGTACATTTTTATTTTCTTTTGTACACTGACCGATATTTTCGGTTTTAGCATGTAGTCTTGTTCGATTGTGTCGGGGAAACATGCTTTTTTAAGATCTGCACGTAAAGTGATAAATCCCACTAAAATTATCACTTCACTATCATCATCACTTCACTAATCCCACTAGTATCCCACTAATATTATAAATGTGA
Organism: Ypsolopha scabrella; assembly: GCA_910592155.1. NCBI lineage: Eukaryota > Metazoa > Arthropoda > Insecta > Lepidoptera > Ypsolophidae > Ypsolopha > Ypsolopha scabrella. The sequence goes on from OU342963.1 coordinate 24,220,890, forward strand.
AAGTTTGGGTGTATGGATGGATGGATGGATGGATGGATGTTTGTTACTCTTTCACATAAAACATAAAAGACATAAAAAGTTTATTCAAAGAAACGCAACGCAACTACTGACCCGATTGGGCTGAAATTTTACATGAATGTAGTTCTAGACCTGGAATAGGACATAGGCTACTTTTTATCCCATAAATCAGTTCCCATGGGATGAAAATGAGCTTTAAAATTTCTATAGAAAAGTGATGTGTCACCCTTTCACGCCATGCTTACGAAACCATCAATTCAACATCAACCGACGATTATTACGTCCCGAATGGGATGGGTGGTGAGTACGGTCCCTCGAAATTCCACTATTTTCGAATTTCATGTTGTAATAGTGGAATTACTTTGAAGGTTTGATGCGATCTATAAATAGATCAAATAAAATAAATCAAGCTGAAATTTTGCATAAATGTAGGTCTACACTTAGAATAGGACAAAAACTACTTTTTCCCTTTGTTGCCATGGAAAAACTATAAAAGAGATACACAAAGTGGAAAACAGAGGCGCATAACACACACATTTCACCAGCTGCGTTTACTGTAGGTAACAGTCCGAATAATATTGACTGATTTTATAGGAGTACTTACACAAAAACTAATTCAACGCGGGTGAAACCGCGGGCAAAAGCTAGTCTAAAATAAATTCTTAATAACACAGGGGAATAAAAAATAGAGACTACTTATAAAAATACACAAGTCAAAAGATCGATATACAGTGAGAATCAATCAAACATAATTACAAAATCATTTGTAATTTTGGGCAACGATTCACATGTTGATCGGAAGCCCTGTATTAACTTGGTTTATAGTTTTTTTTTGCACATCAATGGTTTTTGCGATATACCCTGGCGTATGGAGAACCGATCACATAAAATCACGATTAGGCGATTACGATAATTGTTGTTCCATCATAACATGTGGCTTGATGGATAGACGCGGAATTGTTAATAATCATCTGACATAATTTTCTATCAATAGCTTTTAATATTATTCTAAATATGTACAGTCGCTTATAGTTCAATTACTTATTTTTATCAATACATATAATAAAACAGTAGAAGCCGCTGTGTCTGCAGAATAGAAAGGGTGTGACTGAAGAAGTGTAAGAGCACAAATCAACGATTTTTAGAATTCTTTTTCTGTCTCTCTGTCTTTTTGTTCACGCACATCTCTAAAACTACTGAACTGATTTTCATTTAGTTTTCACAGCTGTACAGAGCTTAATTTAATTAATTTAAGATCGGATCTCGGAGTTATCGTCATTTTAAAGATTTTTGGAATTTACTTTTCTACTGCTAGTAATTAGAAGTTATGGTACGGGATCTCCACAACTGATACAGCAGACCCTTCGAGTTTGGGCTTGTTTGATTGGTATTTATTAGCACTTTGGTAAAACATGGTGACCAGGGTCTGATGATGGGACTGGAAGGTGGGTATGGGATCTGCTCAACGGACAACAGCAGGCCCTTCGAGTTTGGGCTTATTTGATTGGTATTTATTAGCACTTTGGTAAAAATTGGTTACCAGAGTCTGCTGATGGGACTAGAAGGTGGGTACAGGATCTCCCCAACGGACAACAGCAGACCCTTCGAGTTTAGGCTTATTTGATTGGTATTTATTAGCACTTTGGTAAAAATTGGTTACCAGGGTCTGCTGATGGGACTAGAAGGTGGGTACGGGATCTCCTCAACGGACAACAGCAGACCCTTCGAGTTTAGGCTTATTTGATTGGTATTTATTAGCACTTTGGTAAAAATTGGTTACCAGGGTCTGCTGATGGGACTAGAAGGTGGGTACGGGATCTCCTCAACGGACAACAGCAGACCCTTCGAGTTTGGGCTTATTTGATTGGTATTTATTAGCACTTTGGTAAAAATTGGTTACCAGGGTCTGCTGATGGGACTAGAAGGTGGGTACGGGATCTCCTCAACGGACAACAGCAGACCCTTCGAGTTTGGGCTTATTTGATTGGTCTTTATTAGCACTTTGGTAAAACATGGTGACCAGGGTCTGCCAGTGGGACTGGGAGGTGGGTACGGGATCTCCTCAACGGACAACAGCAGACCCTTCGAGTTTGGGCTTATTTTATTGGTATTTATTAGCACTTTGGTAAAACATGGTGACCAGGGTCTGATGATGGGACTGGAAGGTGGGTATGGGATCTGCTCAACGGACAACAGCAGGCCCTACGAGTTTGGGCTTATTTGATTGGTATTTATTAGCACTTTGGTAAAAATTGGTTACCAGAGTCTGCTGATGGGACTAGAAGGTGGGTACGGGATCTACGGATACGTTATTGTTTTAAGTAACATAAGCTCATAAGATTAAGCAATACATGAACCCCTTATTCAAATCGAAACTGAGATCAAATTTATACCAGCGAATAATTAGTTTTTTCACAAAATTGACTATCAAATCAAATTATGCTATTTAATACCTTCAAACATTTTTTAAACAGCAACATTTGATAGTAAAATCGTTTTTTGGTGAAAAAACTGATTATTCGCGTGTGTAGAATTGATGGAACGTGTAAAAAAATAAAACACCACGAAATTATAATGCTTCTGTCGCGTGGTTGTTGGTTCTGACAAGTTTGTATGGAGAGCGGCTTTGAACCATTCTCCTAATACAAAAAACTGAGTTATAGTGATGGAACTCTTCTCTTACCCCTAGGCCACGACTACAAGCTTTGCGCGGCGCTTCTTGTGGAGCTTCCCGCTTCGGCGCGAGAGAGAGCGAGAGAGGGCGAGAGAGAGCAAGAGAGAGCGAGAGAGAGCAAGAGAGAGCGAGACAGCGCTAGAGGCTAAAAGAAACTCCGTAAGAAGCGCCGCGCAAAGCATGTAGTCGTGGCCGAGGCGTTCTTCTTGCACGCTAAACGAAACGTCTGAAAAACGTCCTAAGTTAGTAAAAATGCATAAAAATTATTCCACTCACCTTTCTTTTTTTTCTTTGGTCGGTTTCGTAACTAATCTTCAATAAAGATGCCGCGTGTCTATTTACCGCAGAATATACACTTACAGATTTTCTTCAAACACTTTTTTGCTTCTTCCCACACACAATTGTGAGCTTTACATATTTGTTTTAAGAAGTCACATATATCCTTGGTAATTTTTTTTCGCGCCTTGTAAAGTTCTTGGCAGCAATTCTGGAATAAATAAGGGATTTAAGGCTGCATATAAGATAAGATTGAGCACCTCATTTTGCATGAATCAGAACTGAACTCTACGACGTTTCCTTTTAGTTTAAAATAGCGCGCTCTCAGCCGTGGCTGTTACGACCACCAAGAAACACGCGCCTACAAAAATTTGCGTTTCTATTTATTAACTCTGCTTCTTGATCCAATTTTTAAAATATTCTAAGACAAGCCACCGTTGACCTTTGTTAACTTATTTTTAATACACATTTCAAGGCTTTATGATTTAAGGAAGGTACTTTAGCACTCAAAAAACATGAAATTTAGAGGTAACTACGTAATTTTTTTCTATCAAGCGGACTTAAAGATTTTGCGTTTTTTCTAGGATCAGCCTATCAGCCATATAGTTTACTGTTTATATTATTTTTACTATACCGATTAAATAAGTTAAACCATATGACATGCTCATTTGAAGTTGGGCATCTGGAGCAGCGTGCCACCAGTTTTGCGTAGTCAGTAGTACGCTTGTCACGAAAGTAAGAGGTTCCAAGTTCGAATCCTGGCCCGAGGAATTTTTCAAATTATTCGTTTTTATTTAGAACTTTTCTACTTTATAGTGAATAATTTTATTATACTCTAATAAGATTTCAAGAGTTAGTGTAAGTTGGTAGTTCATGGACAAACAACAAACTGATTTATGAATTATGTAACTTATTATTTGTGATGAAAAAGTAATCCGGCATAAAGTTACATATGTATAAACAATAAAGTAGTAAGAAAGTCGTCTATGTACAATGAATATTTTGCAAAATTTGAAATGAATTTTTGTCTGATTGTCTGTCTATCTGTATGTTCCGTTTTAACTCGAGAACCGCTCAACGGAATTGGATACGGTTTTCTTTATTATCATTGTGGTAACACTGGTCAGCATGCTACATGTTGATAAAATAACCGCCATCTGAAAACTGACGATACTACTCAAAGATTGAAAGACAATACCACCGGAGCGAACCCGCGGGCAAAAGCTACTTAATTCATTAATAAATATTCATAGTTTTGTATGTAAATATTATATATTCAAAAAAGAGAGCCTGACTCGCACATTAAGGTTCCATACAAAGACTACAATGAGCAGTCCATCGAGAATATTTTTCCAATGTAGGGTAATTCCAGGATTGATGCCGCAATGGGATAGTTTCCCCAATGTCAAAATCTCACACTTCCCGAATCATTTGAAAGCGCACCGCTTTCCCACCTCAGGGCATCAGAGACGTCCCAGAGTCATGCACGTGGTTCCCGTGAAAAAATATAACGTTTCGTGCTAATTTCTGTTTCACTCAAATAATTCAGTAGTGTACCAAGTATCTTCTGTATCTTTTAATTTAAATAGAAAGTGGTTTTTATGTTATTATTTGTTCAGTCTTGTATTAGTACGTTTTTGATGATTTTGAGTGTTTATGTATTTTAGATTTTTTTATTGAAAAGGGCATCTATTCTTTACAAAACAGTACATATTTTGGTATGTTTGTATCCCACGTAGTTTTGTTTATTATATATATTAAATTATTATTAAATACCGGATTTAACACTCACGTATTATTATCGTTGACTATATGCCAATTGTTATATAATATGAACGATACTCGCCTGGAGAATGCCAAAATTGTCTCGGTGAAACAGTTGGCTTGTAGTCAACAATAATAATACGTGAGTGCTAAAGCCGGTATTTAAAAATAATTTGGAATTTCAGCTCACGTGAGTTTTAATAATATTATAATATATATTTTTTACTAGCATCGTAGTTATTTGCAAGATCGTGATGTCACGTAAATATCAAATCAAAATATTTATTTTCGCAAAATAGATACATAAAGTATACTTTCTACAAGTCAAAGTAAATTTTAACAATATAATATATCTTTAGAATATAAAAACATATATAATAATACGGAAAATAAAATATACACCTGCATAAAATCAAATCTGCAATGAAAATCTGTCGTTCAACAGCGAACAGTTACCAGAACTAAAGAATGGGCAATGGAAGAAATGATGTGATGAGAGTTAATAGTTAATGAAATATCACGGACTTTCGGTACCCCGTCAAGAATGTTCTGAAGATGTTAAATAATAGTTTAATAAAAAAAAATTGTAAATTTTAAAATCCTTTTACCTATTTCATCAATGGGGTTTTAAGATCATACCTGAGGCGTCTATCCCAAAAAATTCAATTATAGCATAATTAATAATGTTCTCTTATAAAGAATACCGTATGAACATACACAAAGAACCAAAGAAACTATCTATATAAATAATGAATCACTATGCTTGTTATTAAAAGAAATACAAAATAAAATTGAAATGTTGGGCATCTATCCTGGACTTACCCTAATTAATACACTTTCTTAAAAATCTGTAGTTTTCCGTCAATGTATGACTTCAGTGCAGTGGCGGTCCGAGGGGGGGGGTCACAGGGGTCATGATCCCCCCAAAATCATCACATCAACTTGAAAAATCCGCCCTAAAAATCTCCCCTTTTATCTGCCTAGTAACGTCTACGTAGAAAATTTTCAAAATTACGTTGTAACTTTATAAATACCTTGATTCGTTAGTGATTCAGATAATTTTAATGACTTTACAAAACAACTATAAACTTTTTAATTAACAAAGCTTACTATTCCGCGAATGATTTATCTCTATGACAAGTTAATATTTAATTATTTTTTGCTGGACATATTATTTAATTATTTTGAATTTTTCTATATTCGCTTAACCTGTTTTGCTGTTAAAGGTGGCTTCTTGAACTGTACTTGAACCAAGATGACACCCCCCCCCCCAAATCTTGAGCTGCGACCGCGCCTGCTTCCGTGACTGCTGCTGACTGAAGGACAGATAACGGACATCCTGACCCGCAGAAGACAGAGACATGAAGTTTGAAACATACTATGTTCCAGGTGCACTGAGAAAGTTCCCAACAAGCACAACGCACTGTTTATAATCTAAATACAGACGGATGAACTCGTAGGCTTCCTTTTGTATCTATCTACTGAGCCTATTAAAATCCAATTTCCAAATTTTAAAAAATTAGGAGGTTAAGGGTAGGAGTTGGTTATTTTTATAAATTTTTGAGCTATATCCTCAGAAAAATAATGTTTATTTTATTATACATCAATGGCTATATCATAAAGACCACTGGCGTGAAAATTGTATGATAGTAGTTTAAGAAACTGGTACATTAAAACATAAATGTGAGTTTAAATTTTTCTCACTTTTGTATTGGAAATATTTTGAAGAATTTCAAATTTTTCTTTTTTTTTTCTTTTGTGTTTTGTAGGCAAGTGAATGCTATTTTTGTGGAAAATTTCAAGTCTTTACCTTTAACGGTGCTAAAGTTATGAGGCTGTGACATACGAATGGACGGATAATATGTACGGACAACGGAGTCTCACCATAAAGGTTCTTTTTGTACCTTTTAGGTACTACGGAATCCTCAAAACGAGCTGTGGGCTTTGAAAAAAGTAGTGTTGGAAGTTAGGTCAGTTTCAAACACTACTTTATCTAAAATCATGCAATAAGTTATTTGTAATCCACCAAATTACGATCTAACACTATGCAAATAAATTTCAAAATCCTACGTTACATAGTTTTCGAGAAAAACCTCGGTGACTGACGGACGGACGAACATGAGAGTGATCTTATAGGAACCTTAAAAATGGAAATCTGTTCAAATTCTCTTATCTGGTACCGACATCAGGATCTTCATTTCCAATGAGATGAACTATCGCCATGTCTTTGGATGGAACGCAATAATTGATTAGAATTTACCTGGTAAACCAGTACTTCGGGTACAGACATGGGGATTCCAGAAACCGGCCAATATGGAAACAATACCCGTGCGTTCCAACAGAGCTGGTGGAATGTGGACTTGAAGGGTTTTGTGGAGGAAGGATGCTAGTCGTAGTCGGCGGCTGGAGCGCACGGGTAAGTTAAGTTAGTTTGAAATGCACTTGGTTACGATTTTGGCATTTTTGCTGAAACTTACGTTTTAGACAGTAATTCAGAGGTCTGACAGTATCAGTTTTGGCTATCTTTAAGATCTATGGCCCATCGTCATCAATCTTAAAGGGCAAGCAAAAGAAGGCAGTAAAGGTTGTATCTATGGCAAATAGACATAATGACAATAGATTTAGGACATGTAACCTACTTCGTCTTCTATTTCTATAGATATACAGATTAGCAAAAGGGAGTTTGGGAAAAATAAGGGGGCTTATACCATATACCATAATATGTGAGATAATGTGGCTCCACGGACATTTAATTACTTATATGATTGAGTTTTATTTATTTAATCGTATGGCTTATGCAAGTTTTTTTAAATAAATCGTTTAAGTAAATAAATAAAAACTAAACTAATTAAAAATTAAAATTACCTAGCAATTTAAATATTATTCAAATAAATAAAAGAAAGGGAAATTTTGGACACCTATTTAATATATTATATTATAATTGAATGTCTGTGTGTGGCCTACAGACATCCCATAAGTCTGTAATGTGGCCACACCAAATACTATCAGTACCATTGTTATCTTATTAGTAATTCATATATCATTGACCAGTGGCCACCAAACAGATATCACCACAGTGTAAAATAATCTCTGTGACTACCACAGGCAGTCAATATTATTGAAAGTCTTTGTTCACTACGACCAAAGTATTAAGTTCCACCTGTCATCGCGTCACACTTTTTCTTGCAAAACTATAGGTGAGATATACAGAGGTCCATATACGCACTGACCCCTATGATATACGACATGGACGCGACCTTTAAACATGGTCATATACATAGACCGCAAGTCCAGCCGATGCTTTTACATTTTAGTTTTCCAGAATGACACCAGCGAATGTTTGAAACGTTGAAACAAACCCATGTGAGTAGGTAGAGATATTTCTTCAAAGGCATTATGAAGGTTATGCATTGGTTTTGACATTCGTCATTAAAATCGGGTAACGTTCTGCGGTTTTTAAGGTTCCGTACCTCAGAAGGAAAAACGGAACCCATAAGATCACTCTCGTCCGTCTGTCACACACAGAGGCATCTTTCGAAGACTATGTAAGGTAGCAATTTGAAATTTGGATAATTTTAAGTCTTGCTAACTTACGCACATATTCTATGATCATTAGTCAAAAATATTTTAGATTAAATGGGGGAAAGATGTTGGGATATCTGATACGACACAACAATTATATCAAAAACATCATTGAAGGGAAAGTGTAGGGAAAAAGAAAGAGAGGAAGGCCCAGGAGAACATTCATGGATTAAGTAAAAGAAAAAGTAAATGTCGTGTCGTATCAAGAAGTTAAAGAGAAGGCGGAGGGCACAAGTAAATGGAGAAGACTTCTCCTACAAGAGCACAGCTCTTAAATTAGAAGAAGAAGGGGGTCAAGTTTGGTTCAACGAAAAAAAGTTTTAATTAACTATATCGTGTCTTTTAATATCTGGTTTTTTTATGGAATTTTTTATCCATTGTTTTTAATGATACAACTCAAAATTTGCTAAAAATAACCGTTTCCCCCCTGTTCTCCTAGGTTCCTTAAGCTAAAATTTAGATTTTAATGGGATAGTTATAGTTATCATGCAGTAGATTACCGGAAAGCTGCAGTTATTTCCGACGGTATAAAAGTTGCTGAAAAAAAAAAACCTTTTTTTCTGTAGTAAATAGTGTTTCACTGTAGTATTGATATGGAACCCAAATTGTGCGAGCTCGACCCGCTCTCCGCCAGTTTTAATTTTTTTTTGTGCCGAAGTGGCTCTGCTTTATATAACCTTGCAAAGATTGTAAGGCGGCTCGCTTTCATCAGCAGGTGTAGTTTTATTTTCTTACCTTACCTACATAAAAACCAAATCAACATTTCAAATTCATACGCCTGAATAAAATTATGAGCAATAAAGTTAAAGCAAGTTCTTGAAGCTTTGCTCTTAATTTCGGTTTTGGTTTTTGAAGCCTCATGGTTTTTATCATGTAGGATAGTAAAGAACCTATCAACCGAGTTCACACTTTCGCTGCTGAATACACACCAGTGATGTTATTGCTATCATACCGACCGTGCGCAATTACATCCCAGGAGCGCGTTCATAAACTAGTGGTCGCGACACGGGTTGTATTACCATCTCTGTCGCACGCATTGTAAATTATAAATGCTATCCTGCTGTCAGTGTTGGAAAATGACGAATGTGTTAATTAATGAACGGAGGTCAGTCGCGTTGTCTACAAATACGTATGTTTAAATTTTAAAACATATAAGTGATCAGCTTCCGGACGGCAGTTGCTAGCGCGCATTTACACCCTTGTCACCCAATTTATTTATTGATTCAAAGTCCGCGCCCGCCACCACTCAAGTCCGATAGACGCAGGCAGCGCTGCAAGCGCAGTATGAAATGTTGCCAGTAAGATAGGCAATAATTTATCTTTTCTCCGTTTAGGTCCAACGTTCTTTTAAATGTAATCAATGGAACTTTGAGGCCTAGTGGAAGAGCGCTCAACTGCTAATCCAGAGGATGTGCGTTCAATCCTCACCCTTTGTGCGCGAGTCTGCCTCGCAGTTGGCCAAATTATTTATCTATGGAAGCCAATTAACTGTAAAAGTTGCATTGCAGAAGGCTCAGTGCGATAAATCTCAGTCTAATAAAACGAGGAGTAGGATGACACCGGCGGTGTCATATAATATCCAACTGCAGCGGCTGCAGTAGCAGGTACCTACTGTGGTTATAGTAGTTACTTAGTAACATTACATGTTGAAAGCACAGCCGCTGCAGTTCGATATGACACGGCCGTTGTAATCCTACTCCTTGTTTTATTAGACTGAGATTTAAATTTAACGCACTGAGCTGTCCGCAATGCAACTTTTGCAGTCTATTCCTGATGTTATTTTCTGTAAAGCATTAAAGTTCACTTTGTATAAACATTATACAACAACTTTCAATTCAAACCTAAAATTCTCGTACATTTGAGCACGAGAACCTAGTTTGCCTCGTACACCGTACATGAGTTGAAATTCGCGTACATGTAAGAGAATTCTCGTATGTCTGGCAACCCTGGCAACGATACTCTCTTGAAGTACAACAAGTTTATTTGTTCTTGTTTTCGTCGCAGGACTTGACTGGTGGCGCGGGCTCTACTGGCGTGTTAAGCGCACCGTCTTTCGGCGGGTAGAAAAGATCCCCTGCGTGTCTTGCGCGCACATCAGCGTATTATGTCAGCGTTTTGACCAAATACTCGAACTGATTTCTGTACAAAATATTTACTGCCGAGTGCCGACTCCAGCAAAATATTTTGTGGTTATACTTCTATAGATAAGTGATCAGATCAATTACACCCGAGATATTCAATTATTCAGACGCACGAGCGAGCCAAGTTAACGAGTGAGGGTGCTTCTAGTTCGAGGGTGTAATTGGTCACTTATACTGGAGTTGATACTCTACTTTTCATCACTAATGCGAGGAAATAATTATATACTTAAATAAAATACAGAGTAACAAAATAAAAAGCGATTAGGCAGATATTTTCCATTGCCACGCACGATTGATTTACCAGTTAGTAAATGTAAAGAAAGAAGAAAGAAGCCTTGTTCGATTTTCAAATTTACTTACATCTCTAGGGCTATAATTGAATTTACATGAGCATTACGGATGAAACGGTACATTATATCTGAGTGGTGGAAAGAAGGGTATTGACTGACGAGATGGCTTAGCATACGAGGGGTGGCTGAAAAGTAATCTACCTGACTATGAAAGAAAATACATAGATTAATAATTTTTGTTTTATTTTTCAATATAGTCCCCTGCAACTGAAATGCACTTACGACATTTGTCAATAAGTGACAGCATACAATTAAAATGATAATTATTATTTTGATCGTCACAATAGTCATTCACAGCGTCCTTCATCTCTTCGTCTGTTGAAAATCTGCGCCCTCTGAAATTTTTCTTTAAATTTTTAAATAAGAAGTAGTCAGACTGAGCCAGGTCTGGACTATAGGGTGGGTGGTTGATCTCTGTAAAGCCGTTTTTTGTCAGAGATGACCGCGCCTTAAAGGCCGTGCGCGCGGGTGCATTATCATGCAAAATCAAAACGCCTTTGCTAAGTTTGCCCCTCCTGTCTTCTTTTATTTTTTTGCGTAGCTGGTCAAGTAAGTTCGCATAGTATTCAGCATTCATCGTGGTGTTTTTTGGCAGGTAATCTATCATAAGAATCCCCTCAATATCCCAAAAAATGGTTGCCATTAGTTTGCCCGCTGACAGCCGGACCTTAAACTTCCTTGGTGGTTTTTCCCCTTTAAATTTCCATTGCATCGATTCTTGTTTGCTTTCGGGATCCCACTGACGAATCCAAGTTTCATCACAGGTCACTATTCGCAAGATAGTTTCTTCCTCTTTATCCTTTACCAAGTCTAAAAATGACTGACAACATTCCACACGCCTTTGCTTATCAAACGGGGTCAACATTTTAGGCACCCAACGCGCGCTCACCTTGGACATTCCCAAATGTTCATGAATTATTTCATGAACTCGTTCCTTGCTAATGCCAACATCTCTAGCTATTTCCCACTGCTTAATTCGCCGATCGGCAAGGATCAGTTTCTTCACTTTTTCCACATTATCTGCGGTAACTGCAGAAATGGGCCTTCCCCTACGGGGATCGTCTTCTAAGCTCACACGGCCTTGTTTAAACAGCTTTGACCAAAACATTATTACAAATTCGGAAGGACATGAATCTCCGAACACCTTAAACATGCGCTCTCGGATCTGCGTCGGCGTATTCCCTTCTTTACCGAGGAATTTAATCACAGCGCGATACTCAATTTTATCCATTTTTAATTTTATTGCAACTTGATGAAAACGAAGACGCGACAAAAAAATTTGAACTCGTAGAAACAAATAAGTGTCATAATTTTTAAAAAAGGAATAAACAAATAATACGAGAATATAGTGGCCAGTAACATTTTTTAAACTTTCTTTAACAAAGGAGATTTTATATCAGCCACCCCTCGTATGTACCTAAATGTATAGTGCTTTTCTAAAACGATGTGAGGCAATTAAAAAATGCGTTTGCAGACCTACCTACAAGTAAAACTTAAACTGTTTAACCTTCCCTTCGCTTGAGTTGGAAGCAAGTTTTCTATGACCGAATTGGCTGAATTAGGTTTTTGCAACCATGAAGACAAGAGGACCTATTAAAACATTTAAAATTTCTGTTTTTAGCCAAAGACATTATAAAAAGAAAATTAATAAAAAAATTAACACACACACTGTGTTAAAAATTGGCTGCATGGCAGTGGCGTGCATTGAACTTTTTGCTGGAAATGCAATGAGAAGGTCAAGTTTGACGATAAAAATAACATGAAAAAAATTAAAAATCTATTTGAAACAAAAATTGCCATGAAAATATAGTGTACTCTAGGGTAGGCAGTCTAGGCAGTGTCGACCCTGGCGTCATACAAATAATGATTTTTCAAAGTAACATTAACATTTTTTCATATTTTTTTTATTGGTTAACTTGACCTTCTCGTTGCATTTCCAGCAAGAAGTTCTATGCACGACACTGCTGCATGGGCTATTTCTATTCTATCTTTACATAGTCCAGGATGAAAAACGAGCGGTCGGCTTGGCTGTATAGTATGTTCTCCTAAAGGCCTACCATGAGTTTTGCTTACTATACACGTTAACGTCTGCGTAAAATATTTATATGAAAAATTGTGCAGCGCCCCTAGCGGCTTACTACAGGAACCAGCGTTTCTCATACAAAATATTTTACGGAGACGGTAACGTGTATAGTAAGCAAAACTCATGGTAGACCTACTGTCCTCTATTTTTAAAAGTTTGTCTTTGTTTTACCGCCTGCGGCATAAATAGATTTTTATATACATTCCCCTAGGGCAAAAGAGAGGCTCTTATCATCTTCTTTTTTCAAAAGAAAAACGCCTATTAACGAACATGTTTGAAAAAAGAGTTTTTACAACTGGGTCTAGTTAGACCTATAGTAAAAGTTTATATTTTTGTATTGAAACCTACAGATTGAAATTAAACTCACCCCGAAATCAAGGCACTCATATTTTTTCTTCTTAGAGCAACAGCAGAATATTACAGTCAGAATATCCTTAATGCAATTTCTCAGTTTTTTGCATGGCGGACATTTGTCACAACATTTGTTTAGATTCTTTATAACTTCGCACACACACTGGAAAAATAAAAGGGTAAAAAAAATCAATTCCTTTGTATAATTTTCAGGGTTCCATACCGGAAAAAAACGGATTCCTTATAGGCACACTTGGATGCCGGGGTTTATGGAGGTTCCTTCTTTCACAACTGAAATAATGTACCTACAACCATCTTCACTTGTTTTACAAGAAAGTTTGTTAGAGTCCTTAATTGCTACTAAATATCTATAACTTGCCAAGTTTTCATAGTCAATTATTTGCATGTATGATGTTACTTTAAAATTTTTAAACCTTAGCAGTGAAAACTTGCAAAGTTCTACATATTCAGTATCAAATAAAGACCTTAACAAAAACGTTGTATTGTATTGCAGTTATGACTGTAACAACCTCAATAAGTATCGGCATCCAATTTGATCTCAATTCTTTTTTTGCCGAAGCCGACAATCTTGCGCTGCCTTTGTACTGAACTCGGCCCATTTTTCACATTTATGTTTTTGGTGGGATCAAACTCACCGATAAATCCAAGCACTTTTTTTCGCTAGAGCAGCAAAGTATTGCAGACGTGATTTCGCAAAAGCACTTTTTCAACGATTTGCATAGCTTACTTTTCTCACAACATTTTTTAAGTTTCTTTAAAATTTTGCACAAATCGCAGATATTCTGAAAAAAAAAGAGTTGTATAAAACGTTTAACTATTTTGTAACATCTAAAATAAAGCGAAATATATTTCGAGCCCTCTTGTCCCAACATCAGTCAGTGGTATGGACCGTACAAAATTATGACATGTATTATAAAGGAGAATAAATTGGATTTTTATAACGAAATTTTAATGTATTGTCTTTATAATATAGGGTGACCTTTACGACCAAATTCACACTAGAGACTCGGTAAGTGGTCAGGGCCGAGGTTCAATGACTCTTTCTGTGAAAATAAAATAGAACTTAGGCTATACTATATAGGTACTATACTAATTGACTCGGAGTTGTCGCTTTATTGGGGTATCTGATGGATAGAATTCGAAACGAGGACAATTTATAGGTATATTATAATTTAAAATAAGTAAAAGTAATTTGGGCTCTACACCATTGCATACTTAAATTCAGCAAAAAATCAAAAGTCAAAATAGTAAAGATGTCAACTTCTGTGACAAATATCCCAAAAACTACTTAACCGATTTCGATGCGATTTTGATATTTAAACATTTGCACACACTTTAGACATTCTTCAACGCGATTTTCGTACTAAAACCCACAGATTGAAATCAAACTCACCAACTTTTTGTCAGAGCAACATAATATTGTAGCCACGATTTCTTTTACACATTTGCATAGCGGAATTTTGTCACAACATTTTGTTAGATTCTTTATAATTTTGCACAAATCGCAGCTATTCTGAAAAAATAAAAGAGTGAAATATATCGTTTCTCTTGTATCGTTTCTACAATAATAATAATAAATACTCTCTCTTCGGTAAAAGATTTATCAAATTTTACAGTAGACGCAGAGATAACAGTTATAACTACTTACAACAGATAAGAGCTTACGAATGGTGCTTACAATAAAATTTTCGTTATTAACCCTTAATATTAGTTACGATAATTTGAAATCTCTAATTAGGTTTCTACGACAAAATCTTTTTTTTTTTAATTATATTCAAAGTGAAAAAAATTCAACAGATGATAGAGTATCTCCAATAAAACACATAGCAATGAAAAAAAATTTTTCGCGCTATCTTTTTTTTCGCCTTTCCATATTAATTTAGTCAGCTGACTGAACCACTTTATATTGGGAAGTGAAAAAATAATTTGATCCAAAAAATGTTTTCTTTTTCATTGTTATATGTGAACGATACATGATCTACCCTAGAATTATTTTCACTATATCGTTTTTGCAGATGGCTCAAACTCAAACTCACTTTATTAATAAATAATATTATTTACGGGTCATTCACATTACACATTATTACAATAAGTTATATTTTTACATTTTACACAATTAAAATATATTAAATTCATTAAAATATAGAATGTTTGTACAATTTTTATTTATTTAACAATATTATTTTTTGAAATGTAATATTCCTTGACATTATAAAATGCTTTTTGTAGTAGCCATGTTTTTAATCTTAATACAAACCTAATTGATAGCACATTAGAAACGATTTTTTTTGTGTGGGTTATGTTATAAAACTAAATTTGCCATTATTTGTCGCTTACGCTACTTCTATCGCAAAGGGACATTATATATATAAGGTCCTACAATAATAAGTGAAATTAATTCTATGGTAGATCATGTATCGTTCACTGATTAAATTCCAGAAGAAGAAAACATATTTTGCTTAAATATTTTTTTCACTTCCCAGTACAAAGTGGTTCAATCAGCTGACTAAATTTCTATGGAAAGGTAAAAAAAAGTACGCGCAAAAAAAATATTTTTCGGTGGAATGTGGTCTATTGGGGATACTCTATCATCTGTTGAATTTTTTTACTTTGAATTGTAGGACCTTATATAATTAAATTGTTTCGAAAATGTTATAACATAATACCCTAATTAAAATAAAATCATTTCAATCAGCTTAATGCTATGTTACTATCACTTCACGTTTGCATTGTCTTTATGCTGTCCCTATGCTGTGGCACGTGTTCAAGGAAGCAACGACGGGACACCACGCCCTGCGAAATTTCCTCCATGACAAGGTGCAGAAAGCAGTCCAGTACTCGCACCAGAAACGCCATAAAGTTAGAAGCATAGAAGTACAAGTACAAAAAAAGTCGGAAAGAGTTTCACCAAATAAAAACTGAAGCTCCCTTAGCAAGCCTACTCGCGTGTACGCATGAGCTCGGCACGCACACATTCCTAAACCACCGCCATTACTATGCTACAACTACAATGTTGCTTATTCGTCTATGATTCGAAGTATGAAAAAAGCTGCTTTATGTCAGAACTTCTCGCAAGATGAAGTGATGCTGACCAGAGGTGCAATTGTGTAAGTATTCAAATTGATTGTCATATGGCTATTCGGTTAAGCAAATTTGCCCTTTTGACAATTGAAATCGTACATTTTTGGCTGTCAAATGATAACGATTGTCTTGTTTTGTTGTTGACAATCAAAAACGTACGATTTCAATTGTCAAACCGGCTTATTTGCTTAGCCTAATAGCCATTTGACAATCGAATTTGATGACGATTGTCTTACACAATTGCACCTCTAATGTTGAGGTGATATTAACGTGATAATGACCTTGCATTGCATCTATAATCATAAGGAATTAAAAATTCGAACGAATATGAATACAATACCTTTTCTTTTTCTTTTTTTTCTTTTTCTTTTTTTTATCACAGCAAGGCCAAAAATCCCCAAACATATTTTGCAAACAGTCTTTCCACATTTTGCATTGTGGACTATCGTCACAACATTTACATAGGTCCTTGAGAAATTTTTCAAAAAGTGGTTTGGAACATTCGCATAAATCCTGAAAAATTAATAAATTACAACAATGAATCGAGGCGATCAACGCTAAAGTGGCTTAGTTTTATGGAAATCAATAATATGAAATAAAAATATAACATGTAATAAAATATTCGGTGGACAAGCCTGGTAGAAAAATTCAACGGTCTAGGTAAGTACCTCGGTGGCGCCATTGGTAGCGCGCTTGTCTTGATAACAAGAGGTCGCAGGTTCAAATCCTGACCCGAGGAATTTTTTCAAATTCTTGTCTTTACATTTGTTTCTAATTTACCTCATCTAGTTTGTAATGCACTCTAATAATAATATTTAGTATAGACTATTGGTCATGGCTAACTATTTAAAAAGTTGTAATGTAAGTATTCTGGAGGTCACAAAATCTCCTGGAGAAATAGCAGCATCTTGTGGCATGGGTTTACTGTTGAAGTGCTTCTTCTGCCTTGTTAAACTGATTAAGTGGAATGTCATTGTCATCGCTGTCTACGTCCGAGTCTGATGAAGATGAAGTAGAAAAGTGACAGGCAGGTCGGGTTCAGCTAGTAATTCTACTTGCTCGGCATCGCTATCGTCGTCTCCAGAGTCATTTAGACTTTGTGGAATTAGCATTGTGCCTGCATATTGCTGTTATTATATTTCATTTATGCTGAGTTTCCGAACTCAGCAAATATGAAAAATAATAACATACTTCACAT
The DNA here is from genome assembly GCA_910592155.1 of Ypsolopha scabrella. Lineage (NCBI taxonomy): Eukaryota > Metazoa > Arthropoda > Insecta > Lepidoptera > Ypsolophidae > Ypsolopha > Ypsolopha scabrella. Next base: position 24,238,429 of record OU342963.1, read on the forward strand.
TTGTATTAGGTTATACAGGGTGTAAATAGAGTGCGACCATTAAATAAAACCACATACTCCACTGATCATACTGCACAACTATTCCAAAAAAAAACCCGCGCAAATCTTCAAAGAAAAAGATATTTAACTGTAACTTAAAGACTTTATCTTGTAAGAGGAAGGTCTATTTTAGAACTTTGCACCGGAGTAGCTGTTTCACGGACGACGCTCTCTCTAAACTCGCCCATATGTCGGTGCGTTAGGGTTCACGCATTTTTGTTTGGAACTCAATTATTTCCCAAATCAAGGGTGTCCGCGGGTATGATATTTGGGGAAAGTGGTTCAGTAGGGTCGGTAAAATATGTGGTTTCATTTAATGGTAGCAGTCTATTTACACCCACTATAAGGCCCAGGTTGATATAGTTGTAACGAAAAAGTTCGCTATACCATAACGTGGAAGATTTTACTAACAAAGGGCTATTACTGTTACTTATTTATCGTTTAATGTTTCTTTTCCATCCATCCATCAGCCTGTCTTCGTCCACTGCTGGACATAGGCCTTTCCAAGATGTCGCCAACTTTGGCGGTCCTTCCGAAGAAGGGCTCATAATACTCACACACGCTGGGCAGGCGGGTTGCTAAGCGCCGTGCCAAAACCCTCACACCAGTGACGCCGCTACCCGTCACCAGTCTGTTTTATAGAAGAGCCGGCAATTGATATATTGCCATTAATCGGTCCCGCAGGTAATCTGAATTCAGGCAATCCCTCCCCTGAAAAACTTCGGGGGGGTTTGTGAGTAAGATGGTGTTACCTCCACAGTCGATCTTGGCACTTATCGGCGACCGTCATCGGCGAATAGGGCTAAACGGTTGTTTATGAATATGTGGAAAAATTCACAGAAGTAGTATATATAATGAATTGAAAAGGAAAACTATCACAGGTGAGTAGGTTTTACAGGTTCACGAGTACAGGTCGCGCCAAACTTTTAATCCCCCTAAACACGGGAGGATTCGTATCGGCAGGAACAAAATGTGGGCTATCCTTCGGAAGAGCGACTTCCGAGCGGAGTAGAAGTTTGCCGCGATCTGTACTAGTGGACCAGCATATGTATAGGATAACACGGAACCCCACACTGCGCGTGGCCTGACACGCACTTGGCCGATTTTTTTAATGTCTGTGTGGATAAAATAACATTTTAATTACTGGTCTTTGAATATTAGGACCGATGGATGGCGGTATATCCATCCCCGATTGCCGGGCTTTATATAAAACAGACCGGTGACGGGCAGCGGCGGCTCACCAACCCGCCTGCCCAGGCCTGGCCAGGTGGAAAGGCCTATGTCCAGCAGTGAACGAAATAGGCCGATGGATGGTGTATTCCAAAAACTTCTTAAGGTCGCCAAATCGGGGATCGAAATTTTTTAACAAATGACTGACAAACGCCGCGAATTTGCACGGGAGGGAAAAGATCACTTCACGCACAATCGTGTGAAGTGGGGCTCGTCCACTACCAAGGTTAATCAAGGCTCGACCGTCCTCTGTAAGAGGTAGGACTGGCACAATGATGGTACGGTGTTTTATTTTTATGCAGGTAAGAAGAAACCTAAACCTCTCTCAAGATGAGGATCACTGATCATATTTTGAGGTGATATTTGAGTAATAATTAACATTACCTTGGACTTAGATCCCATTATATCCCGACATAAAGTGTTCAATGTCAAATAAATATGGTAACAATACCCGTGCGCTTCAGAATCACTGAATGAAGACTTGGGTTGTTAGCGCACGGGTACCTAAACTAGTTTTTTGCATTATTGTATTTAGGTTAGCATTTTGGCATAGTGGGATCTTTGACAACAAGCTGGAGTTGTTTTTTTTTTTGTTCATTTTGTCTCATTTCGGGACAGGCAAAGGTATCCAGGACTATGATAGCCTTTTCTGTAATTTTTGTTCTTGACTGGTCAATCCATAAACAACTATTCTAAAGATTATGAAAAAAAAACGACTGACTCGCTCCCGGCTGTTTTTAAGGAAACGGCTAATTAAAGCCTGACCAAGAATATATGGGAGGTCACGATATTATGGAATTTCGTGAGAACTAATTTCTAACACTGGCAACAACGATATTTTTTGTTCTTTATACTTAATCATTTGTCATTCTGACATTTTCACCATTTCACCTCTCGGTAGAGGTAGAGAGTACTATATTCTTTGCGGTAGAGAGTACTATATTCTTTGATTTCACCATCGCATTATTTAAGATTACTTGTGTGGTACTTATTTATTAAATCAAATATCAACTTAAATAACATAAAACACTAAAAACTATTTAATCTAAAACTAAACTTGTTTTACAAAAGGTAAAAAAAATTGTCCAAATCGATGCCGCCGGGCAGAGTGCCAAGAACGCTGGTGGCATTACCTCGTTGGATGGCGAAACTAAGTCTTTGGCCGAGGTATGCCCCCGCCTTCTGTTAAAGTTGAGAACGGGAAGTATTAACGAAAAGATTCAACGGCTTTGGATGCTAAACAGATTTTTATTTAGTTGTGATGACCACACCAATTTTACTTTCGTATTGTCACACGCTTGACACTTGGCAGGCAGTACAAAGACAACAATCATAGATTAGTCTTAACATCCACCTCTGTTTGTGATGCCTGCCATCTTCTTCAGCATTTCTGTTCTGGGCCCATAAAGTGGTTTGGTGAGCATGTCTGCAATCTGCCTGGCTCCTGGCACATGGCAGATGGTTATGCTTCCATCCTGAATACATTCTCTTATGAAGAACGAACGAAGTCTTATGTGCTTAGTTCTTTGATGGAACTCTGGTGGATTCTTTGCCAGCTTGATAGCAGATTCGTTATCCACACAAAGACATGCTGGACATTCTTCACCTGTAATGTCTTTCAATATTCTTCTCAACCAAATGATTTCCCTAGCAGTTTCACTTGCAGCGATTATTTCAGCTTCTGTGGAGGATATAGCGACAACACTTTGTCTTTTGCTATTCCAAGCTATTGCACCCCCAGCATACATGCATAAAATGCCTGTGGTCGATCTTCCAGTCTTTAAATCACCACCGTGATCAGCATCACTGTAGCATTCTAGGTTGAGATCCTTAACTGGTTTGTAGACGATTCCGTTATCAATCGTCCCTTTAAGATAACGCATAATCCTCTTGACGGTTAAGACGTCTTCTTTCGAAGGATTATCTAAGTTACGCGATGCAACACTGACTGCAAAGGCTATGTCTGGCCTTGTGCCTGTCATCAGATATGCAAGAGCACCGACCGCTTGTCGATATGGAAAGGATGACGTAGTATCTCCATCTTCTTTCACATCAACTGCTTTCAGAATCGGTGTCACAACTGGTTTGCATTTGTCCATGCCAAACCTCTCTAAGACGCGTGCTGTGTACGCCTTCTGATGAAGCAGAATGGATCCATCGGAGTATCTTTTAATCTCCATCCCAAGAAAGTAACTTGCCGGTTTCTCAGTTATCTTGAAGCGCACTCTCATTTCCTCTAGGAAACGCTTTCCCCCTCTTTCGTTCGTTAATGCAATCAGTCCATCGTCGACGTATAATGCAAGGATTATTTTGTTAATACCTCGCTTTCTTACAAAGAGGCAAGGATCAGACTGACTCTGCATAAAACCGATCTTGACAATGTAGTCGGTTATGCATCTGTTCCAACAGAGGGGTGCTTGCTTCAGCCCGTATAGGCTTTTCTTTAACTTGAATACAAGCTTTTTATCAGTGGTATAACCTTCTGGCGGCCTCATGTAGATTTCTTCATCCAACGTGCCATACAAGAAGGCAGTAGAGACGTCGAACTGTGCTAGCTTGAGCTTCTCCTTAGCAGCAACGCTCAGAACTGCTCTAATAGTGCTGCTCCTAGCCACAGGACTGAAAGTTTCATGAAAGTCTATATCTTTCTTTTGTGAATACCCCTTTATGACTAGCCGTGCCTTGTACTTATCAATTGTACCATCAGGGTTTGGGTTTGAATATCCACTTACAAGGAATGGCTTTTCGATCTTTCGGTAGTTCCACTAACTCCCAAGTTTTGTTATTTTTCAGCGAAGAAATCTCACTATTAATGGCTTCTTGCCATTTCTCACTGTCCTTACAAGACATTGCCTCTTTGAAGGTTTTCGGTTCAGTCATCATGTGCCCTTCTGCCGCCATGATGTAATCTTTGAACCGGCTTGGGGGTAAAAGAGTAGCTCTATTTCGCAGAGTCATTTGGCCTTCTGTTTCGATATCATTTTCAGAAAAATCAATATCTTCAGCAGGCTCTTCGTGCTCTTCGATTCGCTCACCATTTTCCTCCTCAGAGTGAGCAGGCTCAACCTCTGAATTACCTTGATCCATTTCAAAATTATCATTTATGGCACCTTGTTCATCTGTTTATGCTCTTAAAAACGAAGGTTCTTCCATAAACTCATCATCATTCGCCTCGATTTCTCTCTCGTCATCGGCGTTACTCGTTTCTGTATCTCTATGGAGACCTTGTAGCTGATAGCGAAATATTCCATTGTCAGTACTCGATGGCTTTTCTGGTAAACTTTCTTTTGCAGGTTTTCCCAGGAGTGGAAATTCCTCAAACGTCACATCTCTGGACCTAATTAGTTTAAATACTTTATTACTCCAAATTCTATAGCCTTCATCTCCTTCGTACCCAATGAGAATCCCTTTTTCCGCTTTCTTCTGTAGCTTTTTGCGATTAGCTTTCGGGATGTGCGCATAGCACGTGCAGCCGAGAATCCGTAAGTGCTTTATTGATGGCTTCTTTCCGTACCACAATTCGTGAGGAGATTTGCTTTGTACGATTTAAAACGTAGACAGTTGCTCCTACAATTTCTGCCCACAGACCATCAGGAATTTTCTCATGTGCGTGCATGATGGCGCGCGCTGCTTCCACTACTGTGCGATTTTCCCGCTCTACGCATCCAGCTTGCTCGTGTGTGTGGGGCATCGTCAGTCTTTGCGTAATGCCATGTTCTCTTAGAATCTTTCTAAATTCACTGCCAACAAACTCACCTCCGTTATCGCTGAGAACTTCTTTGACAACGTGTCCCGCAACTTTAGCTTCAGCAAGGAACAGCTTTAGCTTTGATGCTGCTTCAGACTTTTGACGTAGAAAGTAAACATGTCGATGTCGTGTGTAGTCATCTTTGAATAGAATATAGTATCGATTCTTCCCGATAGAGTATGGAAATGGTCCGCAAATATCAGTGTGGATTAGTTCTCCTGGTTTAGTGGCTTTAACCCTTGTTCCGAATTTTCGCTTGTGAGCTTTTCCATAAACACAGCCTTCACAGAGATCCGATTGCTCCATATTCACTTTCAATCCGAGCTCTTGTTCAATCACCTGTTTAACGTGTCGCTTGTTCTGATGTACTAGCCTTTCATGGTAGACTTGTAGAGGATTTGTCAGTAATTGGTTGACTTTTAGACTCTTTGGCGCAACGCATTTAAGCTCCAGCTTATACAGCCCGCCCTTGATATCTCTTGTCCCAATAACTTTGGTGACTCCATCTATTTTCAGTACACATTGCTTCGGCGTAGACTCAAACGTACTCTTTGACGAAATGTCATGCGTAGCAAGAACTGAAAACAAGTTTCTCCTGATGTTTGGAACATACCAGACATCCTTCAGCAAAATTTGCTCAACTTTACCGTTGACATTGGCTTCAGCACGAATGTCGCCTATTCCTATGGCTTCTATGGCTTGCCCGTTTGCAGTAGTAACTGTATGTGATCCTTTGAAGTGCTCAAAGCTCTCGAAAAAGTTGCCTCTATTTGTCACATGGGTTGTCGCACCATTATCGACGTACCAATTTGTTTTATCAATGGGCAGCTTGTCTTCAAGGGCTAACACGGTCAGATTAACATTTGTACTTGTTGACTGCTTCGGCGGTCGACCATCTCTTATCCACTTTAGGCATTTTCGTACTCGGTGCCCAACTTCACCACAGTAGTTGCAGTTAAAAACTTTAGTTTTCTTCTTGAACTTCTCTGTTTTCACGACTAATACTTCTTCAGGATTTGTGCTATCTTCTTTGCTCATTAAGGCTTTCTCAAAGGATATTAGCTGGACAGTTAGATTCTCAATTGTTCTATCTTTCTTATTCACAAGAAGCCAACTTGACTTAAAAGCAAAAAATTCATGCGGCAAAGTGCCGAGAATTTTACATATTAGCAGTATATCTGGCAGACTTGTTTCTAAATGGCTATTTAGATCATGCCAAATATATTTCAAAGCAGAAATATGCTTCTTAATATCATGCTCAGGATCTTTCTTGTGATTGAAAAATTCTATACAAAGATCGTAACTTTTGTCTTCTGCGCTGCCGCAATAAAGGCGTTCGAGCTCATCCCATACCTCTTTAGCACTCTTATAGCGCATTATCTGGTCAAGTACTTCATTCGTCATATTAGTTGCAAGTAACGTTAGTACTGTACTGTCTTTAGTATAAAAATCTGCGAGTTCTTTCTCATACTTAGACTTTTCATCCTTGTCGGCCGTTGCTGCTGGTGGTTCGGGCTTGCGCAATCTCCCTTCGATAATATCTACCGCACCGGGAATGCCCCTGCACACAGTTTCAATTCGATACTTCCAATGCTTATAGTCCTTTCCATCCAGGAGCCCTACTTGTACCTTGGAAGCCTCTGCAATCGCCTTATCCATGGTGATGACTCGGGTGATATGACAGGCTGGTACAAATTTCGCTGCAACTTTTCAGTCTTACCCGGAGTATAACTATCTTGCACCTTCTTTGTACTTTATTACTCTGCTACCATGTTAAAGTTGAGAACGGGAAGTATTAACGAAAAGATTCAACGGCTTTGGATGCTAAGCAGATTTTTATTTAGTTGTGATGACAACACCAATTTTACTTTCGTATTGTCACACGCTTGACACTTGGCAGGCAGTACAAAGACAACAATCATAGATTAGTCTTAACACCTTCCTGTCACAAGAGGAATCAACCAGGCGCGACGCTATCTCTTTGAATAGACGTCACGCGTCGGGTCCCCACGGCCCGAGGGTTTCGACGCCAAACGGCACAAATATGCATCCTTCTCCGAGGTTTGCATATTTGCGCCGCTTGTAAGACTCTGCCATCAGCGCCGCAGCGCCGGCCTTGGCTGCGGTCGCTTGGATATGGGATGAGGCCAACGTATCGACGCAGGTCGCATCCCATACCAATGACCAGCCGTTCTGCCACGGAACGAGCGTCATGCCGTCGGGCCTCTTGCCATCGTCGCTTGCGAGTCCATTTGGCTCTAAAACTGCGGGAACGCTGGCGCTGGCAAGGGCGCGACAGGCGTCCAGCGCTGCGGAGGCATGACAAGCCGTGGTGGCCCAACTGGTCAACCCTTTCTCCACAGCGGCACCGATGTGGTTCATTAATTTGTGCTCCTATCCGCAGGCCTACAGCTAAAGTGAAAGTTGTCTTATCCAGCAGCGTCCCAATGTTGGAGGATGGGATGGCATTTAGCCAATATCCCGACTCCTTTTCACTTGTAGCTAAGAGACGAGCACGCTCTGCAGAAATTTGGGCACTTTCTAAAAGGTTCTTCTGAGTTTTGAGGCAAAGCGGCTCATCCCAAAGCCTTTGTGCTTTTGGAATCACAGGAAAATTTTTATCAGGACAGGCATCTGACCAAGCGGTTCTAGCCTCGGCCAAGTACGTGACCTCAACATCACCAAGTGATGGGCTAATGATAATAACCATCGCATGGTATTTTGTTCTTGCGTAAACGATAAAATATATACTTAAATAAAATGCCAAAAACTATTCATAGCAGGGAGCGGAATACTGTGTACAATGTTTATAAGTGTTTACAAGATAAAAACGTGCAGGATGTGAAAGTATTCCTCCTGGTAGGTAAAAACAGTAAGTCATTTTTTTTTCCATTTGTTTCATGTCTTTTTGTTTTTGTGTATTTTTTTGTTAGATCTTGATGTATAAATATTGAAAATTCTATTAATTAATATAATATGTATCATCCATCCATCCATCAGCCTGTTTCGTGCACTGCTGGACATAGGCCTTTCCAGGATTTCGCCACTTTTGGCGGTCCTCCTGGAAGAAATGCCCATACTCACACACGCTGGGCAGGCGGGTTGGTGAGCGCGGTGCCGAAACCCCTGCACCAGTGACGCCGCTGCCCGTCACCAGCCTGATTTATATAAGGCCCGGCAATTGGGGATGGATATACCGCCATCCATCGGTCCCAGGCAATGGTGGGCCGCCTGGTTTTTTGCCTGAGAGCTGTCCTCTTACTCTCCCCCGAATAACTTCGGGAGGATTTCCGAGTAAGATGATGGTACCTCCACAGTCGAGCCCGGCATTAGCTCTACCACCTAATATATAATATGTATGGCTGATTTTATTTTTTTGTTATTCAGTGAATAATGAAACTGATTTGATTCAATAATGCATGTTTAGTATTTAAATTTAATTGTGCATGCTAAATTAAGTATGTCTATTGTTTTAATCCGACGTATCTCAATTTTAATCCGATTGTATTATGTGGACCCTTGCCCTTTGAGTCGGGGCAATGTCGGGGCAAGGAGTTCAGGGTAAATTTCACTCTTAATATTGATAGTGTATGTATTTTTATGTGGAAATACTTAAATGATTTGTATTTGTATTTGTTGTTTTTTGTATTGTAGTGCGAGTGTTGTGAATTGGGCGCCGTAATGTACAATTAGGTACAGTAGTACCACAAAAATAAGTTACCTACATCGATGTACCTGCGCTGTACGCACATTTATGAAAGGCGCGAATTTTCGTAGACCAGTTATAAGGCAGTACGTTTGCGCGGGTAAATTCCTCATCGATCATTGGTCGAATTTATTTGCGCCATTTTGACGTCCACCGTTGCTTAGCGAAGTGTCAGTTGTCATTCGTACAAATGCTAAGATATAAGTGTCAGTATACTTGAGGACAAAATTAAGTGCATAATAATGATTAGTCGATATATTTTTAAATATCTTCGCTTGAAACAGGATGGCCTTTAAAAGGTCAATCTAGGCAAATTGTACCTATATATACGAGTATGTGTGTCAATTTATGCAAAATTAAGGAATATTTACCATCGATTAAGTAGTGTCTTAAGTCACCCTAAGGTGTTACATTGATTCATGTGATTTATGTAATTATAATATAATACCTACTCATACCACACACACTTTTTGTATTTCCTTAAATTATAGGTATGGTTTTTTTTAATTGAAAATAGCCTTTGTTTTATTTAATCTTTGCCCTGTTTCCGGCTTGGGCGTTATTTTATGAATACCCCATATAGTCTATGTGTTGAACAGGGTAACTACAAAGATACTTAAGAAGACCGCATCGAAATCCGTTGTGTGGTTCTCGAGTTAAAAAGGAACATACATACAAACAGGCAAAAATTCTAAAAATCTAATAACCCATTTCATTCAAAATTTCGAAAAAATATTTAATGCACAGCAACTTTCTTGCATTTTATTTAATTTCTGATGATTTAATGCCTTGTAGTCTTATCAACATGGTGAATCTTTTTCATTGCCACGCAATGTACATATTTATAGTCGAGATAGCATGAGTTCACCTGCTGTTAGATTTTTATCCGTAAACGTAGTGCAACAAAATCTTTATTGAATTGCAATACAAATCCACTCGTCGTCGTGACAATATATTATATCTACCAAGATCCAATCTCAGTTTATTTGATAAGAATGTATACTCTATGTGTGTAAAGATTTATAATAAGTTATCAGACGAGATCAAAAAATTACCCTTCAACTTATTTAAGAAAAAAACTAAAGAATATTTGTGTACTCATTGTTTCTACTCTGTACAAGCATATCTTGACATATAAATTTTGTTAGCATAGGTTAATTTTGACATATAATGATTAATTTGTACGTACAATGATAAAGTTTTCGTTTTTTTGACATTGCATTGTAATATTTTCTTTTTTGTGTTCAAACTTTTTTTAATTGTGCACGCTGTTCTTTTTGTTTTGTGACGATATAAATGCTCTATTGAATATTTGCACACCATGTTATGGTTGAATTTGCTGGAAATGTTTTTTATGTCATGTTTGTAACCAAATTCTTATGCAAATAAATAAATTACTTACTTACTTACTTACTTTGGTGCGTTTCAGTTTTAATCATCGGTTTTAATCGACATTCGTTGCCACCCTTCTGCGTCGACGAAGAATGCCGATGTAACTTATTTTTGTTGTTTACCTATCATTATTTAATTATTTTTGATTCTAGGTGTATCCCAAGCATCAATTTTCCGTATAGCAAATGAGGGGCGTACTGGCTTACCATTTAAGTCACCAAAAAAGAATAAACCAAAAAGAAAATTGACTTAGATGATATTGACTCCACTGTGAATTTTATACAGAGAAAAAAAATGCCAGCCATAAAAAAAATATTAGCAGTCTTAAAAGAGGACATTACCTTCCCTGGAAGTAGGGAATCGTTACAGCTTCTACTACATAAATTGGGTTATAAATTTAAATAATGTAAGAATAAGCGAACAATCCTATTAGAACGATATGATATTATTGCTTGACGTGAAAGTTATTTGAGAGAAATTGAAAGCGTTAGATGTCAAAATAAGCCCATTGTATATACCTACTTGTAAATTGAAAAGTTTATTGATGTTGGGTCTGATTCTACAGCGACAGTGATCTCTTTGGATTAGATACACTGTCTGAGATGAACGTCAGTATGGATGGAATAGAACCCTTATCAATGGATGAAGAATACCTTGATTTTGATTTTGACTACAGCGAATAATGACTGTACTCGCAGCATTTTACGTGATGTGATGACGCTATCGCGTAATACATCTCTTTTCTTTTTTAAGGTCAGCTGTTACTACAACAAACATAAAATATTTTGTTATAACCAGTATTAGTTTATTTTAACCATTTGTACATAAAACTTTGTCAAAAATAAATGGATCTGATAGTAGAAATGTAAACTTAATGGCTAGTTTTTTGACACTGACGTAAATATAAATATTTACATTAAATTAAAATGAACTTTCTTCTGAAGAATATTTTCAACAAACGCCCAATTCAATCTGTGCGCACTGCGCACTATAGTGAATGTTGCCATATTCATTTTAAAAGAGGGTCAAGACTTGACAGCTCTCATATATTCCTGGTCAGGCTTTACACAAATTTCGCGTATAATATTTTTGTAATCATGCAGTTTCTTCAGAGGCAACCATGGTTTCTTGTCAGTTATGAATGAATCTAAGCCACGATTCTTTTGGTAGTCATAAATTATTTTATTTTTTCTAACCGCGGCTAAGAGCCACAGACATTCAGTACTGAAATACGTCCAAAGGCTCTTCATCTGAGGCTCGAAGGATTCATTGAAGTCATTGATTTAGGCTTGGTTATAGGTCACACATACTAAACCTATGGAACGACTGGATGAGGTCCTAACCTCAGACTATACCAAACATAGTGCTACATGAGAAAAAGCGACAAAGATCTGAATAAACGCTGCCAAAAGCAGATTAACGCCGCCTTTTTATGAAACGTTACATCAATTTTGACAGTTCGCTGCGCTGTAGCAGCGCCGTCACTGACGTTCATTTAGATCCGTGTCGCACTATATGACTGTATTGTATCTCCCAAGAAGTTCATTGAATGAGCGAGCGAAGGGAGCGAGCTCTCCGAGTCTACTGGAACAACCCGGCGTTTGTATGTATATATGTATGAACGTTCGTTAGACGATAACTCGAGTATCGTTGATCGGAATGTCATGAAATTTGGCAGGCCTTATTTACTATAAGGTAAAAAGAATTTTTAAGTTCTAACATGAGCCAAATCGGTCAAGCGCGAAATGGGCGAGCGCGAGTTCACAGTTCGGGGCGAACTACTAGTGTATTAAATTTTACTTGTATGTATCTGTCAATATTTTTTCATACATAACTGATGCCAGGTCTGATAGGGCCCGAAATATTACTTGAGGAACAAAGAGGAACTTGGTCAAATTGATGATACTAGTAGTTCGCCCCGAACTTTGAACTCGCGCTCACTCGATTTGCGCTTGATCGATTTGGCTCATGTTCGAACTTGAAAATTCTATTTGCCTTATTTACTCGCCTGCCAAATTTCATGACATTCCGATAAACGATACTCGAGTTATCGTCGAACAAACAATCATAACATACATACATACCTTTACAAACGCCAGATTGTTCCAGCTCCCAAAATTTCAAGTTCTGTATCGTTAGTACAATATTCTCTATCTTCAAACAAAAAATAAATTTAATCAAAAAAACATTTTTTATTATTTTGGAATAAATACCTTACTTAGCATCCGCGCCAGTACCGAAGTCCGATGTATTAATGCATTATTTTAGTTCATATTCCATAGGCAATAAAGACTTTACCGCAGGACTTCAGTGGTGGCGTGGACTCTTAATTTTTTTTAAACTCTACTGGTAGAGCGTTCATCCAATCAATATCCTATTTATGAATGAAATAAAGTAACAATAAATTCGTTGTATAAAACATAAAACAATTAGAACATTTTATAGCAGAGTGGAACTGAATTTCCATTTATTTATTAATGAAAACTATAGAATCAAATATATGAATCACAATATTATTGTTTCCAGTTTCGTCTGCTCTTCCTTTTGTCTCTCCTCTTTATTTATATACATCTGGAATAAAATAATAATTTGCTAGAACTAGAAGGTAAACTTTAACAAATATAAATATACACACATACATATAATTACTACTACCAGAGAGGTAAGCAGAGACTACAGATTTCCATCTGCTACGATCCCGACATACCTGATTCGCCTCTTTCACGTCTATCAATCTAGTCATACAAGCTTTTCTATTCCGGGTGCTTGTGGGGCGGCCCGGTCGAGCTTTACCTTCCACTTGTGCACCATACATTTCTTTCGTCACTCTTAAGGCGCATGCCACCGTTTTAGTACAAAAATTGATAACCCGTTGCTCTGTTGTTTTTTGTTATAGGCTAAAGTTTAAGATCTCTATAGTTTAATAAAGGCATTTACAAAGTCACTGGCTGAAATGTAAAATTTTGGCAAAGGTACAGAGGCACTGAGAGCAAGAAAAGCCTAACATTTCCAGACACAAATAAAAATCAATTATGTCTGGAAATGTTAGGCCTTTTTTGTTCTCAATGCCTCAAATTAAGGCAAGAAAATAATTTTGTATATAAATCTGTCAGCTTGATATCTTTAGAACAAAATCATTATTCAAAATTTTGGCAAAATGGTGTCTTTTAATAGTACATTATGATACAAGTGAGGTGCATTGGCCATTACAATCGAGGCGGGCCAAATATTGCCACACAGCCAACTATTAAATATTAACAAACTGAATATTTTTTGTATTTACAACAAAAATTTGAGTGAATTTGTTGAGAAAAATAAATGATTTGATAAAATTAAATTATTATTTAATATATTTTAACAGAGACAGTTTATTTATTAGCAAAAAATTTACTATTTCCCAAGAAATCAAAGCTCTTTGCTAAGATTTAAAAAAAACTGTAATGTAAGAAACACTAGTGCGATAATGTTAAGTAATAACCACGCGTGTTTAATATGCTGCATTATGGCTTTTATGACCCTAAGAACGCTGCAATAATGGCCACTTTATAAGCAAGTGTGTTGAAAAATATCATTACCAGTAGAGATCTCATACGTCTAAAACGAAAAACAACTGAGAAACGGGTTATCAAAGTTTGTATTAAAACAGTGGCGTACAAGGCACATATGCCTTAATTCTCTCTACATGCCTCAACCATCAAAGCATTCTTTTTTAGGATACCGTACCCATTAGGTACCAAACGGGACCCTTTTACTAAGCCTCCGCTATCTGTCTATCCGTCCGTTCGTCAGTCTGTCACAGGGGTCTACAGCTTCAACCGTAATAGAGCGCGCTGAATTGTTTTTCAGGCGCTACCATTTTAGCGCTTTTTGGGGTACCGTACCAATATTGTGTGGTTGTACGCAACCCTCTGTGCGCGAGTCCGACTCGGCCTTCGAAAATGGAACGAGGTTCCTTTACTTTCACAGCTAAGTGGCAATGGAAAACATCTGTTCCTGACTAATAATATCTCTTTTTATTTTGTATTTTATTTATTACTAGCTTTTGCCCGCGGCTTCGCCGAATTAGTTTTTTGTACTCTTATAAAATCTGTCAATATTTTTCGGACTGTTATCCACAGTAAACACAGCTGGTGAAATGTGTGTGTTATGCGCCTCCGTGTTTCCGATTTTGTATTATCACTGTTATAGATTTTCCATGGGAACTGATTTATGGGAAAAAAGGTAGTTTTTGTCCTATTCTAGATCTAGAACGTTATTCCTGCAAAGTTTCAGCCCAATCGGTTCAATATCAGTAGGTACGGCGTTCACTTTTCTATAGAAACTTGACATCTCATTTTTATCTCATGGGAACTAATTTATAGGATAAAAAGTAGCCTATGTCCTATTCCAAGTCTTGAACTACATTGATGCAAAATTTAAGCCAAATCGGTTCAGTAGTTACGGCGTGAAGAAGTAACAAATATCCATCCATCCATCCAAACTTTCGCATTTATAATATTAGTGGGAAGTGGGATTTTTATCAGTGATTAAAAGTACTGTTCAAGTGTTCAACTTGGGTGTCTTTGTCTTGCATACAATTTACTATTTACGACTAGAATGATGGGTAAAGCTCTCTTAACTAATAAGTGAAAATAATTTTCAAACCCAAAAGAAAAAACATTTTTTTGCTTGTTTTATTTTTTTACTTCCCAGTATAAAGTGGTTCAAACAGCTGACTAAATTTATATGGAAAGGTGAAAACAAAGTGCGCGCAAAAAGTTTTTTTTTCGTTGGGATGTGGTCTATTAGCGATACTCTATCAATTCACTTTGAACTGTAGGACCTTATATATTTGTATTAAAACCATTATTCGTCCATGGTTAAAACCTAACAGATTGATTTATCAAACTCACCAACAATTTTTCTTTTTCTTTTTCTTTTTCTTCTTCTTTTTCGGTTTTGACTTCTTTTTAGAGCAACCACCATTACAAGTCGATAAACAAAATATTGAACACACAATACACTCAACTTTCTTTTTCATGCAATCTTTCCACTTTTTGCATTTCGGATTTTTGTCGCAGCATTTATTTAGTTTCTTCATAACATCGCAAAATTTTTCGCTATTCTGAAAAAAATTTGCGAAATATAACATTTCCTGTCTCGTTTCTACAATGACAACATAATATGTAATCCACACACGTATAATATTGTAGCAGACCTAACATGAATAATAAACGGATAGAGTCGACGCGTGGCAATTTGAGGTCCGTGAACTCCGTCCGGCTCTGTTAAATATAAATATTGCTTGTTTCCAAACAAAATATATACTAGAGATTAGTTTAGAAATTAACAAATATATATGTTCCAAGCATAAGCCAGCGAAAATAACCTATTTTATACGTTTTTTCGTACCATGAAGCCTAAATGTAGCAAATTTTTTGTATGGAAACTTGCCACTTTATTTAATCCTTATGTTTGGTCTGCTACTTAGTAATGATTATATGTCTGTGATGTAATCAAATTATTCGGAGTGGATAGAGATGGTGTCAGGCCGAAGCGTCCTCTTGCTATGGCCAACACGAAAGAGAAACCTTTCTTTTAAATTATTGTGAAGAACTTTATACAAAAGGGAAGGAATATGTTATTTTCTGGAAAGGGTGCTACTTCAACCTACATCGAAACTTGGAGAAGTGGTCAACTGATCATACTTTCGAAGTCTGAATATTAATCGGATGCACAAGTTCTGAAGACGCTCCATCTTACGATGAGGTGATGCTCGGATGTTGCGGTGGTAATAATAATAACAATAAATTCTTTACTGACAAAAAAATCAACACAAGTGACACGAAACAAAAATATAGTGATGATCAGCTAACTGTTATACAAAAATGAGTAGTTGCCCTGACACCTAAAGGTAAGAAAGGTAAGAGAGCATCTTGAGATTTAGGTGTCAGCGCCCTCCTTACGTTGACCTTTGTAGACTTTACAAGATAAAGTGCACAACATTAAATTTTAGAAATATAAGTTAAATACAATTTCAGTAACGCTACGAATTACTAGGGTAGGTACTTAAATTAAATTTTCAAAATTATTATATTCATCAGCATGCAGTGTTAGTATTACAATGTGAGTGAGTGTGTGTGAGAGGGGGTGTGGCGGTGTGTGTGAGTGAGGGTATTCGAATGATAATCATTTTACAAAGAGTTAATAACTCAAACAATATGAAAACAATACCCGTTCTTGCCCTTAGACTTTTTTTTATCATCGCAAGTCAAACATGTCAATGTAGTTATGATTTCATTAAGTTTTTTTTGCCAACACTCTTTCCACTTTTTGCATTGTTCATTATCGTCACAGCATTGATTTAGTTTTTTGCAAATTTGTTTGAGAATTGGTTTTGCACATTTGCACATTTCCTAAAAAAAACAATCAGTGAATATATACAACGTTTCTGATCTATCGTTTCCTCTATACAAAAAAAAAATATATAATCAAATTGTTTAGACAGAAGAGGCCGTCAATAATAGGGAAATCATTTAACTTATGGTCACTTAAGGTATACGTGTACAGGTGCACCTTAACACCAGATCAGCATTGCTTCGATTCCTGCCTTTGCCAACGAGACATTATAAAGTGGTAACAGAGGATCTCGGTGCAAAATGTACATTTTAATATTGTTTTTCTTACTTTTCAATAAAAAGTGAGCAATCCATCCATCCATCCATCAGTCTGTTTCGTCCACTGCTGGACATACGCCTTTCCAGGATTTCGCTACTTTTGGCGGTCCTCCTGGAAGAAATGCCCATACTCACACATGCTGGGCAGGCGGGTTGGTGAGCGCGGTGCCGAAACCCTACCACCAGTGACGCCGCTGCCCGTCACCAGTCTGTTTTATATAAGGCCCGGCAATTGGGGATGGATATACCGCCATCCATTGGTCCCAGGCAATGGTGGGCCGCCTGGTTTTGCCTAAGAGCTGTTCTCTTACTCTCCCCCGAATAACTTCGGGAGGATTTGCAAACTGCTTGTGAATAGTAAGGTGATCACATGAAAATTATTCGATTTTATGTGTTAGATTTTGATTGCATTAAATTACAACTGTAAACACGCCTTAAAGTTTGTTGATGTAATGCCAACAAAATGTAATACATTAAACTATGTAATTTTTTTATGAAAACTTTGTTAGTAATATACTATTTCCGCAAATTGCTTTAACATACATTTATTGCATACTTTTTATTCAAAAGTAAGGAAAACAAAATTATGACGTGCATTTTGTACCGAGGTAAAAAGTTACCCCCTTAAAAAGTGATACAACAATTTAGCTCCGAGTAGGTTATGTTGTGAGCGCCTTGTGAGGTTATGCGTAGGGCTCTGGCATAGTGATACGAGGTGATTCGGTGATACTGATGAATGACATAGAGTTTTCTCTTATGCAAGAATTGAAGTATGAAGAAACCTGCATGCTCTAAACATACTTATGGTGATCAGATCTTGAGGTTAACCTCACCTGGGATCCCATTATGTCACGCTATGTGGTTACTGAATGTCAAACGAATATGGAAACGATACCCGTGCGCTTCAGCAGCTTAACGGTCGATGATGAACACTTGAGAAGTTGTCAGCGCACGGGTAAACTATTTTTTTGCATAATTGTATTTGCTTGGTTAGATCTTTAGCATAGTTGGAGTTTCTTATCTTTAGTTTTGACTGGTTAGCCCATAAACATCTATACCTAATTTATGGGAAAATAAAACCTTAAAAGGTATCTATGGTCATCCATAAATAAACACCAAATATGCTGCTCAGTCAGAAGTCAGAACCATTATATATGCTAAGTCTATGGTGAGAACCACAGGGGCAGTATCTCTATATAATTTGTGCACAGGGATGTCTGGGCTCAGAACAGTAATATTGTTGTGAAAAATACTGATGCACAGTTTTTGTTTTCAGAGTTTTTTGGCCAGTGAACCAAAAAAAATACAGACAACCTCACGATTAACTGCGTTCAACAAAGTTTGGTATGGCGACGGCTCCAATCATAAAGCAAGCTATGGCTAGGTTTCACTGTGTCTATAAGTCGGTTAACCACGGCTGGCCCAGTGACGCACACGCATGACACACTAAGAACCAATCATGAGCCTTTTGACTTTTGAGGCTCTGGTGCCATTTTCGGATGACACTTTGTTAAGAGGATATGTCACGCTTGCAAAGGTCACTGTCACTCCATGCGAAACGCCCCGCAATGCGAGAGGGACGGATTCCAGAAAAGATAGCATAACGTAGGTTTAAAATTAATATAAAATGAACAAAAATAGTTATCAAAATTTCAAACTAGCAAAATTTAGATATTGTTAAAA
Organism: Ypsolopha scabrella; assembly: GCA_910592155.1. Lineage (NCBI taxonomy): Eukaryota > Metazoa > Arthropoda > Insecta > Lepidoptera > Ypsolophidae > Ypsolopha > Ypsolopha scabrella. The sequence goes on from OU342963.1 coordinate 24,256,883, forward strand.
TCTATCTAATAAAATATCGTTGAGGTTTGTATGTCATTCCTATTTGTGGAACTGAAAAAAAGTGTCGATGAAGACCTCATTGTTAGTGAAGCTAATCACTTTTTAAGGATTACCCACATATTTTTATTTGTTACGCGATTAAAGCGTTCGCTGTTATAAATTGTAACTGTGATAATTTATTGTTTCTCATGTAAGTGAATTTTATTCTTTTTGAGAAATAAATATCTTAAACCTTAAACCTTATTTCAATAAGATTATTTCTATCGAGCTAGTTCTGCAAAAACGTTTCTGTACTACATAAAAAGTTTCCAATATTTAATATACTAAATCATCAAATTTTTGGCTCCTTCTGCAAAGCAGGTGCCGATTTTAGCGAAATAACCAATTTTAATTAATGAGCTTGTAAAAGCATTTGTTTTGAAAACTTAAGAAAGAATTATTATTCTATTTAATTTATAATGAAAATAAAATTTTCATTTGCTCGTGCGCTCTCGGCGGGTGTTGACGTTATACCAGTTTTTTGTTGTTCATCGACGGTGTGCGTGACGCTAGCAATGCCACCTCAATGTAAAAAGTGCAAATTGTTTCTGTCCACGACGAAACCCGAAGAATCGTTTATATGTGCAGGCAAGTGCAAAGGGCTTTATCATAAAGCTAAGAAATGCCTTAAAAATTATTCGGAATCTATCAGTTCGGGCATGTGTGACGATTGCCTAGAAAAAAGGAATTGCTCACCAAATCCGCAAAAAAATAATAAAGGCCGTGAAAACAAGGTACTGGAAACCGAATCGCTAGCGGAACATTTTCTGAATTTGGATCCAAAGTCTGTGACGATTGCGTCTCTTTTGGCAGAGTTAAACTCAAAGATGGCAGTAGTATTTGAAATAAAATCAAATACGGACTTTTATGCTGCCAGCTATGACGAAATGTTAAAGCTCCAAAAAGGAGCTACCGATACAATGAAAGTGCAAGCAAAAAAAATCAACGATTTGCAAAACAGATGCCAGCATCTAGAAACTATGAATGCGGCATTAGAAATGAGAGTTCATACAATTGAACAAGAAGATAAAAAGAAAAATCTGGAGATTACGGGATTAGAAATGAGAGCAAATGAAAACATATCGGTTCTTTTGAACTTGATTGCTTCAAAACTAGGTGTGGATTCTGCTGATCTAGATAATATAGAACGTGCATGGCGAGTTAAAAAGGGTAAAAAATCAGCTGAACAAAGCAACAACCTACCACTTATAATCAGATTCCGCACTAATACTGCAAAGGAAGAATGGTTCTCTAAAAGAGGAAAAGTTCGCAAGAACTCTGATGTATACCAAGATGGTTCGAAGGATCCCGTATTCATTAATGAAAGCTTAACAAATTATAACAAGGAGTTATTGTGGAATGCCAAGCAAAAACTAAAACCAGCCTATAGATTTATATGGGTGAAACACGGGCGTATTATGTGTCGAAAGGAGGAAAATACAAAAGTTATTCCCCTGTACAGCATAATGGATGTTAAAAAACTAACAACACAAATAAGCTCCACGGAAGATGAGAAAGGTGAAAAACGAGAAGTATCTACAACAAAAGAAGGCAACGTATCGGCATCAAACGCTTAGGTCTAACTTTGTTTTATTTATTTGAAACGTGAATTTCATTTGTTTCGTTATGAATGAGTTCGAAGAAATATTTGAAACTAAAGAAACAGATAGATTTACGTCAATAGATGCATGGATTAATTCATTTGATTCAAAGGAATTTCTTAATATTATTCATATAAATTTAAGATCTCTTCGGAAACACTTTGCTGAATTAGAAGTAGTGTTAAATAGTTGTAAAGGAACCGTACATGTTATTGTGCTAACTGAGATAAACGTTACAGAAGATGAAGTATTGGGGTACAGCCTAGATGGATATGATATGTTTCATAAAACTCGGCAAGGAAGATCTGGTGGAGGTATCCTAATATTTCATAAAAAATATATATCATTTGTTACTAAGAACATAACCTTAAATGTTACTGAGAGTGTTATAGGTACTTTCTTTTACGGTACAACCGAACTTCACCTTGTTGTACTCTATAGACCCCCTAAAATCAACAATAAAGATACCACATCTATATTTTTAACGGAGGTTGACAACTTATTGAAAATGTTCTTGCCAAATGATGAGGTAATTATACTAGGAGACATGAATATCGATTTATTGGAAAGAGAAAATAATAATGTAATTAAATATGAAAATACGTTTAGCGAATATGGTTTTGATAAAAAAATTCAAGGCATCACGAGAGAAGAATTTAGGCTCGAACACCTATGTCAATCTTATTTAGATCATATATTTGTTAAGGTTTCAACTGAAAATACTTCGGCCATAATAGAAAAAAAATTAGCTGACCATTATTTTATTTCTGTAGCTGCAAAACTTACAAATAAAAATCAAGTTCAAACTAAAAACATAAAATTGTACAAAAATGAAATTATACAGATGGAACTAAAAAATATAAAATGGAAACACTTTTTGGATGAAACATGTCCTTTACAATTATATAATAGGATAAAAAATGCTTTTAACAATATTTATAGTAAAAATTGTAAAGAAATTACTCCTCAAGAATATTCTGAGCGACGGGCTTGTCCTTGGATAACACAAGAACTTCAAAACTTAATGATACATAATGATGATTTATTTAGAAGATGGAAAAGTAATCCTAGTAACAAAGCCTGCCGTTTAGCATACAATAGATGGAGAAATAAAACTAATAAGGCAGTTAATTTGGCTAAAAATAACTACAAAAAGAGACTTATTATAGAAGCAGGCACGAATATTAGGAAAATCTGGGAATATATCAATAAATGGCTAGGCAAAGAGAAGAAGTCAGTAGATGAAGTAATAATGAAACATATGGGTAAAATTCATGTTGTAAAAAGCATATGTGAAAATTTTTCTAATACGTTTAGTAATGAAATCGAAGAAATAAAGCATAAGTGTGATATATTACTATTAAATAGAGAGAGTTACACAACATATCAAAACAAATCTATGAGATATAAAAAAATCACCGAAAACATAGTTGCTAAAACCATTGAATCCTTAAACGCAAAAAAATCTCCAGGAATAGATAATATACGAATGAGCGATATAAAACAACTTAAAAAAGAGTTAAGTCCTGTTATAGCACATTTTATTAATTTGTCTATAAAAAGTCAAAAATATCCTGATGAGCTTAAAACCTCAATAGTAAGACCTTTGTTTAAAAATGGTAGTCATTTGAATACTGGAGATTATAGACCAATAGCTGTTTTACCATCTTTAAATAAAATTGTTGAAAAAGTCATAGTGAACCAGGTTTCTACATATTTAAGAAAAAATTATATTATAACTGATTCTCAATACGGTTTTCAAAAAGGTAAAAATACTACAAAATTATTGTCTAAATTTGCTAATGAAATAAATTCTGCTCTAAATAAACAAAATCAAGTGGCTGTACTTTTTATTGACTTTAAAAAAGCTTTCGACACCCTTGATCATTCTACTCTTTTAACTGCTTTAGATGAAAGTGGAATACGTGGTTCATTACTCGGCTGGTTTGATAACTATCTAAAAAATCGAACTTTAACGGTGAAGGTGGCAAACGAGTTTAGTTCTAAAAAAGTGGCAAAATATGGCGTAGCGCAAGGTTCTGTTACTGGTCCAGTTTGTTACATATTACACGTGAACAGTATGGTATCTACAGTAAAAAAATGTCTTAAATACATGTTTGCTGATGACACATGCCTCATGTATGCTGGTACAGACCCACTAACTATAGAAAATAACTTACAAGAAGATCTGGACAATATTACAAAGTGGGCTCACGATAATGGTATCTTACTAAATAATAAAAAAACAAAATTACTGAATATCTCTTCCAGTTATCGGAAATGTGTAATTAACGATATAAAATTAAAGGGACATACATACGACTGTCTACATACAAATCATAGAAATTGTTCATGTCCTTTTATAGATAATGTAATAAAATACAAATATTTAGGTTTAACAGTAGATAACAGATTTTGTTGGAAATTTCAGATAAATAATGTTTGCGATAAACTAAGAGTATTGCTAAGCAAATTTAAAAGTTTAAGTTTCTGTACTCCCAGATCAATTCTTTACATGCTGTATCACGCTTTGGTTGATTCAGTTCTGTCTTATGGAATAGAATGCTACGGCATTACATTTAAAAGTAAAGTTCAAAGAATAAAAGAAATTCAAACAAGATTTTTGAAGCTTATGGTTGGCGAAAAAACCAAAACTGAACATAAAGAAAATTATGAATTGTTGTATGAGAAATGCAAAATTCTTCCAGCACACAAAAAGTGTTTATTTTTGATAGCAATAGAAGAATTTTGGAACAACGAATACAAAATAAAAATTAAACATGGACATCAAACTAGGTCACAAATATCTGTTAAATTAGTAGTTCCAAAAGTTTCAAATTTTTATGGAAAACGTTGCAAAAATTGGCTTATTCCAAAATTATTCAATGCTATTCCACAAGACATAAAAGACTACAAAGGTACTAAAACTCAAATTAAGAAGAGGTTAAAAGATTTCTTTTTGTTAAATCCACATATTAGTAACGGGTGTTTTTTTTAGAGGTATAGAACTTTGAAATGGAATAAAACAAAGATGATTTTTTTAATTGATATGAAATTTATTTTATTCGAAAGACAATCTTCTGGCATTATAATTTAAATATGACTTCTGGCATATGTCCGCCACGGCTGGCTCGGACGTAGTCTAATCTGGAGGTCCAATTTTCGATGACTTTTTCCAACATTTGTGGCCGTATATCGGCAATAACTCGCCGAGTGTTGTCCTCCAAGTGGTCAATCGTTTCGGGCTTATCGGCGTAGACTTTTTTCGTTCATCAATTGAACAACCATGATGTGCAGGAGTTGTGGTTTCAACAAGACGGCGCAACATGTCACACAGCTCGTGCCACAATTAATTTATTGAAGGAAACGTTTGGTAACCGCATAGTTTCACGTTTCAGACCCGTGAATTGGCCTCCAAGATCGTGCGATTTAACGCCACTTGACTATTTTCTGTGGAGATATGTGAAGTCGCAAGTCTACGCCGATAAGCCCGAAACGATTGACCACTTGCAGGACAACATTCGGCAAGTTATTGCCGATATACGGCCACAAATGTTGGAAAAAGTCATCGAAAATTGGACCTCCAGATTAGACTACGTCCGAGCCAGCCATGGCGGACATATGCCAGAAGTCATATTTAAATTATAATGCCAGAAGATTGTCTTTCGAATAAAATAAATTTCATATCAATAAAAAAAATCATCTTTGTTTTATTCCATTTCAAAGTTCTATACCTCTAAAAAAAACACACGATAGTACGAATTTATAAAAATTATTTATTTTTAGTCTTGTAAATGTTTTCATTTAAGTACCTACTTTAATATTTGTTATACCGTGTCATACTGCGGTAACGCACACACGGCATTCGCTCGTCTTTTGTTACCCAACAACAACTCGAGCGAATGATACAAAATGTTAAAACTACCCTCTACGCGGTTTATCTTTTTTATTTAGGATTTAATAATCATAAGTGCTAGCATTAAGAGAGAGTTTATGTCTGCCGATAAACTGTTTTAACAGTTTGGCGGAATATTGTTATTGTGCCTAATTACTTATGATGAATAAAGTTTTTAAAAAATGAAATGAAAATGAAACCCCTAAAAACGCGTTTTCTCACAGATATAGATCTAAATAGATGACGCAAGTGCATCAAACTCTATTAAAATCAAGCGTGTCACATTTTACAATGAAATTGGTTGACAGTGGTTTGAATCTTAGAAGGGATTGTAAGACTTAAGACATAATACATAAGAGTCAAAGTTGGAGGAGTCAATATCTGTGAAGGAAGAGCATTGCTCTCCCTTTTGGCGCGCAATTGGGCACGCGAATTACATACACTCGCGGCATCTATTTGGATCTATATCTGTGCGTTTTCTATATTTTTTGGGTTCCGCACCCCAGAGCAAAACGAAGCCCTATTAATGTCGCTCTGCTGTCTATCTGTCCGTATGTCACAGGTCTCTAGCTTGCAAACGGAAAATACAAATCTGAAATTTGACCCAAAACCGAATATTGAATTAAAAATTTAATCAAATTAATTTTCAGGGGGGTCCCATCAACGACCTATAATAGCTCGTTGGGTCCCATACATAAAAAAGGAGCCGAAAAGTTTTTTTTCTTATCCCCGCATGTGGGCTGTCATTGTCTAGAACTTATTAAGTAGAGTACAAATATATTTTTCATCTCTTAAAATAAATAAATGGAGGGACCATCAAAGTTGTCAAATTTAGACCATTTTTGTTTCTGGGTTTATCTCAAAAACCAAACTAGTTGGGAATGTGGAATTTTCTGTTATATTATGGCTATGGGTCATACTCTGTTTAAACAACAAATACTGAAAACGCCGATTTTAGTATAGGTTTAGGGTTACGGACCCGAATACTCGACCAACTTAATTTTGCAGTTTTGTTTTATAAAGTCCTACTTCTTCTTTGGCGGGCTCGGTTTCCGCACCTAGTATCTTATTTGGACCTTTGTGCATAGAAATAGTGGAGCCAGCTATTCTAGCCAGCCCAGTTCACGCCAGAATCCCAAAATACGCCCTAGGTCACCACAGGACTGGCAGAGTGACCCCAGTTCTCCGAGGATCTTAGCCCGCTGTGTGCTGACATTTAAGCAGTCTATTGTCAATATCTGCTTCAATGCAGGCTCTGCGCAGAGAGCTGTCCGTTAGATCTAAGAAATGTCTGTGCGAAGGTTGGTTCTATTAAGACGTAGCAGCTTCTTTGACAGACGACGGTCCACAGTAGGTAAACATTTTGTCGTCTGTCTGCAGGTCGTCATGCTTACCCATTGTTCAGCATGTCGAGAGCTGGTTCTCTCACGCATCCATATGGTTCAGTAGCTGACGGTTTTTGTTTTGCGCCTTTTTTGCCAGTTTATCAGCCGCATCATTACCCATCGATCCATTGTGTCTTTTCATCCACAGGAGGGTTACTTTATTGTGTCAGCTTACCTCTTCCAGTTGGTTTAAACATTGTAGTATGAGCCCAGAGTTGGCTGTAGTTTTGCTTAGGGCTCGGAGTACCGCAGTGCTATCAGAAAGTATGCGAATGTTGAGGCCTTTAGCTTCCCTTCTGAGCACCGCACAAGTTTGTAATTTTTATTAACTTATCAAAATGGTACGGAACCCTCAGGGCACGAGTCTTACTCACTGGCAGACGTTGGCGGGGACGAATTCCACTGTAAGGCTTAGACAAAATAAAATAAAGATGCGGTACCCCGCTTCTCGCGCGCGGCACTGCAAATATAGGCCCAATGGGACTGTTTTGTGTAGCTTGTCTCGCTCGCGTCACTGTCGAAGCTTGTCGCTCTATCTCTGTTGTTCGGTGGCGCTTGTTGAAAAACGAGGTCCATTTTTCAATTGATGATGTAAGTACGCATCTACCTTTTGTTAATGCTGTGAGGCGTAAAATGTCGGCAAGCGAGTGACGCACAGTCGCTACATAACCCACTCCCCAAAGTACCTTGGTACCTCGTCTTTGCAAACGTTTGTCGCCCCGCGTTCCATATTTTGACAGATTCGACATTTTTGAAGTGTATACTTCTTTGTTCAAATCATGGAAGAAGTTCTTATTCTATGGTTCAAATCTCGTATGAAAGACTTGTACGCAACGAATACCTTGTACGCCATTCTCGGAACAAGTTTAACGAAGGATAGTTTGAGTTCTGATTTATTATTCATGATAAGTTAATGGTTATTTGATCTTAATAAAATAAAATAAAGTTAAAATGACCTCATCACAAGCTAATGTGCCGCCATTGATTAATACCTTCCTTCCATTTTAGAAATAGCAAGTAGCTTACGAGAAAATAAATTGCTATGGTAGGTAGCAAAAACGGATTCAATAGCTAGCAAGATAAATTTTGTCTCTCAAAGAAACGGTCATTTTATCGAAGCGATGGTCTACTTTTCCTTTCAATTGGTCAAACATTTCTTCAAGAGACAAAACTTCTCTATTATTTTCGTCCATGTTAGCTATGAAGCCATGGTCCTGCTTGCTTTTTATTATTTACCTATTGTTTTAACTTAACAGAATATACCTACAGCAATAACAATAACAACAGTGATGCATCTTCCTTTAACAAGATTATTATCTAAGCGATTCATTTTGCATATCAAGCCAATTAATCTGATTTTTGGTTACAAAAGAAGTTAAATTTAGTATGTACTTTATAATAATTGGCTAAACCGGGAAACGCAAAATGGGTTAAAGCGTCAGCCGAATTCAAGTTTATTCTAAGAAAGATATCTATCAAACAGTCAAAAAAGCAATAAAAATGTTAAGAGACAAGAATTTTATTTTAATGAAACTCATCTAATGTTTTTCTTATGGCAGTATTATAGATATCTTTATATTAATATTTAAATAAGTAACATAATCTAAAACTAAAATAACAAATAAATTGCAATTTGCAAAAATGCGGATGGTTAGGCATTATGTATATATGATATTTTTATTCCTATATTTCTCTATTTTATGCAGGTATATAACTTTATTACATTTTAGTAGCCCAACCTAAATATTTTTTGTGTATATATTTATATTTTTTATTCTAAATATATATTGTAAAGATTAACTTTGACTTGTAGAGAGTATACTTTATGTATCTAATTCACAAAATAAATGGTTTGATTTGATTTTGAATAAAAATAATTACAATTAATACTTGATAATATTTAGTTCATATTATTATGATATCTATGAGTACAATATAAATCAGTTATTGGCATGCTAATGCTATTGAAAATGCCAAAAGTTAGGATATGAGTTGTTAAAGTTGAGAATGTGAAGTATTAACGAAAAGATTCAACGGCTTTGGATGCTAAACAGATTTTTATTTAGTTGTGATGACAACACCAATTTTACTTTCGTATTGTCTCACGCTTGACACTTGGCAGGCAGAACAAAGACAACAATCATAGATTAGTCTTAACATCCACCTCTGTTTGTGATGCCTGCCATCTTCTTCAGCATTTCTGTTCTGGGCCCATAAAGTGGTTTGGTGAGCATGTCTGCAATCTGCCTGGCTCCTGGCACATGGCAGATGGTTATGCTTCCATCCTGAATACATTCTCTTATGAAGAACGAACGAAGTCTTATGTGCTTAGTTCTTTGATGGAACTCTGGTGGATTCTTTGCCAGTTTGATAGCAGATTCGTTATCCACACAAAGACATGCTGGACATTCTTCACCTGTAATGTCTTTCAATATTCTTCTCAACCAAATGATTTCCCTAGCAGTTTCACTTGCAGCGATTATTTCAGCTTCTGTGGAGGATATAGCGACAACACTTTGTCTTTTGCTATTCCAAGCTATTGCACCCCCAGCATACATGCATAAAATGCCTGTGGTCGATCTTCCAGTCTTTAAATCACCACCGTGATCAGCATCACTGTAGCATTCTAGGTTGAGATCCTTAACTGGTTTGTAGACGATTCCGTTATCAATCGTCCCTTTAAGGTAACGCATAATCCTCTTGACGGTTAAGACGTCTTCTTTCGAAGGGTTATCTAAGTTACGCGATGCAACACTGACTGCAAAGGCTATGTCTGGCCTTGTGCCTGTCATCAGATATGCAAGAGCACCGACCGCTTGTCGATATGGAAAGGATGACGTAGTATCTCCATCTTCTTTCACATCAACTGCTTTCAGAATCGGTGTCACAACTGGTTTGCATTTGTCCATGCCAAACCTCTCTAAGACGCGTGCTGTGTACGCCTTCTGATGAAGCAGAATGGATCCATCGGAGTATCTTTTAATCTCCATCCCAAGAAAGTAACTTGCCGGTTTCTCAGTTATCTTGAAGCGCACTCTCATTTCCTCTAGGAAACGCTTTCCCCCTCTTTCGTTCGTTAATGCAATCAGTCCATCGTCGACGTATAATGCAAGGATTATTTTGTTAATACCTCGCTTTCTTACAAAGAGGCAAGGATCAGACTGACTCTGTATAAAACCGATCTTGACAATGTAGTCGGTTATGCATCTGTTCCAACAGAGGGGTGCTTGCTTCAGCCCGTATAGGCTTTTCTTTAACTTGAATACAAGCTTTTTATCAGTGGTATAACCTTCTGGCGGCCTCATGTAGATTTCTTCATCCAACGTGCCATACAAGAAGGCAGTAGAGACGTCGAACTGTGCTAGCTTGAGCTTCTCCTTAGCAGCAACGCTCAGAACTGCTCTAATAGTGCTGCTCCTAGCCACAGGACTGAAAGTTTCATGAAAGTCTATATCCTTCTTTTGTGAATACCCCTTTATGACTAGCCGTGCCTTGTACTTATCCATTGTACCATCAGGGTTTGTCTTTAATTTGAATATCCACTTACAAGGACTGGCTTTTCGATCTTTCGGTAGTTCCACTAACTCCCAAGTTTTGTTATCTTTCAGCGAATAAATCTCACTATTAATGGCTTCTTGCCATTTCTCACTGTCCTTACAAGACATTGCCTCTTTGAAGGTTTTCGGTTCAGTCATCATGTGCCCTTCTGCAGCCATGATGTAATCTTTGAACTGGCTTGGGGGTAAAAGTGTAGCTCTATTTCGCAGAGTCATTTGGCCTTCTCTTTCGATATCATTTTCAGACAAATCAATATCTTCAGCAGGCTCTTCGTGCTCTTCGATTCGCTCACCATTTTCCTCCTCAGAGTGAGCAGACTCAACCTCTGAATTACCTTGATCCATTTCAAAATTATCATTTATGGCACCTTGTTCATCTGTTTGTGCTCTTGAAAACGAAGGTTCTTCCATAAACTCATCATCATTCGCCTCGATTTCTCTCTCGTCATCGGCGTTACTCGTTTCTGTATCTCTATGGAGACCTTGTAGCTGATAGCGAAATATTCCATTGTCAGTACTCGATGGCTTTTCTGGTAAACTTTCTTTTGCAGGTTTTCCCAGGAGTGGAATTTCCTCAAACGTCACATCTCTGGACCTAATTAGTTTAAATACTTTATCACTCCAAATTCTATAGCCTTCATCTCCTTCGTACCCAATGAGAATCCCTTTTTCCGCTTTCTTCTGTAGCATTTTGCGATTAGCTTTCGGGATGTGCGCATAGCACGTGCAGCCGAGAATCCGTAGGTGCTTTATTGATGGCTTCTTTCCGTACCACAATTCGTGAGGAGATTTGCTTTGTACGCTAGATGGCCCAGTTCGATTTAAAACGTAGACAGTTGCTCCTACAATTTCTGCCCATAGACCATCAGGAATTTTCTCATGTGCGTGCATGATGGCGCGCGCTGCTTCCACTACTGTGCAATTTTCCCGCTCTACGCATCCAGCTTGCTCGTGTGTGTGGGGCATCGTCAGTCTTTGCGTAATGCCATGTTCTCTTAGAATCTTTCTAAATTCACTGCCAACAAACTCACCTCCGTTATCGCTGAGAACTTCTTTGACAACGTGTCCCGCAACTTTAGCTTCAGCAAGGAACAGCTTTAGCTTTGATGCTGCTTCAGACTTTTGACGTAGAAAGTAAACATGTCGATGTCGTGTGTAGTCATCTTTGAATAGAATATAGTATCGATTCTTCCCGATAGAGTATGGAAATGGTCCGCAAATATCAGTGTGGATTAGTTCTCCTGGTTTAGTGGCTCTAACCCTTGTTCCGAATTTTCGCTTGTGAGCTTTTCCATAAACACAGCCTTCACAGAGATCCGATTGCTCCATATTCACTTTCAATCCGAGCTCTTGTTCGATCACCTGTTTAACGTGTCGTTTGTTCTGATGTACTAGCCTTTCATGGTACACTTGTAGAGGATTTGTCAGTAATTGGTTGACTTCTAGACTCTTTGGCGCAACGCATTTAAGCTCCAGCTTATACAGCCCGCCCTTGATATCTCTTGTCCCAATAACTTTGGTGACTCCATCTATTTTTAGTACGCATTGCTTCGGCGTAGACTCAAACGTACTCTTTGACGAAATGTCATGCGTAGCAAGAACTGAAAACAAGTTTCTCTTGATGTTTGGAACATACCAAACATCCTTCAGCAAAATTTGCTCAACTTTACCGTTGACATTGGCTTCAGCACGAATGTTGCCTATTCCTATGGCTTCTATGGCTTGCCCGTTTGCAGCAGTAACTGTATGTGATCCTTTGAAGTGCTCAAAGCTCTCGAAAAAGTCGCCTCTGTTTGTCACGTGGGTTGTCGCACCATTATCGACGTACCAATTTGTTTTATCAATGGGCAGCTTGTCTTCAAGGGCTAACACGGTCAGATTAACATTTGTACTTGTTGACTGCTTCGGCGGTCGACCATTTCTTATCCATTTTTGGCATTTTCGTACTCGGTGCCCAACTTCACCACAGTAGTTGCAGTTAAAAACTTTAGTTTTCTTCTTGAACTTCTCTGTTTTCACGACTAATACTTCTTCAGGATTTGTGCTATCTTCTTTGCTCATTAAGGCTTTCTCAAAGGATATTAGCTGGACAGTTAGATTCTCAATTGTTCTATCTTTCTTATTCACAAGAAGCCAACTTGACTTAAAAGCAAAAAATTCATGCGGCAAAGTGCCGAGAATTTTACATATTAGCAGTATATCTGGCAGACTTGTTTCTAAATGGCTATTTAGATCATGCCAAATATTTTTCAAAGCAGAAATATGCTTCTTAATATCATGCTCAGGATCTTTCTTGTGATTGAAAAATTCTATACAAAGATCGTAACTTTTGTCTTCTGCGCTGCCGCAATAAAGGCGTTCGAGCTCATCCCATACCTCTTTAGCACTCTTATAGCGCATTATCTGGTCAAGTACTTCATTCGTCATATTAGTTGTAAGTAACGTTAGTACTGTACTGTCTTTAGTATAAAAATCTGCGAGTTCTTTCTCATACTTAGACTTTTCATCCTTGTCGGCCGTTGCTGCTGGTGGTTCGGACTTGCGCAATCTCCCTTCGATAATATCTACCGCACCGGGAATGCCCCTGCACACAGTTTCAATTCGATACTTCCAATGCTTATAGTCCTTTCCATCCAGGAGCCCTACTTGTACCTTGGAAGCCTCTGCAATCGCTTTATCCATGGTGATGACTCGGGTGATTTGACAGGCTGGTACAAATTTCGCTGCAACTTTTCAGTCTTACCCGGAGTATAACTATCTTGCACCTTCTTTGTACTTTATTACTCTGCTACCATGTTAAAGTTGAGAAACGGGAAGTATTAACGAAAAGATTCAACGGCTTTGGATGCTAAACAGATTTTTATTTAGTTGTGATGACAACACCAATTTTACTTTCGTATTGTCTCACGCTTGACACTTGGCAGGCAGAACAAAGACAACAATCATAGATTAGTCTTAACATGAGTTTCTTGGGAGTGGTGGTGGTTTTGGTATAACTATTACTGAATGTCTGTGATATTCCTCTTTAGAATAAATATTGGGAGCAAACGCATGTTTGTGTTCACGTTATTTACATCATCCATCCATCCATCAGCCTGTTTCGTCCACTGCTGGACATATGCCTTTCCAGGATTTCGCCACTCTTGGCGGTCCCCCTGGAAGAAATGCCCATACTCACACACGCTAGGCAGGCGGGTTGTGAGCGCGGTGCCGAAACCCTTGCACCAGTGACGCCGCTGCCCGTCACCAGTCTGTTTTAAGGCCTATTATCGGTCCCAGGCAATGGTGGGCCGCCTGGTTTTGCCTGAGACCTGTTGTTCTACTCTCCCCCGAATAACTTTGGGAGGATTTGCGAGTAAGATGATGGTACCTACACAGTCGAGCATCAGCTCTACCACCTATAGAATGTTATATATATACAGGATAGTTTTTCATGTGGACGTGGATAGTGAAATCCAAAGCTATAAGGAATAGGGCAAAAAGGAGTTTCAGGGCCGATTTTAATGGAAAACAAAACTGCATAATTCGATCGAGAATCGAATACGCCGATTTTCAAAAAAAAAAAAAACACACATGATCAGGATTCCAATACATATTCGTAAAATTGTAATCGGACCGGAGGTTGCTCTTGAACAAGAATAACGCACAAAATTTTTTTTTGTACTTCTCAAATTGGGTCATTGCACCTTAGTCTTGACCACTTACCGAGTATCCAGTATGAATTTATATGTATAAACGAAAGTCACCTTATACAGAGTGTAATCATGACGTGCTCATTAAATTAAACCTCATGCTCTACTGATCATCCTGAACCACATCCATAGAAACACTTTTGAATAAACGCGAAAAAAAATAAAAATTCATTCAAATCATTCAATTCAAAATCAATCCATGGGAACCCATGGAAAATGACAAGGAGGTATTAAAAATTTGTATGGGCAAGTGAATTTTAATTTCGCTTTTTTCAAAAGTTTTTCTATGGATAAGGTTCAGGATTGTTGTTTTGGTTTAATTTAATGAGCACGTCATGATTCCAGCCGGTATATAAATCCCATCAAAACATTTATGAAATAAATACCGTTTTTGTGACTTCTTGAGCCTTTAATTATAGCTAGTTATATGGAGTATATAGAGATTTGTTTCTCTATATACTCCATATAACTAGCTATAATCAAAACATTTAGGTATGTACAAAATCAGCCATGATTTCATAATAGTGCATTGCAGTTGCAAGCGGACCGGTTTTGCAAAATCTTGGCCTTGCGCGTTTAGTTAGATGCAAGGATTTTGACGTCGGCGTCCATACTGGTGATGTAGGCATCTACACAATGAAACCAGTTTTATGGTCTATCTAAATTCTATGTGCGAAAAGTATTGACTCCCATCCTGTGCAGTGTAGCATATTAACTTAATTTTAAACATGAAGTAATTCAATTACTTATACAAATATAGTGTTGGCATGAAAAATCAGCTATTATTTTTTCATTTTTTTTCACATTAAAAGAAAGAACAATAATTTGGCCAAGTGCAAGTTGGTCCCACGCACAAAGGGTTCCGTATTACCCCACAATAATGTTCCGTAACCTTAAAACATGGGAGCGTAGCAACATAAAACAAGCCACAAAAATGGTAGCACCTGATAAACGATTCGACTCCCACTGAGTACGGAGCCCTAATTTAGTTAAGTATTTGTTGTTTCACTTTAGAGTGTGTATATAATTTGAACTTTGAAATTTGTATTGTTATCGTCTTTATACTAGAACTGAAACAATTAACATCAAAAAATGCTTTCTTGTACGGGGATCCCCTTGGGTTTAATTTTCATGTTATTGTTATTATTAGCTGTGATAGAGGCCATAGTAACACGTATTCTGTGAAAATTTCAATTGTCCACCTATAACGGTTGAAGCTGTAGACCCCTGTAACTGATGGACAGAAAGAAAAAATATTGGTCGGCGTTTCGGTATTTGTTATTCAATAACAATAAGTTCTACCATCCATCCATCAGCCTGTTTTATACAATGCTGGACACAGGCCTTTCCAAGATTTCACCACTCTTGGCGTTCCTCCTGGAAGAAATGCCCATAGTCACACATGTTGGGCTGGCATTGGTGCGCGGTGCTGAAACCCGTCGCACCGTGATAGCGCTATCAGTCATCCACCATCAATCGGTCCCAAGCAATGGTGGGCCACCTGGTTGAGAGCGTCTTCTTAATCTCTCCCGAATAACTGCGAGTAAGATGGTGGTACCTCCACAGTCGGGCCCGACACCAGCTCTACCACCCTGAACCTAAGTTCCACCAAGTACCGACAACTGCAACCATCAACGATATAGATTTACTCGGGCTATTTGAGTACATCCGTCCCAATCGGATGTACTCAGATGGCCCGAGTTCTAAAGACACGACGATAAGATGTTCTAAACGAACTATCAAACATCATTGATGGTTGATAGGTCAAACAACTTCTATTCTTTCTACATCTAAATGCTCAATGTACGACAATACCAAATGGGGATTCTTTTTTTCCCCAGCAAGCCTCCCAACACCCCATACAGCTTGCCCATGCCTCGCATTCTTTTATTCTATTCCAAACATTATAAATTCTTTAATTCTATCATCTTCTCTTCTTGCTACCACATATGGACTTACAAAGCGACTCACCAGAATCTCCCGTCCTCGTAACTCGCCTCCTTCCTCCTATTCTCTGATATTTTCTTCCCGTCCTAGTTAGCGCCCTTTGTCCTTCTGTCAAACATATTTTTCTTTTTCTTACCACCTACCTTCAAAGACATTGTTAATATACAATTTCTTTGCCTACCTTTCATGAAAATGTTGCCATCAACAAATAAAAATATTTCGAAACTTACCAATGTTTTTTTAGGTTCGCGTTCCAAATTTCTAACCAGTCTTGTTTATAAGATAGACCCCGTAATAAAAATGGTCTAAAACTTATTACTTTAACCGCTGACCCACCATTTCTTTATTCTTGAAAATTAAATATACGAGTAGTCGAGGATTTATACACTCAATGAAAAACACAACATGCCAGGCCGAAAAACAATATCGTCTTCTTTTTCCGTGGAAAAATCATTTAATTGAGTTTCGATTCTGGGTTCATATTCTACACCAAAGTCAAAATTTTAGGTCTGTAATTAATTCCGTCAACGAGCTAATACGGACGGACAAACAGACGGACTGACAGCTTAGTGACACATCTAGGGCTCCTTTTTGCCCTTTGGAAAAACGGCCCCAATATACTCGTATAACTGAATATTATCAGCAATTTGCGGGGTTCCTGTACTTCAGTTCTCGTAATCAACACGGGGCCCCGACGTTAATATTGTTTTATGTATGTAATCTTGATGAATAAAACTTATTTTATTTTATTTATTATTATAACTAACACATTGTCAAGCACCGACGTAAAGTTTTCAAGTCAGCTTTATATTTATGTGCATGCGTATATGCAAAATAAATATAGCCTTGCCTGATAGAACATTGATACTTGGATAGCTAGATTATATAATTGGTTAGCAGGAAAATAATAATGTTAATGTGTTAGGTCAGGTCAGGTTAGGTTCAAAACTGAATGTTTTTATTTATTAAGGAAACTTACCGCTGATCTTAAAACACGCAAGTCTAATTACTATAATGTACATATTTTCAGCCAACAACAAGTTTCAACAATTGTAACTATTTTTGAGTAAACATTGTACCTATATACAGTGTAAAGAAAAAAATATGTAAGTACAATGTTTATATGCTAGGTATAATACTAATATATTTAATTAACATTTGAATAAAAAAGAAACCAATTTAATTTATTTTTTTCTGTGAGAAGGAGAATGGGTTAGAGTATTATGGTGAGTTGTAAGAGGGTGTATGTAATGGAGAGAGGGTGTGTGTAATGGAGAGAGGGTGTGTGTATGTGAGAGGGTGTGTGTCGTCGGCTTACTGCAAGAAATCATTATCTGCTTTTCCATAATTTTGCCATAACTTCAAAAGTTTCAGTTATATCATAGAGAATTAACCAAAGATACTTTTGTAGCTTATTTTGTATTCAATTGAAGTAGAAATGAAATTTAAGTCAAAAAGATTTCCTTTTTTTTAATTAAAACAAAAAAGGTAATGACTTCTTGCTATTAACAAAAGTTTTTATGCTTCAGACATAAAGTCGAATATCTTAAGACCTACAATAGGTAAGAAAATAATGATTTCAGATTTTTGTAGAGCTCAACGCCGTCTATACACTGAGCTACCTAACGCAGTTAGTGACTTTTTGCAAATAATGACTTCTTGCAGTAAGCCGACGGTGTGTTTGTCTATCTGTCAGTTTACGCACTATACCATGCTTGAAGCACAGATAATATAATACCTTGAAGCTTCTTCTAGAGAGAAGGTAGAGGTTCTGATCAGCGAACAAGTTGTTATATTCTTCAACTGGTCGGACTAATGGTGAGTTTCGGGCATAGTTTGTTTTGACCAGTTTTGACCCGTGGCACATAAAACAAAGGAGGTGTAATCTTATGATTAAAAGTTCTTAGGGCTAGTATGTATTAAAGAAATTGCGCTGTTGCTGTAGAAATATTGTATTACTAATGTTGCTACGAATGTATTTAATTAACTATACAAATAACTTCAGAGCTACCAAATAATATCATATTAGTTGAGCTTTTTTTATTTTTGCTCACCACAAGTGGTGTCTTAACTCAGTATGCTATATTCAAGAATTCTTCTAATTTTAGGGTGATATAATAATATCTTCATATCTAACGTCATAAAAGCAAAAAATTAAAAATAATTATGGCTGTCAACAATTTCAACATTCCATTTATGAATTTATACATATAGAATCAGGGAACGAAACATACGCCGATACAGTACAGTTCCTATATACAGGTTCAAAATGAACCCCTTCGCTTTATTGAAATCTATGTATCAGAATCAATAATAGAACAAAGAATAGTAAAACAAAAAAATATTTTTATTACGAGTAGTTTGGCGTATGATTTACAAAAAAAATCAAGCTGTTTCCTACCTGGGGGTGCCCAAAATTGGTATATTTGTTATTTGTTTTATTGATCACATGTGTAGTATATTTTTAATAGTAAGTAAAGATGCAATTTTATGATAAGCAATAGATAAACTCTTTGTATTAGGAAAAACAATGGAAATTAATCAAAGAAAATATATAAAAACACAATTTATTAATAATATCACTAGACTGGAACGTTATCACTGTACAGTCGACATTGCACTGGCACTCCCTATCATTATCGAATGATAATCACGGTATAATGACCTAGGAAAATCTAGGTACCTAATTACATTAATCACAATATTATTGTTCACAATTTTTTTCACAAAGTTTGTATGGTAACAGGTTCATCGACGATTTTATCGTTTTCCGTACCTGCAAAAGGAAAAGCAAAGTTAATTTTACTGGCATATTTATATGAATATACATTAGATGTTAAAACTATATCTGTTAACAATAACAACTTTAAAGAAAACCCTAGCTAGAAGGACGTATGCCGACCATTGGTGACCACGGACCTATCCGTGTTGGTGACATAGTGGTGAAGGGATGAAACAAAGACATTGTATACCTACAGAACTAGACCGTGCACTGTCCAATTTTGTCCAACAAAAGTAGATTTTATAAGGTTGTCATTATTATGATACCATATTCAAGCGAAAAACGAGCCGAGCGAGAGACCTCTATTCACTCGTGTGTCCTTGTCAAGGAGACAGTTGCCAGTGTATATGTTACGGGTAATGCTAGAAGATAGGGTAAACCTGGTTTACTCGGGTAATCCTATACAAAACTTCGGGAGTCGGTCGCTCCGCTTCGCTCGGCGCCCAATGTTTATTAACATGTCAACCTGTCGCTTCGCATGTCGTCGCACCTATTTTTGACTTTTTTCGGACTTTACCCGACTTCGGGATTTACCCGTAACATATACAATATACCTTTTTGAGTGCCAAACGGACCAAAGAGACTAAAGAGTGCTTACGCCCTTCTCGCTCGGCTCGTTTTTCGTATCGTAGTGCACAATCTAGTTCTATATACAATGTCTTCGGGATGAAATAGAAGAGTTTATTATATGACTTGATTGACGGTTTTGAGAGAGGTGAAAGATGTGTGTTGGAATTGTAGAAGATGAAAATTTCTAGTCTCTGCCTACACCTTTGGATTCTTCAAAGATTTCTCGAAATCAGTTCCAGAAATATGACCAAATCATATATTCTTACAATCAGATTTTCAATACCCATTTGGTCCGTGCCTATTTGATATCCATTTTGCATTCTTACAAAAGTTTTCTTTTTCTCTTTTATAGAGAGTAATTTCGAATTTTTGAAACTTTTTATCGCACTAAATTATACGCGCAAATTAACTATGTGTATTGGTTCAGTAGTGATGAGGTTTGACATACGGAAGGACAACGAAGTCTCACGGTGAGACTCTCACCATAATGGTTTCTTTTACTGTTTAGGTACGGAATCCTAAAGTTAGTACAAAAATGGCTTTATTTTAAACATTTCATTTCAATTTGACATGGATTCCTACAATTCCCTTATTTTATATGCCCTGTTTTTATTCTTTAGACTATGACGACAATTAATGAATACAAGTGAAATATTATTTTACACGATGTAAACAAACGAACAGTTTCAGTTGATTCAGACTGCCTTCGTCAGGGCGAATGAAGACGCTTACGCGACAATAACACGGCGTCTCGTCATATATGGTCGGCTATCCCGATCATAATATTTTTATTCAGGTGAGCCTTTTGTTTACATCATGATCTCTTCTCAATTTGGCTTACATCATGATCAATTCAAAAAACAAGGCGCTAAAATGGTAGTGCTTGACAAACAATTTGAAAACCTTTGAGCATGGTACCCTAATTTATTGTTTTATGTAATACCGGCTTTAAGATAGAACTGAAACAAATAATTTTCAGGTTTTTTCATGGTTTTTGTATAGAGACCCACTTTGGGGTTATTTTTTATTTAATTTTCAGTATTTGCCATGATAGAGGCCATAGTAACACATATTCTTTGAAAATTTCAACGGGCTATCAGTGGCGAAGGGTCCATATAACACACATTCCCATCGCCTTGCTTAGGAAATGGCATCCATACTATTGTACATTTCTTTATTCCGTGCTCTTCGCTTTGTCAAATATTTCCATAAATCTCGATACCACAAAATACACTTGACTGAAAGGGAATTTCAAAGTTCTATTTAGTAAAAGGGGTCCGTTTGGCAACCCTAAGAAAGTATCTACTTACATTACGCCCCATAAAATAAGATTTAGATTTATTTTACTCACGAAGAAGCATGAGCCGTGGCCGTTGCCGTCGCTGTAGCCGAGGATTGGGATCCTCCACCGCCGCAACCACCGCCGCAGCCACCCCCACCACTGGGGTAGCCGCCCCCACCACTGGGGTAGCCGCCCCCACCACTGGGGTAGCCGCCCCCACCACTGGGGTAGCCACCCCCACCACTGGGATAGCCTCCACCACCCTGGTGACCACCGCCGCCGTAACCACCTCCCCCACCGCCACCGCCTCCGCCGCCGCCGCCGCCACCGCCACCGCCGCCGCTGCCATAACCGCCACCGCTACCGTAGCCACCGCCGCCGTTGTAACCTCCATCGTAGCCGCCATTGTAGCCGCCGCCACCGTGGCCAACATTGTAACCTCCGTCACCGTGGCCAACACTGTAACCACCGCCTCCGTGGTGTCCATGACCGTGGCCTGGAAAGATAAATAATATTACTTTTAAAACATACGCAAAATAATATTGCTGCGGTGGGTGACAAAGAGATGAAATTGATATATTTTTGAAAATAACATTTATTATTGTATACAAATAATCATACTTTCTTAATAAATCATTATGTATTTTACTCGTGCCTGTGCCGTAGATTCCGCTTTTTAACCCTCGACCAAAAAGAAAGTAATGAGTACTTTTGTATGAAACGGTATGTACTTGTGTGTGAGCTTATCACTAATAAGAGATTTGGAAGTTGATAGTTGAGATTGTCGGCACTTGGTGGAATTTATCAAACATTGTCGTGATAAAAAAACCGGTTGGGTAGTGTAGAATTAAATATTATCTGTGGAAAAGTACAAGTGTTTTTTTATCACAACAATAAGAGATTTCTCACAGCAAACTATCAAGGAAACAGTAAAAATTTGAAGAATAGTAATGAAGCATAAAAGTGACGAAAAAATAGTTCAAGTGTAATTTAATGCCACCTAATGGGCTCGAAAGGAAAGTGGGACCAATCTAAAAAGGACCTAAACTGTTCTGTTTGTGAACTGGAACCAAAGCAGAAACAAAAAATCCCACGCGTAAATCTATACGTATTATTAAGCACGTTCATATTGTATATGTTTATATTTTCTACTAGATAAAAGTACAAATAATTCCGCCTTGACCTATTTCCACAAACAAAAACAAATTGTTCTGCTTAAGGATTAAAAAATCTGATTTAATTGGGAACGTTTCGAGCTCGGTGCAAAATGCACAACTTATGTTTGTTTATCTTATTTTTAATAAAAACATATGAAATAAAAGGTTTCACCTTATTTTGCGACTATTGTTTAATAATTATCAGGGTCAGATAACGTTTGTGGTGTAATAAGACAAGGCTTTGTTATTTCATACATCAGGTGTCTAATTAGCGCGGACATAATATGTTTGTGGTGAAATACGGCTATGTTATTTCATACATATTAATATTAAACAAAAATATAAATCCTAGATAGATGAAAAAACCGGCCAAGTGCGAGTCGTACTCGCGCACGAAGGGTATCGTACTATATATCACACTAATCACACTAATATTATAAATGCGAAAGTTTGTGTGTGTGTATGAAATTTGAAACGGTTACAGCTTATACCCGAACTAAACACATAAGCTACTTTTTAGTTTAATAAGTAGTTAATTTCACGTTTAACTATTTGTATCGGCCGTAGTGAATCGTAAGAAATCAGCCTAGCCTCATTCAAGCACACCAATGTATGATACCAAAATTTAATTTGATATTTTATATGCGGAATATTCTGTAGATATAGGACTCACCTCCTTGTCCTTTAATGACTTTAACGACGATTACTTTAGTGGGTTCTTGGTAAACTTGATGACCACCGCCGTGGTAGTCGTGGCCGCCACCGTAGCCACCGCCGCCGCCATAACCACCACCGCCGCCATAACCACCACCGCCGCCATAACCGCCACTGTAGCCACCGCCGCCGCTGTAACCACCACCGCCGCCTAAATGGTGCAGTAGTAGTTTCTTCAAATGACGCTTCTGCCGGTTGTGCTGGACCGGTGTGGTCACCGGTTTGCCTTGATCTTCCAGTTTCTGTAATTGAGTTAGGTAAAAAATCGTATTTATTTACTTGTGGAACTATAAAACGTCAAGTCCAACACTTTTTGTTTCAAAGAATCGTGCATGACATCATTGCTTACAATAAATACGAGATTGGTTTTTATTGATTATTAAGTATATGTACTTGTTTACGAGAGGAAATTTTCTGAAGTTTTTCTTAATAATTTTGGTTACGTAATTAATGTATTTTTTCCGAATAATAAATAGGGATCAAGCGTAAATTTATTTAACTTCCGTAATATGTCGAGAGCTGTGATTATCAAAATAAAGTTTAGGGCATGACGACAGTTTTCTCACAGTTGTAATTGAATTATTTTAACAAGAAATCGTATGACTAGCTCAGAGTTATTGGGTTTTTTGGATGATTTAGAGTCGCCATGTAACTTGAAATTGATATCAATCAGGTACTTAGTAATTTTATCACAATAAACATACATCGAGAAAAGCCATACCGATAGGTAGGTATAGGTTTGTAATACCTACCAATCGAGCTCATAGTTGGAATTTATAAACAAATTTAGACAAATAGGAAAAAAAAGTTTCACCTAACAATACAATCTTGAAATTTCAAGTAGTCTAGCTAATCATTTCATTATTTTAAAACAAAATGCAACTGTGTACTGCCCCGTAGCTAAAAGACCAATCGATAAGTCTTTATCAGCCAAAGGACTCGTCATCTAACACTCGGTTCTAAGCTTTTTTTTTTCGATTACAAAATACATCTGATCTGTGAAAATTCTGGCTAAGGTTACTTCATCGTAATAGTCAAACAGCTCTGACTCTACTGTAAGTTTTATTTAATAGAATCAAATTAAGTAATTAATGCCAAAAAAGTAATAAAGCTTATTGGTAAAAAAATCAACTAATAAAGCCGATTCCGAAGGCCTTAATTTTAGTTTTAGTGCTGTCAAAACTAAACTTTCTTCATTCCAAAATTGTTATTTCATGTGAACAACCTCAGGAAAAAAAAGTTTTGACAGCACTAAAACTAAAATTGAACCCTTCAGAATCGACTTTAATGTATGCTTAGTTTTCGATTGCAAAGTAGAAAAAGCGGAACTTCTTTAAGTTTTAGATAATTTCTATAGTATCAGACGGACGAACAAATATCATAAACAGGAAGTTGTTTAAAACTTACTTTGACATAAATCGGCTGCGGCGATCCATGAAGAGATTTAGGTTCATGTTCAAACCTCGCCTGCTTCTGCGGATTCTGCTGAGCCAGCAGCACTAGGATCGGGAACTGCCTCGACCTTTGTGTCTGCGTGCGCGCATCCCTGGGCGGCGCCAGCACCGGAGACACCAGAAGTACCCGGTCACGTTCATCCAGGTTATTGTCCCCGACCGAAGCTGCCACACAGCCCACTACCAGGGCAGCGAGGAACCCTGCCACTACACTGCGTCCTTCCATGTTTACTGGCGCAGGAGTTGTTGAGACGACCTATTTATACAGCGTCGGGTTTTCCCGACAGAGCCTTCGAGCGCTCCGCATCGGCAGCGACGCGGGCTGAAGTGGTGCCTATTGATTCGAAGAATAAAGGATTCCCACGTTGACGTAATCATTACCGGAATTGGAAATGAAAAATTGACGCATAACACGAACCCGTACTTATTGCGTATGTTACGGCCACCGGCATAACTCGATTTTCGTGCCAAGTTTACGCTACAGGGTGAACTGTTTTTGATATGTATTAATTTAAAAACTATTTGGCTAAACTGGGATTCGTTTAGCGTGCACAAGGTAAGTGCGTTTATATACGGCCCGTATTCGTTATCGGACGCCGGACGCCGGAGCCGGATGGACAACGGAATCATCCTGGAAAAGCTGTCCATTAGCCCGGTTACATCATACAAGCCGTAAATAAATTGAACCTTCATGTTAATCTCGCTCTACAAATATAAGATTTGTATGAAATGTCAGTTGCATATCTTGCCGATCAAATGACGGATGTTTGCAGTTAACTACAAAAAGTATAATTGGAAAATTTATTTGCTTTACTCTCAGAACCTGAGTATCTTCTGAGTATGCAATAAAAAAGGCAACATGACGCACCGGAAACGGTCCGATCTAGCGGCACATCCGAATTAGCACAATTACTGGAGGTCATCAGGCTGGATGTTCGATGCCGGACGTCATGTGAATAGACGTTCATCTAAAAACATTTGGCGTTTCTTCATCATATATGTAGATGCCGGATGCCGTGCCGGACGGTGCATGCAAACCACGAACGTGATGCAAACGCTCTAAGGCAGGGGGCATAGTTTTTTTTGAGAAAACAAAATGTTTCACGTGTCTATACTGTATACTGTCCATGTAAATCTAAGACCCTATAGAGCATGACTTTTGTCGTATAAATAAAACAATTTATATGGTACGTAGTAGGCCCCAAATAACCTCGATACTTGGGATTAAGGGCTTAGAACTTTAGACTATTTTATCTATATAAGCATTAAGCATATCCACCTAATATCCGATAGGCATATATTTATTAACCTTGTTTTTCAGGTTGTTAAGTTTTCAATTTATATGTATATGATAATAGTATAGAAGTAGACATCGGAGGACTTATAAGCTAAACCTTGAGGAATTGCGAGATGCAATGAAATAATTTTATGTTATTACTTATTAAATGTGGCTTATCAATTTGTCTAACCAGGTTTATATACTTATCTGTCGGTTTTTCCCTCAAACCGGATGCTAAGTGAGCATTGTATGAGTATTCATATTCATATTCTTTATTGCACAGAAAAGTTATACGTACAAGCAGTCATAAATTAAACGTGCTATAGGCGAGCTTATCTTTGAGAGAGATTTCTGCCAGCAAAACCTAGGTGCTAAGGAAATATTAACTAAAAGTGTGTGATCAAATGTGCACACATAAAGAAACAAGTGATATAAAAAATAAAAATGTGGAGATAATATGAACTTAAAACTACCATAAATATACCTAACTTTTAAATAAATACTTACATAATAAATTAATTAATAATTACTTAAATATAAAAAGAACAAACGTACTTAAATACTGTAATATAAACATGGGCATAAACCTACATAACAAAAGTATTCATAAATATATGTTTAAAACAAGAATTTAGTATATACCAAATATAAACATAAATACATACAGTGTATATACCTGCATAAATAATAAATAAATATATATTTTAAAGGGAAAAATATTTATAAATAATGCTCTTTAAGCTTCTTCTTGAATAGGCTGATCGTAGGACAGTCACGAATCGTATGCGGTAGTTTTTTTTTGTTGATAGGCATAGACTACAAGGGGAATAGTTTAATTTTGTTAAAATTTTTGTTTTATCTACATTAATATTATAAAGAAGTCAATTTTATTCGTTTGTCTCTATGCTGGGGGTAATCTCTGCAACGACCGAATGATTTTGAAAATTCCTGCTCTATTGTCAGTATCAGACCTCAGTGTTAGACACTAGGGTAGTTTTTAGGAATGTAGTAATAAATTACATCCACGCAGGTAAAACCGAGGGCAAAAGGCCAGAATTATTATTTAAAAAAAGCTGCGTAAGCTCTTGCTGATTTAAAACGATGCGCTAAGCGAAGGAACGAGTTCATCATTTCGTGTTTTATTTTTGTAATCCGAGTCATTAGGCTGGCATTCCTTACAAGAGAGATTCCATTGCGTCGAGGTTTTATAAAAGACGTTTGTTCGCTTTTAATGGTCTTTAATAGATCAACATAAACATATAAATTTATTGCAAATCCCGGTGAATACAAAAGTGAGTGAATCTGCATTTATGATAGCTTTGTTATGGATATTTCATTGTTGGATAAACCCACGAGCGTACAATTATTAATCTATTAAATGCTGAAACCTCTTATTAATTCGTACAATTCTTCATAAACTTGTTATTACGGAATGTGGGATCGGGGTAAAACATTTTTCGACGGAAATCGTTTTTTACTACGTAAAACGTTCAGAACCGACTACTAAGTATAGAGATTTTATATGGAAATTCCACATTCAATAAAAGCGTTTATCTACTAATAAATCCGATGAGTATTGAAAATGGCTTTGTCTGCAAAATGTTAGAGAATTGGCGGGAATTTTTACCCATATTGCCCGTATCGTAGCAATTAGGTACCGACCGTTATATTGTAAAAATGCGTCTAAATTGGTTTTTGTCGTGAAACAGAATAAAATAGATAAATGTAGCTTTGTATTGATTTTGAACGGTATCAAAAATTATTATTAAAGTGCATTACAAACCAGAAAAGATAAATTAGAAACAAATGTAAAGAAAAGAATTTAAAAAATTCTTCGGGCCAGGATTCGAATCTGCGACCTCTTGTTATCAAGACAAGCGCGCTACCAATTGCGCCACCGAGGTACTTACCTAGACCGTTGAATTTTTCCACCATACTTGTCCACCGAATATTTTTGTAACTATTTGATCTAACTAGCTTGTAATGCACATACTGACGCTCACGAGGGCGTTATGTGATTTCACGCCTTGTTCTTAAGAAACAGATGGCGCTGTCGTCGCTACAATATGTGTTGCTTCAGACAGTTAAGAAATTCACAGTTCTCATTAACTGAGATTATGTTTTTATTGCGAAATCCATCGCTTTGGAATACTCTAAATATTATTATTAGAGTGCATTACA
Source organism: Ypsolopha scabrella (assembly GCA_910592155.1). Lineage (NCBI taxonomy): Eukaryota > Metazoa > Arthropoda > Insecta > Lepidoptera > Ypsolophidae > Ypsolopha > Ypsolopha scabrella. The sequence goes on from OU342963.1 coordinate 24,284,418, forward strand.
AACCAGAAAAGATAAATTAATAATAATATTTAGAGTATTCCAAAGCGATGGATTTCGCAATAAAAACATAATCTCGGTATCAAAAATAGTAATCACGAAGGCAATATGAGTCGACATTTCCACTTAGGTTCAATAGTTCTCGGCGCCATTACGAAAAACCCTCAGTAATAAAATAACATCATCAGTCGCTTTTACAATTTTCAAGATAAACTTTTCATTTACTCTTTCAATAAATGTTGTACAGAGTTATTCTTTTATTAATTTTATTTACATTTATGGAAAACTTACAGCACGGAGTAACTGAAATATAAAACAGAGCAAACAAATTACAGCCAACTACAAGTTTGCAATACTCTTAACTATTAATTTTTCAATTTCCTTTTTAAACATGATTAGAATCTGGATAATTAATCTTTTATTAAATTCACTCGTACTAGTCTCAATATTTATTTGTAAATGTTTCACTCACAAAAAACTATTTATTTACTTCGTAACATCTAATATCTCCTGAATATGGTAATACATCCGAAACCAGTTGGGAGAAATGTGTACAAATAAATAGTAAGATTTTAGTATAATAGTGCTAATAGTGCTATCATTTAAGCATAAAAAGGGGTCAACCTCGGAATAAGAGATAATACGCTGGAAACTCGTACAATACCTTCATTTTGGCGTTCTAAAAGTTGTCTGAAAAGTCTCATAAAATCTTGTGTCCGCGTCGTAAGTTATTCAAGGTCAAAGGTCACAAAATCGGGTTTTCGCGATTATCTAGGTTTCTAACTCCAATGATGTTAACATCTATGACAAAATAGTAGAACAAAAAATTTGCGACAAATTTTGTTCCAAACATTTTTTCATACGCTCAACCGTTTTTAAGATAGAGGGCGGAAAGCGCGCAGTGCTCAGCCATTTATAGTTTAATGCAAGGTCAACTGTTTATCTCGATGAATAATATCCTGTACAAAGCTATTAAATAAGATTTACTTTCAGAGCATTAGTGTTGAATAATTTGACCTTGCATTATAGTATGTATGGCTGAGCACTGCGCGCTCTCCACCCTCCATTTCAAAAACGGTTGAGCGCATGAAAAAATGTTTGGTACATATCATGTCGAAAATTTTTTGTTCTACAATTTTATCATAGATGTTAACATCATTGGAGCTATAGAAACCTAGATAATCGCGAAAACTCGATTTTTGTGATCTCTGACCTTGAATAACTTACGACGCGGACATGAGATTTTATGAGACTTTCAGACAACTTTTAAAACGCCAAAATGAAGGTATTATATGAGTTTCCAGCTTATTATAAGATAAGATAAGATAAGATAAGATAAGATAAGATAAGATAAGATAAGATAAGATAAGATAATCATTTATTAATTACCACAACACAAAACACATGACATGACAAAATAAAAGGACTTAACTCTAACAATTTTTAACAATGAGACGCAGTACATTAAACTTAATTAATGACACACACACAGCCATGTAATTAATGTATCATGTGTCGTGGCAAAAAAAGGGCTGAAAAAAAAAAAACATTCCGAGGTGAAAAGTTTAATATTAGTGGGATACAAGTGATAAATTCACTCCAAGTTGCGTTTCTAGTTTCACAAAGTGCCGACAATCGCAAGTACAAAAGATAATTTTTAAACACAATTTTGTATTTTTTTATTTTTTTTATAATGTTGGAAAGAGTGACATAATCTCGGGTACACATACTTTTATAATTTTTTACCTTATTTAGTTAAAACATCCCTCTATGTTACTAGTAGCCATATCGACGGTTGTGATCTGAAAATTAATATTTATTAAGGCCAATATAACATAATCATTTTGAAGGAACATTTTTCATTAATTGAAATAATATGAAATAATCGGCCAGTTTGGGTTTTCGTAGAACACACTTTAGTAAACACACGTAGCAATAGCGTGTTTGTAATTTTTAATAACTTTGAAATCAAGGTTTACTTGAAAATAAAAAACTATCTTTGAGAAACATCTTGCAATTTTCAAACGCGTCAAACGGGTTTAGGAAACGAACATTCAAAATTTAACTGAAAGCAATTTTTTGTATTCGTTCTACATCGGTTGGAAATTAGCTATAATAACAAATGAAACTGTTCTATGTTCGAAATACATGTTTTGTTACTTTTGTCGAAGTAATACTATATATTCTCTGCTTTTGTCATGACTTCATAATAAAAAAGATATCGACCGCCAAAGAAGCACTAATACTCCGGTAACAGAGACAAAACCTATGTGTACATAGCCTATGTACATTATTTACCGCCGGGAATATGTACGGTCTATTGTCAGGCCATTTTTTCGAAATTTGGAAACAAAAAAAAAACTTTTTTTTTACGGTTAATTGTTCTATTATTTATTCTGATTCATATAATAAATTTTCAATAAAGCTAGAGGGTTCATTTTCAACCTGTATACAACGTGAAATTTAAGTCATTTCGATAACGAAAACTGGTGATAGTACTCGTCCATATGAACAACTTTTACTATGAAGCCAACCCCGAAATCTTAAAAAAAAATCAGCTGTTTCATACATTTGGGTCGAGTACTTTTCTATAGAACAGCTGATATTTTTTTAACGATTTCAGGGTTGGCTTCATAGTAAAAGTTGTTCACATGGACGAGTACTATCATCAGTTTTCGTTAACAAAATGACTTAAATTTCACGTTGTATAATTAACTAACATTAGGTCGAATCAATTCGACTGATGACGACTCCACTGAAGGAGTCGAAATATTTCGTTAATTTTTGTATTTTTTTAGTAACTGTGTTTTAAATATAATAAAACTACAATAATTTAAGGCCAATACTGGTAAAGTAAAAAATATATTTATTTACATTATTTTAGAGAAATAACTCGAGCTGAATTGGAAAAAAAATCAGTTAATAGAGCATTATAAAAAAATATAATGAGTTAAAATTACCCAATTGGGTTTGCAGCGCAAAGATAAAGGCCTGAAAAAGGAATATTTTTTATTAATCAGATATTTAGGGAGCCTCGTATCGAGGTTATTGGTCTTTTTGTACACCTTTAAGTGTAAAAAATAGAATAAAAGTTGCGTTTCAATGTTCACTTGTATTGGCAACAGATAAATGTCGTATAATACAATCTAAGTATAAAAATACGAGTTGTAGAGAATGATTTTTTCAGTACTAACCAGGCACATTGACGATGACTTGGTCAGGACGCCCATTGTTGCCGTAAAGGTCGTAGTTGTTGTCTGTAACATTATGGATCACGGTAAGAATTAGAAATAGTACTTAAGAGTGGGCACACCTACAAATTACAATTGTAAATTATATTTGCAGACCACTATATATACGTCAAAAATAAAAATAAAAAATATGTATGTTTAGTAGATTATGGACGTTCAGAACGTAAAAGGCTAAAACTAGTTCAAAAATAAAATAGATCATTCCCTAAATTATTTATTGGTTACTTGATTTTTTTGATTTTCTTATAACTTTCCTTCTGGAAGCAACGAGGGGGATGATTGTTTCAAAATGTGCTATTTTTTAAATATCTTTCGTATATTATGGAGGATTTCGAGATATTTTTTATTTATTTTAAGGGTCAATTTTTGCATGAAATACTTTTATACCAGTCTTAAAGAGGAATATAAACATACAGGTTGGAAAAAATTCAAGGGCCCTGGAGGGGAACTACCTTAAATCCTTTAGTTAGCTCATTCTACTGAAAGGAAACATTCCTTTACCTTTTTAAAGAAACAAAACTGCATTCAAAGATCTTCTGAAATTCGCTTACCTCACCCGGAAATCGAACCATCTAAAAATTAAAAAAATAAACTCTCCCTATTGTATCATACGAATCGGTAATTTAAAAAAATAAAGGAATGTTTCCTTTCAGTAAAATGAGCCAACTAAAGGATTTAAGGTAGTTCTCCTCCGGAGCCCTTAAAATTTTTCCATCCTGTATATCAAAACTTATTTTGGTTAATGTTTTCCATTGCTTATTCTGATAGGAAAATCAATGTTTTTTTAATAACCAGGTATTATGAACCGGATACACACTAACATGGATTTAAATCGAATCGCATTTCAACTTGCGGTTATTGGTCTTGTTTTCGTTACCTACAATTCACAGGGGAATATACAATCATCAATCCACGACAACACAACAACGCTAAACTTTAGTAGTCGAAGATTTAAAAAAAAATATTGTGTGTTTTTCTGAATTTGACCTTTAATAAACATGACTTTATTTATGCAGCCCAACTCATTTTGGAGGCTTGGTAAGTAATCAGTAACACAAATCGATAACACTTTTTGATAATTTCGCAAAATAAAATCTTGACGTCCCATAGTAATTGACTCGGGGCTGGGCTTGCGTTTGTAAGGAACACGAAAAGAATTATTTACGAATTTCACAAAAAGAGTCATCGAACCTTGTTACTGACTCTTCAGTAAGAATTTGGCTGCATAAATTAAAGTGAGCTTATATAAGGTCACTTTCGTTAATATAGCCAAATTCATACTGGACATTCGATAAGTGGCCAGGACCAAGATTCAATGACCCTGTTTGCGAAATGCGAAAAAAAAATGTTTGTTCCTCTATTCTTGTTCAAGAAAAACCTCGACTTAAGTAGTATAGGAAGTTGGGAAGTTTTAATTAAAATTTCCGTATTTCACAGAAAGGGTCATTAAACCTTGGGCCTGACCACCAACCGAGTCTCCAGGAATTTGGCTATATAAAAGAAAGTCACCTTGTATATAATTTTAATCTTCTAACAACTAAATTACTTTAAAAAAATCTATTTGAAATCTATGAATCAGAAAACACAAAACCGCACAAAATTATTTTTTTTAAATTATTTTTTCAAAATTTCGAATATACGGCCAACCTACGCGACGCAACATGTGACTGACAATAATAATGAAGATAATAATATTTATTAATTTGCGTAAAGGAACTTAGAAATAATACTATCAAAATAGGCTAGTAAAATGTACAGTATATGACATTATCCCGGCGCGGCGGTAAATAATGCACACAGATTTTGTAGAGCGTCGCCTCTGTCACCGGAGTATTAGTGTTTCCTTTTTCTTTGACGGTCGATATCTTTTTTTAAATTATGAATCATGAGCATGACAAAAGTAACACAACGTGTATTTTTTATTTCGAACATAGAACAGTTTCCTTTGTTTTAGCTCAGGGGTTCATTTTCAACCGGTATAAATAAAGAAATAATTGCTATGTCTAGCCTTTTATTTCCTTTATATATTGGTAATAAAATATGAACAAAATAAAAACAGCTCAAAGATAGAAGAGGACGAAATATATTGAAAAATATATATATTTTTAATTTTTATTTTATTAATATTTTATTACCAATATTTTACGAAGAAACCGATTTAACACCCATATTCCCCAACCGATTAAAACGAAACTAACACGCAAATGCTTACCAAGAAAACACTATACCTACAAGTAATGTGTAATTTTTATTTAAAATCTGGGGGCACGGGAGTGCCCCCGCCAAGTCGAGCTAAAAAGCGGCACAGCCATAACATTCTTTTCTCGAAACAGTTCAGGCCATTTTCGACCCCCTATAACTTCATTGTGGATTAGCCTGAATTTTCAGTAAACAAGCAGGCATTGTATAAACACGGTTTGAAATTGAACCTGTAGTTTAAGAATTATAACTAGACAAAGTTCCTCAATTTTGTCACTCACTGACTGACCGATCATCAAAACTCTAAGGCACTTCTAGCAGACATAGAAGCTTCAAATATGGAATACAATTAGTGTTTCGTGTATAAATCAAGGAAAAACTAAAATATTTTGCAATTGCGGTCCAGTTTCCCATATAAACATATAGGATTACAAAGTTACATTTTCAGTGAATGAATCAGTATACCTGTATACGTAGGAAAAAAAGTAGGACTACTCGTATCTACAAAAATAAATGAGATGCCAACAAAAAAAAAAACTTGCAAAAAAAACCAAGTCTCGCAACTTAGTTCTTCTACCGTAAAAAGTTGTGAGACCCTATCCATATTAAAAATATTTTCTGTTTTAAATAAATAGATTGACTTGGCAATCGCACTAAATAATCTAATTAAATATAATATGTATTACTTGTGAGATACATTGTGTTTTCATGCGATGGCCAAGTCAATCTATTTATTTAAATATAAAAGATTTATAATATTGATATGGTCACTATAAGATGTTGTTAGGTTAGCTAATTACGTAATAACGTAATCCCTTAAGTAGAGACTGAATAAATTAATCGACTTGGTATTACCTGGATCTCACAACATTTTACGGTAGAAGAACCAAGTTGCGAGACTTGTTTTTTTTTTGTTTTTGATGGTATGTAAATTAGGGTGGAGTGTAAATCCCCTTTTTTTTTGAATTTCATGTTCTAATAGTAGAATTACTTTGAAGCGATCCATATGTAGCCCAAATAGAATAAAATAAAAAATATTGGACTGCATCTTCTGCCCCCGCTTTAAATTCAAAGTTTATCAAAATAAAACAAGAAAAAAATTATCTTTTTCTAAAATTATTATTTATATTTTTTTATTGGTTAAGTCTAAGTACCTAAGCAATTCAACAAAAATAGAGTCATAAAATTCTGTTGTGTTCCAAGGTCGTACGAAATTAAAGTCTCCTAAAAGTGCCTTAAATTGCGAAATTCTGTGAATTAACACAGATTTTATTAAATTTTAGACTTGTTCAGAGACGTATATTTATGTATATATTTTTTATGATATACTTATTACCAACAAAAATACAAAAAAGTAAATATGAAAAAAAAAAATAGTTGAACTTTGAATTTTTTATTTTATTCTATTTGGGTTACGTATGGATCGCTTCAAAGTAATTCTACTATTAGAACATGAAATTCGAAAAAAGTGGATTTACCTACGCTCCACCCAATACATATTGTCCTAATGTAACCTCAATTTCAAAACTATACTGAGGTGTTTCATGCATGGCAATAGATTAGAGCGGGATATACAAAAACAAAAGCGTTAGAGCAGGATTGAAGTTTAACATTGATAGGATAAAATAAGTAGATTTTCACAAATGTATTACAAACTAGCTTTTGTCCGCAGCTTCGCCTGCGTTCAGAGAATCTTCGCCCCGTTTTCGGCTTGGGCGTTATTTTATTAACACCCCATAGTTGAACACGATTACTACAATGATAATAAAAAAAACCGCATCCAAATCCGTTCAGTGGTTCTCGAGTTAAAACGGAACAGACAGACAAAAATTCTAGCAATTAAATTGTTGTTTTAGCCTCAGTACAGTACCAACAACCCATTTCATTTAAAATTTCGCGAAAATATTCAATGTACAGACTCGACTTTCTTACTACTTTATTATTGGTATTAGTATAGAGTATTGTAAAAAGCTCGACTGTGGAGGTACCACCATCTTACTCGCAAATCCTCCTGAAGTTATTCAGGAGAGAGTAAGAGAACAGCTCTTAGGCAAAACCAGGCGGCCCACCATTGCCTGGGACCGATTGATGGCGGTATATCCATCCCTAATTGCCAGACCTTAAAACAGACTAGTGACGGGCAGCGGCGTCACTGGTGCAAGGGTTTCGGTGTGTGTGTGTGTGTGTGAGTATGAGCATTTCTTCTAGGAGGACCGCCAAGAGTGGTGAAATCCTGGAAAGGCCTATGTCCAGCAGTGGACGAAACAGGCTGATGGATGGATGGATTGTAAAAAGAAAGCTTTATACGAACCAGGCACATTCACGATGACTTGCTCGGGACGCCCATTATTACCATAACGGTTGTAGTTATTGTCTGAAACATTATGGATCATGATATGAATACAAATCATTCCTCAATTCTTAGACATGGTAATTGATGAATTGACTTATTGAATTGCTATGCGGACAGACAAGTTGATCTTTGTTATAAATTCTTCAAGGTGGTTGCATACAGCTGTACATATGTATAGTATGGGTGATAGGGAACTTTAAAATGGGGTAACTTAAAGCAAGGCCAGGTTTCTCACAGTTGTAATTGACCAAGCACTCGGTCTCTGTACGAAGATCGTTACTCACGCAAAATTGCGTTACAGATTTCTGTTTATTTATTATCTCAGGAAGTCCGTTTGGCTGTGGTTGTAGTAGTGACGTGACGTGTACAGATAAGCGCGTTGTGTGTGTGTCGCGTGTCTTGTAGCGCTCCCGAGATTCAACACAGTAGAAAAAAGTGCATGTGCACGCACTTCTACAACCATAGCGAAACAGACTTCGTGAGAAAGAATATCTGTAGATGGGATGGTCTAGTTCCATTGTTTAAGCTACAGATACACTTAGCATGCTCATTTAACACCCTTGCTTAGAAGGAGAGAGCGCTATAACTGTAAGGAAAAAATAACCAATTAAGCAACACAGAAAAAAACCGGACAAGTGCGAGTTGATCTCGCCCACCGAAGGCTCCGTGCAAATTTGTTGGCACAAATTATGAATATTTTATGAAATTTAATTGCATATTTTTTTAATGATTTAATTACAAATGTATATTTTTCATATTTTTCCCTATAGTTGAAGTATAAGACGGTATTATTTGCCAAATTTCATAGTTCTATGTCAACGAGAAATACCCCATAAATTTTGATTCCCTTGAGAGTTTCGAAATATACGTTTTTTGCAGCATAAACCGCCATATGTTTTTTTTCGTTAACTTATAAGTTTCATTTTTTCAAAGCTTCAAGAGACTGTAGATTTGAGTATATAGTTTTTATTTCAACTCGATACCTCCACGCGTTCCCAAGATACAGGGTCTTGACAGACAGACGGACAGACAGAAAGACGGACAGACAGAAAGACGGACAGACGGACAACAAAGATCCTATAAGGGCTCTGTTTTTTCTTTTTGAGGTACCGCCCTAATAAAGAAGTTTCCTAGTGCTGCTTTTCAAATTTTCTCAGGCCTAGCCTTTCTGACTTGGGGGACGGTTAAAACCTGATCAGTACAATAAAAAAGCTATTCCAGAAGCGCCACATTTGCTTTTATGATTGCAACACTCATATTCACAACAGAAACAAAAAAAGCAACATCATACAACATCGACATATACTCTCATACAAAAATTGACATAATGACGTTTTAAATTGAGTGTTGCCAGTAGAAGAAATTAGTTTTATCGGTTTTCCGCAATATGGCGAGGTTTTTTATTCTCCTGGTCAGGCTTTATGTTTTTTTATTTTTATTTAAGTGTATCTGACCGATAAAAATAGCTGAGTTTGAAGGTAGAAGTTCAAAAAAAATTGACAATGTAGTTCCATGACAGCCTGAATAACAACCCATTGCGTCTTAATAAAATATTAAAAGCCTGGAAAATACGATTATGACTCGCACATGAAGGGTTCCATTTCCTAATAGTATCCCATGAGTTATGTTAAAATAACTACTTTTAATTTGAATTTGTCCACACACAGTTAAGGGTGAAATTCTCAGAAATATTCTGTACTATAGAGGAAAACATGAAAACAACAGAGAAGCTGTATATAGAGTTCTTAGATTTTCTAAATATTTGTAAATTTTAAAAGTTGCAGGTTTCTAATTAAATATAATTACTGTAGTCCAACAATTTTAATGTTGATGATGTATAGGATGAGGTAAAGTGGAGGACAACAACGAAGAACTCAGACCACCTACCAGGGGGACAACGATGTTAGTGATAGTAAATAACCTTGTTTGTTACTAACCAGGCACATTCACAATAACTTGATCAGGATGTCCATAGATGGCATTGTCTGTAACATGGATATGGGTAAGAATACAAATGATACTTATATTGTTAAATAAAATTATGCATTTTAGTTGCATAACCTTAAACCGTGAAAAAAATTAGACAGTTCTGGTGTGAGTGCCTAAACTGTGTGTAAGGCCTGACCAGGAATCAGTGGCGTGCATAGGATTTTTAAGTAGGGTAGGCACAAAACAGTCCTTATTTGCACGTATTACAGCGAGGATTACGATAAATAACGATATAACTCGCACAGGTATCTTTCTCTTTTGTCCAAGCTCATTGGCAAAAAACTTCTTACCCCACTATCAAAAATGAATCTCCGACTACCTACGCACGAAACCACAATTCAAAAAAGTGTAGCGCCATCTAGTAGCAAGTAGTGCAAGTAATCATGACAACGCTTTATATGTAAATAACTCTTGAAATATTGTTATGTTTATGAAATCCTCGTCTATTGCATGTTTTTTATATAAACGTGATATTATTTACCTAAGTTTTTGCTTTGTAATATGTACCATATTAGGTGCAAATAGAAACTCCGTCAAAATTAGAGGTAACTTCTGGATTTTTTTCTATCGAGGCAAGTTTAGGTTTTTACGTTTTGAACGTCCATTGCATTTTGGAATTGTAATGTACTGCCCATAAATATTTTTATTTTTTAGTTTGGACGAGATTTAGTGGTCTGAAAATCTAATTTATAATTGTAATTTTTAGTTGTGCCCACTCTTAATGAGAATATGTACGTGCTTAGCGCGAGCCGCTGACGTCATGGGAGTATAATTACAGATGCACACATAGAGAATTGACATCGAATTTAGTTATATGTGTGTTGCCACGGTAGCGCGAGTGCAGCGGAGCAGGCAGGTAGGTATTTCAAAGAAAGGGTGAAGCTTACCTGATTATAATATTGAAATAGTTGTGTGTACCTTCCTATATTTAAAATTTAAATAGATAGTGGTCTAGTTAGTTAAGCCAAGCCCAAGGGTAGGCAATGCGTATTTGCCTTTATAAGATGCACGCCACTGCCAGGAATATATGAGAGGTCGCCATATTGTGGAATTTGGAATTTCGTTGGAACTTCTAAATTTCTAACACTGGCAACAACGATATTTTTTATTCTTTATAATCATTTGTCATTGTGACATCTTCACAATTTCACCACCGTATTGTATTTTGTTCTTGCGTAAACGATAAAAGATTTAAATAAAATGCCAAAACTAACTATTCATAGCAGGAAGCGGAATACTGTGTACAATGTTTATACGTGTTTACAAGATAAAAAACGTGCAGGATGTGAAAGTATTCCTCTAAATGATGTAGTAAAGTTGGCTTTTGAACTAACTGGTAGGTAAAAACAGTACGTCATTGTAGTGCGAGTGTTATGAATTGGCCGCCGTAATGTACAATTAGGTAATTATTTTTGATTCTAGGTATGGCATACATAAGCATCAATTTTCCGTATAGCAAATGAAGGGTTTACTGGCTTACCATTTCAGTCACCAAAAACCAAAACGCAAATTGACTTAGATGACTGACTCCAGTATCATACGTCGAAAAATACACGAATTTTATAAAGTAAAGAAAGAAGTGCCGACCATAAAAAAAATATTAGCAGTCTTAAAAGAGGACATTAACTTCCCTGGAAGTTTAAGTGATGACGCTATCGTGTAATACGTCTCGTTTCTTTTTAAAGTTACTACAACAAATATTTTGTTATAACCAGTCTTAGTTTATTTTGACCACAGTTATTTAAATTTGAACATAAAACTTCGTCAAAAATAAATGGCTCTGTTAGTAGAAATGTAACTTTATGGCTAGTTTTTTGACACTAACATCAACGTAAATATAAACTTTTCATTAAATTAAAATAAACTTTCTTCTAAAGAACATTTTCAACAAACGACCAATTCAATCTGGGCGCACTATAGTAAATGTTGCCATATTAATTTTAAAAGTGGGTCCCTCTTGACAGCTCTCATAAATTCCTAGTCAGGCTTTAAAAAGACAGCTAGTGATTCATTTAGCAAAGCCTTGTCGGGAATTTTGACTTATATGCCCACACCATGAACATGATTTTTTGTTTTATTTAATCATATAGAAATTGTACCCAAAAACAATAAATTGTGACCACAAAGATAGCAGTGTACTACTAGAGCTACTAAGGCATACAAATACGGTAATAAATATTTTAAAAAACTCACTTTTTTATCTGTGCAAGGAGGCACAGGTCGAGCTTTCGATGAGATTATGACTCATCATCATTAGGACTCTTCGGGAGTACTTTTGCCCACTGCGGTCAGTCGAGTACTAAGCTTCCTCCCCTCTCTCGTCGCCGCTCGTCTTTCCGCTCTTCGGCTGCGTTCGGAGGTTTCCGGTATCGAAGCCAGACTCGACCGGACATTTGATAAAGTTTTCACTACTACTTCCGGGTCACGTGTTTCACTAGGTCCAGTCACACAGACGGCACTGATAATGTCCTCAACCACTGTTGGCACTTTTTTGTCATACGAAGCGTCAAGCACAGGTTGCCAAGTTGGCGCCAGATGCCAACCACGGTCTCTATTGAAATTCGGATGCCTACCAATTTCGATTGCTTCCATCACCTTACGGGGAACAAAAAATTTCTCCTTAGCCAGTACGGTGGCTTTATCAAAACGAATATAGTGCCTGGTATCCGAATTTAAGGCGTGTTCAGTGAGAGTTTTGTGAGAGACTCTGAACACTTTGTGCGACTTGTAGAAGGAATACAACTACGACAAGACGAATTGATGGTCAGTTTTGACGTGACGTCACTCTTCACTAATGTACCAGTGGCAGAATCTTTAGACATCATTGCTGATTTGCTGATTGATACTGACGTACCTACTGAGTACATGAGAGCGATAGAGCTATGTCTCAACAGTGGTTATTTAGTCTGGCGTGGCGATTTTTATTTGCAAGTTGACGGAGTGGCCATGGGATCTCCGATAGCACCCATAGTGGCCAACATTTTTATGGAATGGTTTGAGAAAAAGGCCTTACAGAGTGCAATAAATAAACCGCGTTACTGGTGGCGCTATGTGGATGACGTGTTTGCAGTGATTGAGAGAGATGTATTGGTAGAATTTACTAATTTCATCAATCAGATACACCCAAAGGTCTCTTTTACCACGGAGGAAGAGAAGGATGGAATGTTGCCGTTTTTGGACGTGCTGGTGATACGTACACCGAATGGTAAACTGGAGCATACCGTTCACAGGAAGCCTACACACACTGACCGTTACCTTCAGGCGGATTCCCACCATCACCCTTCTCACTTGTCCTCGGTGCCTCGTACCTTGATAAACAGAGCGCTACGCCTGTGCGACCCATAGAGTATGTGGATGCTGAGCTAGAGCATGTGAGAGATGTATTAGAGGCAAATGGATACAGTTGGAGGCATTCTAACCGCCTGGCGAACCCGTCAACCGTGACTCGCCCAGAGGGTGCAGATAGGGCTCCGATATATCTACCCTTTGTTAAAGGAATCGCAGACAGGATCGGCTTCTTACTGCGTCGAAAATATTGTATAAAAACAATCTTCCGATCCCCGATGCAGATCCGACAAATGTTAAGATCTCCTAAGGATAGAGACCCTTTGAGCAACCCAGGAGTATACAAAATACCGTGTGACTGTGGGCACAGTTACATAGGTGAGACAAAACGGAATGTTTCTACACGGCTGAAAGAGCACATACGAAGCATAAAAAAGCTGGACATAAACGGCTCGGCAGTGGCTGAACACGCCTTAAATTCGGATACTAGGCACTATATTCGTTTTGATAAGGCCACCGTTCTGGCTAAGGAGAAATTTTTTGTTCCCCGTAAGGTGATGGAAGCAATCGAAATTGGTAGGCATCCGAATTTCAATAGAGACCGTGGTTGGCATCTGGCGCCAACTTGACGCTTCGTATGACAAAAAAGTGCCAACAGTGGTTGAGGACATTATCAGTGCCGTCTGTGTGACTGGACCTAGTGAAACACGTGACCCGGAAGTAGTAGTGAAAACTTTATCAAATGTCCGGTCGAGTCTGGCTTCGATACCGGAAACCTCCGAACGCAGCCGAAGAGCGGAAAGACGAGCGGCGACGAGAGAGGGGAGGAAGCTTAGTACTCGACTGACCGCCGTGGGCAAAAGTACTCCCGAAGAGTCCTGATGATGATGAGTCATAATCTCATCGAAAGCTTGACCTGTGCCTCCTTGCACAGATAAAAAAGTGAGTCCAATCCGTTTTTTAAATATTTATGATTTCAACTCACTCTAATTTTAATGAAAATACGGTAATGCCAAAGTTTCATATACACCAAGCTTCAGGTCCGTTAGTAAATAATGTTTAGTTTTGTGTGTGCTCTTAACTTGTACTTTAATATGAAGACAAATCGTGTTCTTACAGAATTATCATAATTGGAATGATAAAAATTTTCAAACGGAACTTTTTTACCATCTCAAAATGGTGACATTTGACAGTTCGAACCCTATACGAAAGTATCCCTCTAGGTACTGTATGCTACTTCTATGATTGCAGAGAGACACGAGGTAACTTTTTCATTAAAAATATCACATCTAATCACAGTCACCTAAAGCATGACAAGGAAAATAAAAACTTCGCCATGTTGCGGAAAACCAATAGAACACTTCTACTGGCAACATTAACTTTAAAACGTCATTGTGTCGATTGTTATCAAAGTGTGGTGTTGTTTTTGTTTTGGGTGTATGAATATCAGTGTTGCTAAGTAAATGCGGCGCCCCTAAGGCAGGTTTTTATTTTTCCAGTCAGGCTTTACTAACAAAATCTTAAGTGAAGTCTGGCTATCGAAAGATGAAGCGGAGATTATTTTTTTGAACTAATTGAATTGAGCAGAGCTTTCACTTGTTTTATCTCTTGCAATGTGCTGAGTCCTTGGCTCTACCTTTACCGATCCTCTTTAATAAGTCATTGCAGCAGGGTAGGTTCCCGTACTATGACCTAAACTGATTTGAATACCATGTTTGGTATAATGCAAATAAATTTGATTTGATTTGAATAAATATGGAATATTATATGTAATTATCCATAAGAAGGGATCTAAGGCGCGAATAGATCATTACGCATTTCCAAATTGAAAAATACAGACAAATTTTTCATAAAAAAAAGTTAAACTCTTATCCATTGATCTCACGTGGTATTTCGGATCGACAAAGTGGATTCCTCAAGGGATGGTCTACAATTTCTAACTAAGCAGGTTCTTTAAACTATAGCCTGCACTATTTGGAAGGTGGGAGTCAGATGGACGTTATATAAACAAACTTTGAGAAAGTGTTTGACCGAGTGGATCACACTATTCTGTTGAGAAAGCTTCAGAGCCTAGGTATGCATGCAGACATTCTATGGTGGGTAAAATCGTACTTAACAAATCGGTCTCAAGCAGTTGCATTACATGGATATAGGTCAGTGTTTGTGAATATTCCGTGCGGTGTTCCCCAAGGATCGCACTTGGGCCCGCTTTTTTACAATGATTACATCTATGACATTAGTACACATTTTGAAGGTATGCTGACGGTAAGAAGGTCTTTTATGCGGATACGTTCGGTTTCGGATTGTAAGTGTACACAAAGTGGCCTTGACAGACTTATGAATTATTATCATAAGAACAAAATAACGCTCAGTATTGCGAAATGCCAATGCATCAGTTTTACTTGTAAATTAAAACCTATTGAACTCCAATACAAACTAAATAGCACTGTAGTCGAGAGCTATTCAGTTAGTCCGATTCAGGCGTTATGTTGGATTCAAAAATGGACATCTCGAAATCGCTTTGGATTTATTTATTTATTTCATTAAATTGTATAATATTAATGTTAAACCAATGCGTTAAACAATTATAATACCATAACTGAATAATTATAAAAAATAATTGATATAATAATAATAGATAAACCCTTACCCAGAAACCCTTATCTTTTTTTTGCCCACCACCCGTCACGCAAGTATGTACATTACAACTCACACGGGCCCTACCTGTTACCTTAAATAAATATTTATTCGTAACTCTTTCTATATTTTTTGTATCAATTAACAATCAGTATTTATTGTATCATTGGTGCATAACTTTTATTGACTCTATTAATTGTATTTTTTATTTGTACTCATATTTTAATACAAATCATAAGCTGTTATTTCAAATAAAAAAATTGAATTTCATACAAAAAGCTCCGTACTATTTCAGCAAATATGTGTGATTCCCCTTCAACACCAAATTCATAATCTTGTAATGCATTGTTATTATTAGAATATCTAAGATATTATTAGAATGTCTAAGATATTATTAGACTCCATTAAGGGACAGAAATGTGCATTATGAAACAAATTCCGAGTAAGACAAATATTTAGAAAAAATCCTTTGAACCTGCGACCTCTTGCTTACAACTCAAGGCAAGTGCTCTGCGAATTTAGAGAATACCAAGATGTTTCGAATTTGCCACACGCTTACAGTCTCATCTTTTGATATCCAGAGTTTATTAAAATTATCAGAAATTTATCTTTTCTAAGTAGTATTGGTCACAATTCCGTTTAGCTGACCGTTCTTATGCACCTGTTTGCTCTCTAAGTCCGGAAACTTACTTGGAACGTTGACAACTACGGTCTCTCCGCGCCCATAGTTCTCATGACGACGTGCTGATGTAACGATTGTTCTTTGAGGGTTAACGTACGAAACTCCTATGTTATCCCTATCTGCGAAATATATGTTTTTTTTTCTTAATTTGTTGAATTATATTTTTTGGTCGTCTTAACGTTATGTCACACCTGCTTGAAAAATCAGTTCAATCAGCCCAACATGAATAAATCTAAACTCATAAGATTATACATAAAATATAGATACCCATAATGTATTTGGCTTAGAACAGTGCGAGAGCGACAATGCTGTTTTGGCGCGAGGATTGGTCACGGCCAAAATTTGAACTAACACCGCTATTCTACTAAAAATTAACCCTTGTTTCACATCTGTGACATCCTGTCAATGATACACGTGCCAAAAGAGCCTTGTCGAACTGTACAGTGCGACAAGGACCTAAATGAACGTGGGGGAGGGCGCTGATACAACGCGGGACGAACTGTCAAAATGAGACGTTTCATATAAAGGTGGCGTGAGTTCTGCTTTTGATCCCGTTCATTTAGATCCTTGTTGCACTGTACTCTATTTCCTTAATTTTAATTTCCTATTTCCTTTCCCTTAAGTGGGAAAGTGATCACTTGAATTCATTCTTGAATCAAGTTTGAGTTGAAGTTACAGAGGACCTCCTCTCATAACTTTGAGTTGATATTGGCGGTCCACTATAACCTAACCTAATTAGACACGTAGCGATCGGGATTTTGTACTCTATTCCTATCAAGAAACGCTTGTCAGCTAGTCAATTATCTCTTATGACATGCCGTTCAGTGTTGCTATATTTAACTCTAACTTGTTGATAAACCTGAACCGACAGGAAGTTGATGAGGTTCAATATAAATAGAGCTTATAGTTCATGGTATTTTCCTTGAAAATCGTAGGTTACGTGTATACAATAGGTAACATTGGTGAAGATCAATTTACACTGAGTCAAGTCAGCTTTCGGTCGGTTCATTAAGAATGCGGATTTTCACTTATGAAAATTGTATACCTGTGTATCGATAATTGTTGGTATTTCTTTTTATGCGCTGCATCTGGACTGACTCATGGTTATGAGCTAGATTATTCTGAAATAAACGTTACTAGTTTACAATAATGACATGCTACTGTGACGGCAACTTCTGTAAAAAGAAGCTAACCATTCGTGTAATTGTAAAGTACACTGCAACAACCAGGTTTTGTAGTTTCGAGAATATCAGTTTTAATGTTGACAGGGGTAAGTTTGGTTAGGTATTTAGTTGGTATTAAATAAAAAAATATCAGATTTCAACGGGCCTAGCATTTAACCAGAAGAGCACAGAAAACTAATTTTATTATCTCATTTTCAGCTATTTGGCATTTAGTTAAATATCAAAACTAAAACAATAAAACGAGATATATATATTTTTTATAACAACTCGTATGTATATCTTTTTCTATAAAATTTACTTACTAATTCAAGAAATTCTAAGTCCTAAATAAAAAGCGCTACTCCTTTGCCGTCAGTTCAGACAAATTCATAAATGATAAGTATGTGTTGATAGATCCTTTGTTATATCATATAAGGTGACTTTTATTTATGCAGCCAAATTCATACTGGAGGCTTGGTAAGTGACAGTAACAAGCATCGATAACACTTTTTGCTAATTTCGCAAAATAAAATCTTGTCGTCCCATAGTAACTGACTCGTGGCTGGGCTTGCGTTTGTAAGGAACACGAAAAGAATAATTTACGTATTTCACAAAAAGGGTCATCAAACCTTGTTACTGAGTACTTACCGAGTCTTCAGTAAGAATTTAGCTGCAGTCACCTTATATATACAGTTAAGTAAATGTATTAAGTTAGCATATTATTATTATCCACCCAGCCTATCACTCTTAGGATTCACTTACATTATTCTTTGGCTGTAGTTGTGGGTACATGCTGGCTTGTTTTAGGTAGCTGGGTTCATCCAGAGGGGCTGGGGCGCAACGAAATATCGCAGAACCAATCAACAATAACATAACTGCCTTAATATACATGTTTAATTCACTTTTTACTTGAAAACTTTAATTCTAGGAAATGTTTCAAAATGGACTTGTTACAAGTATGACACTATTAAATCTAGCTAGTGTTTTTAAAGACACCCTTTTATAAAGATGTCACTTAAAGCGAAGTAATTAGTTTAATTTCAGTATTATTCCACAGACAGACTTTATTTTCCTGGTCATCTAAGTACCGAAATGTACTGTCGCGCGGGGAATCACTATTACCATGTCAAGCTGAAAATGACAGAAAACTGATGCTCAAAAGCACGGTTCATCAAAAGTCAAGTATTTGTTACCTAATCCCACCCCACTTCCCACTATAATAATAATATATATAAATATGTCACGGGTAATGCTAGATGAATGAACAAAACTAGGTTTACGTTGGTAAACTTATCCATGCTCTTTGGGCAGTTTGCCGTATGTCATTTCATTTCATTACTTTCTAGAATTTGATCCTTATAAGCAATGACATTTTTTTTTGTGTAAAATGTCATTGCTTGTAAGCGACACTATTGGATGATGCAGAGTGTTTTTTTTTAAAGCAGGGGTTCGTTATTCGGCTAGGGAAATTATTTTTCAATGCAAATGCTCGTAAAAACCTGTTTTATATGCTTCAACACTGTTGTCAAAGTCAACTTTACCACACTTGAGTTTTATTTATTGATAATAGGTTGCCAGTCTTATCTTGTGTACCATAGATAGACTTTACAGAAATGAGCTACGAACGCATCAATACTGAAAGCATCTTATTTTCGTCAAGTTGTCAACTTGCGTGCAAAGAAAAAGAAACATAATGCCCGCCTAAAGTTCATTTGGAGTATTTATTGTTTATTTGTTTCTTTAATTACGTTTCGTTTATTTACTCGCACTTTGCATTGAAAAACGTAGTATGATACACGTGGGTAAGGGCAGAAGGTGTTGGTAAGGGCATATAATTACTCGTAACGTATTAAGCAGTCCCTTATCGCTCGTGTTTCAAATCGTCCTCGGAAACTATTGCCCCCTCACCGCACTTATACAAAAATATAATGACGCAGTTTTGGTTATAATCAAAATCAGCTCCGAGACTTCTTCTTTAGGCGTTTTTCACTATTCCTTAAAGTTTCAGATTTGACCATTAACGCCCACTTGAAAAACTAACCCTGTATACATATACATTATAAAGTTTAAGTAGCCATATATAATTTAATTTAATTTATTTATTCAGGATATCAACAGCAATACAGTACATAATAAAAAAAAAAAACATACAATACATAAAACCAATAACAGATATCCACAGAGAATACAAAATTACAATATGCAGAACAATTAAAAGAAGAAAAGACCAAGACATTCAGGAATAAAAACAAAAGTAAAATTAATTTCATATACTAATATTCTAATTACTAGCACTATTCAATTTTAAAATGTGTGAGGATGTGATGTGTGTGGTGTGTGGTGAGAAAGGTATCACACTATATCACATAATATTATAAATGCGAAAGTTTGTGTGTGTGTGTTTGTGTGTATGTTTGTTACTCTTTCACGCTGAGACGGCTGAACGGATTTGGATGAAATTTAGATGGATATAGATTATACCCTAACTTAACACATAGGCTACTTTTAATTCCGGAAAAAAGCATGTCGTTAAACCGAATAACACGCGAGCGGAGCCGCGGGCAAAAGCTAGTGTATATATAAATATGCTTAGATTATACTAGGTACTTAGCTTTATTAAAGTGAAATTATAATTGTACGCGAAAGTGAGTGGTTCAGAAATAATTCTAAGTATGGTTTTTGCGTAAAGTTTATGATGTCTTCAAAAATATGTATATATTAATATTTGCACAACAATATTATTACAAAATTTTTAGGTATAAATAGTAAAATAATCTCAATGCCGGTTCTGAACTAGTTTAGGTATAGAGCCTCGTCGTCTGCGTTTGTCAACACGTTTCGAACTTTCCAGTTTCTGAAAAAGAATAAACATAAATATTTGGACTAGATAAAAACACTTGTACTGTTTCACAATATCCCTTTAATAAGGTTAACCGGTTTTGCCTAACGGCATTATCAAGGAGAAAACTCATAAGTATAACGGTTAATAACAATGCCATAAAGAATGCCGTAAGGCGCGAAACCGGTTGGAGTCTTTATTAAAGTGATATTGTGAAAGGGTACAAGTGTTTTATCTCAATATTGATGATGTTCCACCTAGCCAACAATCGTCACTATTAGTCATATAAACATAAGTTATTTTAAATAATTCTACATGTTGGCTTAACCATACTATGACGCATCTACTTAATTATAAATAATACACTGTGGTCGTACAATTAAATTTTGCAGATTTAATGATAACATGAGGAAAATTACATTGTTCTCGAATAACGTAACACCACTGGTAACACCTATCTCCTAGACCCGGAGACTTCGAATGTTTATAGTTATCTGCTGATAGACGACCAGTGTTTCTTTCAGACAATTTGCTCCAGGGGGCATTTCAGAGGTTCGGAGGGGCGGAGTAAATAAACTATTAGGTATGGCAAAGTCATATAGTCTGTCAGTATAAGTAGCTGTTGGGTTAGTAAATAACAGAAATATATACTAACTTAATTGAAACCAAATTGTCAAAGATTTGTATTTGGTATTGGCAAAATCTTATTCGACGTGGTTTTAAATTAGATTTTTTTGCATTTTTTTTTTCTGTTGACTGTTTTTTTTGTAGTCAATGGTCCTTCGATGTTTATCATACGATGCATTATGGGTAGAGAGTCCGATTTTTAATGCCAATACAAAACGATTTGTCGCCTGATTTGTACGCTAATGCAGAAAATTGAATAAAAATTACTTTATGGCCCAAACGATACTTCCTATCCGGCCACGCCACCCCCCCAGAATAGGTTCCTGAAAGAAACACTGCAGACGACCCACGAGACTTCCGTAGATTTTTGCAGAAGTCCCTGGATAGACTGATTAACGCCTCGCCTGCTGTACTCTCCCAGTTTCTGTGCGAGCACGCTTCATCCTAGGTCTTATCGACGCTTACCATGAGGCGCGGTAATAGCCAAGCGTAAGCGAAATATGTGAACACATAAACGCTTATTCCACTTCTCCTATTTATATCAACAGACATGTATTAAAATAAACTCACTTGAACATAAATAGGCTTTGGCTCTTTAGTGTCCTTTGCTTCGCGAGCAGGTTTATAATTAGTATTTTTGCTATCAGATGCCAGTAGCATTAAAACAGGATAATCTTTAGCACGATCTTCAATTTGAGCCTGCGCACCACTTGACGAAGCTAAAACTGGAGCTACTAGAATAACCGTCTCATTTTGACCGACTCTGCCAAGTCCAATACTAGCACAAATAAGGACTAAACCAATTTGAATGGTATACATCATCGTTTTGTTGATGCATATGCCCAGGAAATGTATCGGTTATCTTATTTATAAGAAGTGGTGTTCGGTAACGTTACGCTCAATAACAATAACATCACGATTTGTGAAGATTCATGTCCAGATTGATTCACATTAAACAACTTCTGGGTGATCACGTCAGCTTATCTTCTGCCGGTAGAAAAAAGGCTGTTTAGAGTTGCTACGGATGTAGATTCTGCAATCAGTCTGCGACTGGTAACCTTTTCGATGTGATCTTTTAGAATGAACGTTATAAAGATGAGGATTCCGTCAATTTAAAAATATTAACTAAATGTGACAACCTCAAACGTTATCCGAAATTTTCATGAAATCGGGTTAATGTTTTTGATAGAAATACAGTGTTACAAGGCTCTTTTAGCGTATAAATTAAAAGTTTCTTTTGCTGACGTCTTGCACACTGATCATAAACTTATGATCTTGAATTTTACAGGTAGGTTTCTTATGCCGCACATAGTATGAAAGGATTTTGTGAAATTTAAATTATAAAGGTATAATACAGAGTGGTGAAGTTTATTTCCATGCGCCAAAAAAGCTTTTTCGCACTGTAGAAACAGAACAGGCCTAACGAGACGACGCGAAACATTGACGTTATGAATAAAAAAACCGGACAAGTGCGAGTCGGACTCACCCACCGAGGGCTATATTTTTTATGATTTTATTACAAATGTATAGTTTTCAGATTTTTCCCTTTACTCGTAGTATAAGACAGTATTATTTGCCAAATTTCATAGTTCTAAGTCAACGGAAAACACCCTATAAATTTTGATTACCTTGAGAGCGTCGAAATATGTGTTTTTTGCGGCATAAATGGCCGTATCTTTTTTTAACGTTAATTTAGAAGTTTGATGTTTTCACAGTTTTAAGGGACTGTAGACTCGAGTATATGTTTTTAATTTCAACTCGATACTTTTACGCGTTCCCGAGATAAAGGGTCTTGATAGACAGACGGAAGGACGCACAGACGGACGGACAGATGGACAAAAAAGTGATCCTATAAGGGTCCGTTTTTTTGTTCTCTTGAGGAACGGACCCCAGAAGAAATATCTATGTCTATGTTGCAATTTTTAATTTGTTGCATTTTTATATGCCGTTGTGAACTCTGGTAAACTCTTGTTCTTGTTGTCAATAACTATTTCCTTATAGGTTATCACTTGATATATCACTCTTGTTAACCGAAGTGTAATCTACTTAACATTATAATGAATACTAACGTCCAAAGGACTAACTAACTACTAACGTCCAAATTACGTCAAGAGTATCTTGTAATAATACTTAATTAAATTTTTTATTTATAGCTTTTAGATTTATTTAGTTGTATTTTAGATTAATATTTATTTGTAGCTAGTTAGTTTATTTATGTAAGTTTTTATTCTAAGATGTATATATAGTTTAATTAAAAAAATCAAATAATTAAGTATATAGTTTAAAGTAAACCTGAAATAGCGAAAAAAAACAGCTGTTTCATACATTTATTTCGAGTAGGTATTTAACTTTTCTATGGAACAACTTATTTTGTTTTCGCGATTTCAGGTTTGGCCCCTTAGTATAAGTTGTTTATATTGATAAGTAGAACACCTCGATTGGTTTAAGGAAAAAGGTTATCATCTTAACACCCAGTATATCCTGAAAATATCGTTTTTATTGTGTATCTAATTTAATGAAAAGCTAGTTTAGATTTAGATTTTCTTTATTAAGATTTCCCGTAGTCAGTAAGCCTGAAATACAAAAAACAATTCCAACTTAATGAAGTGCTTAACAGCATGCAAATTTATAGCTTCTGAAATCTTTTTTGTTTCTGATTCCACTTTCATGCATTAATCGTCGAGTAATTTGAAATGTACTAAGACACCATTTTGAAAGACAGGGGTGGTTTAGTCCAGATGTAAATGTATTTTAACCTAAACTTACCCCATCAATTGGATTAAAAAAATGTTTTTTTAAAGTAACTTAAATATTGAAACCGGAAAGTCGTATACTTGGTGACTTATTGATAAACATTTACGTATATTA
This sequence comes from Ypsolopha scabrella, assembly GCA_910592155.1. Lineage (NCBI taxonomy): Eukaryota > Metazoa > Arthropoda > Insecta > Lepidoptera > Ypsolophidae > Ypsolopha > Ypsolopha scabrella. The sequence goes on from OU342963.1 coordinate 24,308,308, forward strand.
ATTTAGTTCTAAATATAATCAAATATATTATCTTTTTCTTTTAGAATTTGTTTATTTGTTTCTTCAATGAAGCAAAGTAAAAAATAAAAAATCTTTACAACATGAATCCCGAAGGGGTGCAGAAGTGTTTCTAAGTCAGTTGTCAGCTGTGAAATGTAAGTCACAGTCCACACTTGATACACCCGCTTTTCACCGCTGATTCTTATTTCCGAACGTGATAGGTGTTGAGTCCTATCACCTATCACTTTGGGTACGAAAACTTATCGATAGTTTCTTTATAATGTTCCAAGTACTGTTTGCGTGCCTTCAATGATGAAGTACCGTCTTCAACACGTCACGGCATACTTTGGTAGTTCATGTTACGTGCACGTAAGAGTGATAATCCAACAAAATAGTACACCACAGTGTGTAGCCGTGTGTATGTCGTCGCCAGATCGTAGAATTGGGCATATCATGATCTGCCCGGGCATATCGTATTTCTGTTAAAACCAGGGGGTCGCCTCCCTCCGATCTGCTTTGCTCCGATTCGCTCAGCTCCCCAAATTCATGATCACAAGCAACCTTGCTCCGCTCGTCGCAACAGACAGACAGCTCCAACCGGTTCGTAATACATTTGCGTACAGCCACCTGCAGTCTAAGCTATCTTACTATCTTACTTCTTACTAATATTATAAATGCGAAAGTTTGTGCGTGTGTGTGTGTGTGTATGTTTGTTACTCTTTCACGCTGAAACGGCTGAGCGGATTTGGATGAAATTTAGAATGGATATAGCTTATAACCTAACTTAACACATAGGTTACTTTTTATCCCGGAAAAATGCATGGTTCCTGTAGGATAGATCAATATCATTGAAAATTCAGGTGTCTAATTAGCGCGGTATTTTCGTTTGTGGTAAAATAAGACAAGGCTATGATGTTATCTCATCACACTTCACACTAATATTATAAATGCGAAAAATTGTGCGTGTCTGTGTATGTTTGTAATTCTTTCACGCTAAAACGGCTTGACGGATTTGGATGAAATTAAGAATGGATATAGCTTATACCCCAACTTAACACATAGGTTACTTTTTATCCCGGAAAAAAGCATGTCGTTAAACCGAATAACACGCGGGCGGAGCCACGGTAAAAAGCTAGTCTATTTAAATAAGATTTTTACACTCAACTGCCTTTGGATGGGTTCACGTACGGGTGACTGTTTGTATGTTTTATTTGACCTTTTAATGTGTCTAGTTGACTTCATCAAATAATAAAAAGACCTGCTTATACCTAACTTAAATGTATTTAAGTATGTAATAAACACAAGAGTGGCCGTAGCAAATTACGTATCACGTTACCAACTCGTAAAAATAATAAAAAAAACTTATCCATCATCGGCCCTCTTAATTTTTTGCAGTGAATTTAAATTATTAAATAGAATTATGCAAAGTGACTTTTGTTTGTATAGCCAAATTCATACTGGGGACTCGGTAAGTGGTCAGGACCAAGTTTTAATTACCTTTCCTGTGAAATACACGAATTCAAATTTTGAATTGCTATACTAATTGAGTCGAGGTTGTTCTTGAAGACACAAAAAAATATTTTTGGTATTTCGCAAACAGGGTCATTGAAACTTGGCCCTGACAAATTACCGAGTTTCCAGTATAAATTTGATATTTTATATATTTAGATATAAAAGCAGTTAAAATGGAATGTTACACAGAGATCTCTCTTCATACCACATCTGGAATCAGAATGAAGTTGACATCAGTTGGTGATAGAAGGTCTTGTTGGGGATTGGGTCATTTTTCTTTAACTTTCTTGGATTTGTGCTTCTTTTCTTTTTAACTTCTTAGACTTCTTTTTCTTGTGCTTTTTTTCTTCCTTTTCATCAGGTTGATGGAAGCGGAGCGGTTTTTTAATTTTTGTGTATTATTTGCTACGTTACAGTATAAATTTGGTTATTTATAAACGAACGTCACCTTATACAGTTATTGACATTATGTATAGGGTGAAATTAAATCAACCGACCAAATTCCTACTGGAGACTCGGTTAGCGATCAATCAGGAACTAGATTCAGTAATCCTTTTGGCCAATCTCGAATAATATTTTTTCTTGCTCCCTTACTGGTTGGACTAGTTTAAGCACAATAATGCCTAGTGCAGGCATACTTTTTTTTTTCTAATTTTCTGATAACCTGAGTCTCCAGTATGAATTTGGTCGGTTGATTTAATTTCTCCTAGTATAACATATTTATATTTATTTTAGATACTAGCCTTTGCCCGCGGTTCCGCCCGCGTGTTATTCGGTTTAACGACATTTGTTTTTCCGGGATAAAAAGTAGCCTATGTGTTAAGTTAGGGTATAAGCTATATTCATTATAAATTTCGTCCAAATTCGTTGAGCTGTTTCAGCGCGAAAGAGTAACAAACATACACACATACACACAAACTTTCGCATATATAATATTATTGTAATAAGACAATTAGTGGTCTGTCTGTGGGGTCTATTTACATTACATTGTGGTATTATGGTAAGGCTAATGAGTAAATTCACGAGAACTGGATAGCTCAGTTGGTAGAGATTCCGGGTTTGAGTTCCGGCTTAAGATGATCACAGACTTACTGTATTTCTGCGTTTATATGCCAGAATTAAATAAATGTATCCATCCATCCATCAGCCTGTTTCGGCCACTGCTGGACATGGGCCTTTCCTGGATTTCACCATTCTTGGCGTTCCTCCTGGAAGAAATGCCCATACTCACACACTTGGTGAGCGCGGTGCCGAAACCCTTGCACCAGTGACGCCGCTGCCCGTCACCAATCAGATTTATACAAGGCCCGGCTATTGGGGATGGATATACCGCCATCCATCGGTCCCAGGCAATGGTGGGCCGCCTGGTTTTGCCTGAGAGCTGTCCTCTTACTCTCCCCCGAATAACTTCGGGAGGATTTGCGAGTAAGATGGTGGTACCTCCACAGTCGAGCCCGGCATTAGCTCTACCACCTAATAAATGTATGCTAATCAATTATATAACTAAAACGCTTTTATGAACAATAAGTGATTTATGAACAACAATGTTTAAGGAAAATCACAGTTCCTTTTATAAATAGAAATATAATTTTATGCATACTTATTTTTCCTAAGACTCCTCTTAAGACGTATCGGTCAACACCACAGGCAATAACAATTTTATTTACAACATAACATTTAACGATTACCATTTTTAGGGTACCGTACCTTAAAATGACAAAACTGAACCCTTATGGTCACTTTTGCCCGTCTGTCCGTCAGTCAAGACCCGTTTTCTTGGGCCCCGTGAGAGATATCAAGTTAAAACTAATTATTCCTACAGAAGTCTACGGCTTTATGGTGCTGTTAAAAAATGAGGCTTCTAACTCAACATGAAAAAAAGTTATTGCCCTTTATGTAGTCAATTTCTTACAATTTAGGTCACCATGAAAACCCATAAAACTTAGAAACCTAAAATTCCATTCACAAGTAGGTCTCATAACATGTGTAGGAAAAAAAACTGAAGATAACTTATATTTATTTTCAAGAAACTTAGTAGTGGTCCACTTAATTAGACCCTTCGGAGTCAATTCGGAGACAAATGCCCGTTTTCACTAACGACGAACAAGGCGACGCATAGGTCCATGCTTACCATAAAGTTCTGTTTCACCACACTATTTTTATTATGTCATTCCTACCCAGGAGTAGCCTAAGTTTTTGATACTTGTCTTTGGTTTTGTTTGTCAAGTTGTCTGTTTGCGGTTTTTCAACGTTTCACAGTACTACAACAAGCTCGAATCTCAAAATCGTGACTGTCACATGCATGTGTCAGTTTAGGGGCACCTAAGCATTACGCACCCCCGAATCGGTGTCGTAACTTTAGGTGATTCCTAACGTCGTTAATTATGACTAAGAGTTGGTGAAACGTGTTTTTACTCTAGGCAGTTCCTAAATACATGGGCATCTGATTTAGGCGTCTCCTATGGTAAGTGAAACCGGGCAATAGAGTTTAATGGATCGTAGTGTTAAGTTAAGTTAATTATTCATAATTCCACGTAGAATAAGTTTGTTTCATTCACTGAACCCTGAGGACACAAGTCATATTCGCACTTAACCGGTGTCTTAATAACGGACAACATATCAAAGTATCTTATTTACCTACTATACATACGTAGTAGTGGACATCTTTATGTAAATGAATAAAATACACTAAAATCTGGTACCAATGTTTATTCAGAAGTTATTATTTCTACAACAATTTTTTGCCTCTGTGCACTATTTTTTTGGTGGTAGCAAGTCCTTTGATGGTTCCGGAAGACTTTTTCCTGTTGAAACACTCAACAGCTGTTGTTTTCCAGTTCTAGACGTAACTTCAGTTTTCTTCTTCGTTTCTGTAAACACATACACTTTTGGTGGCACTGCTGTCGCTACTTCAGTTAGCGTTGGTCTAATTAGACTTTCTGTCGTTGCTGCCTGTACTTGTTGTGGTAGGTTTGGTAATGGAAATATTCTAAAACTTTCGACTAAACACACTGAGGCCGACACAATTAGTATTAAGATGAGCTTCATTTTGATTTTAATAAAGTTACATTAATTGACACGGGCGGCTTTAATAACAAATTAGAGGATAATGTCAAGATTACTCGATATTCAAGTTTATATTGATATTTAAATAACAAACGAGTTGTGAACATCCGTAATACTGACATCTCTAGCTCACCCTGAATATGAAAATTATTTGACTAGCTTTTACCCGCGGCTTTGCTCACATCGCTGTAGTTCATTTAACAATAAGAATCTTCCCTAGAAAAATAGATATATAGCGCGGATAAAAAATAGCAATCACTTTACAGACTTCTGTAAAGATTACATTTGTCATTGTTTGTATATACCTATATATTGCTCCGTTGTGACGTAAACGAAAGACAAACAAATAAAATTACTTTACAATTATTTTTTGGTATATTAAATTCCACGGACCAGCAGTTGCCATTGGAGACGCTCGCTAGCTCGCTGGACTGACGATGTAAAAAAGAGTGCCATTATGAGAATGGCTTAGGATAAAAAAATGGGGCTTGTCATTGGGGAGACCTGTGGTGCACAGCAGTTGGCGAGTATTGGAGGCTTATATTATTATGTGGCTGTTCGATTATGTGGAGATTATGACAGATTATGACTGTGGATTAGTTTTATAAGTGGGTGTGGATGGGCAACTTCGAAATTATAGGAAATAACGAGAAATGCTCAAAAGAGTCTTGGGGTCAATTTTGATGAAAATAAAAACTGCATAATTAGATTTAAAACAAATAATTTTCCTTGCGGAGAATTTAATTAATTAAATAAACTTAGTATATATCTACATTATAGGTGGTAGAGCTGATGCCAGGCTTGACTGTGGAGATACCACCATCTTACTCGCAAATCCTCCCGAAGTTATTTGGGAGAGAGTAAGAGAACAGCTCTCAGGCAAAACCAGGCACCATTGCCTGGGACCGATGGATGGCGGTTTATCCATTCCCAATTGCCGAGTCTTATATAAAACAGACTGGTGACGGGCAGCGGCGTCACTGGTGCAAGGGTTTCGACGCCGCGCTCACCAACCCGCCTGCCCAGTGTGTGTGAGTATGGGCATTTCTTCCAGGAGGACCGCCAAGAGTGGCGAAATCCTGGAAAGGCCTATGTCCAGCAGTGGACGAAACAGGCTGATGGATGGATGGATATCTACATAAAGAAAGATATTTTTTTTAATAAACTGATTCATGTATCTTTTATTTTCATGCATTACCCGTTCCGTGACTATTCGTGGTGTTTTTCAACACACCTCTGGACACGAAGATTATACTAATATATACTGGAATCTATAATCGTATGTGCTTGAATACAGTACAGTCTTCGAGACGTTGAATCCGGCTACGAGTATGTATTGGAATAATAGATATTATTTCTAGCAAGTGATTAGTTAAGGTTTTATTAGTGTTAGAACAAGATAAAATCATTTTTTTTTAAATAAGCTTTTGCCTCTAATTTGCCATTTGAGTTTACTTCCCACAATTTGATTCTTATAAGCGACACTGTCAGATGATGCTATAATGTGCAGAGTGTTTCTTTTTTAATAAACGGATTCTATTCTTGCCTAAGAAGATATTTTTTTCAAAAGTCTAATCTCTTCAGTTTTCATAAAAATCGGCTCCAAGACTAGTTTGAGCATGTTTTGCTACAGCCTGTAGTTTTAGAATTGGCCACTTGAAAAATTAGTCCTGTATATAATCGAGAGTTATTTAACTAATTTCAAAAAGAGTAACTGTGCACTTCAGTTATTAAATGCCTCAAAAACCCTGTATATATTGTGACTTTAATTTATGCAGCCAAATTTATAAAGAGGCTTGGTAAGTGATCAGTAACATGGATCGATAGCACTTGGGTCGAAAACACTTTCTGTTAACTTCTCAAAATAAAATCTTGACGTCCCATAGTAATTGACTCGCGCCTGGGCTTGCGTTTGTAAGGAACCCAAAAAGAATAATTTACGAATATCACGAAAAAGGTAATCGAACCTTGTTACTGAACACTTACTGAGTCTTCGGTAAGGATTTGGCTTTATGAATTGAAGACACCTTATACAACGTGAAATTTAAGTCATTTTGCTAACGAAAACTGGTGATACTACTCGTCCATATGAACAACTTTTACTATGAAGCCAACCCTAAAATCACGAAAAAAATATCAGCTGTTCCATAGAAAAGTTGAAAACCTACTCGACCAAAATGTATGAAACAGCTGATTTGTTTTTGATATAGACGAGTACTATCACCAGTTTTCGTTAACAAAATGACTTAAATGTCACGTTGTATAAGGTGACTTTAATTTATACAGCCAAACTCATACTGGAGGCTTGGTAAGTGAACAGTAACAAGGTTTCAATAACACTTTTTGCTGATTTCGCAAATTTAAATCTTGACATCCCATGGTAATTGACTCGGGGCTTTGCTTGCCTTTGTAAGGAACACGAAAAGAATAATTTACCAATTTCACAAAAAGTGTCATAGAACCTTGTTACTGAACACGTACTGAGTCTTCAGTAAGAATTTGGCTGGATAAATTAAAGTCACCTTATATAAAGTTAAATAATAATAGTCAGCAAAACTCAAAACATAGGGAGTACTAGCCATATTTTGGAGGGTTCGTTTGATGAAATTAGGACTCACTTCATATTGAAAAAAAAATATATTTGGAACATACTAAAAGAATCATTAAAGTGTCTTTAATTTATGCACCCAAATTCGCACTGAAGACTCAGCAAGTGCTCAGTAACAAGGTTCGATTACCCTTTTTGTGAAATTCGTAAATTATTCTTTTCGTGTTCCTTACAAACGCAAGCCCAGCCCCGAGTCAATTACTATGGGACGTCAACATTTTATTTTGGGGAATTAGCAAAAAGTGTTATTGATCTGTGTGACTGATCACTTACCAAGCCCCCAGTATGAGTTTGGCTGCATAAATAAAAGTCACGTTATATACCTATGTCTAAAAAAAAATATTTCAACCTTATAATTTGTGATTTTAAAATGTTCCTTAGAAGAACGCGGTTACGGGATTTACTTGTTTTTTTTTCATGAAATCGGTAATACAAGTTTGAAGTAGATTACTAAAATCCAAAAATTGTTTGCCTTTAAATTATTTTTGTATTATGGCCTCGATCAAAAGCTAGCTAATAAAGTATTTTTCACTAGCCTTTTTGTGTTGGATGGATAGTAACGTCTTTTCCTAGCCTCTGCCATTGTTTGTCGGGTCGTCTTCTAACTTGCGACGGAAAGCACTCCTTTGTTGACAGTCAAACTGTGACTGCCAATATACCATAGATATCTTAATATATTATTCTAACAAAGATTATGTTTTTATTGCGAAATCCATCGCTTTGGAGTACTCTAAATATTATTAGAGTGCATTAAAAACTAGAAAAGATAAATTAGAAACAAATGTAAAGACAAGAATTTGAAAAAATTCCTCGGGCCAGGATTCGTACCTGCGACCTCTTGTTATCAAGACAAGCGCGCTAACCAACTGCGCCACCGCACCGTTATTCTTACAATATGCACATTTGGTACTGATAGACTCCTATATTTATGTATTATGTATGATATCGAAAATTTGGGTATGGCAAAATATTGTATGTGAAGTTGTAAAGCTCTGTAAAAAGAAGGATAAACAAATAAACACTTTTCAACTATTATTTTTTAGGGAATATTTAAGACCACGAACCGGCAGCCGAATAAGATAATGTGGAACAATTTAAAATACAGAATCGTTGCTGCTTGAATAGTGTAGAGATTAGAATATTAAAATGGTAGCACCTGACAAATAATACGTCTCCAGCTGAGTAAGGAACCCTGATTTTTATTATTTGATGTTTTACTTCAGAATATTTACAACAACATAACCAAATTTGAAATTTTTGTATAATACCGTCTTTAAGTGAGAGCTAAAACAAATCAAATTTAAAATAATGCTCCTATTTCGAAGTTTTTTTGTTGGGGCTACATTTTTCTAAATTTTTATTATTTTTAGTAACAGAGGCTATATAAGTATATACTCGTAGTAACACTTATTCTGTGAAAATTTCAATTTTCTACCTACTATGGCTGAAGCTGTGAATCCCTGTGACAGACAAACAGAACAGACAGAGTGAAGGCTTAGTCTCGTATGGGAACCCATCGGATATGGAACCCTAAAAAGAATGGTACGCTCGTTTTGGCATATAGAGAGGATGGATGACAGAAAAATGGAGAAGCAATGGAACGCGAATGAAAATTAGAACGAGATCAGATAGCCCTAAAAGGACGTATGCCGACCAAATTGTTGTGTGTTAGGATCGTAGCAGATAAACATCTTTTGTATTCACCTACCAACCTGGAAGAAAGCTGTATTTTTCTGTCTATACAACGAATGTTAATGTTTCTGTCTATACAACAAATGTAATTAAATACATACGAATAACAATTTTGTTGTAAATTAAATATGATTTTTTTGCGATAAGGTCATAGAACAAAACTTGTTTAGAAAACAGAAAGTTAAAGAATTTATGATCATCTCTATTACGAGTAGTATTAGTTATAATATCATCAAGGACTTCCAAATATATTAACTTTAAATGTCAATAATAATAAATTTGCCATTTCGATTACTTACAAGGTCAGAGAACTTTCTTAGTTGCCAACTTTTGCTCGCTTAAATACGTTTTGGATCTCTGACAAAAACTACAACTGATACTACAGTATATTAAATACTATATCTTACAAGGCCTGCACACATTGTGTGGATATACAATAATTAAAATCATCAGAAATGCAGATGGCAACCCGTTGATGTCTTTTGTAAATATAATATATTTTTCTAAGAAAAGACATCAACGGGTGCCTATAAGAAAGTTCTGGGACCAAAAGTAACTGCAACGACTAGAACTGAGTGGAGATAACTCTTGTTTGATAGAAAAGCGGGTGACGACAGAAATTGGAACGGCAAGTTAAAGCTGAAAAGAGACAACACCGCAAGACTACTTAAGGCGCGTCCCCCTGCAAAATGCTGTACGAATCCTTTTCTTGGTTCCATTTAAATTTAGTATATAGATATAAAAATCATTAAAAAATACTGCACTTATCTCCAACATATTGCCGTGCAGATGCAAAAATCAATTATTTTCTAACTTATAAATACCTTAAGATATCTGCTTTCGAAATAATGACTGAAGTTAGAAACATTTACTGATTACATACACTTCAAATTGACGTTATTTATTTTATATAGACACGGATGGTTAGAGAATTTGATAACTAAAATATTACACAAATAAAATTTTGCAAAATACTCGTATAATTGCATCCATGTGATAAGTACTATTATCGCCTATTTTGTGCTATTTGGAGACGCAGCGATCGTCGTAACAGCCACTTTGCAGTGCGCGCTGATATAAACGTTATTTCGATGTCTATTCTGTCGATATTTGTATCAACACACGTCGAGTTGCTAATTTAGGTCTCGGACGCACCAAGCAGCAGGTGAACTGTGACAGACGCGGCAAGCAATTTCGTGCTCGCGTTGGTCTGTTCAATCATACGAAAAGATTCGATCCACGGCCGCTCTGTACTAATCGTCTGTGAAGATGCTGTGACCAACGATGAACATAACATACCATCATTTTTAGGGTTCCGTACCCGAAGAGCAACTCGGGGCCGTTAATGTAGCTCTGCCGTCTGTCCTTCCGTATGTCACGGGTCTCTAGCTCGCGGAAGGAATGAGCTACAGATCTAAAATGTGGGGTATCACTGCCTAGGACTCATTGAGTAGTTTAAAATTCTGCAATAGTAAAGGAATGGGAGCCATTTTACACCATTTCTGTTACGGGTATAGGACTAACCTAGTTAGGAATTTGGAATTTTCTGTATATTATGTGCCATTATACTGTATTTAAACAACACACACTGAAAACGCCGATTTTAATAGGGGTTTAGGGTTATGTAATACTCAACCAACTTAATTTGCAGTTTGGCTTCATACATTTTCTAGGTTATGATAAGTTTGTAATTCTTATTCAAATCATTTAAGTCTATTAACTTATTTTAATGGTATGAAACCCTCAGGGCGCGAGTCCTACTCGCACTTGACCGGTTTCTTTGTTTTATTAGTTTTTGTAATGTCCTACTGCTAGGCAAAGACCCCTGAATACACACCAGTATTAGAAACATTCAAAATCATTTTGCCTTCTGGAATTATTTACATGTTAAATCTCAAGTGAATGAAATTGACATCAATTTTTGCATTATGAATGACTTATGTTATGTTATGACCTTAAGATTAGATCCTAGTTAGTATGTATATCGTAGTTTGGCTGGCAGTCTCGCTAAAATATTCCTATAACCTTTTTACCAAATGCCCCTAGGCCGGTCTCAAAAATCGTCATTTATTTGTAAAATCACGTAGGTATCCTTTTATGGATGACTTGTCGTCAGTATGGACCTCTCACAATTTGTAGTATTATTATCCTGGTCTTGGACACTGACGAATCATTGGGATAACCCGATATTAAAGCCCTTGAGCCTTGACTACTGATGATCTTAGAACATGACAGCGAACATACATTGTTTTGTATGAGAGCGGATTACGCAATGCTACTTGAGTTGAATTCATGATGACAACAGCAACGATGGTACAATTGTAATTGTTGAGACAAGTCCATTCCTTATTAATTGATTCCTTCAATATTTTTTGCAATTGTTAATTGTATACTAAGTAAGTAAGTGTATTTGTTTTAGAGGCTAGTTGTATATGCTCTAATATAAGTAACCTGTAGACGCACCGCAGCATTGCCCGGATGGATCCCGTTTCTTTCGATGACGCGGATATTTTCTTAATTATTTCTTAGAGAATGTTCACACCAAAAAAGGAACCTATAGAGTCCAAATTTCATATTCGCAGGTCTATCCATGTGTGTTGATGGCTTAGTAAGTCAATCGATCGATTTCTTCTTGGTGTGACCGCTGGGAAGTTCTCCCGAAGAACGGCCCATACATTTTGTCGCGTTTAGAGGAGACTAAAAGTTTGGCGCGACCTAAACTCCTAAACCTGTAAAGTCTACTTAGCTGTGATAGTTTTCCGTTTAACTATACCGTGTACCTATATACTATATCTGTGATTTTTTTCACGTATTCCTGTCCTGACCTTAACAAAAATTTGCACTTTGAAGCTTAATATTTCGCCAACGCATCCCTAAATCGAAAAATGGTTTTCAGACACTCACAATGATTTTAACGATAGACAAGAAAAAAAAATCATCCCCAATGTACGTGTATGGGAGGGAGGAGGTACTCTTGAAAAACTGATGTTTTGAAGAGAAACGTTCTAGGTGTGGTATGACATATCTACATCTAGGCTTGCCAAGTGGTAAAAAATACATATCCGGGATTTCTCAGCTATAAATCCGGGACTATGGCGTGTGTCACGGGACACAGTATACAACAGCTATACAAGGTATAGTACAACCATTTGATCGATACAACTCAAACTTATATTGATATTTAAATAAATAGGAAAAAGCAGTTAACTAAATCAAATCTTTTCATCATGAAAATAAAAACAATGAAGAATCTTAAATATAGTTATAGAGCAAACTGCATGCTGTAGGATTTTTAGTGAAAGGAAGTTGCGACTATGTGTGGTATACCGGTTGTTTCCTTCAAATTGCGCTGTTCAGTTTTTATGACGTCATAATTTCATGTATGTTTTTTACTTAAGGGGTATCAAATGAAAGGGCTTCATAAGCTAGTGATTGTACAGTGATTGTTACAGGTACGTAACGACTGAAGTAATTTTTGAAATTGTCAAATTACTCGTTATATCCTCATGTCTAACGTCTTGTGGTTTGGACAGCTGACGAAAAGCTATATACCTATATTTTAAAAGAGTTTTTATCATACACTCATTAACCTTCAAACTAGAATTTTATAAATATGGGGTGCAATTGTGTAAGACAATCGTATTCAAATTGATTGTCATATGGCTATTTGGTTAAGAAAATTATCCCGTTTGACAGTTAATATCGTACATTTTAGGCTGTCAAATGAATACGATCGTCTTGTTTTGTTATTGACAACCAAAAATGAAACGATTTTAATTGTCAAACGGGCTAATTTGATTAGCCGAATAGCCATATGACAATAGAATTCAATGACGATTGTCTTATCACAGTTGCACCTCTGTACAACCAAATTTATTCCAATAGCCTTTAGTGGGTAAGATTTTTTTTTGTTATACTTATAGTAAATTGAGTACCATTTTAAGCCGGCTTAATATAGATAAGATCAACAAAAAAAAAACTGTAAAGTTGTATTAACTAAAACGACACAAAATACAAATCTTATAACCCGTATATAGAAAATACACAAAAATTTATTACTGGAAGGTAATAGCCGTTATGCTTTAATAGCAAAGGTTTGGTTTCTTATTTGGCAATTTATGTTTATAGTTTACAATATCTACTGGACTATATCTTAATATAGTATTAACTGGACCAGTGATTTGTAATCTGATTCTATATTTTAGGAGATAGCCCGATAGAAATGGGTTTGCAACAACCTTTAATTCACGGGTCACTTTTTTCATTGACGTACTATCAAATAGACATCGGGTCTGTGCTCAAAAGTGTACGAACCAAAAGAGAGTCAAAACCATTGAAAACTAAAAAAAGGTGTTAATCACACGTCAATCAAAAGTAAGCCGTGCAGAAATGACATAAGATTCAAATTAAAATGTTTTGTTTCTTAATATTTTGACACTTCACTAAGGACACTTTTTTGGTAAATTTTATACTAGACCCGAGGTCCATGGTTTGGTATATCAATGGGTATAATAGATAGAGTTAACCATGTTAAGTTTTCTAACAGATCTTGGTCGAGGTGTTAGTATTTTGTATGCGATGTGGACAACTTAAAGGGAAAAAAATGTCGAGTCGCTTTTGCAAACGTTGATTTGTTCAAATATGGTAAAAATGCATGCTTTATCATTTTATAACAATTTCAACAATGTATATAAATTTTATTTAAATATGAATACTCTATTTTTATTTTTGCAAAACTTGTTTTAAAATTATTTCATAAACCATGCTTTATTACCGTCATTGAACCTACAAACGTTTGCAGAAGTGATTCTTCTTTTTTTCCTTTAAGTTATTCACGTCAGTTACTGATATCTAGTCCTCGACCAAGATCAGTTAGAAAACTGTACAATAAGTAAATATCCACATATGAGAACAAATTTAACAAAAACAACTTAGCTTGGAAATTAAATCATTTTTTAATTGCTTTATTGCAATTCCACGAGGTGTGGAGATGGATAAGCTATGTATCAAATGTGCAAGATTTTACAAGTATTCTTTGACCACTAAGCGAATAGGTATTTACAAACTTTTTTATTAAATATACAGTAGGTAATTTCTATGTACGTAAGTTTTATGTAGGTACAATCTGTGCCAGGTGCATATAACATTTCGGTAAAGCCTTCATTTTGGTGAGGTGGCTAAATGATATCCACTCTCGTGGACCCCCACTCACATCTCCTGGATTTTTTTTCGCTGTCGTCGACTCCTTTCCGGCTGGAGGATGATCCCTGGTGATCATCGGATTAGACATTCCATCGTAAATTCGATTTTAGGAAAATTTTTTTTTTTTGCTTTTTCATAGAAATCGAGACAGCTGACTGCGGCATTTTGTACAAACATAAACATATCGTCACGACATGTATCCCGAGGGAGTGTCAGAGGTGTTCCCGGGTGTGAACTGTGAAATGCAAGTCACAGTCCACACTCGGTTCAATCGCGTTTCACCGACGATTATTACGTCCCAACATGATACAAGAGGAAAAAAAATGTTTAGAACGCAATTATGATGAACAACTTGCACAAATCGTCTTTTGTGAATAAAATACATCGTAGATAAAAAATAATATTTAATTATTTAGTTTGCTTATCTTTTTTCAATCAAAACTTATACTAATAAGAGGAGGTTTAATTTTATGAGTACTTTACATTCATTATACCTATTGAGAAAAATAAATAACGTCGAAAAATTATTTCTATTTTGGCGACAGTTTGAAAATAAATCAATATCTTGGTTAGATAGAATTTTAATTTTAATCAATTTTCTTTTTGGGTTACATTACCTATTTATCAGTCAGTAACACTTTCTCCCATAAAACTACAAAGTGTTAAAAATCCTATTTCTAAATATAATATATACACTTTATTTGGGAGGTAATAAGTCTATTGTAGGCACATCTGTTACAGTTCTAAAATTTGAAAAGAGTGGGTTCTCTGTTGCCTCCGTTGCTAGTTCATTTATTTGATGGACTATATCTAGAGGTATTGCCCTTAGCAATGGTGGTAACAAGTCTACTTCGGGAGTTTCAGTTACACTATTTTTAGTCAGTATACCTGGTGTCTGCTCTCGTAAGTTTGTTGTACCTTTAAATGTGCCTTCATTGTCTGAAAATGCTTCCGAATTATTAGTCAGTATACCTGGTGTCTGCTCTTGTAAGTTTGTTGTACCTTTAAATGTGCCTTCATTATCTGAAAATGCTTCCGAATTATTAGTCAGTATACCTGGTGTCTGCTCTTGTAAGTTTGTTGTACTTTTAAATGTGCCTTCATTGTCTGAAAATGCTTCCGAATTAATACTTTCTCTTAGAACATCACCATTATTTCGTATAGTTTCTTTTACTGTTTCATCTACATTAATCATTTTTGCCTTTAGATAAGGCACCATATTTAAATTCGTTGGGTTTGATGTAAAAAAAGGATTTTCAGGTATGTCTGTTTCAATTTCTATTTCTGCCAACGACGAATCTAGTATAGATACACTATTTTTACCAGAATATTTTCGTTTTTCTAACTGCACTTTATTTGATTTCGGTTTTATTTTTGGCAATATCATTACGATTTTGGGATACGATAGGGGTGAATGCAGAAAATATTCTGCTGAAACTTCGGGAGTACCTGTTGCTTCCTGTGATATATAACTGGTAACTGAATTTTTTAATGGAGGCAATAAATCTCTTGAAAGAATAGCTGATGCCTTTTTTCCTTCAGTTGCAGCAATTACATCTTTTGATGATTCCACATTCGCGGAAAAATTCAACGATTGTGGTCTTTCCAGGGTCTTCATCTGAGTTTTGAGTTTGTCTCCTACTTTTTCACTTTCCGATACTAGGGAAGGAATGAGATCTGCTTTTACTCGAAAACTATTAAAAACTTTTAGGTTTCGGCTCGCGTTATTTCCTTCGGATATTTTAGGAATATCTGTGGTCTGAGTTTGTGTTGTAACCTCAATTTCCTCTTGCTTCTTTTTTATTGTGAAATCAAAATGTTCCTTATCTTTTTGTACTATTAATACTTCTAAGAGCTCTTCAGGCGAAGAGATTTGATAAGATGGCTGTGGTAAGTTTAGTGTTGACATATTCTTTTCCAATTTTGATTTTTCGGTTTTTGTTTTCATTATTGGCAGTAAAATAAAAGGTACTTTGATTGCAGATGAAAGATTGTTGTGCATATAATTTTTTTCTTCGTCTTCTTTTTTGGGCCGCGATGTAAACAGATGAGATGAATCTGTTGTGACTCGAAAACTATTATGTACTTGAAATTTCTCGTTGTTGTTTTCATTCTTGGGTATTTGTAGCTTTTCTGCAATATTTGTACTAGTTTCTTCATTATTGACTGTCATTTCATGGATTCTCTGATTAGTGTGTAGCATACCTAAAGGTGGAGGCAACAAATCGGGTAATGAGGCCGTCAGTTCTACCGAATCCATTGTTTTTTCTGTTGTTTGTGTCCGTAAAGATTTTTCTTCCGTTCTTTGTGTAGTTGACCATATTGGAGGAAGTAAATCTATTGCAGGTTTATTCAATTCTAAAGTTTTATTTTGTGCCAATTCAACGTTTTGTTTTAGGTCTATTATATGTGTTGTTACAGTAACCAATGAAGGCTTTTCAGATAATAAACTCATGACTGCTGCAATATTTGATAACGGTTGCGTTTCCGTATTTTTTTTAGTTTCTGTTACTGTAATTTGAGTTGTTGTTACTAGTGGTGGTAATGTTGTTAAAGAAATATTGTTTTTTAATTGATCATTCAGAACCAGTTCTGTATTGGTTAGCAATTCTGCCATTTCACCTTTTGTTTTATAAGCAATTAAAGGAAGTAAGCTCATTGTTACTTTAGAGGTATCTTCTTCTTTATCTGTACTTGCTACGGGAGGGTTAGTGAATAATTTGTTCTGTGCTACATTTTTTGCAAAAAAATGTAATGTTTCTTCATTATGTGATGATAAAATTGGAGGCAATAAATCTCTTGCAGGAACCGTATTTTTGTCTGGAAAGCTTGATAACTCGGGATCTTTTTTTGTATAATCTCTATTTTCAGCTGTAGTTTTAGATATAGAAGACAGCAAATTAACTGAAAATGCTTTTTCAGTCATAGTTGTATCTAGTACCTCACGTTTATCGCTTGTGATTTCAGACTTCTTCTCTATTTTTTGTGTGATTGCTACCGCTGCAGCTGGAGAGTTAGTAAATATCTTATCTTGTTCTTCTTTGATTTTTATTTCTTTTTGTGATGATATGAATGGAGGCAACAAATCTATTCCAATGATACTTTTTTCGGTTTGAAAATTTGGTACTTTTTGTTCTTTGTTTGTCAACTCTTTTATATTTTCTACAGACAGTAAATTCACGGGTGAAGTAGTTTTACTAGATAATTCAGATTTTTCTGTTGTACTATATTCAAATTTATTTTTATTATTTTGGATGATCGACATTGCTGACGTTTGAGTCGAAGTTTCATCCTTTAAAATATGTGATTTTTTCTTTTCAGTTGTATCTTCTTCTGCGTTCAGTGATGTTGTCGTTGATAGGCTTGGTGGCAACAAATCTTTAGCAGGAATATTAATTGTAAGGATTACATCTGATATATTTGATTTAATGTTTACTGCTTCACTATTTGATGAAATGAGATGCAATGGACCTATTGAAGATGACAAATGATTTCCCGTTAAAGGAATAAACATCTGTTGTTTTTTTAAATCTAAAATCACAGTAGATTTTTTATTTTGTAACTTCGATTGCGGAATATCTTCTTCAAAACTACTCGCTGTCTTCTTTTTCTCTTCCAAGTTTTGTTTTACAAATACTTTTGTTGAAATATTGTTACGAATATATGCCGGAATATTAATTTGATTGTTCGCTGTCATCGTATTGTTTAGTGGTCGTGCAGTTATATTAGTTAATTTGGGTATTAATTCTTCTGACACAATTGTCATTTCTGATTTCACTTCAGTTTTATTTTCATTGTTGTTTATTTCAACATGGCGTAGAGCTGGTAATAAATCTATCACTGGTACATTTATAGTCGTAGCTAAAGTCGTTACTTTTTCTGTTGTGACTTGTTTTGATGTTGAAAAGGGCAAAATGTTTATGGAACTGACATTATCCTCTAAGGCTAATGTAGGCAAATTTGATTGCAGTTCTCTTTCTATTATTGCTTCTTCAAATGGAGGCAGCAGGTCTAATGAAGGGACATCATTTAATTCGGGATAAATAGTATAAGGTTGCGTAAATGGCACCTGTGTTGTTTCCACTACTCGAGTTGGCGTTGGTCTTATTCTTCTTGTCACTGTCCACTTTTTTGTTGCAGTTGGTAGAATCGGCAAAGGAAATATTCTGTAACTGTCCACTGTGCATATAAATATTGCCACTAAGTTCACAAGCCATTGTAACTTCATTTTAAATGTTATTTTTACGAACACGATTATCACAAATGTCAGCGCATAGTAGATATAAGTTTATACTGATGTCCAATAGGTAGACGCGAATCAAATTTCCATAAGCCTGTTAAACTGGTTCACCCTGAACTCTGCCATGTGGTCATATGATGAAAATAATAAAAAGATCGCGACGCGCCTGATGGTTATAAAACTGGCTCGGTTGCGCGAATTCGTGATGCCATATTAATATGTTACGTTAAGCTAAGCTTTATAATGATGATAAACCTCTTTTTTTGCTGCTATTACGTAAAACTTTATAAAAACTAAACGAAATGCATCTTTGGCAAGACAAACATGTTTTGCAATAAACCACACGACATATTTATTCTTCTAAACAGCTATAACGCCTTTAAGATGTTTAGCTGCAATGATTTACTGACGTTAAATAAAATTTAATACAGGCGTTTCTGCTGAAAATTTCAATACAAAGGCAGATAAGTTTATTTTTGTAAAAGGAGTACTAAGACATTTACACGAAATGTGTTAATATACTTTTATTTATTTTATGCACTCACCGTCAAAGATTCTGGGTAAGTACTATTTTCAATCTGGGACGGTGTAAGTGGAACACTTTGTATTGTATCAAATAAACTCGTCAGACTTTGATGGATTTCGTTCAATGGTTTTGGTGAAGAAATTTATTTAGAATGAAAGTCGTAAGACTTTGGAACGCAACAGATGTTTCATGAACTATTTTTTTGTAAATTGCTTACAGAAGGATTTAACTAAAAAAATATATACAAAATATTAAAAACGAAATTATTTTACAAAGTACAAAGGCAGTACAAAACATTAAATTTTACAATTACATTTACAATTTTTTTCATTTATCTGTTTACTTGTAGCAACTTCACCGCACCCAGGTCAAATGAAAATCCAAAAAACTCAAAAATCGATCCACTCCAGTGTACCAAGTTATGTGCAGTTTCACTTTATCTAAACTCATAGTTGCTTACCTATTTTTCAATACATAAAATCTTGTGAAAATTTGTCGCATAATTATCTTGATGTTGCTGTTTAAAAATTGTTTGTCATTCTTGTTGCCCAGTATCACTCTATCACTGCTGTCAGAAATTTAGCCTAAAGTAGAACTTTTAACCAACAGAAACACAGTAAATACTGGATTAATAACCTAATTATGGCGCAAAAAATCTAGCAGTACACCGCGCACGCATGTGAAGTTCGGTCACAAAGGGCCGCCATTAAACCTACTTGGTCGGGCCGCAATATTTTATTGTAGAGTAGACATCCATCCATCAGCCTGTTTCGTCCACTGCTGGACATAGGCCTTTCCAGGGTTTCACCACTCTTGGCGGTCCTCCTGGAAGAAATGCCCATACTCACACACGCTGGGCAGGCGGGTTGGTGAGCGCGGTGCCGAAACCCTTGCACCAGTGACGCCGCTGCCCGTCACCAGTCTGATTTATATAAGGCCCGGCAATTGGGGATGGATATACCGCCATCCATCGGTCCCAGGCAATGGTGGGCCGCCTGTTTTTTTTGCCTGAGAGCTGTCCTCTTACTCTCCTCCGAATAACTACGGGAGGATTTCCGAGTAAGATGGTGGTACCTCCACAGTCGAGCTCGGCATTAGCTCTACCACCTTCAGAGAAGAGTAGACATATCATAATAATATTATACTAGAGGTCAGTGATATTCCATCCATCCACCCGCCCGTTTTTCCGATGAAGCCAATAATTTGATAAATCAGTATACCGGGTGTAAAAGCAAAGGCAAGAATCCTTTAAGGGTGTGTTAGTATGATCGGTAAAGATATTATTTTAAATACTGGGATCTCTAAAAAAGTACCAGTACCTCATAATAAGACGATTTTCTTTACCCAAAATACACTAATCGCGTGGACGCCCTCACGGTCACAGGCGTCTCGGATGAGGGGTGCGGGTTGCGGGGTGCGGGTTTGCTCTGTGGGCAATGAGTTAATTGGTTAATGAGTTCTTGAATTTAAAGCTAAAGACATGTTCATTTTCTGAATATACAGTTAAAATATACATTTATTTTTAATTATGACATTTTTAATTTATTTTTAATTTAAGCCATTATTTTATGTAAATTTTTATAAATTACATTGTGTATGTACATTGTACATATTTTGTATTTCGTGTAAATTTCTTATGTATTGACAAACCTTTTATAACGGACATTGTTATATGGTGAATAAATATCTTATTCTTATTCTTATTCTTATTCTTATTCTTATTCTTATTCAAGAAAAATGATTTCTTAGAAAAATGATGGAGTTTTTGGTGAAAATTCAAGGTATATATTTTTTTCTCATAATGACATCAGAATCGTGTATACTTTCATACCCTAAAGGGATTCTTGACTTTGCATTTACATCCTGTATAAATTTCGGAACCTTTTTCTAGTTTTGTTCAGTACAGAAACGCGATTGCGTAACTTTCGCTCGATAGAAATAATTATTGAAATGAGGTCTTCTTCTACACTTTTTTTCATAGTATGACAAACAAGAATGACAAACAGACCGGAACGATATTTTATTAGATAGATTTTAACGATATCTAAATTTTCTCAGTTGGAAATTTTGATAGCTATTTTAGTTTATTTTATATTAATTTAAAACAAACATTTTGCTATTTTTTCCGGAATCCGTACCTCTCGCACTGCGGGGCGTTCTGCATGGAGTAACAGTGACCTTTGCAAGCGCGACATATCCTCTTACATATATTAATTCTATCTCGCACTGCGGGGCGTTCCGCATGGAGTAACAGTGACCTTTGCAAGCGCGACATATCCTCTTACATATATTAATTCTATCTCGCACTGCGGGGCGTTCCGCATGAAGTAACAGTGACCTTTGCAAGCGCGACATATCCTCTTACATATATTAATTCTATCTCGCACTGCGGGGCGTTCCGCATGGAGTAACAGTGACCTTTGCAAGCGCGACATATCCTCTTACATATATTAATTCTATCTCGCACTGCGGGGCGTTCCGCATGGAGTAACAGTGACCTTTGCAAGCGCGACATATCCTCTTACATATATTAATTCTATCTCGCACTGCGGGGCGTTCCGCATGGAGTAACAGTGACCTTTGCAAGCGCGACATATCCTCTTACATATATTAATTCTATCTCGCACTGCGGGGCGTTCCGCATGGAGTAACAGTGACCTTTGCAAGCGCGACATATCCTCTTACATATATTAATTCTATCTCGCACTGCGGGGCGTTCCGCATGGAGTAACAGTGACCTTTGCAAGCGCGACATATCCTCTTACATATATTAATTCTATCTCGCACTGCGGGGCGTTCCGCATGGAGTAACAGTGACCTTTGCAAGCGCGACATATCCTCTTACATATATTAATTCTATCTCGCACTGCGGGGCGTTCCGCATGGAGTAACAGTGACCTTTGCAAGCGCGACATATCCTCTTACATATATTAATTCTATCTCGCACTGCGGGGCGTTCCGCATGGAGTAACAGTGACCTTTGCAAGCGCGACATATCCTCTTACATATATTAATTCTATCTCGCACTGCGGGGCGTTCCGCATGGAGTAACAGTGACCTTTGCAAGCGCGACATATCCTCTTACATATATTAATTCTATCTCGCACTGCGGGGCGTTCCGCATGGAGTAACAGTGACCTTTGCAAGCGCGACATATCCTCTTACATATATTAATTCTATCTCGCACTGCGGGGCGTTCCGCATGGAGTAACAGTGACCTTTGCAAGCGCGACATATCCTCTTACATATATTAATTCTATCTCGCACTGCGGGGCGTTCCGCATGGAGTAACAGTGACCTTTGCAAGCGCGACATATCCTCTTACATATATTAATTCTATCTCGCACTGCGGGGCGTTCCGCATGGAGTAACAGTGACCTTTACAAGCGCGACATATCCTCTTAATATAAGGCCCGGCAAGTTTTGGGATGGATATACCGCCATCAATCGGTCCCAGGCAATGGTGTGCCGCCTGGTTGTGCCTGTTTGAGAGCTGTCCTCCTACCCTTCCCCCGAAAACCTTCGGGAGCGTCTGCGAGTAAGATGGTGGTACCCCATAGTTTAACCCGACACTAGCACTACAATATTATTTAAGAATCTCAAATTAGTAGGTGTGCACGACAACGATAAAATAGCACGAATAATCTGTATATGTATCATCATCATCACCATATATAGTTATGTAGGACAATGATGAATAACGTAAATAAGCTATATGTACTTCGCTGAAATATATATTTTTAGTCTAAGGTTGATTTAAGTACAATTTCAGTAAGATTTTCAGTAGAACACAGCCTTTTAATTTATGAAGAAAAGTTAATGTAAATAATTAGATAAGATAAGGAACCCAAAAATAGAGAGATTTAACTTGTTGTACACTTATTTAGATGGCCGAGTATATCGGAAAATAGGAAAATTTGTAGAAAGTAAATACGGCCATCTTAAAAATGAACGTCATGTAGATTCAGATTAGGGCAGTTACTCTTAACTTATCTAAAAAAGTTAGGTACATAGCTTTTCCGTTGAAAATATGGGAAATACAGAGCCTTTTCTAGAAAGTTGTACAGAACTTTCCATTGGGTTTTAACGTTTTAAATAGGCAAGAATCATTGACCTCTCATAAACAACGAGACACACTGTCTCTAAGAAAAGTTCGTCAGAAAGTGTCCGAACGTGCGAAGAGCAAAGTAGCAAAAATCTTCAACCAAATTAAGACGCTATGTTGTTGTTGCAATGTCAGTTGTACGAGGTGACAAAATGCATCGCGGCCACTTTTTGAGCGAGATTGTGAGTCTAGTTGTTTATGAGAGGTCAATGGCTAGAATACGTAAAAAATAGACTAAACTATGTTTTCCAACCATTCATGTTTACGTCGCGATGCTCGGGCACTGACTTGACTGAAGTTGACTGGCGCAGCTCCGCAGACGAGGGCGAATAGTTATACTGCTCAGGTTCAGCGGAAGGAAGTTTTTTGTGTCAGCATGCTGAAGCTGTTCGGCTCTACTTCAGAGAGCTGTCCTGGCTGGGCTGACTGACCGGGGGGAAGTGCACAATACTCACGATCACGGAGAGTCACTGCAGGACTCATCGCCCCCGCTACAAATTTAGAATTTATGTCGGGAGCGTATTTTCGGCCCTGCGTGTCGTAGCGTGAAGAAAATTGCATGTATACATAGGCGTAAGTACATAGAATAAGATAGTAATAAGTAAATTACGAGTATATAAATGTGCCAACTTGATTGGAATAAATAAAGAAATAGTGTTCGAGGGGGTGAGGTGAGATGCATTATGTGTGTGTAAAAGCGAGAGAGCATAAAAATCGGCGCCCGAGTGAGCACAAGCATTCACGTTCCGAGCAGTACAAAGAAAAAGCCTGGAAGAGCAAATAGTAACGTGGATATTGAGGAAAATTGGCATCTCACTCTGCCCCTGACTGCACTCCCTGGATTAATTGGTATTTTGACTGTTTTCCCTTGATTCGGTGATCTATTTGGGTGCAACTCACTCGCCAGGTTCTTTAAGGGAGGTGCTGCATCCACCGCAAGTAGGTATTAGAATAGTAAAATCTTAGACATAACTGCTTGGGCAAAGTTTGCTTTGAACAATATTTTACAGCATTATCTTGTTAAGAAAACTAATACTATATTTTATTCATAATGGATAATAATAATATGGACATGTTAGTAAAAACTTTCATTATGTACAACTTTTGAGTTCATAATCAAAATTTTACGATACGAGTGTAGGTAAATAATAAAACAAAATAAGCGTAATGAACATCTCTGTTTTTTTGTTTAATAATACCTTACAAGCTAAGTAAAAAATAAATTAATGACATAAGTAGAAGAAAAAACTGTTTGTTCAATGTTAGAGAGCTAGTACACCAAAACTACTTCATCATTAAGATTCGAAGAATTAATTCGACGTTTTAAAAGGGTTATAAACAATGGCATAAGTGAGAAAAGTGATGAAGTATAAGAATAACATGTAAAAAAAAATAATATAAACGATTTTAGAAAACCAAATATGTAATACAGAAAAAAAAGGTATTTTTCCATATTCCAAAGATAGATTATGTATATTTTTCAAATGGAGATGTAATTATTATAGCTGTTATTTTAAGAGAACGTCGTCGCTTATACTATCAATAAATTATTCAAAATATATAGGTGCTGTAAAAGCTCATTCAACTGATGCCGGGCCCAGGGCCCGAAATATATCTTGAGCATATTTCATTGTTTATAATATATTTTATTCCACCGTAATAAACTATTCACAAATTCTTGTTCTAAAAGTACTAAGAATATGTGAATAATTTATTGAAGATAATATTCCACCAAGAAACATCAATCGAATCCATCGAATATCTTACTATTTCCCCATTATCAACTCATTGTCATATAAGTGCGCTTATCTCCTTTAGCCTTTCAAGCATCGATTATATATTTTTAGTTGAACAGTCATTGTGTTTATATTCCAATGTATATAGTTAATACACCTGCTACGTAGAAAAACATACATTTTAATGCTTTGGTGCAATTTTATTACAATGAGTAGAAATAACCACTTGTTATGATGCGAAAGTTGACATTGCTGTCACTGATAATGTCCCTTAATAAAGGTCCGGTAAATTTTATGTTTCCACACTTTTAAATTAAGGATACAACTAGAGAATCGAAGTAATAAAAAAAAAATTGAGTAATTTTCAACAAGTATGTTTTTTCACTAGCTGTCGTTGCTAACGGCACATTTTCATTAATTTTGCCATGCATGCCGTAACTGGCTAGAGAAAAAGAATTTGCCGAAGTCGAGACGCAGCTTTACAAAAACGATATGGACTAGAGTAATTTAAAACGCTATCTAATCAGAAACAACAACGGCCAGAAAGTCATCCTTGCCATTCAGCGGCTTCTGTCTTCCGCTTCTGAAGGCTGCAGCCCCGATCCCTTTACTCCTTCCGGAGAACCCTGGGAAGTCGGGGAAGGGAAAGTCTGGGATGCCGCGGTGTCGGATGTCTAGGAGACCTTCGCCGAAACTTGCCTGGAATTGAGAAAATCAACATAAGTAATGTCTAGTTATATTAATGTGGTTTGCAGTAGATACCGATTTTGCCGTGACATAGAGCCTTCTGGCGGAGTAAATAGTTAATTTTCTTTCAAATTAAATTCAATTGCATATTATACCTTTATAGCTATGTAATTTTAAATGCACTAATACTAAGACACACATATAGGAGATATACTATAAAGGAAAACAATATATTTCGCCGCTTGTGAGGCGTCATCACTGGAAATAATAGGATAATAATAAAGCCTCCAAAAAACAAATTAAATCACAGCGAACTGCTGCACACTGTAATACTATCTAAGCAGCGGTAAAATTAGTTACCGAAAAATATACTAATTTAACTGTGTAACATCTACCGACAAAGTAAATAAAAGATAGCAAACTAAAATTCCTTACGACTACCTGGTTTAAATAATGAACCTCCGAATAAATTACTGAACTTCCGAAAGAAATACTAAGATAACGAAAAAAAATGTTTTGCTGAGTCAAAAAATAGGTGCGACGACGAGCGTGGCGAGGAGGAGCGTGGTAGGTTGACATGTAAATACATATTGGGAGCCGAGCGAAGCGGAGCGGAGCGAGGCGACCCCTTAAGTTTTAATAGAATTCTTCAGAAGGTCAGGCAACTTTGAATTTCTATTCGGAGATCGACGACAAAAAAAGCTGACAATAGTTTTCGCTGAAATGTATTTTCAGCTGGTGTAATAGTATTATGTCAGCTTTTTGATGTATTAAGTTTTCGGAATTTTCAGTATTTCGTTCGGTAGTTTTCGGTAGTTGGTAGTTTATTTATTAATACAGAAGTTTTCGGTAACTTAGTATTTAAAGCAGTAATATTCATAAATTGAACATCCTCATTTTTAATTTAGTTTTCGGAGCTTTTATTACTAGCCGAAATGATATATACAATACCGGTTAGCGCGGTGATGAGATGGGGCAGTATGGGAAATACTATTACAGATAGAGAAATTGATTTAAGAGAAAATTAAAACCGCACTAAGAGATTATAGAAAAAACCGGCGAGTTGGGCTCGCGCACCGAGGGTTCCGTACCATTATCTATAAAAACGGCAAAAAAATCATGTCTGTTGTATGGGAGTGCGCGGGTCCGACTCGCACTTGGCCGGTTTTAGTATTTGTTGTTATAAAGGCAACAAAAATACATCATCTGTGAAAATTTCAACTTTCTAACTATTAATGAGATACAGCCTGGTGACAGACGGACGGACGGACGGACATCGGAGTCTTAGAAATAGCGTCCCATTGGTTACATTTTGGGTACGGAACCCTAAAAATGACTTTCCTCAAGCCAAGAATCTAACCTACCAATTTTGCGAAAAAATTACATTCTGTGTTATGGCATCAATTGATAGCGTTGTTAGTAAGGATCAAGTATTGCAAAGAAATAAGGTATATAAGGTGACTTTAATTTATGCAGCCAAATTCTTACTGAAGACTCGGTTAGTGTTCAGTAACAAGGTACGATGACCCTTTTTGTGAAATTTGTAAATTATTCTTTTCGTGTTCCTTACAAACGCAAGCCCAGCCCCAAGTCAATTACTATGGGACGTCAACATTTTATTTTGTGAAATCGGCAAAAAGTGTTATCGATCCGTGTTACTGATCACTTACCTAGCCTCCAGTATGAGCTTGGCTGTATAAATTAAAGTCACTTTATATAAAGGTAGCTCAATAAGTACTTACTCACATGTATTTAAAAATCAAAACAAATGCATTGGTTCATCGTCCGTTATTATGACAAACAAAAAAATACAATTACAAAATGGAAATCCACAAAGAATTCGTCATGCATGAACATGAAATATATCATCATCATAATACATTATACCATAAAAGGTTTGATGAACTCACACCCTTCAAATAAAAAAGATTTACATAAAATGAATAACTGAATTTAATTATAAATCGTCCTCAAGCACCATTCCTAATTAAATAACAAAGAAATTATTTAAAAACACAATGAAACCCAAATTTGTAATTAAATTCGCATCAAATCACAGTCCGATGCCATCAAAGTATTGGTGAATCGTTGGTATTAAACATGATTGACAAAATAAAGCAAAGAAGTTACTTATTTGGTCTCCCAATAGTTTTATATTTTAGCAAAGGCATTACAGATTTTATACTTTTTAATTTTCATTGATAAACAAGAATAGCAAATCTGGGTTTGTGGATCCTCACATCCAAATATACTATTTTCTGTGTTACATCACATGCAAATTTGCTATTATTCTGCCGCAATATTTGTCAACTAGCTTTTGCCCGCGGCTCCACCCGCGTCGAAGAGATTTTCGTGGAAATAAGGAAAACAAAAGAATATGATACTATGTGCAACGGTCACCATGTTTTACCAAAGTGCTAATAAATACCAATCAAATAAGCCCAAACTCGAAAGGTCTGCTGTTGTCCGTTGAGGAGATCCCATACTCACCTTCCAATCCCATCATCAGACCCTGGTCACCATGTTTTACCAAAGTGCTAATAAATACCAATCAAATAAGCCCAAACTCGAACTCTGTAACAGTTGAGGAGATCCCGTACCATAACTTCTAATTACTACCAGTAGAAAAGTATATTCCAAAAATCTTTAAATGACGATTACTTTTTTTCCGAGATTCGTTTTTGATGAAATAAAGCTATTATTCTATTTTAAATTAAGCTCAGTACAGCTGTAAAAATCCGTTCAGTAGTTTTACAAATGTGAACGTGAACAAACAGACAGACAGACAGACAGAAAAGAATTCTAAAAATCGTTGATTTGTGTTCTATTACTCTTTTTTAGTCAACCCCTTTCTATTTGTATTACTTTTCTTCAATGTACAGACACAGCGGTTTCTACTGATGTTTTATTTTATGTATTGAGTATTGACGATGATATTAATGTAATCTCTTTTCGATTGGAAAATCGTGCGATTGGAAAGTCGCCAAGCACCAAAATTTATTTCTATTGTATTTAGGGTAAAATAATTTCTTTGGAATATTGTTCTAATCCTTGAAATGGTTATCAGTTTTTTCTGATGTCGGTGATATTTAGAATTTAAACGAGTCTCGTTTTTAAAAAGATAGTTGAGTATTAACCATGAAAGAATATCTGGTTACAGTAAATGTTACGAAATTTTTATAAAATGTAAATCCGTTATTGGCATAAGATTAATCTTATTACGTCGTAACAATAATTTCTCTGTAACGCTGTGCTTTTTGTTATAAATTTTAAATAAAATAATTCTGACAACAATGACACAATGAACGTGTTCCGCAATAGCAGATTTCTCAAAATCCTCGACATACGTGATTTTGTGACGCATTCATTTATGATAATAAGCTAAAATAATCGATTGAATATTCATTTTTTATTTGAGATGAACGTAAGTAACAGGCACTTATGCAAATTCCTATTCGAATTAGAATCTACAAAATGACCACATCCTTCTATGTATGTTACTAAAATATTTGTTAAGAAATCTTTGTAAATTTTCTACATCTTATGCGTTTCAAGGAGAATGTTAAATACTTAAGTACCTAGTTGCGGCAAATGCAAGGTGATACGATGCATTAAGTTATCTAGTATGTCACAATGTCGGCTTCAAGATGCTTTCATAACCAGGTTAATTCATATATAGCTAACAGTATGCTGTGGCAGGGACAGTTGTCCACGCTGTAATCACTGCTCCTTTTTGACAATTAATTGACCCCAATTTAATAACTAACCTGTTGAACACTCATTGTTACAAAAAAAAAACAATACAAACAAAAGAATCTGGGCATCCTGGGTTGAATCCATTTTAAGGATTATGGGGCTCGATAAACTTCAGTTTTGCATAGGATTTAGTCGTGTCTATTTAAACGATAAAATGTTGATATAAATATGGTGTGTTTTTTCTCAATACCATTATAAATTACGCTTCATAAATATACTTTTAATTTTCTTTCGTACTTAAATACTTAAAAAAGGATAAATATTACGAGAAAAGCGATTCAGCTCCCATGTTTCAAAGCCGATTAGAACCAAACTAGATAAAACACGCAGACCCTTACAAAAAAAAACGTAAAAATGTCCTGATGTATTTACGATTTCAAAATAACAATTAAGACACAAAATAGTTGGAGCAGGATTGGAGTTTAGTGTTGTGGAGTTCCTTAGGGGTTTGCCTTTAGTATTTCAACGGTTTTTGCTGAGCCAATGTAATCCGATTAATGTAATACTAGGACACGTGTTTTTTTCTGTTGTCAGGTCGGTTAACCTAGTTGAAGACATTTCACTCGTAAGATTTTATTTTTGAAAATGATGCTTCTTTAAGTTATTAATTCGTTTTATGCCTAAACGGCTTGATTTATATGTCTGAAGTCACTGGTATAACAAGGAAACATGGTTTATTTTCCGACGTCAGGTGAAAAAACTCCTACATCAAAAACTTTTTCGTAAAATCCAGCAAAACCTCGAAAATTCACTGATTTTATGTGTGCCGGCAGCGCGCGAAGCAGGCGTTCTAATGTAGACTTTCTGACAACATACTTAAGTTCAAAATCACTCAGTAAGACTATCGTGCACCTTGTGCCAAACCTTAAGTAACGCATCTATGTAAGTGAAGAAGAAATTATTTTCTTCGTAAATTGTAAAAAGGTGGCAACGTATTAGTATCGTGCGTAAGTATGAGTTCTTTGACTATGACTATGAATTATTCTAACGGTATTTGTGAGTTACCTCGGATTGCGGTTGAAAACCGTTAAGTTGCCGTTGGAAGCCGTCAAGGGAGTTGAATTGTTCCAACGGTATTTATGATTTATAGGGTATGTTATCTATAGGGTATTTTTGATCTACCTCGGGTTGCGGTTGAAAGCCGTTAAGGGAGTTGAACCCGAAGGCTGAAGACGCACTCTGGCTTCCAGAGTTGCTTCCTCCAGCGAACGCAGAAGATGACGATGCAGCTGCAGATGCTGAGTTCCCAGCAAATGATGCTGCTTGACTGCTCGCCTGGCTACCGCTGAAGCCGCTACTGAAATTTGAAAACAATAACCATTAGAATTTCCAGATTTGTACGGAAAACGGGTTTTAATATTTATTTTAATTACCTTTTTCAATAAAGAACCCGACGTTGCAGCCCTGTTACAAAAGTTATGTAATAAGACTCAATCGAAGATTCAGGACAACATAAAAATTCATCACGGTTATAAAAAACAATGTTTCGCCATTAAGAAACGATGACGTTATTATTATCACACGATTTGCTAACAATAAATTGCTTTATACAATGCATTGGTTAGGAGTCAGCTAGAAAGCAACGCAGTCATCTGGGCTCCCCATGAGATTAAATATAGTCTCATGATGGAGAAAATACAAAACAAATTTATTAGATATTTATACCTTAGAAAATATGGGGTATATCCATTTTACCCACTCATGTACCCGACTCTATTTATACTAGGTATGGTGGGATACGTTGAGCTACGAGTTCGTAGGATATTAGCATTAGTAAGCTATTTGTTTAAATTGATTAACGGGAAGACACATAATCCGGAGTTGCTTAGAAGAGTAGATCTGTGCGTGCGTGACGGGTTCGTGGGTCGGCGGCGGCGGCCGCGGTTGCTGGTAGTGCCGAAAGCTCGCACCAACCTACTGAGCAAGACGCCCTTAACGCGTGCACTGCACACTCTCAACATGGTCGCGGAGGAAATCGATTTGTTTTCTTGTACGCTAAGCGAATTCACAAAGGTTACACTTGGTATCCTTTGTTATGGAAATACACTGTCGCATTAGGTTAAGAACCTGTAATGATAGATGTAAGAGAGAAATAAATAAATAAATAAAAAAATATTTGAACTCGATATTGATAGAGTTCCTCAGGTGTAGAAACTTTGTTTTTATGATTAATATTTTTATGAAGATTATGTAAGAAATGCACTTTGAACTAACTTGCTAAATCCAGACGAGAATGAAGCCGATTGGCTTGCCGAATGTGAAGCACTAAATCCTTGATTGAAGCCGAAGGAGAACGACTGCGACGCCGAGTGACTGGCCCCAGGGCCGCCGGCGCTGCCACTAAAGCTGGCCGTCACTCCACCATTACTATTAGGCTTCACGGAGAACCCTCCTCCGAATCGAGGGTTCGGAGGCGACGATGGACGGTGATTTGGAGTAGGAACATGCCTGAACGCGGGACTAGACGTCTCATTCGGCAGCAGCGTGCTTGGATCCCGTTCTAAGTGCTCAAGTATCGGCAAAACGGGAGGTGTGATTATCGGCTCCAGTTTTTTCTGTCTTCGGGAATCATCGGGAAAAGCGAATCCGTTAGCCGGCGCCGGAGTCGCCAGCCTGAGGGTCGTGGCTAAGCACAAGAAGTAACACAGGAACTTCATGGTCGGTCGAGATGATACTATGGTCGGGTAGCGAGCAAGCTGGTTTTAATAGGGTCGCACGAGGTCAGGCGTAGTGTTGGCATGCGGCCCGCGCCGCAGCCTTCAGAAAACCCACTGCGCGGGCGCAGGCGTCCTGCCGCTCCGCGTGGATCCCCGCCACCACTCGACGCTAGCTCACCTTGGACATGATCATTCGGATGTCATTACACATACTCATACAAGGGTTCTTCCTTTTGTAACGTTATGTTCTTATTGTTTGTTCGTCCGCTGACCTTCTATAGATTATAGTTCAATAAGGATAAATTGATATGGTTGGGAATACCCACAAAACAATAAGCGAGACGTTTTAATTGAAAAGAATCGGTAACCATTTCGTTTAGTTCGATTAGTGTAGAATCGATAAAATAACGATCCCGTACCAAAAAGTTAATTGTATCAAACTTGATTACAAAGGTATTTAGACTAAATGACGTCTCGGAAGTTAGTTTATATCTCTATCTATCTCTTTCTTTCACCTATTTCTCTCTATCCGTTTCGCCGGGGCTAACTTCACTCAGACGCCTTAAAGTTTGGCGTTAACTGTAACACCTACATATTACATAACTATAAAATAAAACAACTTGCAAGAATTTCTTTTTTTTATTATTTTACAATTTGGGTGCTAGAAGCACGAAAAAACTCCAAAGAGTTTATCTTAGTACTGGGATCCGGTAACCGGCGGTACGCATTGTAAAAATAAAAAACGCAATTTTACATCTAGGTATCAGTTTTTATATAGCTTGGATTGGATATAGGTAAATTATAAGCATAAATCACTTGATGAAATTGGTGAAGATTATAGAGTCGTACGTCCGGGGCCGCACGTCCGGTGTCACGGTCAGAGAGACGCCTGCGCATCATTCCACGTCGCATCTACTATCAGAGAAATTAACACCCATGTTTCAGTGGTACAAGGATCTTTTGGTGAGTGGATGACAGTGACAGGGGAGCGTAGCTGTGAAACAAGGGATATTATAGCACCGTTAGTTCCGATTTTGACCACGACCAACCCATGCGGCAAGAGCCTTGTCGCACTATAAAATCGGGTATAAAGGATTACCGGCGATATTTAAAAAAAGAAATATACCCACATAAATATTATATAACAAGTGTTAAAAATAAACAGAATGTGTATTAATTTCCACCAAGTACCAACAATCCCAAGCATCAAGTATCAAACTTTTTTAGTTTACAGTTACCGTTTACACAGTCATGTGACATGTGTGTTTTTTCCTATTATAACACGACGTGACGTTATATTAGGGTTCCGTACCACCTGGTACCTGGTGGTAAGGAAGGAACCCTCATCGAAGAGGTTCGTTGTCTCTGTGTTACAGATTTCATCAGAATCAAGTATTTTTTAAAATACACATCTAACAACTGGATGCATTGGGCGCCTGGCAAAAAAAGTTTGGGTGTGTTAATTTAAAATATTGAACTCTTATCAAACATCAAAAAATTATATTAAAAATATTGAATTCTTGTCAAACAACAAAACTCTGCCGTTATTAAAATCCCTCGTCTAATTAGATGAGGTATAAATCACATTATTATTTTCTTTCCAGTACGGAACTCTCAAAACAAGTGGCCAACATGCTCTTCATCGGCTTTTTACATCTTTTTTTAGGAAAGGGTTCATTGTGCTCAATGGGAGGTCAAGATTTCTACTTGACATTTATGTTTTGATACTTGACATTTTGCGATAATCCACATTTGGAAAGAAAAGGATAAGTTTGTAATATTAATATTCAATTTGTTTAAGCTAAATTATTAGTAGTGGAAAAAAAGTTCTTGTCGGCCAAAGTTTTTAGATATTTTTGCCCTTTTAGAAATTAGGAGACAACAATAATGGCCGTTTTGATGTTTGATAAAAATTCATTATTTTTTTAATCTAACTTATTAGCTACAAATGACATTAAGAGCGTGACGCGCCTGCTTGACATTTGCAAAATAGCGCCAAAAATAGGCAAACAAAAACAAGGAAGTACAATTTGCAACAACATGTGTAATGTAGTAGACGAATAAATTAATGCTTAAGTTTGAAAATCTATTATCATCGGAATTGACATGGAAATCTCATTCAGCTGAAGAGGATAGGTCAGGCTTGCATCTATCACTGTTACTCCATGCGGAAAGAACCGCAGTGCGAGAGGGACGGATTTCGAAAAAAATAGCAAAATGAAGTATTCTTCACTAATTAATTATGGTTAAGAAAAAAAACTAAAGATTGTATGACATGTCTGTTCGTTTTAGAATTCAATAAAGTTTATTCCGATTTTAATACATAAATAATATGAAGTTGGTTCATATAACCTTGAACCTCTACATGATAGAGCCATGGAGATAAGATTGTGCATTATTTATTAGCAGAAGTACTTATTTCTTCATAAGTAATTCTTTTTTTAACTATTACTAGATTCTCAAACCAACCCCTAGATTAGGTATCGTTGATTCGATTGCTAACTGGTTGCCAAACGTCAAAAACATAGATACTATCGAATTAAGATTATCTACGGATACGTTCGTGCTTGAAGTGACGTCACAGTTCGTAAGCAGTTTAATATACACCGAAGACAATTTTAAAAGTTCAATTTTTATCAATGTTTTTGGTGTTTAGTAACCAGATGGCAACCGAGACTAAGTTACATAATAGGCCCGCTGGAAGAATTCATTACAGTATTGCGAGGACTATACTACTAAATGACTAAAGTATGAAACACACGTGCAATCGTAATAGATTTTGGTATATGCATTTTGACTATATTTTTTAATTTGGAAAGATGTTTGGGTAAACAAAATAATTCGGTAATATTATGGTCTTCAAAAATATCCCTTTTCTCCTCGTTTGACGAGTAGGAATCATGTACAGATTTCAAACATATTTTATTACATTATTACGATATTTAAACGATTTCTAGACTTTGAATTTTGAAGTATGCTAGCCAATTTATCACATAAATAAATAAACTTACTTTTTTCCCTTTTGCCCTAAATTCACCGCGCGTTTTTTTATTTGGAATTACAGTGACCAGTGGCGATGAGTGAACATTTTAAAAAGGGAAGCCGGACAAAAAAATCGCCTTACTCAGAAAAGCAACCAAGGAAAACATTGCATTTCCCTGTCAGCCAAGTGTATTTATCCCAGGGAATTTTTCTAAACAAGCCGATGGGAATCGTATTACATGGACCCTTCGCCACTGAGTGACAAAAAAAATTCACGTAGCCTCTTACCCTACTAAACATAAGTACTGTAGACAATGGTAGGGATTCAAAGGTACAACATGTTCTACTGATGATTTATGAAGTAGTTACACTTTTTCTTTATTTACCTGTACTATAATTTAATGATCTACCCTCTGGTTAGTTTTTACGGGAGAATAATCATATAAATAAAGTATACATTTGACGAAACCATGAAACTGTTAAATTAACTCGTACATATAGTGTTCGGTTTAAAAGCGTTCGGAACGCGCAAGTATGTGTCAGATTCTATTTTATTGAGATGGCAACACGGGTTGTAAAAAAGTGAAATGTCAAAGTTGTTTTTTCCGGTTTACTGTCAATTTTGTGCTCAAGGAGCGAGGTGTAAAAATGGGATCAACCAGTGTTGAAAGAATTATGTATTTCAAGGAAATAAACAGTGGAAAAGTGGTAAAATAACCCAATTAATGAGCATTAATTGCGAGCTAAATTGTGTGTCCGAACAGTTTCGGGAATCGGTCGCCGGTGGAAAGTGATGTGGATGGATGTTCATTACCACGGTTATAAAGCAAGGCTTATTTGTTCTCGGGTGGCATGCCAGGGGTTAGATATTTGTGTTTAGGTAAACTCCCGAAAGCTGCTGGATGAGCCAGTAGTTCGATAACGGCCTGCAACGTGCTGAGGGCGACGAAGGTCAACGAGCGAACCCCTGACTTCCTATCAGCCAGGGTTGAGTCTGGCCACCCGAATGCAGTTTCGACGACCAGTCAAGGACGTGGACTTCAACACTAACGTGAGTGTTTAATCGTTTACCCTTCAGAAAGGAATTTTAGTATATAAGAACCCCCCTTTGTATGAGAAGCCCCTTTCTGACAGGTTTTAACCTCCTTATAATATTCAAATGGGTCCAGCACGCGAGGTTTAAACCATATCTGTGGAGAGGGGGGCTTTTCACACAATTTTCTGGTAGCATAGCGCGGTTAAGTTGTTTAATATCGGATATTAAACAACCCCGGACCAAGATATATTCTGTTTATATAAGCCGAACCGATATAGTAGCTCCGTTGGCCTAAGATAATTTGTGAATTATACTTTGTTTTAGGTAGGTAGTTTGGAACCTTGTAACCTAAAGCGAGATCAAATAGAATATTTTGTTATTTCTTATACTACAGTACTCGGACTGTGTATATGAATAGGTTTATGTAAGCTGGAAGGATATTTACACAGCTCCTTTAGCTTTAGGTATTGTATTATATGTTTGTATTGTGGATAAACATATAACTTTATAAGCGCGGTTAAGTCTAGTGAACCCGGCGACAAAACTATAATAGTTTGTAAATTCATACAGCATAACCATTGCTAGCAAGCGAAGCGGCTTAATTATTAGTTATATATAGGTAGTTGTTGAAAGCCTCGGCTTATACAAATTACAAAGTACATAGCAGGGCTAATGTGTAATGTGTAGTTTTTGGTTAGTGAATCATATTAACTAAGCGAGCGCTTAGGTATAATATTATAACAACGTACATAGGTTATGTTACAACTTGGAATTGTTAAATTTGTTTGTTTTGGAGTATGTTTAGTCTTTAACAAGTGTTTAATGTGATTACATACTTTCAGAAGCCAATTACCTTTGGATATACTGTTAGTTAGTGCTACAGTTTGGTTTATATTGTTTATTTTGAATGAAAACTTCTTGACACTTGCGATTGAGGCTTGGACATAGTTGTTTGTCAAAAGTGTAGCATAAATGTAACTAACTGGTTTATGTTGTATGGATTATATATATATAGCAGCAGAAACGGTCTGTCTGTTTGTTCATAAAGTTGTGATATTGTGTTTGTTTGTACACATTTGAGTATTAAAAATTGGTTTTGGTTGAACTCGCATAATTGAACAACAGGGTTGTATTGTGTATTAATGTATTGAAATTAACATACTGACTAGAGTCTAGTATATTTGGGTCTACAATAGGATTGTATACGGGGACGTTTGTGATTCGTGCCAGAGTTAGTTCGGTTTTTAATTGTTGGTATTTTCTTTGATTTACCGGTCTACAATGTCGAGGACTTCTCCGAGGAACATCTTGGCCAGCCAGCTGCGCTGGTTTGTCAGCGTTCAAGGCTTGTTGGCTCGAGCTGATCGGGGCGATGCAGTCCTGGAGCGGTACTCACAGATGGAGCATCGCCTCGAGAAAGCTGAGCAGGCGCTCATCGAGCTGTTGGACCAGGAGCTGCCACCGGAGGTAATGGCTAGCCCTAATAATGACATGGATCAAATTATGGATATTTATAATGAGGTCACACAGGTCGCCTGTCAGATTAAAAAGCGACAGTCAGGTGTTTCGAGCACACCTGATGTAAGACATGCAGCGCAAGGTACATCGTTGCACAGTAGGCTCCCTACTTTGGAGTTAGGACATTTTGACGGTACCATGGAGCTATGGGTGGCATATAAGGATATGTTCACCTCGTTGGTTGACAGTAGGCAGGATTTAACCAACGCACAAAAGATGGCATATTTGATGTCCACTTTAGAAAGTGAGGCAAAGAGCTTAGTGCAACATTTAAGAGTAGAGGACGATTCTTATAGCATAGCGTGGGAACTATTAAATAATAGATATCAGAATGTCCGTCTGTTGGCCGATGCTCATACGAGCCAATTGTTAAGTTTGCCTAGGGTAGGTAATAAGGCTCAAATTCGAACGCAGTTACTGACCCCGGTTACAGTAGCCTGTAACGCGTTAAAAATGTTAGGTTTGCCCGTGGATGAGTGGTCGTTCTTGTTGGTACACATTATTTTAGGTAAGTTACCGTCTGATACTTGTTCACGTTTCGAACGTGAGACCGCGGAAAGGGAGGACAAGGCTCTTCCTACTTTCGCTGATTTGATGAAGTTTTTAGAATTTGAGGCTAGGGCCGCGGAATCTTCATCGACTTCGGAGGTGGCACCACCTACCGGGAGTTTCAGGGAACCTGCCGGTAATTCGGGGCGAAGGGGGCCACAGGGAGTGCAACCGCTTCGGGGACGCGTTGCTGCACGTCTGGCTGCACTGTCCACTGTTGCTGAGAGCCCAAATTGCCACCAGTGTGGACGCCCAGGACACGCGTTATCGCAGTGCCATGATTTTGCTGCATTACCGGTAGTGGACAGACGGCGATTAGTTAAAATTAATAGACTGTGCTATTTTTGTTTAGAGGACCACTTAGCGCGCGAGTGCTCCAGACAGCGAATGTGTAGAGAATGTGGCCGGCCACATAATGATTTAATTTGTGCGAACAGGTCTGGAGCCTACGGTCACGCCACGAGCGGGGGAGCCGCGGCGCAGTCCACCTATCAGTCACGTCCGTCGAGTGGCCCCTCTCAAGGACGAGGAGCGCACCCGTCAGAGAGTGGAGAGAGCCCTCGCGTGAGTCGTGCTCAGTTTGATAGTGGTGTGAATCGTGCGCCTGCGGTACGAGGCTATATTGCGGACCCGGGTGGGGGACCCCTCATGGGGGGGGGGTTCAACGGGTCAGGGCCGCACTCAGGATATTAGGAGTGGACCCCATGCTTCCGCGACAGCGGGCCCGAGTAGGGACCCCCCGAGGGGGGGGGGGCTCCACGGGCGGGGGCCCCACTCAAGGTTGTATGAGTGGACCCCAGTTTGCCGAACCAGTGCCTGCGCCCACTGTAGGACAGTATAGCAGGGCGGAGCCACAGCGATACTCTCCGCCGATACACGAGTATCCGCGGTTAGAATATCACCCGCCTTATTCGAGATATGGTAGGGCAGCGGGTTACGCACCACCTCGGATGGCATTGTGTATACGCTCACCATATATAGGGCAATGGATGCACCCTGGATTGGAGGGGCCGGGCCCCCAATAATTTGTCTGCCCCTGTACCGGTGCGGAGCCGAGGACAGTTCTTCGGCCCACCATATTAGTTAGTAGTTGGGGCCCCCGGGGGGAGATTCAGTTAGAGTAAGGACCACTGTTGAATTTCGGGACGTGTATGCATGATCGGATAGTCAGGTTGCGCGAGCATGGCTACGCGCATCCCCACGTACTTTAGAGATTTTTGTAGGAAACCGGGTTTCACAAATTCAGAATATAGTTATTCACAATAAATTGGAGGCACGTCCCAGGTGAATGTAATCCTGCAGAGTGCGCATCTGGAGGCTGCACAGCGCCGGAGTTGGTGTCGCATCATTTATGGTGGGGGCCGGAGTGGTTTAAAGAAACAGATTTCTTGGCCTGTCCAGCAGTTGGATAGGACACCCCAGATTTTACCCGGGTTGCGTGTGCATGCTCTAGTTCTAGGGACCAAACTAATTCCTGATTGGACGCCGTGAGTTGGGTCACCGTGCGTTGAGACGCTGGGGCGTCGCGACGGTGGCATCGGCACGGTGTGCGTCGGGTCGGAGCACGCAAGTCGCCATCCTTTGTTGTTACCCAAGGAGGGCCTTTGATGAGGCGTTTGCTGTCCGACCGACATGTTCGTAACTCACACACGGGATGAAGCGCGTTATTGGCGATTTTACAGCGAGAGTTTTGGATTTTGTCAACTTGCCGGGTAATTCGCAATGTTCTCTTCTCCTGTGTTCTTTGTTACAGGCTGCGAGCCTTGTCGATGCAGCCGCAGATAGGAGATCTGCCAGCTGATGGGATCACACAGTCGAGACCTTTTGATGGAGTGGCTACGGACGTGGGGGGGACCGTTCCTCGTCCGAACGTCTAGCCTTCGCAACGCTCGGACTGTTAAGGCGTACCTGTGAGTATTCGTGTGTCTGTCCACCAAGGCCGTCCACTTGGGATTAGAGTCCTCGTTGTCCGTGGAGGCCTTCGTCGTTGCATTAGACCGATTAGTATCGCGTAGAGGTTTGCTTTTTTAGTTAGTTCAGACAACGGCACGAATTACAAGGGTACCGCAAATTACTTGAAAAGATGTATACATTTTAGAAGATAATTGTATTTAGTTAAGTCATGGTTATTATGTGAAATCGGCCAAGACCCACCTCCGCCGCGTCATCGGGGATGTAATCTTATTGAAAGATGCGAATTTGGAATTCTTTGTATTGGCGACGTGGTCGCATTATTAAGTTGATAATTGGCGGGGATGAGACTCCTCGCGCCGCTGAGGTGATTGGTCGAAGGTTTGATTCTGTGACGAGCCTTGGCGACTCTCTCCCGGCTCCCGGTTGAGTAAGCTAGCGGTCTGATAAGGATAACAGCCCGGAGCGGGGGATTGTTCGGTTTAAAAGCGTTCGGAACGCGCAAGTATGTGTCAGATTCTATTTTATTGAGATGGCAACACGGGTTGTAAAAAAGTGAAATGTCAAAGTTGTTTTTTCCGGTTTACTGTCAATTTTGTGCTCAAGGAGCGAGGTGTAAAAATGGGATCAACCAGTGCTGAAAGAATTATGTATTTCAAGGAAATAAACAGTGGAAAAGTGGTAAAATAACCCAATTAATGAGCATTAATTGCGAGCTAAATTGTGTGTCCGAACAGTTTCGGGAATCGGTCGCCGGTGGAAAGTGATGTGGATGGATGTTCATTACCACGGTTATAAAGCAAGGCTTATTTGTTCTCGGGTGGCATGCCAGGGGTTAGATATTTGTGTTTAGGTAAACTCCCGAAAGCTGCTGGATGAGCCAGTAGTTCGATAACGGCCTGCAACGTGCTGAGGGCGACGAAGGTCAACGAGCGAACCCCTGACTTCCTATCAGCCAGGGTTGAGTCTGGCCACCCGAATGCAGTTTCGACGACCAGTCAAGGACGTGGACTTCAACACTAACGTGAGTGTTTAATCGTTTACCCTTCAGAAAGGAATTTTAGTATATAAGAACCCCCCTTTGTATGAGAAGCCCCTTTCTGACAGGTTTTAACCTCCTTATAATATTCAAATGGGTCCAGCACGCGAGGTTTAAACCATATCTGTGGAGAGGGGGGCTTTTCACATACATATAGGAATAATGAATGTTGGGTAAAACATAGTAAACATGAAAGTAGAGTAAATGCAGTGAAAATGCGTTCCTTACGGAGTGTGTGTGGTTTGACATTGAATTGGGCTATTTATAACATGAAGTACCGAGATTCATTAAGAAAAAAGTTTAAAGAAATTAATATATTTACGGTCGCATGTGAATTTATTTATCAAGTTATTAGATATGTCAGAAAAAATATTAATAATTTCCCGAGGCTTGGTGTGCACCACTCTGTTGAAACCAGAAACAAACATAAACTAGCTTTTCCAAAATTAAGACTTGCCAAAGTAGGTACCTCTTTTGTAGGACATGGTATAAAATTTTACAATAAGCTTCCAGAGGAGGTCCTTAGTTTTTCTGAAAATAAGTTTAAACTATATATTAAGCAGGGACTACTTAAGAAAGCTTATTATAAAATCAATGATTTTTTGGACCATGAAGCATGGTGTAATAAATAATAATAATCTTATTCAAAATTGTAATGCATAATTAGCATATTTTAATACCGTATGATTTTTCTAAAGGCTTAAAATTAATTAATATGTAAACTTAATTTGTTAAAGGTAATAGACAATATGCGACGGGTTGACTAAGATATATTTTTAGATTTATTTTTATTCCTATATTTCTCTATTTTATGCAGGTGTATAACTTTATTATATTTTAGTAGCCCAACCTTAATATTTTTTGTATGTATTTCCCTTTTTTATTTATGAACTTATTTCTTCATTGCATTATGTATATTAATATTTTTGTTCCTAGAGTCCTCTATTTTATGCAGGTGTATATTTTATTTCCCGTATTATTATATATTTTTTTATATTCTAAAGATATATTATATTGTTATAATTAACTTTGACTTGTAGAAAGTATACTTTAAGTATCTATTTTGCAAAATACGGGATCGTTGCTACCTGAAAGAAGATTTAGTAGAAAATGGCGAGTGCTTCGGTGGTTTGGACATATAGAGAGGATGAAGGAAAGTAGAGTGACGAAAGAAATGTATTGGGCGGAAGTCGAAGATAAAGCTCGACCAAATTGGTGACATACTGAAGAAGGGCAAACTCAAAAGTACCCGGATTATAAGAGCTTGTATGCTAGATTGACTGATGTTAAAGAGGTGTGTCAGGTTCACAGCAGATGGAAGTCTGATGACACTTACAAGAAGGATGGGCTCTTCTAATACAGGTTTTGCAAAACTTACAAGGAGAGACCCACAACTTGATATAAAAATTTAATAAAATAAAGTTTTTTTTTTGTCCTTTTTGGTAGTACTATTTCTTACTAAACATATTTATATTATATCAGTAGAAAGTATGATGCTTTTATGTTATAAAGCTCCGATTCACGTCACACGCACTTTTGATTTGAACAGGGGATGTTTGTTTAGTTCAGGACTGATTGATTTTGTACATTAAGTACCATAATGATATAGCCTATTTCAAGTCGGCGTGATGGGGTCGATAAACGTAAATGAGAAGCGCTCATTTCTTGAAATCATGCAAGTAGACGTCTCTGTGGTTGAGCAGTAGAGCGTTCGCCTGCGAGCCCAGAACACCTCTGACACCTCGCTATTATAGTCCAATGAGAACATCATTTTATTTACAAAATGTGCCACGCCACCGTCCCATTACGAGCACCATGTACTTAAACTTGAAACACTATGGAGTATTAGCATGGAATCAACGGCTTCATTACACAACACCCTTGCCTCGTGACCAAGTACCAGAGGCAATGACATTGGACGTTGCCTCACGTCGAGCTGATACAACATGGTCAGACGGGAACCGACGAATACCGATCTGAACACACCATGGTCACCTCGAAATACCACATAGACAATATGAATAATGGGGAAGTTTCTGTGATGTATTAACAGCGTAATTGTGTACGCAACTTGTAAGCATTGCGAATTTACGAATTATATAGGGTGACATTAAATCAAACAACCAAATTCATACTGGAGACTCGGTAAGTGATTAAGAACTAGGTTCAGTAATCCTTTAGGCCAATTTCA
The DNA here is from genome assembly GCA_910592155.1 of Ypsolopha scabrella. Classification (NCBI taxonomy): domain Eukaryota; kingdom Metazoa; phylum Arthropoda; class Insecta; order Lepidoptera; family Ypsolophidae; genus Ypsolopha; species Ypsolopha scabrella. The sequence goes on from OU342963.1 coordinate 24,351,321, forward strand.
AAAATTAAATTTTTTTGCTCCCTTACTGGTTGGACTAGTTTAAGTAATATACAATTCCTAGTGCAGGCACTATGGGGCAAAAAAAATATTTTCGAATTTCACCTGGAAGGTCATTAAACCTTGTTCTTGATGACTAAAAGAGTCTCCAGTATGAATTTGGTCGGTTGATTTAATTTCACCTAGTATAAGGTGACTTTAATTTATACAGCCAAACTCATACTGGAGGTTTGGTAAGTGATCTTTAACACAGATCGATTACACTTTTTTCTGATTTCGCAAAATAAAATCTTGACATCCCATAGTAATTGACTCGGGGCTGGGCTTGCGTTTGTAAGGAACACGAAAAGAATAACTTACGAGTTTTACAAAAAGAGTCATCGAACCTTGTTACTAAGCACTTGCTGAGTCTTCAGTAAGAATTTTGCTGTATAAATTAAAGTTACCTTATATAATAGTAGTTTATGAAACTGGTACATAAAGAGTTTATACCTAGTTATGTACAGTTTCATAAATACTATATAGTTACGAGGGCTGTACTATAACTTTTTTTTCTGTACAAAAGGCATTCGTGAAAAAAATTATTGTTATTGCTCTATTGTTGCGTTCTTAATCAAGATATTACGATATGAGGTTAGATAAAGATTTGTTCGCTATCAAAATTCGAATGTACTCGTAGATGGCATTTGTTACAAAATACATCGCTTGACCGGATTTTTTCATCGTTTATTGATCACGAATAATATATTAAGATGTCTATGTTATTGATGTACCTATACAAAACTATTGGTATTTAGAAATGGTATTTGATAAAATAAACAACTTTTTCTGTTATTTTATTTGTGACTTTTTTACGTTGCAAATTTTGCACTGTAGAAGTTAATTATGGGAAAACATTATGGAACGTACAACCTGTTCGGAGTTTTTCACCTATTTCAAGTTTAAATTCTGATAATTACAAAAAAATATACAGAGTTCATTAAAAATATGTATCATTTATTAAGTACTAAAAAAAATTTGACTACAAAAGTTTATGGCGGTATTTTTCATTTTATCAAATTAAAATATTGTCCACGGCATGCTATAATCACTGACGATATATCCTGTCAATAGAGTAAGAGAAGAAGAAGTAAGGAGAGTGAGAGAACAGCTCTCCGGCAAAACCAGGCCATGGATGGCGGGATATCCAAATTGTCGGGCCTTATATAAAACAGGCTAGTGACGGGCAGCGGCGTCACTGGTGCAAGGGTTTCGGCACCGTGCTCATCAACCCATCTGCCCAGCGTGCGTGAGTAAGGGCATTTCTTCCAGGAGGACTGCCAGGAATAGCAAAATCTTGGGAAGGCCTATGTCCAGCAGTGGACGAAACAGGCTGATAGATGGATGGATGGATGATATTCAAATAAGTCCCCTGACGCATATATGCGTCACTACTGCGCTGTAGCGGGATTACAAAACGGGAGGACTATGGAATCGTAGCCATTGTATATAGGTATGCGTGACTATTACGGCGGCGCGGCGTAGCGGGCTTACAAAGCGGGAGGATTATGGTGTTGTAGTTATGTGTCACTACAACGGTGTAGCGGGCTTTCAAAGCGGGAGGACTATGGAATCGTAGCCATTGTATATGGTAAGCGTGACTACTACGGCGGCGCGGCGTAGCGGGCTTACAAAGCGGGAGGATTATGGTGTTGTAGTTATGTGTCACTACTACGGTGTAGCGGGCTTACAAAGCGGGAGGACTATGGAATCGTAGCCATTGTATATGGTATGCGTGACTACTACGGCGGCGTAGCGGGCTTACAAAGCGGGAGGATTATGGTGTTGTAGTCATGTGTCACTACTACGGTGTAGCGGGCTTACAAAGCGGGAGGATTATGGTGTTGTAGTTATGTGTCACTACTACGGTGTAGCGGGCTTACAAAGCAGGAGGACTATGGAATCGTAGCCATTGTATATGGTATGCGTGACTACTACGGCGGCGTAGCGGGCTTACAAAGCGAGAGGATTATGGTGTTGTAGTCATGTGCCACTACTACGGTGTAGCGGGCTTACAAAGCGGGAGGATTATGGTGTTGTAGTCATGTGTCACTACTACGGTGTAGCGGGCTTACAAAGCGGGAGCACAATAAAGTCATAGTTAAAAGGGGACACGAATGTGCGTAAGTTTTCAAGAAAAAGTACATCATAGATAGCTATTTTAATTTTCAAACGGTCATAATAATAATTTTAATACCTACGTTAATTTGAGTTTTATTATGTGAAAACAAAAAACAAACATTAATATGTATTTATAAAACAAATGTAATTTTGTGATATATAGCCGATAAAGCGAAATTAGTTGGATTTTACAAAGTTTGTGTCACGGTACCAGTGTTTTATTAATACATCATGATGATTCACCAAGTGCAGATCGACAATCGCAACTTTCAAACATCACTAGCTATTAAGCATAAAGTCACAAAATAAACAAACTACGGAAATTCATAGAAATTTTTTCTTTACTCATAAAAACATACCTATTTACATAGTTAGAGTCATTTTAAGGTTAACATTGTCACCACCCGATCACCCGTGACAATTAGAATAGTCATGTAGGTAACTATAGTATAATGTATTATGAATCACCCTTGGCTAAATACCCAAAGAAAAGAACACACCTAACATAATGCAATACTTTTGTATTCGTACTCGTACTATCAAAGATATATTCTTGCTTGATTCCTCGTTTTTATTTCAATAGTAATAAACGCTAAAATTGAAGCAATTTCTTTTGTGGTACATGTCGTTAGTCATTTGTTTTTCACGAGCGCCCGATGACAAGTCAGCTTAGCTAGTCTTTGTTTCAGCCACTTTTAAAAGAAACAAGTACAATCACCTTGATTTATCGATTGTGTTAAATATATTTAAGATAAGGTCCGGGACATTTTGTGTAAAGGCTGATTCTTCAGCCTTGTATGTTGTTTCTTTTAATGTACAGCCGTTTCGAACTAGAAAGAAGATTAAGTATTATCTGAAAATGGTCGAGTTATGATGGCTATACGTATTTCTGTCGAAAGAACAGTGAGAGCAACAGTCACGTTTTGTCTTTGTGGAGATGTCCTCCCGTTGCTAACCTGCTGAACGAATTCAGATTCTTGTTGTATTTTTGAGGTTTCGTCAAAACAATAAAGCCTTAAAGTGTATCTTTGCATTTGTCTGTAATTTTTCACGAATTAACATTAAAACAAGCAGTCTGATTTTTGAATTTCATTTAACGAAAGGTAAAGTTTTAAAGTTAATATTTTTTTTTTAATTCGAACGCTCTAAATCGTACCGAAATAATTAATTACAATTATAATTACTAAAATTATTCAAAAAGAAACCAGTAAAATCATTTGTTGTTTATAATAACTTCAATTTGAATAAGTTTCCATTTGTTTCATTGCATTCTTATTCAATTAAACCGGATATTCGTTATAAATAAGACCTAGGTTTGGTATTTATTTAGTTAAACATTTTTATGAAAATTTTAAATTCTAATCAAGGCAGATCATTTCGGATATTCTGTAGTTTTTATTTTTTTTTTATTTTTTACTATTATAACCTCTGATTAAAACACACTAATTTCGACTTTCAAGGTCACCGTAGTCCTCTTAAAGCTTTGACATGTTTTATGAAGTATGATTTTGTCTACAACAAATACATACCAGTCGTATTAATGACGTGTTCAGAAAATTAAGCCACATGCTCTATTGTTCATAAAAACTTTTGTTTTATGACATGAGCTAATACATTTATTTTTTCCCTGTCTCACATAGGATAACGAGGTATTGGAAATGTGTAGGGGAAGGGAATTTTTTATTCACATTATTTTAAAGTTTTTCTGTGGAAGTGGTTTAATTTTATGAGCACGTCATTAATACACTTGGACGGCGATTCTCGCACATGCGACAATTTGTGAAGGCCGAAAGCGATCTTTACAAGCTCTTTATGAAGAAACGTATCAAACTTTTAAAATATAAACCTGTTGTACGTATTCATAAAATGCTTTACGTGTCCTTTAAGGAGTTATATTTATTTGAATTATTATCACACAGCATTTATGACGCGATAAACAGAGGCGTATGAAAAGCAAAGCGTGTGAATTTTTTGCGAGAATCGCCGTCCTGGTATATCACACTTTACACTTATATAATAAATGCGAAAGTTTGTGTGTGTGTGTATGTTTGTTATTCTAATTTATTTCTATTTACTAATTTAGGACGGATATACGTAGGCGGCACGAGAAATGGGTAGCCTACCTCATATTATGTTGTATTAAGACTATGTAAAAACTCTTTGCAATTTTACTCATTGGTGTCTTAGCTGCCAGTATTTAAATTTTCATGTCAATCGTGCTGTCACTTTTTCGTAGACAGTCCTTTTAAAAAGTATCGTTGCTCATTTTCTCAAAGATGGATAAAATTGAGCAAAGAGCCGTAATAAAGTTTGTGCATATGAAGAGATTTAAAGGAGAAGAGATTTACGAAGAGATTAAAATTGTTTTGGGTGAGAATGCTCCGTCGTATGTAACCGTGAAAAACTGGGTGGCTGAGTTTAAACGGGGCTGAACAAGCCTTCGAGATGAATATCGCTCTGGTCGTCCAAAAATTACCACTCCAGAAATGATCGGTAAAATTCATGATGTTGTTTTAGCTGACCGAAGATTGAAACTATTCGAAATAGCTGATACTGTAGGCATCTCTAAAACGGGTGCATCACATTTTGACCGAAGAATTAGGCATGAAAAAATTACCCCCAAGGTGGGTGCCGCGTTTACTCACAGTGGACCAGACACGTGCTCGAATGCAAATTTCGCGGGTGTGTTTGGACCGATTCAGAAGCAATTTTTGATTTTCTGAGACAATTTGTGACTACCGATGAAACATGGGTCCACCACTATATACTAGAATCAAAAATTCAGTCAAAGCAGTGGACGGAGGCAGGATGTTCTGCTCCAATAAAGCCGTAAAATCAGCCGGAAAAGTCATGGCATCGGTTTTTTGGGATGCGAAGGGCATTTTAATGATTGATTATCTTCCAAAAGGTGAAACCTTAACTAGTAAATATTACGCTGATCTACTGAATAAGTTACAAGAGCGTATTCGAGAAAAAAGACCAGGGCTTACAAGAAAAAAAATCGTCTTTCACCAAGACAATGCGCGCGTGCACACATGCGTCACCGCTATGGCCAAATTTCGCGAATGGAACTACGATTTGCGTCCACATCCGGCTTATTCGCCTGATCTAGCACCATCTGATTATCACCTACAAGCTTAAAACCTTTCTAGGCGGGCAAAGATTTCAAACCAATGATGATGTAATATCTGCGGTGGCCAGATATTTTGCAGGCCTTGAGGAAAACCATTATAGAGATGGCATTCAGGCTTTGGAACATCAATGGATGAAGTGCATCGAGCTTCAAGGAGACTACGTCGAAAAATAATACTATATTATTTGATAAGTGATGTATCAAATGTTCCAAAAGTAATAATTGCGAAAGGATAAAAACTGCTAATAAATCATCTATTTTTATAAATAAAGATGAATTTATAAAAATTATAATAAAATTATTTAATTCATAATTTTTTAAAGAAAATCATCAATGCTAGGCTAATTTTATATATCATCCCGCCCTCGTAGCATACCCTAACTTAACACATAGGCTACTTTTTATCCCGGAAAAAGGCACAGTGTTAAACCGAATAACACGCGGGCGGAGCCGCGAGCAAAAGCTAGTAATTAAAATATTTTGAATTATTACGATGAAGTAAAAAATAAGTTACTACTTAGCAAAACGCCCCAGCAGACCTGTGATGCTGATCTTCCTTTAGAGGCCGAGAGTGGTGACATTTTCGATGTAACTTACGGTATTTTAATAATTAATTTTGTTAGTCTGAAGAAGAATAAAATTGTAAAATAAATAAAAAAAATATACAAACTTTCAATACGTATTTTTATACAAAAAATACATTTAGTAATAAGTCAGAATTGTTTGTACCACCTATATGTATTTTTATTGAAATTATTCAAGTTAACAAACTTAATTACTTAATATGTAACGGTATATAGACACGAGTCCTCATACTTTTCCAAGTAAAACGAATACTAAAATGATTTTTAGTTTTGTTATCTTAAAAATATAGTTTTATTTTTAATTGCTTGAAATTTTAAATTAGGTATGGCAATAATTCATGTTTATGCTAATAAAAAAATAACCTGGAAACGACAAAAATATTTTTAATTTTGACTTCTTACTGGATTCTTACTAAGATTCTTTTACTAGATTATTACTAGAAACAACATTTCATTAGATTAGATGGTTTTAGTAAGAAGAGGTAGAAAATTGGAATCAAGATACCACGAAATCTCTGATATCCTGAATTCCATGGGACATATAATATTTTAATTAGATTGTTATTGTTTAAACCAATAAATGTAATATTACAAAAGAAACCTATAAATATATACATGCACATATAAGGTATTTACAGCTACACATTCCAAGTGAACCTACTTATGTTGCTTAATGCTTCACCAGAACTAATTCAACACCTCATAATTACAAGTTGCAATCGAGTTCTGGTTCTATTGATCTTCAATTGTTATTGAAAATCGATGACTGAGCGGGCTAAGAAGGTTTGTTTTAAGTTAAATAAATTCTGTAATACTTCCATATTTTCACATCACTTTCCTTTCAAATCTTGTAATAAACCAAGATTATGTATTGTTACACAGTTATTCACTATTTAAAAAACGAAGAAATTTCTAGATCATTCTGTTTGCTGTAGTTGTAGGACCAGTATTTGTTTTATACTGACCTCATCATCGCTACACTTATAATTTCTCAGAAAACTCACCTGTTAATTCATTTTTACGAAGATCCTCTGCGTATTTGAACAGCTGTAAAACTCCTGTGACAAATACATTGTTTCAATGGTACATAAATGAGGTTTAAAGAATTATCGAGTCAGTGTTTTTTCGACTGGTACAGTTGATATACATATTTGAACAAGAATCGGGTGTCTTTACTAAATTATTTTTGCCATACTATGGCGTTCAAGAAGATAGTTGTAGTTGCCATCATGGTGTATGGCGTGGCACAAGGTTAGTTTTTTTTAAATTATCTTTTGAATACATAAATTGTTTGCTAATTAACATAAAACTATGTAGGTACATCCAGATGGCAATATTTAGTTTAATTTATTAAATGAAAAATTTACTCACCCTTTTGAAAGTTTTCATTAATTAACTTCAGAATTTCATTATAATTATCAGTACCTAATATTTAAATATAGTTTAAGTATATAAATGAATAAAGTTAAGCAATATTATTTTATGAAATGACTATACTGATATTTAATCATTAATAATTTTATAGAGATTAGGAAGTGTATTTTTCTTTAGGTTTATTCTTGCAGTAAGACCGTAGTTTCCTGATGAATTCAAAAACAATACATTAAATAAATTAAAATAAACCATAACCTTTTAATTCAGTAATTCCGAATTAAATCAAATGAGCGTCCAATCAACTCAAAATATACCAAATAAAAATACGAAACTCTTAACCAATTATCACATGATTTTCTTGAACAGAAAACTTTTTGTTTAACAAGAAATTAATTCTGAACTCGAGCATCTAGCCTAGCCAACATAACTTAGTAGGTACTTCGACCGAAAAGTGTAATTCACTTATTGGAGAAAATAACTCAATAATATTATATTAATAATAAGTCAGTAATAAGGAGAATGTACCATACGACTTTTATGTTTGATAAGCATGTATACACATAATTACAATAATTTCAGTTTTGATAATTTAATATTCATACAAATGATAACCTAAAAACATACATGATTCATGATACGGCACACCTCATAATTACTATGATCGGGAAGGCCGACCAGTTTCACTAGCCGTGACGAAGGCAGCCTGAATCTGCTGAAACTGGTCGGCTATTCCGATGTAGGTGTTATTGAGGTGAGGCATTTGTTCACGTGAAAAATTTTCTTCGTTTCGTTTTATTTATGTAATTGAAACACTAATATACACGGCTTATATTCGTCTTATAACCGAGATTATTCCAGATTTTAGGATCCTATGGTAGCTCGAAGCACGTGCACGTGAATACACACGAGTGTGCGTATTAAAATAATTTTCAAGAACTTATAGTACCTACTTGGGTATTTTTGTTTTTTTCGATATTTCAATAAATTATCTGTGTATTCTTTATGAATACGGTTTTGAATAAGGCAGGAATGATGATGGTGTACGCATAAACCCTTGCATGTTTCTGATACACCTTTGTATTGTAACATATACTTTTCTTTAATAAATAAATAATAAGTTTATAAAATAAAGATGAAATTATTTGTAATAATAAGTGCGCAATCATGTAAAGGTCATCATAGCGTCATAGACGTATGCATACGTTTACACAAACAAACGGTATAATTATTGTGCTTCTGTTGTTACAGCTGCAGCGCAGAACGAGCAGTAAGTTTAATTTAGACCATTATTTCTTATACTCGTACGCACGTAAATAAGGTGACTTTTATTTGTATAGCCAAATTTACCCATGCTTAGCAAATGAAATTTGATTTGGTTTGATTCAAACTGATGACGAGACCAAGCTTCAACTGTTAAGTAATCGAGACCAAGGTTCAACTGTTAAATACCCAAAATAAAATGTAGACTTCCTATAGGTAGGTACTAAACGAGTCGAGGTCGTTCTTGAACAAGTATATGTATATGGACAAAAAAAAATGTTTCGTATTTTGCAACGTAGGTCATTGAGCCTTGGTCCTGACCACTTACCGCGTCTCCAGTATGAATTTGGTTATATAACGAATTTATATTTGCATAACATTAATTTATGCAGCCAAATTCATATTGAAAACTCGGTATGTAGTCGGTATTAAGATTCCATGACCCTTTTTGGGAAAATAGTTTGCCTTAAAATTGGGTTTGGCCGGTGGTATATGTAGATTAATGTATTTGTATATTATTTTGTCTGGTGGAAAGTGGAAAGAGCCGATGAAAGCCATAATGAAATGCTCTCGCTCATATAACCCTCTCCCGGTGTTACATCAAATAATCGAAACCGTTACCTTGTATGTAATGAATGTATGTTATGTATCCTTTGCGGTAAACGGAAATAGTATGCATGCATAGCATAGACACTGCTACCTCCTCTTTTACCGGGAAGTCCAATTTGTCTGCCAAAAGCAAAGAGTTCTATGTATAATACTAGATATGCTCAGGCTCAGATTTAGGGACCCAGGGCCCGTAGGCACTTGAAAGAGAAAGTCGCCCAAAAGAAAAAAAAATCTATGAAACAGGATTGTTTTGAAATAAGAATAATAATTATTGCACTAATTGTTTATATTTTAATATAAAAATACCCCGCCGTTCGCTACCGGGGCAATGTTTTGTTGTAATATTGTGCGATAAGTCGCCAATGAGCCTTTCCTAGAAAACGATTAGGACTTTTTTTCAGATCCCCACCCTGAACAGGACCCCTTTGGTAGTTGAACCCCTAGGTCAGTGCCTTGTGGGCCTAGATGGAAATCCGGGCCTGGACAAGCTGTTCGCAATCAAAATTATGCTAGCGGAACTTTTGTCTCGCTCGCTCGCACTCGTGGTGAGGTCCAGTCTCGCCAGCTCGCGTAGGAGTGCGCAATTTTCATTTTCTAGTGCGGTACAGCTTGTCCAGTAGTATACGAAGAAATCTTTGGCTGAAACTCGTTTCTTATTATGTGCTTCAGCTTCAGATCAAATTTTTTAATTACATGAATTAAACATCCGATTATTACCACCGGGAAAGATCTTTGGTGTTGCAATCGTGATGAAGGTGAAAAGTGGATATGTGCAACATTTTAAAACTAACACTTCTTTATTTTCCTTTTCAGAGACCGGGTAAGCAATAATTTAGAAAATAGTTTTAGTTTCGGGCGATAGGTGGCGGTCCTGGTTGACTTCTGCTACAGTCAGGAATGTTTCTACGACAGACAGCCTCTGCAGACAGCCCGAGCCGTCCCAACTGGGACCCCCCACCAGGTTACGAGTGGAGCTGGACGGCTACACCAGTAGCCTATGCTGGTCCCATCCATGGTGGAGCGTTCTCTGGAGCATTTGCGGGGGGAGCGGTGGCGATGGCTGGGTGGCCTGGAGCTAGAAGAAACTATAGGAACCAAAGAAGAGAAGCAGATATGGTATACTGGATGGATCACGCTTGGGTTTCTCCGGTTGTTTGGGCTGTGTGTTTGATTTTTGAGTTTCAGTAGCAATAAGTGTACTATAAGTTACAAGGTGGCATAAAATTTATGATCAAAACCTTTGAGGGTAGTTTGGTATTTGATATGGATTTCAAATGTAAATGCCAGAGGAATATACGAACACGCTTTTCAAGAAATTACATTTTATTCATTAAATTCTGTCCTCACGACATGTATAATACCGTTCCGCTGGAAGAATCCACGTATTTAACATGGTACTCGTACAACCACTAACGCAGAACAACACGCACGCGCTTGCAATAACTGTGTGTGCGTAAGGTGACTATTCAATGCGTTATGCTTTAGTTACCCGAAACTAGGGAAATAAAAAAGCATTATAAATGCTGAAAATTGCCCCTAAAAACTGTGCCGGGTATTAGTATGGCGTCGTCGGCTCCTATAGTATTCGCTGTCACTGTGAGTCAATCACGGCTATTTCAGCAAAATCAATCCTTTTGCCCTTTGCCTCTGGTACCATTCTCGAATGAAGATGTGTATTTACATATAACGTGAATTTAATTTATGCAGCCAAACTCTCACTGAAGGCTCGGTAAGAGCTCAGTAACAAGGTTCGATGACCCTTTATGTGAAAATCGTAAATTATTATTTTCATGTTGCTTACAATCGCAAGCCCAGCCCCGAGTCAATTACTATGGGACGTCAAAATTTTATTTTGCGAAATTAGCAAATAGTGATAACGATGCGTGTTACTGATCACTTACCAAGCCCCCAGTATGAGTTTGGCTGCATAAATTAAAGTCACCTTATACACAGGTGAACCAAACGAATGCCTCCATTAGAGATAGCAAATTTTACTTCAAGGAACCTTTATTTTATTTTAAAAGTTACGGAAAACTGCATTCAAAGAATTTAAAAACCTGCATAATCCGGGAATCGAACCGGACAAATGTGAAAAAAAAACATGTTGTATTTTTGTGATACTAATCGAAAGCATCAAGCATATGTATGAACCAAATTCTTCTAAGTAACATAGTATCGTAAATTAAAGGAAAACCATGAAATTTTACAATTTCATATCAAAACTTTTAAAGATATCCCAAAATTAAATAATGCTAGAAGTAAAAAAAATAATTAATTCTCTGAATGCAGTTTTCTTTAACTTTAAAAATAAAATAAAGGTTCCTTTAAGCAAAATTTTCTATCTATAATATTTAAGGTACTTTTCCTCCAGGGGGTATTCGTTTGGTTCACCTGTATATAATATAGAAACGCATTTTCTATGTTTTTTTCGTTCGCTGCCTCAAAGGTGGACATAATTATAACCTCTAAATTCTGTGTACAGTGTTTTTCTTTATCATGCACTTAAGCTGCCCTTAAAGTTTTACTCATAAATCAAACGTCACCGTTTTGAAACAATATAAACATAATAACTTTTATTGCAGTGGCTGCCGCAGCCGCCATGGTCCAACCTTCCTCGAGTCCCCAACTTTGGACCTCCGCTACCAACCCCCCCACCTCTCCCTGGCTTTGGCAACGGATTCTTCAATCACCATCCTGCCTTCACTTTCCCGACCTTCCAGCCTATCAAGCCGCTGAATGTGCAGGAGATGATAGAGAAAGCGAAGCAAGGAGGGGGAAACTTCCAGTCCACTATTGTGACTTCAGGTGGTCATGGCACCACGGTCGTGACGAACAACAACGGAGATATCGAGACATACGAAGGTAACTTTTTATTTTGTGGAATCTAAACAAATTACAAATATTTTGCTATGGTACTAAGCTTACAGACACAATAAAAAAAAGTTTTGAGATATATTTTGGTCTACTTTGGGCATGAGTCAAATCAAATTAGCACACTCAACAATTAGTTCTAAATAATGTAGGTGATCGGCATAAGGTAAACGCAAACTAACATCTTTTATATTATTAATATATAAATTTATCTAACCATAGGAGGTCATAAGGGAAAAGGCTGAATATAGGTTCACATGATTTCTATTTATTCCTCCTTCTCTGATGCCAAATATGTCGATCTGGCTGCTCAAAGTAGTTGCCTAATCTATATACAATACAAGGTGAAATTTATTCAACCGACCACTTTTTTGTGAGAGGTTCAGTAGATGATATAGGCCATATACAGTAAGACTTTTAACCTAACCCCGATAATTTAGTATTTAGTAGAAGAATACACACTGGTTTTATTAAAACCATTCAAAATCATGCTGATAATTATTTTTTAAACTTAGAGCCTTTGAAGATTTTCGTAAAATCCAAAGAAATCATGGTCACCCGCCCGAAGAGATAAGATAATAATTAGATCGCGCTAAGTTATTTTTATTATTGATCTCACTATTTTGGACTATTTTCAACTTTTTCCGTAGGGGATGGCTAGGGTAACCATAAATTGTATTTCCAAGTAACATTTTTTAAAAATATTTTGACTTTTAATTTTAATTGTTTTTACATTTAAAATGTGTTCTACTAACGTTTCTTGCTAACCTCTAAAATTATCGGGGTTTGTTCGAAAGTCACTCTGTATAAGTGCTTTTAGGTGGATCATTAAAGTTTGAGCATCTGCGCCCGATTTTTTTCAGGATATTCTGTATCCGTATCAGTATGCGTATCGCGAACAACTGTACATTTCCAGGTGGTTACAGAACGATGATTGTGTAGTAAATAAAAGCACATGAAAACGGAGTGGTTAACTTTGGCGTTAACAATTGCATTAGTGGTGTGTATTTTGCTTACGCCTCGTCGCTATACGCGCTGAGCAGTGTCTCTCTTTGCGTGCACCGCGAGCCATCACGTTTTTATCTGAGAATCTAGAATCGCTTGATGCAATGTAGTGATTATTTTAATTCATCTCTCCTTATCAAATATTTCTGATAATATGCTTCAGACTTCACATTAAGGTTCTCTGTGGTTGACTACACCTTAAAAAGTTGATGGGTTGAATTAATTTCGCCCTTTAGAATATGCCGCCCGAAAAACTAGTTAGAAAAATGATATAAAAAGTAATTGTACTCATGTCAATAATGTAAATACCGACCAAATAATTGTTTGCGTTATGGAGCAATGCCCGTTTAAAGATACTATATCGTGATTAAGTGTCTAAAGTGATCATAAATGAGGACATTCATGTTAAGGTACGTTCAAATACATAGTTTGTCGGTCAATGAAGACATATAAGCGTATTAATAAAATGAGAAAATAAAAAATCTTTTTAAAAACAAACTGGCTTTCCTCCATTACACAACCAAACATTTGGTAATTTTTTACAAATTTGACATGAGTAGAAAGAACTAGCACTTTCTTTCTATACAGTATTCAGCAACTTACCTTATCGCTTTTTTTTGTTCGTTATAAGTAGTTTTTACGATTACCAAACACTTCACGCAGCCAGACCGACATAATTAGCATTAGCACCATTATGTATAATAATTAATTATTGCATTATGTATAATAATATTCTTATCCCAATAAGTCTTTATTTTATGCATGTGTATAATTTTAGTAGCCCAACTTAAATATAGTTTTTTTTAAATATATATTATTTCTCGTAAGTATCATATTTGTTTCATTATAAAATATTATTTTTATACAGATTAGATTTGACATGTAAAACGTATACTTAATGTATCTATTTTAGAAATAAACATTTTGAATCTTGAATCTTGGGTTAGGCAGCATTCGGTGAATTGCATTACATATTTACGTCGTCAATACCGCAGTGCTTGAAGGCTAAGATGCCTATAACCAGTGCGTCCTTCCTGTGATGAAGCATGGCGCTGAGACGTGGTCTCTTACAAAGGGTTTTATCCACCGATGTAAGGTCGCTCAACGAGATGGAGCGGGTTATGCTTGGGGTATCTCTGATGTATAGACTCCGGAACAAGGAGATCCGTTGGAGATCGAAAGTGACCTACATAGCCGGTAGAATCAGTAAGTTGACGTGGCAATGGGTAGGCCATATTTGTTGCCGACATGATGGCCGTTGGGGCTGAAAGGCGTCGGAATGGAGACCACGTACAGCAAAGCTAAGTATAGGCCTACCTCGTGCCCGCTGGACCGACGACCTGAAGGACGTTGCGGGTGGCAGCTGGATGAGGAGGACGGAAGACCGGAGGACCACCTAGAGTGGCAAAATCTAGGGAAGGCTATGCTCAGCAGTGGACGAACACAGGCTAACGATTGAATTAATCCAGGTCCTCATGTACATACTGTATTATGTCCTGTTACATGGGTAACATTATGGGCTAGGTTCGGTCCTGTGCATACTTCATTTCTATTCTTTTTAATGTTATATGGCGGTGGCGGCAGTGACATACGGACGCAGAGACAACGGAGTCCCACCATAATAGTCCCTGTTTTTAGTTACGGAATCTTAATAATAACTAGGTATACAGTGTGTTAATTTGATAACCTTCTTACTTGTTCTGCCCATTAATATGAACACCTTTTACTATGGTGCCAAACCTCAAATTTCGAGAAAGAAATCAGTTGTGTCATAGAAAAGTTAAATACCTACTTATACATATATGAAACATCTGTTTTTTTTAAGATAGAATACCCCGTTTTAAGCGTTTTTAAGGAAAAAAGGTTATTCACCTTGTCATTTCTTATCATTAGCACTAAGTATTTTCAATAATCTCTTCCTTCTTAAATATCTGCTCAAGGAAAGTATTTTTTTCAGTTGGTGACAAAGCATCCCCAGGTGGTGTTATAATACTAACGTAAGTTATAATTCATTCGAATAGTTTTTTCGGCTTGCACTTTCATGCGAAAATCTAAAATTTCCAGCGCCTAAGTTACCATCTCAGAAAATATTTTAACACTGTTGATTACATTTTAAACATATACCAATCTTTCGCATTGAACACTAATCTACCGTATTTGCAAATACTCACTGCTTTGTATTTTCTGTAGTGATTAATCTCCTACACCTCACTTGTAGAAAAATAATCACATTGTCAACTTCAAAGAGCTAAGTCTGTAATTCAAATTCAATAACTTTGGTGAAAAAAATCACCAAAACATCATAAGTTTGTTGGAACATATTGTACCAGAAGTTATGTTATTTATCACCTACCTGTTGAAAAAGTAAACTTCCGTAAATTTTTCTGTTTAATGTCGCCGGTTTACTGCGATTTATTGTATTGAATAAACCATAATTAAAATTAAAATTTCATGTCACAATAACTTTGTATCCTTAACCAATCAATTAGATCGGAAAACATAGTTAAATTCACAGCAAAGTCCAAGAAAATCACGATTCACAAAGCCACTCCATGCAAAAACTGTAATTTTGTGGAAAGGCTCAGCATCTGATATAGAGCACCTCATTTTGCATCAAGTAGAACTAAACTGTCAAGCACGTTGTGAGCCGTGGATGTTACGACAACCGAAGCATAGCGCGCTTTCAAAAAGCGCGTATGTCACTCGAAAACGGTAAAAAGAATGACTATTTTTAAAATGTAAGACATTTAGGGCATGCTTTTTATATCCTAAAGTTAGTTAATTAAGTTTTGTTTGTTACAGGAATCCATCGGTAAGTTTAACTAAATTTTCGAAGCTACATCTACGTTTAACTGGCTACAGCTAGGTACCTATGCAAAGAAAGGTGTTAACTTAAATGCAGCCGTCTAGAACCAAGTGGTTGACATTTTGGTCTCCCGCAAACACAAAAAAATTGCCTCATTAACTCAAGCCATGAAGTGAAATGAGATAAAATTGATTATAGAACGGAACGGATAAGTAGATAGATGGATAAAAGATTTATTCTCAAAAACACAACACAAACATACAAACCGGCCAAGTGCGAGTCGGACTTGCGCACGAGAGGGTCCAGTATGAATTTGGCTATATAAACAAAATTCACCTGGCATAGGTTTAGTTTTTCAAGTAGTGGGCGTGGATAAACAAAAGATTGTTTGGGTTGGATCAAAGGTTTATACTGTTTTTAATAAAGTTACATTTTTAACATACCTATTATAACTTGTTGATATTACTGTATAAAGTCATTATTTTAATTTTAGAAGCAGCCTGCCGCACCTTCAGTAGTAAAGGTAAATATATTTTGCAACTATGTATGTAGATGCGTTTTTGTACTCATCAAAATTTCATTTATTGCATCAAAATGTTTGGTCTTTTCCATAGGCGTAACTAGGTAGTGGCCAGATTCTTTATCCTATTACAGGCATTATTTGTCTCTTTGTATGGAGTTTTATCTCTATTTAACTTATTACGAACATATACTCGAGAACAGATACTTGCTTCATGAGTTAGATCCAGCCCCCCCCCACCCCTCCATCTACAAATCCTAGCCCTTTTCATGGGAAATCAATCGACTAATTTCGTACAACTACTAGAACCTAGACTATTATGGACTTTTAAGTTACGTTTACATCGTACGCTATGTATTTTCTTTGTAAAATAATTGAAAACTGGATACTTGCCTATTTATAATACCATATTGATATAATAAAAGGTAGATACGGTACGTTTTTTTATCGTCAAGTGAAAAATGAACCTCTTTTTGACAAGCGCCATTTAATGACAGAGATAGAGCAACAAGCTTCGACAGTAGCGCGAGTGAGACAAGCTACACAAAACAGACCCATTGGGCCAATATTTGCAGGGCCGCGCGCGAGATGTGGGGTTTCGCATCTTTCTTTTGTTTTATCGAAGTTTATATCTTAAAAATACACTTCATTTCGACATTTTAGCTTTCTATTGCTTTCTCGGGTCTTATTTGTCTGTATTATTATTTTGTACCGATGATGTTCTATGGCCGAATGGGGAACACCATGCAAAATTAAATTCAGATAGCAGCTTCTACAAGTTCCTTCAAAATCTTTAAAATTTCATACAAAATGAAAAAAACAAATCTTTTTCTTTGAAATCAACAAATAGTAGGTACCAACAGAATTGTTTTTTAAATTGACATTATAATTAAATATACAAGATTATTTGAGTTTGCGGCTTACAGCAAAATATTTTTTACAATCTGAAAGATTAAGGAATGTGTTTTCTTCCAAAGAATTTAAGGGTACCAAGACGATTAGGCAATTTTTTTTAAATGTCATGTTAATGTTTACTAAATAGAAACGAAGTCTAAAAAAGCAACGCTCAACTGAGAACACGTACTAAATCATAAGAATCATACATAACCGAGCAGAAATAGTGAATAATTTAAAATATCAGTAAAATAAGTAGCAATCTACCCATTGAAAATAAGCTTTCCTTACCGAGATCTTAGAAATATGAGTGACACTTTCTTTGTTTTCCAAGTATGAATTACTTGCAAAATAAAGTAATTTATAAGGATTATTCATTAGAAACCTTCTAATTGAAACATTGAAAGCATGTTCCTGGAACATTATTTTTGTTCTCATCGTCGTTAGGCGTGGTTGTGCCTCGTCATGTTTGAAGATTGTTTTTCAATGTGAGTGCTCGTAAAGTCCTCTTTTATATGCCTCAAAACTGTTGTCAAAGTTAACTTTACCTCACTACTGTTTTTTATTTCTCCTTTCGTTCCATTCAGGGATAGGCAAAGGTATCTAAAACCATGATAGCCTTTTCTGTAATTTCCATTTTATTCCTATAAGTTATTATAATTTTAGGCAAAAGCGAAATTTCTTCGTTATAATATAATTATGTCAAGTCCGGGGTTGATTCAGAGTATGAATGTGGTCTCATTCAATATGTAGGTAGGCAAGCAGCCTCATCGTGTTTTTTTTTATTTATTGAAAAAAAGTCTTTTCTTGTGTACCATAATAGACTTGACAGAAATGGGCTGCTTTCAGTTTGATGCGTTCGTAGGCTGCGTTCAGTGTGATCGTCGGACGACACACGCCTACCACTGAAAGCAAGACCAAGTAGGTATGTTATGTATAACTGATAGCACACATATTGTAGCATTCAAACTGAAAGCAGTTTATTTCCGTCAAGTTGGTATGCGTGCAAAGACAAAATGAGGGCGGAACGGGGGAATGCATCCAGCCTTTTGGGGACCCTGCCTATCGACGGTGGTGATTTAGGGAAAATATTTTATTTAGTTTTTTTTGTACCTAAGTAGGTGTGTTTTAGGTAATTTTATGATTTTAAGTTGTTATAATTTTTGTTAGATTTAATTTAATTGAATGTTATTTTTGTTTTCATTAATAAAAAATATTGCCTCCTTACCACACTTATAGCATAAACTACCACTATTAATCTTCTCTGTTACTTTAGAATATGACTCTTTCTGTACTTTTGTTTCTTTCCTTCATTCAAGTTATGCGGTGAAGTACTTATAGCAGTGATCGTATACTTTTTAGTATATTTACGTTTTAATGTACTAGAATGTTTTAATTTTCAATATTTTTTGCGTAAATAATTTATACGCATTGGACTTGTGTCTGTAATGTATCTATGTGTGTGTTAAATAAATAAACAATAATGTAAATTATCGTACTTTGACAGCCCGTCGTCGTGGTGAGCAGCGGCAAATCTTCCCCGGGTAATAACTTCCAAAGCCATACCTCCAGCATGACCAGCTTCTCCAAGAACATCAACGGTGTCAAAACCGGCGAGACTGCCATCAATAGCATGACTAACAACAACGGGGAGGTGGAGATCACGTCAGTTGTCAAGAAGGATAATGATAACGAAGTTTGAATTTAGAACACTTAGGTCACGCAGTCTCCATTTTGAATATCATGTATTTTTGTTTGTGAACATTCAGGAAACCATTTTTTTGATAATAAAACGTTCTGTTGGCATCAGTTTCTTCAGCGTGACCTTTTTATAAATCTAGTGAAACTTACTATTTCTTTTTCTGTTTGACGCTGTTACTGTAGAAAACTTAATACATAATAATATGCAAAAATAACTGTTATACCGAAAAGTCTTGAAAAAATAAAAACCTATAAATAAAAAATAAAACCTTGCACTTTGTATTACTCAGGTAGGTAACGTCTACAAAAAGAAACTTTTAATTGTCTAGCTCTGAACTAAAATTGTGTGGTATAGTAAAGTAGAAGAAAGTTTTCGAAGGTTCCTTTGAAGAAATTAGAAGACACTAAGAAACGTTTGATTTGTTGATCTTTTATTAACGGAACGTACTATATCATCGAAACAGATGGAGCCAAGATCCGATGACCTTATGACTCTAAGTAGTATAGAGAGAGATTGTGGGCACCTTTTCTTGAACAATTAGACCCCTTTTACGACGTTCACAATAAGATATGAAGTGACAATCTTTTTATTAGGGTTCTGTACCCGAAGGGTGCCAAAAGGCTTACTTACTAAGCTTCCAGCTAGCTACACGCTAGCATTCTGTACTGGCCCGAAATGTGCATAACATGCATGAGATGACAGGCTTCCTATTGGCCGAATCGATCTTATTGCGGCGCTCTGCAGGCGTCTTCTACACATCTTTATTAACGGATGAATTGATATTTTAACCCATTCTTTTGCAAATGGTAATTTTACCGTCCTTGACCATCAGGGCACTGTTAAAGGAGAATTATAACAATAGTCTTTTAATATCTTTGCATTCACACTTAAAATAGAAAAACATTTTTTTTTTATTTGAAAGTTATTTGTCCTCACAAATTATTTGTCCTTCACAGAAATTATAAAGTAATTATTTTGTGTTTTTTTTGCTCCATATTGCCCCAACTCAAATGGCTAGGCTATCAATCTCGAAAAACCATAAATCAGCAATCTACAAAGCTTCTACGCTGCGCAGATAAATGCTTCAGGCGTTTCCGTTTCGTAAAGTATTTTTCTTTTTCAGTGACTCACCTTGTTCTAATAGTACAAACAAACAAACAACAAACAAACAAATTCTTTATTTAAATTACAAGGATAACATTATGGGGGTTGGGACTCTCCTATTAAGTCTTATTGACCTGTATTAAGAGAGACCCGCTCTTTCAATGGATTTATCTTTACACTTTGTAAATGTCATTTCTAGGTCTTATACAAGAATAAGAATAAACCTAATTTATTATTCAATATAAAAAACATAGTAGGTTTGGATGAAACCACTAGCTTTCTGTATGAAAGGTGAGACAAATATGTACGTGAGGGTGTGTGTGTAGTGATGCGGATATGTGTTTGTATTTGTGTTTATCGGTGGTGGTTCCCTAGCCCTACGACAAGTCTTGGGATCAGTGTATAATAACTGCTAGGGGTGTGTGTGTGTGTGTGTGTTTTAAATTTACTTCAGCCAATATGGTTAAATATGGAAGCATCTTTTAAAAGAAGAAGTTCTGTTTTTTCGTAAGTTAATGTTTTAAGCCATTTTGTTATATTTTTCTTACATTCGTAATAAGTCATAGTATAGATATTTAAAAGCCTATTTATCTTATTGTAAAGATAAATTGACTGTGTACCAAATTGAGTTGAGGCAAATAAAGTTCTTACCATAGGGGTTTTAACAACTGAAAAGGGGTTTCGTTTGTTAAGGATTTGTGGGTCTACAGATATATTTTTGTGGATCTTTAAAATACATTGTAATATGTATAGCTGTCTGACCGACAACACATTTGCATCATTATATAATTTAGAGGTACCATATAGTTTCCTTTTACGCAGCATGACCTTTAAGATAACTCTCGATTTCGATACATTTAAATTTAGTTTTAAATGTGCCCCCCCAGACAGTTACACAATACAATAAAATAGACTGAACAAGGGTTGTGTAAATGTATGTTATAAGTTGTTTGTTAGAGATATTACGTAGATACTTAAACAACCATATTAGTTTCCTTGCCCGTGTTGCTACTACTTCAAGTTGGGGATACCAGGAAAGATTTTTGTCAATAATAACACCAAGGTATCTGGTGGAATCAGTTCGGTCAATAGCAACACAATTGCAATTTTCATTGTTAACGTTAGTACAAGTATGGGCAGTAAGTATAAAGTCATTACCTGGCTGCGTAGAATCATAAATTGAGAACGTTATGTAGTTTGTCTTTGCCATATTTAGTGTCAGTACGTTACGTACGAGCCAATTGATGACTCTACGCAACCCGGCTTCAGCATTAGCGAAAGCCCCTGACCAGTCGTCGCCCTGAAAAAGTAACGCAGTATCATCTGCGTATGAAATAATATGTCCGTTAGTCAGATTTAAGTCAGTAAGGTCATTTATATAAATGAGAAAAAGGGTAGGCCCTAACACACTGCCCTGTGGGACGCCGTAATTGGTGGTGAAGATGTCAGTACTCCACGTGTCGTTGTCGAGTTTAACTCGCTGTGTGCGGCCATTAAGATAGTCAGTAAGAATGTCCAGGAAGGTTCCCCTTATACCCATCTTTTCCAATACAATACTGACTCATTACGAAATATTCCGATTTATTGAGCTTACTGAAATCTAAACACTATTAGAGTGCTACTGCGCAGTTGGTAGCGCGCTTGTCGTAATAGCAAGAGGTCGCAGGTTCGAATCCTGGCCCGAGGTTTTTTTTCAAATTCTTGTCTTACTTGGAATTTGTTTCTCATTGATCTATTCTAGTTTGTAATGCTCTCTAATAATGTTTATCTAACCTCATATCGTAAAATCCTCATTACGAACTCAAAACTACTGGCATAATGAAACAAATATTTAATTAAAGTTTCTAAAAAAATTTTAAAAATTTGTTATAGTCTAGGTCACCGAACAACATAATGCTATAAAAAAGCTTTTTCTGAGATTACAGTACATGTGATACTTACTAGGAAGGCAAAGGGAACTTAGCCCAAACAGCCATGTCTGAGGTTTAATATCAAATACCAATGAGGTTATCATATTAAATTCTCTAATACGTACAAAATAATATTGCGGCGTGACAAAGGAGGTCACAATTTCATTTTATTTTCAGCCTGCATTGTCTATGGCTGCCGGCGCGCGCAACGCGTCTTACACATGCGTGGTGGACTGTTTGATTTTGGCGCTGTAGCTTACGTGGAAATCATTATTTCCTGTGGTTTTATGGGTCAAACCAAAAGTATTATTTTGCCTTTAAATTACTAACAGCAGTGATGGTGATGATAATTTGACTCCCCCTGAAATTCTGGAAATAACGACGGAAATTACGAACAATTTTAGAACAAGCTTTTACAAGAAAAATCAAAAATGGCTAACGACAAATTTTATCAAGATTATTATGAAAACATTCAAAAGAAATCACATAAAAGCTTGAACATCTTGTGTCATACTTTTGTAAACGTTTTTTCAATGCAAGTGCTCGTAAAGTTCGAAAAACAGGTTGTTAGGCATGAGCTGATGATCTCCAGCTTTATGAGCAGACCAAAGTTGATGACCTTAACAATTCTATAAACAAGATAAATAGGGATCTACAGAGTCTTCAATCTTGGTCCGAACGCTTTGGAATTGCTGTAAACCCAAGCAAGTGTCAGGCTATTATTGTTGGTAGCACACGACAGATTGTTAAAGTTGATCCTGATCTCTTGAGAAAGGTAAGCTATAAAGGTAATATTGCCTTTACTGACTCTGTTACTAACCTTGGCCTTGTAATTGATGAAAACTTTGATTGGAACGTTCATATCGCGAATGTTTCCCGCAAGTATTATGCTTCATTGCATTCTCTTCTATGTCTTAAAAACGTTCTTCCTATTTCAACAAAAAATTCTCTTGCTAACTCTCATCTTATTCCTTTAATTGATTACGCTGACGTGTGTTACTTGGACCTTAAAGAGGAACTTCTTAACAAGCTTGATCGTTTGCTCAATACATGTATTCGCTTCATTTTCGGTCTTCGCAAATACGATCACGTCTCTGAGTTCCGTTCCAGGTTACACTGGCTTCCAGTTCGTGAGCGAAGGAATGTTAGAATTCTGTGTCTTCTTTTCTCTATTATTAATGACCTTTGTACTCCCCCTTACCTCAAATCTTTGTTTCAACTTTTAGATACCACCCACTGTAAGCTCCTCAGGTCCTCTAACAACCTTCTCTTGTCTTTTCCTTCTCACCGTTCTGGTTTTATGTCCGATTCTTTTGCCGTCACGGCTGTCCGTTTGTGGAACGATCTACCCGTTAAAATTAGAAATGCCCCGTCTCGTCATGCGTTTAAACAGTCATTGCGCAGACATTATCTTAGCAAAATACAGTAAATCTGGTATCAACATAGCAATCTGAAATTATCACGACTAGTAATTTATTCTTGTATATTTTTGTATTTATGTAATTTATATTAATTTACTTTAAATTAAAATATATATATTGTTGGCTGTATAAAGTTTTTTATTTCTTCATTTTAAAACAAAAATAATAAGATATTGTTTTTCGAAATATATTTCGGCCCACTTTGGGGCCGGCATCAGTCGAATAAATGACAAATCTACAAAATGACATAAAAATATATACAATCTTATGACTAATTACCCTATTTTCTTACGTAAACAAAAAAAAATGATAACCTAAACAATTTTGGTTGAAGAGCCATCTTGCTATTTCCGGCCGTAAAATCCCGATATTTGTTTAGAATACCAGAGATAAGACGTACCGAAAATCGCAAGATGGCGCTGCTTTTTATGGCACCCTGGTCTTAAGTCTGGTCTGAGTCTGGTGTCAGTAAGTAGTCTTAGTCTGTCAGTGTTGTTTATTGAGTCCTGGTCCGTAGTGCGCACCAAGTGACCATATGTAGGAGCATTCCCATGTTCTCAATTTTATGTCTGTCAATGGTGGGTTAAATGATTTTATGACCCTGACGGTGAAGCAGTTATTAAAACTTTGGTTATGGGAGCGGACATGGATGGGGATGGGGAGATTGTTATTGTGGATGGTTGATGTGTGCCTGTGTTGGTTAATGCGGATGTGTAATTCATTTCGAGTTTCACCTACGCAGAATGCCGAACAGTGTCGGCATTCTAGTAGGTAAATGCAGTTCTGTGTCTTGCAGTTGGTGTTGGGTTGAGTTTTGTATGTATTTGTGGTGTGGTGTGTGTTGATCTATGTGTTTGTGTTAATGATTGCGCATGTTTTGCACCGTGGTCGTCGGCATGGTGATGTGTCAGGAGATATTGTGATGTTGACATTTTGTTGTGGTTGCTGTTTCGTTTTTGTGAGTAATGATTTAAGGTTTGGATTTTGTCGATAGCATATTTGTGGATTTCTGGGGATTAAGATTTTTGTTTCGTCGTTCTGTTGGAGAATGGGTAGATGATCGGTGATAAGTGTTTTAAGTTTCTGGCTTCCGTGAAAATATGTCGTGATTAGTCGTGGTTGGTTAGAAGAAGTATTGTTGTTGTTACAGTTGTTGGTGTTGGTGTTGTTGTTGTTATTGTTGTTGTTGTTGTTGTTGGTGTTGCTGCTGCTGTTGTGGTTGTTATTGTTGCTGTTGTTGTTGTTGTTGTTGTTGGTGTTGTTGTTGTTGTTACTGTTATTATTATGGTATAATCTTGGTCTATTGAATATGTGCTTTCGTAGGAACTGATCAGGGTAGTGTCTCTTGAGAAGTCCATTGTGTATTTTGTTCTGGTAGATATCGAGTGCGTTTTGTGTGTTGCATATTCGACGACCACGGAGCGATAGTGAATATGGTATCGATTTTTTTGTGTGTGGTGGATGACAGCTGTGGTAGTGAAGATATTGCATCTTGTTCGTTTCTTTGAAGTGGACTGAAGTGTATATGTGGTTATTGTCAGTAATGGTGATGTCAACGTCTAGGAATGTGATTGTGTCGGCAGAGATGGAATGAGTGAATTTTAATGGGCTGCAGTTGTTAAGTCTTTCCAGGAAGGTAGTCAGTGAGTTCCTGCTGTGTGGCCAGATCATGAATATGTCGTCTATAAACCTCCTCCAGACCAGTGGTTTGTGAAGTTCGGATAATAAGAACGTACTTTCGACAGAAGCCATAAAGATATTCGCGTAGCTTGGAGCCATCCGAGTCCCCATAACAGTGCTTTTAATTTGGTGGTAGTATACGTTTTTGAAGGTGGAATAATTATTTTTAGGGTTAATTCTGCCAGTTCTGTTAGGAATTTGGTTGATGGTTGATGAGGAATGGGGCGTTTATTTAAATAAGAGCTGAGAGCAAGTAGGCCGCTGTTATGTGGAATGTTGGTATACAATGAAACAGCGTCTATTGTAACCAGTAGTAAATTTTGATCTGTTGGAAGTTGAAGTGAATGTATGATATCGAGGAAGTGATTTGTGTCTTTTATGTATGATTCTAGGTTTTGAACAATGGGTTGTAGGTGATGGTCAACGAAAGCGAAAATGATTTCTGTTGGCGCATTGTATGATGCCACTATAGGCCAGCCCGCGTTATTTTCTTTATGTATTTTAGGCAGCATATAGAAATGAGGGGTTCTCGGATGGCTCGGTATCATCAGTTTTATGTCAGCTTCCGACAATCTTTCGAGAAAATCTTGGATAATGTCCACGATCTGGCTGCAGGGATCACTTGGTGTGCGTTCGTAAAATGTCGAGTCAGTTAATTGTCTTAGTCCTTCGTTGTCATAGTCATTTTTATTGAGGATCACTGTTGCCGATCCTTTATCGGCTGGTAATATAATAATGTTCTCGTTTTTTTGAAGTTTACAGATTGATTTTCGTTCTTCAAAAGTGAGATCGTCTGTATTTGTCTGTAGACTGCTAATATATCTGTCGTCAGATAATCTTGACATATATATATATATGATAATCTTGATATATTGGTCATAAAAAATTCTATAGGATGATTTGCGGGAAGCTGTGGTGGTTCATTGGAAGATGGCGGTTTAAATTTAATTAGTGCTGAATGTGTGTTGTCAATATTTTGATGGGGATGTGTACTCCAAAAGTGTTTCCATCTTAATTTTCGTCCAAAGTGAACAAACTCATCAATTAATTTTATGCGGTCAATTTTTTTGGTAGGACAGAATGATAGTCCCTTGTTTATTACAGCTTTGTCGGTGGGAGATAAATAGACTGAAGATAGATTTAAGATTGGTTTTCGTCAGATTTTTCTTTAGTTGTAATTGGTGGAGGTGGGGGTATAGAGAAAGGGTTCGATAGGTCTGTCGGACTTAGATTGAGGTTTGGAAGTTCAGTAATTGAATTGTTATTAATAGGTAGTTTTATATTATTTTGCTTATAATATGTTTGTAGATTGAAAAGCTTTTTTGCAAGCCTGACGTTTTCCATAAAAATATTGGTATTGGCTTTAAATAGTAAATTTTGAACAGGGAGAAAGAGATGTGGGTATGCTATAAGGGTAACTTTCAGGAGAGCGTCTAGATTAATTTCTGTATTTAGTATTTACCTACAAATCTATTTATCTATTTTATTTATTAGTACATTAATGGTATTTTTTTTTCACTTTTTTATATCGTAAAGCCTTTCTGCACGCCTGCCTCTGTTGATTTCTTGTACTTTCTGTCGGGTTGACTGGGAGAAAATGCTTTTAGTATTAAGTCCGCCTGTTGTACATGTAACTTTTTTTTTGTGCAATAAAGTATGTAGAAAGAAAGAGTTAAGATAAAGTAGTGTATGAAACTATACATAACTAGGTATTAAAACACTCGTGTTTTTAATAACCTTTTTATATACCAGTTTCATAAACTACTATTAGAGTACTATTAGAATTCGCTATAAATAAACACAAAATCTTACCACGGAACAAAAAATCTTACTGAAATCTGACTGGTAGGAATCGAAAGTATTTTCCGAAATTCGGATTACACACATAAAATAGTAGTTTATGCTACTAGAGCGTAAAGGAGGCTGTAGCTTGTACGAGGAACGATTTGAAACACGAGCGATAAGCGAGTGTTTTAAACGTTACGAGTAAGTTATTGCCCTTACGCATGAGTATCATACTACGTTTTTCAATGCATAGTGTGAGTAAATAAATTAAATGTAATTAAATAAACAAAGAAACAATAAATACATACTCCAAATGAACTTTAGGCGGGCATTCTTTTCTTTTTCTTTGCACGCAAGTTGCCGACTTGACGGAATTAAGCTGCTTTCAGTTTGATTCGTTCGAAGGCTGTTTTCAGTCATACATAACACGAATTCGACTTCACCAGCTTATTCTACATAATAATGTAAACAACAATGGCTACCCAATATTTTCTATTCTTTAGATACAAAGAATGTTGTTAACAAGGAAGACCGATCTCAGACTAAGGATGAGACCGATCGATAACATTCTATTTTTCTTAAATATTGTACAGATAATGCAAGTGGCCAATATCATTTTGCGAACTTCAAACTTTTTGTCTTTTGGCATAATAATCAAAAAGTTCTTATTCATATTACGATTAAATGAGGTTACATAACAAGAAGTTTATTTAACCAGATCTTCCTTGTTACCAATACCGGGTGTAAAAGCAAAGTCAAGAATCCTTTAAGGGTGTGTTAGTATGATCGGGAAAGATATTTTTTTAAATACTTGGATCTCTAAATAAAGTACCAGTGCCTCATAATCAGACGATTTTCTTTACTCAAAGTACACTATAATAGAACGCGGCTATGAAGTCAATCCTGACACATGCCTCTAGGGTTGTTATACGTTCGATCACTGTATCGATAAAATTCGTCAAGTGTGAGTAAAGTCGAATGCAGTTATCAGATGTAAGTATATGAAGAAAGTGAAAAAAAAAACATCTAGGTAGAGATCATAGAAGTAGTTTAATTACTTAATACTTCTATGGTAGAGATAATATTTATATTCTTTACTTTATTATGTATCACTTTCCGAAGCACCATCACCATTATCACTACTGGAATCGTTTGTATTAATAACTAACTCAAAGTCATTATCTAAAATATTATCCACTTTAATGTCTCTGTTGCAATCGTCCCATATTTTGGCTTTAGTTTTATTCACTACCATTTTCCAATTATTTTTGGTTACGTGATTGCACGCTTCTTCTAACAATTTCATCATTTTCGCTGTGGAAAATGGAGGTTCAGTATTATGGCGTGCCGCATGTCCTTTGATCTGTGCCCATATCAATTCGATGGCGTTATACTCGCAATGATACGGCGGTAAACGAAGTACTCGGTGCCCATGTTGCAGTGCTAGTTCATCAATGACGTATCGTTTTACTCTCGATCTGTGAATATTCATCAATCTAATCAAATCTCCTTTCAACATAGACATACTTGCGTCTACACCTTTTTTTTGAAGCCATGCAACCAGATGGGCTTTTTTCTCAGAGTTTGAAGGTGGCTTATCAACTAACATGGAGTGATAAGGTGCATTATCCATAATAATAACTGATGGCTCAGAAAGGCTAGTCAGCATATTAGTGAACCATTGGGTAAACTTCTCACCATCCATTTCTTCATGGTAATCACCTGTGGTTTTAGACGCAAAGGCCAATAAACAGTTGTCTATAAAACCACAGGCGTTGCCAGCATGACAAATAATTAGTCTGGCTCCTTTTCCGGAGGGGACTTTGGATGCCGATGCCGCCGTATCGTCCGTCCACGAGCGACCAACTGTGTGATTCGCATTTAGCCACGTTTCGTCCAAAAAAACTACATTATCCCAATCATCTATAGCTTTCGCCTCGCGTAAAAAATCAGTCCTTTTCATGGCAATATCCGATCTTTCCATTAGCACCTTTCGTTTGTTGCATTGTTTATATCGGAATCCAATGTTTTTCAAAACCTTTGACAATGACTTTTTTGATCCGGAAAATAATCCAGTTTCCTTTAATGTCTGCACTAAATTCGACAACGTTGGGTACTCTTTACGTAAATAATAATTGTAAATATGCCTGCGGATGGCGTCAACGTCAAAATTATCTACATCGGTAAGCTTCGCTCTTTTTCTCTTGTTGGGAGAATATAGAACATTATCTTCGATGCCAGTCTCACCCAATTTTTCTTTCGTGATTTTTATAATAGTTTTTTTGCTGATATCGAGAGCATCTGCAACTCGATCCAACACCGATGTCACGGGCAATATCGGTCCGCCGTTTTGAGCTTCTCGTTCAAAAAAGTCACGAACACGTATGATAAGCTCACGAGACTGACTGTTAAGAACGAATTTCTTCGATCGTTTTGGCATTTTAACAATTCCAAGTAGTAAGCATTTCAAATTCCAAGTTCAAGCCCTTGCTTCAATCTGCCCCTTGGTCAATGGGTGAGATGGGGGATGGCACTAGGTATTAATAGCCAAAAACATGCACAAGTTTAGCACAATCAAAAGTATCAACCTTTGGAAAAGCGATCAAGGCAATACTTAAAATTGTTTTATCATACCTATTGACGTGTCATTGAATTAATTGACAGGAAATATTGTACTTTACATTCAAATTCAAAAAGTTTTCTCTAGGTAAAAAGAGTTCAATTCCCAGAGGTTAGTAATAAAGAAACAAACTCATTTATTCATTAATATTTATAATTAACTGAAGGAGAATATTACTAATATATCTAATTTTACGTTTTATTTACAATAATGCACATCATCATAAAACATAACAATATTTTTAGCTATACGAACTTTTTAACGTGTATCGATATATTGTCTGTGATATTATTGCCACTCACTATTCTGTCACACGCAATAAGTAATTATGTAATTTTTTCCTATGTGGTTGACATTGTCATTATTCAGAAACTTCATAGTTGCGCAATGTGTCAGGATTAACTTCATAGCCGCGTTCTATTATAGTCGCGTGGACACCCTCACGGTCGCTGGCCACTCGGATGCGGGGTGCGGGTTGCGGGGTGCAATTAGGTATGTGTGGGGCGGCCGGCGAGCTGCGTAGCCATAGCTTAGAAAAATTATGGAATTTTTGGTGAAAATTTAAGGTATATTTTTTTTTCTCGTAATGACATCGGAATCGTGTATACTTTTATACCAAATTAGCAAAAACTGTTATCGATCCGTGATACTGATCACTTACCAAGCCTCTAATAAGAGTTTGGCTGCATAAATTAAAGTCACCTTATATATATTAACAAAAGAAATTAAGGAGTAAAAATCAGGCACTAAATGGTTGATTATGTTTCATCAGAATTTTCAATTTGTAAAGTTACTACCTACGCAAAATGTCGTCTAAACAGTTTTCATTTCATCAGCCTACGAATGCATCAAACTGAAACACTAGTCTAGCATAGCAAACCATATCGAGCTCGAGCTTTTGATCTACCTAAAGAGGGACGGACAGTGTATATCGAGCTGTCAAAGCTCAATATGGTCTTATATGCTAGGTACCCAGCTCATTTCTGTCAAGTATATCTATGGTACACAAGATAAAACTGGCAATGGTTTTCGATAAATTAAAAAAATAAAACATACCTCAGACATGGCTGTATGAGCTAAGTTCCATTTGCCTTCCCACTAAGTAGGGCAACAAAACTAAAAAAAAAAAAATTAAAACATTCAACACTCGTGCGGTAAAGTTGACTTTGACAACGGATTAGACGCATATAAAACAGAACTTTACGAGCACGTTTACAAACTTTTATGTGATTTCTTTTGAATTAGATAAATAAAACTAGCAATAGCAAATAATATACACATATTTCCAATCGCAACGTGTATACTTAATGCATATTTTACCAAACTAAATACAGTGGTTTTTAAGTTTAATCTCTTTCTAGAAAATTAATGGCCACGTGTTTTAGCTTTCTATTTAGCTACGCTAAGTTATAGCTTTGATAGCATAAAATACATAGTGCTAAATTTTACATTAAGGAACGTAATATTAACATGTAATGTAAACATGTTTAACAAATAAATTAATAGAGGATAAGTAGTAGTAATATGGGTAGTATTCTAAAATACTAATAATGCTAAACAGTGTCGCCTATTATAAAATACTAATTGCACATCAAAGTTGTGGGGTTTCTGGGTTGTAAAAAAAGTTAATATTTAATCTCTCACCAGAAAATATTCAAATGCTAACTAAAGTGTCCTCTCAAAAATACGTACTGCACATCAAAAGGTCAGAGCGTTCATAAGGAAGCCAATTTTCTGAGTTGAAGGATATTTGGATTGTCATAAAAAATAACCGCGAAGGTTATGCATGGGGCGAGCGCCAGCGGTCGCTACACTATGCTCAGCAACTCGCGCTACCTAAACTTCCGATCTAGCCGGCTCAGCTACTGCGCTGATTTGATATGTTTTAATATGCAATTAAAATATTCCCCATAAAAAACATTAAGGTTATGTATGGCATTTGCTCCGCTACATTCTGTGACTTGCCATACCTAAAATACGGGATTTTTGAATTTTTCGAAGACTTTTTTCCCATTGTGCCCCCAAAAAGGTAGGACAACTGGTAGGAGAGTAGTTTAGATGATGGAGACATTTGATGTTAGTATTTTTGATGTGTAATAAACTATTCCCAAAAAAATAAATGGGTGAAACACACTCATCAGCGTAGCTTTCGAACTACTTAGCATCAGCAGAATACAACGGGACACGTTTACCATAAGGGGGGTTTTATCAACGAGAATTTATAGAAGGTTAAAGTTTCTCTGTGAAAATATTTTTGAACAGTTGATACAAAACTTAGCAAACACACATCTTAAAACGCCAAGTCGAGCTAAAAAGCGGCATAATCAATTTACTCCTGCTCATTAGTAGTATTATCGTTTAAAACTATCTAAATTAAAAATTTTATTTGGCAGGAACTTACCAAACAAATAAATAAAATAATGAATAGGGTGTATATTTACATAATACAGATACCTACATTGAAAATACTTTCTACTTATTAACTTTCCAGCAAAGAAATGGCCACTTGTATGGACACAATGATTATTCAAAGGCACACAACAGTAAAAACAAAAGTTTCGTATGTATATTATTGAAAAAAAAACAATATATTTTCTAAGGTATTTTTATACAATGGCACGGAAAAACAAAGAATATGGTAAATTTTCCATGGACCTTGGCACTTCTATTCTATGTTTAAATTAATAGGATTTTCCTTCCACAGAACAAGCTAAAGAGGATCGATTCATATTGATCAGAAGAATGACAGATCTAAAAGATCAACGAGTAATAACTTTGTTCTCAAAATAGAATGTTACAAAACAGTAAATACAGAAAAACCCTACATCTTGATCAAAAAGTATGTCTTGGCCGTTTCGCGGCCGTTTAACAGACACTCCAGTGGACCTATAATATTATGTCATGCAATAGTTCCATGAAACGGCCAAGCCATACTTTTTGATCAAGATGTAGGGTTTGTAGAGTTAGGCCTTGTAGAGTTAAGGGCTTGGCTCTACATGAGATCTGATAACTTTTTAACCGTGAAAGCGTTATGAGCTTCTGAGTCTCGGAGGTCTAGTTTACATGAAATGTTTTTGTTGGGATTTAATTTCTTTCTGTAAGATGCTCTACTGTTTTTTTATTTTTTCAGACTGCATTTCTTGCTTTGACTTTTTTTGTAGCCCACTCTCTCTATCTTTGCCCCTTGTTAGCCACTGATAGTTACAGGATTACTAATTTTACAGAATACCTACCTGTTACTATGGCCTCTAACTAACACGGCAAATAAGAAAATAAAAATAAAATTATAACCCAAGAGTAGTCTCCATAAAAATCCTCAAAAAATAAGTTTTTAACGTTATGATGTCCCCTCCCCTCCCTTATATCTGAAACTAGAAGACCGAAAAGTATATAAAAAGTCATGGTTATAGGTGATGCTTGATTATGTATAATGTAAAGATTACAGGAAAAATACGGCGGTCAAGGTAATAATGTTCCGGTCCAAACAAACCAAAATTATGTTAGCACAATCCTTCCTTCTTCCAATTCTCGATTATGCTGACTCTTGCTTCCTTGATCTCACTGTAGAGCTTGTTACCAAGCTTGAGCGTCTTCAAAGCCTGTGCATAAGTTTTATCTTTGGCCTTCGTTAATATGACCATGTCTCTGATTTTCGCACACATCTGAAATGGCTCCCCATTCGTTTTCGTAGAAATACATCCTTTCTCTTCTCTTGACTGTTCTTAACATGCTTCTGCACCTAGTTATCTACACGGGGTCGTTTTAGTATCTTTTCTGACCGAGGCAGCAGCAACGCCTTGTAAACCACAAAAACCTGGAAGATATTGCTATTAGCAATAAGTGCCGCCTTTGTACAATATGAAATTACTATTGAATATTCTGTGTTATTTAATGTGTAAATGTACATTAAGTGTAATAAATAAATAAATAACTAAATAAATAAGTTCTTTACTCAAGAGGGTGATGTCGAATTGTTTGTCAGGCGCAATAATTTTAGGGCCTTGTTTTTGGTCGCCTGGAAGTAGGGAATATATGTATTTGTGAAAGTTACAGATTTCTTAATTTATCTGTTGTTTGTGTGCTAATCCTAGCGTGCATAGCAAATTTCAGCTTTTTAGGACTTCAGGAAGTACCATAGAGGTTTTGATGATCATCAGTGAGTGAGGAGTGACGAAATCGACGTATTTAAATAAAATTCAAGGTATAAATGCTACACAAATGAAACTTATCTTGTTTAATAAATCTGCTTATTAAATCTTATCTTTAGTATTTGGTATCTCTAGTATTATCCAGACCGAAGCTATGAGGGTTCGAAAATACGACGAATTCGTTCGAGAAAAGGTACGTAGTGCCCCACTTCCTTTGGCTCGTCTTGGCGGGGGGCACTACCGTGCCCCCAGATTGGCGTAACTATCGGAACGCAACTTTACAGGATTGGCAAAAAACAAAATTGTGTCAAAAAATTAATATTTTTTGTTGTTTAGAGCATTGTTGAAGAAACTGTTTGATGTAAATACGAGGGGTGGCTGAAAAGTAATCTACCTGACTATGAAAGAAAATACATGGATTAATAATTTATTTTTTATTTTTCAATATAGTCCCCTGCAACTGAAATGCACTTACGACATTTGTCAATAAGTGACAGCATACCATTAAAATAATAATTATTATTTTGTTCGTCAAAATAGTCATTCACAGCGTCCTTCATCTCTTCGTCTGTTGAAAATCTGCGCCCTCTCAAATTTTTCTTTAAATTTTTAAATAAGAAGTAGTCAGAGGGAGCCAGGTCTGGACTATAGGGTGGGTGGTTGATCTCTGTAAAGCCGTTTTTTGTCAGAGATGACCGCGCCTTAAAGGCCGTGTGCGCGGGTGCATTATCATGCAAAATCAAAACGCCTTTGCTAAGTTTGCCCCTCCTGTCTTCTTTTATTTTTTTGCGTAGCTGGTCAAGTAAGTTCGCATAGTATTCAGCATTCATCGTGGTGTTTTTTGGCAGGTAATCTATCATAAGAATCCCCTCAACATCCCAAAAAATGGTTGCCATTAGTTTGCCCGCTGACAGCCGGACCTTAAACTTCCTTGGTGGTTTTTCCCCTTTAAATTTCCATTGCATCGATTCTTGTTTGCTTTCGGGATCCCACTGACGAATCCAAGTTTCATCACAGGTCACTATTCGCAAGATAGTTTCTTCCTCTTTATCCTTTACCAAGTCTAAAAATGACTGACAACATTCCACACGCCTTTGCTTATCAAACGGGGTCAACATTTTAGGCACCCAACGTGCGCTCACCTTGGACATTCCCAAATGTTCATGAATTATTTCATGAACTCGTTCCTTGCTAATGCCAACATCTCTAGCTATTTCCCACTGCTTAATTCGCCGATCGGCAAGGATCAGTTTCTTCACTTTTTCCACATTATCTGCGGTAACTGCAGAAATGGGCCTTCCACTACGGGGATCGTCTTCTAAGCTCACACGGCCTTGTTTAAACTGCTTTGACCAAAACTTTATTACAAATTCGGAAGGACATGAATCTCCGAACACCTTAAACATGCGCTCTCGGATCTGCGTCGGCGTATTCCCTTCTTTACCGAGGAATTTAATCACAGCGCGATACTCAATTTTATCCATTTTTAATTTTATTGCAACTTGATAAAAACGAAGACGCGCCAAAAAAAAATTGAACTCGTAGAAACAAATAAGTGTCATAATTTTTAAAAAAGGAATAAACAAAGAATACGAGAATATAGTGGCCAGTAACATTTTTTAAACTTTCTTTAACAAAGGAGATTTTATATCAGCCACCCCTCGTACAAGTGCAATATTAGTATTAATCGTTTGTGGTTGTGTCGTAATGTGTATACGTCGTTATGTGTCGGGAGCGACAGTGTCAGCAGTTCCAGAATTATGGTGCTCCGCTTCGACTGTTTTCGGTCATGGTGATCACTTTAGATCCTGTCAATAGGGCGCTGATAGCCGTTCAAAAACTTACAGTGGGTCGGGGGTTTCTTCTTTGATTTTAACCCGGCTTGCAAGACTAACCCGTTCAAAAAAACTGGTCAAGTGCGAGTCAGACTCGCATACCAAGGGTTCCGTAATTCGACAGTTTTGGGAACAGTATTTAAAATCTTGCCCAAAACTGTTTATGATAACTAAACATAGAATTGATTGTACCACAAAAGAGAGACTCAAATATTTTTATACCGTACTCGAAATAAAAGTCGTGGATGAAAAATTTAGTTTTGTCATTTTGCTGTCGTGAATTTCTCACCCACTATATTTTTCCTGTAATCTTTACGTAATCTCAAATTACCATGATTTGTTCATATTTTTCGGTTAATTAGTTTCGGAAATAAGGGGGGGACATGCATTTTTATGTGGTTTTTCAAAGATTTCTCGAAATCAGTGCAGGTAAATATAAGAAAGGTACATATATTTATAATCAGCTCCTTAATGTCTACAATTTCATACCCATATTGTGTTTTTATTATACCACATTATGATACAAGTGAGCTGCGTTGGACATTACAGTCGAGGCGGGATTGAAGGCCGAGCCGAAGGCTAGGTGGCAATGGAGCCGAGAGTGTAATGTCTAATGCTCACGCCTTTCATACGACGTTTTTCACTTGCGAGGAAAAATAATAAAATTTCACTGCCTTTTTCTTGCACATAATCGAAACCACAGCTATGAACTGACAAATTTCTTTGAAAAATGGCCGCGGAGATTTTGCTTTTTGCGCAGATGGAAATAGAGGCACTGACGCAAAAAGCCAAATAGCCAAATATTGCCAAACAACCAAATATCAAATATTAACAAACTGAATATTTTTGTATTTACAACAAAAATTTGACTTAAATTGTTGATAAAAATAAATAATTTGATGAATTTAAATGATTATTTATTATATTTTAACTGAGACAGTCTATTTATTCGCGAAAACTATTTCTCAAGACACCAAAACTCTTTGCTAAGATTAAAAAAAAACTGTAACGTAAAAACCACTAGTGCGATAATGTAAAGTAAAAAGCACGCGTGTTTAAAATGCTGCATTATGACCCTAAAAAAGCTGCAATAAGGACCACTTTATAAGCAAGTGTGTTGAAAAAAATTTTTTGTATTTATTTTAGACTTTTTTTTATGTTTCTCATTTGTTATCAACGTTTTTTTAATCGCTATATTTTTTGTGGAATGGGCCAATTATGACCTATAATCGTATTTTTTTTTCATATTTTTCGGTCTATCAGTTTTGGAAATAAGGGGCCTCCCCATAACTCGACGATTACAGGAAAACTATAGCGATTAAAAAAAAGTTGATAACAAATGAGAACATGAAAAAAAATTAAAATAAATAAAAAAAGTATTTTATAACAACACTATATGGATATCAAATTGTAGATACTAAAGAGATTGATTATAAAATATATGCTTTTACTATATTTACTTGCACCGACTTCGAGAAATCTTTGAAAAACCACAAAAAATGTATGTCCCCCCCTTATTTCCGGAACTGGTGGACCGAAAAATATGAAAAGAATTACGATTATAGGTTTTAATTGGCCAATCACACAAAAAATATAGCGATTAAAAAAAATTGATAACAAATAAGAAATAAGAAAAAAGTAATATAAATACAAAAATATTTTATAAAATACAATATGGGTATGAAATTGTATATATTAAGGAGCTGATTATAAATATATATTCTTTTCTTATATTTACTGGCACGGATTTCGAGAAATTATTGAAAAAACCACAAAAATATGCATGTCTCCGCCCTTATTTCCGAAACTAATGAAGCGAAAAATATGAAAAAATCATGGTAATTTGAGATTACGTAAAGATTACATGAAATATATAGAAATTCATGACAGCAAAATGACAAAATTAAATTTTCATCCACGACTTTTATTTCAAGTACGGTATAAAAATATTTGAGTCTCTCTTTTGTGGTACAATCAATTCTATTTTTACTTATCATAAACAGGGCAAGATTTTAAATACCTTCTTCCTGACTGTTCCCAAAACTGACGAATTACGGAACCCTAGTCTGACTCGCACTTGACCGGTTTTTTGGTTCTTGAGAGGGACACGTTGTTAACAATAACAATATGGCTGCGCCGCTTACTTTTGACTAAGAAAAATTATCCTTGCTGTTGTTCAATTTGTTCAGCTGATAGACGGTACCTACTCAGGTGAAGTCGAAAAATATTGGTACAATTGTTTGTTTTATGACTTACCTTATTGGTAATTATAAAGAGGAGACCGGGGAAAAATGACGGATCTTTTTTTTAATCTGTGGAAACAGTTTTTGTCACATAAGCGGAATACTATGGTAATAAAAGATGAATTTTTTAATCATTTTCATTTGAATTGATTGTTTAGTGAATTCTTGAATGAATGAAAACAAAACTGTACAAAGATAAATGGAAAGGAGTTTGGGGTATAGAAGAATTTCTCTCGTTGTTCCACTCTCAATGTAATAATTAAGCTATTGAGGAAACCCTCGTTAAGGCGATGAATTGATAAACTTTTAATTTCAAATCGGCGCCTCAGGGGAGTGGAGTGAGGCGACTTACTCCATACAAATATGCGCTCACGAACTAGCTTATGCCGTAAGGTCGTATACGGCAAAACAGTAATTTTCTTTTAAAATGACAAGTATAAGTAATTTAATAAATCCAATCGGCCATATTTAAGTGTATTTGTAGACTAATTTAAATAAAAAACTTAGAGGCTTCATTCGCTCCTGTTTGTCAGTAAAATAGAAATCTCTGTTTTAAAAGAAGTTTTCTATTTTTTTTTCTCTGCTATAAAAATTAGTCAATCAACTAAATCTTTGAGCAAAATTATGTCAATGAAATGCTTAATTTTGTATATAAATTGGTAATCACATATATTTTTTATCGCTGAGAAAAATGGAGATCCACGTCGCCAAAAATTCCAATGCGTCGCCTTAAGTAGCATTTTTTTCACGGCTCTCCCCTCGCTAAAAGGTAACAGGTAACATGTATGAAAACTACATGACAATACAATAAAAGTACCTGCCGCCATTTCAGATTCCTTTCTCTAATGACTCGGGTTATACGTATCATATTATTACAACAAAACTGAAGACATCACCAACTACCCACATCTCCCCATTTAGTGGCAAATGCGGACAAATGTTATGATGTCACTATTTAACATAATATCGTCGTTACTTTAAACCATATATAAAGTACCGGACACCCTGTTTCAGGCATATTGTCTTACAAGAACCTCGGCTAGGAGTACTGTACTTGTGTTTCGGAACAATCAAACATGTGGAAGTTAGCGTTTGTTCTTTTGGTTTTAGCGTGCAGTGGTTACGGTGAGACAGTCCTTTGTCATAAAAGTTTCTAGCGATTAAGGCGACAATTACTACTGGTGACCCCGGGTACGTGCGTCTCACTCACTCGCACGACTCTTACCGTGTTGATATTATCTCCGTCGCTCGGCCTATCCCTATACACCCGAGAGTAAAACTCTTTTAATAAGTTGCTACAATTTTTTCCGTGTTTTTTTAGTGTCCAAAGGACATAAGAAAAATAAAAAATAAATCTCATTGGAGCTGGTCTCCAGCAATTAGACCCAGGAATATTTCTTGTGATCATAAATAATAATAATAATCATAAATAAAATAGAATATAATAGTATATATTCTTCTTACAGGATATTTATACAAACGATATGCACAAAAAGTTTATTAAATTTTCATTTAAATTATTTAAAACTGAATTACTTACGTGAGCGGGAGCCTTGGCCAAAAAACGCAGCCATGATAACTGACATGATAAAACTTGCACTACTAGTAATAAAGTTTATTATAGCACACTGTGCATAATAAACTTTACGTTTGCTATAAAGTTTATTATAGCACACTGTGCGTAAAATGACTGCTTTACGCACGCTGCGCTTGCGTGCGTAAAGTCGGCATTTTCCGCACTTGTGCTATAAAATATTATACGAAACTCATGCGAGAAACTTTTTCTCGACTCGTGTGATTGCAGCACTCACCTTCGGCTCGTGCCGCAAACTCACACTCGTCAGAAAACGTTTCATCGCTCTCGTATCGTAGTGTACTACGCACGATCGACCGACTTCGGTTGCGTTCACAAAAGTAGTGTCTAGAATTTTTCAAAGTCAAAACTCACGATCGTATCAACCCGGGTGTAAAGGGCTATAGTCCTAAATAATTTTTTAACAAAATTCTTCAAAAATAATCAAAGGAACTTATTTCTTTTTATAATATCTTTAATTTGACTAAGTTTAAAATTATTTCTTTGCAGACTTAATTAAATCGTTACATTAAAGTTCTTAATAAAAATTAAATCTTCTAATCAAGGTACATCGTTCTATATATTATATTGTTAACGATGAACACTTTTCAAAGTTTTTATTTAAAAAACATCTGAATTAAACCCGACCGGCCCTTAATTGTGCCTTTGAAGGTCACCAGTAATTGTAGTCCTCTTAATGGACAAGTGGTGCCTTGGTTATGTGAATGCTTGTATGTGTTTGCATTACGCTTAGTGCTGTAAATGTAACCGACACATAGAGATAGCATGAACTATGATGGGAATAATAATTGAAAATATACATACATTTACTTACTAAGTCTCTATGAAGTAAATTCGGGGCTGCTATATAATTCCATGCGATTAATCAAAAATTGCCAAGGCCTAATTTACCATCTTAGGAAAGTCTTGAATACATTGTTAAACATAGACCAATCTTTCGTACAGACAGTTCTTCGTTTACAGAAAAATAAATACATTGTCAACATGAAAGAGCTATATCTTGTATTCATGTGCAATAACGTTGCTGAAAAAAATTACAAAAACATCAGACATATTAAGTTGACACGTAATGTAGCAGAATTTTGCCAGTTTACCACGATTAACCAAAATTAAAATTTCATGTCAGAATAACCTATGGTCCTTAATCAATCGAATTTTGCAATTTTATTAACAACTAGCTTTTGCCCGCGGCTCCACCCGCGTGTTATTCGGTTTAACGACGTGCTTTTTTCCGGGATAAAAAGTAGCATATGTGTTAAGTTGGGGTATAAGCTATATCCATTCTAAATTTCATCCAAATCCGTCCAGCCGTTTCAGCGTGAAAGAGTAACAAACATACACACACACAAACTTCTAATTAAGTTAGACCGACAAACATAATTAACATTTCAAGAAAATTACGATCCACGGCATGCCATACAAAAAGCGTTATTTTATGAAATAAGTCTTAACACTTTTTACTATGCTTATTATATAAACAAACTCAAATTATAAAAACAAAAATACTTATGATATACATATAATTCCTGTTTAAGAAATAAAATAAAATAAATCAAAATTATTATAATGTACTTTTTAAATCTACAGCTGATGAAGAGGACAATCAAGGAAGTGGCGGTTTACCAGGATTTTTTAATTTTGGAAACAAATTCCCAAATTTATTCAATTTTCCTTCCTTTAAAATGGTAACTATTATTATAGTTTGGCATACATCTAGGTAGTTATTGTGTATTCCGAGCAGTATTTTTTTTTTGTTTTCCCGTACGTACAGTGCTTTAGGTGGTAGAGCTGATGCCGGGCCCGACTGTGGAGGTACCACCATCTTACTCGCAAATCCTCCCGAAGTTATTCGTGGGAGAGTAAGAGGACAGCTCTCAGGCAAAACCATGCGACCCACTATTGCCTGGGACCGATTGATGGCGGTATATCCATCCCCAGTTGCCGGGCCTTTTATAAAACAGACTGGTGACGGGCAGCGGCGTTACTGGTGCAAGGGTTTCGGCACCGCGCTCCCCAAACCGCCTGCCCAGCGTGTGTGAGTATGGTCATTTCTTCCAGGAGGACCTTCAACAGTGGCGAAATCCTGGGAAGGCCTATTTCCAGCAGTCGACGAAACAGGCTGATGGATGGATGGATAGTGTCGGAATGTCGGAAGGGTTAAAATTAAATAAAAGTTGATAACCTGGGAGGCAATTCCGGTGAAACAATCGAAGCAAGATTTTTAAAACTTGAGTTCGACTGATAAAATGCGTTTTTACGATCGAGAAGACTAATTCGACAGACTTAGAATAGTAGGCCTACTGAACGCCTGCTTCTGTTGCGGTCGCTGGGATTTGGGTGTTACGAGCGAATCTACATGTAGCGCCCCATACGAGCGAGCGCCTTTTCCATGAAAATAATGACATTCCGTAAGGCCTCTTGCCATCTTGTAATAACCTTGTTGCTATTTATTATTATCCATCCAATAAATAAATTATTGTTTAAATTAAGGAAGTACGAACAGGCTAAAGTAATTTGGATTTTTATTTCAGCCAATTATTCCCGTTCCCGACCCCAACAAGATCAAGGACATGACGTGTACAGGAGAGAACTCCAAATGCGAAGGTTCATACAAAAGTGAGTCATCCTCCATGAAGATGATTAACGGCGTACTGGTTGAAGATAAAAAAAAAAGCGATGCTGTTCAAAATGTAAATGGAACTGTCACCGAACAACATTCTGAAAAGAATTAAGACAGAACTAATCTTGATTATACTGTAGAAACGAAATAAAAAAACTCAAGGCCAACATCGCCCAATATAGATCGTTTAGTGTTCTTTCTGGATTTCTTGATTTATGAAACGTTAAAAACTGTTGATAATGACAAATAATATTGATTACGAGTGTAGGTATTCCATTGTCTGTTGATATAAAGTTTTTAACAATACCAAAGTTACATTAGATTTAGTAAGTAATATCGGTATACTGTTATTTTTCATCA
Source organism: Ypsolopha scabrella (assembly GCA_910592155.1). NCBI lineage: Eukaryota > Metazoa > Arthropoda > Insecta > Lepidoptera > Ypsolophidae > Ypsolopha > Ypsolopha scabrella. The sequence goes on from OU342963.1 coordinate 24,393,556, forward strand.
TCAAGCCATCAAGATCCTTTGTTTTTGCCGTAAGCTCAATATCATTTGGAACTGAAATGGTTTGGAAATTTTAGCACATTTGATACTAAAGATATAATTATCAAATCAATCGCGAAAATATCAATCTGTGTTTTGTTCACTTTACTGGTGAATTGAGTATCTCATCAATGGTAAATGTAGTTTGTTCAACTATACTGGTGTAAAAAAAAAACTTTTTCACGTCACAAATTATTTGCAAGTTATCGTAAAGCATACTTGCGTCATAGCTTTGTATTATGTACAAAGACAAATGGTTTAATAAATTTTATTCATTTCACTTTTCGTTTTATTGTTAACTGTGTCTTGAGAATATTAATTTTGTATTTTTGTGATATCATTCTGGTAAACGTGTATTTGATAGGCAGAAAATGTTAAATAAATTGATGCGCATCTAATTCATTCGTTTTCTTAACAATCAGGTTAGTTTAGAAGCAGACAGACACTATTGTTAGCTCTTCTTCATAATGGACAATGAAATTCAAATCGTAGAATTCACAGATTCAGCGATTTTCTCAGTAGAGAATAGCGGATTGTTCTAATAATAATGATAGAAACGTGCATTTTAAGCTCATATTAAAATAAAATCAACACATCATATTAAAAAACACATAAACATAATAACAAAACAACATTACAATAGAAATTAAAAAAAACTTAGCTAACGAAATTTTGATGTCGATGTTATTTATTATTAAAAATGGATAATATGAACATGAGCTTAATGTTGTATTGCATGGTTGTCTAGTCTATTGGCTATCATCTGTAAAATAGAGTTGGAGCAACCGCGCACTCTACAGAGCATCAAGGCGCATCTCTTGCGGATGATTGATGAGCAACGGGCTAAGTATCCATAGGTCGTTGTTGATAAGCCTACTTATAATTCTTTTATTTTATTTATTATTCTCACAATTACATTTTTCGTGTAGTAGAAACTCTAAAAAGGCCAATACTTTTTACGGAGATTAATTAATCAACATTTTGTCTTATTTTATAGTTTACAAATTATCTTATTAAAAAAACTAAAAGACCACTAGCGGTCCTTTAATTTTTTAAATTATTGAATCGTGAGTCACTATTTAGCTGTTGGAATATCTTTCTTAGCACGAACTAATAAAGTTCAATTTGAAATTTACAGTTCGGAAAGGAAAGCGGTCCTTTAATTCTATTAATTATTGAACCGTAAGTCATTGGAAAGTGCTCGGAAAATGTTTTTTTCTGCATATCGTGAATTCTGTTAAAACTACGGGGGTCGCCTCGCTCCGCTCCGCTTCGCTCGGCTCCTTAATATGTACTTACATGTCAACCTAACCGCTCCTTCTCTTTTCGCTCGTTGTCGCAACCTATTCCTACCGGTCGAATAAAATTGAATGTAAGGGAGCCGCTAACGGCTATTTAGTCACTTCCTTAAAAAAATTACAATTTTTCATTATTTTTTCGCAGACTCTAATTCCTAAATTAATATTTTCACATAGAAATACTATGTTTAAGCTGCATCCCCTTCTTCATTTTAATAAAATAAACATAAAATAAATGTATATTTTTCTATAATAGTTTATAGCGTAAAGTCGGCATTTTCCGCACTTTTGCTATAAAATATTTTTATACACTTTTGGCAACAGCATACATGGGTTAAATCAAAAAATTTTTTTTTTCTTTGTATATAATTTTGTAGGTCATTCAGAAAAGGGTCAAGCTATTAAATTCTGTTAATTGCATCAAGTACTAGAGGTTTATATTAACGAAAAGCTCACATTTAGACCGCAAATCGACTGAGTTAACAATCGCCTACCCAAAATACTGTACATATTTAAGAAACCAAGAAATTTTGCGAATGATGAAACGATTAAAATTGTCTACTATGTACTATTAGGCATCTTAGCCTGGAGAACTGACCACATAGGTAGTAAAAATGAAAACAGTAGAACTCAAATACAACAAAAAATAGGGTTTTGAAAAAAAAAAAACATGTTATAAATGAGCCCTTTTCCAAAACGACAACAGTGCCCAAAACGTGATAGAAAAAATTCGCTGCATCGAAAAAAACAAAGTGAAGTTGTGTTTTTTTTTCAGTTCAGAATAGTAGACCGCCCAAACGAATAAAGTAAAAAAAATTACAATAATGAATGACCGTTGTAAACATATAAATCTATTATTTTTTTTAAACACTCTCGTGTTTATTTATGTTTAATATTAAGTATTCACTAAAAACAGCAATATCCAACCTTTCCTTGATTCACCATATTGATGGATATATGGCTGAAAGAGCCCAAAGAGTCGTTCTCAAAGTTGCACACTAGAGACCGTTTCGATACCCTACGGATGTCTTCTACATATCTTGGTCCATATCTCTACCACAAAATTAACCAATTCGCTAATATTAGTAAAGCTTTTAGATTCACTTGTAAAAAATAAGTACATTTATGGCTACTCCAGCTAGTCTAGCATAGCAAACCATATCGAGCTCGATAGAGCTTGATACAGTGCTCTGTCTCACTCTGTTGATCTACTTAGAGATGGATCGACAGTCTATATTCCAAAGCGATGGATTTCGCAATAAAAACATCATCTTAAAGAATAAAGACTTACGATATTTTCCCATAAACTACTTCAGTAATTATTACAAATCTCTCTTCAAACAACATTTAAACCCACCGATACTTACATACCTTGACGATACGATAGCATTACCTTGTTGCGAGATAAATCGGGTTTCGCCAGAGTCTGTGAAGCCTAACCAGCCTTTGAACACGACCTTTTTCGCACGTTCTTGTCGTACGTGTTCCACTTTTCATCACTAGTTATCAAGTTTTTCAAAAATGGTTCGGTTTCATTACGTCGTAATAAAGAATCACAAATGAGTACATGGTTCATTAAGTTTCTTTCAGTTAGCTCATGAGGCACCCAAATATCGAGCTTCTTTGTGTACCCAGCTTTTTTCAAATGCGCCAAAACTGTTTTGTGGTCAATCCTCAGTTCTTCAGCTACATCGTAACTACATATATGCTGATCTTGCGCCACTTTTTCAAAAATGGCACCCATTTTATCCGTAACAGGGCGCCCAGAACGAGGTGCATCTTTGACATCAAAATTTTGAAAACGCTTAAACCAAATTTTTGTTCTACTGTCACAGACACTGCACTAGGTCCATAATATTCTCTGTCTACGGTCCATAAACATCAAACATTTTTTTAGCGGCTTGCGTTGCATTTTTACCTTTTTTGTGGTAAAATTTTAAAATATATCGAATTTCTTTGTTAGATTTACTCATCTTAACAGTAAGAAAAACAAATGAAAATCACACATTTTACCTAATTTGAATTTGGAATAAACTTTTTAATCATACCACCAGACAGTTTTTCCCCAACCTTACATTGGCGTAACTAGGATTTGTACCTGGGGGGGGGGGGGGGGGGGGTTAAATGTTCTAAATTGTATTAAATTAACTAAATTCTTAGATATACAGATACATAGGTATAGTCTTTATTTAGTTAGCACAGTACCAACACAGTAAAACAAAAACATTATACTTACAAAACTTAAAAAGGCCCTGACTCTGCGTGTGTTGCAGTCAGTAGACTACCCCAGCTGTTATTATGCCATTGTTAGTATGTCGGGCATAGTTTCAAAATTTTTTGGTTAACACTTACATAAATAAATACGACTAGTTACAGTATAATACTTACTATTGTACTACTATTATTAATATAACATAGGACGTAAATAAACATACATAGAAAATTAATAACCAATATGTGTTCATACATTACATACACGCAGTTAAGTTAATATATACATATAAAGTAGGCAGATGATAAATTTTCTAATGCAATACTATATGTATATACAGATAAATAATTGTAAATTTTGATTCGAGTGCGAAATGGTTGATATTTCGAGTCGCGACTCACGACTGTTTTTTTTTTTTGCTGAGACGCTAAGATAGGTTCGATAGAATAAATAATATGTTCTTTTTATTGTACATGTACATAGTAACAGTGAAAGAATATTACATTTGTAACATTGTTCTCTAGTCCCTAGACTCGGATTCCCTTTATACTGTGCAGGTTACAAGTCTCTAACGCTCCGCAATTAGGTACATTTTGTAATAACTTTAAAACAAGCATAATTTTAATATCTTCAAAGTAACCAAACCAAAACAAAGACATAAACCTTATTTTTACTAGCTTTTGCCCGCGGCTCCGCCCGCGTGTATTCGGTTTAACGACATGCTTTTTTCCAGGATAAAAAGTAACACATAGGTTATCAAATCTAATCAAATCAAATCAAAATATTTATTTTGTAAAATAGATACATAAGGTATACTTTCTACAAGTCAAAGTTAATTTTAACAATATATATCTTTAGAATATAAAAAAATAAGTAAAGGATATATGAATATAATTTGCAATATTCCGCTAAACAATTCTGAGCGGGCGCGGCTGCGGCATCTGCAGAGGGCTCCAAGAGGCGCAAATATGCGGCCTTAGGAGAGGGCTACATGTTTGTGCCCTTCGGCGTAGAGACTCTCGGGCCATGGGGACCAGAAGCGCGACAACTCTTTAAGGAGATCTCGTCGCGCCTGATCGACGCTTCAGGTAACCAAAGGGCTGGGGCATATTTTGGTCAGCGGATTAGCCTCGCGATCCAGCGAGGCAATGCCACCAGCCTTTTGGGTACCTTGCCCAACGACGGTAGCGATCTGGCCAGCATATTTTATTTATTCCAATAGGTGTCCAAAATTTCCCTTTCTTTTATTTATTTGTATAATATTTAAATTGCTAGGTAATTTTAATTTTTAATTAGTTTAGTTTTGATTAAATATGTTAAGTAAGATGAAAAAAAACAATTCTTGTCGTGCTATTCAAAATGCAGACTCGTGCACCGCCCGCCCACCCGCATAAAAACATGCAACAAGCAAGCGATACAAGCAAAGCAATCTTAAATAACAAGCAAGAAAACTTATCGACACGTGTTTCGCCTCTGAACGAGGCATCCTCGGGATGTGTTGCTAGCGCGGCTTCTCCGCAGCAACTGATGTGTTGCTCGCCCAGCCGCTCCGCAGCAACTGATGTTGTTCGCCCGACAGCTCAGCAGCTAGTGACGAGCCGCCGACCAAAACTCGCCTTTTATACACCGGCCTGACTAGTTGTTTGGTGGGGAAAATGGGGAGACGAAAACATGCGTAACAGTGGGGTAGTGGTAAAGTTAGTTTGTTCGTTTAGTAAATCAGGGTTATTCTTGTTTTTTAGTATTTCTAATTGTTCTAACACACACATTCTTAAACCTTTTTTACAAATATGTTTTACTTCAAATGAATGGTTATCAGGCAAACTATGACCGGGCTCTAATAGATGTTTTGCGAAGTGTGATTTTTCAGGATGATTATTTCTATGGGCTGAGATATGTTCTTTGTACCTAGTTTCAAAACTGCGACCTGTTTGACCTACATAGACACCGTTACAATCATTGCAAGACAATTTGTAAATACCAAATAATACAAAAATACTGCCTTCAAGCCCATTTATTGTCTTAGGAACAAAGATGACTTAATATCAAAAATTCAGAATGTCCATTTGCCCTCTAATGCGAAGTTGATATCTTTAGATGTAGATAGCTTGTTTACCAATGTTCCTTCCGATGAGTGTTTGATTGTTATTAGAAATTTACTAGAAAAACAACGTCTTCACACTAACGAAATTGATGACCTCATTAGCCTTGCATCAGTTTGCATGCGTCAAAATTATTTCAAATTCAATGATAGATTCTATATGCAGAAAGAAGGTTTAGCGATGGGTTCACCCTTAAGTCCATTAATGGCCGATATTTTCATGGATAGTTTTGAGAACAAACACATTGTCAGTAGTTCGAATATTTTGTATTATTACAGATACGTTGATGACATCATTATTTGCTGGACTGGTACTTGTAGACAGCTCGATGTATTTGTTGACAAATTGAACAAAATTCACCCCAAAATAAAATTTAAATTAGAAGTCGAACAAGAAAACTCCCTTAATTTTCTAGATTTAACGATTACTGGGGCACAGAATAAACATGAATTTCAAATATACCGCAAGCCAACACACACCGATACTGTAATACCTTCTTCATCTTGTCACCCTTGGGAACATAAGCTTGCAGCATTTCGTTGTTATGTTCACAGATTGATGACGGTGCCTCTAAGTCCTGACAACTTTGAAAAAGAACTCAACATAATATATCAGATTGCTGTGAATAACGGGTATAGTGCAGAAATGGTTGATAGATTAGTCCACAAAAAACAGAATATCATTATTAGAAACAGTTTGTCTGCTTTACAGCCTGAAAGTACGAGTGTTCAGAAATATAAAACAAGCATAACTTATCTAGGTCCAATTTCTGAACGGGTTGCGAAGATTTTTCGGCGTTGTGGGGTTCGCGTTGCATTCAGAACCAAAAATAAGATAAAACGTATTTGCAATGGTAAGGACAAATTGGATAAAAAACAACAGTCTGGTATTTACAAATTGTCTTGCAATGATTGTAACGGTGTCTATGTAGGTCAAACAGGTCGCAGTTTTGAAACTAGGTACAAAGAACATATCTCAGCCCATAGAAATAATCATTCTGAAAAATCACACTTTGCAAAACATCTATTAGAGTCCGGTCATAGTTTGCCTGATAACCATTCATTTGAAGTAAAACATATTTGTAAAAAAGGTTTAAGAATGTGTGTGTTAGAACAATTAGAAATACTAAAAAACAAGAATAACCCTGATTTACTAAACGAACAAACTAACTTTACCACTACCCCACTGTTACGCATGTTTTCGTCTCCCCATTTTCCCCACCAAACAACTAGTCAGGCCGGTGTATAAAAGGCGAGTTTTGGTCGGCGGCTCGTCACTAGCTGCTGAGCTGTCGGGCGAACAACATCAGTTGCTGCGAAGCGGCTGGGCGAGCAACACATCAGTTGCTGCGGAGAAGCCGCGCTAGCAACACATCCCGAGGATGCCTCGTTAAGAGGCGAAACACGTGTCGATAAGTTTTCTTGCTTGTTATTTAAGATTCCTTTGCTTGTATCGCTTGCTTGTTGCATGTTTTTATGCGGGCGGGCGGGCGGTGCACGAGTCTGCATTTTGAATAGCACAACAAGAATTGTTTAGCGGAATATTGCAAATTATATTCATATATCCTTTACTTAGTGATGGACTTCCGCAAGGTAACGCCTATTTCAATTAATTATAAAAAAATATATAATAATACGGGACATAAAATATGCACCTATATAAAATAGAGGAATCTAGGAATGAAAATATTATATATACATAATGCAATGAACAAATAAGTTGATAAATAAATACAGGAAATTCATACAAAAAATATGAAGGTTGGGCTACTAAAATGTAATAAAGTTATACACCTGCATAAAATATAGAAATATAGGAATAAAAATAATTATAAGTTGGAGTATAAGCTATATCCATTCTAAATTTCATCCAAATCCGTATACACACACACACACACACGCACCCTCACGCACAAACTTTCGCATTTATAATATTAGTAGGATAGTAGGATAGGATAGGATAGGATAGGGTAGTATACACCTGCTCAAAATATGATAGATTACGTGCATGTTTAGCGTGCGTAAAACTACATATTTCGCACTGGTGTTTTATGATTTTCTTCTAACGCCATTTAGGGGAAACCGGTAACCAGGTCTGTCTGGCCGTCTGTCACAGAGTCCCAACCGTACGTGTTACTATGGCGACAAATAATAAAATTTTAAAAATATGTGTTTATTCGGATGATTATTTTATTACATATAATTCATATTAAACAAGTGAAAAACAGATATTGAGGGAATAAGATCGCGCCTTGTTGAATTGAAAGGTATGCTGATTTAAGAAACCTATTTCAAACGATATTTTACTAGTTGTTTGGAAAATAATTCAATATTTTATTATATTTCTTGAATATTTGATTCTTTGTTGACATTATATTTTAAAAGTCTTTACTGGTATGGTTCATGTTAATCACGTAACCTTTCGACAGTATTTTTTTGGCGAATAAAATAAATCAATTCTGCCTTAGATTAACTAATAAAATAACGTATTAAAATAAAAAAATATATAAAACTGGTATTGAGTGCAAAAAATAATTAAAAATATCTAAAATCAAGATCTCCCATCTAATAATAGAGTAGTAAAAACATCGCGTCTGTACACTGAATATTTTTTGTGAATTAAAAAAAGCTGTCTATTTGCGTGTCTGTCTGTTCCGTTTCGAAGAGAACCACTCAACGGATTTGGATACGGTTTTCTTCATTATTATCCTACTGATCCTGATCAACATATAGAGTATAAGAGTGTATTCATAAAATACCCCTCAAGCCGAAAACGGGACAGAGATTAAATAAACGTGGGCGGAGCTACGGGCGAAAGGTTAGTCAATAATAAAACCACGAAAATTGTATGAAGCCGTGTGCAGGAACGCCAAGTAAAAAGCTGACGATAATAGTTTTATTTTATGCGCAAATAAGAGACACATTGATGGAAAGACACTTCCCAAGAGCGAAGCCGCGTGGAAAGGCTAGTAGTCAATATTTTCATCGAAATATGAAATCGTATAAAATGCAGGTACACATGGTCAATTACAAAAAGTTAACCATAGAGAATTGAATTTTTCCGTTCGTTTCCTTTTTAATCTACTAGCTTTTGCCCGCGGCTCCAACCGCGTTAATTTTGTTTTCAGATAGTATAGTATCGAATCTCTTAATATTTTTCACTATTCTTAGTATTTTTCGAGTCAATTATTTATAGTAGGTACGTTTATATTTCACTTTGACTTTTGGTTATCATGAAACAACCAATCGATCAATATACAAGGTGAAATTTATTCAACCGACCACTTTTTTGTGCGAGGTTCAGTAGACGATATAGGGCATATATAAGTGCTTTCGGGGGGATTATCAAGGTTTGTGCAACTGCGACAAATTTTTTCTTTCAGGTTGCTCATTATAAATAAGCGAACACAACTGTACATTTCCAGGTGATAACAAAACGATGATTGTGCAATAAATAAAAGCACACGAAAATGGCGTGGTTAACTTTAGCGTAGAATAGAATAGAATAGAATAGAATATCCATTTATTTATCTACCACAACACAATAAATTATAAAAACAAATTATAAAGTCAAACACAAGGAAATAACATAAAAGAATAAAACAATGTGACTAAAGCTAAATGAAATTAAAAAGCGTAAACAATTGCGTTAGTGGTGTGTGTGTGTGTGTGTCTGTTGCTACGCCTCCCGTTGCTATACGCGCCGAGCAGTGTCTTTCTGTGTGTGTGTGTGTGTGTGATCCGTACGTGCCGAGCGCGTGCGATGAGCTTTTTCGGTGCTTCGGTTTTTATGATGATGCAATGTAGTGATTATTTTAATTCACCTTTCCCCATCAAATATTTCTGCTAATGTGCTTGAGACTTCACAATAAGGTTCTCTGTGGTTGACTACACCTTCCATAAAAAAATGGTCGGTTGAATTAATTTCACCCTATATTTATTTCCATAAATCACAAGTACTTAAATGTTAAGATCTTATTTTATATTTACAATAGTTCCAATATGATTTTACTTATACGGTGTAGCAAAGTAAATTCTTAATATTAATTACACTATTCAAATAACTTCTACATAATATACAGGCTGACTTTTAACCTAACCCCGATAATTTAGTATTTTGTGGAAGAATAGAAACTGATTTTATTAAAACCATTCAAAATCATATTCATAATTATTTTTTAAAGTTTGAGCCTTTTGAACTTTTTGTAAAATCCAAAAATCATGGTCACCCGAAGAGATAATATAATTAGATCACGCAAAGTTATTTTTATTATTGATTCCACTATTTCGGACTATTTTCAACTTTTTCCGTATGGGAATGGCTAGGATAACCATACATTTTATTTCCAAGTAACATTTTTTAATAATATTTTGACTTTTAATTACAATTGTTTTTACACTTAAAATGTGTTCTACTAACGTTTCTTAATAACCTCTAAATTTATCGGGATTTGTTTGAAACTCAACCTGTATACACACATGGACTCTCATTTTATAACAAAATTATCATTTATTACAAGTATTATTTATACTATCCATAAATTTATAATTACAATTATCTATATTCTATTATATGATATTATTGTAATTTTTAATTTCTCTGTAAAATTATTTTAATTATAAGGATATATTTATAATTTTATTCCTTTTTAGACATGGGTAAACTATTGTTTTTTTTTATAGAAGCATAGATAAACTATTGTCTATGATAGCAGCCAGTTTAGTAGACCTGGCATAAATGGTGGTGTTTATGCTAGGAAGCTCTTAGTCAAACTCGAAACACTCCAGAAGTTTGAAAATTATTTTATATGTGACCGCCTCTGTAGCTGAATGGTAGAGCGCTCGTCTGCTAACCTAGAGGTGGTGGTTTCAATCTCAGTCATCATCACTGAATTTAAGTTCAGTCTACGTGCTTCGGAACGTACGTTGATCTGTTGGTTCATTTATGCCCGAAATACAGCGATAGGGTTCACTACCCATCATGTTCGGAAAGTAACAATTTTCGGGGAAAATGTGACTCGCACTTCACACTTAGAAGCACCTCTGACTCCCCGTCGGGGATTCATGTTATATCGGTATTGTATTTTATATGTCTGATCCTATGTCTGTGTCCTTAGAGAACTGTCCATTCCCAGGAAACAAACAATAGCCTTCGTCCAAGTAAAGGTTACAACAGTGAAAGATTTTTTAAAAATCGGTTCCGTACTTATTTATAACTATGTCCCTAGGGAACAAAGACTTTGTTCCTAAGGCACTGCCCAAACTGCCCAAGCTCAGGGAAATATATGCCGGGTGTAAATAGATTGCTACCATTACATGAAACCACGTATACTACCGACCCTACTGAAACACTTTTCCCAAGAATCATACCCGCGGACACCCTTACTTTGGGAAATAATTGGGTTTCAAACAAAAATGGTAGAATATGTGGTTTCATTTAATAGTAGCAGTCTATTTACACCCGATATAGCCTATGTCCAAGTCAAGATTCTAACAATTACAACAATAAAAGGATTTTCAAAATCTGTTCAGTTGTTCCAGAGATTACCCGCTTGAAATTAATTAACAGTTATGTCCCCAAGGAACTGCCCGTTCCCAGAGGCTAACCTATGTCCAAGTGAAGAGCCTAACCATTACAGCAGTAAAAGAATGTTTAAAATCGGACATCCAAACTTACGAACTAACAAATTCAAAAACTGATAAACATCTTTTTATAATATTTGTGTAGAAGTGTAGATACACAAAGTTCGAAGACAGAGATACACATACCTATTTTTTTATAAGCCATAAACTGAAGTCAGATGTGTATAATTACTTAAACCTGGCTGTAATCACTTTTTCAAGCTTAAATAAGCAAGAGGTGTCTCAGGATCATTGTCAATGGAAATTACATTTTTTAGTAAAACCTCGTAGGAAAAGCAATGGATAATCCCATCAATATCCGCTCTGGGTTCTCGAAACAAACAAAAAACGTCAGTGACGCAGACAGAGAATTAAGACGTATTATTTTCTGTTCTATTTATTATTATACATAATGTCTTTAAATTACTTAAGTTGTTTTCTTTCAGTACATAAATGACTATCCTTTTACCCACGGCCATGCCTGCGCCGCGGAGTTACTCTCTTCTACTTTTTCTTCGACTTTATTCAAACACATATACCGGTTGAAAATGAACCCTCTAGCTATAACAAGGGAAACTGTTCTATGTTCAAAATAAAAAACATACAGCCAGGAACACAGATCCGTCCGGTCTATAATGCCTGAATGCAGTTTCAGGTGTGACTAAGAATCTTGCCATTGCAATCTTAACCCGATGCACTAGGATGCATTTCACTCAAAATGCACTTGAATTTTTTCACTACAAACGGTGGTTGCGAGCCTCCGGGCTTGCTCCTGGATAAGTTCTAGACATAAATCTCTGCAAAAGACTTGCAGGTGTTGCACAAAAGTAAGAAAATCACAGCTGCATAGCCCATGAAGCCCACGGCGCAAAACTTAGACTTCTAGTAACGTAACGTCGATCCTAGGCTAGCTAGGCTTTCTTAATCTAGAAACGTTCGTGACGAATGTAGAGATCATGTCACGTTTTTTTTTGTATGTGTATATGTGTGTGTGTGTGTGTGTGTGTGTGTGTGTGTGTGTGTGTGTCTAGTTAGTGTACGAACATTTTATGAACATTTTATTTATTTACATTATAAAGCTGTGTGTCATCCGTCACCGTCTTGCCCGCCGGACTCTCAGACGGCGAAAGCAGCAGCAAATATGTTAGCGAAAAGCGTTTTCATACTTTAGTTTTGTTTTGTGGCCGTAGCAACGAAATTAACCCAAATACTTTATCTTGGGTTTTTCATAATAACTCCACGGGTGTGTTAGCACCTCATTTATCGATTCACAAAGTGCTTTTCCTCGTTATAAACGACCCGTCGTAAAATGAAACGATCGATAAAAGTCGCCTGAATATATGTGGCAAATACATGCAATGTCGTAACGGGGAATTCCAGTGAATTTCAGCCAAGGTTGCGGCAAGTACCTTGGGCGTGGAATCACATAAACAAAAATTATGTGCGGCGCGCCCGAAGTGTCGCTACGCTAAGTGTCTTAATAGGAAACCCCAGTAAATTTCAGCGGAATGTGGGCGTGTAATGATATAATTAGAAATTATGACTGCGACACTGCGGCGCCCGTAGGCGAGTTTACGGGCGCCTCGCAGGCGAGCACCCGCTGTGTAACGTTCGACTGCACTTTCGTATGTTGCGACGTATTCGCTGATGGGCTCCAAGCCGCTGTCGATAAGCCTGAGTAAAATACATGATTTTTTCTTCAAAGATAGCACAGTCGCCGCACCTGATTCCATTGTGTGACCGGGAGCTCCATGCAGCGTTGGAGAGTCACCTGCACCGCGGTTTTATCGGTAGCTCGATGGTGCGACGACTCCGACACGAAGTCTTTTAAGATTATATGTAACGTAACGTCGTTCGTAAGCTCACCTGCTCGTAGACCTTTGCTACAGACATTCCTTAATCTTGAAACGTTCGTGACGAATGTAGAGATCATACCACGTTTGTATGTGTATATGTGTGTGTATGTATATAGTTATCGTACACGTACACGTATGTTGCATAGGTAAGATAGTATGACGTGAACATGTCTTTACTACGTTTACTACGACCGTCGTCATGTAGCAGTCAGCATGTCAGCAATGATAGTATAACGTTAGGGTGCCGGAGCAGCAAGCGCAAGTACGAACGTCTGATATATGCACTCTGTATCAATGCGCCGCAACGCTCGAGACACATCGATGGTGTAATGTTGCATAAACATTATTTACATTATGAAAGCTGTGTGTTATCCGTCACCGTTCTGCTCGGACCCTCGGACGGCGAGATGTTTCGCTATGTTAGCGAAAAGCGTTGTCAAACTTTACTTTTGTGTAGCAACCAAATAATCCCAAATACCTTATCTTCGGTTTTATAAAAACTAGCACGGGTTCGTTGCTACGTCATTTCGTGATTCCCGAAGTATTTTTCCTTGTTAGCCAAACGATTAAACCCATAGGTATAGGTCAAATAATTATTTGACTTATCGACCCGTTGTAATGAGGATAACGATCACTAAAAGGTATGTCGCTAGGCAGGACCATGTGTGGCAAGGCCGAATGATGTCATTGGGAATTCACCTGAATTTCAGCCAAGGTTGCGTCTATCGTGTAGTTAATTAAACATTCTCGCCGCGCCCCGTTGCTATGCGCACCTTTGAAAACAAAATCACGGCAGGACTTTTGTATGTTGCGACGTGTTCGCTGATGGGCGCCAAGCCGCTGTCGATAAGCCTGAGTAAAATACATGGTTTTTTCTTCAAAGATAGCACAGTCGCTGCACCTCATTCCATTGTGTGACCGCGAGCTCCATGCAGCGTTGGAGAGTCACGTGCACCGCGGTTTTATCGGTAGCTCGATGGTGCGACGACTCCGACACGAAGTCTTTTAAGATTATGTATAGAACTTGAAGAAAATAATGTTTAGAGCTCAGAAAAGCGAGCGTATCGAATAAACGCTACGGGCAGCTCGACCGAAGATTCCTTCGAGCATATCGACCATACTAAATCCGAACACTATATAAATCCGCCGCGTAAACGCCTCATAGCGTCGTCAGCAGTAACAATTCTCACGTGTTATCTCTGGGGAAATGAATCAAAAATAAAACGCGATTTTGATCAATTTGGATTTAATAATTACAAGACTCCAGATAACGTTTACTATTCCAAAATGTTCGTTGCGTTATTTTGAGATTACGTCAAGAGTGAATAACAAACTATTGCTGCTAGGCTACATGCACATGTAATGTGCATCGGACCGATGTGCAGATATAGACGTCACGCTGCAACTTGTGCAACAGATACTGCACTCTAATAGGTCGAGCATAACGGCTTGGGAGTTAGCACCATTGCATGATAGAACTGTGTCTCCTGAGTTCAAAAATACCACTCCCCGCTCCCCCCGACCCTTAACTTTGGAGTTATAGGCCGTACGGACTTGTGTCATTGGGTGTATGTTTTGTGACTTTTGTCGTGATTCATAATTTAAAAAAAAAGATATCGTCCGCCAAAGAAGCAAGCACTAATACTCCGGTGACAGAGACGACGCTCTACAAAACCTATGTGTACATTAGATAGCCTATGTACATTATTTACCGTCGGCAATATGTACGGTCTATTATCAGTCACATGTCGCGACGCGTAGGTTGGCCATTTTTTCGAAATTTTATAATTTATAGATTTGATTGAAGTTTATTGATGGAACTCCATTATAGTAATGAAAAGTCTTACATGTACTAGTTCCATAGTGTTTATTTCTTCTCTTAGCGACCGGTTTCGTTTAAAACATCTTCAGGCACAGATCTCCAGGCATGCGTAACATCACAAATTACCTAAAACTTGGTAAATTACAACACAAGGGCGACACAAATCAAGCCGCTAAATTAAATTATGCACTCCCGCTGATTGCAAAACTCAAATTTAAATGTTTTGTTCTTTAAGGTGGTAAAACCGAATACCAGTGCAAAATGCACAGCATAATATTGTTTTCCTTACTTTTGAATAAAAAGTATGCAAAAATTGCGTTTTAAATGCGTTAAATTTATTACTAATAATAGGGTTCTCGCATTAAAATTATGTTATTTTATGCCTTACATTTTGACTACATTCGATTACAACGATAAATACGCTTTTAAGTTTGTTAATCGAATGCAATCAAAATGTTAATCATAAAATGATAGAATTTGAATGTAAAACTCCGCTAATTGCCTTAAAACGCAATTTTTGCATACTTTTTATTCAAAAGTAAGGAAAACAATATTATGATGTGCATTTTGCAGCGGGATTCGGTTTCACCACCTTAATTATAGAATATGTTTAACAATCTGAGTAAATTTAAAACTTATATATATTGCCGTCTTTAAGATAAAGCTGAAACAAATAACGTTAAGAAAATGCTATACGAGGTTTTTTGTATGGGCTGTAATTTATTTTTAGCTTTATTATTTGGCGAGATAGAGACTATAGTAACACATACACTGTGAAAATTTCAATTGTCTGCGTATTACGGCTGAAGCTGTAGAACCCCGTTACAGACGGACGGACAGACAGACAGCGGAGGCTTAGTAATACACTCCCGTTTGAAACCCTTCGGGTACGGAACCCTAAAAAATGAAAAATAAGTCTGAAATATTTGGAAAACTCGTCTTGAGTGTCAAATGAAACTTAGGCTGAGATTCAGAGTGCATTTTGAATCCGAACTCAATCTGACAAACGTCACTAGCATAAGATCACGTCGCTTTTTGACTTTTGTAAGATTGAGTTGCGACTCAAAATGCACTCTGACAGCCTTAGCATAGGTAGGCTGACCTCGTGCCCCCTGGCTGCCCTTGACTGACGACCTGCAAGCTAAAACGGCCTATATAAAGGGTGTTTTTTTTAGAGGTATAGAACTTTGAAATGGAATAAAACAAAGATGATTTTTTTTATTGATATGAAATTTATTTTATTCGTAAGATAATCTTCTGGCATTATAATTTAAATATGACTTCTGGCATATGTCCGCCACGGCTGGCTCGGACGTAGTCTAATCTGGAGGTCCAATTTTCGATGACTTTTTCCAACATTTGTGGCTGTATATCGGCAATAACCCGCCGAGTGTTGTCCTCCAAGTGGTCAATTGTTTCGGGCTTATCGGCGTAGACTTTTTTCGTTCATCAATTGAACAACCATGATGTGCAGGAGTTGTGGTTTCAACAAGACGGCGCAACATGTCACACAGCTCGTGCCATAATTAATTTATTGAAGGAAACGTTTGGTAACCGCATAGTTTCACGTTTCGGACCCGTGAATTGGCCTCCAAGATCGTGCGATTTAACGCCACTTGACTATTTTCTGTGGGGATATGTGAAGTCGCAAGTCTACGCCGATAAGCCCGAAACGATTGACCACTTGCAGGACAACATTCGGCGAGTTATTGCCGATATACGGCCACAAATGTTGGAAAAAGTCATCGAAAATTGGACCTCCAGATTAGACTACGTCCGAGCCAGCCGTGGCGGACATATGCCAGAAGTCATGTTTAAATTATAATGCCAGAATACTGTCTTTCGAATAAAAGAAATTTCATATCAATAAAAAAAATCATCTTTGTTTTATTCCATTTCAAAGTTCTATACCTCTAAAAAAAACACACTTTATAAGGTCCTACAATTCAAAGTGAAAAAAATTCAACAGATGATATAGTATCCCTAATAGACCACATTCCACCGAAAAAAAAATCTTGTCGCTTACTTTTTTTTTAATTTTCCATAGAAATTGAGTCAGCTGATTGAACCACTTTGTACTGGGAAGTGAAAAAATTATTTGAGCAAAAAAATTTTTCTTCTTCTGGAATTTGATCAGTGAATGATATATGATCTACCCTAGAAATATTTTCACTTATTATTGTTTAGCTCCTGTTACTCACAGCGTAATATAATATACCCTAAAACTTTGCATGAAGAAACTCTCTAGATAACATAAAAGACAGACAGACGGTGCATTTTATGTTTACAAAGAAGAAGATCTAGAATAAATAATTATTACCTTACACCTATAAAAAACAGGTTTCCTGTTTCTAGAGTCATTGCCAATAATCTTTACAAAGAGTATCACTGTTATATTGTTTGTTTAAAGTTAACGAATAAACATGTGGAAGATAAGTTTTGTTCTTCTGGCCATAACTTGCAGTTGCTACGGTGAGATTTTTTTTACGGCTGCCGTCTAATTAAAACTTTTGTAGTGAAGCGAGTCTGAAGGCGTCCAATAAGAAAATTGCCGTAATTTGTGACAAGTAACCAACCTTTTATTTGATTGAACTTAAATTACTTGATTTTTAGGGTTCCGTACCCAAAGGGTAACCAACGGGATCCTATTACTAAGGCTCCGCTGTCCGTCCGTCCGTCCGTCTCTCACCAGGCTGTATCTCATTAACCGTGATAGTATGACAATTGAAATTTGCACAGATGATGTATTTCTGTTGCCGCTATGACAATAAATACTAAAACCAGCCAAGTGGGAGACGGACCGCGCACTCTCATACAACAGACATGATTTTTTTGCCATTTTTATAGAAAATGGTACGGAACCCTTCGTGCGCAAGTCAGACTCACACTTAGCCGTTTTTTTTGTTATTGTATTACCCCGTATTATATTAATTTAAAAGAAAAATTATGTTTATTTATAACTCATGTACTTTGCCACAATATACTTGTATTAAATATTATACCCAACCGGTTTCGCTATTCAGCATTCTCAAGGGCTTAACTACAATATTTATTTAATTACATTTTCAGAATCTACAAATAAAATACGTGCATATATATATAGGTATATATAAAAGAAAAATAAAAGCGTTTAACTGATTTTTACATTAAAATTGACAGGTTATAAGTGCAATATATGGATTACTATACAGAGAAACTAACAAAAACAAATAACCGCGATGTGTTTCGATTTCTCCAATAGAGTCGTCATCAGTCGAATAATGGAAAATTAAATATATGACACATATATATAAAAATAGTGAAATCTGTTGATATTACAATTTTGCAATAAATGGTGCATAGGTGGTAGAGCTGATGCCGGGCTCGACTGTGGAGGTACCACCATCTTACTCGCAAATCCTCCCGAAGTTATTCGGGGGAGAGTAAGAAAACAGCTCTCAGGCAAAACCAGGCGGCCCACCATCGCCTGGGACCGATGGATGGCGGTATATCCATCCCCAATAGCCGGGCATTATATAAACAGACTGGTGACGGGCAGCGGCGTCACTGGTACAAGGGTTTCGGCACCGCGCTCACCAACCCACTGGCCCAGCGTGTGCGAGTATGGGAATTTCTTCCAGGAGGACCGCCAAGAGTGGCGAAGTCCTGGAAAGGCCTATGTCCAGCAGTGGACGAAACAGGCTGATGGATGGATGGATGAGGTGCATTATATACCTAATGAATTCACTTCATATCCTACTGCTTAGAATAGTGATACCACGACTTATTTATCCCAAAAATTAACTAACGCAACCGAATATAGTACTTGCCATCAATCTTTTATGAGGTAGTGCAGTATAGCTGTCCATTCAGACATTATATGACACATTGATAAGAAAAACACAAAAAAATATCAGTCAGTGTGCATTTTTAGTTATAAAAGTGTATTAAAATAGTACAATAAAAAAACAAAATTATAATTAAAAACAATATCATTGAAGAAACATGATTACTTACATACGTAAGCCCATTTTCTCTGCCTTATTAAAAAAAACATTGTCTTTGCCCGGCGCAGATTATGGTTTTACTATATCTAATATAAATTTAAATTTTACAGGTGCCGAAAAAAAAGAAGAAGACCAAGGGAATGATTTCAGCAAATTGTTTAATAACTTTGGAGGTTCCGAAAATAAGAACTTTCCACCTCTACCGCCTTTCCCAAAACTACCTTTTGATTTTCCTATCAATAAACCGGTGAGTACAACATTGAGTATGTACCTATATTTACAATAAATCTTCGTCGCTTGACGGGGAATCAAGTTGCGAATGCGCTAAATATACCTAAATAAATAATTACAATCACAAGAACTATAATTCTTCAAAAATAATTTGTTGTTATAATAGGTATTATTTTGGTATTCATTTAGTTAAAGTTCTTAATAAACATTCAAAATTCTAATCAATGTACATCACTTTAGACACTGTCGTTTATTATGTTATTTATTTAAATATAACAGAAGCTGCTAAGAGCGGGAATTCGTGGAAATCTCTACCGCTGGTTCTCTGCCTACATTACTAATAGAACACAGGTTTTCTGTACCAAGTGGTGTCCCTCAAGGATCTTTGCTAGGGCCGCTTCTTTTTCTTATTTTTATTTCAGACATTGACTCTTGTTTCATGAATTCAAGCGTTCTTATTTTTGCAGATGACATGAAGATCTCTCGATCAGTAGCGAATGTTAATGATGCACGTGCCTTACAAGATGATCTTTTACGTCTTGATAACTATTGTTTTCTCAAAAAGCTTGATCTTAATCCATCAAAACGTTCTTGTATCTCTTTCACACGGAAACTCAATCCCAACATTTTTAACTACACTTTGAGAAGTCGTGCTCTGCAACATATGTCTGAAGTGCGTGACCTAGGGATTGTTCAGGATTCCAAACTTATATTTGATCAACACATTAACATTTTAGTCAAAAAAGCAAACAAAGCCTTGGGTTTTATCATGCTAATTTCTAGAGATTTTATAAACATGAAATCATTAAAATTCCATAATGCACTTAACTATACACGTAGCAGTCTTGTATATGCTTCGCAAGTATGGACTCCATCATATAATGTCTACATTGATAGGTTAGAGGGCGTTCAAAAAAGAATTTTCCTTCACGTGAATTTTCGTAACAAAATATATTTATCCAACTATTTTGAAACGTGTCGGAAATATCACATCCTTCCCTTATAAGAGCGACGTTCAATAGCGGATATTCTATTTTTAATTAGACTTGTTTTAGGTCAAATTAACAGCCCTCAGTTATTATCTAAATTAAATTACAATGTCCCCAACAGAATGCGTCGTCAAATTCCGGTCTTCTCTCTTCCTTCTGTAGGTACTAATTATAGACAGAATAGTTATCTATGGCGAGTCTGTAATAATATCAACTAATTGCAAGACATTGATATGTATGTGAAAAGCCCCCCTCTCCACAGATATGGTTTAAACCTCGCGTGCTGGACCCATTTGAATATTATAAGGAGGTTAAAACCTGTCAGAAAGGGGCTTCCCATACAAAGGGGGTTCTTATATACTACAATTCCTTTCTGAAGGGTAAATGGTTCAAAGACTCACATTTGGATGCAGCCTTACTTCTTGAACTTCTGCGCTGGATTCAGACCACCAGACTCAATCTTGGTGTCTGGGCAGACAGCGTTGTCCTCTCGTCGGTCTGGCGCGTCACAGGTCTTCAACAAACTACTGGCCCCGCCCGCAGCCTGCGGAGGAATTCTCTAAACTCAACCCCTAACCCCGAGCTAGCTCGACCCAGACCTCTACCACGATTTCCGTGAATCGTGCTAATGAAAATCCAACAATCCATTCACATCACTTTCCACCGGCGACCGATTCCCGAGACTGTTCGGACACACAATAGGGCTCGCAATTAATGCTCATTAATTGGGTTATTTTACCACTTTTTAAACGTTTGTTTCCTTGAAACCCATAATTCTTTCAACACTGGTTGATCCCATTTTTTACACGCATCTCCTCGAGAGCAAAATTTACAGTAAACCGGAAAAAACAACTTTGACATTTCACATTTTTACAACCCGTGTTGCCATCTCAATAAAATAGAATCTGACACATACTTGCGCGTTCCGAACGCTTTTAAACCGAACAGATATCTTTTCCATGTCAGTGGTTCGAGAAAGAATGGTGCTAAGTTCAAATTTCTTTAAAAATAATGAATGAATGTATATATTTCCACATAGTGGTGTGGTTGAGTGTGTGGTTTGTTTAAACTAAGTTATAATATTAGTATAATAATATAATAAGTAATATTAGTATAATACTGTTATTAGTTCTCCTGTGTGTTTATGCCTTACTTGTATCATCTGCTTATTACTCGTCAATAATGTGTTGCTCAAATCTACTTATTTATGGCAGTAAAACTTTCTTTGTTTGATTACATATTCGACTATCATGTTACTATTAGTGATAACTTGTGGCCGTATTAGAGTTACTCTGTTGATATTTTTAGTCACCTTGTGCCGCAAGTTTTCCTTGATAAAAGAATAAATAAATTAAAAAAATTAAACCGGCTCTTAATTGTGGCTTTGAAGGTCACCAGCAATTATAGCCCTCTTAAAGTGAAAGAATCTATCAGTTAATTTGGTCTTGGTCTAACAGTGCAGAATGCGCCAGGCGTATTTGGACAATTAAGGCGAGGTTATCCAGAGAAATCTGTCCTGCTCCAACGCTTTAATTTTACACATGTTTATCCTATTCAGCGGAAGCGGAACGTTTAAAGAACTCGCGCTTTCGAGGTGTTTTCATTTATTATTTTGGAATTAGAGGGACGGGTTTTTAATATTACGGTTTAATATCACATTTTTCACGACGTTCATTTTAGTAATAACTTTGATTGTCCAAAACTTAATACAGCTCAAATGAAATTATATTTAGACCATAGTTTTGACCTATCTGTGCGATTTAATTGGATCGAGCAAAATTTAAGTAATCGTGTATCGAACAGCCGAAATATCAAGATCAAAGAGTGAAATATGCATATATTTTTACAAAATTTAATCATCGCTGTTTGTTGGTTTAAAATTAATTTTAAAAGAGACAAAATGGGATAACTCCCCTTTAAGATAGTACAGAGGCTCCGTGTATGTGTGCTTGAGGCACGACAGCAAGAAAGTCGTTCTAAAGCGTAAGCAATAAAGGCTGCATGTACTCTGTGAGGCTGCCGGTCCGACGCGACGGCCGAAGCAGGACTGCGGACAGGGGGAGAGTGAGGAGGCTCAGGTTAGGCTGGGCAGAACGCGCGCGAATTTATTTATTGCTAAAACAAATACACATTTTGAAAATGTAAAGTGTATATGTTGTGAAAAAAAGCTGTAGTTTTGTTATTACTCAAAAACTGATGGCCTTCTGTGAAGTATTTACACCGTACTACGGGTTTATATTGTTTTTTAGAGATAACTTTGGATTTTTTTTCTATCAAGGAAACTACAAGTAATCCTGTTTCTAAAGTGTATGATTTATGAATTGAATCCTAAAATATCTTACATATTAATTGCGTAATTAAAGCTTAAGTCATAACGATACAGCGAGGGATCAAACGAACGCAATTATTTCGCAAAAAGCTCGATACAACCATTTACGCCACTTTGAGAGGTTCCTTTCATGCACTCCAACATCTGCAGTCAAAGTTGTTTGAATAAACTAGTACCATCGCCAGTTGGTGTTCCCAAAACTACCAATTTCAAAGGCGTCTCTATGTTTGCTTTTCAGGGGGCCCCGTTTAACCCAGACGCTATCAAGAATATTAAATGCGATGGACTTACTGTTTGTAAAGCTTCATTTCACAGCGAGTCATCTGACACAGAAATTGTGGATGGAAAAGTCGTCAAAGATGAAGAGAAGGTCGATGATATTGAAAACAATAAAGGAAATGTTAAAGAGGAACATTTTGAAAAAACTTCAGATGTAAAATAAAATCTTACTTCACCCATAAATACTAAATATTTTACAAAATTACAAATGGATCATTCCATGAAAATTTACCACTGTTGTCGTAACTGTTACTCCAATTATATATTTTTATTAATCAAAGTATTAATTATATTAACCTATTTATTGGTAACTTATGAAAACTTTTAAAATACAACGTCGTTAAATTTTTTAATAATTAAATATCCTGTTATCACATATTATTGGAAAAATGTATCTGGTGCGACATCTTTCGTGGAATTAACCAAACATCTATTGTACGAGTGTGTATGTCCTGATATTTTTAGCTTTTTATGTTTTTATTTTATGATTTTTTCTGTATACGTATAAATTAAAACAAATTGATCTGAATCTTATATCTATTTTTAGTTAATATATAACCGAATTTCGATTTAGTATTATTCTAAATCTATAGGTACATCGTAGCAGGTTATTAAATTTTTATCCATATACTTCTACCACTTTATGTTTACACATTTTCATGCGAGTAATCTACAATTTAAATAATAAAGACTTTTATATTGTTGAATACATGTTCAGAATAAACCAATCTATTGTATCGACATTCAATGTACAGTGGAGCCCGCATCAAGCTATACACATTGAGTATAAGCTGACCTCTCACTGTAACGGAAGCCTATACAATGAGAGGTCAGCTTATACTGAAAGTGTTTAGCTTGATGTGGGCTCCACTGTACCTATCCCATTCATAAATAGTTGTACTAGTTTTTTTGTCATTAATATTCCACTCCTGACTTACGGAAAAGTAATCACAACTTCAAAATCTTTCATTCAAATTCAATAACTTTGCTGAAAAATATTGCCAAAATATCACACTACTACTAAAAATGCGAAAGTTTGTGTGTGTGTGTGCGTGTGTGTATGTTTGTTACTCTTTCACGTTGAAATGGCTGAACGGATTTGGATGAAATTTAGTATGGATATAGCTTATACCCTAACTTAACATATAGGCTACTTTTTATCCCGAAAAAGCAACAACAGATGATAGAGTATCCCTAATAGACCACATTCCAACGAAAAAAAATGTTTTTCGGGTACTTTCTTTTTACCTGTCCATAGAAAATTAGTCAGCTGGTTGAACCACTTTGTACTGGGAAGTGAAAAAAATATTTGAACAAAAATGTTTTTCATCTGGACTTTGATCAGTGAACGATACATGATCTACCCTAGAATTATTTTCACTTATTATTGTAGGACCTTATATACTTTTGAAACTCTAGTGCAGATGGCGCTAGCAACAATGTACGTTCTTGAAATTTGGAACGTAACATTACCAGTTTTTATTTTCTTTTTCCCATGCTCTATAGCAGGGTTTCTTAAACTGGGGTCCATGGTCCCCTTAGGGGTACATGACATGAGTGCCAGGGGTCCACAGCCACTCAGTTCACTCTTAATCATTTATTATACTGAGTCCAAACAACAGTATATTTTTCATTAACCTAGTTTTGATACTATTTAATATAAGGTATAAATGTAAACTAACCAAATAAGTGATTTTTAATATTATGCTTTATTTTCTTTTCCTAAAAATTTCTTCGACAGGGAAAGTGAAATTCTAAAAGTGGTCCGTGGCTACAAAAAGTTCAAGAACCACTACCGTAGAGTGACAGCTCTAGGGTATTAAATTTTCAATGAGTGAGGACCAGTGTGGATGTATGGATGTAAGAGTGTATTATTTTCGGACCAAAGTACTAATTTATTTTGACGTCAAAAATATATTGATGTTTCCGTATTCATTCTGAAAATAAATAATATAATAATAATTCGTTGTTTTATTGAACATGCAACGTGAGTTTGTATCAAATAGATATAATATTACGTAGATTAACATGTCGTAGTGTCAATAATAACAATGTATCTGGCAGTAATTATTTTTTACCCTGTAATTAGTCACTTGTTTGTTACAAAAACTTGATTTTCAGTGACTGTAATGACAGTCTATTACGCTGCGCCTTTGAATTGGTATTCAAGGATATCAGAAGTACGCAAAGAACAATGGTTTACGTGGGTAAATAGAGTAATTAGCTCGAAGGAAAATTTGCACATTCTTAGGGTACCGTAAGTTAAAAATAAAAAAAGAATCACTTTATTAAGATGGTTGCGACTGGTAATAAAAAAATGATTAAATAAGTACTAAATAATTTTAATACTATAAAAGTAATAAATAAATGTGGCTTAGGGCACTACACGACAATATTTTGGCTAGGCTTTTCAAACAAAGTTGTGTTATTTTATGAATTACTCTGTTTATGATCCTGCACATCAAAATACTTTAAACAATCATAAGTTGCGCGTTTGGGAACAAGACCCGTCGCAACCACCTAAGGCTCGTTTCTTAAGGTGGTAACGGAGGATCTCGGTGCAAAATGCACAACATAATTATTTTCAATAAAATGTGTGCAATTAATGCGCTTTATAGCAATTCGCGCAAACTATATGATCACATGAAAATTATTCCATTTTATTCGTTACATTTTAGCTGCATTACATTACAACTGTAAACACGCTTTTAAGTTTGTTAATGTAATGCAAACAAAGTGTAATACATTAAAGTACGTAATGTTTTTGTGTAGACTTTATTATTAAACTATTTCCGCAAGTTGCTTTAAAACACATTTATTGCATACTTTTTATTCAAAAGTAAGGAAAACAATATTATGGTGTGCTTTTCTACCGAGGTAAAAAGTTACCCCCTTAAGGGGTTTGTATTGGGTCTTTCAACTGTTTTTGTTTTAATATGCTGAGTCAACTACGTATCTGATCAATGTAAAACTTGAACACGTGTTTTTTCAGACCTTATTTGTCTTTCCGTTGTCAGGTCGGTTAATTGGCCACATTTTATTTTTGAAAATGAAGCCTTTTTAAGTTATTATTTCGTTTTATATCTAAACGGCTTGAGTTTCATGTCTGAAATTACTGCTATAACAAGGAAACATGGTTTATTTTCCGATGTCAGGTAAGAAATTTTACATCAATTACTTTTTCGTAAAGTACAGAAAAACCTCGAAAATTCACTGATTTGGCGTGCTGGCAGCGCGCGAAGGGAGCATTCTAATGTAAACTTTCTGCCAATATACTGAAGTTGAAAATCGCACAATAAGATTATCGTACACCAGGGGTAAGGCCTTAAAGCGCATAGGCACGCCACTGTCTTAGTACAAAATTTGATAACTCGTTTCTCTGTTGTATTTCGTTATAGACTAAAGTTCAAGACCTCTATAGTTGAATACAGGCATTTACAAAGTCCCTATCTAAATGAAATGTAAAATGTTTGTCTAATAGGTACAATTTAAGGCAAGAAAACAATTTTCATCTAAATCTGTCCAGCTTGATATCTTTAAAACAAAATCAATATTCAAAATTTTGGAAAAATAGTGCCTTTTAGAATATCAGTACCAGTTGATAGAGGTCTTATACTTTGGTCTATAACGAAAAACAACTGAGAAACGGGTTATCAAATTTTGTACCTAAACGGTGGCGTGCCTAAATGCACCTATGCGCCTTATGAGGTCTGTAGCCAGCGGCTTGAAGTCAGTCGCGCACGGGGTCCCTATGCTTGCTATTTCAATCTACATTCAACTTCGGCCTATAGAGCACTGACTGACTGTTACTGGTTGGCCCGAACGTTCATTTCCCGAGCTCCTACGGAACTAACCGAACACTAAGCTAACGCGAGACAAATTTCATGTCTTGAAAAAACTCGAGAATGGTTTCGGGTCTTTCTATGATTTCAGGAGAAA
This sequence comes from Ypsolopha scabrella, assembly GCA_910592155.1. Lineage (NCBI taxonomy): Eukaryota > Metazoa > Arthropoda > Insecta > Lepidoptera > Ypsolophidae > Ypsolopha > Ypsolopha scabrella. The sequence continues at coordinate 24,420,256 of OU342963.1, forward strand.
TATCCCAAAAATCGAAATAAAACAAAAATATTTTTGAATGGTATAAAATATATTATGCTGAGAACCTAAAATTATTTGATTTGTTGTATCGCTTCTAGGACATTACGGTACATAAACATTCATGAAAATGTGTGTAAAATCCAGGACTTTATACGCTTGTAACTTTTGTATGTATTTGATTTTGGTAAATGTTATAGATTCATGTCATGGAAAATGTATGGAATATGTTGTTAAAGAAAAAATAACAAGGTAGTACCTATCAATAAGGATATTATCAATGAACAGCGCTAGTATGGGAGTTTATTTATTTATTTAGTTTTAAGAAAAGAGTCGCCTTAAGCTTTCCGATAAACTGGTGGAGATGCATCAAGCTTTTTTTTCTATGTAAGTTATATTATTATCGATTCGTGTGTAAATTATAATGAGTTCCGCTATGTCTTCTGATGAATATGACTTCGGCAACTTGCAGCCAGGGGCGTGTGGCAACGGCATCTATACAAGGTGAAATTAAATCAACCGACCAAATTCATAGGTACTGGAGACTCGGTTAGTCATCAGGAACAAGGTTTAATGACCCTCCAGGTGAAATTCGAAAAAAAAATTTTTTTTACCCGTAGAACCTGCACTAGGAATTGTACTTAAACTAGTCCAACCAGTACGGGAGCAAAAAAAAATATTTTTCGAAATTGGCCAAAAGGATTACTGAACCTAGTTTTTGATCACTAACCGAGTCTCTAGTATGAATTTGGTCGGTTGATTAAATTTCACCCTATTAATATAATGTTAACTAGCCTTTGCCTCCACCCACGTTTATTCAAACTTTGCCTCGTTTTCGGGTTGGGCGTTATTTTATCAACACCCATAAGGGACCAGGGTCACTACGGTGATAATAAAAAACGCATCCAAATCCGTTGAGTGGTTTCTCGAGTTAAAACAAAACAGACAGACAAAAATTCAAAAAGATGTGGCTTTTGCTTCAGTACAATAATAACACATTTAATTTAAAATTTCGCGAAAATATTCAATATACAGACGACATGACTTTTTTACTGGTACTTTATTATTAGTTTATATGTCGCAGTTAATTGGTTGAATTAGACACTTAACTAACAGCCTAGACCGTTAATCAATGACCGACGTTTAACCAAGTCGCTAAAGTTCCGTCAGACAAGACGTGAGTGAACGAAACGTTTAACGAGTTGTCTAAACGTTCCTAGGCAACAAGACGCAGTTCAACTTTGGTACGGTGAACTAGATATTTGATTGGAAAAAAGTGAAAGTAGTGAAAAGACATGGCTTGTCTTATGTTTATTCATAAGGCGTAATGCCCACTTAATTTCAACTATCAAACTATCACGGTTCATGCATTATCTATAGATTATCTCTCCATATCTTCTTATGGATGCTATAAAGGCAATCAAGGGATTATAAAAAGGTATGCTAACAATTTACGTCTCTGGGCCGCGGGTCTCTACACGGGTTCTAATGCCATCTCTGGCGCACGCGTTGAAAATTTTATACGCTATCCTGCTGTCAGTGTCGGAACCCGACGAAAGTGTTAATTAATGAACGGAGGTCTGTAGTATTGAGGGTCATAAAGCTATTGGATCTTAGCTACGTCTGCAGAGACATTAACGTAGGCACCATACCACTGGTGGTAGGTTTCGTCCGTGGCTTGTCACCCTCATGACGTCACCATGCCGCCAAGTGAGTCGTCGTGTTCCGGTATGACGTCATCAGTAGCCGTACCGGGGAGCGTAATGCCAGACTGTATAGTACCACAGACACGGGTTGCTCTGTGCTCGTAGGTAGTTTGTTTTAATGAATGAAGAGCGTAGTACGTACCAGCACAGACAATGTCTGTGTTGGAATACATTTTGCTCTAGAATATTGGTGCAAAATACATACGAGTACAGACAGCCACAATGACTTTTAAGCCTGCTGCGGTACGTAGTATGGCATCGATAGTTCTGAGCATAATACATGCGACTACAGACAATTGGATGTCTCTCTTACTCCTCTATGATACACTCACTTGCCACCTTCTTATTCCTCTATGATACACTCACCTTCCGCTCCCGCGCCGCTGTTCTTTTCGCCAGTGACCGTGACCTAACACAGTTCAAACGTGTCAAGGTTATCTGTCTATTAATAATACGATAATTTGCATAATTTAGCTGCTTTTGTATATTATATTATGTTTTTTGGCACATTGTGGGAAATTTTGTGGACAATGAGACCTTTAGTGCAACAATTCAGAGCAAAAATAAATATAACGAAAGAACAATTTAATCGTGTAGCCTACATCCTACTGACTGACTCTTCACCGAACAATTTAATGATCATCAGAAAGTCTTGAGCAATATTGAAATACCAGTGCAAGCCAAAAATTACGCCATTCAAATAATTAAATTTACCAATATTAAAGAAAATTGGTGTTCAACCGACGTCTGCGGCGAGAAGAAAGGATAAAGACATTACTAAAAGAAAGGGTCGTATACAAAGTAGAAGGATGCAACAAGAAAACATAATTTATCCGGAAATTTAAGAAAAAATCAACCAAATGCGAAAAAACATCAGACAGGATTTAGTTAAAAAACCCATTACTAAACTAATTTCATTTATTTTAAAAAAATAAACATTGTACCGTTACAATTGTGTCTTATTTTTTACGTAATATGTATTTCACTACCCTGAAAAATCCTTTGCTCTGCACTAGTACGTAGTTTGCTTTGGAAATGACGAGCATTATGTTTACTGATACAGAGAATGGCCCCTTTTCCACTTACCGGCAATCTGTGGTAATATATAGTCTGGCATTACGCTACCGGAGAGTGGTTACAGGTAGCTGGGTAGTATCAGTGATTCTTCCGTCACCGACATCCGTAGATTTTTGCGGAAGTCCTTGGATAGACTGAATAACGCCTCACCTGCTGTTACTCTTCCAGTTTCCGGGCGAGCGTGCTTCATCTTAGGTCTTACCGGCGCTTTCCATCAGACGTGTTACTGGCCAAGTGTAAGACCACAGGACGTAAAAAATATTTTTTTATCTAAGAAGCCGAATGACTTGAAACAATAAGTACTATTATTATTTTTCCTTTTTTTTGGGCTGGAAATACATATTTCAGTACAAGTGCTCGTAAAGTTCTGTTTTATATGTGTCTAATCTGTTGTCAAAGTCAACTTTACCGCATGAGTGTTTTATTTTTTCATTTTTATTTAAATATTTTTCTTAGTTTTGTTCCCCAACATAGTGGGAAGGCAAATAGAACTTAGCTCATACTGCCATGTCTGAGGAATGTTTTGTTTTTTTAATTTATCGAAAGCAGTTGCCAGTCTAATCTTGTGTAGCATAGATAGACTTGACAGAAATTTGATGCGGTCGTAGGCTGTGTTCAATTTGATGAAATGAAATAAAAACTAAGTGTTTATCAAACAAAAAATGTTTCAAAAGTTCCACCAAGTGCCAACAATCACGAGCATCAACTCCGAAATAAAAACTGTTAAGAAAACATTTTGAGCAGGTAACTTTACAAATTGAAAATTCTGATGAAACTTAATCCACCAATTTGCGTTATATTTTTACTTTTTAATTTCCTTTGATAATATGTAGGTAGCAAGAAGGATACTGGAATCAAAATAAACCTCTTTGGTAAGTAACCTCATTTAATCGTAATTTGAATAAGAAATTTTTGATTATAATGCCAAAAGACAAAAAGTTTTAATGTGCGAGTTCGCAAAATGATACTGGCCACTTGCATTCTCTGTACATTATTTAAAAAAAAATACAATGACATCGATCGGTCTTCCTTGTTAACAACATTTTTTGTATCTAAAGAATAGGCAATTTCGGGCGGCCATTGTTGTTTACATTATTGGAATAAGTTGAAGGAGTCGAATTTATGTATGACTGAAAGCAGCCTTCGAATGCATCAAACTGAAAGCAGCTTATTTCCGTCAAGTTGGCAACTTGCGTGCAAAGAAAAAGAAAAAGAATGCCCGCCTTAAAGTTCATTTGGAGTAATTATTGTTTGTTTCTTTTTTTAATTACGTTAATAATATTATTATAACTCACGTGAGCTGACAATCTAAATTATTACTAAATACCGGCTTTAACACTCCATCCATCCATCAGCCTGTTTCGTCCACTGCTGGACATAGGCCTTTCCAGGATTTCGCCATGCTTGGCGGTCCTCCTGGAAGAAATGACCACACTCACACACGCTGGGCAGGTGGGTTGGTGAGCACGGTGCCGAACCCCTTGCACCAGTGACGCCGCTGCCCGTCACCAGTCTGTTTTATATAAGGCCCGGAAAATTGGGATGGATATACCGCCATCCATCGGACCCAGGCAATGGTGGGCCGCCTGGTTTTGCCTGAGAGCTGTTCTCTTACTCTCCCCGAATATCTTCGGGAGGATTTGCGAGTAAGATGGTGATACCTCCACAGTCGAGCCTGGCATCAGCTCTTCCACCTAAACCTTTACACTCACGTATTATTATTGTTGACTATATGCCAACTGTATCACCGAGAATGGAAATCCCGAAATTGTCTCGGTGAAACAGTTGGCATATAGTCAACAATAATAATACGTGAGTGTTAAAGCCGGTATTTAATAGTAATTACGTTTAATTTATTTACTCATACTATGCATTAAAAAACGTAGTACGATACACGTGAGTAAAGGCAATAACTCGCTTATAGCTCGTGTTTCAAATTGTTCCTCGTAAGCTATTGCCTCCTTTACGCACTCGTAGGTTATACTACTATTTTGTGCCTCTATGCTTGTTCAAAAACCACTCGACTCAATTAGTTGGTACTAGTAGTAAAATACCTATAGGAAGTCTAAATGTTATTTTGCGTTTCTTACAGAAATTAATTTAATCTTGTTCCTGACCACTTACCGAGTCTCCAGTATAAATTTGCCTGTATAAACGAAAGTCACCTTAAAAATAAGGTCCTATAGTTCCCTAGTAAGTATCCTTAATAGATCACTATCCACCAAAACAAGTATTTTTTTGCACGAACTTTTTTTCGCCTTTCCATAGAAACTAGAAGCTGATTGAACCACTTTGTACTGGGAAGTGAAAAATTATTTGACCAAATAAATATTTTTCTTCTTGATTGTGATCAACTGATCAGTAATAGATACGTATACATGATTTTTTTCACTTATTATTGTAAGACCTTATATGTAGAATGCAGGGACGTAAGTTTTGGTCGGAAATCTTTAGACGCGGTGTGAAGCTGACATAAAATATGATGAAATAAGGTTGAAAATGAGAATGCCTTTGATTTTATTTCGCAGTTCTTATTAAATTAAAAAAATATTATAATGGTAATTACAAAATGATATAGTTGCCGCTCAAAATATTGAGCATTTTGTAAAGAAAATACATTTTCATCTTCTTTCTTACGATTTTTTTTTCGATATGTAAGGCAATTTTTATTAATATCTTTGAATTTGTTCTATTCTACTATATTTTTTCTGGTTCGTAGTATGTATGTGTCGGCACGGCTAACTGTCCGACAAAAACTGGACGGTTTATGATGTCCGCATTTAGGCAGCTTCTTAAAATGAGCCTTTGAAAGTATCTCTAGTCATAGTAAAAACAGAACTCTAGCTCTCGATTAGTTCTTGGTATTTTTAACAGCGTTATTTTAGTGTGATGTTTTATTCCAAAGTTAAATTGAGTAAGAACTTAGAAGTAACATCTAGCCAGCGGACATTTTCTACACATTTATACAGCTGGTTAATTATTTCTGGATTCAAACATCATCGAAGGATAATATTTTCATATTTGAACGAACTTCCATCCATCCATCAGCCCGTGTTTGTCCACTGCTGGACATAGGCCTTTCCCAAATTTCGCCACTCATGTTGGTTCTCTGTCCTCCTCATCCAGTCGCCACCCACAACGTCTTTAACATATGTTCCAGGAAGAAAGAAGTCAGCAAAAGTGTTATTTTGGTACCATTGGTCAGTATGTAATTATTTTAAACTTTTTAGTGAATGTCTGCTATAAAATTTGAAGTCGGTTATTATTTTTTATTAAACGTTTATTCATTTCACGCTTTTTAGTGTTGACGGGATAAATTGGGAAAAATTCGTGGACTACAGTGAGCATTGTGATTGCTGTCCCGTGGCATAATGACAATTTTCAAGTATTATGTACTGTCATACGTTGAGGAGTTCTATGGTTATGAGGCCAGGATCATAGGCCAGGTAGCATTATGTCAATTTTCAAGGAGCACATTGCAATCAGCATCCTGGTACAAAGCGTTTACCGCAATATCGGGTGATATGCTGTCATCCATTGAGGAGTTGTATGGTAATGAGACCACGATCGAAGATCAGGTTAATATATGTCAATTTTCAAGGAACACCTTGCAATTATCATCCATGCCGCAATTTCGAGTGATATGCAGTCATTCATTGAGGAGTTCCACTGCCTATCTCTGAAGGCCATCATCAGATCACGACCAAACTAAAATAAAATCTACCTGGAATAGAACTCTTCCAAACAATAAAAAAACATTCCAAATCTGTTAAGGAATGCCGGAGATATTTGCCTCAATATCGAGTGAACACCATCACCACGACCAAACTAAAATTTGACCTACCTGGAAGTAAACCCTACCAAACAACATTTTTTTTGAAAATCTTTTATGAAAAATACACAGTCGAATTGAGAACGAGGAGGTTCTTTTTTGAAGTCGGTTAAGAAGTTGGTTAAAAACGGAACAAATTACAATTTTGCGCTTGAATCGATAGAACTTCTCAAGAACGAATTGCTTGATGTATAGGAACAGCTGGTTAAAGGTGATCTTTCTGAGTGGAGGTTGCTTGTTTGATTGCCTGCAAACAAAATCTCTTGGTATAGCCGAAGTTTTATCTATCCATTGAAAAAGAAGATCATCTGAATAAGTAGGCACTTAACCAAAACCCGTTGGATTGCCTGAGATATGTAGAGACGCAGGTTCGGCCCCACCCTAACAGAACCACGCAAAATTAAACTGCTGACAATACACGAGAAGGGCACAAAGTTTTACAGACATTTTAACATTTGTTTTAAGAAATATGGTACTATAATGTGTTTAAACGCTTTCAAAAGTTACCGGTACCTAGTTTTATAAAAATAGAGGCAATGCCTCTTTATTTCCTAATTCCGAATATGTAAATAACTCAACTTTAAAAACAATTACAGTCCTTCCATATGTCAAAGAAACGGTCTCTTGTTGGCAACTTAGTACTTGTCAAAAACACATAAGGACGTCATTTAACGTTAGCGCAGTCATTTAAAATTATCATGTAAATTTATAATTAACCACAGCCATGGTGATTAGGGCAAAAACATTTTTTTACATATTAGACATACACGTAAAATGAGAACTGTGAATTTAACTAATTCTCTTTGTAATTGTGTAATCGCTTCAGTAATTGGAATATATCATGTCATATATTTTTAAATCTACCGGGTGTTTTAATGACGAACTCGGAAAATTAAATCACATGCTTCACTGATTGATCATACTGAAACACTTAAATAAAAACCTTTGAAAAAAGATGATCAAAAATTCAGTTCCCCATATCAATTTTCAATACCTACTCGTAATTTACTACGGAAAAGAGAAAAAAAGTAACATATTTGCAAAAGTAAACAAAGGATTTTCTATGATCAGTAGAACATGTGGTTTATTTTCTAGGCATGTCATTAAAACACCCTGTATGTATAACGGCAAGCTAATTCAAAGGTCGTTTTTACTAGGTGGCAATGTAACGTACTTATAAAGTATAGAATAATAGTACATTATGATTAAAGTGAGCTGCGCTGGACATTAGAGTCGAGAGGGGATTGCAGCCGAGCCGAAGGCGTGGGCGTAATTTAGCCGAGAGTGTAATGTCTATCACGCGTTTCATACGACGTTTTTCAACACACTTGCGAGGAAAAATAATAAAATTTCATTGTCTTATTTTTCCACGAAATCAAAACCACTTGACAATTTTCTATGAAGAATAGCGGCGGAGATTTTGTTCATATTAAAACGCGCGCCACAGGTCACATGCGCGCGCAGATGGAAGTACAGGCACTGACACACCCGCCAAACAGCCAAATGTAAAATACTAGTTTTTGGCCGCGGCTCTGCCCGCGAGTTATTCGGTTTAACGACATGCTTTTTCCGGGGTAAAAAGTAGTCTATTTGTTAAGTTAGGGTATAAGCTATATCCATTCAAAATTTTATCCAAATCCATTTAGCCGTTTTAGCGTGAAAGAGTAACAAACATACACACACACGTACAAACTTTCGCATTTATAATATTAGTGTGATTAACAAACTGAATATTTATGTATTTACAAAAAGACTAGAGTTATGTGGTTGATAAAAATAATGAAAAATGAAATAATTAATTGAAATAGGCGTTACCTTGCGGAAGTCCATCACTAAGCCCAACTTAAATATTTTTTGTATGTATTACCCTTATTAGTATATTATTTTCTTTACATATAGCTAGTCAAAAGATAAATTAAATAAAAACACAATTTTCAATATATTTCGGCCTCTTCTATGAGGCCGTCATCAGTTGAATGACAGTTAAATAAAATTAATGTATATACAGGTAATATAAAAAAGTATAACTAAATCTATGCTACTGACTATTTACAGAAAAAAATAACATAAATTTACAGAATTAATGTGTGATGATGATGATGAGTCAATCGTTCGAGTTATGTCTGTCAGTGTTGTCTGTTGAGTCCGGGTCCATAGTATATACCTGTATATACCTGTATATACCTGTATATACATTAATTTTATTTAACTTTCATTCAACTGATGACGGCCTCATAGAAGAGGCCGAAATATATTGAAAATTGTGTTTTTATTTAATTTATCTTTTGACTAGCTATATTTAAAGAAAATAAGGGCTAAACATAAGAATTATATATTTGTATTTTTTTCTAAAGATATTTATTGTAAAGATTAACTATGACTTGTAGAAAGTATACTTTATGTATCTATGTATTTTACAAAATAAATATTTTGATTTGGTTTGATTTGATTAAGTTATGGATATATGAATATAATTTGCAATATTCCGCTAAGCGATTCTTGTCGTTCTATTCAAAATGAAAACTCATGCTAAATGAAATGATTTAGTTGTTATATTTTGCTTTTTTTATTCGCAAAAGCTTTATTATTTCTCAAGACATCAAAACTCTTTACTAAGATTTAAAAAAATACTGTAACGTAAAAAACATTAGTGTAATAAAGTAATGTAAAAAGCACGCGTGTTTAATATGCTGCATTATGACTATGACCCTAAGAACGCTACAAGTGTGTTGAAATAGTACATTATGATTTTTATGATACAAGTGAGCTGCGTTGGACATTACAGTCGAAGTGGATTGCAGCCCGAGCCGAAGGCGAGGGCGTAATCGAGCCCAGAGTAATTATATACGAAAAACTCAAGAAAAGTGCTATTTTTTTAAACTGACTCATAATGTTATGTTTTTCTACATAATTCGTTCAAATTGTTGGAGATCGTGCTTACTTTTCAACAAACATCTGGGCTCGACGATTGTACTAATATGTATTGGAATCATAATCTTGTGATGAAGAATGTAGTATTCCTTCAGACACCAATTCCGGCTATTTACTGGAATAGTATTCCGGCTATTTACTGTATAATACCTCAATTCGCAGTCCTGCTCTAACGCTTCTAATTTTTAACTGTCTATCCTACTGTAATAAAATCAGATGCCGCGCACGCAAAAACATCAGTTATTTTGAAATCGCGGCTACACTTGTGGTTTTTTCATTTTTATGTTACATTTTGCAAGTTTCAGATCTAATTTTAAGTATTCATTGAATGCTATCGGTTTATTGTACGGTTTGGAGGTAATTTTGTAATATTTTTCTACCGAGAAAATTTAATGGAATAAAGTTTTCACAACAGCATGGACATAGCATACTCCTCAACTTTATCATATATCAATTTCTGAGTGATTGTTGCAGTATTTGTTGGTATAAAGCAGGATCATGCGAAGCGAAGTGAAGTATTATACACCCAGAAATATTAAAGAGTATTTTCTTGAAAATAAGGCCTTTCCTATATCTTGCCGTTTGACATTACTTCCGTGAGTTTGATACAAATACACAATCGGATAGTGCAATAACACAAAGTGTTTTTTTTATTCAACGAGTTTGTTTTTTGGCATTTTTTTTTATTGTAGTTGCTGATTCAGTTTTGGCCGCTTGCGAAAACGTATTGAACTTGAAAATTCAACAATTTTCAAATGCATTTTTGGTTTTTATCAAAATCGGAACTACTTCAAAACATTTTTCGCTATTCCCTGTAGTTTTGGATTTTATCAAATTAAGATTATATTTTCCCAAATGTTTTTTAAATGGAAATCAATGCTTTAATTTCAAACAATCAATGTACTCCTACAACAACTTATAACAAAGAAAAAATTGTTTGAATTGTAATTTAAAATCACACGAGGACATAATTCGTAAAAAAAACTTGATAATGAAGCTTGAATGTTTAGGTATTATCTATTTTAACAACATAGGCCATGCGAAACCTCGGGAAATCGCTTGTCTCCATATTTGTTTGTTGATTTTCATACTAATTTGCAAAAATTCAAGAGAAGGCTAATTGACGTCATAGTTATTTTTCAGTTGTTTTCAGACATACGGCTCTGACCTAGATTTCTCCTACTTAGTTTAGACTCAACAAAACTAGAAATATTTATGTTCTGTTCGTTCTGTATATACCAGGACAAAGAGTCATATTACAGATAAATGCATCATACTGAACATTGTTGTGATGAAAAACACTTGTACTTTTCCACAAATAATATTTAATATTACACTACCCTTCTTACTACAATATCTGATAAATTCCACCAAGTGCCAACAATCTCAGCAATCAACTTCCATTATACTGAACATTTTTAGTTGTAAAATATTCGAAATTACGCAAACAAAAATTCTCTTTGAAATACTTAAGCTCTGCGTAAATTTTTAGGGCTCCGTAGTCAAAACTTAGAAAAAGGATCCCTGTTAGGACCATGGATTTAGGACATGTGACGTTGCTTTTAATATCCCTAAAATGCGGCAAACGAAAAGTTCTCCGCTAATACCCCTTAAAATAGATTTTTTCTATTCAATACAAAATATAATATAATAAGCTCAGACACAAACAATGGCGTAATAACTCATCATTTACATTTAATTAAAATATGTATGTTAAATTACCAGCGGCACAATCCCCATACAACTCGTCCCCAAAACAATACGCATATCAGCAAAAGCATAATTTTTCATGAACTTCGGACCTATATTTGAATTAAAAATATTACCAGAATCGAACGGAACGGGAAGTTGATTACTGTTACCATAAAAGCGGTGACGGAGTGCATAATTCTATCTGCTTCCCACAAAGTCATGGTGACAGTGCGTCATATAACGCTAGCAGCAGCAACAGTAGTTTCATCGTATTTTGTTGTGATTGTCGTGCTATTCAAAATGCAGACTCGTGCACCGCCCGCCCGCCCGCATAAAAACATGCAACAAGCAAGCAATACAAGCAAAGCAATCTTAAATAACAAGCAAGAAAACTTATCGACACGTGTTTCGCATCTGAACGAGGCATCCTCGGGATGTGTTGCTAGCTCGGCTTCTCCGTAGCAACTGATGTTGTTCGCCCGACAGCTCAGCAGCTAGTCAACTGGACTAGACTAGATCCAGTGTGCGTCATATGTTCTACAGCAGTGGCATGCATAGAACTTTTTGCTGCAAACCCTGCCTACCCTGACGTCATACAGATGATGATTTTTCAAAGTGATATTAAAATTTATTCTATTTTTTTTATTGTCAAACTTTTTCATTGCATTTCCAGAAAAAGTTCTATGCACGCCAGTACAGAATCTATAGGTACTTGAATTACTGCCGACCAATACTGCATAGAATAATAATGTAACAGTTATGTGTGAATATGATTCAACTGAACGCCTCTGTAGTGTTATAGGTGGTAGAGCTGATGCCGGGCTCGACTGTCGAGGTACCACCACTTTACGAAGTTATTCGGGGGAGAGTAAGAGAACAGCTCTCAGGCGAAACCAGGCGGCCCACTGCCTGAGACCTATGGATGGCGGTATATCCATCCTCAATTGCCGGGCCTTATATAAAACAGACTGGTGACGGGCAGCGGTGTCACTGGTGCAAGGGTTTCGTCACCGCGCTCACCAACCCGCCTGCCCAGCGTGTGTGAGTATGGGCATTTCATCCAGGAGGACCACCGAGAGTGGCGAAATCCTGGAAAGGGTTATGTTCAGCAGTAGACGAAACAGGCCGATGGATGGATGGTAGTGTTATAGCATCCTTGAACAATAAATTTTATTTGTAACATGTACAGCATTTTTTTGAAAAAAATATCGCAAAAAGCATAGGAATCTGAGATAGCCAATATTTTTTTGGTTCTGCCTGATATTTGTACAATAAACTACACTAATGGTCAGTTTCTGAGTTAAGGAAATATCGTCAAGCAAATACTAAAGCGACGAATCAACCAATGACAGTGCAGCATTTTATAATTAAGCCTGCTCAACTTCAAATTCTCAACTGTGAAATCATGGGTTAGTCAATTTGTCATAAAGCATTACGTATTAAGAAAGCTCTTGTTAAAATCAAATAGGGAATAAATACGGTATAGTAAAGGAAAACTTATTTCTGTTGGTCATGTAGCAAAATATTGGTTCGAAGTTTTTTTTTTCTTTCGTAAATGACAAGGCATTTAGCTAGAACTTTCAAACGCTAACGACAAACTTTCCTACTCACTCATTATATTAACTGCCTACGTCTTGCCGGTTAGTTGGCAATTGGTTTTTATGTAAAACACGTGAGGAAAAATACTTAAGACCTGAAAAATACGCGGTTTTAATTGCAATGCCTAAATAACCAGTGTTAAAAGAGCTTCCTCGCCCCCTCTACCAATTACTGAAATATTGGCGGAGGGGGTTTGCAATGTTATCCTGGGGTCATGGCTGGCTAGTCATGGTCATTAGTTAGACAAGCATGAATGACACTGATGCCTAGACAACAAGTGTTGTCACGAATTGTTCGTTCGAGACCAAAGTTTTTGTGAATAATTAGTTTCAGAAATGCAGACAATGTTTTCTTACAGATTTTTGGACGTCGATGTACGTCAATTTTGGTTTTCTGAAGGGAGCGTGGCTATTCCAAAACAAACACTCAACATGGTCTAACAGTTTGATTCATGTTAAAGAGAACACTTGTATTATTACTGATGAGTCGGAAAAGAATTGTTATACGTCGTAGGATATAAATATTGGGTACCAAAACATTACTTGAATTTTTAAACAAACTGGATATTTTTGCAGTGTTAAAAAGAAAGACTGTCCGATCATAATGTACTATGCTTAGAAAACTATAGCTTCAGAAATTACCTGTCCTAAAATTACTAACAGCAGTGATGGTGATGATAACTTGACTCCACCTGACATTCAAGAAATAACGACGGAAATTACGAACACTTTTAGAACGAGCTTTTACAAGAAAAATCAAAAATGGCTAGTAACAAATTTTATGAAGATTATTATGAAAACAGGTTGTTAGGCATGAGTTTAGATAAAGTAGTGTATAAAACTACACATAACTAGGTATTAAAACACTCGTGTTCTATAAACTCACCTTTGGCTCGTTTTTTAAACTGACACTCGAGTTTTTAAAAATCTTTTTATGTACCAGTTTCATAAACTACTATTATTTAGTAAAATTTTAAAGTATTTTCTTTAAAATGAGCCATTTTTAGTTTGCCGTTTGACATTATTTCCCGTAATTTGATCCTTATAAGCGACAATATCGGGTGGTACAATAATACAAAGTGTGTTTTTTATCAACTTGTTTTACTATTGGCAAGGAAATAATTTTCTCAGAAATCTAATGATGCAGTTTTAGTTTGTATCAAAATTGACACCGAAAATGTTTTGGAATTTGCCATCCACGCCCACTTGAAAAACCTGTGTATTAAAATGGTTAAAGAAAGCTAAGGTTTTGAGTTAAAGTAAACAGTAAACTTTAGTTTTCAAAACATAGTAATTTGTGTCAACGGTTTGTAGTTTTCACATTTGGTTTCAGATTTCAGAATCGCCCCGTTTTCACCAAAATCTAGAGTGAATATAAGCAGCTGAAAAATCGGTCTGCCTCATTATCTTGCAAAATACAGAGTTTGACGGTAATATACTGTGTTATTTCAAGATTTCAAGAGAACTAAGTATTGTAATGAGTAAAGTTGCCCTCCTATTGGTGGTTGCCACAGCAGCAACAGTTGCAGTACAAGGTGAATATTTGTAAATCGATTTATTTATAAATGTTAAACCTTTTGTTAGTGTTTTTGATGATGAATTACCAGGATATTAATTAGTTTTGCAAAATTCTATCAATGGTTATATATAATAAATATTACCATATTTTATTATTATGATAATTGATTAGATCCCTCCCCAATTAAAACATAGAATATTCAGTTAAGTTTTTATTGTTCAGTGGTGGATCCGAGCCACTATTTGGGCTGCGATCTATTTTTTTACATTTGTTTTAGCAAAATTGAGGATTTTGAAGATTAACGAAAGTACCAGTCTTATAAGAGGTGACTTTTTGGGAATGAATGAAAATGAACATTTTAGATTCACCAGGGGCCTCATTGTCTAACGTCAACATCTATCGTTACCGCTTCCAAGTGTATTGCGATTGGCTAAAACTGATGCATGATGTTATTTCTAGTCAATCACAATATATTTGAAAGGTTTTAAGCAACGTTTGTTCTTTGACATGAAAAATGTAAACATCGTTGATAAAATAGTTATTTTCTCATAGGAAATATTTGTGTCCTTTTTCGTGTTATTCCAAAAGTCATAGAATTACAAGTAAGCGTATTCATTCTGATGTTAAAACGATATTTTGCATTAACTGACTTATTAAATGTCACCTTGTATTTATCAAATTGAAAAATTACAGGTTTCCCGAACCATCCGAATGATATCCCCACGGCCATACATCAAAAAGACTGGGACCAACTCCACCGGCTGTAAGATTTTATCATTATCAATCACCATCACCATCATCATCATAATCAGCATAATTACCATCACCATCATCACAATGATCTTCATTATTATCATACAATCATGTCAACCAGTTAGAGCCCAGTTTGTTCCTCTCTTTTCCATACAAAAATAATGATGACAAAAATTGTCAACTAGTGAACAGAATCTAGAAGCTTTTAATTCTATATACCAATGATATTATATAATTGTGCCATCCTTATAATAATACGAGTAGTAACGTTGCTATAGTTAAGTCTTTTTATTATTTTTCGTTCATTGTACTTATTTTCTCTACAGGTTGCTGGAACTGCACAGACGAGAATTTGGAAACGGTTTAAGCGTAAGTACACACATCTGAAAAGGCTATATTTTCGTTTGAAAAGCATGTTTTCGTTTTATTAATAATGTTTTTATTTTTTTACGGAATGCGTCTAAAATGATATGAAGGCTTTGTATTCATAGTTATTATTTGTTCAAACAGTTCCCGCTTGGTAGTTCTGCGGCCGTTGAACATTATATTGACATTATATCAATCCGTATTTTTTGTCGCAGCAGCAAAGCCAGAATCTAGAGTTAGTACAGATCTGCCACAGATAATAATCCGCATAAAAATCTTCGCCAGTTTTCGTATCCTCGAAAATAGCCGAATCGTTAATTGTACAACCCGGTCACAATATCTGTGCACCTGACCTCGTGACGTCATATCGGCGGTCTGGGTACGGTGTGAAAAAAAGATTTTTCGAGAAATGTGGAGGTAAAAAAAAATTACTAACCTTTTCTAATCAATTTATTATTGATGAAGGGTTTGTTATTAAAAAACAATAATTTTGATTACAAAAACATTTATTATTAAACTCAGTCACTATAAATTATTGACTCTATGCCTGACATTGTATCATTGTCAGCTGGCGTAATTGACTTAATTAACTTGATTCGCTGTGCATTGTTTTTCCCATGACTTCAGTTTAACAGCTACAACAATTTTAATAACAACCAAACCAGTCCAAACTTAACAGTAAACAGTCTAAACTTAACAATAAACATTAAAAAACAAAACAACAATAAAGCGAAAATATCAAAATTATCGGCACGTGTAGCGGCAACGAAGATGCTAACCGTGCTGTCGCACCGGGGAGTGCGCGGAGAGGTGACAGGGGCAGCGGGAGAGGCGCCACATTCCAGCGAGGTGCACAGATACTGGGACCGGGTTATAAGAGCCCTAAACATTGCACTAGCATTTGGGAACTATTAGAGAGAAAATAGGACTCTTAGTCATTTTAGAACATGTGAATTGGAGGCGGAGGGTATCTATGGTTGTCTACTATACCCAACCGGTAGTGGACTATCCGACTATGTACATAAGATGACTTTCGTTTATACAGTCATATTCATACTGGTAACTCGGTCAGTAGTCGGGACTAAGGTTCAATTACCCTTTCTGCGAAAAATGCAAAATAAAATTTTGCCATCCTGTACTAAATGTGTCGAAGTTGTACTTGAACAAGTATAGTGGCACAAAAAAAATGTTTTTCGCATTTCGCAAACAGTACCACTGAACCTTCGTCCTGTGCACTAACCGACTCTCCAGTATGAATCTGGATTAAACGAAAGGCGAAGAACGCGCATTATTTACGAGTATATGGTTCTAATATTCCCTATAACAATAGGCTTTAGTTTTGGTTATAATGCCGTCAAAACTAAAATTTTGGCAAGGTAATTTCGCTTTTACTTAGTCCTTTTAAGTACTATATTTCTATAAATAAATTTTAGTTTTAACAGCATTAAATCTAAAACTAAAGCCCTCAAAATTTGCTACTTAGTACAGTGGTACACGTTTACACGAATAACTTTTACTGAAATCGTGAACAAACCAAAATGTGTATTAAGTAAAACTAGTTTTTGGCTTTTCGGGGACTAGAATCCAGCCAGTATAGTCACAAAACCCGCTAAAGATGCGATTTTTTATTTAGAATTTTGTTATGCAGTTATTAGGGTTTGGCCAGGGAATTCTGCCTAAACTTTACCTGACACGGGTATGGACATAGGTCAGGTAAAGTTGAAGCACGATTTCCTGGCCAAACTCTATAATTTTTCTTTGTTCACTAGCCGGTCCAAACGTTCGTCGCACCCCAACAACTGCGTCCAGCTGTCCAAACGTTCGCTGCGCCTCAACAACTGCAACCTATTGTCCAAGCGTTCGCTGCGTCACAGCCGGGTCCCGGGCGGCACAGCATCGGGTCAGGAGTCACCTCCTTCGTCAGCTCTCGCACTGGACCCGACGGTGTGACCAGGGTGCAGCACGGGGGAGATGGCTTCTTCAATCGTGATGGCCAGGTCACGCGCTACAATCTCGCGTAATGCCCTGACCTTCAAGAGGAGTTCCAAAATGTAGAGTAAACAAAAAAGCCAGTTTGGTTTTTGACAGTAGTTTCGAGTAATTTGTGGAGAAACGGAAAAGGGCGGATATTTATGTAATAACAACTTATAAATATTTTTAAAATTCACTTTTTGTCCATATTTGTGGTAACTTACGATTTCATCTGCAAATTGCTACTTTCAATCCAATTGTGAGATTCATTAAAATACGAGTACCTTCTTGTAGAAGTAATGTAGTTATATTAGTTTAGTAAAGTAGACTGGAGTAGAATAAAACTGTAACCTCTCAAAAATCTGTTTGAGGATATGCAAATAAATTAAAATTGTTATTTTATTCAAATAAAAGTGTGTTTTTTTTCCGCCTTTATTGACTGCGATGATGGCGAATGGAGAGAGTTTCGGAAAATGTGTTTGGTGTCTTGGCGATTTATTCATCGCAAGGAGATGACAAATTAAATTTATATCATTGCGGTATAGAAAATCAGAAAAGTAGATCTGGAGGTGAGGAGCTCTGAACCGGGATTCGAACCAGGGACCTCAAGTTTTTATTTAAACCATTATGATTTAAGCCATACGTTTATTATATACCAAAAAAATGATGTTAAATTTCCTTGTATAAATCCACCGATTCAGAAAACTGCCCATATTCTACCGAAATTCAGAAGTAGTCACGAAGTATCTGCGAATTCAACATTTTCGGATTCAACATTCTGCAAATTCAACTTTATGGAAAATTCAACTACATGCAAATTCAACATTTTGACATTCAACATGCTGCAAATTCAACATTTTGGGAACTCAACATTTTAGGAATTCAACTTTGCGAACCGGGAGGGTATTAATTTATCCCACACGGTTGAATTTTAAAATGAAAATTTTAAGGGAATGTTTGAACATGAGCGAAAAATGTGAACATTTTCATATTTATAATTTCTTTTTTTATCACGTATCGTATTTTTTGGTCTAAGTGAGTACGTATAGGTACCTGAGTATAACAAAACAATTTTGAAAGATAGGTAAGTAGATATCTCTTGTTAGACCTTTTCTGCTGCTGCTGCTGCTGCCTAGCATAAAATCTTTAAAAGAACTTACAGCTATAAATTCACGGAAAAAAATATTGAATTCGATAACAAATCAATGTTGAAATTTTTTTATGGGTTTTATTTACGAAATTTTCCAAAAGCTATGTTCCAGTGTATGAAACCACGGAGAAAACGCTATTAAAATGAAATAACTTACAGCATAGTCATAATTCTCCTAAAAAGTAGAAATTGTGCTGTCCCTTAAAATTACATTTTTAATAGGTATCTTAACTTAAAACTAAAACCTCTAAAATCAGCTTTATTTATCTAAATAAGATGTAGTTTATTCGGATGGAACATACACTATTCTTATAAATTATTATTATTATTATTGGAATTTTTGATCTCGTCTCTCTCTCTCTTGGCCAAAAGAATTTAAAGAGAGAGGGGCGGTATTCCCCCAGCAGAGGCACAGTCGAACTAGCCAAGTCAGACCTTAGGCTTCAATATATTATCCTGAGTTATAAGAAGAAATTATATTTTAAGTTGTTAGTCTTCAGGACTTGGCACCCATTTAGATCTCAACTATTTTGTCGTTGAAGTCAAAAAACAAGGCATGAACTTGGCTCTCATTTCACATTTATGTTTTTGATGGGATATCATTACTTTTTGTACAGAAATTACAACATACATACTCTACTATGGGCACTATAAGTATAAGTGTTCCTAATATAATTAATTGATTGAAAATTATATAAAATGATGAAAAATTACTAGTTTCTTATTTATTCCTTTGTATTTATCCAACTACCTATCTGGATGCCAAATTTGAACTTTCAATGTCATCTGAAACTGGGTTACAGTTTTTATCTATAGGTGAGTCAGTGATAAATTTGCCAATTTTTGGACGTTAATATCTAAATGCCTGTTTGAGGAGTGTTTATGAAAATGGGAGCACATTTGAATCTCACAAGTCTCAAAATATGATCCAAATTTGAAATGTTTATGTTATGTTATGATTATCATAGTTATGAGGGGGTCAAAAGTGGCTTCAAATGGTACGTGTAAAATTACACACGGTACACGGTACCGCTCGCCATTCTGTTAGCTAGAACTTGGCTTGACACGCGCTATCGCGTGTCTAGATATTAGGAGCCCAAATTCGGAATCGGTCCAGGCTACTTCCACCAACTCTTAAATGTAATCTGCAGCTTATTATTTCAATTATTTATGATATGAGATGTCTGGTTGTAAGGCTACCAAATGATGTTGTTTTCTTTTCATTCCCGACCAGTCCCCTGATTCTGTATCGTAAAATTAGTTGCCAAACCGAGTGCCTATTGTCAAAAACATATAGAATCCGCTTATCTAAGGATACGTTCGCACTTGAAATGACGTCACAATTCGTAAATAGTCCAATACCCATTAAATGATATTTTGGGAGTTAATTTTTTATCTGTTTTTGGTGAATAACAACCACAGTTGGCAACCGATTCAAATATACGTAATAGGCCCGCAGATCATAGTACTTATAGCCGCTTCCTTCGTAGACCCAAAGGTATATTTGAACATAACAATATTTTCAATAGGGAAGAAGACGAAGATAGTAAATTACCAGAAAGGGATTAAGGTAACAAGTAACATCCTTTCGACTCCCGTGGTGAAAGTTTCAGCTTACAACTTACATTGCGTCCCCAACGGATACTCGTAATATATCGACCCTTCGAGTATCAAATGTCGTCAAAGCCATTTTGGCCAAAATTGACTTTTTATGCCATCTTACACAGTTTTTTGCGCTCTATCGATATGTGTATTTAGAATGTTAACAATCGAATAAAAATATCTTTCACTACTCAGAAAACTATGCAGTCTAAATACAAATTTTGTGATTTTCTTTTTTGTATAAGACGTTTAAATTCTTAAATAAATGTAGTAAAAACAGTGTTTTTTTTTCTACATGGCAGATACCACATTTTTAAACAAACACAAAAATATAATTGAATAATTGTCCAGGAATATTTGTCGTAAAAGTTGAGATAATGTTATTGTAAGCAAAAACTGATTTAGTGATAATTAAAAGTTGTTTTTGATCTAATATTAAGACAAAACAAGTGATTTTTTGAATTATTACTTATGTCTGGATCTGCTGTTTTCCTGTTAAAAAATACTGATGCAGTGAATTTAAAATTGTTACTCATAGCATGGTACTGGATTTGCTGTTTTTCTATTAAGAAAAGATTACACTTTGCTCCGTTTTCGGCTTGGGCGTTATTTTATGAACACCCCTTATAGCCTATGTGTCGACCAGGGTCACTACGATGATAATAAAAAAAACGCATCCAGATCCGTTAAGTGGTTATCGAGTTAAAACTGAACATACAGACATAAAAAAATGTTGTTTCGTCCTCAGCTCTCAGTACAGTACCAATAATAACCCATTTCATTTAAAATTTCGCGAAAATATTCAATGTACAGACACGACTTTTTTACTACTTTATTATTAGTAAGTATAGATTAGCTTGAAAAACTTGTACTCATACAACGATACAACAAACCCTGCAGTGCAGCTGCTTAGGTGACGAATTTTGTTTTAAAAGCCAGTCAAAATCTTACTGCCAAATTCTTACTGAAGACTCGGTAAGTGCTCAGTAACAAGGTTCGATGACCCTTTTTGTGAAATTCGTAAATTTATTATTTTCGTGTTCCTTACAAACGCAAGCCAAGCCCGAGTCAATTACTATGAGACGTCAAGATTTTATTTTGTGAAATCAGCAAAAAAGTGTTATCGATCCGTGTTACTGATCACTTACCAAGCCTCCAGTATGAGTTTGGCTGCATAAATTAAAGTCACCTTATATTTTTATTTTATTATGAATCATGACAAAAGTAACCAAACATGTATTTTTTTCTTTCGAACATAGAGCAGGTTCCTTTGTTAGAGCTAGGTGGTTCATTTTCAACCCGTATATACTAAATAATTTGGAATATTCCCCTACAAATCCCTGAAAGTTTGTCAATAAATCATCGCGTGCAACATACGGCAAAAAAATAAAATCTATGAAAAGAAATGTTGCTCCCAGTTATTACAAAGGCGTTTAGCTAAAACGTCGAAAGCTATGTATAGCTAAACTTACAGCTTTTATTGAAAAAGAGAGATGCAATTTTCTCCCAAGGGGGCTTTTGGAGATTGAAAGTAATCTTTCGCTCCCATAATATACTACTTATCATTTATTTTAGAGTTAGTGCACCAAAAAAGACATCGGCATTTGCTATCGGCAAATACCAGGCCCCTCAGAAAGTATTGCGAAAAAAAGTTTTTATATATGGGAGACTGGCCAGTTATAATGTTTTTCGAAAATATGATTATTTATAAGGAAAAATAGGTATTTCCTAATTTCAAAATTTCTCTCCACATTTTTTGCGAGCAAATTCAAAGTATTGTGTCTCGCTGAAATATGGATCTGCGCCGGGAACATTTTAGTGCTATGATTTTTTACCATTTCAAGTGTCGCCTGAAACCTGATGAATCATACGATAGACTTCAAATGGCATACATGGATGAAGACCCTTTCCAAGGCAACCGTGTATCGTTGGTATAACGAATACAAGCGCGGTCGACCAACTTTGGGGGATGAAGAAAGAAGCGGTCGCCCTTTGACGGCTGTTACCGTAAAAAACGTGCTGGCAGTGAAAAATTTAATCCAAGACAATAGGCGAATTACATATCAGGAGATTCAACACATATTGAAGATTGGATCGGGAAGCGTTCACGAGATTCTACCTTACATAGCCATCTTCGCGTGAGGAGGATAGTATCACGCTGGGTGCCGCACAAACTCACCGATGCTCAGAAGCAGGCCCGGGTAGAATGGTGCCGTGATATGCTAAACAAATTTTAAGTAGGCTTGTCTCGGCGTGTTTACGACATCGTTACAGGTGATGAGTCCTGGATTTATCAATACGACCCAGAAACCAAGCGCCAGTCGACTGTTTGGGTGTTTCAAAATGAACCAACGCCTACCAAAGTGAAGCGATCTAGAAGCGGGGGAAGATATTGATCGCTAGCTTTTTTAATTTGACTGACCATCCATCCATCCATCAGCCTGTTTCGTCCACTGCTGGACATAGGCCTTTCCAGGATATCGCCAGTCTTGGCGGTCCTCCTGGAAGAAATGCCCGTACTCACACACGCTGGGCAGGCGGGTTGGTGAGCGCGGTGCCGAAGCCCATGCACCAGTGACGCCGCTGCCCGTCACCAGTCTGGTTTATATAAGGCTCGGAAATTGGGGATGGATAAACCGCCATCCATCGGTCCCAGGTAATGGTGGGCCGCCTGGTTTTGCCTGAGAGCTGTTCTCTTACTCTCCCCCGAATAACTTCGGGAGGATTTGCGAGTAAGATGGTGGTACCTTCACAGTCGAGCCCGGCATCAGCTCTACCTCTACCACCTTTGACTGACCACTTGGTATCAATTGCCTTACGGGATCAAAGAAGCACCAATGCCGAATGGTATACTACCAAATATTTGCCAGAAGTTTTCTTGTCACCTGCGCACACCGCACTCAAAACGAGGGACTTCTTGGACAGCACGCCAGTCAAACTCCTGGGTCACCCTCCTGATCTAGCACCATGTGACTTCTTTTTATTTCCAAAAATAAAAAATCAGCTCAAAGGAATACAATTTTCGTCGCCGGAAGATGCGCTGGCTGCGTTCGAGCAGGCTGGAAACGAGGTACCTGCGGCGGACTGGAGAAAGTGTTTTGAAAACTGGTTTATACGCATGAAACTTTGTATAGAGGCTGGTGGGGAGTACTTTGACAAGATTTAAAAAAAAAGGTACCTACAGAACAATTTTTTTTAGTTTCGCAAAACACGTATAATGAGCAAAAAAGTGGTGCACTAAAGAAAAGTTCTCGCAGGAATGCCGCTCTTTGTTGCACCAAAAGAGACGATACTCTTCCCCCGCTACGCCATTTTTTTTGCTCAAGATGTTTGCCGGCCGATATATCAGACGATTCACAGATGATTTTACATGTCAAAGCTGATAGGTGGTGGTACTTACTGTCAAAAGCATCAAAATACATTCTGTCGCAGCTTTACACAAGCATTTTACAGCATTGACAATAAAGACAGCCTTATTTAATTAAATAAATTAATTAACTAGCTTTTCGCCTGCGGCTTCATCCACATTTACTCAATCTTTGACCCGTTTCCAGCTCCGGCGTTATTTTATAATCACCCCTTATCCTACTTCCTACCAATAATATATAAATGCGAAAGTTTGTGCGTGTGTGTGTGTATGTGTGTGTGGGTGTGTATGTTTGTTACTCTTTCACGCTGAAACGGCTGAAGGGATTTGGATGAAATTTAGAATGAATATAGCTTATAACCTAACTTAACACATAGGCTACTTTTTATCCCGGAAAAATGCATGGTTCCTGTAGGATAGATCAATATCATTGAAAAATCAGGTGTGTAATTAGCGCGGACCTTAATCGTTTGTGGTGAAATAAGACAAGGCTATGTTATCTGGACGGATTTGGATGAAATTTAGAATGGATATAGCTTATACCCTAACTTAACACATAGGTTACTTTTTATCCCGGAAAAAAGCATGTCGTTAAACCGAATAACACGCGGGCGGAGACGCGGGCAAAAGCTAGCAGCCTATATGTTGACCAGAGTTATTTTATTACGATGATAAAACAAAACCGCATCTGAATCCGTTGAGTGGTTCTCGAGTTAAAACGGAACCAACAGACAGACAGACAAATATTCTAAAAATGGTAGTTTTGGTATCAGTACAATAATAATAGCCCACTTCATTTAAAATT
Source organism: Ypsolopha scabrella (assembly GCA_910592155.1). Taxonomy (NCBI): domain Eukaryota; kingdom Metazoa; phylum Arthropoda; class Insecta; order Lepidoptera; family Ypsolophidae; genus Ypsolopha; species Ypsolopha scabrella. The sequence continues at coordinate 24,444,622 of OU342963.1, forward strand.
TTGAAAAAGTATTAATTTTACAGTCCCAACTTTTTTACAACTTTATTAGAGTCGATTCTGAAGGCTTTTATTTTAGTTTTAGTGCTGTCAAAACTCAATTTTCAAAGTAATATAGCTTCTGTTGTTCACACTAAAGAACTATTTTGGAATAAAAAAGTTTTAACAGCACTAAAACTAAAAAAGCCTTCAGAATCGGCTTTATTATTAGTATATAGATAGTTGTAATGTTAAATTATATTGTAGCTGAAATGGGTTTGACAGTACTTTCCGGAAGATAAAAACACCTGAGTGACTTGTCCAGCCATCATTGTTTCCCGACGCTTTGTGACCAGCGGTTTACAGTGATTTTAGCCCACAAGATTTTTCCGAAGATGCGTAATATTGCTCTCGTTTTGGTCATTGTAATGCTGGCAGTGGCAACACATGGTGAGTCGTGTTTGTGAAATATTAGTCAGACATTAAATATTCCATAGGCAGTAAGCATTTTTCTACTCTATTGATGTTATACTTATTGTCACATCAGTAAGTACACTTTGTAACAATTTTTTGCTGATGTATTAATTATGAGCAAATGAAATGTATGTTTTTAACGCCAAAAGGCGTTAGAAAGGATACCACGTACAGCAAAGCGTAGCGTAGGCCGACCTCTTGCCCGCTGGACCAACGCGACGAACTTGAAGGAGGTTGCGGGTGGCGGCTGGATGAGGAGGATGGAGGAGCGCCAAGAGTGGCGAAATTAAGGGAAGACTTATGTCCAGTAATGGACGAACACAGGCTGATGGATAGGTATGTTTCTTTGGGAAAGTTGTTTTCTATGATCAGTAGAGTAGATCATGTGAAGACACCTACTTTATAAAAGGCGACTTTCGTTTATATAGCCAAATTAATACTGGAGACTTGGTAAGAGGTTAGAACCGAGGTTCAATGACCCTTTCTGTGAACCGCGCAAAACGAATTTTAGAATAGAATAGAATCAATTTTATTTCAGACTGAAGCGTTAGAAACAATTTTGCTTAGACTATGTTAGTGACAAATATACTTAAATAACTATATAATAAAGTGACCTCCCATCTGACGGCACTGCTCGATAATATAAGATGTGTCCTTACCCAGTCCTTTAGAATGGGACCGTCTACTCTTTCCGCAATTACTTTCAGGGGTCCGCTGGCACTGCCCTGCAACCTGCGCATCAGGGACGCCCCTCTGTTACGCTTCCTTTACTAATTAAGTCTAGATGTTCTGGATCAAGTATAGAAACACAAAAAAACGTGTTTCGCAAACAGGGTCGTCGAACCTTGGTCCTGACACTTACCGAATCTCCAGTATGAATTTGGTTATATAAACAAAAGTCATTACATTATTTACTCACACGGGCGAATGAAACTAATAAAAAGTGTACTAGGTAAAAGGTTGTTCGTAATTTTCGTTGTTCAGTACCACTGCTGTCAGACATGTTTCTCCAGAACGAAACTCTTAACAAACAATAACACAGTAAATATTAAATTAATAAATAACTTACCCAAATTATGGCGCCAAAATCCAGCAGTATACGGCGCATGTGAGATAAGGGTCCGGTCACAAGTTCAACTATAATTCAAACCAACCACAGTCCACCGCGCATTGGTTTGGTCACAAGTACGACCAACATTCGAACTATTATTAAAAAAACCTCAGACATAGCAGTACGGGCTTGGTTTTTAGCCTTTGCCTTCCTACTCAATGTAATTGTATTTTATAACATTATTTTGTTAAGAAAACTATACTATAATTTATTTATTTTTCGTATTAGAGACGTTCGTTAATAAAATAAGTCATTATTATCACTGGAATAATACTATTCAGATATCTATAGTCGTTATGCACTATTTTTGAATTCATAATAAGGATTTTAGGATATGAGTGTAGTTAAAATATTTTTTGAACCAAGCGATGAAATCTGCTACTTACTTCTCTCGGAAAACTTTTATACCACTGGGTATGTGCCCTCCCCACCCCAGAATAAACCCTGTTATGCACCTCTGTTTCAAAATCCATGTTTGGGTTTATTAAATCAGATGTGCCACTGTCCAGGCATTTAGACCTCACATGTTACAATGATGGTACAAAAAATTCTGATGTCTCTCTATGTCCCTCTAGGTACTATATTATTATCTTTATGGAATATTCTTTCAAAGCGTAGCAAATCCTTGTCAAGACAAAGACAAATATGTTTTAAACATTATACTGGTTGAAAATGGACAGGTACCTTTAAATGAAACTACATAATCTACTGATCATACTGAGCAACTACCAGGCCCCTCAGAAAGTAATGCGAAAAAAAGTTTTTATATATGGGAGACTGGCCAGTTGGAATGTTTTTCGAAAATATGATTATTTAAAAGTAAAAATAGGTATGTTCTAATTTCAAAATTTCCCTCCACATTTTTTGCGAGCTAATTCAAAGTATTGTGTCTCGCTGAAATATGGATCTGCGCCGGGAACATTTTAGAGCTATGATTTTTTACGATTTCAAGTGTCGCCTGAAACCGGATGAATCGTACGATAGACTTCAAATGGCATTCATGGATGAAAGCCCTTCCAAGGCAACCGTGTATCGTTAGTATAACGAATTCAAGTGCGGTTGACCAACTTTGGGGGATGAAGAAAGAAGCGGTCTCCCTTTGAAGTCTGTTACCGAAGAAAACGTGCTGGCAGTGAAAAATTTAATCCAAGACAATAAGCGAATTACATATCAGGAGATTCAACACATATTGAAGATTGGATCGGGAAGCGTTCACGAGATTCTACATAGCCATCTTCGCGTGAGGAGGATAGTATCACGCTGGGTGCCGCACAAACTCACCGATGCTCAGAAGCAGGGCCGGGTAGAATGGTGCCGTGATATGCTAAACAAATTTTAAGTAGGCTCGTCTCGGCATGTTTACGACATCGTTACAGGTGATGAGTCCTGGATTTATCAATACGACCCAGAAACCAAGCGCCAGTCGACTGTTTGGGTGTTTCAAAATGAACCAACGCCTACCAAAGTGAAGCGATCTAGAAGCGGGGGGAAGATTATGATCGCTAGCTTTTTTAATTTGACTGGCCACTTGGTATCAATTCCCTTACGGGATCAAAGAAGCATCAATGCCGAATGGTATACTACCAAATGTTTGCCAGAAGTTTTCTCTGTTTTTAGCAACAAGCAACCAAACACAGGGCTCCGTGGGCTACTGCTCCATCACGACAATGCACACCGCACTCAAAACGAGGGACTTCCTGGACAGCACGCCAGTCAAACTCCTGGGTCATCCTCCTTACAGCCCTGATCTAGCACCGTGTGAGTTCTTTTTATTTCCAAAAATAAAAAATCAGCTCAAAGGAATACAAATTTCGTCGCCGGAAGATGCGCTGGCTGCGTTCGAGCAGGCTGTAAACGAGGTGTCTGCGGCGGACTGGAAAAAGTGTTTTGAAAACTGGTTTATACGCATGAAACTTTGTATAGAGGCTGGTGGAGAGTACTTTGAAAAGATTTTAAAAAAATGTACCTATAGAATATTTTTTTTTAGTTTCGCAAAACTTTCTGAGTGTCCCACGTATAACAAAGAAACAAAACGTAAAAAATATTTTTCATCAGCTCTGAAAAGTCGAAATGTGGGAGGTAAATTTGATTTACAATACAAACATAGTAAATTTGAAAATCGAACGAGGCTCTCTTACAGTCACTCGCCTAGCTAAATGACAATGGAAATATATTTTCGATATAATCTCTTTTTATTTAGTTATTCTGTATTTTATTAATATTATTAAGGAAAAATGTGACTTTCATACAATAGGTAAATATGCTAAATTAAATGTTAAAAAGACGTCTAAAGGTTTACACGATACTTAAATTGGTGTTATTTTTAAAACAATTACATTGGCCAATAAGATATGATTGCACAAAAAAACAAAAAGTCATAAGAAAAATAAAATTTTCTTGTTGAAAACGCTGTTGCAAACATATTCTGTAAGTTTTTTTTATTTTCTCGAATTAATAATGAAAGTAGAGTGTTACACACGGGTAAGTGATCAATTGCACCGGAAATATCCATGCGCACGAGGGGGTAATACGCTACCTCCCTTGTATAACAATCTACTAATAATTTCCTTTACTAATTTTGAAAACCTACGGATTTTGTATGGACAGCTCCATTCTTTTTTCATTGCGCTTGTGTTTGTGGAAAAGTTGTTCATTGTGTCTAGTAGATTATGTGGTTTAATTGAAATATGGCTGTCCATAAATTAGAGAAACTAACTACGTGTCTCTGAAAAATATGCAATACCTTTTATAAATAACTCACATTTTACGTATATAATATGCACGTATTTTAATTTTAATATAAAAATATGGTTATTTCTTAGTGCTTCATTTTTACGAATGTATATTATTGTCTTATGTCTTACATTAAATTAAATTAAATCAAAATATGTTACATATTTTACAAACACAAATTTCTTTACTATACCCTAATTATAGTTGTAACCATAACTATACATAATTACGATAATTAATTAATTATTTTAACAATTCAATAAATATTATATAATTGACTATTGGAGTCTTTAATTTAATTAGATTTAATATACTTATATTTAAATAAATAAAAAGTTCAGAAATATCTCGATATATATTTCGACCAGCTTGTGGTCGTCGTCAGACTGAAATATATAAAATATATATCGAGATATTTCTGAACTTTTTTATTCATTTAAATATATGTATATTAAATCTCACTCAATTAATACAACAGTGACACGAAAATTCAAGTAACAAAAAAGTAAAGACCCTGTAATTATCTTTTCACGGTTTTTTTTTCTGAAAGAAACTTCCAGGCTGTACCTATACAATTTGATGTTGATGTACAAAGCATGGTAAATATTATTTACTTACCATTTGTAAGTTTGTTAACCTACAGCTAGTACATTAACCTGCATTGAAGTGAATCAAATACTCTGAGTCAATTTAATTGTACACTTGGGTATTGCCAAAGACGCACTTGTTTAGGGTTCCGTAGTCAACAAGGAACCCTTATAGTTTCGCCATGCCATGTCCGTCCGTCTGTGTACAAAATAGATAGATACAGAAGGCCAGCTCCCTACAACCAGCGATTTCGAGAGGACGCACACATAGACGTGTACGTACGACGATCTCGGTAGGATTCAGTCGAATGCCAGTACGACTCGCGGCTTTGTCCAGATACTTAGTAATAGAGAGCTGTAATTTGGCATGGGTATATATAATAATAACAAAATTAAAAGAAAAACTATCACTATCACAACTTTTTTCCAACTTCGTTTAATGAAAATTTTATTTTCATTTATTTCATGAGTTTGTTAGTCTATTAGCTTAATTAAATGCTACGGAACCCTCAACTGCAAGTCCTACTCGCACTTGGCCGGTTTATAGTAGTTTGAAACATTTTGTAGGTGTTGATCTATTTAATGGTGATTTTCAGGTGCTCCATACCGTCACAACAAGGTCGCTTACTACGCTATGCACGGGGAATGGGACAACCTGAGGCAGGAGTAAGTCAGACTTCTACTACCTACGTGAAATACATTTACATTACCTTAGATTTACACGTGTTTTACAAAACACAAAGCTGCGGTAGCTCAGGCGGTAGAACGCTGGCCTCTCAATCTTTAGACCCAGGTTTGATCCCCGGTCGGGCATGCACCAATGAGCTTTTCGGAATTTATGTCCATAGTATTTGTGTTGTTACTTAATACTTACCACTTGCTGAACGGTGAAGGAAAACATCGTGAGGAAACCTGCATGCCCTAAAAAGCGTGTAATTGTGCCCGAAGTACGGCGATAGGGCCATCACGTTGGGACGTAACAATCGTCGGTGAAACGCGGGTGTACCGAGTGTGGACTGTAACTTGCATTTCACCTCTGACACCCCCTCGGGGATTCATGTCGTGACGATATGTATTTATTGTTTTTTTTTAAATAATAAATGAACATTACCCATGAAGTTATGTCTATGTCTGTCTTTGTCTATGTATTATATTTTATAAAACACATTAATACATTTCCATTCCCTGAATTTTAGGCAAAAAATCTTCTTGAATGCTCTGAAAAAATGTTCTGAAAATATGTTATGTGTCGCTCAAAAGTGACATTTTATGTTTATATTTGGCAAATTGTAATACCGGGTGTAAATAGACTGCCAACATTAAATGAAACCACATCTTCTACCGACCCTACTGAACCACTTTTCCCAAGAATCATACCCGCCCCGCGCCCACCCTTATTTTAGGAAATAATTGAGTTCCAAACAAAAAACCTGAAGCTGTTTAACGGACGACGCTCTCTCAAAACTCACCCGTATGTCGGTGCGTTAGGGTTCACGCATTTTTGTTTGTAACTCAATTATTTCCTAAACTAAGGGTGTCCGTGATTCTTGGGAAAAGTGGTTCAGTAGGGTCGGCAGAATATGTGGTTCCATTTAATGGTAGCAGTCTATTTACACCCGGATATGTGTTTCAAAAATGAAAAAAAAAAAAAAATTGTTTGAGTTTTGTTTCACGTACGAGTATGAGTAAAGAACCAAAGAATACTTAATAGTTTTAAGCAAGGTTCTCAGAAATGTTGTGTGGAAGCGTTGTTGCTAGCTGAAACTAATGCCCGGTTCACTCACACGGTGCATGTTACTGGACAACATGGATTTCTTCTCACTGGAGTTGGAAAGGATTCGAATCTGCGACCTCTTGTTATCAAGACAAGCGCGCTACCAATTGCGCCACCGAGGCACTTTCCTAGACCGTTGAATTTTTCCACCGTACTTGTTCACCGAATATTTTGTAACTATTTGATCTAATCAGCTTGTAAGGCACATACTGAACGCTCACGAGGGCGTTATGTGATTTCACGCCTTATTCTTGAGAAACAGATGGCGCTGTCGTCGCTACAATATATGTTGCTTCAGACAATTAAGAAATTCACAGTTCTCATTAACTGAGATTATGTTTTTGATACGAAATCCATGGTTAAGGGGGTAGCTTTTTACCTCGGTACAAAATGCACGTCATAATTTTCTTTTCCTTACTTTTGAATAAAAAGTATGCAATAATTTGCGGAAATAGTTGATTAATAACAAAGTCTTCATAAAAAAATTACATAGTTTAATGAATTACATTTTGTTTGCTTTACATTAACAAACTTTAAGGCGTGTTTTTTATTTGGTTAACCGGCCTAACACAGTATAATAAAATAGTAGATAAAAAGTTATCAATTATGAAAATCTGAAGGAAATAAAAAAAGTAGTTTGCCTTGCAGATTTTACAATTTTTCAGCTCTGGCAATAAACTCATGAAGAAACTACGTTTGTTTAAAAACTATTTACACTCGCCCTTATATTAAGTATAAGCTTCCCTCACTTGAATTTCACCTACTTACTTGCTTTTTAATTACTTTCAGACTGGCTTCAATTCTGGATATTCCCTTCGCTACAAAAGTAAGTTTATTTCAAACTGTTTGAAATCAAATATTAGTGGACTAAAAGTACAAAAATTTTTCAATAATTTATCGACGATGATATTCCACCTAAAACCATCAATCTAATCCATCCAATATTTAAGATACAAATACAAAAGCATTTATTTTCTCAAAAGTACATGCATACAAAAAAAAGAAATTACAAACACAGACAATTAATAATAGAGATTATTTCTTATTATTTTTTTAGAATAACAACATCAGTTTTATTCTGCGTCCGTCATTCTGCCTACAGTAATATAAAGAATAAACTAAGTGCTGTAACTTTAGAAAAAAATTACATACCTACCAGAATAAAACTTGAAATATTTATTCTGCTGAATTAAATGTCAAGAAATAGCAACGAACTGTTTTTAAATAGCATAAGTTTTATAGACGTCGTCAACAAAATAAAAATTTTATTTCGCTAAAACGGCCGCTTTAAATATAAATAAAATAAATATATATAGCTATAAATACTAGTAGACGCTGTTTATATTAACTCTGCTATTTAAAAATAGTTCATTGCTATTTTTAGGCATTTGATTGAGCAGAATTTCAATAATTATTATAGTCAGTTAGAATTTCTTTTTGTCTAAAATATATTGTGTACGGTTTTGGCTATTTCGACTAATAGGCCTGGAAATCTACTCATTCAAAAAGTTCAAAAAGCCAGGGCAGCGTTTGCATGGTCTATGTAAGTGGTAAAATGCAAAAAGAAATCAACCAAGTTGACCCGCTTTGAAAAATGGCAAATGAGATAAGAACGAAATCTTATATTAGTAAAATTCTCATTTACAATCGATATGGGATACCTAAGTGGCGTGCATAGAACTTTTTGCTGGCAATGCAATGAGAAAGTGAAGTTCGACAGTTAAATAAAAAGAAAAAATTTAAATGTCACATGGAAAAATCATTATTTGTATGACAATGACACCAGGGTAGGTAGGTACTGCCTACCCTAGAGTAGGTACATGATTTCATACAAAATAAAATTCTTTCAAATTGGTTTTCAACTTTTTTCATGTTATTTTATCGTGAAACTTGACCTTCTCATTGCTTCTTCAGCAAAAAGTCCTATGCACGCCACCGAGGTACCTACTCCTGACCTAGTTTGAAATCAGACCAACTGATTTTTCAACTGATGATTCCAATCTTTTTATTATAACTTTGTAATTGATTAGGAGATCACTACAAATAGTAACAAATAAGGAAAATGGCTGAATCTAGATTCACAGGATAAAGGATAATACTATGATGCCAAATATGTCGGTCAAGCTGCGCGAATTAGTTGCGTGCGTTATCTTTTTATGACAAAAAAAAACAACAAGCTGAATATGGTATAGAAAGTAAGTGCTAGAAGTTGTACTCTTATATCATGACAGCATCAAAGAGGGTTGTAACGACGGGGGAAAGTAGGGGGGGTTTCCACCCCCTTAAACACATGCCCTCTTAGGAAATGAATAGTTAATAAGATATTTTGTTTTTTTTCGAAAAAAGCTCCTTCACTTTTTGACTTTTTTGACATCTAGTACCTTCGTAAAGGACTGTGGGGAAGATGGGAGGGAGCGAAATGTATAATTTTTTCGTTTTTAATTTTATGAAAATTCATAACCTCACTTTTTTTAACATTTCACTGGATTAATAAACCAGTCACTTCTGCAACTGCTTCGGCGCTGCGGAAAGTGCAGCCCCTTCACCCTTGTGTAACACCCCTCTTTGTTACAGAGGGCGGGGGCTGCCCTTCCTCAGCGCCTCCGGCTTTTTATGTGTATACACTATAACCTACCAGTACAGAGTAGCGCTTTGCCCTAAATAAGTTTTCTGGGTCGTTCATTTTTAATTTGAATAAAAGTTTATAGTATTTTAAGGTATATTTTAAAGTTTCATAAACATCGTTTTGTTTCACCTATTAGTGCCTATTCCGAGAGATATTACTTGACCAAAACCAAACAAAATGTCGATTTCACGTTTCTTGTCATGTCATTTTACGTAATATAATATATTAAAAAATAAAATTTCCATTTTCTAAAAAAATTATTGTGGAGGGTAATCGAGCTGGATCACAAGAACCTCCCCCCCCCCCTACCCCCCACATTCCCATTTATCTCAAAAACTGCTGTCATGTTATAAGATCCAACCCAAATTATGTAAAAACTGACGAAATATTTGGTTCCATTAAGGAGTAATGCCCGTTCAAGGATACTTTATCGTGACAATATGGTGGCGCCTTAAATAGATAACGCAACCACTTCGAGCAGGCAGACCGACATATGGCATCAGAGAGGCGCCTTTATCCTGTAAACCCAGATTCAGCCATTTCCCTTATCGTTATCAGATTTGTTGTTACCTCGTAACTCGTAACGTTGTACTGACATCACATACCAGGTTGTCGACATCGATAATTTGTTTGGTACGCAACAAAATGAGTGTACATTATTATTATCTTTTTATTTAAAATAACGTTTTATTCATCACAATCAAAATCAAATGAACTTATATAACATCGCTACAGACACTACAGGAATCAGAGGTGCAATGGTGTAAGCCAATCGTATTCAAATTCAATTGTTGTCTTAAGGCTATTCGGCAAAGCAAATAAGCCCGTTTGACAATTGAAATCGTACGTTTTTGATCGTCAACAACAAAACAAGACAGCTGTAATCATTTAACTGCCAAAAATGTGCGATTACAATTGTAAAACAAGCTAATTTGCTTAGCCGAATAGCCATATGACAATCAATTTGAATACCATTGGCTTACACAATTGCACCTCTTTTCTGAAAAGCAATTGTTCATCTGGCCCTACTGATTTTGATTCGGATTTTATTCTGGATATAAATCCTTTTGATATGCCGGCCGGTGTAAAACACGGCACTTTTCAGTGTCAGATTGACAGGATATTTATAACAATAATTATTTCCGTTCAGTGTCACAATTTTCCAATACTTTTCTGGCTAGTTCTCGTGCTTTGAGAATGAATTATTGTTTTTTTAACACGTGACCAAGACACATCGGAAGTCATTTTCGATACAAAACTAAAAGCAACAACGTGAGCGAGATCAAAATCGATAATCGCGGTCGATGCCGACTTGTGCAGCGCTACGGGTGCAAGCCAACATAGAAGCGGCGCGGCCCGCTACCATCGCGATACCGGGCGCGCCACTGGCGCGCTGCCGGTGTGTATCGGTGGTATTCAAGTGTTTGATTTTGATCTGACAAGATGTCTTCCTCTGACGACGAAGGTGTGGGCGGTGCGCTTTCGGTGCGTGCCGTCTCGGCGCCTGTCCAATGTTCTTTTATACAAAATGTAGGAGAGGGACGTGGTGTAAAACAGATAGAAGAGGTGCACTGAGGGCGCGCCCGCTCCCGCGCCGTTTCTATGTGGCTTGCACCAAGATGGCGCGGTGCTCTGCGTGGGTGTGGGTGTCGCCCCCTCCACGACTCACCTCTTACCCCGATTGCCATGTCGACCTGTCGTCATCAGTAGGTACCATTAAATATTTATTTTTTTCCTCAGCATTACGACTTGATCAGAATATTTTTACCTGAAGGCGCTTCCATTGTGGACCCGGAAGAGATGTTTGAACATAACGACATATCCGACGCAGGGCATGATAACAATCAGGACTCCGATGATAAATTACCAGAAAAGGATGGAGAAACAATCCAAATGGACTCTACCTCAGAAGACAGCGTTTTGGCAGCGGCGTCATCGTCAACTTATTAATATTCCAGCCCTCTCCTTGTGTCTCTTCAATATCTATCGCCATTGTTTTCAAGAGTGTCTTCATTGGCTAAAAATTATATGTGATGTCATTTGTAGCCAATCACGATGTCTTTGAAGGAGATAGCGATGGATATTGAAGTTAGACAATGAGGCCTTACAATAAACACTTTCAGTTCAGCCTACGAATCCGTAGAAGGTATAATGGTCGTGAAAACTATGGAGTCGTAACGTTACTACGTCGGAGAGAAAATGGGACGTGAAATTTGGACTGATAGTATGTTTTGAAATCATGTTTTGTGATCACACAGAGCTAGTACTGTCATTTATGTACCTTAGTACTCTTTAAACTGTTGTTGTATTTATGTTTATTGTACTGTTCATAAAACTAACAATATAATGCTATGACATACACTCATGGAGTGTTACAGAAAGTGTTTTAATGTTATTATTTATTTATTTGCCATAAATTTACTTTTAATAAAAAATTGTAACCGACTTCAAATGATATATGTGAATGTCTCACTAGAAAGTTTAATATAATTATATACTCACCTATAGTACCTAAGTAACACTTGCCGACTTGATGTTCTCTAGTAGTCGGCGCTCTCATATTGGTTTATGTATTGCTGTACCATAGAGAATGCGCCGACTCCTTTCTGGCACGTGCGAAAAAATTCCCAAGGCAGATTCCGGGTGATTTGAAAAGGGATTTTCAACGATTAAGTAAATGTCTCAAGATCAAGACATTTAACCAGTGTGTCGCGCTTATCCTGACTTATGGTGCCGAAACATGAACGCTGGCCAGTGCTCATATCCACAAAATGAAAGTAACACAGAGGGCTATGTCGAACTGATATTGCGAGAGAAAAATAATCCCGGAATAGCCGTACTAGTATCTAAAATTGGCCAAGTAGTTACAGTATTTTTTTTATTTCTTCCTCATAGTATTACAATTCTAAGTTTACGATAGTCTAGGCCTCGTTACCAATATAATACCACGAAAATTGTTTTTGTCATCTTCGCGCATACCATATAAAATCAGCAATGACATAATGTCAGGAGCGTTTAGGGATAATTACGATGAAAACTTATAACCTAAATTAGAAATATTTCAAAACGTAGTTCAGCCAATTTTTTAATAAATGCTTTTACACTTTTTGCTTTACCGTTCAGCAAGTGATAAGTGCTCGTAAAGACCCATTTTATAAGCATCAAAACTGTTGGTAAAGTTATTTTTACCGCACTGGTCCTTTATTATTATTTTATTTATTGAGGGAATGTTGGCAGTCTTTCATTGTGTACCATGAATAGACTCGACGGAAATAAACTGCGTTCAGTTTAATCATCGGACGACACCCGCCTGACCACGTCACCACTGACAGCAGGACAGTATCAAGCCATGGGAGGTGGGTGTCACCGGATGATCAAACTGAACGCAGTTTATTTCCGTCAAATTGGCAAATTACGTGCAAAGAAAAAGAATGCCCGCCTAAAGTTCATTTGAAGTGTTTATTGTTTGATTCTTTCTTTAATTATTATGTGTGTTTTATTTACTCACACTATGCATTGACAAAAGCTACGCTTGTGTTATAATCGTTCTCGTAAGTTATTTCCTCCTACCGCACTTATAACATTATTACTACTATTACATCGTATGTGCAAGAAATTAGATCTATGAAATATAATTTGTTGAAGAGTACAAATTATTTTCATCACAGCAATGTATGATAAGTTAAACCAACTGCCGACAATCTCCACAATTGGCCTACAATAAAATACTCATTACTAATGAGCTCGAGGTTTTTGACAAGATACTAAGCATATATGGGGCGAAAACCGAGAAGAAAACCACCTTTATAACAAAATACTTTCTTAGCGGCCGGCCGTCTGCAGCATCATAATTACGAGTATAAGTTTTCAAGTTTGTAGTCACGGTATTGTATAGGTATAGTACTGTAGATTTCGTAGTGATGAAGTGGTATTATGAGTCTGTCATCTTCGGTCTCCGACGGATGTCCTCGTTTTGGATTCTATCCATCAGACATACCCCAAGCATAGTCCGCTTCATAGCTCGCGGTGGATCAAGCCCTTTGTGTAGAGACCACATCTCAGCACCTTACGTCATCACAGGAAGGACGTACTGGTTATACATCTTAGCCTTTTATAACTGCGGTAATGACGACGTAAATATGTGACGTAACTTTCCGGATGCTGTCGCACCCAAGCATTTCTTCGTAGGTGACCTAGATAACCTTTCGAATTAGTAAGTTGATGTAGCAGAAGGCAAGCCATTTCATGATGGCCATTGGGGCCGAAAGGCTTTAGAATGGAGACCACATACAGCAAAACGTAGCGTAGGCCGACCTCGTACCCGCTGGAGCGACCATCTGAAGGACGTTGCCAAGAGTGGCGTAATTTTGGATAGGCCTATATCCAGCAGTGGATGATAACAGGCCGATGATGGATGGATGGATGGCGGAGGCTAGAACCCACAACCTCTGGATTAGCAGGAGAGCACTCTACCACTCGGCCTCAGAGGCAGTCAATGAATCATTCGTAATAACCTAAAATATATAGGATATGTAAATATACAGTGTGGGGAAAAAATGCCCTGGTTGGAGGGAAAGTATCCCAAATATTGATTATTGCAAATTTTACTGAAAAGGAACATTCCTTTCTTTTCAAAAATAATAGAAAAACTGCATTCCGACTTTTAATATAAATCACCAGCTGGAGCCGGGACTTGAACCGGTGCCTGTACCTGGCCAACCATAAGGATTGATTTCTCCCAAATAACACTATCTTAAATTAAGGAAATTCACAAAAAAATAAATGAAGCCTGTCATCGAGCACTTATAGAGTCTTCAGTATGAATTTGGCTGTATAAATTAATGTCACCTTGTATATCTAGAAACTTCACTTGCAAAAATAAGAGGAGCTCTTCGATCAAATAAACCAATAAATAGGTTTAATTGATCGAAGGGGGAGTACCCCGTGACCCGTTTAAAACCATATTATGGCACCGAGATGTAAGCCGTAATTCGTTGCGTGCCATTGCCATATTATGGCACGTTTTTTCGGTCATATTATGACTGGTGCCCCCTCCTTTTAGAATCGGACTTTTTTGGTCTGTGGTTTATTTTAAATGGTCCCACGGGTTATAAATGTGCATTAAAAACAGTTGGTTCAAAGAAAATAGGCTTGGAATTTAGAAAAAAGTCGAATTATCTGTGCCGTGGTGCCGCAAAATGGCGGAAAATGGCGAGTTGAGTGTTGTTCAGTGTCGTGTTTGTGAATGAAAAATGTGTTTAAATACACACAACAAACGGGGAAAACATGCCTTGGAAAGTGTTTAATCGATTTAAAAAGGTGTTTTAATGCTTTTTACCCGTACTTTTGAATACGAAACCTTCAAAATACGGGTAACCTTTTTCTTTGTTTACCCGCCTTCCGTTCGATCATACTACAAATAACCTTATGATATTGACCCCTTTTCTCGGGTAGCAAATACTAACAAAACCTAAAACTTTTCATTGAATGGATAACAGTTAAATAAGCTTGTATTATTTTAGGTTTTGACAATTCTAAATTTAAGGTATGCTGCACTAGCACTTACTGAGTCTTCGGTATGAATCTGGTTGCATAAATTAATGTGATCTTATACATATTTAGTTTTTCAAATGGGCGTGGCTGGCTAAATTCAAAACTATAGACAATAGCGAAAATGCAAAAAGGAGTCCCAGGAAAACCAAAACTGCTACATTAGATTTTTGAAAAACGAATTTCCTTAGCCGTGCTTACGTCATACATGTGACCGGGTGATGTCAGTGCAAATGTAAATAAATAATCCACGTATACGATACTAGACTTTGTATAAATACCAGACACGCTGTTCGGTATCAACATTATGCTCACGCCGCGTAACCTTTGTCTCGCTCGCTGTCACTTGAGTACAGATGTTGTTTCGCTCGCTCGCATGGCATTTGTGGCCAATGGGCGGTGCGGTGCGCCATATCTGTAGATATGGCGTAGAAGTCTTTGGAATGTACCATCAATCCATCCATCAGCCTGTTTCGTCCACTGCTAGACATAGGCCTTTCCAGGATTTCGCCACTATTTGCGGTCCTCCTGGAAGAAATGCCCATACTCACACACGCTGGGCAGACGGGTTGGTGAGCGTGGCGCCGAAACCCTCGCACCAGTGACGCCGCTGCCCGTCACCAGTCTGTTTTATATAAGGCCTAGCAATCGGGGATGGAGATACCGCCATCCATCGGTCCCAGGCAATGGTGGGCCGCCTGGTTTTGCCTGAGAGCTGTTCTCTTACTCTCCCCCGAATAACTTCGGGAGGATTTGCGAGTAAGATTTGGAATATACACTTTTTATTTGAATTTTCAAAATACTTTCTGAGACCGCCTGTGGCCGAGTGGTAGAGCGCTTGTCTGCTAACCGGTTGCAATCCCCGCGATGCACAATAATTTTCTGCGTATTCCGGGATGTAGGTCCATTTGTGCCCGAAATATGACGTGGCTCGCCGTAATAATCGTCGTTTGAACGCGGGTACACAAGTGTGGACTGCGAATTGCCTAGGGAATTCAAGTCGTGACGGTATGAATAGTTTTAAGACGTGAACGAATATTTCTTGTATGATTCTGCACCTACAAGCCAATTTTAGCTCAATTATTATCAGCTGTTAGGAACGCTGATAACGGATAGACGGACAAACAGCAAATGCTTCAAAACAATAACAGAGTACAATAGCAGGTGGTAGAGTTGAGGCCGGGTTCGACTGTGGAGGTGCGACCATCTTACTCGCAAACACCCCCGAAATTATTCGTGGGGAGAGTAAGAGGACCGCTTTCAATAAGGCATAACCAGATGGCCCACTATGAGTGGAACCGATTTTTGGCAGTATATCCCTTATATAAAACTGACTATGGTGAGTGAACCACCTGACAGCGTGTGTAACAATGGGCATTTCTTCCAGGAAAACCGCTAAAGTATAAAAGTCTTGGAAGGCCTATATCCAGCAGTGTACAAACAAGGCTGATGGATGGACGGATGTATATTTTTTTTGGATAGATATAGATGTATGTACGAGTATATGTACCTATATTGCATAAATAATTTTGCGAACTAAGATCAGGAGGTGCCTTGTTTCGTATTGTTGCAAACGCGATATAAGCTCCACGCAGCTGGACTGGTTATCATTGCGTCTCAATTCTTTAAGTCAAACGGGTGAATAAGTGGTTTTTTGTTGTTTGCAAATAAATTTTCATAATGAGTAAACTTGTCGTCTTGTTTGCTGTGCTGGCGGTAGCTCAAGGTAATATTTTTATTTTTTTTAAAGTTCACTTAGATTATTTAAATGTTGGTTTTATATTGTTTCTAACAAATATATATATATTGCTAAATTACAATATTTAGAGTATTCCAATGCGATGGATTTCGCAATAAAAACAATCTCATATTTTACTAAGTTTGAAAATAAATAATAATAAAAACGTATGTACTTAATCTAGTGCTATGATTAGGTAAAAAAAGTTTAATAGATATCAAGTTCTACACAAAGAAAAGATTTCGTAAGTATCCACAAAGATCTTGAGAAAATAAGCTTGGTTCGATTTTTTATTTACTTTGCCGCCCTAGAGCAAGTGTTCCCATCTTACTAAATTTATTGCCAGTTTAGGGTTGCCGGTTTCAATAAACACCTTATTATTATCCTATTATTTATTCCAGGATAGTAAATATCTCTCAGTATTAAATATACAAATACTCTGACCATAACCTGTTAACGTCATTAATTTATATTTAACTAGCGACTTACCCTGGCACAAGTAACTCACACATTTAATTATTTAAGGATTAATACTATGTCAGTTCCTATGATAGCGCGAACGTTCTAAAAGCCGTTTTTTGACGACTTGTTTATGAAATGTCTATACTTCTCTTCCTTTACGCTAAATGTGAATACATTATACATACTTATATATACATTATTAAACATTGTTGACTGGATGCATTAAAAACTCGAAAACATAAATTAAAACAAATTTTAAGTGAGAAAAGTATTTTGAAAAGATCTCGGGCCAGAATTTGAACCTGCGCCCTCTTGCTTTTACGACTAATTCTCTACCGCGTAAGTGCCTATTTCAAAATACTTTTATTACTTGAAAGTTTTATTTTATCTTTTCCACTTTTAACTAATGCATTCTAAATAATGTTTAGAATACCCCATGTAAACCTTCCTCGTGAATTGTTTTAACTGAATGTAAAAACCTGAAATAGGCTTAGAAGTTTAAAGTTATAACAAATACAAAACGTGGATTACGACTTTATTTTATAGTGTTCAGATAAGACAAAAATATTTTATCAAGGTTTGTAAAAAGCTTACAAAATCCTCCCAAGATTACGTTTTTTTATATTTTATTTACATATTTTATGCAAATAACTTTGTGTCTCTATTTTATGTCTATAATATTTCTATTGTCTCACAGTAATTTTTACAGACTTCCCGAATACAAGTTACGTATAATTAACAATAATAATTAATATGAACGGACACTATGTAGGTATTTGACGACACAGGTACTTAGCTTAAATTAATTTATTCTACCGCAGCTTTTATATGTCTGCTGTGTTTGTTTAATAATTATCGTTCATCTATTATGCATTTTTTCATGTTACTTGATGATTATCGTTATCGTAGATCTTATTTTGAAGTATTATCTTCCTGTACTTATTAAATTAATAGAAAATGCAACATATACAAGATTCTTATCGTTGCCTCAAAGAATATAAATTAGACACAACACAACCAACCTATTACTGGATCCATCTATCCATCCATCAGCCTGTTTCGTCCAGTGACGCCGCTGCCCGTCACCAGTCTGTTTTATAAGGTTCGGCAACTGGGGATGGATATACCGCCATCCATCGGTCCCAGGTGATGGTGGGCCGCCTGGTTTTGCCTAAGAGCTGTTCTTACTCTCCCCCGAATAACTTCGGGAGGATTTGCGAGTAAGATGGTGGTACCTCCACAGTCGAGCCCGGCATCAGCTCTAACAACTGGATGCGATAAATTATTTTTAAAAATGCTAAATTTTTATCCTTTTCCATCAATGCTGCCATATTCAAATTCAAATTTAATTATTTTGTTTAATAGGTACATACACGTTTTACACGTTGATAATAATGTAAAAAATATATAAAATAAGATAAAATTGTAAATATAATACGGAAAATACTACAAAAATATTTAAAGGTTAGGCTTACTGAAAATAAGATTTAAAAAATATACAATTCAGGGAAATAAAACAAAAATATTTAGAAGTTAGCCTTACTTAAATTTAATAAAATATATATTAACATTAGTCAAAAAATGTAGTCAATAAATAAATAAATAATATCATTGCTTATAATTATAGTTGCCCGCCCATTCGATTAATTATAGAATATAATAGATAATTCCAAAAACTGGCTACAATAAAAGCAAATGATTAAAAGAATGTTGACTTTATCTGTAATGACGGGTACCTCGGGTAGATTTATTTTTATGGGTTGTAGAGTGATCCTCTAATGTTTATTATGTCTGTCTGTCTGTTCGTAGTGGTTGCATCTTTGAGAAATAGCTTATAAAAGAGGCTTTATCCATCCATCCATCCATCAGCCTGTTTCGTCCAGTGCTGGACATAGGCGTTTCCAAGATATCGCAACTCTTGGCGGTCCTCCAAGAAGAAATGCCCATACTCACACACGCTGGGTTGGCGGCTTCGAGAGCGCGGTGCCGAAACCTTCGCAACAGTAATGCCGCATATGAGATCAGCTGGGTAATTTTGTACACTGGTACTATAAGCATATAATAGGTACATTTTGATGGCCAAAGAAATTAACTAATACCACCTATTTATCTAAAAACCTTCAATCGTTTACAAACATCGGTATATCATACCAATCCGCTTGTGCCACCATAAAGTCAAGGGCAAACGATGTTATCAAACCTGCGCGTAATTTATGTAAATATTAGAATTTATTTCACACTATTTGTGACACTTTGTTAGATGCAGGAAGTCTTAGAATAAATTATCAAAATCATAAAAAATATATTGAATTTGATTAACCAAGTCTTAAACCTGGCAATGAAGCCAAAACTACTTTTTTAAACTCTCTTGAGATTTTGATTTGCTGCGAAATCCATCGCTATAAAAACTAAATTTTTTCACTTGTACTTGTCCATACAATTATAATTAATCTGCAATGCACCCGACCGGTTTCGCTTAGAATTATAAGCATTATCTAGGGCTTTATAACATACAAATAACTTAAATAATATTTACATAGTAATTTACATGTAAATATTATAAAAGATATTACACAGATATTATTCTGTGGACAAGAGTGTTTTATTTAACAAAGATGTATAATAAGTTCCACCAAGTGCCGACAATCAAAACCATCAACATTAAAAAAAAATACAATTTGGAATAGTATGAAGGAAAACGTTATTTCTTTATTATATTTGCGTGTACACAGAACACACGTGTACACATAAGCACAGCTGCATCGAAATAGAGAAATGTGATGTGTAATTAATTATCGATCAGATGCGGTTACTTGCACCATGAATGTTCCCAAGGTTACTGGCATATCGCTGAGCGGGGCTTCTGTTATACACCACACATGAGAATTAGGTAGTTGGGGAAAATGAGGAGTCCAGAGAAAACAGTGAGCAATGAAGTTATTTGTCTCACTTCCCTGGTTAGGTGTTTACAGTAATGCTGTTGTTTCGTTACTAATATCTGAGTTAATATTAATTACAGTATAACGTTGAGTGCCTATCGTCGGAAACATACTTATACTATCGAATTACGCTTATCTGAGGATACGTTCGCGCTTGAAATGACGTTACAATTCGTAAATAGTTCAATACCCATTGAAGGTTATTTTGGAAGTTCATTTTTTATCTGTTTTTGGTGAATAGAAACCATAGATGGCATAACTTAGTTATTTAATAGGCTCGCTGTATTATTGTTATTAAAAATTCTTTATTGTACCAAAGAAGTGTACACAGGCGAGCTTAATGCTAGTTGGCATTTTATTCCAGCTTACCTTTGGCGATGCGGAACTAGTCAAGGGTAGTGCTTCGATGAGAAAACAATTTTGCTGTTACAAACTGTACTGCAAATAAACAAACGACGGAACTGTTAATGACAAAATAGTGGAAGCGAGTTCGTCCCAAATGACGTCATAGTTAGCAGCACCCTTCAGCGGAAGTTATAAAAGATTGCCTTTTATTCAAAAATGTATTCCATATAGTCTCTAGATAGAGTTTTTGAAATTTCCTCGAATGAAACTGTTTTAAATATCTTCCATCCATCCATCAGCCTGTGTTTGTCCACTGCTGGACATAAGCCTTTCCCAAATTTCGCCACTCTCGGCGGTCCTCCGTCCTCCTCATCCAGCCGCCACCTTCAGGTTGTCGGTCCAGCGGGCACAAGGTTGGCCTATCGCTACGCTTTGCCTTTCGTGGTCCCCATTCTAAAGCCTTTTGGCTCCAACAGCCATCATGTCGGCGACAAATATGGCCTGCCCACTGCCACTCAACTTACTGATTCGATTGGCTATGTTGGTCACCTTCAGTCTCCGACGTATGTCCTCGTGATTCTATCCATCCGAGATACCCCAAGCATAGCCCGCTCCATAGCTCGTTGAGCGACCTTGAATCGGTGGATCAGGCCCTTTGTAAGAGACCACGTCTCAGCGCCATACGTCATCACAGGAAGGACGTACGCACTGGTAACATCTTAGTCTTTAAATATCTTAAAACTATCTATTCCTTTATTACATCAAAATTTATTAAATAATACATTATTTATAATTATAATGAAAGACCATAACATTTACTTAGCCATAGTTATTAAAATTTTCACACTCAAACTTTTAATAAAATTTTAACATTTAATTAAAAACTAATGAGGCCGTCATCTTGGCAATGAATTTTAATCACAGTTATTCATTTACACAGTAGTATGGAAAAAAGTGGAAATAGCTGTTCTTTCTTTATTTCCTCAGTATCGAAATTTTTTACCCCAAAAATTTCCGCAAGTTTTCGTTTCCCCAAAAGTTTCCCAGGACAAATTTTATTTACTAAAATTGCAAAAAAAGATCCAATCTAGAGACCCTGATTGAGTCATTTGCGTCAAACTGGAAAAGTGAAAAAGCTCACAAAGTGGTATGAACTTTTAGTTCATTACAGTTAAGATCTGGTACAGTCGAGACCGCATCAAGTTAGACACTTCGGACCTTCTACCTATCTTATATTCTTCACTGTAGGGGCTAATGTCGTACTGCAAGTGTATAGCTTGATGTGGTCTCTACTGTACAACAATTACTGCAGAAGCATACAAACAAGAATTGCGAACGACGATGGACAAGCTTGCATCAAACATCAGAGACTTGTGAATTGCTCTAGTCCACGCTTCTCAACGACAACGCTCGTCTACACATTGCACAACGGGCCGTCCCAAAAGTACAGGAGCTTACTCTGAAAACTCTCACCCACTATATTTGCCAGTTGTTTTTTAGGGTTCCGTAGTACATAAAAGGTACAAAAGGAACCTTTATGGTGAGACTCCGTTGTCCGTCCGTATGTCACAGCCTCATAACTTTAGTACCGTTAAAGATAAAGACTTGAAATTTTCCACAAAATAGCATTCACTTGCTTACACAATACGGTACAAAAAAATTGAAAAATTTGAAATTGTTCAAAATATTTTCAATAAAAAAGTGAGAAAAATTAAAAATAAATTCTTAAAAATAAAATATGTGTAACAAATTGTAAAAATTAAAAAGTTATTGGTAAAAATATATACTTTTACTATATTTACTAGCACCGATTTTGAGAAATCTTTGAAAAACCACAAAAAATGCAAGTCCCCCTTATTTCCGAAACGGGTGGACCGAAAATATGAAAAAAATGACGATCATAGGTCATAATTAACCAATCACAGGAAAATTATAGCGATTAAAAAAAAGTTGATAACAAATGAGAAACATAAAAAATATCAAATAAATAAAATAAATAATTATAAAAATACAATGTGGGTATCAAATTGTAGATATTAAATAACTGGTAATAAAAATATATAATTTTACCGTATTTACTGGCACTGATTTCAAGAAATCATTGAAAAACCACAAAAATGCATGTCCTCCCCCTTATTTCCGAAACTAATGAACCGAAAATATGAAAAAACTCATGGTAATTTGGGAATAAAAGATAACAGGAAAAATATAACAGGTGAGAAATTCACGATAGCAAAATGACAAAATTAAAATTTTGAGTACGGTATAAAAATATTTGAGTCTCTTATTTGTAGTACAGTCAATTATTTTTTTAGTTATCATAAACAGTTATGGGCAAGATTTTAAATTTCTTCTTCCTGGCTGTTCCCAAAACTGTCGATTACGGAACCCTAGGTATGCGGGTTTGACTCGCACTTGACCGGTTTTTTTTTTGTATTTACGATATTTCTGTGATGGAAAAATTTAACTCAGACGAGGTGGTGAAAAATGCCTCTAAAGATTAGAAAACACGCCTCAAAGATACAGCGTCGTCCATCCTAATTCTCACAATACCTAAATCTCACGCGCAGCGTTTGGGAACGTGCGAGAGAGTAAGTATGATGGAAAGACACTGTATCGACGGCGCATGCTAGACCCCCAGAATTTCAATAAATAGCAGACGTGTCATAAAAGGTATCGAATGGCCAACAATCACAAATTTCATATTTAAAAAAAACTATGAAAAAGGGACTACAGATTTTGTACTAAAATAGTAGGCACTCAAAACATTTCACAAAGAAAACATACTTTTTTATCTATTTCTTATCTTAAGGTCGAATTGTGATATTCAACGGTAGTGACAGAGTTGCGGGTAATAGCTAGTTTCATATAGAACCTGATATGGCCACTTTATTCTGAGTAGAACCTGCACTTAATGACATAATAGCATTTCCATATAATCATTAGTGATAATCATCATCAGGTGTAAAGAAACTAATAAAAGATATGAAACCGGTTGACACATAATCGCAGGGCGAGTGTGACACATGAGCTGGTATTAGCAGAATCACTTACGTAAGGGTGGGCGATACCTAACATATTATAAGCCGATTTATCACTTAATAAATTTATAATTTACATAACATAATAAAAACGCAATTACTAAGATAGTAACATATATTTCGACCACTCGATGTAGTCGGCATCAGTGACTGTTGTTTATCCAGCCAGATTCATACTGGAGACTCGGTAAACTGTCAGGATCAAAGTTCAAGTTCTTAGGATAACGCCGAACATTTGTTATTTATACTACACGTACATCTTAGATTTTAAGCTCTGTGTTTTTCTAAATCTCTTGTATCCTCTTTTAGTTATATTTTAGTGCGTTCGCAACTTAATTCTCCGGAGAGATCAATACGGTATGAGTCGTCAAGTGAGTGAGATACCTGCACCCGGGGTCACGACCATTAATTGTCGCCTTAATAATAACTGGGTTTCCACAAGAAAGTTATGCCAATTTATGTATTACATTTTGATTGCAATAAATTAACAAACTATAAAGCGTGTTTCCAGTTATAATGCAATCAAAGTTGAATGCACAAAACAACAAACGGCAAACCTAATTATGCCGAATAGCCATAAAATGGCTTAGGCGTCATCTCGGCCACGTAAAACTCGGCCGCGCGGCCGAGTTGACACCTTTCCATTAAATCAATTTTATTGGGGGTCAACTCGGCCGACAGTGAAAATTTGAGGTAGTCGTGTACAGTCAACACAAGAAGTCCTTAGAAAACGTAATATGATTTAAATTCTTAAGACAAATAACGACGTGGCTTCAAAATAAAACCAAATATCAATATTTAAATAGGTATATTATAAAAATCCACATCACGAAAATATGAACGAATACTATACCTAACCGTAATTAATCTAATCACCAATAGGTATAATAAAGTTTCATGCTGCAAGTTTTTTTAAAAAACCTTATTATTTTAAAGAAAAGTCGTTAGACAAAAACAAATACTATATGGAAAAGAAGAGACACGTAAGACTTATCATATCATGATTTCAACAACACACGTTCTTTTCTGGTTACGAGATTGCTTTTAATTTTTTCTAATAGTTTTATATGAAGTTTTCTGGTAGGTGTTTGGATCCAATCTTTTCTTAGATTGAATGTACTTTGTATGTGAGGCCGAGTTGACCCCCAATAAAATTGATTTAATCAAAAGGTGTCAACTCGGCCGCGCGGCCGAGTTTTACGTGGCCGAGATGACGCCTTAGCACATAAAATGCATTGATTGCATTCTTTTTATTCAAAGGTAAGGAATATAATTATATTATGTGCATTTTGCATCGAGATTCTTTGTTAACCCCTTATTTCAGAACGTGTTTTCTATTCCATATTGTTAATTATAAAGTTCGTATTGCTTTTCACTAGTGTGAAATAAAATCATTTCTTCACACTTGACGGTGTAAATAATACAATTTTTTACGGTATTTAGTCAGCAAACAAGAATGCGTCAATAGCAACTTTTATTCCAGTATCAAATCTAATTATTTCTACCTTCTACATCAATCTTCTATCTATATCCTCTTTACTCTATATCCATACTTAAACCAGTAGAATTTCATCGTGCCAAGATCTTGACTAAATTTAATGTGTGTGGACTAATATTATTTATGAGTAGTTATTATAATAATATATAGTAATATGGGTATCGTTGGAAAGCTAGAAAGATGAGCAAAAAAATATATATCCAACGTGAAATTAAAGTCATTTTGTTAACGAAAACTGGTGATAGTACTCGTCCATATGAACAACTTTTACTATGAAGCCAACCCTGAAATCGTGAAAAAAATATCAGCTGTTCCATAGAAAAGTTAAATACATACTCGACCCAAATGTATGAAACGGCTGATTTTTTTTTTCATGATTTTAGGGTTGGTTTCATACTACAAAGTTGTTCATATGGACGAGTACTATCACCAGTGTTCGTTAGCAAAATGACTTAAATTTCACGTTGTATACATAATAATAATTAAAAAAAAAATGTGGGTTGTAATTTGAGACCCAAACTTTACTCCTACCCGCTTTTTTATATACATCATATACCTATACATATGTATAGAGTTATTTTTTTTTCTTTATATTTTTCTACAGTATTATAAAATTTGAATATATTACATACCTATTCATATACCTATATATAACCAAAACTTTCTCGAGGAGAAAGTCCCCGCTTTCTCCAAGAAAAAATAATAATAATCTATATTGAGAAAAAGAAAACCGCATTAGAGTCTGACAACTACTTCAGAAGATATACCTAGCCAAAAACAAAATTGGCGGGAAAGCAAAAACTCGCAATAATTCTACAGGTTAAGGCGAGGCATTGATAAACTTATAATTTCAAATCGGCGCCTTAGGGGAGTGGAGTGAGGGGGACTTATTTCATACAAATATGCGCTCACGAACTAGCTTATGCCGTAAGGTCGTATGCGGCAAAACAGTATTTTTCATTTTAAATGACAACTATAAGTAATTTAATAAATCCAATCGGGCATATTGAAGTGTATTTGTAAGTCTACAATCTTAATAATAAACTTAGAGGCTTCATTCACTCCCGTTTGTCAGTAAAATAGAAATCTCTGTTTTAAAAGAGGTTATCTAAATATTTTTTTCTCTGCTATGAAAATGAATCAATCAACTAAATCTTCGGTCAAAATGATGTCAATGAAATACTTAATCTATTATATAAGTTGGTAATTACGTATGTCTTTTCATTGCTGAGAAAAATGGAGATCCATGTCGCCAAAATTTCGTGGCGTCGCCTTAATAATAAAGTAGTAAAAGAGTGGTGTATTAAATATTTTCTCGAAATTTCAAATGACATGGATTTTTGGTATTGTACTGAAGCCGAAACAACAATTTATATAATTTTTGTCTGTCTGTCTGTCAGTCTGAATGTATGTTCCGTTTTAACTGGAGAACCACTCAACGGAATTGCATGCGGTTTTTTTTTATTATCATCGTAATGACCATGGTTAACACATAGGATATAAGGGGTGTTTAAAAAATAACCCTAAGCTGAAAACGGAGCAGGGTTGCTAGACGTACGAGAATTCTCTTACAATATTCGCGTAGAATTTCAAATTATTTACGATGTACGAGGCAAACCAGATTCTCATACGCTAAATTACGAGAATTTCAGGGCGGGTATTTAGACACGTGCGCAAAAATTGCAAAGGCAGATTGCGTGTGATATTAAAAAGGATTTTGTATGGATATGTATTGATTATTTTGATTGAAAACTTAAAGTGAGCGTTCCTTATATCCTATAGTTTTTATTTGATGTGGTTTAGTCACTCTTATTTTCATTGCATGCCATTAATCAAAGTTTAAACAAATATCTAATGATGACTGACATTACTAGTGAAAAATAATGCCGGAATCGCCCGCCTGGTTTGAAAGCAACGAACGCAAAAAACATAGAAGTCTCAGTAGCACGATAAACTGTGCTCAACACAGTTTAGTATGGCTACAGCTCCATTAGCATTCACCGTGTCTCATAGTAGGCTAATCACGGCCGACCCAGTGTCGCAGATACGCAGTACGAACCAATCATAAGCCTTTTGCCGTTTAGAGTCTCTGGTGCCTTAACT
This sequence comes from Ypsolopha scabrella, assembly GCA_910592155.1. Lineage (NCBI taxonomy): Eukaryota > Metazoa > Arthropoda > Insecta > Lepidoptera > Ypsolophidae > Ypsolopha > Ypsolopha scabrella. The sequence continues at coordinate 24,471,579 of OU342963.1, forward strand.
GTAGCGGCTATGCTAACACATAAACCGGATGAGGAGCCCACACTCAAATAAATATTACATATGCACTTAAGAACATTACTCTTGTTAATTTATTCTTATAAATAAAATGAAAAAAAAAACGTACGAGAATTTCTTAAATGGTAAGAGATTTATAAAGACTTAGTTCGAGAATCAAATTATACTCACCTGGCAACCCTGAATACACCTTGTATGCCAAGAGCATGGATATGTCATGGCCGAGCACCAAACACAGTGACCTTTCCGTATTCAGTTGTCTATTAAACTGAAACCAGGGCCTGTGCATCGTTTAAAACACAAACTTATTCCGCGAGCACTTCTATCTGACAACTTAACTTGATACTTACAGTCTATTAAACCCTATTAGATATCTAAAGGGTATTATTATAATAAGTTCGTACTTATGTTCATTTCTTCCTGAATAATTAAATTTTGGTAATTCTCAGATTTTTTGCTAGACGTGTAATGAATTTACAGTACACTAAAGCTGAACCATTTTTTTAGGGTTCCGTACCCAAAGGGTAACCAACGGGACCCCATTACTAAGACTTCGCTGCCCGTCCGTCAGTCTATCACCAGGCTGTATCTCATGAACCGTGATAGTTAAAAGACAGTTGAAATTTTCACAGATGATGTATTTCTGTTGCCGCTATAACAACAAATACTAAAACCGGCCAAGTGCAAGTCGGAACTGCGCACTCCCATACAACAGACATGATTTTTTTGCCGTTTTTATAGATAATAGTACGGAAAACTTCGTGTGCGAGTCCGACTCACACTGGGCCGGTTTTTTATTTTATCGTGAAGTTGATGGACCCTGTGGTAGGCCTATCGCTATTCGTACCATTTCTTTATTATAATTATAAAATATAGGTATGATATATATTTTTTATTTATTTATTACTTTACAAATATGATCCCATTATATTCATATAGTTTACTGATCTTATACACGAAATAACATATCGTGGAAATGAAACATATATCTCCACGTTTTCTTCTTCTTCTTGTCCAACTGGTGCAGGTTGCCATATTGAGTCCTTGTCTTGTGCGAGGCAAAACAGGTCGGTGGCAATCGCAATTTCTGTCCATTCTTGGATGTTGCGCAGCAGGACTCCTTTCTGCGCCGTTTTCTTACTAATTTTGAAAACCTACTGTGGATTTAGTATGCGCAGGTCTAATTTTTTTTCGCGCAATATCTGTTTTTTATTTCGTTTAATTTAAAGACCATTTACACCCGCTACGTTTTACATTTTACTCACGAGTGTCTCCTAGAGGGGTAAGCAGAGACTACGTTTTTCCATTCGCTATGATCTTGACACACCTCTTTCGCTTATTCCACATCCATCAATCTAGTCACACAAGCTCTGCTTTTGATTTGACCTTTGTCCAGTATGACGTCGATTTCGTCAGCATGCGTCGTGATTATTCCAAATTAAACTATACATATATGTTACATAATAATAATAATAACATTATTATGCATTCTACCGAAAGAAAATGCAATACAAGTTTTCATAAATAACGATCTTTTACTAAAAACTGAAATTAGTGGCGGTAAAAGCTCTAGAAAAAAATACATTTCTTGTCACCCCAAGGTTTTGCTATTTAAAAATATTATTTCGTATAGTATTATCATTGGCTACTTCGAAAATTTACAAAGACAATTGAACACTAAAACAAAGGCCCTTGCGCTATACCTATTTACCGCATCTAATTTGCTAGTGGTTAGACCTAACACTGAAATTTTGTGACGCATTTTCAGGCTTGTATTGTCTGAAACAAAGCAGCATGTGGCCCTATGTATTTTTCATGTTAGGTAGACGTGGAGCATCTGCATAATAAGTTTCAATTAGCTATGGAAAACAAAGAAACACATAATGATTTTATTTGGCCATGGTTATGGTTAGGTAGTGCGTACTGTTGTAGTCTATTCCACGTTGAAATGTCGCGATTTCACACTTCCTTTTGAGTTTGCATCGCTCTTTACGATGTTTCGTATCGCTTTTATTATTCTTTTAGACTTCATTTGAATTTAAATGTTTGCAAAAGTAATACTACCACGTAGCTCATGCAAATTAAACATGTTGTTGCAAAATATTTAGATGTTTTTGTTTGTTTTTGTTCTCGAACGGACCTCGAAAATGCACCGGATATATCTAGACTAGCTTTTAGTTGAAGTGTTCTTTCAATAAATATATTCTTAAAACCATTATCGCCAGTTTTCGGCTAAGTGGTTATTTTATCAACAACCCTTATAGCCTATATAATATTGACCGAGGTCACTACGATGATAAGTAAATAAAACTGCATCTAAATATGTTCAGTGGTTCTCGAGTTAAAACGGAACATACCTACAGACAGACGAAAATTCTAAAAATAAAATATATATTTTGGCGTACGTATAAATCAGTTCAATATACATATAAGGTCCTACAATTCAAAGTGAAAAAAGATAACAAATGGCAGAATATGCCTAATAGACCACATGCCACAGAAAAAAATCTTTTGGCCGTTCTTATTTTACCTCTCCATACAAATTTTGTCAGCTGATTCAACCACTTTGTACCGGGAAGTGAAACAATTATTAAAGCAAAAAATTTTTTCTCCTTTTGGAATTTGATCAGTTACCGATACATGATCTACCCTAGAAATATTTTCACTTATTATTGTAGGCCCTTATATAATATAATATATATAATATAATATGTATATAATGACTCATTTCATTTAAAATTTTGCACAAACATTTATACCTTGCCCCGAACCTTGTCATAGTAAATAACCCCCAACAAAATGAAATTCTGGATCCGCTCTCTTGATACCTAAATAGACTTGCAAGAATTCAATTAAAAATGCAAATCAGCCTATTTATTGCCAATATATGTTCGTAAAGTAGGGATTAGGTAGTATAGACTTATGTCGTTGGTAGTTTACTTTAAAGCAATGCGTTCGCGCGTCGATGTCTTTTGCTTTAGCCTAATACTTTTGCGTGTTTATTGTAAAATTACCGCAAGAGAGGTATCCATAGATCCTTTTATTTATAACGCTTAAACTAAGCTATTGATGTAAACAAAGGCGCGAAATTATTTGTTTTATTGTTTTTTTTTTGTCCCTTAGGCAAGTTTGTCTACATGGGAACTTAATATTTATCAACTACATCTTTAAAATGAGACATTGTAATTTGGTTCCGGTAAGCTACCAAATTTCCGGAATGAATTTTGAATATAAGTACAAGTATAAATACAAGTAGCCTAAGCGAGTAGCAGCATGAATAAAATTCATCGTAGCTATTCATATTGTATACTCGTTTATGTAAAAGTACAAACAAAGTTTTGTATTTTTTTTATAATAACATCTGATGTTACTAGCTACAATAACAGACAATCTTCCATTTAAGCAATAACACAATCTTTGTTAATTATAATGAATATAATAATAAAAAGATTTTTATAATATGAAGTAAGAGCCGAAATATATTTTAAATTCTCAATACTATTTAATTTATGTATAGGTATTTAAATTAGAATGGAAAAGGTGGTAGAGCTGATGCCGGGCTCGACTGTGGAGGTACCACCATCTTACTCGCAAATCATCCCGAAGTTATTCGGGGGAGAGTAAGAGAACAGCTCTTAGGCAAAACCAGGCGGCCCACCATTGCCTGGGACCGATGGATGGCGGTATATCTATCCCCAATTGCCGGGCCTTATATAAACAGACTGGTGACGGGCAGCGGCGTCACTGGTGCAAGGGTTTCGGCACCGCGCTCACCAACCCGCCTGTCCAGCGTGTGTGAGTATGAGTATGGGCATTTCTTCCAGGAGGACCTCCAAGCGTGGCGAAATCCTGGAAAGGCCTATGTCCAGCAGTGGACGAAACAGGCTGATGGATGGATATTCAAATACATTTTTTTTTGTAAAATTGGTACATGAAGTACATGTTCTACGCGTCAAAATTAATCTTGAAAAAAAAAACAATAGAATATGTAAAAAATATACAAGAAAATAACACATAAGGTGACTGTCCGTCTACACAGCCAAACCCACACCGGAGATCCGGCAAGTGGCCAGGACTAAGCTTCAACGACACTTTCTAACCTACGAAAAATAAAATTCAGACCTCCTATACTAATTGAGTCGAAGTTGTTCTCAAACAAAATGTATAGGCACAAATAACATAGATATTTAAAGTTACAACTAAATTATTAATGTAAGTTATAAATATAACTACTAAAATAAAAAGCGAATTGTTATTTATTAAAGAAATCGAAGTTCATTATTTCATTACTCTGATTTCAGGATACAGGATGCACCGAGACTTCAGTGAAGGCGACATCGCTTCTCAGGCGGCTATCGGGAACTGGGACGAGGTGCACAGACTGTGAGTTCAATATTCATTTATGTCTCAAGGTCAAAGGCAATAATCTCTTCTTGTAGTGCCATCTTATATCAGAGATCAGTTGTCATTACATCCTTAAAATGTTTATACTGAACAGCTTTCTCAAGGAAACTACCCAAACAAATAATTTGCCAAGTGCGTTTGCGTTTTACATACTTACATGATACGATTAATACTTACTTGCGATTGTCGGCACTTGGTGAAACTTGGATAACAACATGATGATTATCTACACTTGTATAATATACCTACAATTTGACTTGTCATCTATTACCAACAGTCTTCATTTATTGCAAGTAATAACTTCGAATAATTTTTTCAACCCTTTAAAATACTATTATTAAACCCTTAATAATGGTGTCAAACCGAAACCGGTTGGGACAGTTAAATAAAGTATAAACGCTGTTCATTCCTAATGTTGTTACATACATTCATACTACATGTAACGAGTTAAAGAGTATGATAGAATTGGCGCCTATTGTATTGGTCCAGCTGTACTACATCAGGTTATTTAAACTACGTTAGGTTTGATGATGACGTAGGGATTGGCCGGTTAATCATAACCTTAGGTTTGAGCATTAATTCGAAATAATTTAGTTTATTTTACCTTTAGCCAGCTAAACTTAAGAATAACCCTAACTTATGGCGAAAATCTGCAAATGGAAGGATAAAATAATAAGATAAAGATAAGATAGATGATTCAACAAAAACGCAAATATAGGTGCGATGACCAGGATTTTTGCGTATATCATGAATTATGTTAACACTAGAGGACGTCGCCTCGCTCGGCTTCCAAATTAAATCAATGTAGTTACATTAACACGCTTCTCGCTTCGCTCAACGTCGCATTACTGTATGACTGAGATGACTACCGAGGTTTATTGATTCGATGGTAGATGGTGCTAATAATAATAGTAGTTTGCTAATGTTTTTGTGCAGAGGTTCATTGGTGAGTTGATAGATGGCGCTACTAGTAGCTTGTCAACCTTTTGTACCATAATGTTTTTAGAGTTCCTAAGTTCCTTACCCGTAACATGTCGTGGTACGAAACCCTTTTTTTATTCTTTTACATTTTTAGTCGTTAGTTAGTGGTTATTCTTAAGTTCAGCCAGCTAGAAGTAAAATAAACTAACACTAGCTACCGCTAGTGCTTAAACCTGCACTATATAAATATATTTTTCGTATTTCGCCGAGACGAAATACGATTTTACCGAGTCCCCAGTATCAATTGGGCTAAATAACGAAAGTCACCACTTTGTAACACGTTATTATTATTAGTATTGTACTGAAGCTAAATCTACAATTTTTAAGAGTTTTTGTCTGTCTTTCTATCTTTATTTAATAACTCGAGAACCACTCAACGGATTTGGATGTAGTTCTCTTCGTTATCATTGTCAATCTTATTCAACATATAAGCTAGGGTGTTCATAAAATAATGCCCAAGCCGAAAGCGGGACAAAGATTGAATAAACACGGGCGGAGCCACGGGCAAAGGCTAAGTCCTCTCTATACAGGGTGTAAATGCAAAGTCAAGAATCCCTTTGGGGTATGAAAGTATACAAGATTCTGATGTCATTACGAGAAAAAAAATACACCTTGAATTTTCACCAAAAATTCCATCATTTTTCTAAGCTATGGCTACGAACCTTACCGGCCGGCCTCCCGGCACACTTAATTACACCCCGCAACCCGCACCCCTCATCCTAGTGGCCAGCGACCAGTGAGGGTGTCCACGCGATTAGTGTATTTTGAGTAAAGAAAATCGTCTTATTATGAGGTACTGGTACTTTATTTAGAGATCCCAGTATTTAAAATAATATCTTTACCGATCATACTAATACAACCATAAAGGATTTTTGCCTTTGCTTTTACACCCGGTATGTACAAACCAAAGTTTAACTTATTATATTAACTTATTTTTTCCAGGTTGGGTGAATTTTACAGGCAGCAATACAACTTGTTCGTAAGTATATTTGAAATACGTACCTATATAATGGGACGAAGTTCCGCTGCCCCACTTTTAATATGAACGGGTGAATAGTGGGTCGGAGAAGCTTTCCCAGGTAATACGTTTTATAATAACGATTTCATTCAGGGTATTTCGAGCCCGAAAATATATTATTGTAATCATAACAAAAATGTTCAAAGTTTCATTCTACCTATACAATCAAAAACTTGTTTGCCAGCTTTAACCTACTTGTTGTTACTTACGGCACAATGATAATGTTCAAAGTTTCATTCTACCTATACCTATACAATCAAAAACTTGTTTGCCAGCTTTAACCTACTTGTTGTTACTTACGGCACAATGATAATGTTCAAAGTTTCATTCTACCTATACCTATACAATCAAAAACTTGCTTGCCAGCTTTAACCTACTTGTTGTTACTTACGGCACAATGATAATGTTCAAAGTTTCATTCTACCTATACCTATACAATCAAAAACTTGTTTGCCAGCTTTAACCTACTTGTTGTTACTTACGGCACAATGATAATGTTCAAAGTTTCATTCTACCTATACCTATACAATCAAAAACTTGTTTGCCAGCTTTAACCTACTTGTTGTTACTTACGGCACAATGATAATGTTCAAAGTTTCATTCTACCTATACCTATACCTATACAATCAAAAACTTGTTTGCCAGCTTTAACCTACTTGTTGTTACTTACGGCACAATGATAATGTTCAAAGTTTCATTCTACCTATACCTATACAATCAAAAACTTGCTTGCCAGCTTTAACCTACTTGTTGTTACTTACGGCACAATGATAATGTTCAAAGTTTCATTCTACCTATACAATCAAAAACTTGTTTGCCAGCTTTAACCTACTTGTTGTTACTTACGGCACAATGATAATGTTCAAAGTTTCATTCTACCTATACCTATACAATCAAAAACTTGTTTGCCAGCTTTAACCTACTTGTTGTTACTTACGGCACAATGATAATGTTCAAAGTTTCATTCTACCTATACCTATACAATCAAAAACTTGTTTTCCAGCTTTAACCTACTTGTTGTTACTTACGGCACAATGATAATGTTCAAAGTTTCATTCTACCTATACCTATACAATCAAAAACTTGCTTGCCAGCTTTAACCTACTTGTTGTTACTTACGGCACAATGATAATGTTCAAAGTTTCATTCTACCTATACCTATACAATCAAAAACTTGTTTGCCAGCTTTAACCTACTTGTTGTTACTTACGGCACAATGATAATGTTCAAAGTTTCATTCTACCTATACCTATACAATCAAAAACTTGCTTGCCAGCTTTAACCTACTTGTTGTTACTTACGGCACAATGATAATGTTCAAAGTTTCATTCTACCTATACCTATACAATCAAAAACTTGTTTGCCAGCTTTAACCTACTTGTTGTTACTTACGGCACAATGATAATGTTCAAAGTTTCATTCTACCTATACAATCAAAAAGTTGTTTGCCAGCTTTAACCTACTTGTTGTTACCTACGGCACAATGATAATGTTCAAAGTTTCATTCTACCTATACCTATACAATCAAAAACTTGTTTGCCAGCTTTAACCTACTTGTTGTTACTTACGGCACAATGATAATGTTCAAAGTTTCATTCTACCTATACCTATACAATCAAAAACTTGTTTGCCAGCTTTAACCTACTTGTTGTTACTTACGGCACAATGATAATGTTCAAAGTTTCATTCTACCTATACCTATACCTATACAATCAAAAACTTGTTTGCCAGCTTTAACCTACTTGTTGTTACTTACGGCACAATGATAATGTTCAAAGTTTCATTCTACCTATACCTATACAATCAAAAACTTGTTTGCCAGCTTTAACCTACTTGTTGTTACTTACGGCACAATGATAATGTTCAAAGTTTCATTCTACCTATACCTATACAATCAAAAACTTGTTTTCCAGCTTTAACCTACTTGTTGTTACTTACGGCACAATGATAATGTTCAAAGTTTCATTCTACCTATACCTATACAATCAAAAACTTGCTTGCCAGCTTTAACCTACTTGTTGTTACTTACGGCACAATGATAATGTTCAAAGTTGCATTCTACCTATACCTATACAATCAAAAACTTGTTTGCCAGCTTTAACCTACTTGTTGTAACTTACGGCACAATGATAATGTTCAAAGTTTCATTCTACCTATACCTATACAATCAAAAACTTGCTTGCCAGCTTTAACCTACTTGTTGTTACTTACGGCACAATGATAATGTTCAAAGTTTCATTCTACCTATACCTATACAATCAAAAACTTGTTTGCCAGCTTTAACCTACTTGTTGTTACTTACGGCACAATGATAATGTTCAAAGTTTCATTCTACCTATACAATCAAAAACTTGTTTGCCAGCTTTAACCTACTTGTTGTTACTTACGGCACAATGATAATTTTAGGGAACGGAGCGGAGCAAGCGTAATCTATCATTTATTACTTTCTTTTGTAAAAAGCTACACTATTATTGAGTCACATTGGCCATATTTAATTTTAATACAACGATCCTGACACACCTCTTGCTAATATTAAGCTTGGAAAAGTTACCAAATTCCAAAAATGTTTTCTTTTGTAAAAGGCTACACTATTGTTGAGTAACATAGGCCATATTTAATTTTAATACAACGATCTTGACTCACCTCTTGCTTTTGTATGTTTGAGGTAATCTTTGGAACTACTGAACCGATTCTAAAGATTCTTTCTTTTATAAAAAGCTTCACTATTTTTGAGTAACATAAGTTATATTTAATTTTAATACAACGATCTTGACACAACTCTTGCTAATTTTAAGCTTGGAAAAGTTACCCGATTCCAAAACTGTTTTCTTTTGTAAAAGGCTACACTATTGATGAGTTACATAGGCCATATCTAATTTTTATACATTGATCCTGACACACCTCTTGCTTTTGTATGTTTGAGGTAATCTTTGGAACTACTGAACCGATTCTGAAAATCCGCTCCGCCCGCTTGTTATAAGGTTTAACGACATTCTTTTTTCCGGGATAAAAAGTAGCCTATGTGTTAAGTTAGGGTATAAGCTATATCCATTCTAAATTTCATCCAAATCCGTTCAGCCGTTTCAGCGTGAAAGAGTAACAAACATACACACACACCATCACACACACACGCACAAACTTTCGCATTTATTAGTGTGAAGTGTGATATTATGTACTAAAATTTATTATATAACTCGTATTTCAAACTTGGCTGGTTCGATTTCTGGCTTAGGTAGACAATTTTTCAAAAATCTTAGAGCAGATATTTTCATTAAAAAAAAATGATGTCTCCATTAAGGTGTATGCTTACCCTTAATTAACAAATCGATGTATGTTGGTTGATACTAATTATATCCAAGGAAATGACATTGGAATACGTTAATATCAGCGTGTATTTCAAGGTGACTATTACGACGATCGCTGCGTCTCCGTATAGCGCAAAAGAGGAGTAATTTTCAGGGGGTCCGATATATACAATAGTACATTGTGAATTGTGATGCAAGTGAGCTGCGTTGGCTCCATTACGGCCTCGATTGTAATGTCTAATGCTCACGCGTTTCATACGACGTTTTTCAACAAACTTGCGAGGAAAAATAATAAAATTTAACTGTCTTTTTTCCACATAATCGAAAACACAGCTATGAACTGAACTCACAATTTTCTTTGAAAAATGGCGGCGGAATGTTTTGTTTTTTGCGCAGATGGAAATAGAGGCACTGACGCATCCGCTAAACAGCCAAATATTGCCAAACAGCCAAATATTAAATATTAACAAACTAAATATTTTTGTATTTACAACAAAAGTTTGAGTTAATTTGTTGATAAAAATAAATAACTTGATAAAGTTAAATGATTATTTTTTATATTTTAACTGAGACAGTTTATTTATTCGCAAAAATTTTACTACTTCTCAAGACATCAAAACTTATTGCCAAGATTTAAAAAAAAACTGTAATGTAAAAAGCACTAGTGCGATAATGTAAAGTAAAAAGCACGCGTGTTTAATATGCTACATCATGACCCTAAGAACGATGCAATAAGGACCACTTTATAAGCAAGTGTGTTGAAATATGTATTTATGTATACATAAGTAATTTATAAATGGTAGGTGATAGAGCTGATGCCGTGCCCGGCTCGACTGTGAAGGTACAACCACCATCTTACTTGGAGACCCCTTCGAAGTAATTCGTGGGAGAGTAAGAGGACAGCTCACAGACAAAAAACCAGGAGGCCCACCATGCCTGGGACCGATGGATGGCGGTATATCCATCCCTAATAGCCGGGCCTTATATAGAACAGACTGGTGACGGGCAGCGGCGTCACTGGTGCAAGGGTTCCAGCACCGCGCTCTCCAACCCGCCTGCCCAGCGTGTGTGAGTGTGAGTACGGGCAATTCTTCCAGGATGACCGCCGGGAGTGGCAAAGTCTTGAAAAGGCTTATGTCCAGCAGTGGGTGAACTAGGCTGATGGATGGATGGAATTTATAAGTGCTTTGGACCCTCCTTTTAAGCTAACAAAATATTAAATACAGTAGAATCCGAACATAACGACTTCGTTTATAACGTCTATCCGTTTTTAGCGACCAAAACGCAAACTCAAGGTTGGTTTCATATAGACTTACTATCAAAACATATACAGGGTGACCGGTAATTGCTCTTATTCCTCTCGGGGGAAGAAACTATGATTAATTTGGAGTGATTTGACCCCTATCACTTGGGGTTCGCAAATCCAGCATTTTCGAGAAAATCGACATTCTTTGTTTTATTTATAAAATTGCGAAATGTGGCAAATACAAAACGCCGAAAAAAATCTTTTGGCGTGAACTGATTAATCGATCTCCTTAAAACTAAAAATCACTCAAACAATTGCAAAATCCTATGTTGCATGTCTAAAATCACGATAACAAAGAATTAAAAATTTAAACAAGAATATAAATTTTCTCGAAAATGGCGGATTTTGCGACCCCCAAGTGATAGGGTAAAATCACTCCAAATTAATAATTGTTTCTTCCCCCGAGAGGAATAAGAGCAATTACCGGTCACCCTGTAGTACGACTCCAGTTTAAGCGGCCAACTGCTTATTTTGACAATAAATCGTCCGGTTAGAACGACGTGCAGTGTTTTGTTTCCAATACCTATGCACAAACAATACCTCGCCGCCCCGATTCCCTTTCGCCCCCCACCTCCTGTACGAAGTTCTTACTATTGAACAAAAATCGGTCACAAACAAACTAAAATTACAGACTTCGTACGTTAGTAAATACATACAACATTATGTACATACATATTTTATATAATTTCATCCAAAGTCCATTGAGGAAAAAGGTAAAACATGCAATGTTGTATCATTAAAGTTACTTTTTGTTAATTCTGATACATATTTTTTTTATTTAAATATAAATTAATCTGAGTTCTTAAATAAAAAAAGGTTAAATTATTGGTCGTTTAGTATATGAAAAAAATAGGTAATTTTTTTTCCCTGCCCTGGCATGTGGGATTTCATTGTCTAGAACTCAAATATATTTTGCATTTATTTTTATCTCCAAAAATAAAGAAATGGGAGGCCATCAAAGTAGTAACCTTTAGGCCATTTTTGTTATGGGGTCTATCTCAATATCCTCAAGTCTACAGTCCCTTGAAGCTGTGAAAAAATCAAACTTCCAAGTTAACGTGAAAAAAAGATACGGCCGTTTATGCCGCAAAAAAACGTACATTTCGACACACTCCAAAGAATAAAAATTTATAGGGCATTTCCCGTTAACCTAAAACTATGAAATTTCGCAAGTAATACCGTCTAATACTACAAGTATATAAAAAAAATTTAAAACTATACATTTGTAATTAAATCACAAAAAATCATCAAGGTTAAGCAACGGTATGCGCGGTCATAATTGTACGGGTGACCAAATCTTTCTGGAGATAATTTTTAAAATTTTACTAATTTGTAGGGAACTCTCGGTGGGCGAGTCCGACTCGCACTTGTCCGGTTTTTTTAACTAATACAATGAATAATTTTGTTTGTTTATTTCCACAGCCTGTCAACCGAAACGTCCATCCTCTGGGTGTGGGCATGGTCTCAGTGGAACAGCTGGCGCCCCAAGGACCAGGTCAGCGCGTCTACGGCGAGGCTCAATCCTCCTTCATCCAGTCCTCCTCCGTCGACGGGCGGACTAATGTGAAAAGTGGGGGCCAACGGGTTGTCAACAATAATGGAGTGGTCACCAAGGAGACCTTCCCTCAACAGGTCATCATGATGACGAGGCAGAAGTAGAGCATAGTTGAGGTCGTCGTGTCTTATTTATGTACAAAAAAATGTTTTATTCCCGAGTTGTGGAAGGTGAATTGGGAAATTTTAAGAAAACAATTTTTTTCCTCTGGCAATCTTAATTGTTGCATATTTTATTTCGCACTGATTAATAATTTGCACGTCTAAGATACTGGCTGGCATTTTAGAGGTAATTTATTCTGGCATTTTACGGAAAAGCGGTTACCTGCCTATCTAAATTTAAATATATTTTTATTAATACAATTTTTTTTTCCAAAAAATGTCATAGTTTATTCCTTTGATAAGGTTTAATATAGTAAGTTACAGTTTAAGTTCTACCCATAGAATACGTATATTGAATATCTGTAAGTAAGAATATAATTAAGACAAGTCACAATGTTATTCTCTAACCAAAGTTAAGTTGTAACAAAATAATGACTTGTTATTATAACTAACTGTAAGTGTTTTGGCATTAATAAATTATTCTTTAACATTTTCCATTATTTTCTTTTACCAAAAAACAAATAAAGACCTGGGGCGTTATACAATATACAGAACATAAACGAAAGAAGATAGCTTTATTGTCATAGATTTACATACATCACAAGAGGTCCAAAAAAACGAATTTTAGGAAATTTAGAATATTTCGAAAACGTCATATTTTAGCGGAAATCTTTAACTAGTGGAAGATTAAATGCCGTCAATTTTCACTGGTCTAAATTATTTACGATACAGGCCTTCGAAGCAGATCAAAATTTCTCAAAATCATATTTTTTTTTACAATCTATAATAATATCAACCGTTTTCTAAATATTTCGAAAAACTGAAAAAAGCTCAACGGTGGGGTTTTTTTTCGAATGCTTGGGCTTAGTACTACTAAGACACCATCAAACAACATCCCAAAGTTTCGTTAAATCCGTTTTTTATTTATTTCTAAGTATCTGGCGACTGAAACAATATTCTAGACCACTATATACTAGCGCTGTGTCCTAGGGGCTTGGAGGGCTCAGCCCCTCCGATTATAAAGTCGGATGGTATTAATCCTACAATCCTTTGTTGGTCTAATAAAATCAATATAATATGGGTAGTTATCATTATCGTATAGTATAGGTAAACATTGTTTTTTAAATTTAATATACCTTTAATATGTACGTTTAGCTACGTGTTTTAACTTATTAAATATGCAAACCCGAACCTAATATTTCCACCACTAAATTTAATTATTTTAATTTTTAAATAAATCGTAACGAGCGATAAGTGTATTTATGTACATAGAGTATTCATTCTTATTCTCATATCAAATGTCAATTATTAAAATAACCATAGAGCCACGGCTGCTACGACGGTCAGTATTCTTGCCAAGTCGGTGAAGGCTATACCTGAGCCTAGAACATGAAAGCCAGATTTTCGAGCGTTCTTTTGAAGGAGTCAAGACTACCTCAATATTGAAATAAAATATTTGATTCATTTATCTTGATTTTTTTTCCATAAAATAATAGAAATATAAAGGTTTTCTATGTAAATCTAATATTTTTTTACATACAAAATATTTCAGTATTAGCTAAAAACCCTAAATCTGCTGCTTCGCGTGTAATTATTAGTATTACGCGTCCTAGACAAATAGGTCAATTAGCTAACCAATAATCGCCTCTATTAAAAGCTAATAAAGTATTTGCCTTTTTCTGTTGGACGGGTAATAACATTTTTTCCTAGCCCATGAAGCGAAATAAATGTGTTATTTTCGTTACAAATAAAGATCCGTAGTCTCTGCTAACCCTCAAACCCTATAATAAATAGATGTGAGCTGTACCTAAAAATAATAAACAATCTTATTGTATTAAAGTCCACTCATGCAAAGAAAAGTGATTATCAGGGCCCACAGACGGTAAATTTTATTGCACTATATCATTTATTGAATCATATTGCATAATAAAGATTGAGCGTCAAGGTGCAAGGGAGGAAGTTTCAATCAATATGCAATAAATATTGCAAAGTCTATGATGATCTTAGATATTTTTTTATGAAGTTTGCCTTGCCAAATATTCTCCGCAATAATATAATAAATAAATATGATGTCAGTCTATAACTTTGCTACTCTCTGTATGTAAGGCAATGCACACACTAATAATGTAGACGTGAAAAAAAATGTATGCCATAAACCTTGAAAAATGTCTATCCATCCATTCATCAGCCTGTTTTGTCCACTGTTGGACATACGCCTTTCCAGGATTTCGCCTTCTGGAAGAAATAGCCATACTCACACACACCGGGCAGGCGGATTGGTGAGCTCGGTGCCGAAACACTCGCACCAGTGACGCCACTGCCCGTCACCAGTCTGTTTAATATAAGGCCCGGCAATTGGGGATGGATATGCCGCCATCAAACTTCCCAGGCAATGGTGGGCCACCTGGTTGTGCCTCTCCCGTATAACTTAACTCCACAGTCGAGCCCGGCACCATTTCTACCACCTGGTAATTATAAAAAAATTAATTAAGATTATGTGACATTTCGATACAGAAAGAAAAAGACAGAATGCTTAAATTAAGTTTAGTCCTTTCAAATAAGTTAAGTCGTGTTATACCGAATCGACACCATTGTCTACTAATTTGGATACTCTTAACTTTATTTAAAGTGCATGACAAACTGAAAAAGATCAATTTAAAACAAATTCCAAGTGAGTCAAATAGTTATTTTAAAAAAACTTGCTTTAGCTTGCTATAAATCATATAATCTTAATTTGATTCACAGTTCTTCTCATTAACTAAGGTTATATGATTTATAGCGAAATCCATTGCTTCGAATACTCTAATCCAGCGTTTCCTAACCTTTTTCAGTCCACGAACCCCTAGGAAATCAAGGGCAATTTCAATGACCTCCGTAAAATTGCCTGCTAATGCATGTTCGCCGTGCTTAGTAAGCGTAGCGATTACGAAACTTTGTAGCATTTATTTATTATTAGCCTTTGTCTGCGGCTCCGCCCGCGTTTATTCAATCTTTGCCCCGTTTTGGCTTGGGCGTTGTTTTATGGATACCCTTGTTGCCTATGTGATAATAAAAATGTATATTTTCTTAATTTGTGTGTACAAAACTTTTGGTGTAAAATAAATTATGTCTTAAATTATGTCTTAAGGGTCACTACGATGATAATAAAAAAACCCATCCAACTCTGTTAAGTGGTTCTCGAGTTGAAATCGTTTATTAAACTTTTGCCCCGTTTTTGGCTTAGGCGTTGTTTTATGAACATCCCTTATAGCCTATGTGTTGGTGTTGACCAGGGTCACTACGATGATAATAAACAAACCACATCCAAATCCGTTGAGTGGTTCTCGAGACAGACAGACAGAAAGACAGACAGATTGACAAAACTTCTTAAAATTGTGGTTTTGGCCTCAGTGCAATACTTATAACCGATTCCATTTAAAATTTCGCGAAAATATTCAATGTACCCATACAGACACGACTATTTTTACTACTATATTATTAGAAAATAATAGATTGTTAAATGGTCCATAGATGACACTACACTACACTACATACATATACTCGCAGACCCCTAGGGGCCCGCGGACCACAGATTAAGCAGCACTGCTCTAATCTAAACATGATTGAGATTGCATTACTGCTAGATCTTTTGCTTAAAGTTTTATTTCGGGCAAAAATTTCTGACAGCAATGATCGAGTGCCACTGGGAAACGAAAATGATGAACAATCTGATAACAAACAAAATTAACAAAATAAGCTTACGACAAATTTTACTAATATTTCATGGATTGAATAATATGTAAGTAACTATTGCATGAGTTTAGAATGAAATTTTAAATGAAATTGTACATAAATTGAAACCACAGACGTATAATATTAGTAATAATTATATGTCTGTGATTAAAACAACAGCGCGATAACTTAGACGATAGAACGCTTGCCTCTCTATCTTGAGACCCAGGTTCGATCCCGGTCGAGCATGCATCAATGAGTTTTTCAGTATTTATGTTCATAGTATTTGAATTTTTAAACTATGGTATTTGTGTTCTCACATAATACCTACTTACCACTTGCTGAACGGTGAAGGATAACCTCGTTAGGAAACCTGCATGCCCTAAAAGCGTATAATTGTGCCCGAAGTACGGCGATAGGGCTCACCACCCATCACGTTGGGACGTAATAATCGTCGGTGAAACGCGGGTGTGCCAAGTGTGGACGGTGACTTGAATTTCACCGTTCACACTCGGAAACACCAATCAAATCAAAGTATTTATTTGTAAAATAGATACATAAAGTATACTTTCTACAAGTCATAGTTAATCTTTACAATATATATCTTTAGAATAAAAAAATAATATATCTATACTAATAAGGGAAATGCATATAAAACATATTTAGGTTGGGCTACTAAAATGTAATTATACACCTGCATAAAATAGAGAAATCTAGGAATAAAAATAATATATATACATAATGCCTAACCATCCACACCATTCGATTAGTATTGCTAAGAAGAAGGGCAAAAAACTTAGCAAACATGAGACAACCTCTGACACCCCCTCGGAGAGTCATGTCGCGATGATATATAAAACACTCTTGTGATACTTTCAAAAAAACCCGCCTACTGTTTTTGTATCTCACCTCTTTACGTACCAAACTACTATCCTGGCAAACTAAGGACCTTATTTGAAAGACTATTGTAAAAAGTTATACCATGTCCTACAAAAGAGGTACTTACTTCAAATCTGTTTTATAGACAAGCAAATTTAATGTTTGTTTCTGGTTTCTATAGATTGATGCTCAAAGCCTCGGGAAAGTATCAATTTTATTTCCGACATATCTGATAACTTGGTAAGTAAATTAAAATGAACATCTTATATAATAATAATAACATAATTATACTATTTTTTAAGTAACAATAGCATTTACTTTGTAATTTATAATTTCTGACTGATGCCGACCTACATAAAGGTCGAAATATATTCCAAATATATCTTTCTGTTTTTATTTTATAAATGTATGTATACTGTGTAAAAAGAAAAAGACGAAAAAGTTGAATATAATTTTAATATTTTTTAAATTATAATATACTATAGTATGTTCGATTTATCATGATATGGGTGGCAGTTCAAAGTTGGCAGTTATAGTTATGTGCCCTAACGAAATAGAATCGATTTTTTTAAGTATCGAAAACGTTAACAAGGGCTGTCAAATCGATTTTTTATTTGATTGATCTTTTATTATCCAAACTACTTTTTGTTAATTTCTAAATTAATTAAATTAAACGAACCAATAACTCCCGAGCTTGAGAGATTATTTTTTGTTTTTCTTGGCTTTTTACCAAAAACAAACAACAAAAACAAAACAAAAATCAACAAAAACTGTAACAAACGTCAAAACAAATAGCACGTAAACCAACCGCAACGAAAACACAAACCGCATACAAGATGCACTCATACCGACGCGATCCTATATGATGGCCGCACCGATTCATCGATGTATTTTCGATTATGTAGTGTCCGTACCTATGGGTTAGCGTTCCGATCCACGCATCATGTATCAAAAAGACATTATTCTTTTCTGAATCTTTTTTTGTTAAATTTAACGAATACATTGTGGTTATTGTTTCGATTTATAGATAAATAATTTATTGTATTTTTGCAATGATGATATACATTATTTCTAAAACCTAATATTTTCTTTTGCACCTGGGTGTATGTAGTATGGTGTGAGTAGTATAGGTGAAACGGAAAATTACGATCTGTCACCCATATCATGATAAATCGAACATACTATAATAATAAAGTAGTAAAAAGTCGTGTCGTGCATTGAATATTTACGCGAAACTTTAAATAAAATGAGTTTTTAGACTTATTAGTAATGTACTGAGGCCAATACCACAATTTTTGAATTTTTGTAAGTCTGTCGGTCTGTATGTTCCGTTTTAACTCGAGAACCACTCGCCGAATTTGGATGCGGTTTTTTATTATCACCGTCGTGACCCTGGTCAACACATAGACTATAAGGGATGTTCATAAAATAACGCCGAAGCCGAAAACAGGGCAAAGATTAAATAAACGCTTATAACTCGAGCACCACTTAGCGGATTTGGATGCGGTGAACTTAATAGGATATAAAGGCTGTTTATAAAATAACGCCCAAGCTGAAAACGGGGCAGAGATTGAATAAAAGTGGGCGGAGGTGCGGACAAAGGCTAGTAGAAAATTAAATAATATTTTCTGCATACAAAATACACAGTAGGTTTTTAAATTTGTAAGGTAATGTGAACACTCCATAGCGCCGCGGGTATGTTTCTTTGGAAAAGTTGTACATTATGATGTCATTTAATGCATTGCACCCGTCCATTAACAGCCAGTATTTCATTTAATTTAATTTCATTCATTTAATTTAATTTCATTCATTTAATTTCATTTCATTCATTTAATTTCATTTCATTCATTTAATTTCATTTCATTCATTTAATTTCATTTCATTCATTTAATTTCATTTCATTCATTTAATTTCATTTCATTGTATTCTGTAAATTGATTACATGTATGTTGACGGAACTTGTAATTGTATGTGACGTCACTCCACTGAGGTTCTTAACACTTTTGTTTCACTAGCACATTTAGGTCTGTAGAGTAAAATCGAGGTAGAACAAAAAAAAAATTCAAATCACGTTTGCATGTCATACGGATAACAGAAACGAAAAATATAGTACAACAAATTATTAGGAAGAACAAGAAATATTCCATGACGCCACAACATCATCATTATCCGTCCTTAGACAGACATAACGGTCCAAACGAATTGACAAAACCACTGCAAACATTAGCTATTCAGAAACCCACGCATTGGTCCAAAATTAAATGACTTCACTGGGCAGACTGCAAAAAATCTTAACAATGAATGGGTTTGTACAGCCTTTTTTTCTCTGTAATACATGTCTTTTAGCTTGTTTGTATATAACCTAATTATTCGAGAACTAACGTAACGAATTTTGATGCAGTTTTCACGGTTAAAAGTCTGTAACATAACATGACATTGCTTTAGATAATCCTCTTATATCAACAATATTAAGACCATCACACTGAATAAAATATGTGGTAAAGTTGCGATTTAATGCCAGGTATTATGTGTAGCAAACACATGATTCCATTTAAATTTCTTGATCGTTTTGTTTTTTTTTTAATTACCTCTTAAAAGTGCAATAAACAGCTATAGTATTTATAGACGAGTTCTCGAGGGGAGGTCACGTCTAGGACGACGTAGTGTGGAACGACCTGCACCCAGGTGAACCAATGACCTGAAGAAGACCGCAGGTCATGGTTGGATGAGGATGGCCTAAGATGGAGCGCTATGGCATACGTCTTGGGAGGGGTCCAGCAGTGGACTAATGTAAAATAGGGTGATGATGATGATGCTTAAATAAATACAATAAAGCTTTGAATAATTAACAATTAACCTTAGAAGTGGTAATTATTATTTATCACATTATTTACATCAAAACACTACGTAATTATTGAAATAATTATACATTTTATGGACACTTACACAACACTTATTCACATTCACTCACACGCCTTGTTCACACCCCCCCTTCTCTCCCACTCACAAACATCCTTCCACTCTCACACACCTTTACACACCCTCACTCACGAATAAGAACTTACATTCAACACTTTTGTTTCTTTTGTTTTTGATTTATATTTAAAATGTGTTATTTTTTTTTGCTACTTAAATTTCAGTAAAATTGTTTATAAAACTTTAGTATTTAGTTCTTGGTTCACACTTGTATAATGTATGGCTATGGAAGAGTGAGGTCTTCTGTCACAAGTATTTTATACTTACAAGAAGGTCTCAACAATGTTTTTGTTAAAATGTGTTTTGTACTGAAATAGATATTTTTGTATTTGTATTTTGTAATAATAACTGAAATTCATTGTGACAAACCGGAGCTGTTCAATGACTAGTTTGCACAATCGAAACGTCAAACACATATCTTTACAGTTTCTACGAAATTACTGTGCTTGTTTTGCTTGCGATTGCTTATTATTAAAATAAAAAAGTTATTAAGCTTGATCATCGATCTAAATAGCATGTGCAGTAAAAATAATGGTCGACTTTTTGTTGAGAGCTTAGTAATAAATTGTAAGTTGTAAGGAGATCGATAACCTCACAGTGCACTCGCTCTTCTTCACATTATCACCTATCGACGAACTTTGAACTCTATCCTTGGCAATTTACTGTAATAAATTGAATAAATTAGCCGTCTAATTGTTAGACGAAGGAAGTATTCAAAGTTGGTCGAGAACTAATTAGATATTAGATTACGATCGTACGATTTGCTATCCGCGGAGATATCGTGAGACCAACTGACACGTGGTTCACGAGTACTCACGACTTCGTTTATCATAGCTGCGGCAGATCCTGTTGGCTATCTATGTTCAAATACAAAACACATATTGCCGACCACAAAGTACGGGCATCACTGAGAAGTTGAGGCAAAAAAATTGTAGGTCGCGGTACTAACTCGCTTGACTCCGCTGAACAAACTGAGAAAGGAAGACCTCTTCGCCAGGCATACTGACGATGGAAGAACTTGACCGGGGTGATGCTGGGTATACTGCAAAAGGAAGAGCTCGACCGTATCGATGCTGGGTATACAATAGAAGGAAGAACTCAACCGGAGTAAGTAAATGGTAAGTAAGTAAGTAAATCGTTTATTTGTGAGAATTTGGGTGCACAAAAGATCTTACATATTATTACAGTCCCAACAAATTCAACCATAGAATGGCGTAAAAATATTTGTTGTACCTTTGTTCATGCATTACGAAAAAATAAATTCCAAAAACAACTATTATTACAAAATATGTCAATTAAACTGAAACAAATGTCATCATAAAAATACGTCAAAAAATTAAAATTAAAACTAAATAAATCTCAAAATATGAATCAACTGAAAAAATGTACTACTGTCTATAATAATTGTCAGAATCATTTTTTTTTAAATCATCTCCCAAGTACTCCTTGAGGGTGTAAAAACATTTATCTATTAAAAAATCTTTACGTATTCTCTGGAACAATGGAAATTGCAACTTTTTTAGATCCTTCGGCAGTTTATTGAAGATTTTTACACACATATACACAAAATTATTGCTGAACATTTTTAATTTAGATTTACGTAGGTGTCAATTATTAAAATGGCGTATATTGTGGTATCTCACTTCTTGTCTTGAAAAGTTGGGGATGTATTTTTACAAAAAGACAGATTTCTTGGATTTATTGGCAGGGTAGTGATAGAATATGGTGTTTTTTAAATAGAGGTTTACATGTGTCTCTAAAGCCCGTGTTACAAATTATCCGAATACACCTTTTTTGTTTCCTAAACGCCTTAATTAAATCTACAGAGTTACCCCATATGATGATACCGTATCTTAGAATTGACCCTATGTGCCCATGATATGCCTCTATTGCAACCTCCCTTGAAACAACTTATCTAATTCTTTTCAAGGCGTACTTAAATCGGTAAATTCGTTTACAAATATACGTAACGTGCTCTTTCCAGTTACAATGTTTATCGATATGATTGCCAAGAAAAACTGTAGAATCAACTTCTTCCAGTATCTCATTTTCAAACTGTATCTGAATTTTTACAGGATTTGCATTATATGAGTGAAATTGTATTAATTTTGTTTTACCTGAGTTAATTTTTAAATTATTTTGTTCTAACCACTCTATCACTTCTTTCAAAGCTTTATTTACATCGTTTTCAAATGCATTAATGTTATGGCATTGTATCGCGATATAATAGAAGGAAGAATTCGACCGAATCGATGCTGGGTATACAATAGAAGGAAGAACTCGACCAGATTGATGCTGGGTATGTATAATGCAAAAGGAAGAACTCGACCGTATCGATGCTGGGTATATAATAGAAGGAAGAATTCGACCGGATCGATGCTGGGTATACAATAGAAGGAAGAACTCGACCGTGTCGATGCTGGGTATATAATAGAAGGAAGAATTCGACCGGATCGATGCTGGGTATACAATAGAAGGAAGAACTGGACCGGATTGATCCTGGGTATGTATACTGCAAAAGGAAGAACTCGACCGTATCTATGCTGCGTATATAATAGAAGGAAGAATTCGACCGGATCGATGCTGGGTATACTGTAGAAGGAAGAACTCGACCGGAACGATACTGAGTACTGGAACGATACTGAGTTATGCTGTGTATGTACATATATGTAAGGATATACATAATTTTTTTAATTTTTAATTTAATAGTGTGATACATAGCTTTGTGTACACGTATGTCTACTTATTCATTTATTATAATTTTTATTTATCAGAGAGGTTTGCTGGAAGAAATCTCTTCTTAGAGATAAGCTCGCCTGTGTTTCTAACTTCAATTGTAATACTTATGTGTAGTAAATGTGTAATAAAGTATAAAGTACTCTCAATAAGGACAAAGGAGATGGCCAAACATCCGGATTGTAAAAACTTAATGGATTTGATTTATGACTGCGGAAAAAATGAAAAAGGAGATCAAAGGAGACAGACATCTTGAGGTGGTGGACGTCACCCGAATTTTGTCTAAAATATTGTACAATATTTCGAACTTTGAAATTTGAACGAATATTTCGAACATTGTTAATATTTCACAGCAGTATAAACTGACACTCATAATCTATTTGCCTAGGTTAAAAAACAAATGAAGGTCCTCTACTTGGGTCGTTGATTTCTTGTTAGTACTCGTACTTGAAAAACTGCCCATATTTTGAGATAAACAGTACTTATTTTTAGGCAGGATTTGCTTCGGAATTAATAATAATAATATTATAGGGTGTTAAACA
The DNA here is from genome assembly GCA_910592155.1 of Ypsolopha scabrella. NCBI lineage: Eukaryota > Metazoa > Arthropoda > Insecta > Lepidoptera > Ypsolophidae > Ypsolopha > Ypsolopha scabrella. The sequence goes on from OU342963.1 coordinate 24,495,108, forward strand.
AACCAACTTATAGGAAATAGAGATGTACATAAAAATGCCTTGCAGCTAATTTAGCATATGGTTTCTTATCTCCTGATCATAATAACTGCGCCTGAGTGCATCTGAAACATAAATATTTACATACAATTACGAGACGATATCGGCGCGGCTCGTGACCCTCACCTTCAACTTTGTTATATGATATATGATAGAATATTAACACATAAACGTGATTGAACCACTGATAATATTAAAATATTTGCGTGGAATATTTTAACTCGTTGACTGTAGACAAAAATGATGCGCACGCGACGTTCCCGCGGGGCGACAGACGTTGGCGGGGACGAGCTACTCTAGATGTTAGCGGAGGGTGGGTGGTGCAGCGGGAAAAGGAAGCGCGTGCTTTGGCTCACAAACTTTCCTGCCCCCTGATTCTGTATCGTAAAATCAATTGCCAACCGAGTGCCTGTCGTCGAAAACATACATGTACTATCGAATTCCGCTAATCTAAGGATACGTTCGCACTTGAAATGACGTCACAATTCGTCAATAGTTCAATCCCCATTGAAGGTTATTTTGGAAGTTCATTTTTTATCTGTTTTTGGTGAATAGTAACCATAGTTGGCAGCCGATTCAAAGATACGTAATAAGCTAGAAAATACAAAAAATATTCAACGTTTAGGTATTGATTGATGTAGGCGGTACTCGCTTTCTACGGATTGATATACAGGCTGAAAATGCAAAGTCAAGAATCCCTTGTATACTTTCATATACAAGATTATGATGCCATTACGAAAAAAAAAACTATACGTTGAATTTTCACCAAAAATTCCATCATTTTCTAAGCTGTGGCTACGCAGCTCACCGGCCTCCCCGCACACCTAATTGCACCCCGCAACCCGCACCCCTCATCCGAGTGGCCAGCGACCGTTAGGGTGTCCACGCGTTAGTGTATTTTGAGTAAAGAAAATCGTCTTATTATGAGGTACTGGCCGGGCTCGATTGTGGAGGTACCACCATCTTACTCGGAAATCCTCCCGAAGTTATTCAGGGGAGAGTAAGAGGACAGCTCTCAGGTAAAAAAACCAGGCGGCCCACCATTGCCTGGGACCGATGGATGGCGGTATATCCATCCCCAATTGCCGGGCCTTACATAAATCAGACTGGTGACGGGCAGCGGCGTCACTGGTGCAAGGGTTTCGGCACCGCGCTCACCAACCCGCCTGCCCAGCGTGTGTGAGTATGGGCATTTCTTCCAGGAGGACCGCCAAGAGTGGCGAAATCCTGGAAAGGCCCATGTCCAGCAGTGGACGAAACAGGCTGATGGATGGATGGATGGTACTAAATTAAATAATATCATTACCGATCATACTAGCACACCCTTAAAGGATTCTTGCCTTTGCTTTTACACCCAGTATATATATAAATGAATTTGCCAAGCTTTGCTAATCGTTTATGCAATTTAAGAAGCACCCTGCAACTGATTCGGAGTTGAGCTGTTGGATGAATAACGTTACATGATTAAATAAATTTTCAAAATAAAAAATGTGTATCCCTTGTTTATAAAAGTTCATTTGGTCTTTTTTCGAATTGTCAACATTTTTGACACTTCTGTAATCTGTAATAATAAATCTACTAATAATAAAGTAGTAAAAAAGTCGTGTCTGTACATGGAATGGGTTATGTTATCTGACCGTAAGCTACAATATCTGACCGTCAGATATGGTAGTTTACCTATAAATTACAGTAAGGAAAGGTATAGTCAGGAACGTCGCTAACAAATAAGGTGAAAATAGAACGCAAAGAGGTTTGAGCTAGGCGGCAAACTTAAGTAATATAAACAATAGCCAATAGCAAATATTTCATGCATGACGCTGTCAGACAGATTAGTTAATTTCGGAGCTTTAAGAATTTAATTAATAACTTTTTACAGTACATACACGAGTCCAAAACAGTAACAACATTTAATTTTACGATTAATATTGGAAATGTATTTATTTAGCGCCAGCCCTTCCCCATTATCCAAACCTTGATAAAACACTACTATAGTATAAGGGAGGATAGTTCCAGCAAAACCTTGCCTAATAGTGGGTTTTAATTGATTTTTGTCATAAAATAATACACCTTTATCACGCTCACGTAAACTACGTTTCTTACGGTAATTTATTATTTCTCACGGTAACTTACCGTTTCTGTCCGTAACTTACATGAGTAAGGTAAAGTAAGAAATGGAGCTTACATCTCTAATTGTACTCGAGACAAAACAAAATTTTTTTGAATTTTTGTCTGTTTATCTGCCTGTATGTATGTATGTTCCGTTTTAACTCGATAATCACTCAACGAATTTGGATGTGGATTTTTTCATTATTTTAGTAGCCCTGGTCAACATATAGGCTATAAGGGGTGTTCACAAAATAACGCCTAAGCCGAAAACGGGGCAGAAATTGAATAAACGCGGGTGGATCCTCGAGCATGTAATAACATATATTATATCACGCCTTTTAATTTTTTGTTCTTAAAGTTGATGTGAAGTCAAGCTCTGCCGATTATTTGTGATCCTATCCTCTTCATCAAAATAAATAAATAAAATAAACAACTTGGTTAAAGCTCCAAACGAAACCAACAGCGAACTCTTCTCAGAACAGCTATAACCTAAGAAGCTATAAGAGCAAAGAGCAAAGAGCAAAATTATTTATTTTCCAAAAAACATCCATTCAAACACAGTTACATTTAAATGAGTTGCAATAGAAAGAGAGAAAAGATGTTTTTATAACATTTTACGAAAAATTTGTTATTCTTGTGGCCCCAGACTAAGCGAGCTTGCCTCGTGGGTACCAACAATAAAGATTTCCGACATTTAACATTTTCGCACACAGGGTAACATGAACAAGGGTGAGTAAGACAGGCAATTGTTTGTAGCTTTAAACAATACAAGGTTACAAATTATGAATAATTTAAAGAATACAACTAGTGAAATAACATTGATAATGTAGTTAAAATAAAATAAATAATATAGATTAAATAAATAGAAGAAACTATAGGTACCTAACTAAATAATACTATAACTATCTATAGAATAGAGATTATGTCGTATTCAGTCGTATGTCTGACATGTGCGGGTCCCGTCATTGCAACCGTTATCAGCTTTACGAGATGAACTGAACTGCACCGAGAATTTATTTTTTTATTTTTTTTTTCGTTTTCATCTTGTCGCATTTGCAATTATTTAAAAATCTCAAGAAGAAAAAGAAAACCCTTTTAACCCTTAATCACCCGTTAACAAATTTATGTTAATAATGCAGCTAGACAAACAAAGGAACAGAAATCTGGTTTTTAATGTTCAACCGGACCCTATTAAGGTACTAAGCACCGATATGATAACGGGCATGTTTATATACCGCGTTAAATCCCGCGGCCCGCACTAAATATTGAACTGTGAAGCGAACAACACGTTACAATCAGAGTAATATAACTGTTATTTTCGTTACTCATATTATTATTTATTAGGCGATATTAGTGCAAGGAGGTGATCTGTGAAGAGTTTGTGCTCGAAGCTAGTCGCTTAAGGATGTGGAAGGTGTTATTTTGTGCCATCCTAGTGCTGGGACTCTGTCATGGTGAGTTGATTGGTTTTATTATTATCGAGTAATAAGTGGTGTTTTGTAATTAGTTGGTCATTTGTTAATTTGTTGCATTTAGTGTTTGTGTTGTGAACGGGCCGAAAAATAACAACTCTTGAACGGATTTGTCAGAACCATTATATGCCAAGCAGGTATGCTAGTAATGATTTAAGAAATTATTATTTTTTGTGATCAGAATATCTTATATAATATATATTACAACCTAAATATGATTAGATTATAAATAAATGTAAAAGAGCTAGCTGTAGTAAAAGGTACTTATTTGTTATTTTATAAAATTAATTAATTATTCATGAAAAAAACGTCTTATAACAATTCAAGAAAGCCCGTTAAAATTATTTATTTGTTTATTACGTTATATTTTTGACTGGAACTGTGTCAGCAACCTGAGTAAGTAGTTTTTAATTGGATTTACAAGTAGATTGGTAACCTAAACTCATCGGGTACCAGCATGTGACACAGTCATTGTGGGTGACAAAAGGTAACTCTTAGAAAATCTGGCTGAACTGCTGAAACCTGGCAAGTTGTGCACATCACAGACATATAATTATTACTATATTATACGTCTGTGGTGTACAGCCATGAAAAGAATAAAAATTGTTCAGACAGAAAAAACGGTCAGGCTAAGGGATTTCTAATGGCCACAATATGACGTTGGTTGCATGCTGGTACTTGATAAGATTAAATCAACTCCCGAATGCGACCCTAAAACTAGTCGGACCTTAGACCATTTAACACGGGACCTGGCAAAGAGCGACTTTTAGTATTGAAATTATTCTCCCGTTTTCCACGGGAGGGGAGGTAAACACGCACAGCACACATTTACTTATTCACGCACACTCCTGTGAAAAATTGATATGTCACACTAAGTCAAAAGCTGCAGCACAAACACAAAACGCGCACACAAGCAAACTTACATGAACAAATTGTTCATGTACTTCGGCAGAGGGGGATAAGTGTGCTTGCCTAGTCCCGTGTTTTATGGTCTAAGAGTCGGACAGACTAAACTGCCAAGCCGACTCTCGGCCAGAAATGTTTTTCTATCTATACCAATCGAGCAGTGGCGTGCATTGAACTTTTTGCTGGAAATGCAATGAGAAGGTCAAGTTTGACGATAAAATTAACATGAACAAAATTAAAAACCAATAAAAAAAGTGTTTGTATGAAATCATGTACTCATACAAAATATGATGAAAGTAACTAAATAGCCGTTAGCGGCTACCTTAGTGAAACGGATGAAATGGTGGACTGTATTTTCTGATATTATTTGTTAAAAATTAAAAGAAACTTGAATAGAGAGAACTATTTTATATGTAGAAGACCATGACAGACAATGAGAGAAAGAAGAATACGTATTTTAAAAAATTACAGACATAATAGAGTAAAAGTATTAAAAGGAGTTCGCGACTCTTAGTTTTAATTTTATTCGACCGCTAGGGATAAGTTGCGACGACGAGCGAAGCGAGGAGGAGCGGTCAGGTTGACATGTAAGTACATATTAGGGAGTCGGGCGAAGCGGTGCGGAGCGAGACGACCCCCGTAGTTTCAACAGAATTCACGATATGTAGAAAAAAATATTTTCTGAGCACTTTCCGATGAACTTTTTCGGTTCAATAATTAATAAAATTGAAAGACCACTTCCTTTTTCGAACTGTTCATTGCAAATTGAACTTTATCACTTTGTACTAAGGAAGATATTCCAACAGCTAAATAATGACTTACGGTTCAATAATTTTAAAAATAAAAGGACCGCTAACGGCCTTTTAGTCACTTCCAATGATGATTTTTCAAACTTGCCTTTCTCATTGCGTTTCCAGCAAAAAGTTCAATGCACGCCACTGCAATCGAGTGTTATCATATTTATAAACGCAGTTTGGTACTGGTACCTTAATGTGATATTTTCATATGAATGAAGACCCACTTTTTTTCATGACTGTACTGTACAGTGTACACAACCTGCCAGGTTTCGCCAAGGTTGGCCAGTTTTTTTAAAAGTTACGTTTTGTCCTGCTTCCAACAGTAACTTTGCCGTCCTGGTGCTCGATGGGTTAAGGTTACCGATTATGTCCTCATGGTCTATAAGCCACAGTTTGACGATAAACATTATTGTATTCAATGCGTTAGGTACAAATCTGTCAGGAAACTAATTCTTTCTACCAGCTAAACCTTTGGCAATGGAGAAATCGTTGAAGGTAGGTGTCTAAATATTTTAAAGTTTTAATCATACGATTAAATAGTTGTAGTAATTAAATATACGAAAACAGCCAATGGTCAAATTTAACTCGATAAAGAAGCCATTCTCTCAAACAAAACAAACATTATTTTGTATTTGTGCTAATCAAATGTGGTTAATTTATTACCCGATATGATTGACAGCTACCAAGGGCATGTATACGTTAAGATACATATTCAAGTATATATCAACATACTCGTATAACATAGATTGCTATTCATATTGAATCTACTAGCTTTTGTCCGCGCCTCCGCCCGCGTGTTATTCGGTTTAACGACATGCTTTTTCCGGGATAAAAAGTAGCCTATGTGTTAAGTTAGGGTATAAGCTATATCCAATCTAAATTTCATCAAAATCCGTTCAGCCGTTTTAGCGTGAAAGATTAACAAACATACACACACACACACACAAACACACAAACTTTCGCATTTATAATATTAGTGTGAGTGTGATGACATACTGTAAGTACGACATTGGCGTAACGAGGATTTGTAGCTGGGAGGGGCCCGGCTCTTGTGAACTCGTGAAGCCATCAAGTACCTATATTTTCTAAATTATGTGGTAGTAATAAGATAAATAGAGATAATGCTCCGTACAATGAGATCACCTACAAACTCAAAAAACTATGCAAATAGATATAGAAATATATTTATTTTTGACATAAAATATTTACAATAAAAACAGAACAGCCAGAATATTTATTTGTTTGTGCTCCCAAGGTAGGAATAGCCCTTAATCGGGGGGGCCATAACACCTTAAATTGGATAAAGTATATTTTTACATTCGTAATTCCGGGGGGGCCAGACGGCACTTTGGGGAGAGCCGTGCCCAGGGGCACCCCTACCTAGTTTAGTTACGCCTATGAAGTATGAGTTAGTGAAAAAAACATTTTCGATATGCTTTTCACACAGCACATAATAAAATTAATCAAAGTCGATGAAATCGTTTTTTCTCGTTTTATAATCACGTCTATCGGCTTCTATAAATAATAAAGTATACTTAATTCATTTTGAGAAGGTTTTACCACAGTGCTGAAAATTCTAATCGCTGCAGTTTTTAAAAGCTTTCTACCGATACCAACCGCACGGCAGACGCGTCTACGGTCTGACAAACGACAAATCGGTAAAGGATGTTCTGACACATTTCTGCGTAACTGTTTTGAATTTATTACACCTTCGTTATAGTAAATAAATAATAGGCAATAAATTTATAATTAAGGTCAGTCTACCTACCTAAAAGCCGGACGAATGTGAAAATAAGAATGTGTGGGAAGATTTTTAAGGCGCTACCGCAAAAATATTGTCACTTTTTGGAATTCTGTAACTACTTCCGAGACGAAGCTACATGTTCAATAAATTAGTACAATATTTTTGAAACCTTTTCCTATATTACCGAACAGAAACCCGATTGAAAAACTTTCATTAGATAGAAATTATTATTGCAATGGGGTCTTCAAACACACCTTTTCTCCATTTTTGACTAATAGAAATCGTGTACAGAATTTAAATATATTTTATTATTATTACATGGGTTATTAGGTGGTAGAGCTGATGCCGGGCTCGACTGTGCAGATACCACCATCTTACTCGAAAATCCTCCCGAAGTTATTCGGGGAGAGTAACAGAACAGCTTTCAGGCAAAACCAGGCGGCCCACCATTGCCTGGGACCGATGGATGGCGGTATATCCATCCCTAATTGCCAGGACTTAAAACAAACTGGTGACGGGCAGCGGCGTCACTGGTGCAAGGGTTTCGGTACCGCGCTCACCAACCCGCCTGCCCAGCGTGTGTAAATATGGGCATTTCTTCCAGGGGGGCCGCCAAGAGTGGTGAAATCCTGGAAAGGCCTATGTCCAGCAGTGGACGAAACAGACTGATGGATGGGTTTTAAAAATATAAAGAAATTGGCAGAAAAAAAAATTTGCTAGCTATTTTAGTTTTTTTAAATATAAATAAAGAATATTGGATGGATTCGATTGATAAATAAAGAAGCTAGTTTTTTCTCTTTTGCCCTGAATCCGTTCCTCTCGTACTGCACGTTTTTCCACTTGGAGTGACAATCTCCGTTAAAAAATTCACATATCACCTTAACAACAGTTCACAAATGAACTGGAATTTTTACTTTTCATTGTCTACGGCAAAGTAATAAATCATACTTTTTTTTTCTTTACTGCGGCCGTCTGCGGCACAAATACAGCCGTCGGATTTAGTCGATTAGTGTTTATGACCATAACTGTTAATAACTATCATAAATATCATTTCCAATTTGTTGCTGCTATTATAGTTGAGCATAAGCTTTTTTTTATGCAATTCCGAAGTCATTAATATACATTTTTTTTGTTATTACGTGGGTATTTTACACGGTAGTGTTGTTATTGAGCTTGTAATAAATTAATCATAGTCGTTAAGTTATACAGGACAGCGCGTTGAGTTGAGGCAGTATGGGGGAAATCTAAACTAGAAGAGATAGAGTTTGCTCGAAAGAATCTCATCATCAATTTTGCAGATACTAAAAATATTTCCAAAGAAGCTTTGATTTTTGGAAAATTACCTTAGAAGGGAATCGAAATGCTAATTTTGACACAAAAAGAACATTATAGTACTACAGCATCAATCAATATTGTTGTTTTATTTTAAAGCATTAAGTTTTTAGTAAAAACCAAGGCGTGCAAAGAAACATCATGTGTTAAAGAAATCGAAATATCTTATTTTTGTGTTTTCTTTGAATTCATATACCTAATATGTATTATAACTTATACCGATATATTGTAATTGTAAATATATATATATTTGTAAATAAAGGCTCAAAAAGAGTAAAATATATATTTGTTCATACCTTATACCGGTGTAAATAGACTGCTACTATTAAATAAAACTACTTATTCTACTGACCCTACTGAACCACTTTTCCCAAGAATCATAACCGCGCTCACCCTTAGTTTGGGAAATAATTGAGTTCCAAACAGAAATGCGTGAACCCTAGCACACCGACATACGGGCGAGTTTCGAGAGCGTCGTCTGTGAAACAGCGGTTCCGGTGCAGCGTTCTAAAATAGACCTTCCTCCTACGAGATAAAGCCTTTCAGTTACAGTTGAATATCTTTTTCTCTAAAGATTTGCGCGGGTTTTATTTTGAATAGTTGTTCAGTAGAATATGTGATTTTATTTAATGGTCGCACTCTATTTACAGCCTGTATAATAATATTAAGTATTTATAAAATTATCACCTTTGTGTGATATTGGAATTTTGATTAATAAATAGTCTAAATGACGCACACGGTTTGGATTCCGTTGATAGGTATTTTTTCCGGAAGGCCTATCTAATTCTGCATCCAGTTCTGTTTGAGATAAGTCAACATAGTTCAAAGAAAGTACCATTTTATGCAGTTTTCATTTGTTTTTATTTATTTATCTAGCAAATCGAACCTCCCTCGACAAACAATAATTAAAATATATAAACATTGTGTATATCCGTCGCCCCATGGCCTAATTTCAAAAACCTCTGGGATGATGAATGAATGAATGAATGAATGAATTGACACTTTATTGTACACAAAAAAGACATTAAAAAGAAAGAAGAACCGAGTTTTGTTAGCAAAATTATGTACAAAGGCGGACTTATCACTTAAAGTGATTTCTTCCAGTCAACCTTTGATATTAAATCCTCCATGTAGAGAGGATAAAATAACTGACGAAAGAAATTTATGGTGCGCGAATGGAAAACAAAACTGAACGAAAATCTAATTGGTGACATACTTATGAAGGGCAAAGTTAAAAGTTGCCGGAAAAGTAGAGTTTGTATGTGGATGTGGAAGAGGCAAAATATGTGTGTTAGGATCGTAGTTGATGGAAATTAGTAGTCTCTGCCTACTGAGACAGGCGTGAGTATATGTATGTATATCAAAGATTTAGGCTATACAATCAACATACCTACCGAAGTGATATTATAGAACCCGATAGAAAAATCTAGAACTTCCGATGTACTTCAAGATGACTGATTATTAAACATTTTTACCACGCTATGTGTACTAAAATTAAATGAAGTGTGGCGAACACCTAGAATGATCCAGGAATTATTTGTCACGGAGAAACTGAGCCAGTCCAGTCATTACTGTGACGAATACCGGCAAACCCATTAATACATGGTAAAATTTAATCATATTAAACTTATACTCACGCATAAAAATACACAGTTAAATACTGATTTTTGTTGAGTAGAGTGGGTTCAAATGTTGGGCTCTTTTTATAAAAATTATTTATTTTACACTTATTTACGAATTTTGTTTTTTGTGGTTGTTGCTTCACGTATATGTGAGTACTTGTGACATAATTTCAAAATTCATGCCACTTTCCTATTTCAAACCTCCATCCATCCATCCATCCATCAGCCTGTGTCGTCCACTGCTGGACATAGGCCTTTCCAGGATTTCACCACTCTTGGCGGTCCTCCTGGAAGAAATTCCCATACTCACACACGCTGGGCAGGCGGGTTGGTGAGCACGGTGCCGAAACCCTTGCACCATTGACGCCGCTGCCCGTCACCAGTCTGTTCTATCATCATCGGTCCCAGGCAATGGTTGGCCGCCTGGTTTTGCCTGAGAGCTGTTCTCTTACTCTCCCCCGAATAACTAATATAAAGTAATAAAAAGTCGTGTCTGTGCGTACATTGAATATTTTAAACAAAACGGGTTATTAGTATTGTACTAAGGCCAAAACCACAGTTTTAACATTTTAACTCGGGAAACACTCACCGGATTTGGATGCGGTTTTTTTATCAACAATTTTTAGATTTTTTATCTGTCTATTTGTCTGTCTGTATGCTCCGTTTTAACTCGAGAACAACTCGACGGATTTTTATGTGGTCCTTTTTATTATCATCGTAGGGATCCTGGTCAACGTATAGGCTAAGGGATGTTCATAATATAACGTCTGAGCCGAAAACGGTTTAATGATTGCAAAAACGCCGGGGGAGCCGCGGGCAAAGACTAATTAATTAATAAACTTTTCATTCATCAATTCATAACACCAAACATAAAAACAACAGCGTAAAAATTTCACTTTCACGTTTAAAAAGGGGCTATGGTTTTGTACGCTTAGTCATCACCAGGTTAAAAAGCAATTATAAAACTCCTAAAGCAAATAACAAAATTTATAAGACGTTTATTTTAAATTTTTCAAGTGTGATTAGAATTCGATATAAAAAATCTTGTAATCGGAAAACACTAACTTTTGGTCAGGATAAGGTTAAGGATATTTTTTTTTCATCTAATCAGTCAATAATATATTTACCATAGAACATCTCTGCGTCGCACTTTTATTCATATAATTTATGGCGAATTTTATATTTTACTACTTTACTTTAACTTTCTTCATTAATAATCTAGCAGGACAATGATATAGTTTACTCGCTAAATTAAAACCTCTCCGAAACTAATCAAAAACAACACGATAAGTTAACGATCTCTTAATTTATAACAGATTCTCAAAAAAAAAAAATATATATCACTAGAAACATAGCAAACATATAAAAATAAATCATAAAAGCAAGATTCGAATTCTTGCATGTAATGTAATGAATGATCCATACGTTACCCCTCTGCGGCGGTAGCTCAGGGGTCTCTCAATCTTTGAGATCCAGGTTCGATCCCCGGCCGGGCATGCACCAATGAGTTTTTCGGAATTTATGTGCAGAGTATTTAATACTTACCACTTGCTGAACGGTGAAGGAAAACATCGCCATAAAAAGCGTGTATTTGTGCCTAAGAACGGCGATAGGTCTCACCACCCATCACGTTGGGACGTAATAATCGTCAGTGAAACGCGGGTGTGCTAAGTGTGGACTATGTCTTTCACACTGTTCACACTCGGAACACCTCTGACACCCCTCGCTCGGGGATTCATGTCGTGACGATATATTACCCCTTTTACCTGGATCAGTTATAGAATTTCTCTGAGACTATAGTAAAAAATAGTACTAGTACAGTTCATTACACCTAGTACACATGCAGCGGACATACGAGAGAGAAGACCGATCGGCAGTTTTTGTTTGCACAAAAAACTTTTTTTTATTTTTCAACTATAATAACCATGCTATCAGGTGATTTTGAACTCAATAATATTGTCAGAAAGTAGATGTACATTAGAACGTACTCTTCGTACGCCGCGAGCACGTGTTAGTTCAGTGATTTCACCGAATTTTCGAGGTAATTCTAGAAATTCTAAAAAAGGATAAGAGAAATAAATGAAAATGATCTACAAATGCCTTTTGCTATGTGTAAAGGAAATTTAAAACAAGTTTCAACTCTCTCAGCTCAACATTTTTGCTAAATACATATTTATTTGTAATTTGAGAAGCTTACTTTGTAATTTTTTCTGTCGACCGAAGTTAATTAACTTACGTTTTTAAATCTACTCGTGTATTAAGTGTGTCCTCTTCTGTAACTAATATATTTTATAGCACACCGTGCGTAAAATGACCGCTTTACGCACGCTGCGCTTGCGTAAAGTCGGCATTTTCCGCACTTGTGCTATAATAGTACATTACGATACGAGAGCGATGAAACGTTTCATCGCTCTCGTATCGTAATGTACTATTTTTGGATTTTAATTATGGCCATTAACTGACTCATGAATTAGCCAAAATGTTCATAATATAATTGCAGGTCCTTAATCCTTATACTGGGGACAGCCCCAAATGGAGGGTAGTTAAAAATTTATTCAAAAATATTGTTTTGTGTCCACAAATGTGAGGCGGTCAGTATAGAAAGCTTTTAATTTCATTGGCCCTGTTGTCTATCGCCTTACGAGTCTGTATGTCAAAGTCACCCAACATTTTCAGAATTCGAAATTAGATGGGTGGATAATGGATATGGATATGGGGTATTATTTATTTTTATACATAGTATACAAAGAAAAAAAATAACACGTACAACAAGTATACTTCAAGAGTTCAATTACCTGTTATTATTCAAGTTGTTTTATTTGTTAACGATTAAGCCAAGTGTTCTTTTATTATTTCCGTTAGCGTGAACTGTAAATAGTTATTTAAGCTCCTAATTTAGATAAAATAACGGGTTTTTTCACCATACTTTTTACTTTGTCCGCATTAAATTTGTTTTGCACGCGATGTGAGCTGCAATTACCATTATTTCGCTAAATCCAATTGTTGTTTGTTCAAAACAAAGGTAAACGTATTTTGGTATATTATTGCCAGCTATCTAACTTATACATAGTTATGTACATACATTAGCCTGGGATTTTCCCGGCAATTAAGAAATGATCTCAGTTGGTATAGAATGATCTGGTGTTTTTATTTCGGAGTTAATGTAAGCAGGCACGTGACTGTGATATACTCCTTAGGGTTCCGTAACCAAACGGTAAATGAGTAACCATTTTGTTATGTTAAAATTTCGTTATCCGTCTGGCCGTCCGTATGTATGTTACAGCCTTGAAACTATTGGGCTGCTTAAGTCAAAAAAAAAGTACATACCAACTAACTTAGAATAAACAAAATTGCTAAAAACTTTGTTACCTTTTTAGTTATAAAATTTATTTTCTTAATACTTTCGGGGATTTCAAATTTTCAAATTGTATTAAGAAGCTTTCTAATGAATTATTTTGTATATAATTGCATTTATTTCGAGAAAACTTACACTAACACTACAAAAAAACAAACAAAATAACCTCACCGATAATAATTTACCAAAATCTATGAAAAGAAAATTGCTACAATCATGTACGACCATAGGAAAAATAAATCACTTCAAAAATATATAATAAAATTAAAAAAAATAAAAGACCAAGATATGTGCTTTCAATGTTTAACACAAGTCACAAGTGTAGACAGAATTGTAAAATACGTCACTATTTTACGAAAACAGAAAAATTTACTGCTTTAGTATTATTATTATACAAAAGACAAAAAAATCTGTCAATTACGAGTAGCACTCACGGTTCAGATGTTCCGTAATACCGAAAAATTAATATTTATATAATCCATCCATCCATCCATCAGCCAATGTTCGTCCACTGCTGGACATAGGCCTTTCCCAAATTTCACCACTCATGTCGTCGGTCTCCGTCCCACTCATCCAGCCGCCCCCCACAACGTCCTTCAGGTTGTCGGTCCAGCGGGCCCGAGGTCGGCCTACACTACGCTTTGCTGTACGTGGTCTCAATTCGAAAGCCTTTCGGCTCCAACGGCCATCATGTCGGCGACAAATACGGCCTACCCACTGCCACTACAACTTACTGATTCTGCAGACTATGTCGGTTACTTTCGATCTCTGACGGATCTCCTCATTTCGAATTCTATCCATTAGAGATACCCCAAGCATAGCCCGCTCCATAGCTCGCTGAGCGACCTTAAATCGGTGGATCAAGCCCTTTGCAAGAGACCACGTCACAGCGCCATACGTCATCACAGGAAGGACGCACTGGTTGTACATCTTAGCCTTTAAACACTGCGGTATTGACGACGTAAATATGTGACGCAACTTTCCGAATGCTGCCTAACCCAAGCATATTCTTCTGTCAGCCTCAGCGTCGAAGTGTTTTTATCCAGCTGTATGACTTGACCCAGATAAACATAATTTTGAAAAGGTGTTTTCTTGGCTTTGTTTAGATTTTTGAAAAGCTGTGTTAAAAATAAGTTAAAGATTTAGAAGCTTTTGCAGGGGAAGACATGTTTGGATACCGAGAGCGGTAGCCGATAAGCTGCTGAGCAGTTTGGCTTAAGAAATGTAAAAGAAAAACATGTATTGTCTTTGGTGAATAAACTAAATCTATCTATATATCTATCTATATTTTTGAACAACTTCGATGCTGACATTGTCGACGGTTAGTGGCCCTTGAATGACGTAACAGTTGGACATGACCTTAGTCTTATCCAAATTCATCCGCAGGCCCACTCGTCTCGAAGAATCGCTAAGGCCGCGCATCATTTTCTCCAGTTCTTGCAGCGATTCCGCCATTAACACGATGTCATCGGCAAAGCGAAGATGTGAAATGTACTCTCCGTTTACGTTTTTGCCTCGTCCATTCTAGTCTAGTGTTTTAAAGACGTCCTCCAGCGCGGCGGTAAACCGCTTTGGGGAAATAACATCTCCCTGCCTCACGCCGTGCTGAAGATTATCGGTCTTGTTTGTACACCCTGTACTTGGACGGACATTGTAGCGGAGTCATACAGACATTTCAACATCTCCACGTAACGCCAGTCAACTTGGCAACGCTACAAGGACTGCAGAACAGACCAAGTTTCGATGGAGTCGAAGGCTTTCTCATAGTCCACAAACGCTAGACATAATGGCTGATTATACCCTTGGGTTTTCTGTATAACCTGCCTTAGCGTGTGAATGTGGTCCACGGAGCTGTAGCCTTTTCGAAACCCAGCTTGCTCTGGAGGTTGCAAGTCGTCGAATTGCTGGGCGGGACGATTCGTGATAATTCTTGAGAACAGCTTGTAAGTGTGGCTCAGGAGCGCAATTGGTCTATAGTTCTTAAGTAGGATTTTATCCCCTTTTTTGAAGAACAAAATGGCCAGGCTCCTGCTTCACTCCTTTGGCGTAGTACCTGAACGAATGTCGGCATTAAAGAGGTCCTGTAACTGTCCGAGTATAGGGTAACCTCCAGCTTTCAGGAGTTCAGTTGTGATGCCGTCCTCGCCTGGCGCCTTGTTGTTTTACAGCTGTTCAAGAGCTATCTTAATCTCACCCATTGTTGTGATAAAAAAAAAAAAAAAAAAAAAAAAAACACTTGTTGTTTTTTTTTTTTTTTTTTTTATCACAACAATGTTTGATAAATTCCACCAAGTGCCGACAATCTCAACTATCAACTTCCTTAATCTCACCCATTTCAACATCCGGGAGATCATCGAGTCAAGATTTTATTTTGGGAAATTAGCAAAAAGTGTTATCGATCCGTGTTACTGATCAGTATCAGTATGAGTATGAGTTTGGCTGCATAAATTAAAGTCACCTTAAGTAAAGAGACATATGGGTGTCGATTCAGTGTAACACGACTTAACTTATTTGACATGACTAATCTTATTTTAAGTGTCCTGTCCTTAACTTATCGATACAGAAAGAAAAAGACAGAATGCTTCATTTAATTTTAGTCCTGTGAAATAAGTTAAGTCGTGTTACACCGAATCGACACCATTATCTTGATGAGTTTTTTGCCGTTCTTGCAAATCGAATGGGCGGATTTAGGCATCATATCTATATAAAATGTATTCATTGCATTGTGTAAATATAATACTTTTACATTTTTACTTATGTAAGTGCATAGTTTTATTAAATTTAAGCAAGCTTAACGTTAAACATTTTTATTGCATTTTCCCGAATTATATTTTTTTATCTTAGTCTATTGTTTTGTTTTGATTAATATCGTCGTATAAAAAGTGTATTTTATGTTCCTATTTTACAAAATAAATTATTTTAATTTAAACCTTGAAAACATTTCGTTACAAAATTTGTTTTTTCTCTAAATTCCAGGTGCTAAGGAAACCCGGGGGCCACGAACACAAGGAGTCGGCGCATACGCTTACCAGGACTCGACCGGCAATAGGTACGGTGGAACGTACGGTCTGAAAGACGGACAGGTTTACAACCGGAATGGCGATGGAGTCCCACCCTTCTTCGCCGGAAATTTCGCCGGCAATAACGATGAAGCTATCAACAACTTCTTCCCAGAGTATTTTAGGAACTTCGAGAATATCTTGCAAGAGTAAGGTTTAGTCAGGTTATAGGCATGAAAGCCCTTGCTTTCGGTGGAGGACTCTCGAAATGTCTTAACTTACCTTGTACGATATTTTAATCATTTCTATGCAATGCACATCAATCACGCAGCATGTGATTTGAGAGCTCAAGCTAAATGGAAGGAGTAAGGACAACGTAGGTCAAAGAGGCATAGAAAAATCAAAACTATTTAAATTGTTAGAGTAGAATTTAAAATTCTGAATGAATTACCTTTAGAAAAATAGTACAATTAATTGTTTCCTATAGTTCTCCGCGAGTAAGAAGACATATCATAGTGTTGCCACACGTGCATGTCATCGAGCCATTGCCACCGTTGCGGCCCTTGCTACCGTTGCCGCCCTTACAACCGTTGCCGCGGATTCTGCCGCCCTTACCGCGGATTCTGCCACCCTTACCGCCGCTGCTCCCGCTCTTGCCACCACTGCTGCCACCCTTAGAGCCCTTAGAGATCGAAAGGACAGCGCTCCCATCACCTCTAATCCCCGACCTCCCAATGTCTCATCACTCCCATTCCCATTTTCTCCACACTCATGGAAGGTAACGGGTTAAATAAGTAAGCTTGTGTGTTGTTAATTACAACAAAAAACTCAATTTTTGCGCGTATAAGTCCCATTTCACTTCTTTTCTCTTATTTTTCGGTAAACCTTTTCTTTTCTTTCTTTATTTTTTTCTTTCTTGGGAATATCTTTTAATTTTCCAAGTGTGCTGTGACTTGTTAATAACCATTGTTTTAGTTTGCGCTTTCTAAAGCTCTTGGGTCTTCGGTTTTTTCAATTTTAAGCAATTTCTTAATGTTATTATTACTTGCAGGGCATTTCAATATAATTATGAGGGCCAGCAGCTAGCATTAAATGCTGCTCGAAAGGCATTCGACTTGACGTCGAACCATGCTGGTTACATTCCAAATTTCGCCACCAGGTTTGCGCCCCCGCCCTACAACCCAGGGTTCCATGGGTTCCAGGGCTCCCCAGGGTCTCCAGGCTTCAACGGATTCGGAGCTCCTAATTTTGATAACTTTGGACCAAACAGCGCGTTCGCTTTCGGAGCCCTTGGACCAGACTTCTCCCATCAAATTGCTGCAATCAACCCCAAAAACCCGGTAATTATGAAATTATTTAATTACATTTATGACTTAACCACAGACAAATTTAACCTATATAGATAGCGAAGGTTCGATGTCTGTCTGATTGTCTGATAACCACGGCAAAACTCAAGAACGGCTAGGCTGATTAAACTGCTTGGAAGATGGGTCATAACCTTCAAAATCGTTTACAAATGGCTTGAACTGCAGGTCACTGCACACACAGTGTCAAATGAGGTGCAACTCATACCCGTTTCAAGCAGCAAGCAGATCATTGTTTAACTTGACCGACGTTTTTCTGTGTTGCAGGCGATGGAGAATATAAACGTGATGAATCGCTTCGCAGACGTGGAGCCCACCAATAGGGGAGGGTTCAAGAGTGTCAGTTCTTCATCATTCTCCTCCTCCAAAAACATAAACGGCAGACAAGAAAATCAAAGAAGCGCTTCTACTATAATCAATGACAATGGGAAAGTAACCAAATATGAGGTCCACGGTGGATCTTAGAGCTGGATCTTATTTGTCCGCGGTAAATTTTTTTGACTAAGATAAATTATGTAAAATGCTTTACCTACAAAGCGCTGTGAATTCGTATTAGGTTCTCTTATACAAGTATTTATGTATTAGAAATTAATTTATGTATTAGAAATTATATTATAATTTTATTATACTACAGTGGCTTTTTCTTTCCAACTTACTGTTTGGAAATCTTACTATGAAAACAGTAACATTAGGAACATATTTACTACTTGTTTTTTTAATAATCATACTTGCATGTCACAGTCCACACTCGGGAATACCTCTGACATCCTTTAGAGATACCACGAAATACCGCAAGATGTCTAATATTCCAATTACCTCATAACATCTATCATTGATAATTAAGTCATTTCAGTAGACGGAATCTTAAGCATCTTTAAGAAATAGCTCATGAAAGAGGCTTTATCGTTCAGCATAAAAAAAGATATGGGGAAATGGTCTGTCTAATTATATGTACGAAGTATGGCGTCTCCGAAGGTGGAACGAGTGAGTTTATCTGCTCCTAGTGGTTGCATTTTTGAGAAATATGGCATGAAAGAATTTTTTTTGAGAAAAAGCAACGATTGCATTATATTCAAACAGATATATATTTTTTTGTTTTGTTCTCCCGCTTAGTGGGAAGGCAAAGGGAACTTAGACATGTCTGAGGTTATCTGTTGTACATTGTATGGCTGTATGGGCTAAGTTCCCTTTTCCTTCCCACTAAGCGGGAGAACGAAACCAAAACAAAAAAATATGTTGTTTGAATACAATGCAATCGTTACTTTTTCTCAAACAATATTTTCTTTCAAAAATTCAACCACTGGGAGCAGACAGATTCACTCGTTTCACCTTCGGAGACGCCATACTTCGTACATGTACTTAGACAGGCCATTTCCGTTATCGTTTTTTTTTGCTAAACAATAAAGCCTCTAAGAAAGCCACCTAAGAAAGTAGGTGGTAGAGCTGATGCCGAGCTCGACTGTAAGAGTAAGAGAACAGCTCTCAGGCAAAACCAGGCGGCCCACCATTGCCTGGGACCGATGAATGGCGGTGTATCCATCCCTAATTGCCAGGCCTTAAAACAGACTAGTGACGGGCAGCGGCGTCACTGGTGCAAGGGGTTCGGCACCGCGCTCACCAACCCACCTGCCCAGCGTGTGTGAGTATGGGCATTTCTTCCAGGGGGACCGCCAAGAGTGGTGAAATCCTGGAAAGGCCTATGTCCAGCAGTGGACGAAACAGGCTGATGGATGGATGGATGGATGGATAAAGCCTCTTTTATGAGCTATTTCTCAAAGATGCAACCACTACGAACAGACAGACAGACATAATAAACATTAGGGGATCACTCTACAACCCATAAAAATAAATCTACCCGTATCCATGATCGTTCTGCAAAATCCCGTGCCCTCCTAGATTATTAGATCTTCTACGTATTCGCGAGAACAACCAGAGTTGCAACTATGGATACCACGAAATTCCGAAAATACTTAAGAAGTTATAAGCTTTTGAAAAGCTTTATGAAAATTTTGAAGTACACATAACTAATATAATAACTTACTCTAATTTTGTTGAATTATTTTTATTCCTTTATATGTATTTTTGAGCGGAAATACAGTTGTTCAAGAGCAGTCTTGCGTAGATATAGAATCGACATAAACATACCAGACATAATGTTCATCTTTGTGAGTCACAATGCTCGCAGTATTTACACAATCAGACTGCACATCTTAGCTCAAGGTTAACTTTATATTTTTGCGGTATCCTTACCTTATGATGTCAGCAGGTCCACAAAAGGTATGGATAACAAAATTTAAATGTCTACCATGACAATTCTTATTTCATTATTGTAAAGCTCATACTGAATGAGCTATAACTTTGAATGTGGCCCGTTGTACCTTAACATCACGTGAAGATCCCTGCCACGTTTTTTGCATTTAAAGGAGGAAAAAATCATCCGCAAAAAAGACCCATTATAGTTATCAGTTTAATTTCGCTAATTTACCATCTATCTTGATCTTTGGCGTTGTGGTCTGCTGGTAATTCCACGGATTACTCCGCTGCTGTACACAACCTTTTTGCCCCCGACCTTGAGACAACTCCCTGCATCTTTTACAGTAGAACTCCCTCATCCCATCGTCTGTTATTCTCCTATGAGTCTTCTCAGGATTTCGATACACTGGCGTATCAATTCTTCGGCCAATATTGTTGTACATTCCTTCATTCGTATTGGTACCCAACCAGTTAATGTTGTTGAAGAAATTGGACGGCTTCCATTGCGTAGGATTGGTAGCGATGTTGGGGTAAATGTCGTATTCATCTCGAATATTTCTGTTAATAAACACTGCGTCAGGATAAATTTTCGTCTTGTATCGGGAGTCAGGAGTTCGTATTTCGGTTGTGTCTACTGCCATGTAACCGTTAATTACTGGTACTTCAGCACTGTCAACTTTCCTAGGTCTTTCTGTTCGACCTATGTTGTACGTCAGAGTCCCATCGCCTGCAAACATAGTCTTTATAATTTTGTTACTTTTAGGATAAAAACATATTAATAGATTTATTTAACTCTATAAAACGCAATATTACATTTACATGGTTACTTATCAGTTTTAGTTTTTGGCCTTTGATCTTTTTTGAATTCTTACTGCACTTATCTTCAAATTCTAAATACTAGATATGACTGATAGTCATCCATCACCGAAAGGAATATCATTAAAAACTCCGTTGCACTTGTAATTACTGAAACTATCATTATTATTTTGTAACGCTAATATTGTAGACACAACAGCAGGAATATTTTTTTTATTAGAGCTACATTACTGAAAAAAGGAAATAGAATACCAGCGGCGATGGTTTACGGCAGATTACTTTAAATATATCATTTTAGTTCACTTGAAAAACGAGCGGGTAAGTATACTTTACCATCATCGTTGATCCCATGTAAACCTCTCCTGTTATTGTTTTTGAGCCTTGTTGATACCATTATCGTGTGATTGACCTCTACATCGTCATCATCAGATTTAGTAGAGTTAGTAATGGCAGTTGTTAGAGCATCTTCTTCATTCCCGAAGTCCATTTTAGAAGAAACTCCGCAGTGAACTGGATATGTGATAGCTGAAACATGATAAACATGTACGCTTTTAAAAAACAAAAATCCTTTATATCGTTTATTAAGAACTTGACCTTCTAGATTTGATAATTAAATATATTGCATATTTATTCCGTGACCTTGAACTCTCTTTGATTTCAGTTCCGTTATTAACTTCCTTACGTTCTATGTATGTATGAATCATAAACATAGAAAAACAAGACCTATATGCGTAAACTAACTCTATGGTATGAATGTATGTATATAACGATGTGAATATGTTTAGATAGAATTGTAGAGGTTAAGAAAAAAGGATTGGTTGAAGCAAAAACTATTATACCTCTGCATATGTAAGTACGTTGCTTGATTTGTATTTATAACAGGTTTTAAAACAACACTAGGTACCTATTGTAGAACTAAATGTGATTGTATATTTTATGGACGAACCCGTGTTTAATGGTAATGCAGGATATAATGCTATCGATATCCATACACTGCGCAAGTATAAATAATGAAATACTTATTAACATAAATATTTTTATTTCAATCACACAACTTCGGAGTAGACCCTCAGGCGCAAACCCAACTCCGATTATAGGAGATACATACGGGCTTATGAATTTTTGCAGAAACAGTTTAGGGATAAAATAGTATTTTTTCACTAAACAAATATTTCTTAAGAGGCCGGCGAATCATTTGTAGTTCATACAAACGAAATACCAAAACCATTTGTAAATCATTGATATTCTTAGGGTAGTGTGTGTTTATTCCGATCGGATTACAGAATATCCAGGTTTCCAAATATATATTTGGAAAGGACTCTGATATAAAGACGAGATATAAGGAATTTAAAATTTCCATAGATAATGATTTTAATCATATTTTCATGTTTCCTGTTTAAATCAGTGTTCTTATTTAACATGTATTTGGGAATAGAGATATTCCGTAATCCAATCGGAATAAACACACCCTACCCCAAGAATTTGTTTAATTTAATAATTATTTTGGTATTTCGTTTGTATGAAATATGCTGGATTCGCCGGCCCCTTAAAGTTTTTATATATTATTTATGTATATTTTTATATCGAATGTAACGAAGCTTACCAGTGTACATGAAGTAGATCATCAGTAAACCCTTGATTTTGATCATTTTCGTCACTGTCTGTCAAGATGTCACCAACAATAGCCCGAGATTGCGTGTGCCTGGTTTTTATATAGACAAGCCCAAATTGCAGTAAATGATGTCTCGAAGGAAGCAGGCGCAATTACCCAAGAGCAATCTCGGTGGACATTACCTGGTGAGATTATATCAGTAAGGCGTATGAACAAGATGTGGTCGAGTTGTCATGTAATTAAATCTAAAATAAACTGGTGGCCATTGAATGATACATCAAAACAGGTACAACGCCAGTAGGTGGCGCGGCGTCATAGCTGTTAAAATCGTTTACAAATGGAGGTGAATGTACATCTGTTTTGGTTTTAACGAATCAATCCAGTAATATCAAAAAAGGTCGGCACAGACACGCGGTCCGTCAAAGAACAATAAGATTACAGATGCAAATACACACCCTTACAGGGTAGATCATTGCAAGCTTCATGCCTTTTTAGGTTTCCGTAGTCCGACAAGGTCTATGTCCGTCTGTCCGCGGCTTAGCTTAGAGATAATTAGTACTAGAAAGCTGTAATTTGGCATAGGTATACATATTAATCAGGCTAACAAAATGGTAAAATAAAATCTGAAAACAATATTTTTTTGGGGTACCTCCCGTACACGCTAATTGGGGATGATTTTTTTTTCTCATCAATCCTATAGTGTAGGATATCGTTGGATAGGTCGTTTGAAAACATTATGGGCGTTTGAAACCCATTTTTCGATTTAGGGATCCGTTGGCGAAATATTAAGCTTTAAAGTGCTAATTTTTGTTAGAGTCAAGTGTCCCCCCCCCCTTTGCCGGCTAAACGGTGGTTTATAGAAATATGAAAAAAATCACAGAAGTAGTTTATATAATGAAGTCAAAAGGAAAACTATCACAGCTAAGTAGGCTTTACAGGTTTATCAGTACAGGTCGCGCCAAACTTTTAGTCCCCTCTAAACACGACAATGTTATAGGCCGTTCTTCTAAATGTATGTGGCTAGAAGTTTGGAGCGATCTGTATTAGCAGACCATCATAAAAAATGTACTGAGCAACTACGGAACCATAGACTGCGTGTGGCCCGACACGCACTTGGCCGGTTTTTTTTAAACTAGATCTAGAAATAGGTACCTGCTGAAAGGTACACAAGGGAATGATTTATTAACATATCTCAGTAATTGAAATTCAGCAATTAATAAATAATTATACTCGTGAATAAATTAAAGTACCTTAATCAATCATCATACATAATCATCAACAAAATGATGTGTGTGGTAATTTGTGATGGTAGCGCCACCATCTGTAAAGAAGGTTGAAATTATCAGCTATGCGATTTCAGAGCCATCTACACGTTTTAGTGTAAACTCTCTTGAATTTGTTTCCCCAGTCCGAAATTCTCTAAACTACAACACGTTTTGCTTTCTGGACTTGCTCTTAGTACGAAGTTACACCACAAGATGGCATTGATTCTTTTAGAGAACGAGGTCTAGACCTCGGACCAAAAATCCAGTATCCGTGGCGTTGGTGTCCGTACTGAGAGATGAGAAGCTTACACTCACATAAAATCCAATGTCCATCATAATAATGGAAATTTATTGGGAAATAACAAAAAGAATCGCCCAACGTGGGGCTCGAACCCACGACCCTGAGATTAAGAGTCTCATGCTCTACCGACTGAGCTAGCCGGGCATGTCTGTCTGATTCGAAATTATACTACTTAACAATTTTATGAATAAAAAACGAAATAATAATAGCCTGACAGTACAGTTACTGTACTACAAATAACTGTATCATCTCTATACATATAAAATGCAACGTCTCTCTGTCTGTTCGTTCACTTACAACTTGGGAACCACTCAATGGATTTTGATGCAGTTTTCACTGAAAGGTAAAGCATTTCTTCGGGAATTAGATCATCATCATCATTTTATCGTCATCAGGGACAGGACAATTGGATCGATATACGAGGGGTGGCTGAAAAGTAATCTACCTGACTATGAAAGAAAATACATGGATTAATAATTTATTTTTTATTTTTCAATATAGTCCCCTGCAACTGAAATGCACTTACGACATTTGTCAATAAGTGACAGCATACCATTAAAATAATAATTATTATTTTGTTCGTCAAAATAGTCATTCACAGCGTCCTTCATCTCTTCGTCTGTTGAAAATCTGCGCCCTCTCAAATTTTTCTTTAAATTTTTAAATAAGAAGTAGTCAGAGGGAGCCAGGTCTGGACTATAGGGTGGGTGGTTGATCTCTGTAAAGCCGTTTTTTGTCAGAGATGACCGCGCCTTAAAGGCCGTGTGCGCGGGTGCATTATCATGCAAAATCAAAACGCCTTTGCTAAGTTTGCCCCTCCTGTCTTCTTTTATTTTTTTGCGTAGCTGGTCAAGTAAGTTCGCATAGTATTCAGCATTCATCGTGGTGTTTTTTGGCAGGTAATCTATCATAAGAATCCCCTCAACATCCCAAAAAATGGTTGCCATTAGTTTGCCCGCTGACAGCCGGACCTTAAACTTCCTTGGTGGTTTTTCCCCTTTAAATTTCCATTGCATCGATTCTTGTTTGCTTTCGGGATCCCACTGACGAATCCAAGTTTCATCACAGGTCACTATTCGCAAGATAGTTTCTTCCTCTTTATCCTTTACCAAGTCTAAAAATGACTGACAACATTCCACACGCCTTTGCTTATCAAACGGGGTCAACATTTTAGGCACCCAACGTGCGCTCACCTTGGACATTCCCAAATGTTCATGAATTATTTCATGAACTCGTTCCTTGCTAATGCCAACATCTCTAGCTATTTCCCACTGCTTAATTCGCCGATCGGCAAGGATCAGTTTCTTCACTTTTTCCACATTATCTGCGGTAACTGCAGAAATGGGCCTTCCACTACGGGGATCGTCTTCTAAGCTCACACGGCCTTGTTTAAACTGCTTTGACCAAAACTTTATTACAAATTCGGAAGGACATGAATCTCCGAACACCTTAAACATGCGCTCTCGGATCTGCGTCGGCGTATTCCCTTCTTTACCGAGGAATTTAATCACAGCGCGATACTCAATTTTATCCATTTTTAATTTTATTGCAACTTGATAAAAACGAAGACGCGCCAAAAAAAAATTGAACTCGTAGAAACAAATAAGTGTCATAATTTTTAAAAAAGGAATAAACAAAGAATACGAGAATATAGTGGCCAGTAACATTTTTTAAACTTTCTTTAACAAAGGAGATTTTATATCAGCCACCCCTCGTATAGTACTTGAAAAAATGACAGAAAACGTTTGCAACTGTGGAGTCTGCTTCTTAAAATATTATTTATTTAGGAATTCAAAGTTCTGGAAATTACGGAATTGCTTGAAACGTTACGATGATGTACCTAATTCTTTATAGATGTTACCGTAAATGTATGTAAATTTTTCAGATATTGTATACAAATACTAGGAATTTTTAAAAATGACAAACAGATTTACTTCAAACAACGTAGAAGGTCGAAATATAGAATAGACTATATACCTTCGACCTTCGACTCTGTTCGACCTAAATCTGCTTGGCATTTTAAAAATTTCCTAGGAATTGTGTACAATGCCTGAAAAATAACCATACATTTACGGTAACATCTATTATGATTAAATAGAATGACTTGGCAATCGCACTAAATAATCTAATTTAATGTTATATGTATTACTTGTGAGTCAATCTATTTATTTAAAACATTAAAGATTTTTAATATTGATACGGTCACTCTAAGATGTTATTAGGTTAGCTAATTATGTAACAACTTAAGACAGAAGGTCCCTTAAGTAGGGACTGAATAAATTAACCGACTTGGTTTTACATGGATCTCACAACTTTTAACGGTAGAAGAAGTAAGCTGGGAGACTTGTTTTTTCTAACAAGTTTTGTTATTGATGGCATCTCATTTCTTTTTGTAGGTAGTCCTACTTTTTTTCTTTTCCGGTACCATCTACTTACAACAATGTAACTTTGTAATCCTGTATATTTATATGGGATTACAAAGTTATTTATGCAGTTTTATGCAGCACTGGACCGAAATTGCCAAATATTTTAGTTTTTCCTTGACTAAACACTAATTGTATCCAAAATTTGAAGCTTCTATGTCTGCTAGAAGTGTCTTAATCGGTCAGTCAGTCAGTGAGTGAGTCAGTGATAATTCTTAAACTACTGGTTCAAATTGAATGAAATTCTAAATATACCGTGTTCATACAATGCCTGCTTGGTTACTGAAAATTCAGGCTTCTAGTTTTATCCAAAACGAAGTTATAGGGGGGTCGAAAATGGCCTGAACTGTTTCGAGAAAAGAATGGTACGGCCGGCCACCGTGCCGCTTTTTAGCTCGACTTGGCGGGGGCACTGCCGTGCCCCCAGATTGGTCTTTGTAGTACAGATTGGCGCCAACCTGACTGCGTGTTCTCCAGTCGACTTGTATCTGCTTTGATTTGCAACAAAATTCCTTTTATTTTATTATTTAATGTAATTTTTCGCAGGTGTATAAAAAACTTCGTTTGATACACGTGCGAAACTGTTGATATTTCTCGTCCCGACTGTTTTTTGCCTCCACTGCGTCTCGGCAAGAAAGTCAATCGTGACTCTAAATATCAACCTTTTCGCACTTGCATCAAAATGTACTATTAAACAATTTTTTTTCGAACCACTCACAAATATGTATTTGGCCATCAAAAGTCCGTAGGCGGAGTTTCAGATTTTGAATAAATACTTGTAAGTACATTAGCTTTTGCCCGCGGCATCGATCACATTAATTTAGTTTTTGGTTAGTCCCATTAATGACCCTGTCCCTAGGGAACTGTCCATCCCAGGGAACAACGTAAAGCCTATGGCACTTGGGAATAACGTGGCTTTTTATTAGTGAAAGAATTTTCACAATCGGATCAGTAGTTCTCGAGGATACCCCCTACATCAAAACTCACAAACATCTCTTCATTAGTTGACATGAACATTTGTTTTACAAAAACAACCTTAACCTACATAGCAGTGCACTGGTACTAATGGAATGGCAACACCGCCACAAACATCAATAATGTTACGGTTTCGCAACCCAACAAATCAATTCCTTTGAAAGTATGCGAAGCTTCAAAGCGTTCTTGTTACTAACTCTCTTTGGCCCGGAGATAGACTCGCAGCCAACAACGTGTAACGTGTTTACAGTGCACTTTACCACGATGACAAAACACCTGAAATATACCCTATTACAAGTATCTAACAAAGGTTTTACCTTAGCCCAGTTGTCTACAAGTCGTGGTTATAAGTATTGCATTGGATGCAACTGTATGTAAAAGTCGCAAAGGGTCGATCCTCAGGGAAAATCTTCTCAAACGTTGCAATGCAAGCTCACTTCTGTAAAGGTGTATTTGCTTGGAGTTTGTGTGACGATTATTATTGGAAAGCGGATTTTTTGGTGCGTCGAAGGATTTTTGCTATCTAATTTAAACATTCAATGTTTATTACACATTTTGGTACCCTGTAAGTTTCCAATAAATTGATTAAGGGGCTTCACAGTACAAGACTTCAGTCCTGCTCTAGTAATTTTTATTTTTACTTTTTATCATGCTCTAATCAACTGCCGCCATAGTAAAAAATAGTACATTACGATACGAGAGCGATGAAACGTTTTCTGACGAGTGTGAGTTTGCGGCACGAGCCGAAGGTGAGTGCTGCAATCACACGAGTCGAGAAAAAGTTTCTCGCACAAGTTTCGTATAATATTTTATAGCACAAGTGCGGAAAATGCCGACTTTACGCAAGCGCAGCGTGCGTAAGGCGGTCATTTTACGCACGGTGTGCTATAAAAGTGTTTTACTATGCTGGTGCACACGCAAAACTTTACTTATTTTTAAATTACGGCTACATTAGGAAATTGTGTATAATTTTTTCAAAGAATAACTTTTTTTTTTTTGGTAAGTATCTGCATGTGTTAGTTTCGTTTTAATCGATTTTTAAATATGGGATCTGAATTGTTTTTTTCGTAATACTTTTTTCAAAGTAATTTCATTGTAAGAAGATGAAAAATATATATTAATACTTTTGAGCTTGAGTCAAAAAACACACAATACATATTTTTATGTTTCTATCGTCTACGGACGGAACTGAATCCGATACAAAGCTGAAGTTTAGCATTGTGGAGCCCTCAACAGTTTAAGTACAAAATTTGATAACCCGTTTCTCTGTTGTTTTTTTTCGTTATAGACTAAAGTTTAAGATTTTACAAAGTCATTATGTAGCTCAAATGTAAAATTTAAGGCAAGAAAACAACTTACAACAAATGTAACCTGCCGAGCTTGATATCTTAAAAAAACAAATATTCAACATTTTGGCTAAATGGTGCCTTTTAAAATATCTGTAAGACATCATAGAGGTCTTATGTTTTGCTCTATGACGAAAAACAACAGAGAAAATATTTCCGAGGAAAAGCATTTGAAACATAGCGAAAAAAAAATCACTTTCCCATAAAAAATTACGAGTAGTTATTAAAAACCTTTAAGGAGAGTTTTTATTTTTCCCAAAATATAATATCTGGGTTAGGTGTACATGTTATTACGTTTAGGAGCCGAGCGAAGCGGAACGGAGCGAGGCGACCCCCGAAGTTTCGTATGGCAATAGCTAGTTAAAACGCGTTCTAACTGATTTCGGGTTTGAGCTGTAATATGTATATAACTATTTAACTAGATTAGTTTTTTAGTACGATACTTATATCACTATATTGCATCTAGGGATATAATTATATCACGGATATAACTATCCAAACATGTGCTCTATATCAAAACCCTTGATTATTATCTATCTACATCTACACTATTATATAAAGAGGAAAGATTTGTTTGTTTGTATGTTTGAGGTAAACTTTGGAACTACTGAACCGATTCTAAAAATTCTTTCTTTTATAAAAAGCTATACTATTGCTGAGTAACATAAGCTATATTTTATTTTAATAAAAATAAGTTGTCAGTTTGAAAATTCAATATTTGTGAACCATGTCGGGTGAAAAAACGCTGCTTAGCTGCTTTATCGGCGTTCCTTGATCAAATGGTTAGTTATACGTGATGAAACCGGTTGTTTTTCCATATGAGGAAACTGTATCAGTTTAATCTGACTAAAGATTTCCATCTACAACGATCCTAACACACCTCTTGCTAATATTAAGCTTGAAAAAGTAACTACAGCCAGGTTTAAGCAAAGATACATGAAATATTATGGTTTAAGTAATGATTTGTTCCCATACGGGAAAACTATATCAGTTTAATCTGACTACAGATTTCCATCCACAACGATCCTGACACACTTCTTGGCACTTTGATAAAACATGGTGACCAGGGTCTGATGATGGGACTGGAAGATGGGTACAGGATCTCCTCAACGGACAACAGCAGACCCTTTGAGTTTGGGCTTATTTAATTGGTCTTTATTACCACTTTGGTAAAACATGGACTCCATGGTCTGATGATGGGACTGGAAGATGGGTACGGGATCTCCTCAACGGACAACAGCAGACCCTTCGAGTTTGGGCTTATTTGATTGGTCTTTATTAGCACTTTGGTAAAACATGGTGACCAGGGTCTGATGATGGGACTGGAAGATGGGTACGGGATCTCCTCAACGGACAACAGCAGACCCTTTGAATTTGGGCTTATTTGATTGGTCTTTATTAGCACTTTTGTATAAAATGCTGACCAGGGTCTGATGATAGGACTGAAAGATGGGTTCAGGATCTCCTCAACGGACAACAGCAGACCCTTCGAGTTTAGGCTTATTTGATTGGTCTTTATTAGCGTTTTGCTCAAACATGGTGTCCGTTGCATATAGTCGTCCAAAAAATCAAATTATTTTGTTTTCCTTATTTCCACGAAAATCTTTTCGACGCGGGCGTAGCCGCGGGCAAAAGCTAGTTATTATTATATAATCAAAATGCACATACCAGAAATTGAGAATATTTTCTATATAGAAAAGCAGCGTTCAGATTAAATCGGGATTTATCTTATCACTTCAGAGAAGCGTGAAGAGTATCACGTCAAAATAATAAATAAATAAACAATCAATTGAGATATCAAAACAAACGACCAAGGAATGATGGGCTTCAAAATATTCTCGGCTTCGTTGACATTAATTCTGAGGCCGAGAGCTGAGGGCCGACCTACTCAAAGGCCGAAAGGCATGGAGGATGAATAAACAACGGTAAGTGTGAATTAAGAAGGACCCTAGGGGTTCCGTCGATTTAATCAAAGTAAACGGCCTTAACTATTGCTCTGAAAGTAATAGTTAAGGGACCCGGTAAAAAGTCTCTCAAAAACTTCCATACTAGCGCAGTTCGCTGATCATATCCTTATTTATAGGTACTTGCTTATTATTTTTTCTTTTCCAACATATCCCATACAATATCCATGACGTGAAACTAAAACATTTATCAAAATCAAATACATACAAAAGTTACAAGCGTTTATATTTATATTTTATTAGTCCTGGATTTTACACATTTTTTGATGAATGTTTATGTACCGTAATGTCGTAGAAGCGATACAACAAATCAAATAATTTTAGTTTCACAGCATAGTATATATTATACTATTCAAAAATATTTTTGTTTCATTTCGATTTTTGGGATATTTCTCCTGAAATCATAGGAACCACCAAAATCATTCTCGAGTTTTTTCAAAACATGAATGTTGTCTCGCGTTAGCTTGCCTCTCACAACGTGCTCGGTTAGTTCCGTACGAGCTCGGGAAATGAACGTTCGGGCCAACTAATAACAGTCAGTCAGTGCTCTATAATCCGAAGTTGAATGTAGAATGAAATAGCAAGCATAGCGAACCCGTGCGCGACTGATTTCAAGCCGCCGACTACAGGCCTCTTAAGACCCGGGTTCCAAACCTACCGGCCGGGCGTGCACCGTTTTTCGGAATTTATGTGCCTAGTACTTGAAAGGTTGCTGATGATGAAGAAAACTCAACTCAAAGACTGCGTGCATCATGTACAACTACTGAACCCTAAAATTTATAATGAAATGAATAAGCCGTAGAAATAAATCTCGTTTTGTGAACGTGACAATTTTAAGTACGCGCTCACGCACTTTGACAAAGGGGTAAAAGAAAATAAAGATTTATTATTGTACTGCCGAGACGACGAGGGTCTTATAACTTAAGTGAAATTTAAGGCACTCGAGAAGTAATGAAGAAATTTGCTCTTTGGCTTAAATTTTTTCTCGGTCCGAGTAAAGAAAGAAAGGAAATAAATCTTTATAGTACCTTGCATGCGGATGCATAATAATTATATTAAAATGGCGTGTTTTTGGTGTAAACTAGCACAATTCTAACTATAAAACAAAATATACTAATATCCACCAAAAAAAAAATTACATGAGGTGGCTTTAATTATATTTCAATGCAAGTGTCAAAAGTCAACTTTACCGCACGCGTGTTTAATGTTTTCATTTTTTTATTTTTTATTTTTTTAGTTTTTATTTTCCCTACATAGTGGGAAGGCAAATGAACTTAGCTCATGCAGCCATGTCCGAGGTATGTTTTGTTTTTTTAATTTCTCGAAAACAGTTGCCAGTATTATCTTGTGTACATAATTATAATTTAATAGAATTAAGAATAATTTAATAATTTCACGTATAGATAGACATGAAAGATTCAGTTTGATGCGTTCATAGGCTGCGTTCAGTTTGATTGATGAAATGAAATGAAAACTGTTTAGACGACATTTTCAGTAGGTAGTAACTTTACAAATTGAAAATTCTGATGAAACTGAACCAACCAATCTTTTGAGATAATATACACAATACAATTCAAAGTGAAAAAAATTTAACAGATGATAGAGTATCCCTAATAGACCACATTCCAGCGAAAAACGAATTTTTGCGCGTACGTTTTTTTTACCTTTCCATAGAAATTTAGTCAGCTGATTGAACCACTTTGTACTGGAAAGTGAAAAAATATTTGAGCAAACAAATTTTTGTTCTTCTGGAATTGGATCAGTTAATGATACATGATCTACCCTAGAATTATTTTCACTTACGTCCCAACGTGATGGTCGATGAGCCCTATCGCCTTCAGGCACAAATACACGCTTTTTAGAGCATGCAGGTTTCCTCACGGTGTTTTACTTCACCGTTAAGCAAGTGTTAAATATTAATTACTCTGCACATAAATTCAGAAAAACTCATTGCCCCGGCCGGGTATCGAACCTGGATCTCAAAGATTGAGAGGCCAGCGTTCTACCCCTGAGCTACCGCCGCTTTTCTTTTGATAATATATGGGTAACAAGAAGGATACCGAAATCTGGTTAAAATAAACTTCTTGGTTGGTAACCTCATTTAATCGTAATATGAATAAGAACTTTTTGAGAAAAAGTTTTTATATGCGAGTTCGCGAAATGATACTGGCCACTTGCATGCTCTGTGTATTATTTTAAAAAAATAAAGCGTTATCGATAGGTCTTGTCTTCCTTGATAACAACATTCTTTGTGTCTAAAAAATAATTTCGGGCAGCCATTGTTGTTTACAGGAGTCGAATTATGTTATGTATGACTGAAAGTAGCCTTCGAACGCATCAAACTGAAAGCAGCTTATTCCACCAACTTGGCAACATGCATGCAAAGAAAAAGAATGCCCGCCTAAAGTTCATTTGAAGTAAGTATTTATTGTTTGTTTGTTTTTTTAATTACGCTTAATTTATTTACTCACACTATGCATTGAAAAACGTAGTATGATACACGCGCGTAAGGGCAATAACTTACTCGTAACGTTTAAGCTATTGCCTCCTTTACGCACTCGTAGCATAAACTACTATTTTAAATCAACCAAGTCTTATAATATAACCTTCTTTATACATTTTTGCAATAATTTGTTCTCACAAAGTAACAATGCCCGTGAGAAATTTTGTACTTGTAACTAAAATTCCTAATGATTTTATTACTATGGTAGTTAGAAGAAAAATATTTAAATTTTCTTTGTATGTGATATCAGCAGATAACCTAACATCCAGGGCAGAAAATTTTTGTCAATATCAGGAAAAAAATTGTTTGGTGCTGTATGATTTTATTTTTGGGCTCTTAACATTGGAAAAATACAATTAAATATTCTTACCTTAACTTTTATTGTATTTCCTATTACTCGTGTATAAAGAAAAAGAACAAACCTCATCAAATCCCAGAACTAACTTACTGACAGGTGCAGGGTACTCCACTGCAGGTATACCTAAGATAGCTCTACCTACAATTCCAACTGCATTACAGCCTTTAAGCACTAAAAGCATCGAGCTGACGAAAGCCGTTCAGCGCACAATCGTTGCTAAGTAAGAGCAGATTGTGGGTGACGTTTTTCCATCGACGTAGCTTTCAAATTACCAAGATGGCACTGCAGAAGCTGGAAATGGTTTCCAAGTGTAGTAAGTATGGTTAGAAAAGCAGGTTTGAAAGGAATTTAGAATTGTTTGAGAAGAAAGGGATGGAAGTGCATGAGAAGAGTCTCCGTACTTTCAAACATAAATGATAACTGCAAATACGCCTAGCGCACCCTTGAGACTAAGATCCAACTGCCGGACAGATTTAACAGGCTTCGGTCATATCTCGTCACCAAATAGAGAGGATGACGCAAATAGAAATAAAATGACATACTTTGGATGATTTTGTTGCACTAACCAATATTCTAACAGTTACCAAAAAAAACATACCTAGATATATTCTTCCAAAGTTTATGAAGTAATTTTAACAAACCGCGTAGTGTTACGGTAGTGTAGAATTGCAATAATTAGAAGTATAAGACTCCGGAAAAAAACACGAAATATCTTCGGTTTTCTCCGGAAATTGTCTTGCCATGTCAACCTAATATCTAGAATAAAGACAGCCGAGATAAAATAAAACAAAATATTTTTTTATCAATTTTCATCGTTATTAACACATTTCTTCCACAAAAACTATTAAAATTTTCATGTTTTCTGCCGTCAGTACCAGGCTGCCAGCATCGATATGCTGATGCGGAGGCACGTGGCATTCGCTGCAATCAGCAAAGTGCGCTGAATATCTACACTAAGGTAATTGTAGGACTGTATGACTGGTAGACACAGGAGTATCTTCTATTGCAATAGCATTAAAGGTGTTTATTGATAAGCACATTCCCTGTACTAAGGTTTACCACAACTGATAGACCCATGACTTATCTCTTATGTGACTAGCTATGAAGTAGGTTATTGATAAGCACATGCCTCTAAAGGTCTACGTAAGATTGTCTCGATTCCGGACTATTGATGACATTTCATTACAGTTTCAGATACTTGGGCGACAAATCAGCCAATCACATCGCTGATTTTCATACGTAAGTATCGCTACTCGAAACTTGAAACTCTTGAAACTATTGTGGGAATTATTTCCTAACATCTTGTCAGTTGTCAGAGGGAAATGATTTATGTTTCTAATCCACGCGTACGAAGTCGCAGGCAACAGCTGGTACTGTATAAAACAGAAAATTTAAAATTTGCTCGCGTGTGATAATTTTTTTGAGTTTCCTTTTAAATGCTTGAATTTGTTCGCATATATTGTGGTTTTTCAGGTATTTCTTTACATTTTAATAAAATATATCCCGGCTACAATATACATACATTA
Organism: Ypsolopha scabrella; assembly: GCA_910592155.1. NCBI lineage: Eukaryota > Metazoa > Arthropoda > Insecta > Lepidoptera > Ypsolophidae > Ypsolopha > Ypsolopha scabrella. The sequence goes on from OU342963.1 coordinate 24,530,183, forward strand.
GCAAGCAGTATAAATATTTTACTGAGATAAGTAATATATTATGTATTCAAATACCGTTTTAAATATGGCATTACTTTCCACAACTTCCCCATTACCAAATGCTGCAGAAAATACTATGTGTACAGAATTTTGCGCAATAAATAATTGTATTATAATAATTCATACAATACACGTGAAATGCATAACCCTCTCTTGTTCGGAGGTTAAAATATGACAAAAGTACATTGTAATGGTGAGTTCTACAATAATTTGAATAACGGTAATTTTACCAGATAAGTATTTTAAATTCAATACAAGTTAAACATTGGGTAACTCTTCAAAGAGTTGCCGAGGGAGGCGGGGCAGGAGCCATAACAAGTTGGTAATAAGTACCTACTTGTTTGTAATATGATGGACTGCCCGCGGGATGTTTTGTACGAGTTTAACTTGATAGACTTCATAGATTCATTTCATTTCAGACATATTGTACATACCTACCTCCTATAGGTAGGTATAGTTAATTAATATAGTTATATAACGTTGATATAAAATAAAATTTACTCTTAGGTTGGTTCTGTACCAATAAAGCAGCAAAAAGGTGTACATTGAATACATATATTTGCTAAATTTTAAATGAAATGGGTTATTAGTATTTTTGTATGTCTGTCTGTCTGTTTACGTTTTAACTCGAGAACCATTCAACTGATTTGGATGCGGTTTATCGTAGTGACCCTGGTCAATATACAGGCTGTAAAGATAATGTTGCGGAAGCCGAAAATTGGCGATAGTACTCGGCCAAACGAACAACATTAGGTGAAAAAAATAATTGAGAAATCGTAAAAAATATAGTTTGTCGCCTCGGTTTTCTATGGAACAGCTGATTTTTTTGCCATTTCAGGGTTGTTTCCTTAGTAAAAAGTTGTTACTTTTGCATGGACGAGTACTATCTCCGATAACCGGCCTCTACAACATTAACACCCAGTATAGGCTATAAAGGAGTGTTGATAAAATAACCGCAATGCCGAAAACGACGATAGTAGTTTTTAGACACTTCCACGCAAATGAAACCGGGGCAAAAGCTAGCCACTAATAATATATAAATATTTTATTTGTGTTTAAGGCTTTATATTAGAATGATGAAGTAGTGGCGAAACATAAAATTATACGAAATAATAATAAAATTATAGCCTGTTAAGGACATTTCAGTTCTGACACAACTGAAAATTTGAAAGTTTTCAAACTCAGCAACAATATTCATAAAATATAAATATTAAATTATCCAAAAATTACTAAACTAAATTATTACATGATTATTTTGTAGGAGGAAGTGTTTTCATAAATTCATGTAGACGTTTGACTCTAAATCCAAAACGGTAAGAAAACACAAACTATTTATCTGACGAAACTAAACTGACATGACAGGAGCAAGCGAACTCGGGTCAAAATACCATGTCTCTTCCAGACGTTTCTTAATTGTCTGTCATGTTCATATCAAAGACGGAACACTGGTCATCTAAAGAACTTATGTGAATGTGGTTCCTAGCAGATTGCAATAAAGGTGAAAATTGATTGCCATGAAAGGTATTCTTTGTATATTGTGCTTCTGGTTCCAGTTGAACATAGAGTACTCTAGAATTCCTTCATAAGTTGTTGTACATATATGATTATTTATCATTATCGGGGTTGGTTCCACTATTACAGTAGAAAATGCGCCTCGGCAACCTTCGTTTATCTTCGGTTATACTCGTAGGTTTTACTAGCGGCCGGCTTTGGATTTGCACGGGGGCTCTAATTAATTATAATTAAATTTTTGCGCGTTTTTTTCCCTAAGCTAAATGTTTAAGGTAACTAAGATGCATGATTAATACTACCTATGTCAGTTCGCATGGTTTCTTCTGCGTAAGCCCGAAATAGTTCTTTTCGACAAGTTGATTAAAAAATTTACAAAATATTTCTCTTCTTCTCTCTATTTCTCTTGTTTGTACTATTATGAGATTAGAGATAAAGATACCATTAAATGTATAAAGTGTAACAGAAATTTGTAGTCACATTTGAAGAGCTTCATTCAGAAATATATACGAGTATAACATGTTTTTACTATAGACACCTATAGAGCCAAACATCAGACCATGGAAAAAAAATTGCTTTTCATAGAAAAGTAAAAAAAGAATCTACTCGGCCGTAATGTATGGAAGGGTTGATTGATTTCCGCAAAGCTTCATGAATAACCTCTTCTCATATACATATAGTATACCTTTTTGATACACCTTATGATGTAACACTCAATAGTTGAAGATTATCTTCACAAATTTGAACTTTTACTTCTTCTTTTATGGTTTTTAATTTATAAATTTTAACTGTAGGTATAAACGAGTAAACTGGCTAGACGTGTCGTTGGGAAATACGCCAGCTAGAAACCAGTTAAACTAAATAAAAACTTTGACCTTTACCACCAAAACCAAATCTCCAACCGTAAATCTATAACTACCTCCCAGTTTTTCTATTAACACCGCCATGTTTATTTAAATTTAAATAAAAATAATAAACAAACACAGCCTTAATCATTTCACGTCAATCGGAGAAACAAGCTCCTTCATTCGCCGGCCCTTTTGAAAACTTGAGAATATCATCCGTCTTCCATCCCTTTCACTCTTGTGATTTAAGAAAAGTACAGCATGATGGAAATCTATTGAAACGAGAACCTTAAGGGTGTATAAATAAAGTCGAAGTCTTGATTGAAGAGGCGAGCACTGCAAGAACGGAGTCAGCTCTCGAAGTCCCGACATGACAGCTGAGCTGAGAGTCGGTTTTTTATAAATTAACGATTATGAAGTGTTATGTTTGTGTGCTTAAATCATCAGAGAGATATTTTTTGTAAATACAGCCTGTAATAATCAACGAAAGGATTCTAATTTGACTGCGTTTAATATCATAAATTCAGGTTTGTAGAATCCGTGATAGGGTCAAACATATATAGGGTGTAAACTGTAAATCGACAGCTGTATCTATACAAATAATAAAGTAGTAAAAAGTCGTGTCTGTATATTGAATATTTTTGCAATTTTTTAAAATGAAATGGGTTATTATTATTAATATTATCACAGTATAGGTAACAACAGTGGTTTAACTAGGCGGTGTCCTTGAAATCTATATCTACGGCCGCTCCGTGGCTAAACACGCGCTAGGGCTGCCAAATTACTGTTTACGTATTTGATAATGCTATAATGCATTTGATAATGTTGTATTACTCTAATTTCGTGCCATAATTTACGAAAATGCGCGGGAGTGTCATAGAGACAACGTGCGTACGTAACTGCCGAGTTGAACTGTGTTTTGGGGGGGGGGGGGTTCGTTCGGCCCATGTGTATGGAGATAAAATACTATTTGTTATTTATACTATGGTATTATATAATAATAAGGACAAAACTACAATTTTTAGAATTTGTGTCTGTTTGTCTGTGCACAATATTTCGTTTTAACTCGAGAACCACTCATTGGATTTGGATGCGGTTTTCTTATTATCATCGTAGTGACCCTGGTCAACACGTAGGCTTAGAAAGAAGATCGTATAAGTTTTAACATGTCTTTGTTTGATGTCTCATATTTGTAAAATTCAATGCAGTTATTATAATCATAGTTGAAAACGATCATTACATTTATTGCGCACATCAGTCCATTTCAATGCTACCTGCCAAAAAATCCTCTCAAAAAAGCAGTTGGATTTGAACTACGGATACAAAGATAAATAATATGGTTAAAACATATTAGGGATTTTCAAATAATGTTGAAATACGGAACAGAGTCTGTCCCGGTGGGACGTTTAAGATTATGACTGAAATACGGGACGTCCCGGGAAATACGGGACGTCTGGCAACCCTTACCAATTTCACAATAGGTTTACAAATCTAGTAAGGAAACGTGACAATATTTGTTTCATTTCCGCAAATATGTTTCGTTGTTAAAATTGTTCAGAATTGTTCAGTTAAATTTGTGGTATAATTAAAGACATATGTCTATTAATTTACACCCAATATATGTGTTATATCTAACAAAGTATACTAAGTTTCATTAGGAGGAAACCTGTCACAACAATGGACGACGCCGCAATCCCTAACACTCTTTGTACATGAAATAATAGCAAGCCCATCCTGCAAGATCTACCTATACCAAATCTGTTTTTAAACTTTCAAACGACCAATAAGAACATCCCTTTCTTAACGAAACGCATAACTATAAAAAGACGGAGCAGAAAACTTTGCACCAAAGCTGTACTTTCTTCCTCTAAGCTCCAGAAGCATAATTAATTCAGATAATTTAGCTGTAACGAGCCGAAACACGAGGGATTATGCGACGGCAAACAGCACCTGCCGCCTGATGCACTCACAGTAAACAGACTTGCAGACGAGGGGTTGAGCTGGAGGCAGTAACTTGTCTACATAATATATTTTTTGGGGTTTTTCATATCACATATCTAAAACTTATCCTATTGTGCCTGAAGTCAAACTCAGCGGTACCTCGTTGTCCAGGGTCAAGCACTTCAAATACTTGGGGCACTGGGTTCGAGAGGATCTCAGTGATTGTATGGATATAGAGAGGGAGCGCAGGTCGCTGGCTGTCCGATGTAATATGCTTGCCCGCAGATTTGCAAGGTTTACGAATCAGGTAAAGGTGACGCTCCTCAAAGCATATTGCCAGTCCTTTTACACATGCAGTCTGTGGGTGGACTACACGCGACGAGCATACAGCGACCTGCGTGTCCAGTATAATAATGCTTTCAGGATGCTGTGGTGCCGCGATATTGCAGCGCCTCTGTCATGTTCACGGAAGCACACACAGATGGTTTCGCGGCAATCATGCGAAAGCGCTGTGCGTCGCTGCTCAGTCGAACTCGAGCCAGCCCCAATAGTGTCCTGAAGGTATTATCTGATAGGTGGGACTCGCCCCTTCTTAAAAAGTGGATAGAGCTCCACAAGACAATTTAATTTTAATACTACTTTTACTTGCCTGATCTCTTACTAACACTAGTTTATAAGTTACTTTATGGATCCTGTCCGAAATAAATGATTTTATTATTATTATTATTATAACTACCCACTTTGTAATTTTGGAAAAGAACATAAGATGCGTGTTTCCATTTGGGCGGCTTGAACTTTTGCTATAATATTTTATATACTAGTTGTCGTCACGGTCTGATAAATATGTTAACAATTGGTGTACATATGTACTATATCTTCTACATTTCAATGCTTTTTGCTTAAATATGCTGAGTCATCTACTTACTGATTATAATTAAACGATTAAATTAACTACAAAAAAGTTATTTATGGACAGGTTATTGGAATTCTAAGGGCACAAAATCGTCCAAAATGTCAAAAAAAAACAAGAAATTATCTCTAGTTTTGCCCGAGTTTCTATTTACACTATTTAAGTATTATTCTAGGCGCCAAGAGGCTCACTACTAAGTGAGTACCTATACATATCGTTGCTAAGTTTCTTGCCCTTCTTCTTAGCAATACTAATCGAATGTTGCGGATGGTTAGGCATTATGTATATATAATATTTTTATTCCTATATTTCTCTATTTTATGCTTGTATTGTGTACTTTATTACATTTTAGTAGCCCAACTTTAATATTTTTTTATGTATTTCCCTTTTTTATTTATGAACTTATTTCCTAATTGTATATATAATATTTTTATTCCTAGATTCCTCTATTTTATGCAGGTGTATATTTTATTTCCCGTATTATTATATATTTTTTTATATTCTTAAGATATATTATATTGTTATAATTAACTTTGACTTGTAGAAAGTATACTTTAAGTATCTATTTTTCAAAAATAAATATTTTGATTTGATTTGCGGTATGGGAAAGCACAAGCGTAAATTCGCGGGTCATTTTGAGAACTGGATAGCTCAGTTGGTAGAGCAACCGCCCGGTAAGCGAAAGGTCCCGGATTCGAATCCCGGTTCAGAGCTCCTCACGTCCAGATTTACTTTTCTGAATTTCTATACCGCAGTGATATAAATTTAATTTTCACTATTTATGGTGCAAACTTGGGTAATTAATATCATGTTCGTAAGCAAAAGCCCTTTTTTATAAACATAACTAAATTTTCAAGAGTCATTCAATAAAAACCTAGTTTTTCGTTATCACGTTTGTCGTAACATCAAAGGCACAAAGCGCACTATAAAAAAAAAAACAGAAACATCATAAAGTTCAGTTCTGATTGATGCCAAAGGAGTTGCCCCAAAAATATGTTAAACTTATCTAAATTTTGGAAAAAAAATAAATTAACTTGGATAGTTTGACCAAGCACGACTTATACTGACAAATGCTTCCACTAACTCGTGGTACGCTTCAGCCGTGGCTTGTTATAAGGGTATGACAAAATGATGTCACCAAATGACTCATTGTGTCCCGCTATGACGTCATGAGAACCCGTACCTGGAGAGTGGTTACAGGCAGTTGCGTATCTGATAACAGTAATTCGTCCGTTACCGACATTTTAACTTGGATAGTTAGACCAAGCACGACTTATACTGACAAATGCTTCCACTAACTCGTGGTACGCTTCAGCCGTGGCTTGTTATAAGGGTATGACAAAATGATGACACCAAATGACTCATTGTGTCCCGCTATGACGTCATAAGAACCCGTACCTGGAGAGTGGTTACAGGCAGTTGCGTATCTGATAACAGTAATTCGTCCGTTACCGACATTTTAACTTGGATAGTTAGACCAAGCACGACTTATACTGACAAATGCTTCCACTAACTCGTGGTACGCTTCAGCCGTGGCTTGTTATAAGGGTATGACAAAATGATGACACCAAATGACTCATTGTGTCCCGCTATGACGTCATAAGAACCCGTACCTGGAGAGTGGTTGCAGGCAGTTGCGTATCTGATAACAGTAATTCGTCCGTTACCGACTACCGTAGACTTTTAACTCTCTCACTTTCTGCAAGTGCACCTTATCCTAGCTCTCATCCATGCTATCAAGCGCGATACTTTACTTTAAAAGTAAAGTATAAACCGATTGTGCCAAAAAATATCTTACAAACACAACACCTTACAAAATTACGAAGATGAGATACTGCAGTGATATACTCTTCTTCGGGTACCCGAAACGTAAATGGTTTAGACTTTAGAGAACTTCAGTAAAGTTAGAGGGGTGTTCCGGAGTAAGGGCGGAGGGGGGATGGATTAAAGATTAACTGCAACCGCAGACCACTTTTATAGACATCACCTAGCTCTTATTTAAAAGTGATAAAGACTAAAATCGTTTTAGTACAAGACAGGAGGTTGATTTATTTGATCATCGTTATCCGTTTGAATGACTGATCAATAGAAACAGCTTTTGTAAGGAAAACTCAAGATGTGGATAGAGTAAAAGGTGTTTGGTGATTCCTAATACCATTTAGAAAGGAAACAGCAATGAGGACGCATTTTCAGCAAGGGTCAAAGTGTGGAATAATTTGCTGGTTTTCGACACATTTTCGGTAGATTTTCTAACTAATATGTGTATGTATTATTTTTTTTGTTTTGGGTACCTACATACAAATACCTGAAATCTTCAACTACAGGGCGGCTATTCCGGCATTATTTTTCACTCGCAATATCAATCATTAGATATTTTTTTAAAGTTAGATAAATGCCATGCGATGAAAATTAGAGTGACAAAACTACATCAAATAAAAACTGTAGGATGTAAGGAATGCTCATTAAAAGATTTCAATAAAAAAAATCACTATATTTTTGCGCACGTGCCAGAATTGAGGGCCTGGTTTGGAATATCTATTTTACAGTCAAATCAAATTTACTTACCATTCTCTCATGAAAACGGTGAAAACAGTCTCTATATCTCAATAATTAAAGGACACATTGATCAAAAACAAAAATACCTGTATGAGAAAATATATACAATTTTATTTGTAGAATTAAAGAAAATTTGGAATGGTTTAAACTAGCCTTTTTTGCCTACAAATAGGCTTACGCTTGACTATTATTACTTCTGATGAAGCGCGCTCGCCCAGAAACGGGGAGAGTGCAGCAGGAGGCGTCAATCAGCCTTTCCTGGTAATTCTTGTAGTTTTGATTCTGGTCAACAAAATTGTAGAAATTTTCTGCCACAGAAACGATTTATTGAAATTATTATAGAAATTTGTATGCTGAATCCGAATATAAACTCAGATTTTCTCTATCACGTCATAATATTTGTCTAAGACAGACTAAATTTTGAAAAATCGCGTGTTTTTACTACTTCTGGTGGAGCTTTACGCTTAGCACAATTAGTTTTTCGGCTTTAATTTTCAATAATACTTCTTCTTAGTGGTTCTTTTTAATAATATGATAAAAAGATTCACGTAACCAAGCCTAGTTTTCGATTAAATGTCTCAAAACAATCACACCCAATGTTTCATAGTAAAAACTTGGTATGAAATGTATGGACCGAACAAGCTCTCACAAAATATTATTTATTTTGAAAAATAAGGTTCAATCGCGAATTATGTTATTTTCACCTTAATAAGTATTGATTAAGGACTTGTAATTATGAAAAATAAATATATAAAATACATTTGTAATAAGTAAAAAAAATGTTCAGAAGCATTAAAGAAACGGTAAATTTCAATACCTTGAAGTTGATTTCACAAAACTGAGACCTGATAGAAAAAATCTGAGTTCAGATTTGGATTCAGCACACAGTTTTCTGCAAGAATTTTAAAATATCGTTTCTGTGGCAGAAAACATGTTGACCAGTGTTGTTTTTAATAATAATAAAATAATTGAAAAATTCAAATACTACTAGTGGCTGACTAGACAAGTCTGGATTCTAAACACTTCCAATCAGATGCCTAAGTACCTATTTAAAAGTTGCCTAGTAGAGCAAAAATTCGTTTCACCGGAAAAGCTAAAGCTAAATTAGTGTTACCTAAGTAGGCGTCGTCTTGGTGGGGTTTAGAGAAAACACCACTTTACTTAACTGGTTAATATATATTTTTAAAGGACTCTCAGGATCGTAGCAGATACAGCCCAAGCAACACAGGAATGCTTTATAAATATTGAGTAATAGCGACATGCGGAACAATAAGCTGAGAAAGTAGTCTGAGTAACGTCTGAGTAAACGTTTATTCAGCTGTTGCTCAAGCAATTTGGGCCCCACTTTAAATGCTTATTTCTGCATATTAGCAATATAAAATCTGAGTAGGGGCTGTGTAACGGTGTACGTAGCTTAATAACTTCTGAAAAATAGCTCACAATGCTTTTATTCAGAGATTATATCAAGCTTATCCAGATTAACAATTTTGAGTACCGATATTCAGACAATTTTCAGATGTTAGTTCATTATTGCATTATTATGCAAACAATATTAATAGATAAGTGATAAAATAGAAATTAAGTGGTGATAATTTGTAAAATTTTGATTTTTATTTTCATCGGCAGTTTGTCTAAACAACCAAAACATTCAAGTGAAATTTATAATCGGTAAGTAAAACTTTGTATTACTGGTTATAGTCATGTAGCACGTTAAATATTACTGCGCAAGTAATTTATTCGTGAACAGTATATGAATTTTCTCAATTATTTTCACGCGCCCCTTTGTTAATCCAGTTTACGAATAGTAAATAAGATTTTTATACAGGGTTAATAGGATTGCCACAAGTATTTTGAACGTAATTGATAATTTTAGGATTTTAAAAGTAACAGAATACACGTAAATTTTAGTTTGAAATGCATCTCAATTAGTAAGTTGAAGCATTTGATAGTAAAATCGATTATTTTAGTTTTTATCAGAGAGGTTATAATGGCGATCTTTCGTAAGTCAAATATATGCTGCTCACGCAGCTGTTTTTCGTCCTATTGCTGAATAAAGTTCACGCGACTCTAGTTATTAAGCTATTATTTGGTAAAGAGTGGTCTGACAGCATTAACTTCTGTATAATATTGTTGTAGTTGATTATATTTCTAAATTAAACGGCTAATTAGGGTACAAAAAGGATATATAAAACCTTTCCGAGGGTGGGCATAACAAAATTAAATAGATTTAGCCGTAAAAGTTGTTTCGGTATCCTACAATTAGGTAGGTACGTTTGGTAGAAATTTCAACTTGTTTTCTTCGGCGAAATTTTTCTTTTAGTAATAGACTGTTGTAGACGCGTTCCGCGCAGCCCTACTAGTCTCCCCGCGCCCGCGCCGCCACTCGCGCCACGTTCGCCGCGCCGCAGTCAGTTCAGTTTGCTCACAGCGCACACGTCAACGTCACGTCTCAGTCGGTTGCATGCATGCGTGTGATAAGACAACATTCGTACGCGTCATGCAAGTAAACCGCGGCTTTAACCGATAGAGCAAAACTTCACGATACTGATGTTAGTTAGTTTTATCTTAGACTCCTTTAAGGTTTTTCTTTTCGATAATTTTGTTATCTAGGTATGTAAATATCATATTGTCACTGTTTAATTAACAAAATTCCTTACAGGAAAATGCCGTATAAAATTGTCTCTACGCGACGTAGGGGCAGGGCAGAGTTGTGCACTGTACCGTCCCTGTGGGAAACCAAAGGAAGACTTCGATGGCCGAAGCACGATGCACGAGACCTTAAGTAGAGACGATAATGTGGAACCTCGTCAGGATTGGCTCACATTCAACTGCTCCTTAAAGAGGAAAAATTTTCGCACGTACGAAGAGGCCGAAGAAGAACTAACCAATATGCTAAACAAAACCGATACTGATACGGATCTTGATCAAGTGGCCACCTGGATACATCTCGGGCTCTTTTAGGAACTCTCAATTAATTTTATAATAATATAAATAATCAAACTCAAGTGTCATGTTACTATTTGGACAGAATTTATTAAATTAAAAACTGAAAATCACTTTTTTTTTTGATATTTAATATAAATATCGGATTTTTACGAACCCTACTTTTTGGTAATATGGCTTAATAAAACGATGACAAATTTTACAACAAGGGTCATCGAAGTAATCGAAAAAGGCTGTGGCAACAGGCAAAGAAACACCCCTGAAATTCGACTATCGAGTAACATCGAATTTTTCAAAAAATCAAGATTGTAATAAAGATAATGAAATCCTGAGTCAGAAAAACCACTGCTACCTTTACCAAAATGTACTCTACATAGCTAAAGTAGAATATTAGTACATACTATAATTTGTCATAAATGGTACATTCGGCCACGTAGTCAATTCTTTCTTCAGACTTTCAGTGAGGCCTTTATGCCAGTAATCTCCACCCTTAATTGGTTTTAATACAATGTTCCTTGGGGTTTGTAGAATAGTTCTTCGATCTGCGGGCAAAGCGTCAGGAAGTCTTTCGTTGAGGATTTTCAATAAATCTCTTAAAGCCGCTTGACAAATATTTCTTTTCAAAGCCCACTGCCTTATTTCAATGCGCAAATCAATGTTTTTCGTAAACTCTGATTGAATTTCGTCACTTTCATTAATACTACTACTACTCGAATCAGAACAGGTGTCATCAAAATTATTTTCAACATAATCTTCATTTGAGTTATAGGTGTGAACGGTGGTATTGATATTTTCGTAGTTTGTTATAGGTGCGGAACCCTCATCGACATAATATGTTCGTGCTTGGCTGGTGCTAGCAGTAACCACGATATTTTCGGCAGCAATATTTTGTTGTTTTCTCGTCTTACTGTTAGTCTTTTTTATTTTGTTGTATTCCCTTAAAAGTTTGGAAATCTTCCATTGTTTACTGTCCATTTTTAATAATTCGTGACAGCCTTTATACACACAACACAACGTAAAAAATGCTTGAAATATATTAAATGTCTCTAATTCCTCCAATAACAAGCATTTTTCTGGTTATAGGGCAATAAGCTGATACTTAAGCAGGGAATGTTACTATAAGGAAGAATCAATTCCCTTCAGTCTGTGTAACTTAGTTTTAAAACCTGTGTAATTATTGTTATACCAGAGATAATCTTTATAAAAACCCAGAAATATATTTTAAACAGTAGCTGAATAGTTTGTGAAGTATGAAACCTTATTCGGCTTAAGACAAAAATTAAGCGCTTATTAAGCCTCAAGCAAAATAATAGAAATGAGAAACAACGTTATTCAGAATATAGCTGCCAAGGGTACATTGTAGCAGAAATATGCGGTTTCAAACGCAACTAGCTTAGTAATGTGTGTATAATAGTATTACACGTTACATTTATTCAGCTAATTATACTGTTATACAGAACGTTGCTGAAGTAGTCACTTTTATGCAAATTGAAGCTATTTGAAATGCTTTTAGCTTATTAACGTGTGTGTAATAATAGGAACAATAGTTATTACTAAGCCTTAAGGAAGAAAACCAACTTTATACAAACTTTAGTAAGCATAAAGAATTTAAAAAGCTGAAACACAACGTTATACATAATTTAGCTATTTACATAGCTTTTACACCAACGTTACATAACTTGTAACTGTGTAATGTGTTAAATTAGTACTTTTATCATGCTTATGTGCCCCTTGGGAGATTTTTAATCTCTGAGTGTCTACCCCTCAAGGAGATAAGCGTAAGTATTAGGTATATATAATAAGTTGGTATGCGTGTACGTGTTATTAGAAAAACTGTTACATTGTTCATCTCCATTCATTAGGTGTTTTCATACTTACCCCTGCCTCAGGCTTAAGAAAGAAAAAGTGAATGAGATAAAAAAGCCCCACAATTAGGGTTACCCGACGACAAGAATTTGCACTCCATGTCAGGAATTAGGCCCTCTGTCAGGAAATCATGAAAAATAAGTATTGCCAGGAATTTTTAAAAGAGAATGAATATGCTTTGAATTATTATATTTATTGAGTAATATCGTGTTTGTAACAACAAATGTTAAAATCGCGCTTAGAAAAATTCAAATATCACGAAATTTATTGAAATATTATCAGGATTACGTCAGGAACTCACGTTGCTGAAACTGGTACCACACCTACGATAGCATATTTTCCCTGTACGTTAAGATGCCCCACCGTGATATTTGTCCATTACCATAAATTTTAATCACAGAACGAGAAAAAGTAGCTCATAATAAGAAAATATTGGGGTTCAAACGACTCGAAATGCAGGGTTTTTCTCAAAGAAGAAGGGAAGTTTTTGCTAATTTGTACACCTAAAAGTATTTTTATGAAATTTTTAATGGATAATAAGGAAACCGTGTTTATTTTGTTAAATTAAAAAACTGCTGGTGGAACAGGGTACACAATCTATGGGTTCCGTAAATATATACGTATTACACGTGAGGGTTCTGTATTTAAATAATTAATAAACCATTACATATTCTAAACTTTATTTAGAGTGCATTAAAGGACAAGCTAGAAAATTGAAAACTGTTTATTCCTAGAAACAAATTTAGAGTGAGACCAATATTTTGAAAAAAATCCTCGGGCCAGGATTCGAACCTGCGACCTCTTGCTTTAACGGTAAGTGCGCTACCGACTGCCCCACTGTGGTACTCATCCTAGACCGTTGATTTTTTCCACCATACCTGTATTTGTACACCAACTTATTGTAACTACTTGATATACCAGCCAATTATGCACATACTGAACGCTCACGAGGGCGCTATGTGATTTCACGCCTTGTTCACTCTCCTATGAAACAGGAATTTGAATTTAATTTTATTTCACTTTCAAAGTATCCTGTATGAATTTGACTATATAAGTCATCCAGTGTAATATTTTGTAAATTTTCTTCCAAATTTTGTTTATAAACTTATGTAGGTTTAATAAATAAAAGATTTATTCAGTTTATTTTACTAGAATGGCTTGTTTTATTCTAACTTTAATTTTGCGTTGGTTTAATGGCTCTAAGCATTTTAACTTTTATGTATTCCATGCAAAATAAGGAGAATAGTCTGTCACTTCTTCAAATTTAATCAAACAAAGTTAAATAAAGCCCGAAATCTTTATTTCTAAGTATTTAAAGTAACTTCCTAAAAACATTTGTGTACCTATGTAAAATCCTGAAATGTTTTTAAATTACTAGTGCTTTTGTCATTGAAATTTAAATTATACTTTAACTTGAAACTTTGATGTATTTTAACTTGAAACTATTTCCGGCCTTATTTGCCTACAGTACCTTAATTAATTATGATGGACACCACCCAAAATTTAGTGATATACTACCGTTATTCGAACCTGTAATGGCTGTGTAAGAAGAATACAACCTTAATCAGTACAAAACAAACCACCCATCACGACCGCATCTGCAGAGGGCAGGCAGATACAGGCAAATTTTGAGCAATCACAACTTCTTGTTAGCAAGATATTGATCCAACGAAATTGCAAATTGCGGCTACGCTCGCTCGCTGCCAACCAGCTTGTTACAACATTCTCATCTAGAACTTGGGGATTGAGCCCAAGAAAAAGAAATAATTTATCCTAGTGCGAGTCAGACTCGCACACAGAGTATTGTGTGGTGGTACGGCACGCTAAAAACATGGTAAATAACGATAATGTGGATGTAATCAGGGCTACACAAAACAAAACAAGACGCTAAAATAGTGGCGCCTGACAAACAATTAGGCTCCCGCTGAGTACAGAACCCTAATTTTTATTTTTTGTTGTTATTCTTTTAAATATGTACAATAATTATTATTTGACAAATTATAATTATAATTTGACCAAATTTTAAACTTGTATGCATCACCGTCTTTAACACGTTGGCGCGAACAACCGTCATATAACGTTACACAAATACATCACAAAAGCGCACAACGTCCATACACGGTGGAATATGAACTATTAAAAAATGCACAACGTCTCCCAACGGGCTCTTTTGCACTAGGTTACCTGAGCTAACTCGCTTTGCGTAATTTAGGAGAAATTATACATTCCTACTGATTCTTTGCGAGTAATGTGACTAAAGTGAGACGGCAGATATTTTGTATGGAAAAATGCAGTGCGTTTTTTCACACTCATGAAGGTGTTCGTGATAGCTTGTTAAGGGAGAGCCGAAACAAATTTCATGAGGATGGGGTTATACAAATTAAAATTAATCTTCTACACAAATTTAAGGAAATGTAATTTGATGCAGCCAAATTCTACGGGAGCCTCGGTTTGATTTCGAAAATAAAATTCTTGTGACCAGATTTAAGGTTTTTTCAATCCTGTTACTAATCACTTACCGAATCTCCAGTATGGTTTTCCCTGTATCGATCAGTCACGTTAAAGTTACAAAAAATAACGGTCTAAAATGTATGACCATATAAGGAACAGACCAATGTTTGCTTACCAAGTCAATCTTGAGCGTGCGTTTAAGAAATTACCATCCGGAGCGCATTATTGATTACACGACGACGTCGACCAGCGCGAGCGCACCGGCTCTCTCGGACTATAATCATGATAATACTATGTTTGCTCAGCAATTATTACGTTTTTTTCATTCGGAAATCGTCGAAGGCCGCCATTAGCGAGATTCTCGAGAAATGTATTTATCTCCAGTCGACAAAGTTTGTGTAAACATACATTAATTTTTATTTGCAGTTATTCCCAGTGATTATTGCAACAAGTTTGTATGTAAGTACCTATACTTATCTATTATAGCAATAATAAAATTGTAAAAAAGTCGTATCTGTACATTAAATAAGTATTGTTATGAGGCCAAAGTGATTCTGGTCAACACATAAGACATACAACGTGAAACTTAAGTCATTTCGTTAACGAAAACTGGTGATACCTAGTACTCGTCCATATAAACAACTGTTACTATGGAGCCAACCCTGAAAGCGTGAAAAAAATATCAGCTGTTCCATAGAAAAGTTAAATACCTACTCGACCCAAGTGATATACTTATCTATTATAGCAATAATAAAATTGTAAAAAAGTCGTATCTGTACATGTGGAAAAAATATCAGTTGTTCCATAGAAAAGTTAAATACCTACTCGACCCAAGTGATATACTTATCTATTATAGCAATAATAAAATTGTAAAAAAGTCGTATCTGTACATTAAATAAGTATTGTTATGAGGCCAAAGTGATTCTGGTCAACACATAGGACATACAACGTGAAACTTAAGTCATTTCGTTAACGAAAACTGGTGATACCTAGTACTCGTCCATATAAACAACTGTTACTATGGAGCCAACCCTGAAAGCGTGGAAAAAATATCAGCTGTTCCATAGAAAAGTTAAATACCTACTCGACCCAAGTGATATACTTATCTATTATAGCAATAATAAAATTGTAAAAAAGTCGTATCTGTACATTAAATAAGTATTGTTATGAGGCCAAAGTGATTCTGGTCAACACATAGGACATACAACGTGAAACTTAAGTCATTTCGTTAACGAAAACTGGTGATACCTAGTACTCGTCCATATAAACAACTGTTACTATGGAGCCAACCCTGAAAGCGTGGAAAAAATATCAGCTGTTCCATAGAAAAGTTAAATACCTACTCGACCCAAGTGATATACTTATCTATTATAGCAATAATAAAATTGTAAAAAAGTCGTATCTGTACATTAAATAAGTATTGTTATGAGGCCAAAGTGATTCTGGTCAACACATAGGACATACAACGTGAAACTTAAGTCATTTCGTTAACGAAAACTGGTGATACCTAGTACTCGTCCATATAAACAACTGTTACTATGGAGCCAACCCTGAAAGCGTGGAAAAAATATCAGCTGTTCCATAGAAAAGTTAAATACCTACTCGACCCAAGTGATATACTTATCTATTATAGCAATAATAAAATTGTAAAAAAGTCGTATCTGTACATTAAATAAGTATTGTTATGAGGCCAAAGTGATTCTGGTCAACACATAGGACATACAACGTGAAAATTAAGTCATTTCGTTAACGAAAACTGGTGATACCTAGTACTCGTCCATATAAACAACTGTTACTATGGAGCCAACCCTGAAAGCGTGGAAAAAATATCAGCTGTTCCATAGAAAAGTTAAATACCTACTCGACCCAAGTGATATATTTTTCACGATTTCAGGGTTGGGTACATAGTAAAAGTTGTTCATATGGACGAGTACTATCACCAGTCTTCGTTAACAAAATGACTTAAATTCCACGTTGTATAGTATTCATGAAATAATGCCCAAGCCGAAAACGAGGCAAAGATTGAATAAACGCGGGCAAAGCCGCGGGCAAAGGCTCGTTTATAAATAATACTATCAAAAATAGAAACAACAAAATGAATGTCTCTCAATATTTAAAACAATAAACAAACATTTTCAAAAGCCATGAGTGGTGGGTGTCACAAAAACTTGCATTGTCTGCGTTCGACAAAAATAAATATTATGACGAAGACGTATAAAAAACGAACCCTCGAACATACGAGGAAATGGGTGGCGCCAGGGTTTGTGATGTATGCTCATGACAGTTGCCTCGACTCTTGGAGGTGATGGCGACAAATTAATTTATCATTATACGAACAGCCGGGATTTGGCTGTTTGGTAATATGATCCTTTATTTTTAGAGTTTCTAAACTTCCACTTTAGTGAGCGTTTTGTTTAAATGAAATTGTCAGTTCATTATCTTATCATATTTCAAATACAAGTTTTACAAGGTGACATAAATTTATACAGCCGAATTCATACTGAAGACTCGGTCGGTCAAGGTTCGATGACCCGTTGATGGCAGATACGTTACAAAAACTGAACGAACTAAATTTGTCATTACAAGGTAAACAAAATTAGATTTTATAAATATTTGTGTTGGTAAAATAGAAATAGAAAACTTTTCATCGCTCAGTGAATTCATAGCGACAAAAAAATATTTCAAAATTATATGTTTGAAGAATTGTTCCAATGTGGTCTAATCTTTTGAGACGTATATAGGTAACTATATCAGAAAATTTAAAGTATACTCTGTACCTATATATTGCCGAAGAACAGAATACGAAAATTCAAATTAATTTATGGATTTAAAATCTTTTTCCAACTTACAAAAGCCTGAAAATAATGTCCAACGAGATTAATGAGTACATAATTTTTATAAATGACATTAGTTACAAAAACAAAATACCACAATTAGCCTTAAATTATTTTTTATCACGCCTGATATCAAGCAAGAAGAAAACAATTTTCAGACCTCCCGACATGTTAATGTCAAGTAATATGATTATTAATAAAGAATACACATTAAATCAACTTTTGATTATTTTAGGGCCCCGTCAAATATTTCGTTTTCCAAAAGGGTTCCGTCGCCAAAAATTTTGAGAACGCTGCCCTAAACATACGCTGATTTGAAAACGTAATTGAGCTAACTTCGTTCGATAGAAAATAAAAACGCAAATTAAGCGAATAAATGTGTTTGTAGCAAAGTTGTATAATTTCGAATTTCTTTATAATCGATCTTTTCTGTCTTGTAAGTAATTATTACTCCAATAATATTCAACATAAAATACATGTAAATAATATTTATAGAAAAATACATATTTAAAAAACACCAAATTTTTTTTTTTTACAAAACACAAAAACAAACTTTTTTATATATTACGCATGAGTTTATTCCCTCGGCCTCGTAAAGGGTTAAAATCAAACTGATTTTCATAAGGTATTTTAGGTTTTTAAGAAGGTTGTGAAAGTTTTTCATTACGCTGTACACCATTTCAGGGCACCATTTCGGAAAAAACTGGGGCTAAGTACAGTCTTCAAATTACGAGTGAAACTGTGAGCAAAATACTAGTCCATAAACAAGCAAACGATACACACGACACTCAGCGCATCCCCACGGTTAGATGACTCAGCAACTTTTTAAGGTTCCATCGAAAAATTAAAACCCTTTAGCGAATCTACGGTGACCGCCTGCCTGCTCGTCCGCGCCATAACTCAAGCATGGCTCCTGAGATCAGGGAAACTAAAAGTGAAAGAAAATAATACTTTGAAATTAAATGAAATGAAAGAGATATTAATTCGAAAAACTAAAATTTTATGCATATGCAGTTTTATATTTCCTTTTATTTTGGATATGACGTAATTTGTGCTCCTTAGGTATACTCAACTTTTAACTCGCTTACTTACAATTTTTATGCAAGACTTTGGCCACCGTTTGTAGAGAAACCATATCGGTTATATTTCACCAAAAGTTTTTACTTTTTAAATATTTTATCTATTTACAAACTGTTCAACCTTACAAGTGACGTCATAATGGCAAAATTTATTAAAAATTTACCATTATTGGTTATATTTTCCAATAAAAATACAAAATAAGTCCTAAAATTGAATCAAATCTATTTTAGATATTTAATTGAACACTAGAATATAATATTTAAAATATTTAATATTATGTCGCAGGCATCTGGTTAAATTCAGTGACTTATATAAATGACTAGGCTTTTGGTTTAAATGGTGGTCATAAAAAATGACGACTCGCCATTCCTAAACTTCTTATCTAAGCTACCGCCTCACTTCTGTCTGATTTAACCAAACGTCTGACATAAGACAAAAGACATTTATTTCATAAATATTATTACACCTCATTTTTTAGATCAAAAATTATATAAAAAATTGGAATCATTATTAAAATTAAAATCAATATATAAATTTAAATCGAAATTACAATTCAAATTTAAAATTATTATCAATTAAAAAAAACTTCAAATTTATAGAAAGAAAGATTTGATCTGATTTGACCAAATGCCTGCTGCGACATATACACAAGGATAGTATATAAACTAAATGTATAAATAACACTTACATAAATTAAAAAGGGTAAAACTAACCGAAAATTCTAAAAATCCTAAAGTCCTAAAGTTGGTTTAGCTCGAAACAGTTCTTAAAAATTATGATCACAAAGTGTAAATTAAATTACTCATGGTCAGTTAGACCTGTGTTTGCGGAATCCATTTTGAATTGCGTACATCGTACACTTCACCGCTTTTTATTTTCATTTGTACAAATCGGTCAGGATGACACAAAAACTGTGACCCGACTAAATGGCGGGTAAACGTCAGTTATTCCCCATGACTTGCATGACATGCACTTTGATTCAATACAAAAAACTACCTTTGTATAGCCTGTTTACCCTAAAAACGCACCCTTCTCTAAATTGTCAAAATGTCACAGCGAAAATGTAATAATTCGGAAGTAATTTTATTAAACTCTGTGCGTGTTTCAGTGGAAATGCAAAGCTGTTTTAATTATTTTGCTTCAAGACTACAATTTAAAACGAGATTAAATTTCAAAAGTAGCATTTGGTTAAGTAACAATGATTAATACATAGTAGGCGTAATTGCCGTGATTTACCAATTAAGTATAGTCGGTAATTAATCAAAATTCCTTTTTTAAGAGAGCGTATGCAAATAATAAGTATAGCAACTATTGACCAGTTATTCTATTGCAATATATAATCGTTGCAACAATAAATTTCTCAGAAAAATATTTAGGCTTCATTTAGTTCTTAGCAACCTCACTAACAGTAAAGTCGATTCTAAAGGCTTTAATTTTAGTTTTAGTGCTGTCAAACATCGATGAAATTTCATCGATGTTGTCAAAGTCATAACTTAAATTTTTCCAAAGTAATATAGCTTCTGCTGTTTATAACTACTAAAAAACTATTTTGGAATGAAGAACATTTGGTTTTGACAGCACTAAAACTAAAATTAAAGCCTTAAGAATTTACTTAATTGTACATAGGTAACACTAAAAGTTTCCGGAACTGGCCACTTACATAAACAATATTTAAAAATTTATTGCAACATTTGAAAATAGAACTCTTTGGCTGTAGAATGCAGTTTGTTTCATCTGACTGTCTTTTGTTTTTACCTTGTGGCGCCATTTAAAAAATTGTGTGTCTGCATCAACATGGATTTAACTCGGGAAAATTTTCGTAGTATGATTTTCTACGATTTTAAGTGTAATTTGACAGCTCAACAGAGCATCGCTCGGCTTGAAACAGCTTTTGGCAATGAAGCACCATGCAAGACGACTGTTTATAGCTGGTTTGCAGAATTCAAGCGTGGTGGTATCAATCTCAGTGACGAATCTCGCGATGGTCGGCCGTCCACCGCTGTGACCAACAAAAACATCGATGCTGTGCGCCGTATGATTGAAACAGACAGGCATGTGACCTACCATGAAATTCGCGCATCCTTAGAAATAGGCATGAGTCAAATACAATCAATCCTACACAAACATTTGGGTGTGAGAAAGCTGTGCTCGCGGTGGATCCCACACAACTTGACCGAGGCTCAAAAAACGGACCGCGTCACTTGGTGCAGTGCCATGCTTACTAGATTCAACGAAGGTGCGTCAAATTTGATGTGGGACATAGTAACAGGTGACGAAACATGGATTTATTGCTACGATCCCAAAACAAAGCAGCAATCGAGCGTATGGGTCTTTCAAGATGAGCCGAAACCAACCAAAGTGGCGCGCGTGAAAAGTGCATCTAAGCGGATGATTGCTTCTTTTTTTAATAAAACTGGACACGTGGCTACTGTTGCTTTAGAGAATCGTCGTACCGTGAATAGTGACTGGTACACGACCATTTGTTTGCCGGAAGTTATTGACGAACTCCGTAAAAATAACCGTAAACGCCGTATCATCCTGCACCACGACAATGCTAGTTCTCACACGGCCAGACAGACAAACGACTTTTTGAAGACGAAAAATGTAGAACTCATGAGTCATCCTGCATACAGTCCCGACCTGGCACCTTGTGACTTTTTTCTGTTCCCAAAAATTAAGAACCAATTACGCGGTCAACGATTTTCATCACCAGAAGAGGCTGTCGAGGAGTATGAAAAACACGTTTCAGAGGTCACCACAGGGGAGTGGCACAAAAGTTTTCAAAACTGGTTTGATCGAATGAAAAAGTGCATAGACGCCAAGGGAGATTATTTTGAAAAACAATAAATTAATTTTGTACCTTTAATAGTATTTTTTCATATTCATTCCGGAAACTTATAGTGCGATAACGTAATTTCATGCGTATTTCACATACAATATCGTTATATAAGAACAGATAAACTAAAATTTGACTACAATAACGTTTTTTTTTTCTATATCGATAGGTACATCATCTACAATAACATTTTATAACGGTATTTATCCAGGTCTATGCGGGAGACGCTGAGACAACGATGTTCCAAGCCCTAGATTTTACATCAGCGCACCAATGGGATGGGATGTTCATTAAATAACGCCTAAGCCGAAAACGGGGCAAAGATTGAATAAACTCGGCCGGAGCCGCGAGCAAGACTAGTATTATACAATTTGTCGTAGAGACCAAGTTTGTAATCGCTGTACAGTCGCACAGGAGTACAACCTGTGTAAATAAAGAAGGTAAGTAAACCAACGGACGCGCTCAGTGTAAACTGCCTCCTGTCATCGCCGGACAACCACATTTATTTTTTACCTGCCTCCGTACTGCTTCTGGATGTGTGTTCAAATATGGGTGAAATATTTATAGACGAGAAGAAAACAGGTAAGACAGGAATTATAAAGACAGTTTTTCCATACCCTGTGGGCTAGCGCATGGCTATTGAGATCTGAAAGCTTTAGAACGATGGGAGATCTTTTAGCACAAGTCAAGCAATAACTCGGGAAATTCTTAATTTTTTCTTCTATGTGAAATATTACTTGACCAACTTAATTTTGCAGTTTCATTTTATACATTTGTATACATTTTCAAGGTAAGGATAAGTAAGTAATTTTTATTCAAATCATTTAAGTTATTTGAATGGTACGGAACCCTCACGAGCGGACTCTACTCGCACTTGACTGATTTTTGTACATTCCTAAATGTTATTAATCTAATAATATGATTTCGAGTATTCCAAAACGATGGATTTTGCTTTAAAAACATAACAGGTTAGTACATTCTTTCTCTAATGTTGAGCATGCTTTAACGAGTTTTTCAATATGGGTGAAATATTTATAGACGAGAAGAAAACAGTTAAGACAGGAATTATAAAGACAGTTTTTCCATACCCTGTGGGCTAGCGCATGGCTATGAGATCTGAAAGCTTTAGAACGATGGGAGATCTTTTAGCACAAGTCAAGCAATAACTCGGAAAATTCTTAATTTCTTCTTCTTCTATGTGAAATATTACTTGACCAACTTAGTTTTGGAGTCTTGTTTCATACATTTTGTAGGTAAATGCAATTTTTTTTAAAAACAAATTTAATTCTACTAATTTATTACAATTATATTACGGAAACCCCCGGAGAGGAGCTCTACTCGCAATTGACCGGTTTGTCAGTTTTTTTTTTTATTTTAATAATCTTCTCTTTTGAGCTCTCGAATCATTCCTATTCTGGGCTATCTCGTTAAGTTTGAGCATCCGTTATTGTCAGTCAAGTAGTCCATTGACGAGGTGAGTTTCTTCTACGCTCTTTCCCTCTACTTTATCTACAAAATCACACAAGAAATAATACTCTACAGAAGATCCACTCTTCAAAGACACATGAATACGAAGCTACTTTCGCCACGCGACAATACAATGTAATTCAGCTCGCACAGCACTGCGTGGCTAAACTTGTATTCACCTACGAGGCGCCTCTCTTTCTATCACGTAACTCTATCCCTTTTTAATAGGGATGTCGATTCTTTCTAAGAAAGATCGATTTCGAGCCGTGGAGAAAAAATCGATCCAAAAAAAACGGCACAGATAAGATCAATTCACAAAAATCGATTCAAAATCGAAACAGAAATTCACACAATTAGCGTTAATAATTTTTTTATGTTCGTTATCTGAGTAAAAATTCATTA
This sequence comes from Ypsolopha scabrella, assembly GCA_910592155.1. Classification (NCBI taxonomy): domain Eukaryota; kingdom Metazoa; phylum Arthropoda; class Insecta; order Lepidoptera; family Ypsolophidae; genus Ypsolopha; species Ypsolopha scabrella. The sequence continues at coordinate 24,553,862 of OU342963.1, forward strand.
GGGTTAATTGTTACTGATTTTATTGTGAGGCTTTCCTTATTATTCGTTGCTTTCTCATAAATAAAACATAAATAAAAATGTTTGTTAAAGTTTTATTGCCAAAGTAACTTAAAATGCACAAACATAATATTAATATTATGTAACAATATTTCTGATTTTTAATTACCTACTTCAACTTCCTATCTTCAAATATAAGGCTTTTCATAAATAATAGTTTTGAATTTTAAAATTAATACTTGCCGGAAACGTAAATAAATGTGGGTACTCTTTTTAATTGTATGTGATTTGTTAGCAAAATGTTCCTTCAAACCGCAAAACATCGTGTCCACGATTCTGCGGTTGCATGGATCTGCTCAAAGATCGAATCGCTTTGAAAAAAACGATTTAAAATCGATTTTCTTTGCCCCGATTATTCGATCTTCGATTAAATTGATTTAAAATTGACATCTCTACTTTTTAACCAACTGAATTACCGGCGGGTCGCTGATTAGCCTTCGCAGAGTGCAACAGGGCTGATAAAATTACATCTCTCTATACACTTGAGCCTTATAAAATTAGTAGTTTTTCCCATTATTCACAATACTACGTTTTACTCCGTACTTTATAACGCCCAGCCGACCCGTGTCGAGTTGACCTAAAGTTACGAGTGCAGCTCGTATCTGGGACAATATTTGTTCAGGCCACCAGCCTCAACGGGACGCGGACGTGAGCAGCTACCTGTCTTCGCATGAGGAATAGGAGTTCTGTGTTTTCTTTCACCGTTCAGCAAGCATTAGTAAAACTACTGTATACATTAATACTGAAAAACTCGTTACAGCATGCTCAACATTAGAGAAATAATGTATTAATATTATGTTTTTAAAGCAAAATCTATCGCTTTGGAAAACTCTAAAATTATTATTAGATTAATAACATTTAGGAATTTAGAAAAACCAGTCAAGTGTGAGTAGGGTCCGCTCCTGAGGGTTCCGTACCACTCAAATAACTTAAATTATTTGAATAAAAATTATTAACTTATCATTACCTTGAAAATGTATAAAACAAAACTGCAAAATTAAGTTATTCGTATATTAAAAATCGGTGTTTTTGATAGTTTAGTTTTAAGATAGACCCAGTAACAAAAATTGTCTAAAACTGACAACTTTGAAGGCCACCCATTTCTTAATTTCTGGAGATAAAAAAATGACTCAGAAAGTTCTAGACAACGACACCTCCCATCCACATTCCGGGGAAAGAAAAATGTTTTTTTCGGTGTACGACCCCATGAAAATTAATTTTATTTAATTTTTAGTTCAATATTTGGTTTTGGGTCAATATTTTACATAACATATCCAAATTTCAGATCTGGGACTCATTCCTTCCGCAAGCTAGAGATCCGTGACATACGGACGGACAGACAGCAGCCGTGTTGCCCTTCGGGTACGGAACCCTAACAAGATGCACACGGGTTTGTCCGTAGCGCTAGAGTTGTGGTAAAAGAGTACACCGTGTTAGTTTCATATTGAAGGCTTGTTTGATTGATCGTTACGATAAAGCTCGGTCTATCGGATCATCCTGTGTTTGTTTACGTCCGGCGGCGCCGGCGCAGGCGTCGAGACCCCTAATTGATTGGTTTGTCCACGGCTTATCGAGTTTTGTACACTTTATAATGTAATTTAAATATTGACTGGAAATGATAACGATTTGTCTGTAGGGTCAGCTACCGGTACAATCTAAAGTTGTCAGTGTAACGCATAATTTGATTGGGTATATTAATGGGGTTTTAATTAGGTTGTTTTGTCGTAGGTTTGAATAAATTTATCGAAATAAGAGCGTCGTGTAACGTCTTTGCTACGACGTAGCTGTTTCGTAGCGAACGCGCGTAGCTAAATGCCAACTTAGTTAGCTACGACAATATGCAATTTATTTTTGTTTAAAATGTTATATTATCATGATACGCGTCGTATGGTAACACCCTAACATGATCAAAAAGCCACAAACAAGACACTCTCCATACAAAATCAGCCGTAACTACACCACTTCGGATCTAATATTAAAATGAGCACAATTTGTGCGACGACGATACACAACGATCAATCTCCCGGATTGAAACAGACGGCGCGGGAATAGGGAATCCATAGAGACGACTTGAGTGTTGAGTTTCTTTGAGTTTTCCTATGCTGAGGTTTGGTGAACAAAGAATTCCTTTGATAAATAAAGGTATTGTCAGAAAAAATCATGGCTAAAATCAATCAGTTTTGTACAAAATTTAAACAATGCATAACTATCATGGCCCAGTCTGTAGTATTCGTTATTAATAATAAATAACTAAACTTTGTAGAAAACAATTGGTAAAATATTGAACCGGCGACCTCTTGTTATCAAGACAAGCGCCCTGAAAGGAATTTTACAAATTCTTGTCTTGAAATAGTGATTTAAATTTGTTTTATTTGATTCACTAAGTCCGTAAACGCGAGTACAAAGGATTTTAAGAACAAAACTCATCCTAACTTCATCCACTGCATTAATTCAAAATTAGAGAAAATATTACATGTATAACAAAAAAAAATGAACAAAAAATCTGCATTAAATTTCTGAATTTTAGACCAAACGAATCAGTTGTTTTTGAGTTTATTCTACTGACGAACAGACGCACAAAGAAACAAAACTAATGAAACAAACATAACATCTCCACACATTTCTATATGATGGGCGTTATTCAAATAAGAAGCGTCGCATTGCCGGCGACTTGTCGCGTGATGGATGACTTTGGACCATTTTTAATCATCCCTTGTTTCACGTAAACACCCTCTACAAATACACACGATTGTGAACTTTATAGCATTCCTTACAGGGTTGGAATTCGAATGAAACCAAACGGCTATCCAGGATTGACGGCGCTTCGAGAGGATGATATTGAATATGCGGTGCATCATAATTGTAAAACAGTTTCGATTTTATCGCTACTCTCATTAAACGACGGAAAAGTAATGAATCTATAAAAGGCAGACGGAAAAAAAACACAAGATACCCATTGTTCACACAATGGAAGCTTTCTTATTGATGCTACTGGCGCTGGTACTATAAAGCTATATCAGCGATTTCTTCGCGACAAAACCTGTAGCCATTAGTGGCTCCATTGTGCTACCACTCAATACATGATGAATGATTCCGAAAACATATTCATTCGTGAGAACCCGCACATAGACTACAATACGGAACCCTATCGATATTTTCCATGAGAGGCGCAAAAATGTGATGTTTACGTACGCTCGATTAAGCGCAGAGGATGGGGTTTTGAAAAATCGTCCTATCTGAACGGAGCGCGTGCCAGGATACGTGGAAAACTACCCCTAACATTGAACTTTGAACTCTATTCATCAGGTCATAGGGTCACAAACGCAGAATGTGACTAACACTTGATGCTACGAAGCGTGGCAAGGATGCTGTTTTATTGGAAACGGATAATTTATTTCGAGTATTTATTTTGTTGCGGCATGTCGGATCCAATATCGTGGGAGCTGAATTGCTGGATCCTCGTTATTAGCACTGATAGCGTCGTTTTTCTCTTCTCTTTGTTGTTTCCACAATTCTTCTCGTCATATAAAGCCCTTGAGGTGGTAACAGAGGATCTCGGTGCAAAATATTACATCATAATATTGTTTCCTTACTTTTGAATGAAAAGTATGCACTAAATACGTTTTATAGCAATTCGCGCAAACTGCTTGTTAATAGTTAGGAGATCACATGGAAATTATTCCATTTATGCGTTACATTTTGACTGCATTACATTAAAATTCTTAACACGCTTTAAAATTTGTTTGTTGCGTGAAGACTTTCTTGTCAAGAAACAATTTCTGCGAATTGCTTTAAAACGCATTTATTGCATACTTTTTATCAGAAAGTAGGGAAAACAATATTTTAATGTGCATTTTGCACTGCCATGAAAAGTTACCCCTTTAAGGTATACTTTTCCTTTAAAAATTGCAAATTACTAAAACCACAATTAACGAATAGATATTTGAACGAAAGGTAACTATTTTCATTATAATTTTATCGTTAAGATTATGTTTTTATAGTGCAGAAGGTGAGACTGGAGAATTGTGATTGTGTGCGTGCAGACCATTGAAATTGTGGAAAACAACTCTTATAGCAGCCCAGGCAAGGTCTGTTTTCAAAAAATTATGGTTTGACTTTATGTTTCCATGATTTTTCAAAAATAGGCCTTGCCTATAAGAGTTGTTTTCCACAATGTCAATGGTGTGCACGCACACAATCGCAATTCTCCAGTCGCACCTTCTGCACTGTATTGGGAAATCCATCACTTTAATAATAATTTTATCGTGTTTCGTTTTAGCTCTTACTTAAAGACAGTAACACATACCAGTTATAAATTTAGTCAGATTGTAGGAGATACTCTAAAGTGAAACAAAAAATAATAAAAAGTAGAATTCCGTGCGCAGTCAGTGCCAAAGTTTTTACCATTTTAGCACCTTGTTTTTTGTAGCCTTAATGTCGCCTTGACATATAGGTATGTATAAGTATATTTTTGTTATTATTTACTATAATGTTTTTAGGGTTCCGTACCCGTATTGTAGGTTATTACCGGAACTCTTTGCGGGCGAGTTCGACTGTCACTTGGCCAAATTATTTTTCATTCATCTATATTAAGTTTCCTTTGTACCTATAGTATAACAGGATTAAAATGAGCCGACTCCCCTTAACAGACTTATGAACAAAATTAGATTTCCGTTAGTTTATCTGATAAAATAGCCGGAAAGTAAATCCTTGATTCTATTAACCTGGAAACGACTTTCAGAGATGACTTTTAAAAGTGGGTCTCAAAAGTCTCAACTTTGGTAACGAAATGGCCCGGAACTAATTCCGAGCGCTTCAAAAGTTGAGACGCTTGTAATTTCCCGGCGCACTTGGAGTCGTATTTACGGCCTGGATTGGGATAAACTGGATCATGGTCTAAGAAGACGGGCTTGCTTGAGCCCCTATTCCTATTTAACATGATCTTATTTGAATCTTGAGTCAGTTGAGAATTGGGAAAAATCTGTCGTATACTTAACCCCCCCCCCCTTCCCCACCTTCTCCACTCAATTTTGACACGATCTGCTTTCGAACCTCGAGGAAATCGATAAATAATTGGGATTTTTTTTTATTACATACCTACTAATTTAATTAATTAATAATGTCATCAACCACGACGACCACGACTCAATTAATATAGGAAGTCTAAATGTTATTTTGCGTATTTCACAAGAAGTCTCATTGAACCTTGGTCCTGACGACTTACCGAGTCTCCGGTATAAATTTGGCTATAGATACGAAAGTGACATTATACTTCGTTCATGACAAAATATTCCCCAATTCTCGACTTCTCGAAGTTGTCAAAAGAGTGGAAATCGAGCATACCAGTCTTCTTATACCATGAACCAGAGAAACTCTATTAGGAGTCTCCGAGACTCACTGTCAGAGAGACTGACACTGTGATACCGAGTCAAAGGCGACGAATTGTGATTTTGTGAGTTACCGTCTCGCTATGACACAAATTCGAGCTGATCTGGTACAAACCGGATTAAAGCGTCTCAGGAAACATTTACCGGGTTTGACGTTGTCAGCGTTAGAACATAATACTTTTACGTAAAATCTAACGTTTTGGCACTCCTTTTTACCTACAAAGAAACGTGGCTAGTATTTGGGACGAGTTGATTGTTTGTGAAATGAAATGTTTATTTGCTAGAGCACGAGAACTACATATAGTGTCAGGTCTGCGAACTACTATATTAGTTTGTCTTTCTGTCGTTTAATCTCTTTAGTAACGCCATAAACAATACCACCTGACAATGTTTTTCCGAAGGATTGAAACTTATCCGAAACCAGAAATCTATATTTTTACCTGTAAATATATAAAATTCAACTTTTATCTTTATATTATTTAGTAAAGCTTTTTAGAATGTATTATAATTTTAATTGGTTTTCTAATATATTTTGTGTAGTTTTTAAGTTATTTATAGTACATGTATATCAGTTTGCAAAATTCATTTTATAAGTAAATTATTAAGACAAAAGCAGTTATCCAAACCTTGTTTATAAAAAAATATATATCATTTAACATCGTTAATTTAAACCATTTGCTGATATAGAGCTTAGTCAACCGAGCAATTATCCAATTCCAAAAGTAAACGAGTAAAGTTTAATCATCTCTCGGCAATCAACAGCCCAAACCGGCATTTCACAAAATCTGAACGTAAACTACGGCCCCCTAAACTGGAATTCATAACAAATTAACAAACAAAATGGCCAACTCCTGTAAACTTCAGCGATTGGGCCGTAACGATAATCTCTGACAGGGAAATGTTGTATTTCGTCCGGGACATTTGACTTAAATTTTAAAATCATGTCTAAACTGAGCTACAGACAAAATCCTTTTGAAGTTCTACCATTACCAGATTATCCGAAGGATTTCAGTCAATCTACTGTAGAAGATTAATTAATCGGAACATTGCACAAGTTCAATTTGTTACAAGAAAACATTAATCTTATTTCAGTTCACTTTATAATCACTCCATTAGCCAATTGTACAGTAGAGGAAATTCCTCTTAAAGTTGCTTAGCAGACTCACCTGATGGTCCCTACGAAAAACAGGTAATTTTTTGGTTCATAATACTTAGAATATTTTACAGGAGTTTGAAATAAGCATAATATGTTAAGACACGTCATTAGCAGCATATAGAAATAGATTATTATTTCCAAATATTTACCAAGTTACACCATATCCATAGAAAAACCTAAAACAAAATACTGACACATGAGCTTATCAAATTTTGTAGAAGACATACTGTTAAAAATAAAACTAGATTATTAAATCAGTATCCAGCTACGAACGCAGAGCGTTTCCCTGAAAACCAGCAAACTGATTGCGATCATTACAGAGTTTTCAGAAGCCGCTACGCAGTGTAATTGAGGGATCAGCGATCTTTTCTGGTGCCACTCGAAAGAGTTTCGCTGCTCTGTGATTGGATCATAGTGGATAAGGAATCCAAAGAGTCAAGGGAAACAAAATGTTTTGTGCTATTTGCTTTGATTAGGTTACAGGACTTTAAAGGGATGAAAGAGCTCGTATGACTAGATTGATGGATGTGGAAGAGGTGGAAAAGATGTATCAGGATTGAATCAGATGGAAATCTGTAGTCTCGGTCTACCCCTCTGGAAAATAGGCGAGAGTTTATGTATGTATGTAACAAAATCGCATTTTATTCATGATATATTAAATGATATCCTGCTATGGACAGTCGTAAAAATCAAATCTAAAGTGATATTTTCGTGCATATGAAGATAAACAAGCAACATTTCTTATTATATATACGTTCCTTTCTTGCCTTATACTATATTCATATCATTTTCTGACTTCCCAAAGCTTTCCTGGGTCAACTCAATAAATTAACCCATCGAATTTCAAAGCCTCCGTTAATTTAAACTTGAAGGGATGTAGTAGAGACCACAATTAAATGGAACTACTTTGCAAAGTCCAAATTACAAATTCCACGGGGCCATTAGGGTAGAATTAATCAAAGGGACGATAGCCCTTGGCAAAATCTAAGACACTCCCTTAGCCCTTAATTGTATTGTCAAACTAACACATGGTGCGGTGTGGCCGCGACCTAACGACGTATTGTGCCGTACTGTGCCCTTATAATGGACTAATAAGTAGGCATGTCGCCATCGATGAAATAAACCCGTCGCTTACTGTTTTTCAGTTTTCAGGAATGTATCTTTATAAATAAAACAATTACTGTACTTTTATCTACGAGATTGCACAATAAAATATTATCTAGATTGCACCTTTTCCTGTCAGTCTGTGGCCTCCAAATCTCCTCAGAAACATTTAACGTAATAAGATCAGTTGTATACCAAGATGGAATCTGACCCATTTCCTAAATGATAATTTTCTCGCACCTTCTCCATCGTTACTGTTAATGTGTACGGCTTTCCTAAAAAGGATGTAGGTCGAAAACGGACCACAGAAACTGCGTAGTTAAGTGCCACAGGTCCGCTGTGTACCGGACCGTGAGGGGACACCGGGCCCGAATGGACCAGGAATTATTCTAACGAAGACCATTCCACGCGGGAGTTTCGTCCTTATTGGGTACATGTTTGGGTATGAATTTGTGGTGCGGACTTGAAGTTTGCGTTGCGAGATTAAGGTAATGTATGGAGACATAAATTAGTAGTTCACTTTGTAGTTCTTACAAATGAATTACTGACAAAGGGGGCTTCTGTGTTACGTAAGGTATGTGGGCTTAGAAGCTGGTACTTATGTAGAAGGGCATGAGTATATTTCCAATTATTGTTTTCTTGTCACTGGGCTGGGCTCACGGCTCCACCCGCGCTGGAGGAGTAACTAACTTGAACAGAAAAATTATTTGCGGGTGAGAGAAAAGCCCAAAACAGAGTTTAAGATGCTTCATACATTACCATTCTTGATCAATTTTTTTAGCCTAAACGGAGATGGGGCTTATAAATTAAATTAAAGATTTGTTTTCCTTACCATCAAATAATTAAACGATTTTTCTTTTTTTATTTACCTGTTTGTTCATTGCCTGTCTTTTGACGACAATTTGGTCCAGACGCAAGTTCAGCGTGGGACGCACTATAAGTTTCCGGAATGAATATGAAAAAATACTATTAAAGGTACAAAATTAATTTATTGTTTTTCAAAATAATCTCCCTTGGCGTCTATGCACTTTTTCATTCGATCAAACCAGTTTTGAAAACTTTTGTGCCACTCCCCTGTGGTGACCTCTGAAACATGTTTTTCATACTCCTCGACAGCCTCTTCTGGTGATGAAAATCGTTGACCGCGTAATTGGTTCTTAATTTTTGGGAACAGAAAAAAGTCACAAGGTGCCAGGTCGGGACTGTATGCAGGATGACTCATGAGTTCTACATTTTTCGTCTTCAAAAAGTCGTTTGTCTGTCTGGCGGTGTGAGAACTAGCATTGTCGTGGTGCAGGATGATACGGCGTTTACGGTTATTTTTACGGAGTTCGTCAATAACTTCCGGCAAACAAATGGTCGTGTACCAGTCACTATTCACGGTACGACGATTCTCTAAAGCAACAGTAGCCACGTGTCCAGTTTTATTAAAAAAAGAAGCAATCATCCGCTTAGATGCACTTTTCACGCGCGCCACTTTGGTTGGTTTCGGCTCATCTTGAAAGACCCATACGCTCGATTGCTGCTTTGTTTTGGGATCGTAGCAATAAATCCATGTTTCGTCACCTGTTACTATGTCCCACACCAAATTTGACGCACCTTCGTTGAATCTGGTAAGCATGGCACTGCACCAAGTGACGCGGTCCGTTTTTTGAGCCTCGGTCAAGTTGTGTGGGATCCACCGCGAGCACAGCTTTCTCACACCCAAATGTTTGTGTAGGATTGATTGTATTTGACTCATGCCTATTTCTAAGGATGCGCGAATTTCATGGTAGGTCACATGCCTGTCTGTTTCAATCATACGGCGCACAGCATCGATGTTTTTGTTGGTCACAGGGGTGGACGGCCGACCATCGCGAGATTCGTCACTGAGATTGATACGACCACGCTTGAATTCTGCAAACCAGCTATAAACAGTCGTCTTGCATGGTGCTTCATTGCCAAAAGCTGTTTCAAGCCGAGCGATGCTCTGTTGAGCTGTCAAATTACACTTAAAATCGTAGAAAATCATACTACGAAAATTTTCCCGAGTTAAATCCATGTTGATGCAGACACACAATTTTTTAAATGGCGCCACAAGGTAAAAACAAAAGACAGTCAGATGAAACAAACTGCATTCTACAGCCAAAGAGTTCTATTTTCAAATGTTGCAATAAATTTTTAAATATTGTTTATGTAAGTGGCCAGTTCCGGAAACTTTTAGTGTTACCTATGTATACGCAACTTTAGCCGAAAAATTTTGGTCATTGCCCTTTCAAGTCTGTGATATAATAGTTATTAATAACAAAAAATCTCAATTTTGAAACCTCAACTTCAAATATGCAGCTAGCTAATAACAAAGTTTGATTCATGTAGGCTTGCAATTCATTCACTTCACAGCTCGATTGCCTCTGTATCCAGAATCTAAACGTCCAGTAATGTGGTCTGTTGTAATTTGCAGAACATTACTATTCTATGGCAGATGGCCATATTACCATACTCCTACAAGTCCTCTCCTCGATCAATATTCTGAAACGCATCGCTACAAACCTGTCTGTTGTGTTGATGGAAAGCTGTGCTTGTGCTATTCGTATTGACTGCTTTTTCAAACTTTAATCAGTGTATCTATCAGTGGCGAATATAATACGATTCCTGTCGGCTTGTTTAGGAAATTGCATCTTTAATACATTTCTTTATTCCGTACTCTTCGCTTTGTCAAACATTTCCATAAATCGTGATACGACAAATACAGTTGGCTGACAGGGAGTTGCAAAGTACAAAAAAATATATGTTTTCCTTAGTTGTTTTTCTGAGTAAGGCGATTTTTTTGTCCGGCTTCCCTTTTTCACTGGTATCTATGAAAAGCTGAGCGTTTTTCAACATTTGTTGCACGCACAAGTCAATTTGTTGAATCATAGCAAAAGAAATGGTTACCTGTAAATAAATTAAACCATATGTCGAAGAAAATAATTGAATAACAGTTTCAAGGAAAAACTATTAATTTTGCCTTCATAATAGTTTCAACAACACGGCAAAATTAAAAAGTGTTTTGGAAATCCTTCTCGCTTTCCTGCATCCTTACTTTATTTTATTACACATCAACAATTTCAGGTGGTACGTATTACATAAATATACGTACAACAAATTTCGCTTCTACATCGACCAACGACATTGGATAAGACTAAAAATGGAAGGACAGCATTTCCCAGGTGTCATTATTCACAAATTTCAATTTGCCGCTCAATTTCAAAATAACGCGAGGTTAGGTTGAGCGATCGCCATTAAATTAATGTTTGACCCGGGTACCAAACATAATATCATTGCCTCCATAATGCTTTTAGTTGGTGAACCAAATAAACGAAACGGAAAATGTATGTGGGAATCCACATCGAGTGTTATTTTTCCAAGGCAAAACGGAACTATTAATCGTTTTGGCACTACCTTTTAACAATTTCCCCATTGCCAAATGTTATCTGGTAGAAAATACTAATTAGTATTATGCTCGCGATTGTACGATAATCGTATTATTTTGAATAAAGAATTTTATTAATAATCACTTACCAAGGCTCCAGTATGAGTTTAGCTATATAAATTAAAGTCACATTATAATAGAGCAGATGGTAGTGTAGTTTTCTCGTTGTCGGTGTGCGTGCTTGGGTACTTTCTAGACTAAAATACTAGTAGTAATGAAATTTTTTGGCGTCAAAAAATTGTCTACGACGTATTCTTTCTACTGAATCAACAAAAAAAGAAAATATATTTTACTATGTACTAAAAGATTCGTGGTTTAGATTAATACTGATATGTCAAATGTCATAGTGTCAAGCGGGGAACCGCCGCGTAACCATGTTTGCCTCCGAAGAAACTGTACGAATACAGTGAAACTAGTCAGGCGAAATCTGACTATAAAATCGTGAGTAGCTGTTACAATATCAGAAAGAATATATAAGCTAATATCGCCTATTTTTCCAGTTCCTATACGCTCGTATCTGTATTTTGTATCTCGTATAATTATTCTCATAGGAACTTCGTAATCTAATCATCATAAAGTACAATGGGGTATTTGACTAACAAACCAGATCGATGTCGATTATCGTAGACGTGGCAGAGACGCGCGCGAGCCCATGCCTGCATTATGTATGAGACACTTCCGTCATAGGGTTGGGAAAGGCGCTCGAATGGGACTGTTGATTTGTTTGTGCGTTATTTTCATGTACAGTCGTCACCAACCCACTGTGTCCGCGTAAAGTTTCTTCGTCCGCTTACCTAAATCGAAAAAAAAAAAGAAAATAGTAAAAGGGTCGTGTTTGTACATTGAATATTTTGTCCTCGGTAGTGTGTGAGTTGTATGTAACAAAGAATGAAGTCACAGTTCACCCTTGGTACACCCCCTTTTCACCAACGATTATTAAGTCCCAAACGTGATGGGTTGAGCCCTATTGTCGTACTTCTGACGAAGCACGCAGACCGAACACATGTGCGCCACGAGTATTGAGCACATGACATCTGGGTTAGCAGGCAAGCGCACTACCATGCAGCCACAAAGGCGGTCAGCTAAGAAATCTTAAAAAAAAAAAAATTTTAGAAAAAATGTTGTAGTCAAGTCATATTTTTCATAGATATTTGAACGGCAGTATAAATCAAAAAAATATTATGGATATATAATATACATATAATATACAATTTTTATTTATTTTATATATATGTCAAAAGATAGAAATTCAAGATATATTTCGGCTCCGATCTGGACCCGGCATCAGTTAAGTAATAATTAATTATTACGATTTTTTAATATTTACAGTGAGTGGTCTGTATTTCAACTATACAACTATATACTAACGATTTTACAATGACTACGCAATATAAACTGCCTCTAGGTAGTCTGTCATGCTGGCGTTCGTTCAGTCACCTCAATTTTATTTTTCATTGTGCAATTCAAATGGTCCTCTTCATATGTAAGTACCACAGACACAGCCCATATGTAGCTACTCTGTAGACATAGCGCACTCTCAAAAATAATTTGTATGGCACACACATCCACAATCAGTAATCATACAAATGGGCCTATAAAAGCCTTTTACGGTCCATATTATTTGTGTTCAATTAGGTCGTTAAAATTTCTACTAGATAACTTGACGGACATGCTATGACTCAGCACTAATGGGTGATAGATATTAGGAGTCTCCCGCCTTCCTGAACCATCATTTCGAAAAAAAAAATTAAGCATTATATGTACTTACGTATAACTCGGGAAAAAAAGATACATATATCGTCACGATATGAAATTTCCACCCTCGTTTCACCGATGATTATTACGTTTAAGCATTATGGGCATCGTCTTCGGGCAAAAATATGGGATTAAAACACAAATGTGCCCTACGGGTTTGAAGCCGTGACCTCCGGATTAATGGTCGAGAAGTTCGAACGGCTAGACCGCGGAGGAGGGAAAAATTAAAATAAATCAATATACAGTCACTATCTTCAAAAATTACCCTCTCCGGGGCCTAATAAGAACCTTAGTTATTTGTAGGTCCAGGAAAAGTACCTCGGCAGCGCAGTCGGTAGGATTTTTTCATTGTCTCGCTTGAAATTTGTTTCTAATTGATATTTTTTAGTTTGTAATGCACTCCAATAATATTTAGAACTTCTGTTATCTACGGAACCAGAAAATTACTTATGAAATTCCCTTTACTGCCTTGTTATTGAAAATGAAATACTTTGGTGTGGGTGAGACTTTACATGGAGTGGAGAGGCGTCGTTCGCGTTGGTACGATAAGAGCTTTACGGTTTATAGATTATTTATGTTTTAGTGCTTTTGCGATCGTAAACTGACTGCTTCCAGCAGTTATGGCGACAAAATAGTTATTTATTTACACATTTATGTTAGTACCAATATTGTACCATAAAAATATTATTCAATACTCTTTCTGTTGCCTTTATTTAGTAACAAAGTATATTTACGAAAGATATGATGTGCCTATTCAACATACGTAAAGATAAGGTATTTACGGCTGTACTTTGTCTTAAAGAGCTGCAAAAAGCTGCCATTTTAAAAAATATGATATTTTGTTACGTAGTCATTTTTAATTTTTATTTATTGTGTAGTTATATTTTTGTCCTGTATTTTACTACAATAAAAAGAAATTAATAAAAATAGGTAAATTTTTTGTCATATTGGCTTCAATTTTCTTAGCTTATAAATACCTTCCTTTTCGTTCGTCAGTATATTTAAAAGCAGTGATATAAATTGATAAAATCCTCCTGTGTTATATTCTTTTTATTTTTTTATCTTTTAATGTATTTTAGTGGTATGAAACTACAGCATGTACTTATGTTATTATTTTAGATCTAGATGATTGATATGTATATACAATAATGTAAAATTTATAAATCAGTGCTATCTTAATATTTACAGACATATATATATAGTTTGTTATATGTGACCATGTGTTACATGTGACCATGTGTTACATGTGACCATGTGTTACATGTTCTTTAATCAAAAAGCGTTATTATAACGATATTTTGTTGTCACTACTAAAACATTAAAAAGGTTTTGGGAAAATTTCTAATTTACCGCCTTTCCTTAAGATACCTCTGAATTAATTTTGTAAGTCACTCATATATTGCATCTTATTATGTCAAGTAGAATCTGTTAAATAACTTATATATTTATGAATTAACCATAACTGTATACTGTTTTCTTTCGGAGACCGCTCCATAACAATCCCTGTTCCTACAACGAATTTCTTAACAAGTTTCTTTCTCCTTGTTTGTTTACTCGTCATTGTTTTATTGGTCGGCGACGCTCGTTCATCGTGCATACAATGCGCCCGCGCACGCCCCACGCCTACGTCGACGTCTATACTCTTGTTACTAGCGACACTTCCAAATTCAAATTGGCTTGTACAACTCAAAGATTTAATAAGAGGGTTGCATTTATTTAAAAGTTACTTTGTTAGATTATTTTAATAAATTCTTTAAAAAAAACGACAAATGCCTGATTTTACTTTTACCTGAATTTATAGTTCATCTCACAATCATCATTGTAAGTGGAAAAATTTCGAAGGTAGTTTACATTTCTGCTATAGTTGTAAATAATTCAGTGACCGACACACGGGCACGGTACAAATAGTTACTTACACGGGTAAGATTACAAACAAATTGTACTGCAATTTTTTTTTAAATGGCTACTTCTTTATGTTGTCATCTTACATAGGGGGGCATGTTCAAAACTTGTAGATACATCACTTCCGGGAAAAACCTTATGAAAGAAGTCCCCCAAATCAAACCAACTTTTTATATTTAGTACTTATGGCCTTATCCCTGGTGCACGATAATCTTACCGTCGCTCAGTATATTAACTTCAGTATATTGTCAGAAAGTCTACATTAGAACGCTCGCTTCTGGCGCTGGCGGCACGCAAAATCAATGAATTTTCGAGGTTTTTCTGGATTTTACGAAAAAGCATTTGATGTAGGAGTTATTTCACCTGACATCGGAAAATTTTCTTGTTATAGCAGTAATTTCAAACATAAAACTCAAGCCGTTTAGACATAAAACGAAATAATAACTTAAAAAGGTATCATTTTCAAAAATAAAATCTATCGAGCGAAATGTGTCCAATTAGGTAACCGACCTGAGAACGGAAAGACAAAAGTCTGAAAAAACACGTGTTCAAGTTTTACATTAATCAGATGAGTAGTTGACTCAGCATATTAAAACAAAAACCGTTGAAAGACCCAATACAGCCCTTAACAATAAAAGTACTTTGACAGGGGAGTTCTTAGGTGAAAATAAATTTAGCGATTGCGATGTCATCATTATGATTAAGTAAAGGATATATGAATATAATTTGCAATATTCCGCTAAACGATTCTTGTCGTGCTATTCAAAATGCAGACTCGTGCACCGCCCGCTAGCTAGACTAGCTGCTGAGCTGTCGGGCGAACAACATCAGTTGCTGCGGAGCGGCTGGGCGAGCAACACATCAGTTGCTACGGAGAAGCCGAGCTAGCAACACATCCCGAGGATGCCTCGTTCAGAGACGAAACACGTGTCGATAAGTTTTCTTTCTTGTTATTTAAGATTGCTTTGCTTGTATTGCTTGCTTGTTGCATGTTTTTATGCGGGCGGGCGGGCGGTGCACGAGTCTGCATTTTGAATAGCACGACAAGAATTGTTTAGCGGAATATTGCAAATTATATTCATATATCCTTTACTTAGTGATAGACTTCCGCAAGGTAACGCCTATTTCAATTAATCATCATTATGATTATTATGATATCTATGGCCCACTAAAATAACTCACGGTTGTATCCAATGATATTACATGAAACCGGTTGTCCTTCACAACCCGCTGCTTTTTCTACATTCTCTAAGTTAAAGCTGTTTCAGAATATTTGGTTTTTTTTTAATCATCTTATGGTATGTATACTATGTACATATTTGAAGAATAAAAATAACATTTTGTTCGATTGCCATTTTATCCTAAATTAAATGAAAAAATACAATCGATCAGACACACACATACGCACCCTGACAAGAGGTCAGATTTCACAGATAAAAGAAGAATGATAAATAGATGAATATTCGCTCCTGTCACATTTTTCACCAACAGATAGAGGGTTCCGTATTCGATTCCCGTCGTTTTTCCATGTGACAGGGTGACCTTTATTTTGTGCTTATCAGCTCATCTCTCGCACGTGGTCTGGAGAATATGATTTATGAGTGACCATAATAAGATGAAAAACTCAACTTAATCCTAATTCGGTAGCAGTTAAGGGTGCTTTTAGACTGGTACAGTTGTCTGTTTACCGCGGTTTTATGAATGGAAACATAATTTAGTGAGTATCTGGTGTGTTCACAGTGGGGATTCGAGCGGCGGTTTTCAATTTAGGTGTAGTTCTTTTTATAACTTGCGCTAGAATATAAATATCAGACGAAATATTTAATTTTTATATTTTTCATATTATTGAATTCAATTGGTTTTTCCTTTTTTGATTAAAATTGACGTTTGATAAGTGTATTTATATAACTGACCATACCTATTACAAATAAATCTATTAATATATCTGAAATTCATAAACTTTTACTTCTATAGGTTTTTCATTTATTGTCAAAAACCTGTTATTAACACAAGATCTTCCAATATCTACACAGTTTCTATACAGTTTCTATACAGTATATAATTTTGTTTACCATTAAATTGTGTTTGTTTTTTGAAGAAACAGCCCTCCGATTACAAGCCTACTTCATTATTTCTCAACCCGTAAAGTGATCAGAGCCACAAACGTGCCGGAAGTCAATTGAAAATGAATTGTTATCGAGAATCAATAGTCAGTATCGTCATAGTAAAAACAGAATAGTAGAACAACTCCCGCGCCGTGCTAGGCTTAAATGCCTAGTGCTGCAGAGCTGTCAATTTATTTTGCGGCGATGCGACGTACGGCGCGCGCGCCACAAAATACCTATCTGTTTTGTAGCGCGGCGTATGTAAGCGCGACTGCGGAGCACAGCCATAGTATAAGTAACAAATAGTATTCTATCTCCATACAAGCGGGCCGAAACGAACTACCACCAAAACATGGTTCGACTCGGTTTACGACAGTCGCGGTCGCACCGCAGTTACGTACGCACGTTGTCTCTGTGACGTTCCCGCGCATTTTCGCAAATTATGGCATGAAATTACAGAGTATGTTGTGCATTGTATAGTTGCTTAAATACAACTTTTATAATAATAATATAGCATTATCAAATACGTAAACAGTCAGTTGGCAGCCCTAGGGCGTGTTTAGGCACCGAGCGGCCGTAGGTATTGATTTCAAGGACACCGCCTAGTTAAACTACTGTTGTTACTTATATTGTGGCACAGCCGACCCTAGTCACACCAACCCCAGAAACCGCCTGAGATACTGTCGTGTGCGTGCTGTGGTTCGTACGTGCAGGCTCGCACACATATAAGCCGCGCGGCGACATCTCTGTGAAGATAGCTTACTAGTCTGTTTTTACTACTATGGTATCGCGTACACACGATAATTACCAAAACTAAAAAGGTCCGACCTCCGGGATATCGTAAGTAAGTATCAGACACTGTAATTAAACAAGCACATTTTCAATACATATGCAGAGGGTGTCTTCTAGAGGATGAGACAGTGTGCACGTGCGTCTCCACTGCTCTGCAACCGAAGACAAGACGAAAAGCAGGGATCTCGACAAGCTCCACCTTTCTTTCACTGGACCAGTTTTTGTGTCAGCATGCTCATGCTAGGCCTGTTCGGCTCTGTTGTAAGGAACTGTCCTGGCTGGGCTGACTGACCGGGGAAAGTGCACATTACTCATGATCGCGGAGAGTCCGTTCAGGACTCATCACACCCATTTAGAGAATCAATAATTTTCCCTAGAACCCGCCTCTTATTTGTAACATAGTAGCAGTTTTGGTGCTTTTGTAGCACTAAATATGCAACGAAGTCAACCTAGGTTAAAATAGACTTAATAAAGAAGAATCCGTAATTGGCCTGTATTTGAGTGGTGTTTATAGCTTTTATTTATAATCTGTAATGTGCTATATATTTATGAAGTACAGCGATAAGGCTCACGAACCACCACATTTCGGGACGTAATAACACTCGTAGAGTTAGTGGATATGACTTGCATTTCACAGTTCACACTTGGGAACTCCTCTCACACCCCTTCGGGGACTTATGTCGTGGTGATATATTTAGTTCTTATCTGTTTTCTTTATGTTTTGACAAAAAATAATATAAAAATAAAAAAGTTATACCAGAAATTCAGATTCATCCTTTCTATCATACAATATTTCAGAAAAATGTTGCTTATTAAATTTTGTGAAATTACCTATCTATGTACACCTTGTATGTGTATGAAATTTCTTCACAGTGAGACAATAGCACATTGATAAATTTCGCTGCCCGCTCCTTAAATATTCAGTGACCACATCATTTTCGGGGCAGCAAATCATACCGTATGTCATGCAACCCGATACTGAAATATCACCAAGCCACTGAAATATTGTCGTGCACTGAAATATCGCCCAATCCTGAAATATTACCGAGTTATTTGTATACTGCCCCATAAATCTGTTATCTCTAGTTCTGTATGATTTGTTTTCTATCCAGGGTCGTATTGCGTAACGAAATTGACAAGTTATTTATTTTACTTACATTTCCTTCGATACTTATATAATTTAAATATATATATAATATAAAAGGTTTGATATTTCCTACAACTTTTTGAAATAGGTACGCGAATGAAAATTGTATTTCCTTATACATTTTTACCTATACTTACCTAATTTCTACTTAAGTTATACATGAATTCTAGTGTTTCCGGTTTCCGTGCCTTTTAGAACCAAAACCGCCGCCCGCCCATTTCATCCGCCCATTTTTTTTCGATAAAAGCACACATTTATATATTATGCTTATTTGAAATCTCAAACAGACATTTCAAAGTGTTTCCAATTAAGTAAATGTAGCCAAAAAAATACCTTTAGAACAAACAATAATTGTGTCATTAATTTTCAGTTTACAGAAAATAAATCATCAACAATTATGGTATTAAACCGATTCACTGTCATAACTACAGTTTCACTACCTTTAAATGACTAATAGTTTCTATTAAGTCCATTAAAAAGACCATTTATTCTTGCACACCTCAATTACTCCAAGTGCACTTAAGACATTAATAGCAACAATACAATACTGTGCCCTTTTTGATGCGTCTCCTACGCATTTAAATCCTAATTTATTCAAACGATCTGGCAATTAAAATGTCTCGTCCATAAATGTCCAAGTAAAGACTAAAAATATGTGCGCAAGTAAGACACTAATTCTCTTCAGCTACCTACAAAGCTCTTGGTGATATCTCTAACGACATTAAATTGAAGACAACCGCAATAAATAATTGCTTGATGTACATTGCTTGCTGGATTTACTTTCTTTCTTAGCGTGGAAGGAATAGTACATTACGATACGAGAGCGATGAAACGTTTTCTGACGAGTGTGAGTTTGCGGCACGAGCCGAAGGTGAGTGAGTTTAAAATAACTTTTAAACAAAGCAGAATCTCTCAAGATTTTGTTTTGCTAATTAAGTCCTGCCCAGCGTGTGTGAGTATGGGTATTTCTTTCAGGAGCACCACCAAAGAGTGGCAAAATCTTTGAAAGCTATGTCTAGCAGTGGACAAATCAGGATGGATGGATTTGATAAACTGTAAGCCGCCACACCGTAGTAGTCAGGAACAAACGGACAAAAAAAAGTCAGATTTCTTAAAATCTGTAAGTGTGAAAGGTTGGAAGGTATGTACTATTGCGCTGTGAATCAAAATAAAAACAAAATGAAAATAGTTATTTGTGAACTCATTCCAGAACTCATCACCCGCCCCCGCCTCTCTTCGAACTTAGAATTTATTATCAGTTTCCAAGCAGCAGTGGACATAGACCATCCGATAGAGATATAAAGTATCATTGTAATGGTGTCCTCCGTGCTGTAAATAAGGACGTCACATTTGTCTTGCGCCGGCGCCGCGTCGCTAACGAGATCTGCGCACGCGCAATGCGCATTCTGCAGAACGCAGAACTTGCAAGTCCGGGTGGGGATAGAGGGGTTTGATTTCCTTACGTTCAAGACGACTTTTTCTTTACGACATTTTTAAGTGAATCCAATAGGTATTTTAGTTTTCTTTTGCAAATCTGTTTCTATTACAAATCAGACGGTGAGCATATGCTCATGAAGCGAAGCTTCTGTGTCTTTTCGTGGCATAACCCAAAAACCGCTAGGCCAAATGGTATGAAATTTCAAATTTAGGTTGTTTCATTTAGAATATTCACGGAAAATACAACATAAATCATGGATGACGTCATACTTGTATTATTAAACCACTTCAACACAATCAAAGCAACTCTGTAACAAACTAACAACAAAATAAACATCTTATAACCTCAGTCATAAACTGCAATTTCTCGCGACAGGTTTTCGCGTACAACACACGCCCCACCGGTACAGTGTCGCACATAACTGGAATGCAAATAGTTGATTTACTTCTCGACTGTACTTGCACAGTGTTTCTCCTTGTCATTGTCAGGATAAATAATATTGTCACCGAAGAGATTAATATGTCTGCTGAACGGATTCGAAGAATGGTAATGAAATGAGAAACGACTGAAATGGTGAACAATGAAAGGGTTTTCAGGTCTGCTGGAGATGGGTACGTGTGACAGTTCAAGATGGCGTGGTGAACTTTGAAGATGGATTATGTTCGTAAGTGGTAGGTAAAATTATGCACCGGTATAGTTGTCCCGCAAGTTTTACCCTTACGTCGTCAGTATTCCGCAAACTTCGTTTATCAGTCCTACAGCTGAGATGTGGAACACACTGCCAGCATCTATTTATCTATAGGTAGTACGGTGATTCGATTTTTTGCTTTTTTCCGTTTTACTACGGGGCACCCCCTCAATGTGTTCCATGTAGCTAAAAACAAATAAAGTATCTTTTCATATTTTTGTAAAGAAATTTAGGGTTCGCTACTACAGTTTTTAAAATTTAAATCTCCATACGTAGAGCGTTTTTTTAACAGATACTGAAAATAATAAAACAGAAAGTAAGCCTTAGAAACGTAGATAATGAAACACTATTGCATTTTTAAACTTTCTGTACTTCACCCTGTTTTTTTGTCAAAATAGAGCAAAATTTTAGCAAAATGGGAGTTTATTCGTGTTATGTGCTGTTTTTTAAACTTTCAAGAGTGCTGCACAGATAATTTTTTGAAATGTAAAGTTTTTCATTATCTTCGTTTAAAAAGCTTAATTTCCGCATGATTTTTTTTTCATTTAAATAAAAAAATCGCTTAATGTATGGGGATTTAAATTTTCAAAACTGTGGTAGCGACCCCTAAATTTCTTTTAAAAATATGAAAAAAATACTTTATTTGTTTTTAGCTACATACAATACATTGAGGGGGTGCCCCGTAGTAAAACTGAAAAAAAAGTGAAAATTTTAATCACCCTAATAGGTAGAATCCTTTAAAAGAAAAGTTACTACGTACTTTCTATACGAACGCTCTTTATCCTAGATCTCAAAAACGCTATCTTTCAGGCGCAGTTGTGCGTACAATTACAAAAAAAAAACAATTTGTAAAGTTCGTTAAAAACAGTTATGTCAACTCTTTTTCATAGCACGACTCAACATAATTTAGTAATCAGTGACTTCAAATTACTTTATTACAAATGTTTCAGTTATTCCGAGGTTTTACGATATTTTTATCACATTTGCGTGTCAACAATCAAGTCACGAACCAAGTAAATTGATATATAACACGACAAAGCTTCCCATTCACCACTGGAACTTAATTATGGAGTTTGTGAACATTTCAATCAACGCCGCACATGACAACTTTTGTGATGAAGTGTCGTCAATAATAAAACTGAAATAATGTTTCCGTCAAAAACGGAACCCCATTAGCATGAGGTGCTTGATCCCGGGAAATACAAAAAATATTTTTCATCACTAATGCTCTGAAATTAATTCAACTTGAAATGCGGGAGGTAAATTCGATTTACCAACGGGAGGTAAGTAAATTTGAAAGTCAAACGAATGTCCCTTACATTCACAAACTATGTAGTAAATCACTTTTCTTTATTTATTACATCTCGTCTCGCTAAATGACAATGGAAAATATCTTTTCTGCCTATTTCCTTTTTATTTTGTTATTCTGTATTTTAATTTATGTAATACATGGAAAAATGTGGCTTGCGTACATAGGTAAATATGCTAAATAAAATTTTAAAAAGACGTTCAAGAGTTAACACAGCAACAAAATTAGTTTTATTTTAAAACAATCACATTGGCCAGTAAGACACGATTGCACAAAAAAAAAGAAAAAGTCACATGAAAATAAAATGGCGGCAGCAAAATTATCTTGTTGAAAACGTTGTTGCAAACCTAATTTCATATTTAACTAAGGACATATTTCGAATTAATTTTTATATTTATCCTACAAAATATATTAGAGGAGACAACCCGACGCGACGCTAGAGGTGTTGTCCGGGTCACCCGTCCGCGTAGGAGTTATCGAAGCCGCAAGGTCAAGATAGCGTTTGGAACAAGGGTTTGGCGTAATTATGTTTCGTGCATTTTTATTCCGCGAGGTGAGCGTGCGTGCAGCTCCGAGTACCTCCTTGGATAATGAGGGAGCCAGCTTCTCTGGCGGGTCCAACAACACTTAGTTGAGCCAATCATGTCATATATTGTTTGACGGCGGATGAGCAGCGCTTGGTACTGCTCGGGGCTATCCTGTCTTGACCCTTTTAAGGCGTTATTGTTGCTGACACAGGTAGGCAGAGTGCGGATGAGGTGGGTGCGATGTCGGGTGACCTGTGCCTGTTGCGGTAAAACGTGACGATCACAGGTACTGTTGTTAGTTGACAGTAGTCAATAACATCAGCGGTGCCATCCGCTGCCCTTAAGTGGGAAAGTGATTACTTGAACTCATTCTTGAGTCAAGTTTGAGTTGAAGTTACAGAGGACCTCCTTTTATAACGTAAGGTTGATATCGGCGGTCCACTATAACCTAAACTAAGTAGATACGTAGCGTCGGGGATTATCCTACAAAATGTGTTATTAGTTATTTTATTATAGAAAGACCCTTGATAATGGTGTAAAACCGAAACTGTTTGGCATAAATATAATTACTGTGAAACAAGTACAGGTACAATCATCATGTTATAATTTTGTAAGTTTTTTAATTTCCTCGCATTAGTGATGAAAAGTAGAGTGTTACACATGGGTGTAAGTGATCAATTGCACCCTCGCTCGCTTGGCTCGCTCGTGTGCCTAAATATCTCAGGTGCATTGGATCGCTTATCTCCCTTGTATAACAATCTACTATTGAAAATTCATTTGTGACATCCAGATAGATCAATTTATAAAAGTTGACTTTTGTTTATCTAGTCAAAATCATACTGAAGACTCGGTGAGTGATCAGAACCAAGGTTCAATGACATCTTCTGTGTAATACGCAAAGTTAAATTTGGACTTCCTATACTAATTAAGTCGAGGTTGTTCTTAAAGGGAGTAGGGGCACAAAAAATCATTTTTCGTATTTCACATACAGTGTCGTTGAACCTTGGTCCCAACCACTTACCGAGTCTCCAATATGAATTTGGTTATAGGAACAAAATTCACTTATATGTATGGAAATAATACACCTATTTTTTACCTGTTTTCTCATTTCTTTATTTTGCTAACATACCAGGTGTAAATAGACTGCTACCATTAAATGAAAGCACATATTCTACAGATCATACTAAATCACTTTTCCCAACAAACATACCCGCGCTAAACATTAGTTTGGGAAATAATTTAGTTCCAAACAAAAATGCGTGAACCCTAACGCTCCGACATACCGGCGAGTTTCGAGAGAGCGTCGTCCGTGAAACAGCTGTTCCGGTGCAGCGTTCTAAAATAGACCTTCCTCGTACGACAGTTCAATATCTTTTTCTCTGAAGATTTGCGCGGGTTTTTTTTTCAAAGAGATGTTCATTATGGTTAGTAGAGTTTTATTTAAAGGTTGCACGCTATATACATCCTTAAAGCCCTAAACACCTAAAAGCCCTTGCCAATTATGAAAATTATTAAATAGTAAAAGCTTCAATAAATGTGAGAGTGAATTTTCAGGTGACATCTTCAGCAACAGAATTCCGTTACGAATAGTAGAATCAAAATTGTGAAATAGGTACAAAATTCCATCGCCTGTTTCAGTTTTCAGGCGATTAATATCCACGTCAGGAAATATCGCGTCATTAGGGAGTCGTACTACGAAATATCGTCTCATTAGCGAGTTTGTACTAGAGAAAGCTTTCAGCGTATTTGTTTCAGTTTGTCTTGTTAATTGTAACGAATACGAGCCAACACAAATACAATTTAAGCTGTATACGAGCGTTTTAGCTTGTTATTTGAGTAGAAATCTATGTTGGTACGAAAAGATAAGGCGACATTCAAAATAACAAATTAACACGGTCTGTGCGTTATTTTATCAACACCTCTTATAGCGTATATAGGATGAAATTAAATCAACCGACCAAATTCATACCGGAGACTCGGTTAGTGATCAAGAACTAGGTTCAGTTATCCTTTTATCTAATTTCGAATAATATTTTTTTTGCTCCCTTACTGGTTGGACTAGTTTAAGTACAATTCCTAGTACAGGAACTACGTGACATAATTACACCGATGGATTGATTCAGAATTGTTCTCCTTAGAAATTTGTCTCGTCCTTATATTCACCAACTAGCCTTTGCCCCCGGCCCCAGCCGCGTTTTATTTTTTATTTAATATCTGCCCCGTTTTCGGCCTGTGCGTTATTTTATCAACACCTCTTATATAGGGTGAAATTAAATCAACCGACCAAATTCATATCGGAGACTAGGTTAGTGATCAAGAACTAGGTTCAGTTATCCTTTTATCTAATTTCGAATAATATTTTTTTTGCTCCCTTACTGGTTGGACTAGTTTAAATACAATTCCTAGTACAGGAACTACGTGACAAAAAAAATTGTTTTCCCATTTCACCTGGAGGGTCATTAAACCTTGTTTCTGATGTCTAGCCGAGTCTCCAGTATGAATTTGGTCGGTTGATTTAATTTCACCTTGTATATTAGTAATACAAAAACGCATCATACTACAGACAGACAAACGAAAATTCGAAAAATTATAGTTTCAGCTTCAGTACAATAATAATAAGCTAAACCATTTAAAATTTAAAAAATGTCAATGTACAGACAGAACTTTTTTACTACTTTTTTATTAGTATATAGATATTAGAGTCAACCCTGAAGGCTTTAATTTTAGTCTAAGTGCTGTCAAAACTATTTTTTTTCCAAAATAATATAGCTTCTGTTGTTAACAATAAAGAACTATACTATTTTGGAATGAAGGAAATTTTGTTTTGACAGCACTAAAACTAAATTTAAAACCTGAATCGGCTTTGACTTTAGTTTACGTGCTGTCAAAAAAAAAACTTTATTAAGAGTCTAATTTTATTAAATGAACCTACATATTTTACTTTTCAAAAAGAAACATACTTCATTCCTCATTTCAATTATAAAGTTTACCTATATTATAAAGTGGAATAAGACTTGAAAAAAAAAGGTCAAGTTTTGACGAGCTGTTTTATCTGCAAATATGGCTACGCTTAGACGCCGTAGCAAGTTTAGCTGATTGCTACGCCGTAGTAATTAGTCAACAGACCCTACGTGAATTGGAGCGGTACCAGGGGGTATTCTTTTGAATGTTTTCATTATTAAAATACTGATTTATAAATAGAAATAGCAGGTAAATAGACAAACAACGCGTAACATAAATAAGTTGTTACCTACGAGTGTTGTAGGATTACACTAAACATAAAACTACAATTCTTTTGTTACATCAGTTCAATCTAGGATTATTGAAGTTCTCTAAAACCATTTCAAAATACGTTCCAGGCCAAAATCGGTAAAGTGCTTAAGTAATAATAAGTTTAAAATAGGGTTCAGCGGAATACCGGCTCCTACTGCAGCATTGAGCTGAACAGAATCCTTTTTTTTACCAATTTTTCTTAATGTTGTAATTATAATCATACTATTGATACATATCTAGGGTGCTAAGATGACGTTGCGGAAGCCGGAAACTGGTGACAGTACCCGTCCATACGAACAATTTTTACTATGAAACCATAATCCTCAAATAGCGTGAAAAAAATCTGCTTTCCTATACAACAGTTACATACCTACTGGACCAAAATGGATGAACAAACTGTTTTTTTTCCACGATTTCTCGGTTTTTTTTTTAGCGAAAAGTTTTTCATTTTGACGAGTGCTTCAGGCAGTTTCAGCTTCCGCAACATCCTGTATACTTCTTACTGTTTGTAAGTTTTTATTGTTTGTGATTTTATATGTTCCGATGGTACCTACATATTTGAAATAAAGTGTTTTTCTTTCTCCTTTTTTTTATACCCCCAAGATATTGGCACCATCTCTATTAGTTAATAACAAGGTATGTAGGCTTTCTCAAAGTTGCCCATTATGATCGCCAGAGCATGCGGTTATTGCACTGTATGTCAACAAATTACGACTGTTACAAGTTATTTATGAAACAAACCATATCACGATACAATTGAAATTCTGTAAGCAATAACAACAATCCACACACAATTTATTTTATTTCAACCCAGAATCCAATCGCATGCGGCATCACGTGCTGCTAATGTTAATGACATACAAACCTACCTACACACCCTGTTATATTTATGACTCTTAGCTCTAAACCTTAGGGACCAAATTTGAAATTCGAGATTATTAGTGATAGAGAACCCTCGTAATTGCCGCGTGGACAACGGGACCCTGGCAATGATATTGCGGGCGTTATTGCTCTAGTTTGTTCTGTTCAGTAGCAATATGTTATAATAGGCTTGTAGACAGTAGGGTAAACAAAATATTATTCTATTTAGTTCGTCATTTAGATTATCAAAAAATATTGGACACATATTTTTTCTTTTGTCAATCAAACAAAAAATGACAGATAAAGCGCGTCAAAGTTTGGGAGTGGGGGAAAATGACGTCACTTCTAAGTAAAATTATACCTAGATGTCACGTCACGCAGAACTTCAGCGGGCTATATCTTCATCATTGTTTGTTTAATTGAAAAAAGAAAAAATATGTGTCCAATATTTTCTGATAATCTAACTAACATTTTTTTTGTCATCATGCCTATTTTTGAGTTACGATTTTAAATTGAAATTTTTACGAACAGGAAAAGTATATTTTAACCCGTTCAGTTATCGGTTTTCCATAACAATAACATTAAACAGCACTAGAATGAAGCGAATCGCGCCTTGCGAAATTTGACAGGTAAAAAAAAATTGGTTCTTTTAATTCGTGGGAATATGTCGATATTCGTACGTCAAAAAAGAAAGGTGAGAGCTGAAAAAAAAAAACAAGCGTATTTAAAAAAAAAACTACCGTACATTGATTATGTTTTATTGCGAAATCCGTTGCTTTGGAATATTCTAAATATTATTATTAGAGTGCATTACAAACTAGAAAAGATAAATTAGAAACAAATATAAAGACAAGAGTTTGAAAAAATCCTCGGGCCAGGATTCGAACCTGCGACCTCTTGTTATCAAGACAAGCGCGCTACCAATTGTGCCACCGAGCGTTTAGTATGTGCATTACCAACTAGTTAGATCAAATAGTTACAAAAATATTCGGTGGACAAGTATGGTGGAAATATTCAACGGTCTGGGTAAGTACCTCGGTGGCGCAATTGGTAGCGCGCTTGTCTTTAAACAAGAAGTCGCACGTTCGATTCCGGGGCCGAGGAATTTTGTCAAATTCTTGTCTTTACATTTGTGTGTGATTTATCTTTTCTAGTTTGTAATGCACTCTAATAATAATATTTAGAGTATTCCCAAGCGATGGATTTCGCAATAAAACATAATCATGCCAAAACATTGCCACCATGCAGTGCACACAAGTAACAATTTGTATTTGGTGTCAAATTTAATATGGTGAATGGAGGTTACTGGTCTATGTATCTTTAGGTCGTTGACTACTACTAATAAAGAAGTAAAAAATCGTGTCTGTACAGCGAAATTTTTATTTTATTTTATCTAAAATTGGTTATTAGTATTGGTTATTAAATTTTTATCTATCTGTAGAGTCAAGTGTGCGCACTGTGGTAACTACCTATATATGGGCTCACCACGCATACAATATAAATATAAGAGTCGGGAATATAAATGGACGGCTCTGAGATAATACGTTTAAAAGCCTCTACATTGAAATAATAACAACAATGGATATCTTGATAGTTTTTTTTTCTATGGACATTTAAATACCTACATTAAATCGAGATGCGCTTACACACACCCGTATGGGGTACGTACACGCATTGCTTCCTATGGTAAAAATAAACACGAAAATTAAAAAAAAAGGTTTTTTATTATAACATAACTAAGAAAATATTATTTCTTCAACAATAACTTAAACTTGCAATTAAAAAACTTGAACATTACTTAGATTCGAAGACTTTTTACATTACAAGATAACAACATTATAATACAAAATTACAATCACAATTAAAGAATTTTTGAGATTCCTAAAATGTATAATTAGTGCCGAATGTATTTGTATTTTTTAAAATTTGAGCTGCAAGTTTCTAGATTGAACTGTCAATTTAAAGCACATTTTTTATTATACTAAAAAGCCTAGATGCTGTAAAGATGGCTAGTATAATAATGATATATTAATGTGTTTGTATTAGGAACTTATGAATTATAAATTATTAATGAATGTTTAATTAACATTGTTTTGGTAATCATCAGTATAGTTATCACAAACAAAAACACCTCTCATTGGAAGTTCACTCCTCGTGCCACCAATTATTGCAATACATGCACTGAATCCATTCTTCAGTGGTGGCTCTGTACATTTTTCTTTACATAGATAGGAATAAATACATATTTGACTCTTTTTGAGCAATTTATAATAAAACAAAATATACATATTTTATCCATCCATCCATCCATCAGCCTGTTTCGTCCACTGCTGGACATAGGCCTTTCCAGGAGTTCACCACTCTTGGCGGTCCTCCTGGAAGAAATGCCCATACTCACACACGCTGGGCAGGCGGGTTGGTGAGCGCGGTGCCGAAACCCTTGCACCAGTGACGCCGCTGCCCGTCACTAGTCTGATTTATATAAGGCCCGGCAATTGGGGATGGATATACCGCCATCCGTCGGTCCCAGGCAATGGTGGGCCGCCTGGTTTTTTGCCTGAGAGCTGTCCTCTTACTCTCCCCCGAATAACTTCGGGAGGATTTCCGAGTAAGATGGTGGTACCTCCACAGTCGAGCCATATTTTATATATTTTATATACTCGATATATTTCGGCCCACGGTATGGGGTCCTCATTTTTTACATAGAGGATAAAAGTATTCTACTTTTAGAGGTCAAAGTCGTACAAGGCTTTGTTGGTCTTCCTTTATAAAACGATTTCGTCGCTCAACAGTTTATCCGATGATTCTTAAATTTCAGTGTCAGCAGTTTGGGATATCTGGTTTGTGACTAATAAGTCATCCAACATCGTATGGATATGTCGCAGCAGGCATTTGGTTAAATCAGGCGTTTGGTTAAATCAGGCAGAAGAGAGGCGGTAGTTGGTTAGAAGGTTAGGTATGACGATTCGCGTAGTGGTGTGACCGACATACGTAACCTTCGTGGTTATTTTTTTATGACCACCATTTAAACCAAAAGCCTAGTAATTTAGTTAAGTCACTGAATTTAACCAGATGCCTGCGACAGATATATTCCTGTGACTTTAAGTCCAGATTCAGCATTTAACAATATAACAAGTTATGTTCGTGATGAAAACTTTAACTTCTAGTTTATATTGGTAATATATACACACATACACTCACGACTGTCTTCATTGTCCTTCCTCGATATGTGGACAATCTGCTCAGAAATCCATATGGGGCGGCCCGGTCGAGCTTTATCTTCCAGATAAGACTTTTATTGGTAAGTCTTACCAAATTCTACGCTAGCGACGACGGTCATCTGAACATAAAATGGCGGCACGCTCGCAAATTTTCACAAGACCACATCTGCACAACTGTTCAACAAAATTTTCTGAGGAAGAAAACAACTGTAATATAGACATATTAAAAATAATTTAAGCTGAAAAATCAAAGAAACTTCAACGTACTCTGATATACGTTTCTAATTGTCCTTTGAACCGTTTTTATGCATTGTTGGTAAAATATTATATTACTTTTATTATTTACGAACAAAACTAATTTAAACGTACTACTTTTAATAACGGACAAACGCAAACACAATCATGGAACAGAAATTCCTAAAAATCGAAACGAAATAGGTGTCATTCGACACCCCTAGGATAATCGAAGCCCTCGCAGTAGCTGGCACTTATTATCGGCTCTCGATAGGGCGGGGCAGTCCGGCCCTGTATTGGTTCCTGTAATAAGTCCGGCCCTGTAATGAGACAGCTTTGATTGAGACGTTCTGAGTCATCGGGTCAGGGGCGAACTTAATCCGCCCTTGTATTTTGCGACCCTACTGGCCTAGAGGTATTTGTGTTGGTAAAATAGTTTTTTGAGCAGTTTCCTGCAGAAGCTTAAAGGGTTGAAGTATATTCAGAAATACTTGTGAGGATACTGATATGACAGATTTGTTTTGCAAAAATATACGAGTGAAAAAGTCCTGAAAGAAAAAAAAATACAACTTTGTATTAAATGAGATTACATAGGTAACACTAAAAGTTTCCGGAACTGGCCACTTACATAAACAATATTTAAAAATTTATTGCAACATTTGAAAATAGAACTCTTTGGCTGTAGAATGCAGTTTGTTTCATCTGACTGTCTTTTGTTTTTACCTTGCGGCGCCATTTAAAAAATTGTGTGTCTGCATCAACATGGATTTAACTCGGGAAAATTTTCGTAGTATGATTTTCTACGATTTTAAGTGTAATTTGACAGCTCAACAGAGCATCGCTCGGCTTGAAACAGCTTTTGGCAATGAAGCACCATGCAAGACGACTGTTTATAGCTGGTTTGCAGAATTCAAGCGTGGTCGTATCAATCTCAGTGACGAATCTCGCGATGGTCGGCCGTCCACCGCTGTGACCAACAAAAACATCGATGCTGTGCGCCGTATGATTGAAACAGACAGGCATGTGACCTACCATGAAATTCGCGCATCCTTAGAAATAGGCATGAGTCAAATACAATCAATCCTACACAAACATTTGGGTGTGAGAAAGCTGTGCTCGCGGTGGATCCCACACAACTTGACCGAGGCTCAAAAAACGGACCGCGTCACTTGGTGCAGTGCTATGCTTACCAGATTCAACGAAGGTGCGTCAAATTTGGTGTGAGACATAGTAACAGGTGACGAAACATGGATTTATTGCTACGATCCCAAAACAAAGCAGCAATCGAGCGTATGGGTCTTTCAAGATGAGCCGAAACCAACCAAAGTGGCGCGCGTGAAAAGTGCATCTAAGCGGATGATTGCTTCTTTTTTTAATAAAACTGGACACGTGGCTACTGTTGCTTTAGAGAATCGTCGTACCGTGAATAGTGACTGGTACACGACCATTTGTTTGCCGGAAGTTATTGACGAACTCCGTAAAAATAACCGTAAACGCCGTATCATCCTGCACCACGACAATGCTAGTTCTCACACGGCCAGACAGACAAACGACTTTTTGAAGACGAAAAATGTAGAACTCATGAGTCATCCTGCATACAGTCCCGACCTGGCACCTTGTGACTTTTTTCTGTTCCCAAAAATTAAGAACCAATTACGCGGTCAACGATTTTCATCACCAGAAGAGGCTGTCGAGGAGTATGAAAAACACGTTTCAGAGGTCACCACAGGGGAGTGGCACAAAAGTTTTCAAAACTGGTTTGATCGAATGAAAAAGTGCATAGACGCCAAGGGAGATTATTTTGAAAAACAATAAATTAATTTTGTACCTTTAATAGTATTTTTTCATATTCATTCCGGAAACTTATAGTGCGTCCCATACAATTTGTTCCTCATACACAACACAAAAAACTGGTTATTAATGGTTAAGTACGCGGCCGCAAAGATCTGGAACAATCTGCCTCCCCCTTTGCGCAAGTGTGTGACAGCTCACACGTTCAAGTCAAAGTTAAAAAAACATCTTTTTGACAAACAAAAGCAAGAAAGCCGTTATATTTTTTTTGTGCTCAAATATGTTATTTTTCAATAGTGGTTTATTTTTGTTTCTTGAAAGTGTAATTTGGTGTGTATTTTTATATATATTTTGATTGCTGTGTTGTAGTTCATACTGTGCATCACCTATCGAACTTTATGTTTAATCGTAGATGATACAGGATCAGCTGAAAATCAGTGCTGTGCAGATATGTTTTACCATACCCGCAGCATAAGCTGAGCTGTCTCCTTTTTGTTTAATGTATTTCTGTGTTTAATTATGTTGTGTTACTTTTATGTGTTTTTAGACCAATAAACTTTTTCTATTCTATTCTATTCTTATTCTTATGCAGATTCTTCAAACAAAGTCTAACCCTGGGTTAAAAGATATATACATCGACAACTTACAATGTATTGAACAGTAATCAACCCATCGTAACATTGTACTAAACTACATCCTATTTAGTTTCCGAACGGCATAATAGTACATTCTAGCCCTCTCCCGTTTACTCGTTATTTTCATACGTGGGACGTGCCGCCGCATCCCTAATTCAAACTACCCACTACTACACAGTGCTACCGATTCTCATAATAAAGAGGGATTATAACGAGGTTCCGTATTTACTTTAGTGTAACAAGGTAGAGGGTTCTATTCTGTGTCCACAACCAGTTTTATCTACTCCTATTCTACAATAAGGTAATTACAACATAAAAACGGTTTTGTAAGAACTAGATTGTTTGTCAGATGTTATAATGTAGGTATTTTATAACACTGCGACTCTGTGCTGTGATTGGCCTAATTTATTATAACACCGCTATATAACCAATCATCAACTAATATTTATTTTTTTGCTTTGGGATAGGCAAAGGTACTGCCATGCCACTTGAATGCTGCCACAGAACACCTTCAATAATTAGATCCTTACCTAAAATCATAGGACCAAATAAAAAAAAGAATTCCGCATTTTGTTTCTCTCATATTTCATTATTGTGAGTAAAAAAGAATGCACGCGAAAACGATATTTTTGATGGTCTTAGATAAAGTATTTGTGTCCATCAAAACGTATCTAGCCATTGGGACACTCGTTCAACCGATTACGATACGATAGGATACTCACTTGTTTTGTAGACAATTGCTTAAGCCCTCGTGTCTCAACGGCTCTCATTATGAAGACACAGTTGCTCTAAATATTATTACCTGTTCTAATGTTAAAGTAAACAATAGTACATTACTGCTAAGACCAGTAAATGAGCAATCCTGGACGAGTAAGTTAAAAGTCCGAGCCCGTAGGAGCCAGGATTGCTAATTCATGGTCGAAGCAAGTATAGTGCTTTTCTCAAAAATGCAATGAGACATATTCATGTTTTTCATGATAATGAAAATTTTGCCATACACAGAGGTAACACGGCCAGTATTTTGGGCACTCTCCCGCAGGGCAGTGTTCTGGAGGCAATCTTTTTTTTATGATTAGTGTGTATGCTGGTTTGTGTTTTTTTTTTCTTTAGTATTATTTAATTTCTGTAATTTTAAGATGTATATTATAATTTATAGTTTATTTCTAGTAAATGAATACATACGTATATCATGATAATGAGTTATAGCAAATATAATAAACTGACTAGGAAATATTAAAAGTTACTTTCTTGCTCATATTTGGGCGATTAGTCATGTTTATTGTTATTGATTTCTTCAGCAAAGCATTAGTGGAGTACAATCTACATCAGAGCCCGCTTCTGAATTCATTTTGCACAAAATACTTTCAACTATAATTTATAGCAACAAAAATTCCCGCTTTTACACAACTTTTTTTATTATTGCGAGCTGGGTAAATACCACCATGCAGCCTTCTAGCCTTCTTCATGAACAACACCATCTAGAGGAACGCTAAGAACTAAGAAAAAAAAACAACGAGAACAACCTCCTTAGTCTCTTATAAACATAGACACGGATAGTTTTAAAAAGAAAACATATGAAATATATTTTGTGAACATATGGTATGTAATGGATTTTCATACGAATTTCCTGGACAGTTATTCAGATTTCCTGGACACTTTTAATAGCGCGCCAGGATGAAGTATTTTCTGGTAGGTCTTTACAGTATGTAATGATAATATTACAATGTATTTTTGAGAAAAATGATATTTTTCTATCGAAAAGTAATGAAAAAGCTTAAAACAAATAAAAACGAGATAGTGTAAAAACCAAAACCTGATCGGCATTCGACATAAGTTTTATTGAAATAATAAAATTTTATATTTATCAAGTGAAACATTTTACATAAAAAATAAAATGAAACGAAATTCCTAATTTATTATCTTTGACAAAAGAGAGTAAGCAACTCCATTCAATTCACGCCCTACATTCTGTGAGAAAATTAAAACTTTGTCCATAAAATCATGGAAAAACGTTTTATTTTTCCGTGACAAATAAAAAGTAAAGAGATAAAGAGAAATATCATTTATGAACGCCAAGACAGCAATCTAATTTTACTCGCTACCGAAAAGTTTTTAGTCATGGAAAATATTAACTAATTCAATTTGGACAATTTTCTTAATGACATTTTACTTTCGTGAAAACAGTTTACATACTTTATTATTTAATCCTAGAAAAAAATAAATAGTAAAACCATAGAAGGTGGGACAGGGACAAATATTATGTCCTATATTCGTCCTGGTAGGATTAATCTGTAGTTTCCTTTAAATTAGTAGCTTTTTCATGACTAGAGCTCGTCTAAAGTAGATTGCTGCTGCCTCAAACGATCTCAATTCAATACCGAGTCTTCAATCTGAGTCCTTTATCGACAAGGTTTGCTTCATGTCATAAGCTTTTCAAAAGCTCTTCAAAAAACTGGAAAGCCTGATGAAACTGAGGAAAGGAATCATATAGTATATTGCTTTCATATAGTGAATTTATGACTTAATACAAAGCTTTAAGCATTATTTTTATTTATGGTTTATTTAGTTTATTTATCAACTTATTTGTTTATTGCATTATTTATATATAATATTTTTATTCCTATATTTCTATAATTTATGGAGGTTTATAGTTTTATTAAATTTTAGAATCCCAACCTAAATATTTTTTGTATTTAAAAAATCCAATCTATTATATTTAAATCCTTCCTATTTCCCGTATTATTATTTTTTTGTTAATCTTTTATTGTTTTTGTAAATATTATCTTTGACCTGTAGAAAGTACACTTTATGTATCTATTTTACAAAATAAATACTTTGTTTTTTTTTATTTTGCTCTTTTGAACATACTCGTACTGAAACTGTGTTCTATGACATTGGAAGTAATGGCGAAAAAAAAACACTGCCCCATACATAATTTAAATGCCTACTGGTCAGTAATTCAGGGAAAACTGCAAAAGAAACTCGCGAGTTTCAAAAGTCATAGAACAAAAGTTGTTTATTAAGATCAGTTAAGTTTTGTAACTCGCAAATGGTACGTTTGGTATCATAGACACTGATGTACCATTTCCAGAGGTTCGTACCAATAACTGACTTGTACCACAGAATAACTGACTCGTACCACAGCACATCTACGTCTGCACAACTGGGCCTGAGCAGTCTCATGACTCAACAGTGCCTTTGTGGCTAAGACCTATCGTTTCAGAACTTCATTGATTACAAATCCATCCAACAATACCTATACATCGGCTTCGTATTCAGTAACGATTGGTGTCGTCTTTATTGACGGCAGAAGGATAATATGCTGTATAATAATTATTGTATGATATTATTATTAACCTGTAAATTTTTGTTTGCCGATAACAATTGATTTAGGATAGACTTTCGTCACTATCGGGCCTCCTGTCTGACATATATAGGTAGGTACAGGCGCTCACATGCCAACCAATGGCAGTTTTAATACGCAGTCAAAAGTTAAAATATAATTTATGTAAAGTGCTTTCAAAAATAATTAGGAAAGAATTAACATTAATAATCTGTCACTTCCTAAGGTTCTCATAGTTCAGTAAGCGTTATGTAAGCGCGGTTTTTTTACTATTTAATTACAAAACGCCGATATTTCTCCCATATACAATGAAAAACCGGAAAAGTGCGAGTCGGAATCGCACATACTATGAATAGTTCAGGAATCGAATCTCGCAGTTTTTTCCGAACCTTTCCCGACTACGTACTTTAAATAAAGACTATATTTTTTTATGATTTGATTACAAATGTACAGTTTTCAGATATTTTCCTATACTTGTAGTATAAGACGGTATTACTTGCCAAATTTCATAGTTCTATGAAACAGAAAATACGCTATAAATTATGATTCCCTTGGGAGTGTCGAAATATATGTTTTTTGCGACATTTACGGCCGTATCTTTTTTTTGAACGTTAACTTAGAAGTTTGATTTTTTCACAACTTCAAGGGACTGTAAACTTGAGTATATGATTTTAATTTCAACTCGATACCTCCACGCGTTTCCGAGATAAAGAGTCTTGACAGACAGACGGATGGACGGACAGACAGCCAGACAGACGGACAATAAAGTGATCCTATAAGGGTACCGTTTTTTCCTTTTGAGGTACGGAACCCTAAAAAGTGAAATGTTACCCACATAAGCTTTCCTCATGGAATGTTCTATATGAAAACCGCATTGAAATCTACTTAGAAGTTATAAACGAATACACAGATTGTGAAACCTCAAATACTGAGATCACAGCAAATCTCTCCCAATATTTACATACCATCAAAAACAAAACTTGTAAAAAAAAACAAGTCTCGCAACTTAGCACTTCTACCGTAAAAAGTTATGAGATCCATGTAAATCCAAGTCGGTTAATTTATTCAGGCCCTACTTAAGGGACCTTCTGTCTTAAATTATTGCATAATTAGCTAACCTAACAACATCTTATAGTGACCATATCAATATTAAAAACCTTTCATGTTTTAAATAAATAGATTGACTCGGCCATCGCATGAAAACACAATGTATCTCACAAGTAATACATATGTATTACATTAAATTAGAGTATTTAGTGCGATTGCCAAGTCAATATATTTATTTAAAACACTGACGGGACTGAATAAATTAATCGACTTGGATTTACATGGATCTCCCAACTTTTTATGGTAGAAGAACTAAGTTGCGAGACTTGGTTTTTTTTACAAGTTTTTTTTTTTGATTGCCTCTCATTTCTTTCTGTAGATAGTCCTACTTTTTTTCCTTCGGTAACGGATCTTCTACTTACAACTGTAACTTTGTAATCCTATATATATAGAGCACTGTACTGAATTTTCAAAATATTTTAGTTTTTCCTTGATTTATACACCAAACACTAATTTTATTCAAAATTTGAAGCTTCTATGTCTGCTAGAAGTGCCTTAGAGTTTTGATGATCGGTCAGTCAGTCAGTGAGTGAGTGAGTGAGTGACAAAATTGAAAAACTTTGACTTGTTATAATTCTTAAATTGCTGGTCCAAATTAAATGAAAATTGAAATATAATGCTCGCTTGATTACTGAAATTTCAGGTTTCTAGTTTTATCCACAACGAAGTTATAGAGGGGTCGAAAATGGCCTGAACTGTTTCGAGAAAAGGATGGTACGGCCGTACCCATCCTAAATATTTTTTGTATGTATTTCCCTTATTAGTATATATATAATTATTTTTTATTCTTAAGATACATATTGTAAAGTTAATACTTGCGATTGTCGGCACTTGGTGAAACATCATCATGGTTGAAGAAAACACTTGTACTTTTTCACAAAATTAGTATATTTATATTTCCGACTAGTTTCGCCTTAAGGCGCCTAGGCACGCCACCGTTTTAGTACAAAATTTGATAACCCGTTTCTCTGTTGTTTTTCATTATAGACTAAAGGTATAGTCCTCAATAGTTTAATACAGGCATTTACAAAGTCGCTATGTGGCTGAAATGTTAAATTTTTATATATGTACAATCTGAGCCAAGAAAACAACTTTGTATGTAAATCTGTCCAGCTTAATATCTTTAAAACAAAATTAATGTTCAAAATTATGGCAAAATGGTGCCTTTTAAAATACCAGCACCAGATGATGGAGGTCATATAGTTTGGTCTATTACGAGAAACAACAGAGAAACGGATTATTAAACTTTGTACTAAAACGGTGGCGTGCCTAGGCGCCTTAACGGCATTTTCCAGGATTTAATAAATTTACCTACATATTGTAAAGATTAACTTTGACTTGTAGAAAGTATACTTTATGTATCTATTTTACAAAATAAATATTTGGATTTTGATTGATTTTGAATTTTGGCCGCTTTTTAGCTTGACTTGGCGGGGGCACTACTTACCAGATACCAAATAGCTAACAGAACCAATTAGCATGTGGGCTATGGCTAAGACAAAACTGATAGACGAAAAAAATGTATGCAACACAAGTGGATAGTAGAGCTTGACCGGTCTGCCTTAGAAAAATATTTGGTCTATTGATTTGGTAAAATGCACCCGTAATCAAGAACTCTTTTTACATTAATCGACTGATAAATATAAAACTGAAATATGTGCGTCAGAAGTGTACAAGATGGAGTCTATATCTGCCATTTTGTAAGACGAGCGTAAACACAAGTATGTTGTGGAGACAGCTAAACGAGAACGAAGGTAAATAAGGACTAACAAACAACGTTTATAAGAAGATTCTATTCGACAGCTACTCGACAAATTTCTTTGGAAAAAGTAAGTCCTCTTTATTCCTTTGTTTTCAACAGAACAATAGAGGGAACTTTTCTCCACTTTCCCGCGGGAATTGCCAACGAAATATTCCAATACGATTCTAGTTTCAAGCTATTTAGTGAAAACATGAATTAGCAATATATCGTATAGAACTAGTAGTTAGTATATAGTAAAACTGAAGACGATATAAAAGATTATTAAAAACCCTGATTCAAAGCAAATAGCGTCATACTTTAATACATTCTTTAACTTTTTATGCGTGTATTTTGACAGAGCTGTATTCTTTATATTTTTGGCTGTATTCTTTACTATAATATAAGGGAATTTTGTGTGTATTCATTTTGTAATTAAATTAAATTTTAAGATTCTATTCATAATGAATAGTAATAAAAGATTACAATAATTTTCGTTTCGTTGGCTTAAAATCATCTTAAAATCTCAGATGTTATCTCTAGGTACTATTTATCCTCTATGTTTTTATCTTCGGTGTTGTTGATTGCACTCTGTAGAAAAAGCGTTTTATGGGTGATATTATTTATCTGGTGCAATTTTGTTGGCACCCGCTGAACAAAGTTGTTACATTACATTAATAGTTCAGTGTCTTTAGAAAACTTATTTTCGGAATTATAGAAATGATAGCCAAAGCGGTTTATCCGGATTCAGGATCTCAGAGGATAGAGCTCTCTGCGCTTATCCCTTTGGGAGGTGTATGTAGGTAAAATATCTAAGTATTATCGAATCCATCCATCCATCAGCCTGTTTCGTCCACTGCTGGACATAGGCCTTTCCAGGATTTCGCCACTCTTGGCGGTCCTCCTGGAAGAAATGCCCATACTCACACACGCTGGGCAGGCGGGTTGTTGAGCGCAGTGCCGAAACCCTTGCACCAGTGACGCCGTTGCACGTCACTAGTCTGTTTTTTATAAGGCTTGGCAATTGAGGATGGATAAACCGCCATCCATCGGTCCCAGGCAATGGTGGGCCGCCTGGTTTTGCCTGAGACCTGTTCTCTTACTCTCTCCTGAATAACTTCAGGAGGATTTGCGAGTAAGATGGTGGTACCTCCACAGTCGAATATGTTGTTCTAAACTTTATATAAAACTAGACTTTGCCCGCGGGTCCGTTCGCGTTTATTCAATCTGTGCCCCGTTTTCGGCTTGGGCGTTATTTTATCCACACTCCTTATATGTTAACCAGGGTCACTATTATAGTAATAAAAAATACATACATATCGCACGATACTAATACATAACACATTCCATTTCAAATTTTGAAAAAGTTATTTTAGACACGGCTTTTTTACTATTTTATTATCAGTAATAGATGACGAATAATTTTCCCGGGTTGGAGTCCCAGTTCAGAGCTCCTCACATCCAGATTTACTTTTCTTCTGCTTTACTATACCGCAACGATATAATGTTAATATAACGCTGAGTTTCAACCATACAAATAAGAATGTGACATTTCACGACATGTTTGCGACATCTGTAAACCATAACCCTGAGCTTACATGATAATCACCTAAGCTCCGAAAAATGTGCAACAGTAACCTTTACAGTTTAATATGAGACTCCAAAGCCCATACACTCCCATACATCATTCCACTTCACACCCTACACTCCTAGTCAATAGTGAGGGAGTTTAAACTTTTAACTGTATGTATGAATAAGACAGAAATACATTATTCACTATTTGCTGATCTCCCCTTCTATGAAATAATGCAATTGTGCGAGTCGTGTTAGGTTTTTTGTTACGGAACCCCGCGGCGCGTTTGACTGGCGACCCCTAAATTTCTTGATAACTTCATTGCGAATGCTTCAAGTTGGGATGGATGCCAGCAGAATGGAGCATGACTTGCAGAATTAACACGACTTTTATATTTGACAACTGGAAGAATCTTATTTTATTGCAACAGAGGACATTTTCGACCGGTTTAAGTAATATTCATATGGTCAGCTGTCTTCCAGACAAAATGGTAGTCTTCAATAGACGGTCGACCAAAAAGAACCTTGGAGGTTAGGGATAGAGGTGGTTTTTGATTAGTTAATAGACTGCAAGTAGTGTGTGCAATTGTGCAAACCGAAATACTTTTTAAATGGAGTCCGACAAGACACTGGATTTATTATGTTGAATTGAAAAGTTCGCAGTTGTAAAGTTAGAATTGCATTTCACTGTATAAATCGCTGTAGCATGTTGAAGCCGACGTTTGTGGGCAAATAAACTGTACCTTTACTTTAGTAACTTCACGGGTTTTTGAAAAAAATACTGTTAGCTAACCGCTA
The DNA here is from genome assembly GCA_910592155.1 of Ypsolopha scabrella. NCBI lineage: Eukaryota > Metazoa > Arthropoda > Insecta > Lepidoptera > Ypsolophidae > Ypsolopha > Ypsolopha scabrella. The sequence continues at coordinate 24,595,253 of OU342963.1, forward strand.
GGAGTGTCTGTCTGTAACGCATAATGGATAATCCTAATCATCATACATAATTACAAAATTAGTATATTTTATATGAGAAAAAATTGCTATTTTGCATTTTTTCTTTCCATAACATAAATACGAACCGCTTGCACACGAAAATTCTACTCACTTTGAGTAGTGATCTGCTGTCTGTCATTTTGTAGAATTAAATCTGACAAAGCACAAATTAATAAGCTTTCACTTATATCTCTATTCAACTAATTCATTAAGAATGGACACTTGTTGATGGCTACATGAGTTGGAACCAGAGCCCCCCCCCCCCCCCCCCCGCCAGCTAGAAATTCTAGTTACGCCAATGTTCATCTTCAATAATAAATTAAGAATGGTGTGAGGTGCAATGCGACTAAGGAGTAGAGTAGTGATAAACGAGCGTCGCGCATGCGTCGTATACGTCGTCATACTTATTAACACTTGCCGATTTATCCATCGCGAGAAGACACAAATTACGCGTATTAACATTATATAATTGCGGTATAAAAACCGCAATAGGTGGTAGAGCTGATGCCGGGCTTGACTGTGGAGGTACCACCATCTTACTCGCAAATCCTCCCGAAGTTATTCGGGGGAGAGTAAGATAACAGCTCTCAGGCAAAACCAGGCGGCCCACCATTGCCTGGGAGCGATGAATGGCGGTATATCCATCCACAATTGCCGGGCCTTATATGAAACAGACTGGTGACGGGCAGCGGCGTCACTGCTGCCCATCGTGTGTGAGTATGGGCATTTCTTCCAGGAGGACCGCCAAGAGTGGCGAAATCCTGGAAAGGCCTATGTCCAGCAGTGGACGAAACAGGCTGATGGATGGATGGATGGTATAAAAACGCACATCAAGAGCAATCAAATATTCTATTAGATAAATATTATGTCCTTTACAAGTAAATGTTTGCAATTTGCATTCTTCATCGACTTGGCTCTGTATAGCATGACACAGTCCCTTGATCCATTGTAATGCACATATGGATGCAGGTCGGATGCACCGACACCTCTCCCCTCCTTCCCCTCACCCCTGAACTCCCAGGGGTCTAATTTTCCTAACCTCGGCCTTCGGGGATTTTGGCCGACTATCAAAATGGGATTCTGTTTGAGAATATTTTGAATGTGACATAGGAATAGTTGGGAACTGAATGGGAGTTAAAGAAACAATTTCTAAGATAATGTCTAGTCACTTTTACATTCCTTTTGGGCTTTTATTTTCACTAAATAAATGCCAGATAGAATCTTTAACCAGTTTCTTCACCCGATTTGTACTGTGATTCAATAACTCAAGCGATTGAAAAGAAAACCTCATTCAATTTGTATGAGTAGTTTCCAAGTTATAAGGGTACAAAATACGAGGCACATTCATATATTAACTTAAAATAACCAAATAACATGAATAAACCAACATGGAAAGTTGTACTGATCTAGTTTTCTCACTTGACATTATTAATAATTAACTTTGTACGAAATAGACGAGTTATAATAATGTTTTTCATCTCTGTCTTCGTGTTTTGAATTAATCACTAGATTTTATTTTTATTTTATTTTGTTCCTAAATGTAAATTTATTTTTTATTATTTTATAAATGTACGTACATATTAATTTAGTTTCTAAGTATACATAAAATTCAAATGCAATGTACATATCTACTATATTGTTTAATCAATAAATGGGATGAAAAAATGAAAGTGAATAACAAAATGCAAATGTTCTCGAATTGAACATTTCGACTTTTTTTTAAATAAATAAAACCAAACAGCTCCATATAAATACACAAATAAATATTCCTGGCTACCTATAAAAGAAATGAAACTCAGAAACGCGTTAATCTCGAACATAGATGTTCTCAGTGAATTGGATACTCTCCCCATAGACCCGGGTTCGATTCCCGGCTAAGAACGACACCCGGGGGCGCCCATATTTCAAGTGCAGGATTAAAACGACTACACTAAAGTGCGAATACGTAATGTCTGTCCGTGACAGCTGATCGCCTTTAATCTAACTGGGCCTTAAATTTAAGGGCTCTTTATTGCTTTGGACGGATCTTTCTAATCTAGCACACACTCGACCCTTCAATGCGAGAACGATTAAGGCGGCTGCTCCGGGTCTCGTTCCCAAACGCATGACTTAAGATTGTTTTTCTTATTTTTGAATAATGTGGCTTATGGCAATGCGCGACAATAGTTTAATGTAAATAAAGCTTTTATGGCAAAGTTGCGTTATTTTAATAGAAAACATTTGCTATTAAGGTGGTTGTTCCGGATCTCGTTCACAAACTTGCTTTTGTTTTTCTATTTTTTTTTAAGTATTGATAAAATGTGTTTAATGACAATACGCGACAATTGTTTAATGTAAATTAGGCTGTTCTAGCATCCTAGTTCGAGATCTGGAGCAACCACCTTAAACAAGAGCAAATTATTATATTAAAATAATTATGCCAGTAAAGTAAAAATGACCGAAATAGAACAGCTTGTATCTAGGTAAATTGATGAATGTGGAAGAAGCGAAAGAGGTGTGTTAGGATTGTAGCAGATGGAAATCTGTAGTATCTGCCTACCCCTTTAAAATAAATATACGTGTATGCAGAAAAAAAACATGGATAATCAATAAAAAAAATATAATATTCATATCGTCACGTCAAGAAATGTTTATGTCTGGGCAACTTTGTAGTCGATTCAGTTTTTTTTAATGTTTTATTTGGTGTAATACATTTTCATTTAATTATTAGGCTTCGATATGCACGCGACGATAAGGCGGCACTTCCGTGTCTGTTTACTTATTAAAAAATATATGTCACAGAAGTAAATAACTATTTTTACTCATGCATAGTTCCCCTCATTCCCACGCAAACTATAAACACGTGTTTTCTTAGCCCTAATCACAATTTTTATGTCAAAAATGTTTTACAGAAGCTATAAACTACGCGTAATTATGCTCACACGCACAAAAGTGTTTGGTTTTTAATAAAATTTACTTATTTAAGAACTGAACGGAGTTAAGTTTCCAGCCCTCTTGAACGTCTTTATCGATTACTAGCTTTTACCCGCGGTTTCGTTCGCGTGGAAGTCCCTTTTAAACTGTGTCTTTTGTTTGGGCGTACGATAAAAATGTAGATCGAATATTTGAGTATTATTGATAGTTTTCAGCTTGGCACTTATTTTATCAAAAACCCTTTTAATACAAATTATAACCTACTAGCATTTGCCCGCGGCTTCACCCGCCTTCATTCAATCTTTGCCCTGTTTTCGGCTTGAGCGTTATTTTATGAACATTCTTTATAGCCTATGTATTGACCAGGGTCAATACGATGATAATAAAAAACTGCATCCAAATCCATTGAGTGGTTCTCGAGTATAAAGTGTTTATTCTATCATTGCCCCGTTTTCGGCTTGGGCGTTGTTTTATGAATACCCTTATAGCTTATGTGTTGATCAGGGTCACTATGATGATACATAGGTAACACTAAAAGTTTCCGGAACTGGCCACTTACATAAACAATATTTAAAAATTTATTGCAACATTTGAAAATAGAACTCTTTGGCTGTAGAATGCAGTTTGTTTCATCTGACTGTCTTTTGTTTTTACCTTGTGGCGCCATTTAAAAAATTGTGTGTCTGCATCAACATGGATTTAACTCGGGAAAATTTTCGTAGTATGATTTTCTACGATTTTAAGTGTAATTTGACAGCTCAACAGAGCATCGCTCGGCTTGAAACAGCTTTTGGCAATGAAGCACCATGCAAGACGACTGTTCATAGCTGGTTTGCAGAATTCAAGCGTGGTCGTATCAATCTCAGTGACGAATCTCGCGATGGTCGGCCGTCCACCGCTGTGACCAACAAAAACATCGATGCTGTGCGCCGTATGATTGAAACAGACAGGCATGTGACCTACCATGAAATTCGCGCATCCTTAGAAATAGGCATGAGTCAAATACAATCAATCCTACACAAACATTTGGGTGTGAGAAAGCTGTGCTCGCGGTGGATCCCACACAACTTGACCGAGGCTCAAAAAACGGACCGCGTCACTTGGTGCAGTGCCATGCTTACCAGATTCAACGAAGGTGCGTCAAATTTGGTGTGGGACATAGTAATAGGTGACGAAACATGGATTTATTGCTACGATCCCAAAACAAAGCAGCAATCGAGCGTATGGGTCTTTCAAGATGAGCCGAAACCAACCAAAGTGGCGCGCGTGAAAAGTGCATCTAAGCGGATGATTGCTTCTTTTTTTAATAAAACTGGACACGTGGCTACTGTTGCTTTAGAGAATCGTCGTACCATGAATAGTGACTGGTACACGACCATTTGTTTGCCGGAAGTTATTGACGAACTCCGTAAAAATAACCGTAAACGCCGTATCATCCTGCACCACGACAATGCTAGTTCTCACACGGCCAGACAGACAAACGACTTTTTGAAGACGAAAAATGTAGAACTCATGAGTCATCCTGCATACAGTCCCGACCTGGCACCTTGTGACTTTTTTCTGTTCCCAAAAATTAAGAACCAATTACGCGGTCAACGATTTTCATCACCAGAAGAGGCTGTCGAGGAGTATGAAAAACACGTTTCAGAGGTCACCACAGGGGAGTGGCACAAAAGTTTTCAAAACTGGTTTGATCGAATGAAAAAGTGCATAGACGCCAAGGGAGATTATTTTGAAAAACAATAAATTAATTTTGTGCCTTTAATAGTATTTTTTCATATTCATTCCGGAAACTTATAGTGCGTCCCACGTAATAAAACAAAAAACCACTTACAAATCCATTGAGTGGTCCCCGAGTTAAAATAGTTTTATCAATCTTTGCCCCGTTTTCGGCCTGGGCGTTATTTTATGAATACCCTTTATAGCCTATACCCTTCATCAAAATCGGTTCAGGCGTTTTGACGTGAAAATGGAACATACAAACAAACTAAAGATTTTCGCATTTATAATATTACTAGCTTTTGCCCGCTTTCTTCATTCGGTTTAACGACATGCTTTTTTCGAGATAAAAAGTAGCCTATGTGTTAAGTTAGGGTATAAGCTATATCCATTCTAAATGTCATCCAAATCTGTCTAGCCGTTTCAGCGTGAAAGAGTAACAAACATACACACACACAAACATGAACTTTCGCATTTATAATATTAGTGTGAAGTGTGATATATAGTAGGGAATTAATTAAGGATAGGGATACATGACTAGGATACAGTGATAAAAAAGAAAACCAATTATGAAAAAAATACAAAAAAAAATAAATTCACAAAATTGTAGTTTTGGTCTCAGTGCTATACTAATAATATAACCCACTTCAATTAACATTTTGCAAAAAATATTAAATATACAGACACGATGTACACAATGACTTTTTTACTACTATAGATAGACACAGATTGTCTGCAATTGGTGTTAAGTATTTATTGACACATAATCATAACGTGCTGGGTTCATTGGGATTCCGTAGCAAAATATATATGTACCTATTTAGAACATAAAAATATAACGGAATTTTGTAGAGTGACCGATTTGAATTAAACAACTTGCAAACATTGTTTGCAACTATTTTTGCTACGCTGTTGTGCGGCGTAGGCCTGCTGCTACGACATATTGTTAATGTATGTATGTATTTAAGACGACGTAAGTAGTATATAATTTGGTCAAGTGCGAGTCAGACTCGCGCACAAAGGGTTCTGTACCTTAAGGAATCATAAACAGAGGTAACAACAATATAGATGCCATAGCAACATCAAGGCGCCAAAAATGCCACTAAAAAGATGGCGCCTGTCAATTTATAGATATTTTTTAATCAATGCAAAACAGCGTTATCCTTTTTCTAGGATCAAGATTCACCGCACTATTCGGACACGTACTTTTCCAGATAAGTTTATCTCTTTCGCTATGCGATGGACCTACTGCGCGTGGCGTAGGCCTGCTGCTACGATATAGTATTTACGAGGTATTTAAGTTCATAGGTTCATGTCCCCGACGCATATATGCAATCAGACTATGACGTAGCGAGTATGGAAAGCACATAAACTATGGAGTCGTAGTTCTAATACGGCGTAGCAAGAAGAGGACGCAAAATGTCTCTTATTGGAAAAAGGTTAAAGGTGAGGCATCGAGTTTTTAACGGTCTCTTTAATGGAAAAAACACGCAGTGCCGAGAGTACCGAAACAGGGCGAATTAGTTAATTATTTATATATAAAAAATGTCTAGTCAAATTTCCAATTACAAAGATCAAGATATTGTTAAAAGCCATAAGTATATTATAATAAAATATGCTTTTGTTCTAAACATGATCCTTAGTCGTAAAACTATGATAAAGCATGTGTTTGAAGACCCCACATCAATAATTATTTCTATCGAGTGAAACATTTTTAATCGCGTTTTTGTACTACTGAAATCTAGAAAAATCTTGTTCAAATTTATCAAATAATACTAGTTTTTACATAAAATAGTAAAAAAACTGCAAAAAGTGCCAATACTTCGCGGTTAATTAGAATATTCAGATACAGAATAGTGAATCAACCTGTATACGTGTCAAATGGAGAAGTCTTGTTACAGTCTATCAAAAAAGTGTTAAAATGAATATTGAAGAAACTATTTTTCTTTCGCCTGGTTACACCAAACAAATTAGCACAAAGTCGGTTAAATCGAGCTAACCGCGTTGTTATTTCATAAATATATTACCTAAATTATACTACTTGAACGTTTAAAGTCCAAAAAAGTTCATGAAAGTTTCATTTTCATTTCAACACTTTTTTGACAGACTATACACGGGAACCATTATCTTCATCCCAGATTCGAACTTGACCAACATTTGTCGTCACAACTAATTCAGTCGCGTGGCGGTGAATGCTGCAATTAGTGATAGTTTATTGTTTACTTTAATCGTTTTGACAGATTCTAAAGTAGGTTTGACAGCTTCAACCAGCAACATTGTTCGTTAATAACAATAATGAAGGATAACAGTGTGTTAGTACAAGTTTAGTTTCAATTAAATTAAAAAATTAATCAATAATAAGTAACTTGGGGATTATTTTATTAAATTTAAGTAGCCTAATTTAATTTTTTTAACGTTGTTCCTGTATTATATTTATTTTTTATCATATGGACTTGTAAAACGTGTATTTTAGTACCCATTTTACAGACTAAACTACATGAATTTTAATTTTATGTTTGCTTAGTGTAGTAGAGGTTCTATGAAACTTAAGACAAATATTATTTTTATATCGGTTACAAACAAATTTACAAAACAAGAATAATATACTATTCTTTTAATCTTCATTTATTTGAAAGTGCATACAGACGCCAAGGGTAGGTTAAGTGGTAGAGCTAATGCCGGGCTGTGGAGGTACCACCATCTTACTCACAAATCCTCCTGAAGTTATTCGGGAGAGAGTAAGAGAACAGCTCTCAGGCAAAACCAGGCGGCCCGCCATTGCCTGGGACCGATAGATGGCGGTATATCCATCCCCAATTGCCGGGCCTTATATAAATCAGACTGGTGACGGGCAGCGGCGTCACTGGTGCAAGGGTTTCGGCACCGCGCTCTCCAACCCGCCTGCCCAGCGTGTGTGAGTATGTATGTATTTCTTCCAGGTGGACCGCCATGAGTGGCGAAATCCTGGAAAGGCCTATGTCCAGCAGTGGACGAAACAGGCTGATGGATGGATGGATGGATAGTCGCCAAAAGTTCAGGCTTTATATAGTTCAATTCTTATACGATTTTAACCCTTATGACAACGTCAGAAGAACTGCCTTCAGGTTGGTCGATGTGCGGACAGTTGTATGTATGTACCTATGTATATCAATCAACGATGAGTATTCCCACAAACAAAAATGCCTATTACCATCTCTCTCCTTTGTATACTATTGTATGTTAAAAAGAAAAGGACATCACAGTCAAATAACTCATTGTTAAAAAGCAATCGACCCATTCTCTCACGTCAATTTCAGTTCCATGTCAAAACGGAACCATAACATAATAGATATCCGTTCTTTACTGACGGCAGTCAAAGGGTACAGTAAAATACAGTTGTTTCCGAAACTGATGATTTATGTGTTTATCTTCACGCAGGAATTGTTATTTAATGTATACTTACTTTGTAACTACATAAAATATCTATAAAGATGAAATTTGGTTTGTATGACTGTTTCTTGTATAATTCAGTCAAATGAAACCGGGAATAGTTTGACCCTGGCCGAAAGATTTCTGTTTGCCCATGTAAATCGTTCAATTATTCAGATTTCTATGGTACACATGAACAAAATACACGCGGGCAAAGTAGCAAAAAGCTAGTAAGTTAAAGTAGCAACTTGGAAAACACAAAACAAACAATAAATGAAAAGCTAACTCCGAGGAAGGGTTCCAAACATACATACAAGTTGTAAACGAGAACAGCAAAATATAAAAGAAAACATTGGATTTGTGTTGAAGTTTGGGAGATAGAAGTAAGACTTTGTTACGGGCCCTGATAGTTCCGTACCGTTATCACATCAAATAAGTTAACACTTGAATAATTTGAATTTAGGTTTATACCTATCATTACGTACCAAATGTTCATGGAATTTGAATTAAATAACTTTTGGATTTACTTCTTTACTGGCCTTTGCCCGCAGCTCCGCCCGCGCGTTTGTTCAATCTCTGCCCCGTTTTCGGCTGGGGCGTTATTTTATCAACACCTCTTATTGCCTATATGTTGACCAGAGTAACTACGATAATAATAAAGAAAACCACATCCAAAATCCGTTCGGTGTCGTTAAAACGAAACATACTGGCAGACAAAATTCTAATAATATTAGTTTCGGCTTCAGTACAATATTAATAACCCATTTCATTTAAAATTTTGAATATTATTCCATGTACAGACACGAGTTTTTTACTACTTTAATATTGGTATCGTATTATTATACAGGAATGTGATATCTGTTTCGTACAAAATTTCAATATTTTCACCGGAAAATAGTACTCTATAGATGTAGGTTTTGATAATCAGTCAATGTCAATGTAAGGATTTTAGTGTGAAAATACCTGAATTACCTCAACGCCCATAAATTCGTTTAGAAAAATCTGAAATCTCTTGCACAAAAAAACGTTAGGTCTTTTAATTAATATAGACAGTAAGCTTACGCTTGGCTTATGCGCCGATGAAAATATAAAGATAAGCGCTCGCCCAGAAATTGGAAGAGTGAAAGCAAGCTCGCAAAATTTACGGAAGTGTCTGTAACGGACGCATGGCAACTGCATAAAACCACTCTTCTGGTATAAAAATCGACTTAGTCGCCAGTATGAATTTAGCTGAATCATTCAAAAGTCACCCTAAAATCCCCATTTAAATGAGACGAGTAAATAGCTGGGATTGCATTGAATTTGGAAATACAAAGTTATAATTATAATACAATACACCCAAGCATCCCCTGGACTAGACGTATACTACCTGTCAATTGTTGTTTATTTAAAGCCTACTTATTGAACTGTACTGAATAGAAAAAGCCCCCGGACAAATAAATCTTTCCAACTATTACAAAATACAGACCTGCTTACAAATCCCAGGAGCGAACGCGGAATCAGCGGACACCCCTTCATTCCGAGGAGATAATCTGCAAAATATGACAGGGTCTGAACCTCAGATATCACTATCTCAACCTCATTTCAACCTTTGTGTCCAGCATATTAAGAACTATATTGCCGTGCTCTTTCGATATCAGTCCTCACGGACCCGACTAGTCCCGACAAATAGCAGGATTATGCTAAACCTACTGTTGCAGTTACCGAGAATCCTGAAATAGAATATAATTTTATTTCATACTCAGCTTTATTGCAGTTTAAAAGGGATCTGAAAATGGAACAGATAAAACTGAAATACGCCGTAAGTTACGCTGAAGGGAACTGACATCGTGACCCAAAAGCTTTAGTAGGGTTTCTTAGATTATATTTGGCCTTTGTCTATTGCTGTAGGAGATAACTTCTTGAGAATGTGCTTATTGTCGCCGGCGGCGCACTTAAAATTGAGCTCTATTTCTAACAATAATAAAGTTAAAATACCTTGGTAACATTATTAGAGCGCATTACAAATTAGAAATTTAATGAGAAATATAAATTCGTAAGATAAATTGGTTGGAACTCGCCACCTGTGAGGTGTGAGAGATAAGTTCGTATCTGAACCAACCATTTACTTATTTTGCTCAAAACATTATTATCTCACGCTTAGTAACGTAATAATAATAGTTTCCACTGTTCCTAAAACAATAGTAGGCAAGATCGTGGCTAAAATCTAAGAAACAAATAAGTATACATATGCATGTTTCACGGACGACGCTCTCTCTAAACTCGTCCGTATGTCGGTGCGTTAGGGTTCACGCATTTTTGTTTGGAACTCAATTATTTCCTAAACTAAGAGTGTCCGCGGGTAAGACTTTTGGGAAAAGTGGTTCAATAGGGTCGGTAGAATATGTGGTTTCATTTAATGGTCGCACTCCATTTACACCGAGTATTTTAGTCACAAATTCCCTTAACATAAAATTCCGATACCTACATTTTCTTATCCTCTCCTATCGGTAACATCAGAAGTAACAAAACTGAAACTGGAGACAACAAAATGTAGATATTATCGGAAACTGTAATGTCTCCGAAGACACATTTACAGGTTGCGGAGATAAACAAACTCAACAGCCGAGAACACGTCGATTCTACACCTTAAATCTATGCGTGAGAGTCTATTTTAGTTTAAGAAGTTGGTGAGTAGAGTTGGTGGTTGGGACGCAATGGTGCAGTGGTGACAGACACATGGACCGCCAACGGCGCGGCGCCGGGTTCGACGCTGTATTTATTACTTCCACACTCAAAGTGTCACGGTGTCAGGAAGTATCGTGATCATTCACTAAACACTACATAAATGAGTGTTGGAACATGAAGTGAATTGAGATCTATAAGTCTTACGTGCTTGTATTATGCGTTATATCGATTTTGTCTTTTTCACTGGCTTCTGTTTAGTCCAAACAACGAAGAGATTAAACTTTTCAAGTACATAATTTAGTTGTTATATTCAGTATTATTTCTCAACTACAATTTTTATCCTTGAAGATACTACAAATGTCCCCCGATGTGGGAATTGATATCAGGATCTCCATAATACATACTTCTACTGAACTATGTTTACCTGCCAGTCTAGCATAGCAAACCATATCGATCGAGCTCGATAGCGCTTGACTGTCTCACTGTGTTGATCTACATAAAGAAGGACAGACAGTGTATATCGAGCTGTCAAAGCTCGATATGGTCTATTATACTAGGCACTCTATTAAAAGTTTTGATGTTTCTTTTATGTGTACCAGTCTCTGCGTACACCACACACAATCATATATAAAAGTGAAATTTATTTATGCAGCGAAATTCATACTGGAAACTTGGCGAGTGATCATAATAACAAATTGGTAACACTTTCTGCCAATTTCGCAAAATAAAATGTTGTCCTTTCATAGTAATTGATTCGAGGCTTATCTTAGAAACAGGAAAAAAGTTTTTTTCGATAAAAAGGTCATGCACCTTGATAACGACTACTTACCAAGTCTTCAGTATGAATTTGGCTGCATAATTAAATTTCACCTTATATTTGATGTCTATGCATACATTACCAGCCAAATCGCACCTAATAATAAACTAGAGATACTTGAGAATAATTATAAAAATAAGAAGTATTTTTTCATCACTAATGCTCTGAAGGTAAGTCGTATAACTCGAAAAGCGGGAGGTAAACTCGATTTACCAACCCAGGGTGGGGAGAAAATTTGAAAATCAAACGAGTGTCCCTTACAGTCACTAACTATGTGGTAAATCACTCGTCTCGCTAAATGACAATGGAAAATATTTTTTCTGCCTATTTCTTTTTTATTTTGTTATTCTGTATTTTATTTATTTAATATTATAGAAAAATGTGACTTGCTGTAATGGGAGAGTGTATTGTGTATATAGAAAAGAATAGTAACGATATTTTATTGATCTAACGTCATAAATTTTTTCATACAAAAAAATGGGCGTATAAATTTGAATTGATTTAGTTGTTTGAAACCGTCCCGTAGTAACTTAGCTGTTGCCGCATCGCCATTTCATTTCGCAACTCAATGAAGCCACCCCGTACTGTTGCCATATTTATCAAACAAATGCCGCCCCGGTCCGCGCCGGCAGCTCGTCATTCATTCATCAAAGCGCAAGCCGACGACGGCCTACCCCCCTCCCGCCTGCACTACCCCGTTCGTCGCACGCGCTTGTGTTTGTGCCTCAGTTCGCTGTTATCAGTTCGCGCATCCGTGCAGCTTCATACATTTGTCACAGATTTCTACGGGAAAAACCGCGCGTTGAAATTGAAAAAAACCCAGCATTTCATTTCGCAAAACGTCAATGAAGCTATTCATGCAAACTTACAAACAATACCGCGCGTCGGCATCGTTCGTCAAAGCGAGGCCGAAGACTCCCCTGCCCCACCCGCACCCCGTTCGTCGCACGCGCTTGCTTTTGTTTTTGTGTGCCCCACCCGCCCCAGTTTGTTGTTATCAGTGGTCAGCGAGGTGTGAATTGCGCGCGCATTCGTTAAAAATGCCTCCCAGACGACGATATTCAAATCAAGAATATGTTGAAATGGTATGGTGCGATCGCGAGTGCAATAACATAACCACGCATGCAGCGAACTTATGCCAGCAGGGGTTTGGTGTGCGAATAAGTTCTCATACCATTCTGGACGCCGTGTACACGGCCCCTTTGACCCGCCTCCGGTTGACGCAGAGAAGAGGAAGTGTTGGACTTCTTCCGACGTCATCCTCTTGCGAGCACCAGAGACGGGGCTAGAGTCTTCAACGTGAGCGACAACTACGTGTGGCAACTTCTAAATCGGGAAGGGCTATACCCTTACCACTTTACGAGAGTACAAAAATTGCAGCCACAGGACTACGCGGCTCGCCTCGCGTTCTGTCATTTGATTCGAGAAGAACGCCGCAACATTCTGTGGACTGACGAGTCACAGCAAAAACATAGCGATTCTTACACTAACTTGACTGTCCGTAGCCTGTTTTAAGTGTGATGGGGAGTTAAGCATCTTATTACGTCAGTTTTTTTATCTGCAGTAAGCTTGGTGGAATTCAGTAACGGGTAAGTAAGTGCAATTTTTAGCTTTTGCCTGCGTATTATTGTGTAACTAATAGATTCAGATAGTTACGTTACGAACTGGTCAGCTGATTTCAGAGTTCATTGACAGAACAGTTAGAAAGAGATAGCAATTGTTTTCATTGACGAAACTACACTACGCGCGTAGTTTGTGAACCACGTTATGCAGAATAAAGCAAATTTTAATTTCACTACTTTATCTTCTCAAATTGATTTAACGATTCCGGGGTACGAAATTTATGCATTATTGTAATCTATAAACATAATAGTATCTCCTATTTCATCCGTGGCAGGTATTACAATTACACCTTATATAGGTAAACATGCTAAATAAAATGTTAAAAAGACGTTTAAGAGTTAACACAGCAATTAAATTCGTTTTATTTTTAAAACAATCACACTGGCCAGTAAGAAACAAAAAAATGCCGTGTAAAATGGCGGCAGTAAATTTATCTTGTTGAAAACGTATTAACGACATATTTCATTGATTACACGTCAAATAAATTTTTATATCCTGCAAAATGTGTTATTATATTAGTTATTTTATTATAGATAGACCCTTGATAATGGTGTGAAGCCGAAACCGGTTGGGATAAATATAATAACTGTGAAACAAGTACAGGTTCAGTTAATCATCATGTTATAATTTTGTAAGTTTTTTTATTTATGTGAGGAAATATCCCTTGTATAACAATCTACTATTGTTCGATATATTTCGGCTCACGGTATGAAGCCGTCGTCAGTCGAATACCATTTTGAGTTGTATAAATATATAAATAAGTTACAGTGACATTTTGAATGAGTTATTGTTTATGGAATTATGGTGCTATAGGTATACCAGAATCCCATGGCAAAAAAATATATGAAACAATAGAGAATTCTCATATGAATTACCGCAGACCCTGGTATACCTATAATGATGTTGTACACTGCTCTTCGCATAATATGGCGGTGGATTGGGTCTGTCTGTCGGTGTCGGGTCATGTCTGTCAGTGCTGTCTGTTGAGTCCAGGTCCATAATGAGCACCAAGTGACCAGATATATGATGACTCCCAGGTTCTAATAAACTGGTACATAATTTAGATCTACGGTACACTTTTCTGTCTTTTCTCGGCCTCTTACAAATTTAGCTTGGTTCAGCACAATGTTTTTTGACAGATTTCGAACTATTGGTCAGATCTGAATATAGGTAAGTAAATTTTTTCTCCTAGCCTTGCCATACCAGAATCGTAAAGTCTGAAAAGAAAGATAGAAAGAAAGAAAATATTCATTAGTGTACATGGGTCGTTATAAATGTACAAGAAAAACACCCTATTCAGGTAGTATTTTTGCATACAAATACATAAAGTTAATAAATTATTGTGTTTCCCATAAATTATTTACAATTTGACAATTAAATACACAAGAATTATTACTTAATACGTGGGACGCACTATAAGTTTCCGGAATGAATATGAAAAAATACTATTAAAGGTACAAAATTAATTTATTGTTTTTCAAAATAATCTCCCTTGGCGTCTATGCACTTTTTCATTCGATCAAACCAGTTTTGAAAACTTCTGTGCCACTCCCCTGTGGTGACCTCTGAAACGTGTTTTTCATACTCCTCGACAGCTTCTTCTGGTGATGAAAATCGTTGACCGCGTAAATGGTTCTTAATTTTTGGGAACAGAAAAAAGTCACAAGGTGCCAGGTCGGGACTGTATGCAGGATGACTCATGAGTTCTACATTTTTCGTCTTCAAAAAGTCGTTTGTCTGTCTGGCCGTGTGAGAACTAGCATTGTCGTGGTGCAGGATGTTAAGGCGTTTACGGTTATTTTTACGGAGTTCGTCAATAACTTCCGGCAAACAAATGGTCGTGTACCAGTCACTATTCACGGTACGACGATTCTCTAAAGCAACAGTAGCCACGTGTCCAGTTTTATTAAAAAAAGAAGCAATCATCCGCTTAGATGCACTTTTCACGCGCGCCACTTTGGTTGGTTTCGGCTCATCTTGAAAGACCCATACGCTCGATTGCTGCTTTGTTTTGGGATCGTAGCAATAAATCCATGTTTCGTCACCTGTTACTATGTCTCACACCAAATTTGACGCACCTTCGTTGAATCTGGTAAGCATGGCACTGCACCAAGTGACGCGGTCCGTTTTTTGAGCCTCGGTCAAGTTGTGTGGGATCCACCGCGAGCACAGCTTTCTCACACGCAAATGTTTGTGTAGGATTGATTGTATTTGACTCATGCCTATTTCTAAGGATGCGCGAATTTCATGGTAGGGCACATACCTGTCTGTTTCAATCATACGGCGCACAGCATCGATGTTTTTGTTGGTCACAGCGGTGGACGGCCGACCATCGCGAGATTCGTCACTGAGATTGATACGACCACGCTTGAATTCTGCAAACCAGCTATAAACAGTCGTCTTGCATGGTGCTTCATTGCCAAAAGCTGTTTCAAGCCGAGCGATGCTCTGTTGAGCTGTCAAATTACACTTAAAATCGTAGAAAATCATACTACGAAAATTTTCCGGAGTTAAATCCATGTTGATGCAGACACACAATTTTTTAAATGGCGCCACAAGGTAAAAACAAAAGACAGTCAGATGAAACAAACTGCATTCTACAGCCAAAGAGTTCTATTTTCAAATGTTGCAATAAATTTTTAAATATTGTTTATGTAAGTGGCCAGTTCCGGAAACTTTTAGTGTTACCTATGTATGCTGTCACTTGTTACGTAACTACAATTACGAAGTTTTATACATTCTTTTACTTAATAGAAACAAACAATCATTAAATTAGTACCATACTACATCTATTTATATAGAGGTACCTTATATTTATAATGTTCCACGCTTAATCAGGATCAAAAGCGTAAATTTACGCCACCGTACAGGATAAACCTAAATTAACCAAAAAGAGAAGCAAGTATTACATCTGAAATGTCCTTTTCTGAATTTTTATGGCATGGCATTAAAACGTACGTACTAAAACGAAGTTACAAGCCAAGCTCTACTTATGTAGAAGCACCTCTTTAACAAAGAATATCTTTGCATAATTTCGACATGAAGCGACAACAAAACCAGGACAGCGCGTTCATTTGTTTGTCCCAACTTTGCAGATAATTATTTAATCCCCGAACGTCATAATGTCACGGCTTTGCGTTGAGAAGCTGGTCAGGACCGTATTAAGGCCAGGGTATCCAGCGAAATCTGTCCTACTCCAACGCTTTCGTTTTACACATGGTCATCCTGCTCAGTGGAAGCGCGCCGCTTAGAAAATTCGCGGTTTCGAGGTGTTTTTATTTATTATTTTGGAATTAGAGGGATGTGTTTTTCATATGAAGGCCATTTTATATTAAATTTTTGAAGACGTTTATTTTAGTATAAGTTTTACTGTTTAAAACTTAACATAGCTCAAATGAAATAATAATTAGATCATAGTTCAGACCTATCTTTACGATTTAAATGTATCGAGGAAAATGTAAGTAATCGTGTATCGAACGGCCGAAATATCAAGATCAAAGAGTGAAATATAACATATATTTTTTACAATACATTATCTTTGCTATTTATTGGCTGAAGATTAATTCGAAAAGAGACGAAATCGGGATAGCCCCCCTTAAGAGGGGTGCAGGGTGTCCAGACTCGTCACTACGATCAAGACGATGTTACCGTACAAGAAAATGATGTTTCAAAATAATTATCACTGATCGATCAGACAACTTTGTTAAAAATAAATTTCTATATTGTAAACATTTGGCAATTTATCCATCGCGAGGATACATAAATTAACATTATATAATTGCAGTTTAGAAACGCAGAAGAAAAGTAAATCAGGATGTGAGGAGACGAATTCGAACCCGAGACTTCTCGCTTACAATATGTATGAGCTATGAGATTATCTGAAAATTTTCTAACAGCTTTTATTAATGACAATAGTTTAGCCGGTCCCCTAAAACCAAATCCCGAATACTTCCCTGAAGCCGGGAATGGCATGGCGTTGTCTGTAAAGCGTAAAATTTCCTTCCTTCTACAAGCCCGAATATTATATTATTATTATTATTACACGAGGATGTGTCACGTTATTTATGTGGGAGTCGTGAGCTCATCCACAGTTGGGGTGTTGGGGGGTGAGAAACACGCCATGGGCTTCCCTAATTCTTTCACTAACACTTTCACTTCTAGCATGGCTTTTTTTGGTTTATTGTTGAAGTTTACTATTTGAGCCGATCTAAAAATATTTCACTCGTATACACTCGCCAATAGGCCGCACGAAAAGTTGTATTATATTATTTATTTACATGTGACTGATTGAAATTAAGCCTAATTCATAGTGGAGACCCTTTTTGATGAACAAGAAATATAATAATTAATAACGGTGCGCCTATTCTTGTTGAAGAACAACTCCGAGTAAATCAGTATAGAAAGGCTACATTTTATTTTGCATTTTCACAGAAAGGATCTTTGAACCTTAGTTACTGACCAGTTACAAAGTCTCCAGTATGAATTTGGCTATATCAAATAAAGTCATCTTACATATGCAAAAAATATACAGAGAAGAAATAAATAAAATAAAAAACTTTTTTGGAAGATTTAATTTTCTTTTTCCTGGGATCTCAGATCGGGACGGACTGACAGCCGGACACCGAGGCTTCGCTGCATTAAGGGTTTCTACTACTGTCAGGTCTATTTCCGACAAAAAAAAATATATGTATAAACAAAATTCAAATTCCCTGACAATACCATCAATCCGAAATCAATACCATCCAATTCCAATACCCACGTGTCAAAGCCCCATGTTTAATTCATACATCCGACGAGGCTGCATGAACATACGTATTTTTGTATGTATCTGTGTACCTCTGCCATCTTTGATTTGTGATTACTAAACTAACAAACGTGCTGTATGCAAATAAGAAGGCACCACCCGCAGAGCCTTCGGCCACTTCGGCACCATGCGGTGTTCTCAAGACATATCACCAATCATCCTGCACCTGGCACTGGGAAACCAACCGCAACTCCTGACGCGTAGAGTTCAGTTTCACTTGGTTGAACGCTGTATTCCTCAAGGCTACAAGCATGTTACAGTGCCGGATTTATGCTGGCACCCCAGCAGCCGTCCGCTCGGATACATATATCAATTCCTTGCGGAGGAGTGATGATAAATTGGTAAAGATATGAGGCTCGCCAGTCTGCGCTGAGAACTACAACTAGCATTATTTGTTACTATATCTCAGTTACTTTACTACTACAATAAATTGCATTTTGAGAACGATAGAGTTATTTCACTTGAAAAATTTTACAAGAGGCCTGTAGTCGGCGGCTTGAAGTAGTCAGTCGCGCACGGGATCGCTATGCTTGCTATTTCATTCTACATTCAACTTCGGATTATAGAGCACTGACTGACTGTTATTGGTTGGCCCGAACGTTCATTTCCCGAGCTCGTACGGAACTAAACGAACACGGTGTGAGAGGCAAGCTAACGCGAGACAACATTCATGTTTTGAAAAAACTCGAGAATGGTTTTGGTGGTTCCTATGATTTCAGGAGAAATATCCCAAAAATCGAAATGAAACAAAAATATTTTTGATTTGTATGAAATATTCTATGTGTGGAACTAAAATTATTTGATTTGTTGTATCACTTCCAGGGCATTACGGTACATAAAAATTCATCAAAATATGTTTAAAATCCAGGACTTTTATACGCTTGTAACTTTGTAAATTTTGATATTTTTTTTAGTTTCACGTCATGAATATTGTATGGGATATGTTGAAAAAGAAAAAATAATAAGCAAGTACCTATAAATAAGGATATGATCAGCGCACTGCGCTAGTATGGGAGTTGGTGGGGTGAATAGAGTCGTCATAAAGCTTGATAGCCGTCATACTTAAAGGAACAAAAGTTGGTGTCACCTTACTTCTTTGCAACTAAGGACTCGCAGTGGATTTTTTTTCTCCGTGTGCCAAAAGCTAACCTATACTTAAAAAGGACAAAAACATAGACAGGTTCAATTTCTACTACGAAGCCGACTCTGATTTCCAACTAAGCAAAATATTAATCAAAAACCTACAACATCAGTAAGCACATTCAATGGAACGCAGACTCAATAAATCTCAAAGATCAGGTCAGAAGTAGGCGAAGCAATTTGTGAGCCCTAGCTGACGACGCGCGTGCCCTACGCCGGCCCTGTAAATCATACCAGAGAAATGGGCCGGACTCGTACGTGCTCGGGAACAGACCGCGTTAGGTGTATAAACGTCCCAGTTTAAATACTTGTAATTTTTCAACTAGCCGGCCCTGCCCGGAAGGGGAGGAACTGAGGCTATAAAAATATTACGGAAGCTACAGGAAATTTATGTACGGAGACTTGAGGACGTAGCGGATTTCTTCTTTAATTATCTGGAGATTCTTGCTTGCAAGAGTGACGACAATTCTGACAGCTGAAAAATTTAATCAATTCGGTTGTTTTCTATTCTATTTTTTTCTGCTTTTTGGAATAAATAGATCAATTTAGAAATGTTACTAAAAAATGTGTGCTTTTAAACTAATTTTAAAAGTATTTTAATATTTACAGGAAGTGACGTAACCATATTAGGTTGAATGGTCGGCTCCTTGAGGCTTTAAGATGCGTTCAAGAAAAATAAAATATGCCTATGGAAATGTGTGATGATGACGTCACTGAAGGTCAAATGAAAGACAAATAAAAGGATAAGCTTATTTTAAATTCTGTCTACTAAAAACAGTTAAGGCTGCATATGAGGTCAGATTGAGCACCTCATTTTGCATCAATCAGAACTGAACTCTACGACGTTTCCTTTTAGTACAAAATAGCGCGCTCTCAGCCGTGGCTGTTACGACCACCAAGAAACACACGCCCACAGAAAATCTGCGTTTTTATTTAATAACTCTGCTTCTAGATGCAATTTTTAAAATATTCTAAGACGAGCTGACGATGTCATTTGTTAACTTATTTTTAATACAAATTTCAAGGCTGTATGATATAAGGAAGGTCCAATAACACTCAAAAACATTAAATTTAGAGGTAACTTCGTAATTGTCTTCTATCGTGCGAACTTAAAGATTTTGCGTTTTTTCTAAGATTAGCCTTTCAGTATAGTATTTTTACTATACCGATTAACCAAGTTACACAATGTGATATGCTCATTTGAAGTTGGGCATCTAGCCTTATACGAAACCCTAAGGAAAGCTATCCCTCGAAACGGTTTTCGACACTGTCAATCGTTTCCAAAAGAAAGTAATCGGACACGCTCGTACCTACTTGATGTGTGATTAAATAGCACTATGGAGCCCATCATTCAGGAATACATAAATTTTGTTTTCAATATATGCCGTCAAAACCTCCACTTTCCTGAGCTGCTATAAAAATCCTCTTCAACCTTTAATAACCGACACTTGAACCCTAAAACCGACCGAAAAGTATGTGAATGGCGTAGAGCAATGCAATAGATATGCTAAGTAGGATGCCCAAGATGGATGGTAATGTTGAGAATTTGTGTGCAACGTCTAGCACTCAATGGCCCAATACGGGAGATGGATCCGAGGCCCGAATTCACTTGACATATTACTGGTAATATCTTAGATGTGTGCTTTGTAAATTGTGTTCAGACAGGGATCATTGGTTGCGAGAATTTCGGGATTGATACGAATATCATTTGTCTGCATACTCCCAACACTCTCATGACAAGCAAATATGAAAATATTGCGTAGAGTAAATAATATAACAATATAAGGTGACTTTCGTTTATACTGGGTGTAATCGTTAAGTGTGACCAGGCGATTATTCCATAACTATTAACAGATATCAAAAAAAATGTAACTGATATCGAAAGTACGTTACCTAATCAGTGAAATGACATAACTTTTTGAAAATCAAACAAAAAGTATTAAAAATTTTGACTTGAAACACTCCCATACATTTAATTCAGTATGAGATTAACAGGGACGTCATTTCGAACATCTGCTTTGAATACAAAATCTTGCACATACTAAGAAATAAATATTATTGAAGATAGTTTTATTACTTTGTTTGGTTAATAAACAGTTTCCTTTAATATCAGTACTAAGCCAAAATAACCTTTTAAAATAAGGAAACTAAAACCTTTCTACTAATCTCATACAAAACGTTTGATTTTCAAAAATTTATTGTTCTCATTTTATTGATTAGGTAACGTACTTTCGATATCAGTTTAACATTTTTTGATATCTGTTATAGTTACGGAATAATCGCCTGGTCACACTTAAGTTTACCTAACGATTACAGCCTGTATAGCCAAATTGGAGACTAGGTAAGTGGCCAGGACCAAGGTTCAATGACCCTCTCTGTGAAATACGCAAAATGAATTGAACGAGTTTTTAGGTACAAGAAATAATTTTCGTATTTCCGAAACAGGGTCAGTGAACCTTGGTCCAGACCACTTATCGGGTCTCGGTATGAATTTGGTTATATAAACGAAAGTCACTTTACATAATAGTAAATAATATTAATTACTCAATATAAATATATCCTCACGACATGAATCCTCGAGGGGGTGTCAGAGGTGTTCTCGAATGTGAACTGTGAAATGTAAGTCACAGTCCACACTCGGTACGCCCGTGTTTCACCGACGATTATTACGTCCCAACGTGATGGGTGGTGAGCCCTATCGCTGTACTTCGGGCACGATTACACGCTTTTTAGGGCATGCAGGTTTCCTTACGATGTTTCCCTTCGCCGTTCAGCAAGTGGTAAGTATTAGGTAAGAACACAAATACTACGCACATAAATTCCGAAAGACTCATTGGTGCATGCCGACCGGGGATCAAACCCGGGTCTCAAGATTGAGAGGTCAGCGCTCTACCGCCTGAGCTACCGCCGCTATGTGTATTATATCAAAGATGCAAGTATCTTTTCTAATTGCCACATTTTGTAAAATTTATTCATTCATGGGATATCTAAAAGACATTGAACGACATATACATACGATTATACAATACGTGGTACTCATATATTGTGTGTCCTTAGACAATTTATAAAGCGATTTTGGACTTTTTTTCAAATACTGACTATGAACATAAAAAAATAATAAAAAATTCGTATGTCACTGAATTAACTCCAAACTGCCGACGCAGCCTATAAAGTCCATTTCGTTGTCGGTAATTAAACATTATAAAAATTCGGCGAATCAACAAAATTTGGCGAGAGGGTAAGTAATAAAGGTGATTTATCGGAGCCCAGGGCCCTTTTCCCACGTCTTGGTGTGGGTCAAATAAATCTACAAATTAGGAAAATGGCTGCTCTGCCGGTGAAAGATAACCCTTGGTCTTGTGAAAATTCCGCTGAAAATGTGCCACGGAGAGGCCGAACTCTGATTTAGGGCGAACCTTTGCATTAAGTGTTTCGAGTTTTGCCAAGCGTTTTATTACAGCCATTTTGGTTTTGCCCGCTTTAGAGAGGAGAATCTTATTCGTCAGGTATATTTGTGTACATAAAAAGTTCTTTTTTCTTATATTTAAAAACATAAAACCTTACATTTACTTATACTTGGCCGATCATACTCTTATATTTGAAAAAGTGTTATGTGTTTTTTTCTGTTCCGGAGGGTTTATCACTAAAAACCCATTTCTAATATATGCTAATATGAAACTAATTTTACGTCATCAGAGTCATCACATATCCATGATTAAGAAAATTTTATGAAAAATAATCCAAAAATACTTTAAGGTCGTTTGTGCAGCTAAAGTGCTGCCACATTATAAAAATAATATTACCCGAATACTTAGTTATTGAAAGTCTGCCCAATTATAGAAATAGAAATAAACTATTTTAAGTAGCATAGTTTTCATAGACAACGTCTTCGATGAGCTAAAATTCTAACTTCGCTAAAAACGGTTACTTATAGTAAGTTAAAATTTTAGCTATAAGAATCTTTGGTATATCAAAATAGTTCACTGCTATTTACAGGCATTTAATTGAGCAGACTATCAGTAATTATTCTGGTAAGCTTTTTTTTTCTAGGACGATTGCGCTTCAGTTTCTACTAAGTTCTTAAGCCTTTTCTTTTTCAACAGTCACTTTGATCTATGTTTAATCATCAGCTTTGACTTATTCACGACATTAAAAATGTTTAAAAATGATTGGCCATAAGCAGCATAAAGGTTGAGTAAGATTAACTGCGTTTACACTAAGTCTCCGCAAGTTTGTTGTCTATTCTTTACGAAAAAAACCTCCCCCGAGTTTCTGTATTAATATCGAAAAAATATGTTTTTCACAAACAAGTAAAACCTCGTTAATACGGTCTGGAGCATCCTGTTTGAAGTCAACAAAGTTGAAGATATTTCTTCACGCTTTTGCTGTTATTTCCCTTAATTTTCTCGGCAGTTTCCCACCGGTACTTTATTAAGGGCACCCGGCTCCCCAACGCGACGATTTGCACAACAAAAGGTGGATTCTGGGAACTAATGTCGTCACTTTAGGAGATTTATCTAACGTGTCTTTTTTGTCGTCTTAGTAATTCACAGCTGTATTATTGAAGTCATTAAAGGTCACTTATAGTTGTTTCAGATGGTGGAACTATCATTCAGATGGGCTAAGAAGTCCGACCGGCGATTTTTCTTTAATACATAGCTTTTGTACCTCGACAACGTATACAACACCTGTGGAAAGTAATGCTCCTTAAGAACATCATGTATATTTAAGTAATTTAATGCGGCCATTTCTAATCTTTTGCTAAATTACATACAGGTAATGTAAACAGATGCCCTTACCAAGATGCAAAAATACAAAATACTAGAGCTCTTGCATCTGCAACAAAAAAAATACGTCTTCACGACATATATCCTCGAGGGAGCGTCAGAATGTTTCCCAGTGGGACTGTAAAGTACAAGACACAGTCCACACTTGTACACCCACGTTTTAACGACGTTTATTACGTCCCATTGTGATGTCTACGTGTGAGCTATCCCCCAACTTCGGGCACAAATTTGGTCCCGTACTCTCCGAAGCACGCAGATCGAATACAAATGTACTGAACATACATACAAATGTACGAATCGCTAGACCACCGGCTATCAGCTTCTACAACATTTTTTTTATTATTATTTTTTTATTTTATTTAGATTTTCTAATTTATCTTGTGTAGTTCAAGTTATTCTCCTTAAAATGTTAATATGTATTTTAGCACTAGCTTTTGCTTGCGGCTCCGCCCGCGTGTTATTCGGTTTAAGAACTTTTTTTCCGGGATAAAAAGTAGCCAATATATTAATTTAGGGTATAAGCTATATTCATTCTAAATTTCATCCAAATCCGTCAAGCCGTTTCAGCGTGAAAGAGTAACAAACATACACACACACACACACACAAACTTTCGCATTTATAATATTAGTGTGATGTGATGTGATGATGTGATAAATTGTAAATATGACTTTAAAAGAAAGATTTTAGAGTCCCACCTTATATTCAAACAAGAATTCGTCCTGAAGCGAGACAAGGTAGACTTTAAATCACTCAGTTCTGAGGAATGTAATTGAAAGAAATGCGATTTTCCGGCGGAAAATGAGTTCTTGCATAATAAATGTGCGCATTATTATGCTTTATTATTCGGACCTATTCAAATATTTCAGGGAATCTTTAAATATTAGGTCCATTACAATAAATTAAACATTATCCGTCAATCTTCTTTCACCGTTCCACTTTCTTATACTTATACAATGAAAATGAAAGCTTATGTTTGGTATAGTAAACAGTTTAAAGAAATACAATAATTTGTATTGTGAAAGGGCATCGTTATGGCAGTTTTGTAACCAACAATGACGCCTTACGTTTCAACCTTCCAAATCAAACAGAATTTTATTATTCTTCCAAAAATTCACACCAATTGTGTGGAAATCCATTTTATTCACCCCCGTCTAATCACAATCGTCATCGTATACAGTGTTAAATCCAGCATTGTGTATCAGATCTTTGATCGAAAAATGTTCTTTGTCGGTACAGAAGTTGCAAGACGCCATATGGCGTGGCAACAAAGCTTGTCGAGGCCTGATGTCGGATTAACAAGTTTAGCATTACGCCGATTGAATCCGACACGGTGGACAATTCGGGCACAAACTCTACCATTTGCAATGTAAAATCCATTAGTTACTGTTCAACTAATTGTTTCAGATTTCGCTCTGTAATGTAGGGTTGGAATAATTTGGCGATTTTGGGTTAAGCTTTTAGAATAATGAGGTCCTTTTCTCATCAAATGTTGAACTAGGTAATGTATCATATGTTTCGGGTAATGTATAATTAATAAAACATTAGTAGTTATTTACGCCGGTTCAAATACGAAATGTTCAAGTTCATGAATAAAATTTCACATCTTCTTAGTTAAAAGACAATTTAATGTGCAAAAAGATAAGTTATTTACAAAGTCTGAAATATCACGCCATCTCCCGCCGAGCTGCGATGATAAATAACTTAGCAATTATAATAATACACTCGAGTACAATAGTCAGAAATGAGGCGAAGGGCCAAGGGCGGTAAGGGCGGACAATACATGCGTGCCCCAGAAGCATTACTTCTACATTAAAATTATTACAAATTGGAGTAGGATTCATCCCCGAATCACATTACTGGGACAAACAAAGACTAGGGAACTTCGATTATTTACACTAAATTAAGTTAGAGGCAACGCTCGCTTATTGGGTTAAAACTAAATTATGAGGACACAAATTTTCAAACTAAGCTCCCTTGGCTCCGAAACGTTGTACCAATAATATTTGTATGCGTTCGAACGGCTCAGGAAATGTAATTAAATTTCAGTTATCGCGACGGGAGTTTCCGAAATTGATTATAAAGTATACTGTGGGGAGGAGAGGGTTTTTCAAATCAATGATCATATCACGTTTAATGCTCAAGAATATATGGAATACGAGTAGAAATTGCTGTGTCACGCAAAAACAAAATTATCTTAGAACAGAATTTCGAAGAATTGTTCTAGTGGGCGGAAATAATGCAAGCATAAACTCCATGAGTAGAGAGCAAGTAAAAAAATGAGAGCAAAATATTGGTTTATTCAGTGTGCCGCGCCGCCCCGTAGCGAACGGAATGTTCCGCGGCCGAAGCACGCGCAGAAATTGCGCTTATCATGATTCGCACAACTGATTCCAGCGTGTGTCCATTATCCGTCCAATATTCACTTAGACGACATTACTTGAAGTTGAAGAAAACCCAGTGAAGGAAAATATCGTGTAGCAATAAAAAGTCTTACTTGTACTCACAGATATAGATCCAAATAGATGCCGCGAGTGTATGTACTTCGCGTGCCCAATTGCGCGCCAAAAGGGAGAGCAATGCTCTTCCTTCACAGATATTGACTCCTCCAACTTTGACTCTTATGTATTATGTCTTAAGTCTTACAATCCCTTCTAAGATTCAAACCGCTGTCAACCAATTTCATTGTAAAATGTGACACACTTGATTTTAATAGAGTTTGATGCACTTGCGTCATCTATTTAGATCTATATCTGTGCTTGTACTAGTTCCAACAGTAAGACTTTTCATTGCTATAATGAAGTTCCATCAAGAACCATTAATCAAATCTATTAATCTGGGGGCACGGCAGTGCCCCCGCCAAGTCGAGCTAAAAAGTGGCACGCCGTACCATCATCCCTTTCTCGAAGCAGTTCAGGCCATTTTTGACTCCCTAAAACTTCGTTGTAGATAAAACTAGAAGCCTGAATTTTCGGTAACCAAGCAAGCATTATATAAACACGGTATATTTAAAATTTCATTCAATTTGAACCCGTAGTTTAAGAATTATAACTGGTCAAAGTTTCTCAATTTTTTCACTCACTCATCTCACTGACTGACTGACCGATCATCAAAACTCTAAGGCACTTCTAGCAGACAGAAGCTTTTGAAATACAGTTTTAGTGTTTAGTGTATAAATTAAGAAAAAACTAAAATATTTTGCAATTTCGTTCCAGTGGTCTAGATACACCAACTGCATAAATAAATAAATATATTGGATTACAAAGTTACATTTTCAGTTGTAACTAGAAGGTACCGGAGTGAAAAAAAAAGTAGGACTATCTACAAAAAGAAATGAGATGCCATCAAAAACAAAACTTAAAATCGCACGAAATAATTTAATTTAATATAATATGTATTACTTGTGAGATACATTGTGTTTCCATGCGATGGCCGAGTCAATCTTTTTATTTAAAACCTAAAAGATTTTTAATATTTATATGGTATACGTGGGTCGCACTATAAGTTTCCGGAATGAATATGAAAAAATACTATTAAAGGTACAAAATTAATTTATTGTTTTTCAAAATAATCTCCCTTGGCGTCTATGCACTTTTTCATTCGATCAAACCAGTTTTGAAAACTTTTGTGCCACTCCCCTGTGGTGACCTCTGAAACGTGTTTTTCATACTCCTCGACAGCCTCTTCTGGTGATGAAAATCGTTGACCGCGTAATTGGTTCTTAATTTTGGGGAACAGAAAAAAGTCACAAGGTGCCAGGTCGGGACTGTATGCAGGATGACTCATGAGTTCTACATTTTTCGTCTTCAAAAAGTCGTTTGTCTGTCTGGCCGTGTGAGAACTAGCATTGTCGTGGTGCAGGATGATACGGCGTTTACGGTTATTTTTACGGAGTTCGTCAATAACTTCCGGCAAACAAATGGTCGTGTACCAGTCACTATTCACGGTACGACGATTCTCTAAAGCAACAGTAGCCACGTGTCCAGTTTTATTAAAAAAAGAAGCAATCATCCGCTTAGATGCACTTTTCACGCGCGCCACTTTGGTTGGTTTCGGCTCATCTTGAAAGACCCATACCCTCGATTGCTGCTTTGTTTTGGGATGGTAGCAATAAATCCATGTTTCGTCACCTGTTACTATGTCCCACACCAAATTTGACGCACCTTCGTTGAATCTGGTAAGCATGGCACTGCACCAAGTGACGCGGTCCGTTTTTTGAGCCTCGGTCAAGTTGTGTGGGATCCACCGCGAGCACAGCTTTCTCACACCCAAATGTTTGTGTAGGATTGATTGTATTTGACTCATGCCTATTTCTAAGGATGCGCGAATTTCATGGTAGGTCACGTCACGACATGTCTGTTTCAATCATACGGCGCACAGCATCGATGTTTTTGTTGGTCACAGCGGTGGACGGCCGACCATCGCGAGATTCGTCACTGAGATTGATACGACCACGCTTGAATTCTGCAAACCAGCTATAAACAGTCGTCTTGCATGGTGCTTCATTGCCAAAAGCTGTTTCAAGCCGAGCGATGCTCTGTTGAGCTGTCAAATTGCACTTAAAATCGTAGAAAATCATACTACGAAAATTTTCCCGAGTTAAATCCATGTTGATGCAGACACACAATTTTTTAAATGGCGCCACAATATAAAAATAAGAGACAGTCAGATGAAACAAACTGCATTCTACAGCCAAAGAGTTCTATTTTCAAATGTTGCAATAAATTTTTAAATATTGTTTATGTAAGTGGCCAGTTCCGGAAACTTTTAGTGTTACCTATGTACTATAAGATGTTGTTAGGTTAGCTAATTATTTAATAACTTAAGACAGATGGTCCCTTAAGTAGAGACTGAATAAATTAATCGACTTGGATCCATATCTCACAACTTTTTACGGTAGAAGAACTAAGTTGCGAGACTTGTTTTTTTTTACAAGTTTTGTTTTTGATGGCATTAAAATGTCGTGTCGTACCAAAAACTTAAATCGATGGCGGAAAGGGGAGAAAAATGATGATAACTCCATCAACGAGAACGTTTACTAGACCACTGCGTCCAAGGTCTAACACGAAAATTGTGAAAAAGCTACTTGAAATCTTTGTTGCTATGTAAAACAGAATCAGTAAGTTCACGCAAACTAAAGTCTGTCAAAAATTCTGACTCAGAATCTTGTCACAGATGAGACTTTTTTCTTATTCTTTATTGTACACTGAAAAGATATTTTTATTACTGGAGGTATTCTACGTTGCATAAAAAATAGAAACAAAATGCAAAAACAAACTAGAAACGACCCCCACAACGAAGTACTAAAAATCACATATTGTCGCTATAGAAACTACTGCAATAATCTTATAAAAAAACTCAAACGAAAACATGACAGGGATACATTAGCCAAATCAGTAAACAATAACAAACTATTATAGAAAAACATAAAAAACCTAACTTATACTAATAAACATAAAAATCCACACACAGACCTAATTAATTCTTCCTCATCAGTTAAAGACTCTGCAAACTTAGTAAATAATTACTTTGCCAACATCGGGAAAAATCTTGCACAGAATATAAAGTCTCAAACAGCCAACTCTACAAACACTTTTCTGAATGATCTCCCTATAATGCCCAATTCTTTTGTACTTCTAGATACTGACCACTGTGAAGTAAACAACATACTTACCAACCTAAAATCAAATAGTGCCCCTGGTTGGGAAATATCCCGATACAATTTTTAAAATATGCTAGGTTTGAAATTGTCCCTATTTTAACTCATCTGGCTAACCCTTGCTTTCAGAAAGGAATATTTCCAACTGCTCTTAAAGCATCTATTATTACCCCAGTTTTTAAGGGTGGGGAGAGTGACGATGTTAGTAACTATAGACCTATCTCTGTTCTTTCTGCTATCTCTAAAATCATCGAAAAGTTGCTTAACGCTCGACTATTAAGTTATCTTAGTAAATTTGATATATTATCTCCTTCTCAATATGGTTTCCGGCGAGCAATATCAACTGAAGATGCAATAACTGATTTATGTACTTTTGTTACTGAACAACTAGATACAGGTCACACATGCTTAGGAGTTTTTTTGGACCCCAAAAAAGCTTTTGACACCGTTTCTTTTCCCATCCTTGAACGGAAACTAGAATTAATCGGAATAAGAGACACTCCTTTATTGCTCCTAAAAAATTATCTCTCAAATCGTAGACAAAAAGTTAAACTGGGTGACACTACCAGCGAGAATGTCCAAGTTTCATACGGTGTCCCACAAGGAAGCGTTCTAGGCCCTACATTATTTTTGATTTACATAAACGATCTCTGTAACATGAAATTATGCAATGCAAAAATATTTTCTTACTGCTGTGGTCTTCACTGGTGAATCTTGGGATGAAATTAAAATCAATGCTGAAAGTGGCTTGAAGCGGGTAGGTCAATGGTTAACAAATAATCTCCTTACACTAAACCCCTCTAAATCTAACTACATCTGCTTTAGCATAAATAATAGACGTCAACCAAACAGGGACTTTAATATTAAGATACACAATTGTGTTAATATCTTAAATGGAAATTGTAATTGTCCCAAGTTGGAGAAAGTGTCACAAATAAAATACCTTGGAGTAATTTTAGACGACAGATTATCATGGTATCCTCACCTAGATCAAGTTGCAAACAGAATAAGAAAGCTCAGCTGGATATTTGCAGCACTGAGACACATTGCACCACCCAAATCACCAGAAAACAAAAATAAAGACTTCCTAAGCACAATATATTTGGCTTTGGTGCAGTCTATCTTAGTTTACTGTATTCCAGTCTGGGGAGGTGCAGGAAAGACCAAATTTTTAGATCTAGAAAGAGCCCAGCGTGGACTTTTGAAGATAATGCATTTTAAAAAAAGAAGATTCCCTACTAGTAGCCTTTACGAATTATGCAACTGTTTATCCGTGAGGAAATTGTATATACTTCAAACTGTTCTAAAAAAACACAAAGATATTGATTACGATGCAAGAGTAATTATGAAGAGAAAAAAATACAATGTAGCTAAAATTCCAACAACTAAAACCGAATTTGCAAGCAAACAGTACTCAAAACGATCAGCATACCTGTACAATAAGTTGAACACTGAATTAGACATTTATAGTAATCCTTATTACGAATGTAAGAAAGCAATCACAAATTGGTTACAACCGCTAAACTACGAACAGACAGAGTGTTTATTGACCCGCATACAATAACAAAATAGTCAACATACACATGAATATATTAATATTATATAATACCTATATACCTTTACTTTTATCGTTGAAATAATATAAATTAAAAATAGAATCTTATTTATTTTGTTCTACATTTCATATAAAAACTAAACAAATATTACATATATGTATATTTAAAAATATACACTTCTCACACACAAATATACCTACATAACATATTTATAATATCTAACAATAGCTATCTTTATTAAACTTCTTTTTAAAAATTCTTGTTTTCAAAATCAGTGAATTATGTGAAGATATAGAAGAGCGGAGTCACCTGGTACAGGCATTGTATGATTAAAAGGTGATTTCAACAACTCGATTATTGTAAACTATTTATGTTTTACCAATAAAGACATTATGTTTTATGTTTTACCAAATAAAACTATACAAATAAACATGCAAACACCTTCTCACACAAACGAATTACCCATTGTCTGACATTTCGTGTACAAATAACGCTTTTTAGTTTGTGTACGGCTTAATTTCCGCGCCCGCACTCAAGTGCACTGAGAAAACTACCAATCAAAATTATCTATGAATTTAGTTATCTATTAGTCGTATAGCATAGAACCTGTGTTTTAAGTGGTAGTCACGAGATGAAAACACACTTCAAGTCGAGGTCAAACAAAAACATGGTAGGCTATAAAAAACTTCACTAAAACAGTAGCAGTCAAATCGATGGTCTCGTACCGGTAAGGATTACGGGAACGGAGTACTTACAGTAACTAAGGTGAGCTTGTGTGACCGCACTAACACAACAATAGGGCTCGTTATTACAGCACCACCTTATTTCAGATTTATGTTCGCAGCGCGGCGCACCTCCGCGACTAACCGAGGCAACGACGACGACAGGGCTAGCGGATGGGCCACCATTCTAGCTGACTTTTGCAGTCTTGTTTTCTGCGATTTTCATACAAAGTGTTTTTTTTAATATACGTATCTAATATCTCCCACTGCTGGGAAAAGGCCTCCCCTTGCTGAAACCACACATCGTGGTCCTGTGCTACTACTTCCAACCACCCCGGTGAAAATGAGTCAAGATCTGAAAATCTGTTTTTGGTCTGCCTGGCCTTCGGCAGCCATTATCTGACACCCACTCGGTAGCGATTCTGGCCAGCCCAGTTCCATTTAAGTACTTTATCTTATTACTTTCTGAAAACTTCTGTTTTGACACTTTACATCCGAGGCGAATTGTGATTGAACGTACATGCGATTCACAAAGATACACTGAAAAAAAAGTAAATTGAACAAGATGTTGTTAACCGTAAACAACATCTTAACTCCATATGAGCGCAACAAGATGTCATTTTCCTGTACTAACTAAACTTCTTTACTTGATCATAAAAAAGCTGGAAACAACCAATAAGTTAGTTAATATAGCCAAAATTGACAAACAAGCTTCTTGATAGGAACCTATTTGTTTCAGTGTACCTATAAGTAGTTTCGTAACCTGCGGCCTTCTTGTAACCACCGAAATCTTACTTCTTCCCGCTCAAGAAATTTATATTTGACTAGCCTTGCCCGCGGCTCCGCCCGATTTTATTCAATCTTAGCCCCGTTTTCGGCTTGGGCGTTATTTTATGAAAAACCCTTATAGCCTGTGTTGATCAGGGTCACTAATGTTATAATAAAAAAACGCATCCATATCTGTTAAAACGGAAAATACATACAGACAGACCGACAGAAATTCTAAAAATGTTACTTAATTACCCATGTCATTTAAAATTTTGAAAAAATATTATATTTACAGATACGACTTTCTTACTAGGTACTTAATTATAAGCATAGGTCTGGATTTTCTAGGTACAAGGTGAATCTGTAATGTGCTAAAGAAATTATACGTTACGTTAGAAAACTAGCTGTTCAATATGATCAGCAGAACTTGTGGTTAAAGTTTTGTAGTTAACACTTATGCAATATATCCAATGTTGTATTTTTTAAGCCTGTGTCCACACTGTGCCTCTTGAACATACCTACAATAGCACCAGTAGTGTAGTACAATGCCGCTTGTTATCAGCGCACGTCGCAAATATCTGAAACTAATATTAGTTTTGTTCTGTCTGTGTGAACATGGCTTGTTCAACTATTGTTCGGTGCGCGTGGGTTGTGATGTGACTCAGGAACTAAATTACTTGTATACAGGCTGAATTTTTAGTTGCTGAAAAGCAAAAAAATTGACTAGATCTGGATACTTTTTAATATTATCTTTGAATAATTTTTACTATGGAGCCAAACATGAAATGTGGTTAATCTCATGTTATATTGCGCCTTTTAAACATTTTAATCCTGTAAGTAACAGGTTAAGAAGTGTCTCTGGTTATACAAGGTGACTTTAATTTATACAGCCAAATTCTTACTGAAGACTCGGTAAGTGCTCAGTAACAAGGTTCAATGACCCTTTTTGTGAAATTCGTAAATTATTCTTTTCGTGGTGCTTACGCAACAAACATTTTATAGGTCACCGATTCTAACTTTTAGTTCCATACGTTGGTCGTAAATACGTCGCTATCACGTTGATACGACCGAGAATAGGCCCATTTTATACAAATCATTGTCGTAATAGAGTCACGTAGCAGTCGTACGTATAAATCACTACATGGTCTTGTAATGGTCTTATAGATGTCGTGGGATCCACTTTTCGTCGAGTTATGAGACATAGACATACATTATTTGATAATATTTATTAATGATGTTTATTACCGATGCTTTAAGGCATTTTATCGAGTAAACAGGAACATCGCGACATTTATGGAATTTTAATGTAAAGCGACAGATAAATGTAGTTAATTGCAACTTATTTTTTTATACTTATCATCGAAAGGAAGTACAGGCAATTTATTCATTATTATATCTTCGAAACTCGTGTTCAAGTAGATCAATCTGTAGGGAAATTAATTTTATCGAGTAATATGCGCTAGTTTTCTCAATATAATAAACGCACCTCATAAATTCTTTAAATTAAGCAATAATTTTACTTATATTTTTTTACCAACGCGGTAACAGTTACCTTTACACGACTTAGAGTTTAAGATACAACCGTAATACAACATCTAAACGACTTTTCATTCCGTGCACTTATTTTTTATCTATATCAGCTATTAACGAAATAGGGTTCA
This sequence comes from Ypsolopha scabrella, assembly GCA_910592155.1. Taxonomy (NCBI): domain Eukaryota; kingdom Metazoa; phylum Arthropoda; class Insecta; order Lepidoptera; family Ypsolophidae; genus Ypsolopha; species Ypsolopha scabrella. Next base: position 24,629,534 of record OU342963.1, read on the forward strand.
TTTAAAATAAATCCCGTGTGGAAAAAAAAACATTTTTATCTATTATCAATCTAGTGATTTATGTATTGGTGATTTGGATGATAATTATAAATTGAATAGTACCTGGAAGTTGATAGTTGACATTGTCGGCACTTGGTGGAATTTATCAAACATTGTTGTGATGAAAACACTTGTACTTTTCCACAGATAATATTTAATACTACACTACCCAACCGGTTTCACTATATAAGCATCATCAGGGGCTTTTTAATAAACTAATATACATAATCATTTTTTAAACAATGTTTCTGTTGCTAGATGTCCGTGCAATAAACGATATTGTATGCAATAAATGATATTATTATGTATTAATACATAAGTTAGTTAATTAAAAAGCCCCTGATGATGCTTATATAGTGAAACCGGTTGGGTAGTGTAGTATTAAATATTATCTGTGGAAAAGTACAAGTGTTTTCATCACAACAATGAATAGTACCTAGTAAAAGTGTTCAAATTGACTTAAAATAGTATAAGAGTGCAATTTATCACTCTTACACGATCGTCACGTAAACGTAGTTCTCGCGACTCTAATACGATTGACTTAAAATTATATAAGAGTGCAGTTTGTCACTCTTACTCGATCGTGACGTAAAAGTAGTTCTCGTGATTCTAATACGATTAATGTCGGTTATAAAGTCGTATAGATGTTACTAAGACGACAGCACTAGTTATACTACTAAAAGTTGTGTAATAGTCATATAAATTTGTCGTATAGAAGTTTATACGATGTCTATATACGATAACAAGTTGCATAAAGATAAGGGGCACTAAAATTACTTCAATTCGATGTTTATAGCATTTTCAGTCACGTAACTTTTACTTATAGGTATATACAACTAAAATGTTTGTTGGGTAGAAACGCAAGCCCAGCCCAGCCCCGAGTCAACTACTATGGAACGTCAAGATTTTATTTTGCGAAATTAGCAAAAAGTGTTATCGATCCGTGTTACTGATCACTTACCAAGCCTCCAGTATGAGTTTGGCTGTATAAATAAAACTCACCGTATACCTTACGCCTTTTAAACATTTTAATCCAGATAACAAGGTACTTATTTATCCGTAAAATCAATAGTTAAAATAAAACAATAGATCAAAACACATTCATGTATGTGTGTCTTTTGTATCGTAGCGAAAAAAGTCTTCTCAAAAATAAAATAAAAGGTGATTTGAAACCATGACAACGAATCCGAAGGTCGCGAGTTTAAATCCTGAAGTCTACAGTCTACAGGACCGGATTTCGGGGAGGGCAACAAGGGCTGACGCCCAGGGGCCTCCACACAAGAGGGGCATCCACATTACACAAATTGTTTCTTCAAATAAACGAATATTTTTAAACTTACCTTTCATAAAAATACGATGAAAACAAATTTCATTTTTAGTCTAACGGTCTTCAGGCTCACCATGGTATATTTTTTTTCTTTTCATTCACATTGGTTTTATCCATGAGAACTGTGTTGTTCGTTTTATCTCACATTTTTCCGAAAATAATAATTCAAATAGTACAAGTTTTAAAACATAATATTGTCTGAAAACACTAATTACAACAAAATATTAGTTACTTTGCTGAAGAGCCTCGAAGTAGCAAGTGTAGATCTAGTTAATAGATCAGGGGCCCTTACTTCGTTCATGCCCAGGGGCTTACACACCTTACAATACGGCCCTGCCTGTAGAGGCACAGTTGAGTGGATTTATATTTTTATGCCCGAAGTTCGGCGATTTGCATTTTACAGTCCATACTTTACATCCTCTCGGGAATTCATTTCTTGCACAATTGTGTGTAATTCAAATAATTTAACCAAATGCGAGTCGGTCTCGCACACATAGGGTTCCGTTAATATTACGGGTACGAAACCCTAAAACCATGATACATAAAAAATCACCGTCTTTAAGATCTTAACGCCATCTATCAACCTAACAATGAACCCTGGTACAAAAAGGTTTACAAGCTACTCTTAGCGCCATCTATCATCTTAGCAATGAACCTCGATACATGCTGTCGAAAAAGTCATCTCAGATTATGGTTAACACGAGGTTTATTGTATGGGGTTTAATTTATTTTTTTCTTGATAGAGGCCAAAGTAGCACGTATTCTGTGAAAATTTCAACTGACCTATTACGGTTGAAGCTGTAGACCCTTGTGACAGATGGACAGACAGACAGCGGAGGCTTAGTTATAGGGTCCCTTTTGGTACCTTCGGGGATGGAACCCTAAAAATATCGTCTGGAAATCCCCTGTATGTTTGAGCCACTTGAAAATTATTATAAATTATTTTAAATTTAAATTCCTGGCCAAAGATATTAAAAAAAATTGTACATTACTGCTAAGACCAGGAAAAGCCTACGGGCTCGGACTTTTAACTTACTCGTCCAGGATTGCTAATTCATGGTCGAAGCAAGTATAGTGCTTTTCTCAAAAATAAAATGAGACATTTTCATGTTTTTCATGATGATGAGTTATATCAAATATAAGAAACTGACTAGGAAATATTAAAAGTTACTTACTTACTCATATTTGGACGATTAGTCATGTTTATTGTTATTGATTTCTTCAGCAAAGCATTAGTGGAGTACAATCTATATCAGAGCCCGCTTCCGAACTCATTTTGTAATTTATTTGCACAAAATACTTTCAGCTAAAACTTATAGCAACATAAATTGCCGATTTTACTTAACTTTTTTTTATTATTGCCAGCTGGACAAAGGTATTTACCGCTATGCAGCCTTCTAGCCTTCATAGACAACGCCATCTAGAGGAACGCTAAGTACTAAAAAACAAAACAACGAGAAAAACCTCCTCAGTCTCTTAAAACATAGCCACGGATAGTTTTAAAAAGAAAACATGAAATATACTCTGTGAACAAATGGTATGTAATGGATTTTCATGCGAATTTCCTGGACAGTTATTTAGATTTCCTGGACACTTTTAATAGCTCGCCAGGATGAAGTATTTTCTGGTAGGTCTTTACAGTATGTAATGGTAATATTACAATGTATTTTTGAGAAAAATACTTTTCTGACAAAATAACTTTAAAATATTACCAACTCTATAAATTTTATTAAAAGGTTAAAAGTAGATTGAACATCCATAGTATCGGTAAAATTTCACGTGTCTCTCAATCTCGTAATAATGAAGTCTATAGTATTTTGAGCAATCTCCTTTGTTTGTATGACTTTTTGAGACGTCACACCAGAGGAAGGAGGCGAATTTGGCCACCTGGGGAGGGGGCTCCAAAAATCATGAAATTCGTGTGACCTACGCCCCTTTACAAACGAGTTCAATCCCAGAGAAGCCACGCACGACATACTAGTAACTCATTTAAATCAAGACCACTGGAAGCTGGAAGGTCGTCGCATGTCAAATCTTCATTTATCTCCATTGCTTCAGTTCATTACTTCAGTAACTTTATCCCCACGCGCCGCGCCTCGCAACTTGCAAATTACCTTCGGTTCAGGAACCCAATCAACTTGAACAAGAACTAGTATAATGGCTACTATACCTACCTAGTGTTCTATCTGGTGGAAGTTCGATCAGAAGTCTATGGAAGGTTTAAACCACACCTTGCGAGGTATTTGGTCCTCTTACACAAGCAATTGTATTGAATCATATATGGCAATTTTTGGAATACACAATGTCAAGTCAACATATTATTATCATGGTGAGAGAGACTTTTTGAAAAATTTTTAGTAACGTAAGTCTCTTTTCTGATCTGAATTTTAGACACTTTTATTATTCCCCATCCGGACTATACCAATATTATTAACCAGAATATCTTATTAGCCTGCAAGCAAACTTAATAATCAACAAAACAGGGCTTTACAGCGGAAGAGATATGTGGCCCGAGCTTACATTTTTTTTTTAGGAAATTGATGTCGTATTATCTACGAAGTTAACAAAATACTCATAAGTGCAACAATAAACTTTGATATCTTAATACATATCACAACATTTTATGAATGAAAACCTCCCCAAACAGGAGCTGTGCACAATCGATGGAAGTTTCTACCGAGCAACTACCTTAAGTAGTTGCCCGTGTAAGCACTCGATAAGTTTAAACCTCAGCTTTCTAGCTAAGCTGAATAAAGGAAGTCGAAGTTTCTCAGACAGTCGTTTCCGTTCCAGTCATGCCTTCGAGTTGATCCTCCTTGTACCTTCTGGAACAATCCCGACAAGAACAATCTTGCATATACATACACACACACATACAACCTTACTTAACATGGTCTATGTACCTATGTTATTAATTTATTATACTAGGTGAAATTAAATCAACCGACCAAATTCATACTGGAGACTCGGTTAGTCATCAGGAACAAGGTTTAATGACCCAAGTCAATTCCGGAAAAAAAAAAATTTTTTGGCCCGTTGTTTTTGCCCTAGGAATTGTACTTAAACTCGGTTAGTCCAACCAGTAAGGGAGCAAAAAAAAATTAGTTTTCGAAATTGGCCAAATGGATCACTGAACCTAGTTCTTGATCACTAACCGAGTCTCCAGTATGAATTTGATCGGTTGATTTAATTTCACCCTATATTAGTTTATCATAGATTATGAACATATCGAAAAAAACAATACAAGCCCCGATTGTTTGTCTTAGAGTATCACAATTTCTACATATTCTTAGTAAATTTATAGCCTTTGTATTGGCAGGTCTATTATTGAGTCCCTGGGGCGTAACACGAACAACCAAGGCTAGAAGGAAATAATTCTAGGTATTTTGGCCTAGATTTGAAATTTTACTACCAAACACAAAATAGTTATTGAACTTTATCAAGTAACTTAGCACAGACTTTCATTTCATGTACACTTCTAAAACGACACCGAATTATGTTCTTGGATTTCTTGGATACCAACAAACTTAACCCCATCTCGTATCGGAATTTACTCTTGTTGTCTCACTTGCTCACTTACTTAGTCTCCGATGTGAATAGTACAAACCTTATCCCACGTGCCGGGGTCACTGCTCTCTTTAGCACCATGTTCTTGAGGTACTTTCACCAAAAGCGACGCTCGTCTACTCTAGAACTCTACTGCACGGTGATTAATAACTAAAAAGGAGGTGGGGAACTTTACTAGATGGTACTTAAGTACCTGCTTAGTGGAGGTCTACCAGCAGTTAAGTGAAAAGGTCAAGCAATTAGTTAAATCGTCGCACATGTCTCGCGGTTCCGCCCGTGATCATTTTGATGTTTTATGAGAGGGGAGTGTAATGTACTGATGTACTGGGGATTTACTACGGTAGTGCGGTTTTAGTTCATACAACAATGGTGAAGGAATTTGCTATAGTTCAGTAAACCTCTTAATTTCCATTTCATCTCGCTATCGCTAGAACAATAGATCGTAGTCGAGTTCGTGGCTCGAATGCAAATTACAATGGGCCAGAGCGAGTCAGGCTCACACAGTTTAGGCTGTACCTGACCCTAGAACATGAACAAAGCCAGATTTTCGAGGGTTCTTTTGAAGAAAGTAGGACTATCTTAACATTGGAAAAAATATATTTGACTTATTGATCTTTTATCTAGGCGATCTACTTATTAACAATGTACTAGGATGTATACTTTTGTTTGTTTTCCACCCTCTTTTTTTGGTTTTCAAACGTTCGTTTCAAGAACGCGGCTAAGAGATCAACTTGATTTTGTTTTCATAAAATAGGTAATAGAAATATAAAGGTTTTCTACTTAAATCCAATATTTTTTTCCCTACAAAATATTTCAGTATTAGCTAAAAACCCTGCGATCAGCTGTTTCGCGCGTAATTATTAGTATAATGCGTCCTAGACAAATAGGTCGATTAGCTAACCAATAATCGCCTCTATCAAAAGCTAATAAAGTATTCGACATTAGCCTTTTTGTGTCGGACGGGTAATAACATTTTTCCTAGCCTATGCCATACTCAGAGAGCCTTTGGCTCAGATTCAGAGTGCATTTTGAGTCCGAACTCAATCTTACAAACGTCACTCTAGTATGAGATCACGTCGCTTTTTGACGTTTGTAAGATTGAGTTCGGACTCAAAATGCACTCTGAATCTCAGCCTTAAAGTTCCTTACCAATACTACAGTGAGTGAGTTGAGCGAGCATTGCAGTCAATATAACGATTAAATCATAAAAAACCGGCCAAGTGCGAGTCGGACTCGCGGACGAAGGGTTCCGTACCATTATCTATAAAAACGGCAAAAAATCATGTCTGTTGTATGGGAGTGCGCAGGTTCGACTCGCACTTAGCCGGTTTTAGTATTTGTTTATAAAATTTCAACTCTCTAACTATCACGGTTCATGAGATACAGCCTGGTGACAGACGGAAAGCGGAGTCTTAGTAATAGGGTCCCGTTGGTTTCCCTTTGGATACAGAACCCTAAAAATTATAAAGAATTCAGCGTCTATTACACCGTCGAAAAAACCTGCAACTTTCGGGTAATCTTTGACTCAAACTTTACCTGCCCTATTAAAATCTAAATTTTAGCTTTAGGAACCTATGAGATTTTTTCAGCATTATCATTAAAGCCACTGGACCACAAATTATAAAAAATAAAAATTCAAATGATACGAGTATAACAAATATTTTATTTTTATTTTTTCGTTGGAACAAACTTGGACCCATTTCAATCTAAAATATATTTTTTAAATCTTTAACTGACTATATATCTGCGCGTCAACTTTATGACAAAATTTCTAATTCCTTTTACACTAGTCTTCGAAAAAAGCTTCTGTGACAGACAGACGGACGGGCGGGTTCCGTTTTTCCGTTATAAGGATTCCGTTTTTAATTTTAAGGTACGGAACCCTAATTCCTTTTTAGGTACGATACCCTAAAAACATATAGTTTTACGTCCAAAGTGAAAACTTTCGTTGACTATGCATACATCATAAAATTAATCCCCGAGGGGGTGTCAGAGGTGTCCCCAAGTGTGAACTGTGTAATGCAATTCACCCGCATTTCACTGACTATCATTACGTCCCAAACCTGATGGGCAGTGAGCCCTATCGCCGTTTTTCGGGCACAAATGGACCAACAGTTTAAATTGCTTTTCGAAGCACGCAGACCATTAACTAGATATAATTAACTTAATTTACGAGTACCCCCACAACCGTCTCTACGATTTTGTGGTTCGAACTTCTGGACCACTAAACTTTAAGGTCGCAGGTTTTAATCCCGTTGGGGCACGGCTGTGTCAGAAGGCTGTGGCACCCGCCCATCCCGCTGGGAAGTAATAATCGTAGGTTAAATGTGGTTATATGTGACTCACAATTTACAGTCCACACTCACATGTATATTGTACATGTCTATCTAGTCGCAATTGACTCAGCCATCGCATGAAAACACAATGTATCTCACAATTATTAAATTAGATTATTTAGTGCGATTGCCAAGTCAATCTATTTATTTAAACATAAAAGATTTTTAATATTGTTATGGTCACAATAAGATGTTGTTAGGTTAGCTAATTATGTAATAACTTAAGACAGAAGGTCCCTTAAGTCGGGACTGAATAAATTAATCGACTTGGATTTACATGGATCTCACAACTTTTTACGGTAGAAGAACTAAGTTGCGAGACTTGTTTTTTTTTACAAGTTTTGTTTTTGATGGCATGAAATGTTCACGAGCTGACACGTCACTTTAAGGCTGTATTTGACCCTAGAATATGAAAAAAGCCAGATTTTTGAGGGTTCTTTTGACGAAAGTAGAATTATAAGCAATGTACTAAGATTTATACTTTTGTCAAGAAAAATATGTTTTCCACCCTCTTTTTTAATTTTCAAACGTTCGTTTCAAGAACGCGTCTAAAGATCAACTTGTTTTTTTTTTTCATAAAATAGGTAATAGGTATATAAAGGTTTTCTACTTAAATCCAGTATTTTTTTCCCTACAAAATATTTCAGTATTAGCTAAAAACCCTCCGATCTGCTGTTTCGCACGCGGCCTAGACAACTAGGTCGATTAGCTAACCAATAATCGCCTCTATCAAAAGCTAATAAAGTATTTGACATTGGTCTTTTTGTGTTGGACGGGTAATACGTGGGACGCACTATAAGTTTCCGGAATGAATATGAAAAAATACTATTAAAGGTACAAAATTAATTTATTGTTTTTCAAAATAATCTCCCTTGGCGTCTATGCACTTTTTCATTCGATCAAACCAGTTTTGAAAACTTTTGTGCCACTCCCCTGTGGTGACCTCTGAAACGTGTTTTTCATACTCCTCGACAGCCTCTTCTGGTGATGAATATCGTTGACCGCGTAATTGGTTCTTAATTTTTGGGAACAGAAAAAAGTCACAAGGTGCCAGGTCGGGACTGTATGCAGGATGACTCATGAGTTCTACATTTTTCGTCTTCAAAAAGTCGTTTGTCTGTCTGGCCGTGTGAGAACTAGCATTGTCGTGGTGCAGGATGATACGGCGTTTACGGTTATTTTTACGGAGTTCGTCAATAACTTCCGGCAAACAAATGGTCGTGTACCAGTCACTATTCACGGTACGACGATTCTCTAAAGCAACAGTAGCCACGTGTCCAGTTTTATTAAAAAAAGAAGCAATCATCCGCTTAGATGCACTTTTCACGCGCGCCACTTTGGTTGGTTTCGGCTCATCTTGAAAGACCCATACGCTCGATTGCTGCTTTGTTTTGGGATCGTAGCAATAAATCCATGTTTCGTCACCTGTTACTATGTCCCACACCAAATTTGACGCACCTTCGTTGAATCTGGTAAGCATGGCACTGCACCAAGTGACGCGGTCCGTTTTTTGAGCCTCGGTCAAGTTGTGTGGGATCCACCGCGAGCACAGCTTTCTCACACCCAAATGTTTGTGTAGGATTGATTGTATTTGACTCATGCCTATTTCTAAGGATGCGCGAATTTCATGGTAGGTCACATGCCTGTCTGTTTCAATCATACGGCGCACAGCATCGATGTTTTTGTTGGTCACAGCGGTGGACGGCCGACCATCGCGAGATTCGTCACTGAGATTGATACGACCGCGCTTGAATTCTGCAAACCAGCTATAAACAGTCGTCTTGCATGGTGTTTCATTGCCAAAAGCTGTTTCAAGCCGAGCGATGCTCTGTTGAGCTGTCAAATTACACTTAAAATCGTAGAAAATCATACTACGAAAATTTTCCCGAGTTAAATCCATGTTGATGCAGACACACAATTTTTTAAATGGCGCCACAAGGTAAAAACAAAAGACAGTCAGATGAAACAAACTGCATTCTACAGACAAAGAGTTCTATTTTCAAATGTTGCAATAAATTTTTAAATATTGTTTATGTAAGTGGCCAGTTCCGGAAACTTTTAGTGTTACCTATGTAACATTTTTTTCCTAGGGTATGTCACATCGGAATACGATAGTATATCCATGTTTTTTCCGTTTGGCAACCAGTTGGCAACCGACTCAACGATACATAAACTAGGGGCAGGATACTAATGTCTACCCAGAATCTTAGAACGTAATGCTGTAAAGAATAACATAACGCTTTACATTCACCGCTAAAGCCTCAGCTCACTCCCACAGCTCCTGCTTTGTTCCACAAATGAATTATGAAGAGCTATTTGTTCCTGTGAAAGCCTACTTTCTTTGCTTCTGCCTAGGAAGAAGTTGCGAGTACCCCTTCTTTTATGTGTCTTTTCTTTGTTTAAGATGTATTCCGACGCCTTCCAAGTGACATATTCAAATTGCAGGATATATTTCATTGAAGAGCACTTTTGTTGGGAACTTGAATTAAATAGATGTTCCGCTCCACGCTATACGATCCTTTTGCTTGCATGACAATTTTATGGTTCCGTACCCAAAGGGTGCCCTAAGCCTCCGCTGTCGTAATAGCCGTAATAGTTATAAAGGTAAAATTTTCACAGACTACGTGTTACTATGGCTTATATCGCGACAATTATAATGAAACATTTAATGGGGTCCCCATACAAGAAACCACGAAAATGTTGCATTATTTATTTTGGCTCTTACTTAAGGTGGTAACGGAGGATCTTACTTTAGAGTTTGTCCTACAATCTGACTAAATTTTTAAACTTATATGTATTTACCGCCTTTAAGAGTGTAACTTTTTACCTCGGTACAAAATGCACATCATAATATTGTTTTCCTTACGTTTGAATAAAAGTTGCAATAAATGCGTTTTATAGCAATTCGCGCAAACTGCTTGTTAATAGTTAGATTTTAGCTGCATTACATTACAACTGTAAACACGCTTTTAAGTTTGTTAATGTAATGCAAACAAAATGTAATACATTGAAGTACGTAATTTTTTTGTGAAGACTTTATTACTAATAAACTATTTCCGCAAGTTGCTTTAAAACACATTTATTGCATACTTTTTAATTTTTTATTCAAAAGTAAGGAAAACAATTATTATGATGTGCATTTTGTACCGAGGTAAAAAGTTACACCCTTAAAGGCGGTAAATACATATAAGTTTAAAAATTTAGTCAGATTGTAGGACAAACTCTAAAGTAAAACAAAAAAATATAAAAAGCAGGGTTCCGTACGCAGAAGACGCCAAATTTTTTGTCAGACGCTACCATTTTAGCGCTTCGTTTTTTATTGCTTTGGATTGTAATATAAATTGTTCTTATTTACCTTAATGTTTTAGGTAATCATTTGTTTGTATGTAGACTAATATTTTTATATTGTTTTTTTATTATTATTTTGACATTACTTTTTACGTATTGACATGAACATTTTATAACTTAAACTTGGCATTTATTAGTTGATAATTTGACTGTAAAGTAAAAAGTGATAATCTATTTGAGACAGGTAGATGATGTTTTGCTTAATATTTTAACTTACTACCTCATTAGCATTGGACAAGTAGACAAAGATATAATTTCCTTCTGTCTTTCATATTCTTATCCTTTAGTTATTAAAGTTTTATACCTTGTTTAGTATAATAATGTTATATAAGTTAAAAAGACTGTAAATAGTATCAAGCCATATCGAGAAAAAAAATATTGATAAAAAAAGACATGATCTTGCTAAGTTTCTTGCCCTTCTTCTTAGTAAGATTAATCGAATAGGTGGATTTAGGCACTATATCTATTTATAGTTTATTTATCTATTAACTAATTTATTCATTGCATTATATGGGTATATACCATATTTTTATATGTTTACTTATGTTAGTATATATTTAGTTAGGCATTATAATTATTTATACTCTATTCAGTTTATTTATCAACTTATTTATTAATTGCATTATGTATCATAATATTCTTATTCCGATAAGTCTTTATTTTATGCATGTGTATAACTTTATTAGCCCAACTTAAATATAGTTTTTTTTAAATATATTTTCCATATTATATTTGTTTTATCATAAAATATTATTTTTATACAGATTAGATTTTACAAATAAACATTTTCAATCTTGAATCTTGAATCTTCCGTACCCGTACTGTGGGGTGGTACGGAACCCTTTGTGCGGGAGTCCCACTTGCACTTAGCTAAATTATTTTGTTTTACAACTGTAAGATTTCACAACTGAAATATGAGACGCATAACACTAGCATAGAATTTATCCCGCTAAACATTTTACGAATCGCGGGATTAATTGTGTCTTTGTGTTATCCATCTCGTTTATTTTACTATTTATGTATCACTTGGTCTTTTTTATTTTACAACCGTTCCCCTTATCAACAAAAGCAAAAACAACGGCTTACTTTGTGAGACATGCACACGGAAAACGAATTGTGACCTTGAGTAATTTATACCCGTGACTTTTGATCAGTTAGCCGAATCTCCACCACTAGGCCACAAAAGAATAGTTATGGCTTTATAATCATACAAAAAATATCAATAAAGTGGCCCAGGCTAAAACTACAGGTCTACCCTCAACCGATGTGAAAAATAAACTGATACGTAAATTGTCACGTAAAAGTATGATCGAATCTTCATCATTAAAACAATATTTATTTCAGAAAATATTCCCAACAAAATACCAAGGACAAAACAGACGTTTATACTTAATTAAAACGATTTTTATTAAGAAAACAGCCCCAAATTCCAATAAACAAGCGTCCCTGATCCCCGCGAGTTGGCCCTAAGCTCCTCGCGATTGTGGTTTCCTCTCACGTACTGATATCGACCGACCCACTCCAGGGCTTGGGTTTCAACGCACTGAACCTTTATTTCATTTGATCATAACAACATGTACAGCAAACTAATTAACACGATGATAATGGAAAAGACCGCATCCAAATCCGTTGACTGGTTCTCGAGATAAAATGGAACATACATACATAGATTCATACATACAGACAGACTGACAGACAAAAATTCTAGAAATGGTAGTCTGGGCTTGAGTACGACACTAACAACACGTTTCTTTAATATTTTGAATATATATATATCCAATCAATGTAAAGACGACTATTTTACTACGTTATTATTAGTATATGTATAGATAGTAGATAGTGGAAAAATACATATCGATTCGAATGAATGTATGAATTAATGAATGAATGAAACGTTTATTTGCGAGAGTATGCGTATTATAAGTTCATAAGAAATACATAGTGTCAGCATAATCTACCGTAAAAACAGTGTGCAAAAAAAATAAAAATTGAACTAAATATGTTATGCCCGTTTTCACTAACGACGAACAAGGCGACGCCTAACTAATTTAGGTCCATGCTTACCATAAAGTTCTATTTCATCAAACTAATTTTTACTATGTGATTCCTAACCCAAGAGTAGCCAAGTTTTTGATACTTGTCTTTGGTTTTGTTTGTCAAGTTGTCTGCTTGCGGTTTTTTTGACGTTTTACAGTACTACAATAAGCATAAATCTCAAAATCGCGACTGTCACATGCATGTGTCAGTTTAGGGGCGCCTAAGCATTACGCACCCCCGAATCGGTGTCGTAACTTTAGGTAGTTCCTAACGTCGTTAGTCATGACTTAAGAGTTAGTGAAACTCCTAATTACATAGGCATCTCATTTAGGCGTCTCTTATGGTTAGTAAAAACGGGCACTTACATTAATAATTGACAAATAATAGAATTAATAAGTTGTACAACTTGAATGCATATTTTCTTGTCTTCATTAAAAGCACGTAAATTTTAATAGTTTCTCATTGGCTTTCCATTTCGTATATTGCATCCAAACCTGGTTTCCGATCAGTCCAAACCACGTCCCAAGATAAGCACAGATCTTCCGCTTTTCCTTATCGCGACGGAAACTGAAATTCATAAGATAATTCCGAGGCATAATGAGGTTTTAGGTGGCTGTATTGCTAAATTAAAGACGCAATTGTGTAAGATTGTGCTGGGCGAATAGTTGAAACTCCGCAGGGGCTGAAAATCATAGCAATTAATGTGAAGCATTGAAAAGTCTTACTTGTCTTGTCGACAGTGTTTATTTTCTCCTCGTAGCGACTGGTTTCGTTTAATAGGTACATCTTCAGATACTAGGTCTTGGTTTTATAAAGTAATTTATTTATAACTTTGGTATAATGTATAAATTACTTATCTTAACTAATATCTGAAGATGTATTTAACGAAACCGGTCGTTAAGAAGAAAATAAACACTGTGGAACTAACAAGTAAGACTTTTCATAGAGTTCCATAAAGAACCATCAATCAAATATAATATACTATTGATGATTGCGGGCACTTGGTGAAACATCATCATGGTTGAAGAAAACACTTGTACCTGTTTCACAAATGCGCATAATATGCACAGCTTTTGTGTGATATACATGTATTAAAGCCTGGAGAATGTCGTTAAGGCGAAACTAGTCGGAAATACAATAATTTGTGAAACAGTACAAGTGTTTTCTTCAACCTACTAATTGATTGATGTTAAGCTATTGAAAGAGGAACTTCTTGTGTCAGTTTCGTGGTGAAATACATAGTAATTCCTGAAAAAAATTATTACATCCTGTAATTATAAATGAATGCAAGTATTTAATTATATTCTTCGTCGAAAATTACCTTGAAACAAAGCTGAATCCCATCCAAGTTTTTAGTACCAAGTTTAACTTAAATTTCAAGTTATTTTAGTCTTAAAATATCTTATCCCTTTTAATACGAAATATTTCATAATTTAATTCCCATGTAATTTAACCTCTTGGGAAAGTAATCTTTAATTTATGTGGGACAAAAATCCGCCCTCAAAGTTTGGGAAATTTAATAAGCAGAAGCTTCGACTTATTTATCAGACATTCGTATCAGAAAATCGGATCTCGTTTGTTGTTTGCAAAAAATTGGCAAAATTTGCTTTGTCCTTATGTTGCTATCTTTTTTTTTTCAAAGTTCAGTAAAACAATAGACAATCTTATTGTTTCGTTGCTTAGTCTGACGGTTGTTTGACTGAAAAAAAAAGATGTTCAAAAAAAATTAAAATAGTACTGATTTTGCTTTATTTTATTACACTTATGTAGGTCGGAAAAAGTGCGGCAAAAATACTAGTTTCGGTTTCGGTTACACTTATTTATTTTATTTTTACCACTTTATTATTAGTATAGATATTATTTAAAAAAATACTATTGAAAGTCATGGCACGAATTAATTTCATTTAGTCCAATTTAACCCTTCAAGTTGTCGACTTTTAATAACAATTGAAGAACAATAGATACAGCACGATCGCGCCTTATCAAATTAGATGGTTTAAGGCTCATACGGGTTGATGTTTATTACCTGCCAAGTCTCGCTCGTCTTGGAGCAGACCGGTAATTTCCGATTGTTAACTTTGCCAAGGAAACCTAATTGAGTGTACCTTGCGAATCGCCAACAACAAACATTTCCGCCTAAAATATTACTGTTCTTGCAGACTTTGATTAATTACTGTTGTTTGGATTACTTCTGCAGCAGTTTAAAGTGAAATTATTGTTATTTTATTCTGAACAAATAACTGCAAAATTAAATAAGTTTTCAATAAAAATTGCGACCGAAAACATGGCTTGGCCTTTCTACTTTTTATTACATTGTCAATACATTATGATATGAGCTTAGAATACTTTTTTGACAGTTTCAGAAATGTATGAGCACTTATGTTTGAAAAATACATAATAAATTATAGAATATCTAAAATAAATATGCTCAATAAGAACTTAAATTAAATAAATACCAAAATAAGAGCCAAATTAAGACTAAGACCCGATTTAATTAATTAAGTATGCAAAAAATAACTTCAAACTATCACAACAAATGAGTTCCCTTCATTACTTTTTACTTATTTAGGTATATTTAGCGCCTTCGCAATTTGATTCGCCGTCGAGCGACGGAGATAACAATACGGGACGAGTCGTGCGAGTGAGTGAGTCGCACGCAGCCGGGGTCACCAGCAGTAAGTCGCCATGTCTACGTCTGCTTTCGAACTAGTAACTCACACGAGTGTTGCAAAGAAACCCTCGAACGACCCACTCTAAATACCCTATTGATATAGTAAAGTTTCCCTTCGTAACAACCTACAGGTATGCATAGAATTTCCCGCCCGCCCTACAATTGCACGTGGATTTTGCATACTTAGTTTACTTGTCGGTATATCAAGTTACTTTTGAAATTATTGCCGTCAAGGTGGTTATAAAGTTTTGAGTCTAATTCAAATATGAACAGCCTTAGTCATTTTCCATTCTTCTACATACACATAGCCTACACATAGCCTATACACATAGCCTATACACATAGCCTATACACATAGCCTATACACATAGCCTAGCCTAACTCAAAAAATCAGATGAAACGGTTGCATTAAAGATTTATATTTTTCATTTCTTATGTGCGAATTCCTTACCACCAAAACTTGACGGAAAGAAGACATTCCATAAAAGGTGACTTTCGTTTTTTAAGTCAAATTCATACTGGGGACTCGGTAAGTGACCAATGAACAAGGTTCAATTACCCTTTCTGTAAAATGCCCAAATAAAATTTACTCTTCCTATACTAATTGAGTAGATATAATTCTTCAACAAGTGTAGAGGCTCAAAAAAATATTTTTCATATTTCGCAAATATCGTCATTGAACCTTGGTCCTGAGCACTTACCGAGCCTTCAATATGAATTTAGCTATATGAACGAAAGTCACCTTATACATATAAGTTCCTACAATAATAATTGATAATAATTCTAGAGTAGGCTGCATATCGTTAACTAATGATCACACTGAAGAAGAAAACATTTTTTGTGCCATGTTTTTGTCACTTCCCAGTATTGTTATGTGGTTCACTCAGCCGACAAAATTTCTAAGAAAAACTGAAATAGAGTTCGCGCAATACTTAATATTATGTTTTTGGTGGAAAGTGGTCTATTGGCGATACTCTATCATCTATTGAATTATTTTCACTTTGAATTGGACCTTAACACGAATTATACGAGTATAGGCACTAATATAGCAAATAAACAAGATTCAGTATCATTTCCATACCTCTTAAATTACGTACAATAAATAAACCAACAACCCTTTTTATACATTAATTACGTTTGCGTTCGACCACAGCCCACACGTACAAACCCACTTTCATAACTCGGACAGTACCGACAAATAATCACCCTTATTCCCATCAACATTAAACTCGACCCAGTTTCTACTAATCCTGGTTATCCCGAAGGTTAGTAATGTCTAATGTAGTGGAAACGCCGGGCTAATGAATAGAGAACAAGGATTAACAGAGTGGCGCTAACGTAAGGCACCGGACTTTGGAAGCACATACAACCCGGTCACAATATCTGTACTGTCGCACCGGGGAGTGCGCGGAGAAGTGACAGGGGAAGCGGGAGAGGCGCCACATTCCAGAGAGGTGCACAGATACTGGGACCGGGTTGTACATACATTATCGTAGCTAGGGTTACCAGCGGGGCGTATTATGTAACGTTGAAACAGTTGTCAAATGGTTCCCGAACACTAAAAACACGGATAAAAAGTGAACTTTCAAAATTGCCTTCTGTGTATATTGAACTGTACACGAACTGGTATACGAACGTACCCATCCTTAGCTAATCGGAATTCGATAGTATATCTGTGTTTTCGATGTTTGGCAACCAGTTGGCAACCGACTCAAACATACTTAACTTAATCAAGGGGCAGATCCAGTAATGTGAGTTCCTGATAAAATCCCAAATATTTCAATAAATTTCCTGACATTTTCATAAAAAGTTTATACTAATGCGGAGGCAGCACGATTTTCAATAGTTTTTGTAAAAATATCTGCCACGGCTGCAATAGTATTGTGTATGTAGATGTTTGATACACCGGGTATAAAAAAATCATGTAAGACAAAAAGAGATTTATTCATTCAATTAAAAAAATCAAATTCCGATGAACTACTTAGTTTTTATAAGGCATATTGTTTAGTCTTATCAAGGGTCATTGGTCACGCAAAAAGAAAAGCAAATGAAGAAATAATCCTAAAATCTGATGACGCAGTAAAATCTACTTGGAAACTCATCAATAAAACCATCAAAGGAAATAAGCTAAATGAAATTAATACTTATAAAGGTCTAACGGATGGTACTAAAGTGGTGCTTGATAACTTAGAAGCTGCTCAGTTGTTTAATAGTTTTTTTACCGACCCAGGTGTGGATGCTCCTAGGGCCTCAACCGATCCAATAAAATTACCACATTTTAGTAACGAAACTATGTTCCTAAAACCGGTCTCAAAAGATGACCTTCTAAAAGCAGTGTCCTCACTTAAAAATAAGAAATCGTGTGGATACGATGGTATACCTCCTAGGGTCGTTAAATTTATAATTAACCCTATCGCTGAACCCCTATTATGCATTATCAATCTTTCCTTCAGGGAAGGTGTCTTCCCGTGTAGATTAAAACGAGCTCAAATAAAACCTATACATAAGAAAGACTCAAGACTGGCCGTCGATAATTATAGACCCGTCTCGCAGTTGACTGTTTTTTCTAAGATATTTGAAAAGTTAATGTTAAGCCAGCTTCGTAGATTCCTCACTTTTCATAGGATACTAGCAAGGGAACAGTTTGGATTCCAGAAAGATCTTTCGACAGTGGATGCTATCTTTGACATGGCGGAGTTTGTGTCAGAAGCCTTGGATGGCAAACAAAATATAGTGACTGTCCTATTAGATTTATCCAAAGCTTTCGATAGTATCGACCACGGTATAATGCTTGAGATGCTGAACAGATACGGTCTGCGTGGCAAGGTTAATGAGTGGTTCTTTTCATACCTTACAAACCGTGAGCAAAGTGTCCTACTTCCTATCATAGACAGTAATGATATGTTGGTAAATGTGGAGTCTGAATCACTAGTATTACAGAAAGGCGTCCCTCAGGGTAGTATATTGGGCCCAATCCTCTTCCTACTATATATTAACCACTTGCCACAGGTGTCAAACAACAAAGTGGTAATGTTTGCCGATGACGTGTCGGTTTTCTTCAGTTTTGAAAGAGGTAGTGATAAGGACTTAGCAAGTGAAATCCAACATTCCATTTTTGCTATTATAAATTGGTTCAGAGATATTAAATTAAGCACTAACGTAAATAAGACTAAAATGATTCACTTTAGAAACTACAATACGCAAATTATGGATGTTAGTGTCACTCTGGAACTCAAAACTTTGGAATTTGTATCCGAGGCCAAGTTTCTTGGAGTACACGCTGATGAATTTATGAATTGGAAGTGCCACATCCAAGCCTTACAATGCAAACTTAGTAGCTTCTGTTACGCCCTTAGAATGCTAACTCATGTAGCAACAAAACGTGCTGCACTTCAGGCATATTTTGCCTTTTTCCAGTCGAGGGTACTCTATGGTTTGTCAATATGGGGTGCTAGTGTGGACATAAAAAAACTGTTCATATTACAGAAGCGTTGCATAAGAATAATTGTGGGGTTGACCTCAAGCACGGTGTCTTGTAGAAATTATTTTAGGCAATTAAAAATCCACACGATTACGGCATTATACATAATTGAACTCTGTAAACTAATCAAGCGGTATCCAGACAGATTCCCTATTAGATCACTTAGCCCACAGTGACAGGTTAGGGAGCGCTTGTACAGCTGCTTGTGCAAGATCCACTAAAATTGTTGCTGTGAAGGTGTATAATTCACTTCCTAGTGTAATTTAGTGCCTCACTGGATCTAAATTCCGCAATGCATTAAAAAGCTACGTGTAAAAAATCTCACCATATGACCTCAATGAATATTATAATTACAGCAATCTTTAACTTCTATCATACTTGCTCAGTGTTTGGCACTTTCGCATTAAGAATAATAGTGTAATGATTCGTATCCGGAGTCCATTGTTGTTTGATTATAATTGTAAATAATTTGTCCATCCAAATTTATTTTATATAATTTATTTGTGTGCATGATATTGTTACACCCTGTGGGTATAATTACATTGATACATAATTATAATACTATTACCTATTATCATACATGTAATTAATTGCAATAAACGAATATGAATATGAATATGATCATCAAAATATCGTTACTATTGTAATCTATATACACAATACACTTTCCCATTGCAGCCGTGGTACATAATTTTAGAGCACCTTAATTTAAAGCATTGATAAAAATCTTTTAAAGTTCCCGACAAATCCTATTTTTTCCTGATTCCCTGACAGAGGGCCAAAATTCCTGACATGTCAGGAAAATTCCTATCGTCTGGTAACCCTATCGTAGTAATCTGGAGCGTAAATTCGGTTAATGTCGTGAGCCACTGAAATTCATTGGCCTGAATTTCAGCTCCGCTCAGTAAATCGTAATTTAAATAACTCCGAGATAATTCGTATATTAGCGGAGAACGATTTAAGCTAATGCTTACAATGTATCATACGTATTTGATATATTACAGTCCTCTAAAGAAAAAAATTGATGAGCACTAGCTCTCTTCGGCTCATGGTTTTTTTTTTCATTTGGTCAAGTGCGATTCGAATTCGTGCACAAAATGTTCCGTACCATCACAACATACTAGAACGGAATAATTACAACAATATAGATGCCACATCAACATCAAGGCAGCCAGGTAGCGCCTGACAAACAATTCGGCACCTTCTGATCACGGAAGTAGTTTAAAACAACTTTCCGGAAGAATCGTACTCGCAGAAACCAAACTCATTGGCAAAACTCGTGACTCCAACTTATTATGTATGTGTTCTCGATAATGTGATTATAATATATGAATAGATAACCCTCCATATATTACAAGACAAAATAACGCCTTAAACTCGATATAGCCTCTTTTTACATCAATGTCACCTCTATTTCCGGGGGGGGCGGACGGTGCTATGGGCGTGCGCGCCTGTTACCTTACCTAACTATATAAATCACAACATATATATTTAACTAATATACTAGACTTCATGCTATTTGACTTTTTGAAATAAAATTAAAAAAATATACTTCTTCTCTTTTGAGCTGAATCCGCCCCTCTCGCACTGCACGTTTTTTCGCTTGGAGTGAGAGTGACAAAAATAAAATGTTCAATGCAAGTGCTCGTAAAGGTTTCATATGCTTCAAAAGTGTTGTCAAAGTTAACTTTACCACCCTAGTGTTTAATTCTTATTTCTTTTTATTTATAGAAAAAAAGTTGCCAGTCTTTTTTTGTGTATCATCATAGACTAAATAATATATGGTATCATAGATAGACTTGACAGAAATGAGCGACGAACGCACCAAACTGAAAGCAGCTTATAGTCCGTCAAAAAATTGTTGAAATTAATATTGAAGAAACTATTTGTCTTTCACCTGGTTACACCAAACAAACAAGTACAAAATCGGTTAAATCGAGTTTACCGCGTTGTTATGAATAAATTACCTAAATTATCCTACTTGAACGTTTAAAGTTCAATAAAGTTCATTAAAGTTCATTATTCATTTCAACACTTTTTTGACAGACTATATTTCCGTCAAATTGGCAACTTGCGTGCGAAGACAAAAGGAAAAGAATGACCGTTTAAAGTTAATTTGGAGTATTTATTGTTTGTTTGTTTCTTTCTTTAATTACGTTTCATTTATTTACTCAAACTATTCATTGAAAATCGTAGTATGATACAGTGTGGGTAAGGGCAAGAACTTACTCGTAAACTCGCTTATCGCTTGTGTTTCAAATCGTCCTCGTAAGCTAGCTATAATTGCCTCCTTACCGCACTAATAGCATAAACTACTATTACGAGAAAGGCCGTTCTTTGATTCAGAATCACGCATGAAATAGATGTATCAACGTCTAAATAAAATCTACCTGCCGCGCGTTTTACTGCAGCTAAAAATCTTTCTGGCACCAGTACCCAAACCGCGGAAGAAATGTAAAGACCGTTTTTCATTAAAGAACAAGTATTTGACACAAAATTCCCAATAGAACGCCGCTGCCAGGTTTTAGGTAAATGAGGCGATGACAGACACCGCTCCGTTTCTTTCAGTTTTCATCAGCAAGATGTTCAGCTGCCAGTCTAGCTTGTTCACAAAACGACCACGTTGACATCTGGCTCTCTCCTAAATTGAAGGTGAAAGACAAGAAACAGGTCGGCTGCCAAAAGATATGTTCCAGGGAACCAGTGAATTTTACTCAGTGAATTTTAGTCGCCGAATTTGAACCATCTTTTAATTTATTTGTGTGGCAACACTATTTTAAAAAAACCGGTCAAGGGCGAGTAGGACTCCCGCCTGTGGGTTCTGTACCGTTCAAATAAGTTAATAGACATAAATGATTTGAATAAAAATTACAATGTTATGAAATATATGAAACAAAACTGCAAATTTAAGTTGGTCGACTATTACTCGTTAACTTGTAAAGTCTACTTAGCTGTGATAGTTTTATTTTTAACTTCCAAAGCAACCGTTTAGCTGGCAAACTTGACTCCAACAAAAAATTGCACTTTAAAGGTGAATAATTCGCAAACAGATCCCAGAATCGAAAAATGATTTTCACATACACCCACAATATTTTTGAAAGACCATCGACACCTCACAACATAGGAGTAACAATATATAAAATATATTGAGAGGCCTGTAGGCATCGGCTTGAAGTCGCGCACGGGGTCCCTATGCTTGCTATTTCATTCTTCATTCAACTTCGGATTATAGAGCACTGACTGACTGTTATTGGTTGGCCCGAACGTTCATTTCCCGAGCTCGTACCGAACTAACCGAACACTAAGCTAACGCGAGACAAAATTCATGTCTTGAAAAAACTCGAGAATGGTTTTGGGTCTTCCTATGATTTCAGGAGAAATATCCCAATAATCGAAATAAAACGAATATATTTTTGAATAGTATAAAATATACTATGGTGTGAACCTAAAGTTATTTGATTTGTTGTATCGCTTCTAGGACATTACGGTACATAAACATTCATGAAAATATGTGTAAAATCCAGGACTTTATACGCTTGTAACTTTTGTATGTATTTGATTTTGATAAATGTTTTAGGCTCAAGTCTTGGATATTGTATGGGATATGTTGAAAAAGATAAAATAATAAGCAAGTACCTACCAATAAGGATATTATCAACGAACAGCACTAGTATGGGAGTTAAGGCGAATAGAGTCGCCTTAACAGATAGAACTGATTCAAAGCGTCGAGACATTGCGCGATAAATCATCAACTAAAAGGTTAAATTAGGCCAACCAAGACTCAGTCAATAAAGTTTTGACGTCACTTCCTATTAATTCTTCACTCATCAATCATCATCAAGTAAAGGAAACCAAAGCGAAGCAAAACAAAACGAGCTCCATTTCTGAAATACTGAAAACTGAACGTTCTTTGAAAAGGTCCCCGAAACCCGATAACCCTTTAGCTAAAACCCGAAATATTCAAAGCTCGGATCTGAAAGGGTATTAAGTGTGCGTTATTATGCAAAGCTGAATAGATCCTGAATAGAGTTATGGAAGAGAGAGAAGGTGCAGTTCTTGAACTGCCTACACTGTGTATTAATAAATCATATTTGAACGTGGATACGACGAATAAATTTACAAAAAATATAATAGGTATCATAAATTAAATATTAACATCCATCCATCCATCAGGCTGTTTCGTCCACATATGCCTTTCCAGGATTTCGCCACTCTTGGCGGTCCTCCTGGCAGAAATGACCATACTCACACACGCTGGGCATGCGGGTTGGTGAGCGCGGTGCCGAAGCCCTTGCCCCAGTGACACCGCTGCCCGTCACCAGACTGTTTTATATAAAGCCCGGCAATTGGGGATGGATATGCCGCCTTCCATCGGTCCCAGGCAATGGTGGGCCGCCTGGTTTTGCCTGAGAGCTGTTCTCTTACTCTCCCCCGAATAACTTCGAGTAAGATGGTGGTACCTCCACAGTCGAGCCCGGCATCAGCTCTACCACCTATAATATTAATATTAACATCAGTCGTCCAAAAATACAATACAGTTAAATTAATAAATAATAGTAGTAAATTACCGCGTTTGTTCACAGACTAAATTATTTATAATATCGTAGCAGGTTATAAAAAATTGCCGCAAAAATAATATTAATGACTAGCCTTTGCCCGCGGTCCCGCCCGCGTTTATTCAATCTCTGCCCCTTTTTCGGGTTGGGCGTTATTTTATTAACATCCCTTATAGCCTATAGTTATGTTGACCAGGGCCGTGGAAAACGCAAAATAAAATTTGGCTGCCCAAACTAATTTAAAATCAACCCCGAGTCTATTATTATACTACAGAAAGGGTCATCGAACCTCGGTCCTGACCACTTCCCGAGTCTCCAGTATTAATTTGGCTATATAATTAGAAGTCACCTTATACAGGTTGAAAATGAACCCTTGAGATATACTGAAATCTATGAATCAGAATCACTTATACTCGAAGAACACAAAACCGGAAAAAAAGCATTTATTTTTTCTTTATATTTTGGATTTCAAATTTCGAAAAAATGGCCAACCTACACGACGTGATAGGTGACTGACAATAGACAGTTCATATTCCTGGCGCTAAATAATGTACATGGGCTAATTAGGCTATGTTCACATAGGTTTTGTAGTGCGTCGTCTCTGTCACCGGAGTATTAGTGCTCCTTTTGACAGTCGATATCTTTTTTTAAATTATTAATCATGACAAAAGTAACAAAACATGTATTTTTTATTTCGAACATAGAACAGTTTCCTTTGTTTTAGCTCAGGGTTTCATTTTCAACCGGTATACATACATACATACGGACAGACAAAAATTCTAAAAATGGTTGCTTTCGCTTCAGTACATTACTAATCTAATAACCCATATCGTATAAAATTTTGAAAAAATATTTAATTTCCAGACACGACTTTTTTACTACTTTATTTTAGTATAGGTATACAGATACACGGTGAAATCTAAGTGGTTTTGAAAACAAAAACCAGTGATTGTACTCGTCCATACCAACAACATTACAATAAAATCAACTAACAAATCTGCTATTCCAAACCATTAAAATTTTACGTAGTATCGATATCCCTGTTACATTTTTTATTCCTCTAGCATAGCACTGCATATCATTGCGGTATCTAACCGCAGAAGACTACTAAATCTGAATGTGAGGAGCGTGAGCTGTGCATAATAAGTGCGAGTTGCCATCGAATGACTTTACTGCCGCGTGAATGGAGTCCAGCGCATGTTTTGTACTACACACTAAACAAAAACGTGTACACAAAACATGTACACAAAAACGTGTACACAAAACATGTACACAAAAACGTGTACACAAAACATTGTTTGTGTACACGTTTTTGTTTAGTGTGTAGTACAAAACGTGCGCTGGACTCCATTCACGCGGCAGTAAAGTCACAATGACATATCACAATGATATGCAGTGCTATGCTAGAGGAATAAAAAATGTAACAGGGATATCGATACTACGTAAAATTTTAATGGTTTGGAATAGCAGATTTGTTAGTTGATTTTATTGTAATGTTTTTGGTTCACATTTTTACTGATAAGCATGCAGGAGACACGGAGCTTATAAACACAAATATGTAGCGGAACAATATACTGTGTAGACGTTTTGGTGTAGTGTGTAGGACAAAACACGCGCTGGAAACCCAGCTAAACTCGATTCACGCGGTAGTAAAGTCATTCGATGGCAACTTAGCCTTCTGACCCGGGGCTCGAACTCAGGACTCTCGCACACACATTCGTGTTTTAAATCGTTTGGCCTGTTGTACTGTAGCTCCTCTACATATACAGTATCAGGGAAGCGTGAAAGGAAAATGAAGTGTCACCCCGTCGGACGAGCAAACACGGGGCACATTCGTTATAGTATCATACCTACAAGGCAGGTACTTTGTAACACGTATAGAAGGGGGGTTTCAATGCCAATCCCCGGATTTGGGTGACATTTTTGTGATGTGTTTGGTGGAAAATTAAATACAGATGACGCGCGTAATAAAAGGGAGTCGTTTTGTGTGTTATACTCTTTCACACAGCTGAAAATTGTGAATCTTTTACGCCATGCCGAACTCGAATCTGCAAATCACTCACCATTCTCAATCCATTTCCATGAATTCTTTTTTTTTTTACCTCTTTGTGGACAAACGGGACGCTTGTAGGATCTTTTTGTTTGAGGAATCAGCTTGAATACCGAATACTCTGGTATAGCCCCATGGTCATGTAATAAATTCAATTTTGAAATTTGGTACGAAGAGAGGTATTTTAGTAGATACAAAGTAACAAAGCCGAAGATTATTAATTGACAATTCTAAGTGGGAAAATACCTGACCAACTTAATTTTGTAGCTTTGTTCTATATATTTTAAAATTTGTATTTTCTGTTTAAATTATTTAAGTCTTATTTTTATTTGAGATATCGATACGGAACCCTTAGAGCACTGAATAGTTTTCAGGGTTCCGTAGTAAACAATGAGCCCTTATAGTTTCGCCATGTCCGTGGGTCTGTCTGTCCGCGGATTCGCTCAAAGACTCTAAGGCTGAGATTCAGAGTGCATTTTGAGTCCGAACTCAATCTTACAAACGTCAAAAAGCGTGATCTCATACTAGAGTGACGTTTATAAGATTGAGTTCGAACTCAAAATGCACTCTGAATGTCAGCCTTATACTAGAAAGCTGTAATTTGGCATGGGTTTACATATAAAATATACACATAAAATAAAAGGTGGTAGAGCTGATGCCGGGCTCGACTGTGGAGGTAATAATAATAAGAGATTTTTGAGGCAGATGTCCGTTATCTCACTCCATAGCCCTGTTATCCGGCCCATCTAGCATCCTATCCTCATAGCCCACTCCAAGTCTTCCTTCCTGGCAATAGTTTGGCAACTATGGGGGACTGTCCGTTAGTGTATCCCAATGGTACATTGAGGGAGAGGCCTCCATGGATGCGGCCATCTCACATTTAGATTAATCTGGTACTAAGGCCTCTTCAATGTTGGCTTCGGCCCCATGAATGCCTTTCAAATGACCGGGTCCCTATGGGCCCGTGACTGAAAAGTGTACCTACATAATAATAATAATAAACACTTTATTGCACGGAAAACACAGATAAATACAATTCACATTATAGAAAAACATGGCAAAGGCGGACTTATTTCTAAAAGAAATTTCTTCCAGTCAACCAAAAAAAACGCTGATGGAGAAAATATTTACAATTTGGCTCTGAAAATTATTTCCAGTACAAAAGATTAAATATGTTTATAAATAAGGTAACGTACATACACTTACCAACCTAAAAGTATGCCTAACCTAACACCCTAAACACTAACATACCGTACTAAATTAGTACATAATATATTTATATATATAAATTTGAATATGATAAACTACATAAATACTTACAATATATACATATTTAGTAGCTAAGACTGCTGAGAGGACAAAAAGTGCTTCTTCAGGTTAAATTTGAAGGAAGCAATTGAGGGAAGACTTTTAAGAGAGAGTGGAAGATCGTTCCAAAGTCGAACAGCGTCAACTGTGAAAGACCTAGAGTAACGTTCAGTGTAATGAGTTGGATTTCTCGGATTTTCTCTTTCTCGGATTGACATTGAGCCCATAGCGTTTTGTCCAATTCCTAATAGCCGCAAGATCAGCATTAATTGTGGCTATGGCATTGTCAATGTCATCAATCGGAGCAGCGGAGTATAACTGAAGATCGTCAGCATATAGATGAAAGGAGGAGGAGAGGGCAGAAGTGATAGAGTTAATGAAAACCGAGAACAGAATAGGGGAGAGGCAACCACCCTGAGGAACACCAGATGTAAGATCACACCAGTTGGAATGGCAACTGTCAACTTTGACTATTTGTTTTCTGCCATGAAGATAGGATTCAAACCATGAGATAGCCAAGGGAGATACATTAAGAGACCTCAGTACTCCCACAAGTATGTCGAAATCGACGGTATTGAAGGCATTACTGAAATCTAGCAGTGTTAGGACAGTAAGATTCTTCTGCTCTATGTTGAGACGCAAGTCATCCGTCACTTTGACGAGGGCTGTGACCGTGCTGTGGCCCGGTCGAAAGCCGGACTGGTGAGGGCTAAGGAGATGGTTTTTTGATAGGAAATCGGCAAACTGGTATTGAACGACATGTTCTAAAACTTTTGAAAGGATAGGAAGCAAGGAAATAGGGCGGAACTCTGAAAAGCAGGAAGGATTAGATTTTTTGGGAAGCGGGATGACGTGTGCTTTTTTCCAAGCATTTGGAAAGGAACCTGTTGTCAAAGAGCAGTTGATAATCTCCGCTATTATGGGAGATATAAAATCAGAAATAGGAGCTAGCATATCCCTGCTAAGACCGTCGTCACCGACTGCCTTAGTAGTTATAGATCGAAGAATCTTCTGAACATCTGCAGAGGCTATCTCATGGAAATCAAAGGGAGGATAGTTAGATGGGATACAGTTTTGAAGAAAAGTAAGGGTTTCAACCTTATTAGCGCTAGAGAGAGAGGAGGAAGGTGAGCTAAAGTGCTGGTTAAGCGCATTTAGATCAATATTTGAGATAGGACTAGATTTAGACTTACCGACGCCCCGAGTTTTCAAGAATTTCCAGAGGTTATTAGGAGGACAGTTGTCGATGGACTCAAATATATGCTGATGCCTTGCATTTCTACAAACTTTATTGCAACGGTTACGTAGAATTTTGTATCGCTGGATACAATGCTCAGAGGAGTCTCTTCTACAGCGAATGCGAGCTCTGTCTCTTTGGGCCATGAGTGACTTTATATCGTGAGTGAGCCATGGTGCTGGAAGATGCTTTACTCTCGTCTTTCTAAGTGGAGCGTGTTTGTCAAACAGAGTTAACATGAGTTCCTTAAAGCGTTCAACTTTTCCATCTACAGAAGAAATTTGAGTAATAGATGACCAATCCATTCCACTCACATGGATGGATGGATGGAGGTACCACCATCTTACTCGCAATTCCTCCCGAAGTTATTCGGGGGAGAGTAAGAGAACAGCTCTCAGGCAAAACCAGGCAGCCCACCATTGCCTGGGAGCGATGGATGGCGGTATATCCATCCCAAAATGCCGGGCCTTATAAAAGAACAGACTGGTGACGGGCAGCGGCGTCACTGGTGCGAGAGGTTTCGGCACCGCGCTCACCAACCCGCCTGCCCAGCGTGTGTGAGTGTGGGCATTTCTTCCAGGAGGACCACCAAGAGTGGCGAAATCTTGGAAAGGCCTATGTCCAGCAGTGGACGAAACAGGCTGGTGGATGGATGGATACATATAAATCACGCCGACATAGTGGTAAATTAAAAACATTTTTTTTTATGTATATTACATTTTCTTCACGTAAAATGGGGATGAATTTTTGTTTGACGTGTCATTCGATAAGTTGTTCAAAAATATTGCGGGTGTGTGAAATCCATTTTTCTGTTAATTTATATATTGTTAAAGTAAATAAAATAAAACATTTATAAAAGATTTAGGTTTTCGAAATATATTTCGGCCCACTTTGGGACCGGCATCAGTCGATTCATTCACTCGAAGCTCACTGCAGCGATATATGGGATCCGTTTGCAAAATATTAAGCTATAAAAAGCAATTTTTGTTAGAGTCTATTGTTTCACCTATCTAAAAACAGCCGTATAGGTATAGCTGGCAGGGGCCCCCCTACGTAAAAAAATCACGGCAGTAGTAAATATAACGAATTAAAAGCAAAACTATCTCAGCTAAGTAGGCTTTACAAGTTAACGAGTAAAAGTCGACCAACTTAATTTTGCAGTTTTGTTTCATACATTTCATTAGTTTGTAATTTTTATTTAATCATTTAAGTTTATGCGGAACCCTCAGGCGGGAGTCTTATTCGCACTTTACAGGTTTTTTAATATGGCTATTATTGTTAAATAAAACTTTGGTGATCGACTTGGGCAAGCTTTTTCGAAAAAACAAACTCATCTAGGTATAGATAGACTGACGAACGAAGATTTAAATTAGAGTTTAGGTTTCGTTTCCGCATTAATTATCCTAAAAACGCAATATTTTCATGAGAAAACATCGATTACTGTATCACATCGTCAGCAGCACCATATTACTCGGCTGGTGCATAAATTGATTAAAAACCGGGTGATTGATTAGCCGTGTTCGAGCGACGAATATTATCTGCAGACAATCCATCATTCCTGTGAAACCCTGTCAGGCGCACGGCGTGATGATATCAACTACCTATGTAGCTATTTGTCACTGGTTTCGCATGCCTCTTTTCATTTAACGTATGTAGAAGTTTTGATAATATTTCAAATAAATTTAAATTAAAAAATATATAAAATTAAATAAAACAACTCATTTATCCTAATGAATAGACAGATATTTAAAATAAAGCTATTGGCTTTTGGTACTTTGTACCTTTGAGATTCATTTAACACATACAAGTGATTTAATGAGTGTTACTTCTTTAGATTAAATAACTTGGCCAAGTGCGAGTCGGACTCGCGTGTAAAGGGTTCCGTACTACCACCGTGTGCGGAACCTTAAAAAGATCATGGTAAATAATACCGATATAAATGCCAAAACAACATCAAGGCTACAAAAAACAAGGCGCTAAAATGGTAGCCCAGTCTTTAAGTAAGAGCCAAAGCCAGTAAAGTTTAAATAATGCAACTTTTTAGATGTTTATTGTATGGGGACCCCCTTAATTTTTTAAATTATATTTTAGTATTGATCATGGTGGAAGCCATAGTAACACGTATTTTGTAAAAAATTAAACTTTATTTCTACCTATTACGGTTTAAGCTGTAGACCCCCGTGACCGACGGACAGACAGACAAACAGCGGAGGCTTGGTAAATAGGGTCCCGTTCGGGTACGGAACCCTAAAAAGAGAGTCGATAATATATCGATAAACAGCAAATAAAGGGACAGACTACCCATGACTTTTATTATACACATATAGATTACTAACTTTTGCCTGCGGCTTCGCTTGCGTGAAAGTGCCTTTCAATCTTTTTGAAGATAAAAACTATTATCGACAGTTTTCGGCTTAGCAGTTATTTTATATTTTAACCAGAGTCACTGGGATCAATTATCTGTATTAACAGAGAACTGCCGTCCAAACCCGTTGAGCGATTCTCGAGTTAAAACGGAACAAAAAACAAAATTCTTTTGGCCTAAGTACAGTGCTAATATAAAATAATATAATATATAATAATAAAAAATATTCAATGTATAATACAGACATGACTTTTTACTACTTTATTATTAATATATATATATGAATAAATAAGACAGGGAGGTCAATGTAGAAGTTTGTGTGATGGTGAATAAATCACTGGCTCATTTACAGGTTAATTAAATTCCTGATGGATGTAATAAATGCCACCGGAATGAGATATTAAATTGTAATCAGTCTAGAAGATGGTTGACATTGTTATGTAAATGATAAGGTATAGGGGAGAATGAAGTAAGTATATTTGAGAATGATGCTGTGTCGTTGGACACCGTTGAAAATATAAAAATTAATCGAAAAACAAAGATAACATATTCTACTGAACTGTAATTCGTCCTCAGTCTGTAAGAAATACTAGCTACAGTACTCCCAAATTTATAATGCGCATACGAATCTTCGCCACTGCTCGGCAAAGTTCGTATTTCCCTACACTTTCTATACACTCAGTAAGGTCACGTGGTACGTCCGGTCGCTCGGCTATAGATTTCTATGCGCATTATAACTTTGGGAGCACTGTACAACGTTTTCTACCGGTCAATCTGAACATTTTTAAAATTCCTTGGTTTTTAAAATACTTGTATTATATGCTGTCCATTCATCCATTCATCAGTCTGTCTTCGTCCACTGCTGGACATAAGCCTTTCCCAAATTTTGCCACTCTTAGCGATCCTCCATCCTCCTCATCCAGCCGCCACCCGCAACATCCTTCAGATCGTCGGTCCAGCGGGCACGAGGTCCGCCGACGCTACGCTTTGCTGTAGGTGGTCTCCATTCTAACGGCTTTCTGTCCCAACGGCCATCATGTCGGCGACAAATATCGCCTGCCCACTGCCACTTCAACTTACTGATTCTGCAGGCTATGTCGGTTACTTTCGATCTCCGACGGATGTCCTCGTTTCGGATTCTATCCATCAGACATACCCCAAGCATAGCGCGCTCCATAGCTCGTTGAGCGACCTTAAAGCCCTCTGTAAGAGACCACGTCTCAGCGCCATACGTCATGACAGGAAGGACGGACGGATATTGCTGTAAGTAGGAAAACATTACAGCTGCTTGATTAGGCTACGATATTACATTAGGACTCCGGGAAAATGTAGCATATCTTTGAACTCGTTTGTTATATAAGGTGACTCTTGTTTATGTAGCCAAATTCATACTGGAGTCTCTGTAAGTGGCCAGGACGAAGGTTTAAAGACCATTTCTGTGAAATACACAAAATAAAACTTCAGACTTCCTATACTAAATTGAGTCGAGGTTGTATACAGCCACAAAAACTATTTTTCGTATTTCGCAAATAGGATCCTTGAACCTTGGTCCTGACTATTCACCCAGTATCCGATATGAATTTAAAACTTGAAACTTGAACGTGAATTTTTTGTATAAACGAAAATTACCTTATATTTGAGCCACAGATACGAGTATCAAAACAATATTTAAGCACATTACATCAACGTTGATGAATAATGGAGTTCGTCTATGAATACGACAATTCTTCTATGAGTACGACAGTTCCTCTATGAGTACGACAGTTCCTCTATGGGTACGACCGATCCTCTATGAGTACGACAGTTCCTTTAATACTTATATTACAGTGCGAAAAGGATCAAAATTATTCTGAATGAATGTTAGCGAGGGCGCTAACAGATATTTTATACATTAATATAAAATACTGTTTACACAACAAGGATGAAACAAAACAAATGAATAAATAAAAAAAGTTAAAATTAATTAACCTTTTTTTTACTTTGGGAAATTATTTTCCATCAGTTTGCGAAAAAATGGACTCTGCATTAAAAAAGCAATTTCACCGAGTAGATGCGTTAACTGTGGCCTTTGCATCAATCAACTTTTGCCGACAGATTAAAATAATTTCCTTCTTCTTTCACTTGCAAACTTCTTCTTTCGTGCAAACTCATTCCAGTTCAGGAAGGCTGGTGGACAATGCAAAAAGTCGATGGATGGAGTCATAGTTAGGTTAATCTAATGTAGTTGATGCTCGTGATTGTTGGCACTTGGTGGAACTTTTGAAACATTTTTTGTTTGATAAACACAAACAATGTATACTGTGTGTGAGTAATTATTATTGTGATAAATAAATATATTTTCAATTTCAATTAAAATATTGTAATACGCGAGCGAAGCTGCGGGTAAAAGCTGGTAACCTCAAAATTTAATTACCTAATACTTCTAGAATACGAGTGCAGTTTGTTATCTTCAGTCAAAGATAGAATTATAAATAAGTAGATACTAAATAGGTACTATAAATACGTATATATACGGGTTGAAGAAAACACTTGTACTGTTTCACAAAATTATTATATTGATATTTCCGACTAGTTTCGCCTTAAAGGTATTTTTCAGGTTTTATAAATGTACGAGTTTGTCACAAAAGCTGTTCAATTATGTGAAAACAGGATGACAATCCTACGTATATATACAAATTACTAATTGGAGTCTCCCTTTAGTGTCCATTATTCCACTCTTGTTTCTAGTGCAGTAAGTAGAATAAACAATGTTTAAAAATTCAGTAATAAGCTTTACGGTATAAAACAAATTTCAGATAATTTCGAATTCCCGGTTTTGCTCCGCTCCGGATTGTCTTAGATCCGCTTGACTTTTTGATTTATTGTTTTTGTTCATCTTCCTATGTCCTAATCCTGCTTGTGACTAGAATATTTTGTTACTTCATTAATAACGACGACAAGTAAATTTTATTTTGATAAAATGTTAAAATTTAAATCAACTCGTTTTCTTTTTCCCGATATTAGTGTGCTGGATAAAATATTTCTTGTTTAGCTCTACCATCAACTCTACATAGCTCAGTACAATGAACCTTTGTTTAAAAAACACAATAAACCGAAAAATCACGCAAAATTAAAATTCCAAGCAAGCTTTCCTCAAAATTAAATATTTTTTTCACAAAAAAAGACATTGTTTTCCGCCATCTTTGTCTAATTAAAAAAGCTAGCACACAAATTACATGAGGAAAAACGCATTCTGCGCGAAAGAAACTAAATGAAAAATTCCTCCGTAGTGGAACAGGTGACAGTACGTAGATTTGTCACCAGCAGCTTCTTTATTTTTTGGAGAGTTTTTGTCTCGGTGCTGAACGATTTATTTTCGTTGGCGGTTTTTTTGTGTTGTGATGAATGTACCCAAAACAACATTAACAAGTTAATGGTTACAATAATGTTTTCATGGGAAACCATTGCAATGGCTTGATGTCTGTCCGTCAACGGCTGAACTCATGTAGAGCTAATGACATACTGGAATTTCGGGTTCAATAAAAGTAAATTGAAAATTCGCACTCTCCGTATTTTCTTACCGACAACCCGTACTTATCAGATTTTTACTGAAGGGTATGTATTATTAGGTAGAGATCGGGCTAGCCAGCACAGACGGCGGCGAACAGAAGGCGTCGCAATACGGTAGTTTTACTATTTTTGTCTGCTTCTTTGAATAAATGGTTCAATGTAATGTAATTTTAATAATAAATATTTTCGTGCTTTTAAACCGATTTTATAAGTATTTTAGAATTTACAGGAAGTAACGTCATCATTTTGGTCAAATCCTTAAAACCTTAGGATGTGTTCAAGAAATAAAATATCTTAGGAAAGCTTTTCGAGGGGAGGACTGCGTGGAGAGATGGTAAAGTTGATTCTGAAGGCCTTAATTTTAGGTTTAGTGTTGTCAAAACTTAAAATTTCCCAAAGTAATATAGCTTCTGTTGTTAACACTAAAGAACAATTTAGGAATTAAGAAAATTTAGTTTTGACAGTACTAAAACTATAATTAAAACTTTCAGAATCGGCTACAGTCTGTCAAAAAGTGTTGAAATGAATATTGAAGAAACTATTTTCTTTCGCCTGGTTACAACAAACAAATAAGTACAAAATCTGTTAAATCGAGTTAACCGCGTTGTTATTTCATAAATATATTACCTAAATTATACTATTTGAACGTTTAAAGTCCAAGAAAGTTAATTAATGTTTCATTTTCATTTCAACACATTTTTGACAGACGGTGTCGATTTTGGTGTCGATTTAGGACTGAACTTAATTAAGCCTTCTGTCTTTTTCTTTCTGTATCAAACAGACAAGAACAGGACGCTTAAAACAAGGTTAACCCGGTTGCGCAGCTAACTTCATGCGTGTCTTGGTCTGAACTGTAGGTGGCGGATGGTAGCAACAAATGTTTACTATCTAAAATTGTAATGTTTCCAATAGGATGTGCTCGTGGCGAGATAGAGTGCCTGCATATTGGACGGTAATCTAGATTGGATCTTAATCCCCAGCCAGCTCTCGTCAGCCCCTGCATTCAACAGTTTCACTAATCCCGGGGGACGGCGGTTTTCCCGGGATTTTCCATGCCACCCGCAGCTATCACCACTGTCAGCGGCTGCTACAGATTGGTGATTGTTTTGTTTACGGACCATCGAAATTATGCATACTTATAGGTACTTTTGTCTCTTTACGGAAGAAGATGACGCCAATAGAAATAAAATGATTTTTACTTTGGATGATTTTGTTGCAATTATCAGGATGTCCACAGTTATCAAAAAATATATCTATGTTCTTGTAACTTTTTTGAAGTATATGCTTGAACAAACCGTGTCAATTATTATTTGCTGTAAATAAAATCATTTGTCTCTATTTAAACTGTGTTTTAGACTTCTTATTCAATGTCTCTTGAATATCGATTTCAATTTAGTTGTTTTTTTTTTCTTTATAAAAGTTTAAATAAAGTCTAACGATTTTGAAAAAACCGTAATTTTGTCTCGCATAATTCTGCCACTACACTTTAACAACAAGATAATAAATGCTATTCACCGATACATTCGTACAGATACGATCTTCACTTCAGTTATTTATTAATCTAGCAATATCACTAATCCTAAGTAAGATAACAACAAAACACATAACACAATACTTATGAATTTTTCACAATAATAATTTGGATTGTCAATAGAACAGTCAACACTCGTACACCCTCTTTTTACTGACGATTTTTACCTCACAACGTAATATGTGATTCAGCCTTATCACCGCACCTCGGGCGCATATACACACTTTTAAGAGCGGTTATCCCGATTTTGTCTCTTTTCAAATTCATTTTACCAAGAAATAGCAATGATTAAATTTTGTAAAAAATATATGGCATATTTCACACATTGATCTTAATATTTCTGCCGTTCGATACACGATTACATACATTTTCTTTGATCCAATTAAATCGCAAAGATGTCTAAACTATGATCTAAATATCATTTAATTTGAGCTATAGTAAGTTTTGAACAATAAAACTTATACTGAAATATACGTCGTGAAAAATGTGATGCAAAACGGCCGTCATATTAAAAACCCATCCGTCTAATTCCAAAATAATAATTAAAAACACCTCGAAACCGCGAGATTTTTGAGCGGCCCGCTTCCGTTGAGCAGGACAAACATGTATGAAATGAAAGTGTTGGAACAGGACAGATTTCTCTGGAACTGGATAACCTCGCCTTAAGGGCGTGCAGGATGTTCTATGTGTTCCTTCACAGTTCAGCAAGAGTATAGGTATACAAATACAATGCACTGAATTCCAAAAATCTCATTGTTCCATGGTCGGCCGGACTGGATTCGAACCTGAGTCCCAAGATTGACAGTCAGACGCCCTACCAACTGAACCACCACTGCTGCAATAGTAGATAGGGGCTCTGCCCGCGTTTATTCAATCTCTGCCCCGTTTTCAGCTTGGGCGTTATTTTATTAACACCCCTTATAGCCTACTGTATAATGATAATTAAAAACTCGCACCTAAGGGTTCCGTACCGTTCAAATAAGTTAATAGACTTAAATGATTTGAATAAAAATTACAACCTTATAAAATTTATGAAACAAAACTGCTTGATTAAGTTTGTTCACTGTTACTCGTTAACTTGTAAAGCCTTTCCTTTTAAATTCGTTTATAATATATACCATGAGTTTTTTCACAACCCAAAAGGTGGGGGGGACACTTGACTCTAGCAAAATATTGCACTTTAAATCTTAATATTTTGCTAACGGTTCCCTAAATCGAAAAAAAAATTTCACATACCCGCAATATTTTTGAAAGACCTATCTAAATATACCCGGCACGTGGGGGTAGACGTGAAAAAGACAATTCATCCCCAGTTTATGGTTATTTTTTCTGAATTTTATTTTACCGCTTTGTCGGCATTTTTAATATGTATAGGTATAGTATACCCGTGGCAAATTACAGCTTTCTAGTACTAAGAGTCTTCTCGAGCTAAGCCGCGGACAGACGGACGTGGCGAAACTGTAAGGGTTCCTTGTTGACTACGGAACCCTAAAAACCGCATCCATATCTGTTCAGTGTACTCGTACATACATACAGACAGACAGACAAAAACTTGGCCAAGTGGGAGTCGGACTCTCGCACAAAGGGCTCTTGACCACACTAAAAACATGGTAAATAGTAACAATTTATCTATAGGTAGATGTCGTAGCAACTAGCAACATAAAGGCGACACAAAGGAAGTTGCTTAAAACGATTTGGTTTCCGCTGAGTACGGAACCCAAATTTTTATTATTTGTTGTTTTATTTTACAATATGTACAACAATTTGACCAAATTTAAAATCTTTAAGATAGAGCTAAAACAAATAACGTTAAAAATGCATTATAAGAGAGGCCCCATGGGTTTCAGTTCTTTTTAAATTCTTTATTATTTGTCGTGATAGAGGCCATACGAACACGTATTCAGTGAAAATTTCACTGTCTACCGATTTCAGTTGAAGCTGTAGACCCCTGTGACAGACGAACAGACAGACCGACAGCCAGACAGACAACAGCAGCGGAGGCTTAGTAAAAAGGGCCCTTTTGGCACCCTTCAGGTAGACAGGTAGTTTTGGCTTCAGTACAATTATAATATAAAAACCCATCCATTTAAAAAGGAGGTACCACCATCTTACTCGCAAATCCTCCCGAACTTATTCGGTGGAGAGTAAGAGAACAGCTCTCAGGTAAAACCAGGCGGCCCACCATTGTCTGGGACCGATGGATGGCGGCATGTCCATCCCCAATTGCCGGGCCTTATATAAAACAGACTGGTGACGGGCAGCGGCGTCACTGGTGCAAGAGTTTCGGCACCGCGCTCACCAACCCGCCTGCCCAGCGTGTGTGAGTATGGGCATTTCTTCCAGGAGGACCACCAAGAGTGGCGAATGTCCAGCAGTGGACGAAACAGGCTGATGGAGATGGATGTATGGATCC
Source organism: Ypsolopha scabrella (assembly GCA_910592155.1). Classification (NCBI taxonomy): domain Eukaryota; kingdom Metazoa; phylum Arthropoda; class Insecta; order Lepidoptera; family Ypsolophidae; genus Ypsolopha; species Ypsolopha scabrella. The sequence continues at coordinate 24,667,349 of OU342963.1, forward strand.
ATTTAAAAAAACCAAGTGCGTGTCGGGCCACGCGCAATGTAGGGCTCCGTAGTTGCTCAGCACATTTTATAAGTTGGTCTACTAATACAGATCGCGCCGAACTTCTAGTCCCATACATTTAGAAGAACGGCCCATACATTGTCGTGTTTAGAAGGGGCCAAAAGTTTGGCGCGACCTGTACTCGTAAACCTGTAAGGCCTACTTAGCTGTGATAGTTTTCGGTTTAACTTCATTATATATACTACTTCTGCGAATTTTTTCACATATCTATAAACAACCGCTTAGCCCGCAGAGGGGGAGGGACGCTTGACTCTAACCAAAATTAGCAATTTAAAGCTTAATATTTCGCCAACGGAACCCTACAACGAAAAATGGTTTACACACACCACACAATGTTTTTAAACGACATATCCAACGATACCCAAACAATATGGGATAAACGAGAAAAAAAAATCATCTCCAATTTACGTGTATGGGAAGAACGATTAAAAAAATTTTTTTCAAGATTTTATTTTACCATTTTGTCGGCGTGATTAATATGTATACTTGTATACCCATGCCAAATTACAGATTTCTAGTACAGACGGACATGGCGAAACTATAAGGGTTCCTTGTCGACCTACGGACCCCTAAAAACTTTGTACAGACACGACTTTTTACTACTTAATTATTAGTATAGATATCGTCTGCACATGCATCAACTTCAGTTACTGAAAACTGAAGATATCAACCCCAGCACAGAGCGGCCGAAGAACAACCAAACTCCGCCCACCAATCCGACACTATCTTGCAAATTTCGTCAAACAAAGCTGCAACTACCGCGGCCCTATCTCCGATCTACACCGCATTGAGCACCCTTAGCGCTCGAGCATGCCCTATCTACGGACAAAGAGGTCGATCTGTAAATTACGTCCCCTGCCTACCGAACGGCTAAATAACTAAAACTTCATTAATGGTTATTGAAACGTTTGCAATGCCATAACTTCGGTCGGAATGTGCAGTGTCACAAAACTTAAGGAGTAAGGGAAGATGGGGTTGTCTAGGATTTCAATGTGGATCGCTTTGTAAAAGTACTTCATCATCTTCAATGTAGATTTACTAATTATTCTAGCTAAGTATGAAGAAATGTAAAACCAAATGATTTTTTGGTATAATCCATCCATCAGCCTGTTTCGTCCACTGCTGGACATAGGCCTTTCCAGGATTTTGCCACTCTTGGCGGTCCTCCTGGAAGAAATGCCCATACTCACACACAAGGCCCGGCAATTGGGGATGGATATACCGCCATCCATCGGTCCCAGGCGATGGTGGGCCGCCTGGCTTTTTTGCCTGAGAGCTGTTCTCTTACTCTCCCCCGAATAACTTCGGGAGGATTTGCGAGTAAGATGGTGGTACCTCCACAGTCGAGCCCGGCATCAGCTCTACCATAATAATATTTGGTATAATAATAGTGCATTTATTCACAGAGGGAAGAAAGGGGCGAGGGTGTAGTAGGCCCGAGGCGTAGCTGAGTTTTGAATCGCTTCTTCTCCCGAGTGCTACATATTATACAACACCTACGAGGAAATAAAAGACAAATTATTTAAATTCCAGCGGCGTCATCGAATTAGACGACATTTTGAGTAGCTACCTAGACTAGCTTATAGCTATATAGTAATTTTACAAACTGAAAATTCAGATGAAACAAAAGAAAGCGACTCGCGCGCGATTTTACCTTTTTTAAAATAAAGTACAGAGAAAGCAAGTGGCCAGTATCATTTAGTGAACTTGGACACAAGAACTATTTGTCTTTTGGCATAATTGACTTTTTTAACAATACTTTTCATATAGTTTTTCTGCCCCCTCAACACCTACACTTTTTCCGCCCGCATATTTGTATGACAGTATTTGACTTACTCGTATATTCAGCATCGTTTTCAAAAAAATAAGAATGTCCTGTTCGAGTAGCATAAAAACAATTTTCATCTCCCAGCCATATGCCTATTTTCTCACATGTATAGGGGTGTCACACAATTTTTAGATACGAGGATATTTTTAGTGCGTGATCCTCCAAAAACGGCGCCATATCTCCGTCCTGTGTCAATAAAATAACAATACCGGTATCATTAAACGACATCCGTAAACATTAACCGTTTAATGCGATCCCTAATTAATCGGAAGCCAACAGGGGTTCTTTAACCACGCGTGTTTTCTACATCATTAGAACGCGGAACCCGGCACGTAATTTTGGCAGAAAAAATGGTGGGTGTTCCCTATCCACCCATATTAAATTTATAGAGGGACTGTGTACGCCGTGACGTGAGCTCAACGTACAGAATTTACATGTCTAATTTGGGATCGAAATACGGTTGCCTTTTTTTTATAACCCGTTTTTTTTTCTATTGATCTGAAACTAAATCTGTTATCAACTTATGTGCATATTAATCCTTTTTGCAATAAAAAATCCAATATTTTGCAAAAGAATTCGCAGTCGGTAGGATTCGAACCTACGCTCCCAGAGGGAATCTGATTTCTAGTCAGACGCCTTAACCGCTCGGCCACGACTGCTGATAAAAGCGGTTTTGAAAATAACAGCTGGACGAGGTTGGCCTTTATTCTTGGCAACTCTCAATAATTTATTTATCTTTTGCAATGAGTATGTTTTGAGCAAACGCTCTCATACCGAATAGTATAGATAATTTCGACCTCACGTGGCATGGCGCCGTGGCTTAGTTGGTTAAAGCGCCTGTCTAGTAAACAGGAGATCACGAGTTCGAATCTCGTCGGGGCCTACTCCAAGTAAGGAGATATAGCATTTTTTTTTTTGTATTTATTATAATAATTTATATACATATAATTAATATTATTATTTACAAAGTTTTTAGATTTAGAATTGCGGTGCGTGCGACTTCGTTTGGATGTCATGTCTCTGTCAACATAGAGGCCAAAGATCAGTGCTTGTCGGGACCTATATTCCCGTTACGAACACGAAGTACAATTTGTTGTTATAGATAGTAGTTTGAAGTCGAAAACATACCACTGAATAACATTTAACCCTGCTAATCGAATTTAACTTCACAAAATTGCATTGACTGATACCATAATTTGCGCAGCTGCAACGTAATGACAGCCATTGGATTGGATTTGGAACACGAGTACAGACCATTCACTATAAGAAGTCCCCTGGCTTAGGAAATGGTAGCACTGCATTAATGTTGCCAATGGCTCACGTAGCATTCACCCTACTACACATTCCAATATTTACTGAACTGCGTTTTTATATATTAATTAGACTACTCTTTAATGAAAATAAAATGTACAGAATGAAAAAATCTAAATTATCAATTATTTATTGATTTGTGTTTCGCAAACAATACGTATGATCTAATAGTATGAATATCTTTATCGTATCTCTGTACCAAAACGGTATTTTTTATTTCTTGTTCTAGCTCGACGACGACGCTTGTTTTAAATCGTCGAGCTCCCGTTTTTTACGTTTTTGACGACTTTTTCCAGGCGACTTAATGTGAACGCTTTTTTCCGATATGCCTGCAAAAGTGAATAGCTAATTATTATTTGCCCATAAAATTGGCTTTATGTTTAAAGCTGGTATTTTACCAACCCTTCGTGGCACTGACACGAGATCGAACCTGATCGGGAGGAATCACGGTGCATTGTTTGCATTTTCTCTTTCACAAAAGGCGTAGGCAATCTCTTTCGCACTATTGTTCAACGGCTTTGGAAATAATCCTACTAATATTACCTATAAATGCGAAAGTTTGTGCGTGTGTGTGTGTATGTTTGTTACTCTTTCACGCTAAAACGGCTGAACGGATTTAGATGAAATTTAGAATGGATATAGCTTATACCCTAACTTAACACATAGGCTACTTTTTATCCCGGAAAAATGCATGGTTCCTGTAGGATAGATCAATATCGTTGAAAAATCAGGTGTCTAATTAGCGCGGACAAATCGTTTGTGGTGAAATAAGACAAGGCTGTGTTATTTCATACATCGGGTGTCTAATTAGCGCGGTTCTTAATCGTTTGTGGTGATATAAGACAAGGCTATGTTATCTCATCACACTTCACACTAATATTATAAAAGCGAAAGTTTGTGTGTGTGTGTGTATGTTTGTTACTTTTTCACGCTGAAACGGCTGGACGGATTTGGATGAAATTTAGAATGGATATAGCCTATACCCTAATTTAACATATAGGTACCTAGCAAAAATATTTAATTAAATTAGATAAAAAATTGAGCCGCAATCGCTGTCGTCACGTGGAAGAGTACCCAGGATATTGGCAGCATTACCTCGTTGAATTGCTAGGCCAATTCTTTGGCAGAGGTATGTGCCAGCCCTGGGATCTCCGGAAACGTCGACGAATCTCGACCACAGTTCTTTGTAGAGCTGCCGCGCTCTCGGCCCCCACGGCCCGAGGGTTTCAACGCCAAAAGGCACAAATATGTATCCTATAAGGGATACATATTTGCGCCGTTTCGCCTCCTCCGCAGACGCTGCCGCCGTCCCGGCCTGTGACGAGGTCACCTGTAAGTGGGATGGAGCAACTGTGTCAACACAGGTCGCGTCCCACACCAGGGACCTCCCGTTCTTCCAGGGTATCAACGACATCCCGTCGGGTCTCCTACCATCGTCACGTGACCAGTTCCATTAATTCCAGAATGGCGGGTACGTTTACGCTCGCAAGAGCCCGACGGATGATATCGTTGATACTGGCGTGACGAGGCAGGCGGCCAGCGCTGCGCAGACACGACAGGCCATGGTGATCGAGGCGGTCGACTCTCTCTCCGCAAAGGCAGCGATGTGGCTCATTCAAATTGACGCCCAGTCGCAGTCCAATGGCTAGTGAGAAAGTGGTGCGGTTCAGCAAGGTGCCGATATTAGGCGATGGTAAAGCGTTTAGCCAATACCCCGACTCTGGTTTACTAGTGGCTAGGAGGCGAGCCCGGTCTGCAGCGTTTGTCGCAGTGTTTAAGAGATGTTCCTGGACTTGGCGGCAGAGGGGCTCGTCCCATAGCTTTTGTGAATGTAACGCAAACGGGGAATTTTGATTGGGGCAGGCGTGTGACCAGGCATTCCTGGCCTCGGTCAAGCCCGTGACCTCGACATCACCCAAGTGATGAATTAATTAATTTATCGAAGAGGTCACATGAGCTGTAGGCTGAGGACAGGAAGGCCGGTAGTGCGACACTAGAAATTTTCCTAATACCCAAGCCACCCATCTGGACTGGAAGGGTGGCTTGAGTCCAACTGCGTTCGTCTAATGGGCAATTTATAATATTCGTCATGGTGTTTTTGACAATATCGTCTAAGGTATTTAAGAGACTGTCATGTTGCCAAAGGGGGGTACAGCGTAGGGTATACGTAAATTTAGGGACGAACATGCAGTACCTTATGATAAATAAAGCCATGTGGGGTGAGATTTCCGTAAGGCGACTAGACGCCTCCCTACATTTGGAAATTTGGTCTCTTCTTATCGACTGCATTTTTGATGCAGCTGGACAGAGAGGCCGCCACGGTGTTTCGTGCGCCTCGGGGAATCCTTTTGACCAAAGGTAATTGGAATTTAATTAATTTAATTTAATTTAACTTTATCCCGGAAAAAAGCATGTCGTTAAACCGAATAACAGCGGGCAAAAGATAGTAATACATAATTTTGAAAAATCTGAATGACAACAATATGACAGCAAAGGCTTGACAAACAGTGATCCCAACATGAATCCAAGGGACAAGTTATGACGAATGGTCTGTAGCTGCACAAGTGTCCCAATACTTCATTTACGAATTTCAAAAATATCGTCTTCGCTTGACATTATTTATAATCTTTTTAACTAATAATTCCATGTTCAATGAGAAAAAGAAAACGCGGGACTCATTGGTTTGATCCTAAGGAACATCGGTTTTTAACATCGCACAAACAACGTAGGTATTTATGAAACCGTTTTTATTCTAATAATTACCTTAACTTATTGTAATAGGGGTGTCTACAACTAAAGCTAGAACTCGTTTATGGGATCAGAAAAAATATATTATATACGGGTCTAAATGCAAAGTCAAGAATCCCTTTAGGGTATGAAATTATACACGAATGTGATCTCATTACGAGAAAAAAAAATATAAGTACCTTGAATTTTTACCAAAAATTCCATCAATTTTCTAAGCTATGGCTACGTAGCTCACCGGCCTGCCCACACACCTAATTGCACCCCGCAACCCGCCCCCCTCATCCGAGTGGCCAGCGACCAGTAAGGGTGTCCACGCGATTACTGTATTTTGAGTAAAGAAAATCGTCTTATTATGAGGTACTGGTACTTTATTTAGAGATGACAGTATTTAAAATAATATCTTTACCGATCATAATAACACACCCTTGAAGGATTCTTGCCTTTGCTTTTACATATGTACATGATGTTTTATTCAAGAAAATATTTTTAGTGTGTTATTTTACTTTTTCGTTAACGAAATTTTACATTTTATTTTTTATAAATTTGGAAGAATTAGGTACGGCAAAAGGAAGGCATTTAAAATTCAAAACAAATGTGTCAATATATTCACTCGTATATTCACATTTTTCGTATATTAATATTATTTACACAAATATACAAAACGACATTGTTGTAACAAAATGTTGCTTATGACGAACACATTAGAGTTCGTTTTGACATACCACAATGAAAATATCATAACGACTCGACATGAAACAGGTAAAATAAATAGTAATTTATTTATATCGTTAGTAAAAATCCAGTCTTTGACGCTTTCCTATAAAATCAAAATCTTATTTATACTAAATTATAGTTATTTATACAGCAAGGAAATATGGTTTGAGATCTTTTAGGAAATAAAAAGAAAATATACATTTCAGTTCACTATATGGTTTACATTGTTTAGTAAAATAATAAATTACAACAAACCTATTACATATTATGTACATACATATAACATCATGTAGTATAATGTGTAGATACGAGAATAATCTAATCCAACATTGTTATCTATAAAATACAAGACATACTCGATTAAAAATTCAAATATGGGAGAAATAATTATTGTATTTGTTAAATAACAAAGCTGGAAGATGGATACTACGCAGGTTAGACCATGGGGGCACAGTCGGTAACCTAACCTCATCGAGTACGAGAATGCTAGTGCTGTGGGAAGCAGGACGAAAAAAAAGTAACTCTTAAAAATGCTGGCTGACCTTGACGTAAGTATGTTAGGCCTACCATGAGTTTTGCTTACTATACACGTTACCGTCTGCGTAAAATATTTTGTATGAGAAATGCTGGTTTCTGTAGTAAGCCGCTAGGGTCGCTGCACAATTTCTCATATAAATATTGTACGTAGACGTTAACGTGTATAGTATACAAAACTCATGGTAGGCCTACGTAAGTAAGTACAGAAATGAAAAAAAGTGGGTGGATGTTTGTTCATATCAAAATATCTTTTGATAGCATTAAACCGTGTCGTGTTCATACGATAATACTCGATCAGTATTGCTAGAAAAATATTTTCGGCCAAGACTCGACTTGGCAGTTTGGTCTGTCCGACTAATTTTAGGGTCTCGAAAGCCTTTGAGTCAAAGGGGGGTAGATTTTAACTCATGGAGTACCCGCATGCAACCAACAGACGTAATATTGTGACCTTGACCAACCTATAAGGAAATCCCCTAGTCTGACATAATTCAGCCTGGCCATTTTTCTGTCGGAACAATTTTTTTATGCCTGTACACAACCTGCAAGGATTCGCCAAGGTCGGCCAGCTTTTTTAAGAGTTACTTTTTGTCCTGTTTCCCACAGAGACTGTGTCATGCTGGTACTCGATGAGTTAAGGTTACCGACTACGCCCTCATGGTCTATTATTATTTTACTACCAACATTTAGTGACGTCATACTGTAAAAATGGTTACACCTACACAAATATCTGCGGAAATTAAATGTCATTAATCAAAGTCAATTATTTCTATTTTTAATTTGATGCTGACAGTCTCACAAAACTTAAAATATAATGATCTTATTATTATTGCATACGTCTTACATTTTATAAACGTTATTTTAATAAACTCTGAGGCACATCCATAATAATATAAATTTTCTTATACCTATTTACACAATATTTCTAAGCTAATATGGCAGTACTGAGGTTTATAATGTAATTACAAATTACTATTTTATATCTGTTGTCGCAAATCTTGATTTCTCGACTGTATTTAGTGCGAAACTATTCCTAATTGTATATTTTATTATAACAATCTACTCGTAATATTATTTAAGAGAAGGCCTTCTTTCAACGCACATATTATAAGCTGAAGACTGACTTTGCGTGCGACGTTATGCGCGCGAAATGATTCATAATGAATCCAATTTTAATTTTAAAATTACAATATTGGATAAAAGTACTTATTACATTTTGGAAGTAATAGTAAGCATGATTTTCATATTCATCATATTAATTCGGTGTAAATTAAATTGAGCATTTTTCATTTTTTTTCTGTATCGGAAAGACAAGGACAGGACGCTTAAAATAAGAGTAGTCCTGTCAAATAAGTCGTGTTACACCGAATCGACACTAATATGAGACATAAAGATCAAGTGAATTGAAAAGGAAGTCAAAAAAATACTCTGAATACAGATTTTCAATAAGGTAACGCTCTATTTACAACGGAAAGATAAAAGTGTGAAGACACATTTATATAAGTTCCATGTTGATTGGTTAAGTGGTAACGTCAGTAAAAGCATTCAAAAACAGTTAAAAAGGAAGGTCTCCTCTTAACATCGAATTTCAAACAGGCAGAAACTGATAAATTCACAATTTATACAAGAAGAGTGACTAATCAACTATACAATTACATACTTGACACGAAAAATTGTATTTCTAGAAAAAACAGTACAATTAGTAACAGGTTAAAAAGTGCTAGAAGATAAAATCAAAGCTTGCAGCAACAGCCGAAATAAACTAAAACAATTTAAAATCAGTCTCTAAAACCCACTTCTGAAATCAACCGCAACTATTCACATGAAGGTAACTTTGTGCACGAAACAATAAGGCCTCTCGGGTGTCCACTCACGAATTGATCTTCTATTTATATTTATTGTCGTCTTTGGATTGTCTTTTAAATGTTATTTTTAGAGGAATGTCTATACGAATCTCGTGAGTTGCGTGTGGAAGTCTCTGAGGAAGATTTGTAGCTGCGGGAGCGTGGGTCGGTCGTCTGGCGACATCGCCCAGCAGTACGCCATTACTGCGAACCTGGCAAACAATCAACACGTTTACTTCTAAAAATACGGGAACCATGCACGTTCAAGTTTATTCATCTCGTGTAAACATGAGCAAGGTTTAGCAGAAAAGGCCATTTGTAACGGATACACACTCTTAAAAACGAATGAATTGTAATTTGGGAGACAGGAAACAAGACTAGAAACCAATTTGTACATAGTTTAGACAAGGGGCAACAATCTCAACGAGTAAAAGATCATGGACACGGTATACTTACAGTTCATCAGGACAATTAGCCGGCTGTTGCAACCGATACCCGTCCCGGAGGTACGCTGCTACTTCGAACGGATCCACTTCCGCATACGGCTGATGCGAGAGTGTCGTCAGTTCCCACAGTAGCACGCCCAAAGCCCACACGTCTGCTGCCGGACTGAACTGTCTCCGCGTTAAGGCTTCTAGAGCCAGCCATTTGATTGGTCTGTTCTCGTTATCACCCAAACAGTGGTAATCGGCGGGGAACAGATCCCTGGATAGGGAGTTATCGGCGATCATCACCCTGAGGTTCTCGTCAACTCTGTCAACAAAATATAATCAAGATTAGTTACAGGGACCCCGAATCATGGTGTAAGTGTAAGGTTTATAGAGAAACTTACATGCAATTTCTGGCAGCAATGTCTTTGTGTAAAACATGCTGTGAATGAAGGTACGCCAAGCCATCGAGGGCATGTAAGGCCATCCTCACGACGTGCTGCGTTGTGAGAGGCGGTGGAGGCGGAGCTCCTCCTGTAGCCCCTCCAACTGTGACTCCCCGGCAGGATAGAAGGAATTGTTTTAGGTTCCTCCAGGTAACGGCCCAGGGGTAAAGGATGAATGGAGCTGTCTGATCCTCGATACTGACACCGAGGACTGAGAGCAAACGTTCATGACGCAGTCCGTAAAGCATGCAGCCTTCTTGAAGAAGCAGTGAAACCTACAAGAAAATAAACAAAATTAGCGCATGTCTTTTGAAATTGATGTAACAAAATCATTGAAACGATTCACGTTAGTACAATATTTACCTGAACTTGTGACGCATGTTCTGCAACAGTCTTGACCAAGATCTCTTGTTCCCTACCATCTTCGTCGGCGTAAGTACCTCTGTACACGCGACCGAAAGTCCCTTCCATCGCGACCGAGCGCAGCCTGACGCGGCATCTCTGGATGGTCAGCTCGGCGATTCTCTGTTGTAGATCTCTAGCCCTCTCTTCGGCGGCCGAGGCCGGTATGGAAGTGGGCCGGCGGTAGCTGGTGTAGCTGGCAGCGGACTTGCAGGATGAATCCGGTAAGAATGCGTGAGCGTCTTGCTCGTCGCTGCGAGCGCGACGCAGCTTCCTGGCTCGAGCTCTGCAAGCCGCGGCCGCGACAGCAGCGATGAGCAGCACACCACCAGCGCAGCCAGCCCCAGCGTAGAATATATCAGCCGAAGTCTGCGCATGAGGAACACTATCAACTCTGACAGCAGGCCGCGGAGCATCCTTCAAACAGATCTTTCTTCTGCGGAAATGCAATGTCGTGGAAGATGGTCCGGTGGACACATTGAGCGATATCGTGATATCGACCTCGGCGGCGACCATGTGCGTACAAGGCAAGTCCACTCGCCACGTTTGAGGCTCAGTCGGCACGAAGCCTTCGCTCGAGATGTTGAACGTCGGCGCGTGCATTGCTTCAGGGTGGGACACCACGTCCACATGCAGCGTATAAGGTAACTGTAACAAAAGAAAAGAATGTGTAAACTACATCGCCTCGAGTGAATCACTTATATGGTCGCGCCAAGTACATAATAAACTTAACGGTACATTACTATCGGCATACTCTCGGCCTCATCACGATGTAACTGTATCGGAGGAGGGAGTTGACGGACGCCGCACGAGAGCTGACCTTAAACGGTCTCATGAATCTATGTCTATGTCACGAGATCAAATGTCCAGGAATCTCCCGTCAAGCCACGAACATCGACCTTTTATGGGACGCAATACGAGATGAGCACATTAGTTTACCTACTTTATATGTCGTACGCGAAACGTGTACGGCGATTGTATTTGCATACGTCTACAGGCAGCTTCATGATCTTAAGATGCGCTGTATGTTGATGTCTCCTTAATAGGATGACGGGAATGTATTGTTGCACGTTAAAGTATCGGCACAGCATCAAAGCTATGAGCTATCGCTATGTTAACTGCAGTGCAGATGTTCAGATCTGTCTGAGATATAATCACGAAAACGTTCCAATAATCATAGCTCATCGCCGGCGGCGAAGCGTGTAACGAGCTCTAGCCAAATATTATGACGACTATGATACCCTCATTACGAGTTGATTACTTATCATCGGTCGGCGATATTCAATGGTCCACTGAACAGTACATGCCGCGGGCTCTCGCCGCTTCATCAAACATACATTACCAGATTGCTTTGGAAGTGAAGTACGTAGGTGCGACACCGCAGCCGCTAATTCAATATTATCATTAAACAGTCAGTGAGTTGAGTACAGACAATGGCGGCTTCGCGGCGCGATCGCTCATAGCATCTCATAGGTAGTTAACTGCTTTCCAAATATTTGTTCAGTGAAGTCAAAGGCGCCGCTTGATAAAATAATGGAGAAACTGACTGTACTGAACGAGGCAGGGTTAGGAGGCAGATCTGATAGCGCCGGCCGCACAAAGCTCGCCGAGATGATGATAAGGAGCGCTAGGCGCGTGATGGCGAATGCAGCATGCTCGGTCCAACATTACATTTGCTTTTTAAATGCGATTCTAGTGTTTAGAACTTTCACCAGACTTGGCTCTGCAAAACATGGTGGGCTACTCAACTACTCGTCTGATATACCATTAAACGAAATAGCATCGTTAGACCGACTAACAAGCTCGTATTCACAAGCCCCAAATAAGACGGACATTAAACGTATACGTATATCCCATTGTCGGGAATTGAGTCTTTATGACTTGCAAATATCGTCCCAAACAAGCAGATGTTTTATCGACAAGTTCGCTGAACTTGCCATAACAAGAGAGCTTCTCTTCTTTTGTTCTCCAGACGTTGAATATGTAAATAGGAATCCGTTTTGAATCAAACTTTACTTGCGAAATAAATGAAGCAAACTTCTTTTCAGAGAGCCTCGTCTTAGTTGCGTATGCTGACGGACGGACAAAATAAATAAATGCACATATTTGGTTAGTGATGCAGGATGGGAACCTGTGATCCGACGGAATATTTGCATAGCAACCGATGTATTGAAACCGGCATTTGTGATGCCAAAAAAGTAAAGGAAACTACAAACAAGATTTGCAAAAACTGGCTTCATTTTAAAGACGGGAACCAGAACGATCAATCATGCACCAATATTAATTTAAGCCGTCGATAAGCGTGTGAGGTAATAAAAATAAAGTTGTTATCTACGAGCCATCAAAATTCGAGACGGCTGCATTTCCATAAGAATGGCTTGTTTGCGATAGAAGGGCAAACAAACATGGCTACCGGAAGTTGGTGTACTCGGCCAACTTGGAAAAATAAACTTTTCTCGCAAGTTAATTACATCCGACCAAGTTCTGATGGTCGCAGGTTCCAGAGATTGCTCCAGCGTTTTCTTACTGAGATAAAACTTTCCTTTGAAGTGGCGATGGGAAAATTACGCAACTTTTTCCTCGTTGGTATGAAAATCTCGTCATAATATTATTCTGTTGTACTTAGAAATTGCAGTGAGCCATTTTGTTTCTGTTCAGCGATAGCAAAATACATAATATCGTTAGTCATATGGTATTCATATAACAGTTACTCAAGCCGATTGTTTCCATCTGATCAATTGTTTGATTAGAGCGCCTACGCGAGACCTATTTAGTCATAGCCTTGTTTCTATTCAAATAAACCTCCGAGCCCTATACTTAGCTTATCCAATTTGCGTTTGTTACTGTAATAACAATCTAAATAGTGATATGAATATCAATCATCGTTGCGTAAAATACACAGCACGAAAATCAATCTGGAGTAAAATGTCCCGTACATTTTCCCGTATTTAATTTAACTACTTGAAATTAATTATTAATTAATTAATTATTTGACATCCTACTCTGGCACCCAACATAGTTTTCGAAGATTTTCTCTCTTTTGGGGATACCAGAGTGTTTGTTATTAATAGATTAATTTTCATTTCATTTTCAACTGTAGTAGAAAATCCCAGATGATAAACTAACCGGTCTCCTGGCTAGGCTCTGCCAGGTGAAATGCAGCTCCCCTATGGTGGCCGGCACTGGGACCTGGAAGTTCAGTGCGTAGAAGTTGATCTGGCCGTCGCGCACGTAGAACAGCTCCGCGGTCAGACCTGGGGGCAAGGAGACTTGAGGTTAGCTGCTGCTACATACTTTATGGCGCTCTTCTCATACAGGATGGAAAATTGGACGATGAGGCCACGGTAGTGGCACAGGTCCTTTTGTTCGTTTTTTGCAAAAATAAAAATACACACCAAATTACAATTTTAAAGAAACAAAAATATTTTTTTGCTTTATGGTTAAAGTAATAATAATAATCATATACAGACATTATGTTAAGATCAAATTCCGCTTTAGCAGAAATTACACCGAAAATGTAAAAAGCGCTAAGAAGAGATTTAATAATTACTTTATTTTCCATGCTTTAAATCCGAATAACGGATCAAAAGCATATATAAATTATACAAATATTTCAGGATAATTGGTTAACTTACCTTAAAAACTTTAACAAACATAAAAGAAGAAGATTAAAGAAGAAACAACATATATATTTTTTTAATACTCTAGTACTAAAAAACAAATACATAATAATACTTTAGAGCATAGCCCTTATGGGGCTGAAATAAATAACAATAACGATAGCAAACAACAACATAAGAAGAGATGTCGTTTATTTACCTTTCTTCCTCTAACGCAAAAAAGTATAATTAATCTGAGTTTCACATATTTTTATGCGTGGTGGCTTGCCGAACCCAACCCTGCAGTAGCAGTCAAATAATTTAGTCTTTGCAATGACAATTAGGTTACCGCGAACTGCTCTAGTCAATGTACATATGTAACTGTTTAATAAATCTTATATTAGGTACTTTATAATCAAAAATATATAGGTGCTGTAAAAGCTCACAAGATTTTTGTTATTTTAGGATATATAACGGTGGAATAAAATATATTATAAGCAATAAAATATGCTCAAGATATATTTTATTGTTTATAATATATTTTATTCCACCGTTACATTATAATAAATAAAATAAAATAACACCGTAGGTACTTTATAATCGTAAAGAAGTAGGTGTTAAAAAGAAAAAATCCAAAATCCATGATTGATTTGACGTCTTGATTGAGTAATAAATAGTACAGTTGTAGATACACTTAGACTTCCAGCCTGCCATTGTCTCTCAAGTGCTGCCAACAGCATTGAATTTAAATCAATGTTCAACGGATGTTTGAAATTAGAAACTATTTAAACATGACGTTAGCATTAGTGCTTGCTTACATTTCTCTCCCAGATAATGACTGCCTTGTGTTGTTAATATCGTTTTCTAGAAAGTGTAATGTCGTGTAAAATACTGAGATATTTTACCTAGTCGGTTCTTAAATACTGTCACTGGCCATTTATTTTAAAAATAGAACACCTAAAACAAAAATGAAATGGTGTTCGATTTTCACATATTTTTTGATTAATAATCTGCCAAATCACAATTACATTCGTTCATTTTTTACGATGGAGTGGACTCGCAAAGAGGACCGAGTAGCAGTAATTGCATTGCATCGTTGCGGCCATCCAACGAAGACGATATTCAACTTGCTTCAAAAATTAAAATTCACGAAGAGGTTCGTGTACCGTACCATCAAGAGGTACAATGAAACCTCTAGTGTCGATGACGAGAAAAGAACTGGCAGACCTCGTTCCGTTAGGACTCCAGGGGTCATCAAAGCAATCAAGGCGCGTATTGCAAGAAATCCCGTCCGCAAGCAGAAACTGATGGCTTTGGAGATGGGATTAACCAGAAGTACCGTAAAAAAGTACTCAATGAAGACCTGGGACTACGAGCTTACCGAAAAAAGAGTGGACATCTTCTGAACGCGCGTCTGATAGCTATGAGAGCCAAAAAATGCAAAGTTTTGCTAAAGCGGTACGCGAGAAACAGACACCACGATATTCTGTTTACAGACGAGAAAATTTTTAATATCGAAGAGAAGTACAAGAAACATAATGACAGGGTGTACGCTACCAGCTCTGCGGCCGCTGGAAATGCCATTCCTAGAGTGCAGCACGGCTATCATCCATCATCAGTCATGATTTGGTTGGGAGTGTCCTACTATGGCCCTACTGAAGTGCATTTTTGTGAAAAAGGTGTCAAAACCAGTGCAAAAGTGTACCAAGACACGGTTTTAGATCGAATAGTAAAAGATCTGCCCCAGACACTCTTTGGAGGACGGCCATTTGTGTTTCAACAGGACTCCGCACCTGCTCATAAGGCCAAAACAACTCAGGAGTGGTTCGAGCGCCAGAATATCGAGCTAATAAGGCATCAAGATTGGCCCTCATCTAGCCCTGACCTCAATCCACTGGATTACAAAATTTGGCAGGAATTAGAGGAGAAGGTCTGTTCTAAACCTCACAAAAATTTGAGCAGCCTAAAGTCATCATTGATTAAAGCAGTGGCCGATATCGACATGAATATGGTCCGTGCTGCTATTGATGATTGGCCGCGAAGATTGAAGGCTTGTGTGAAAAATGGTGGCAATTATTTTGAATAAATTTTGTGTTTAATGTAAGCTAATTAAAAGACCTTTTTTTAAAAAAAAACTTTTTTTGAATATCATGATTAGTTTTCATTTTATAGCCAATTTTGTTTGTGACAGAATTTAAGGACCGACTAGGTACATATAGACAGATATGTTTTATACAATCAATACAGATTTAAGTATTGCTTTGACAGGTTGCAAAATACGACGCCGAGCAGTCTCAGGCACTGACTATAGTCTCCTTACAATACAATACCCGAAAAGTAATCTGATTTACGTTCAAACGTACCGAGAACAGTGAAGCATTCACAAATCAATCTTCGCATCAATAACATACAATTTCGCGAACAAATTCAACCTTGCCACCGAACCGAACCTTGGCGCATCAGCAATAGACGTGACTTTGGATTGATTTGATTGTAGAATTAAGTTGGTGTGTGGGTGAAGCAAAAACGCAACGTCTGCACAATGAGGCGGCACCATCAAAGAGGCTGGTTATTCTCTGAGCAGCACAAAGACACCGCAACTAGAAACCGCCCGTGCCACCTGCCCCGCCTTTCGGAGATTTCGACAATCAGAATAAGAAAAAAAACTATAGAGTTACAGAGTTCTGTTACTCGGTATTTCGGTTGCTTGGGAACACGTCTTGTTTAGAAATCATACCTTTGAGCCTATATCAGTTACCTTCACTCTTTCAAACCAATAACAAAATTGAGTTGAATAAATCAAAGTACCTCAATCCTAAAATTTTATCTCTAAAGCACATAGAATTATGAAATTGAAGACCCACACGGTAAACCAACAAACGTAAAGGTAAAATCGTAAACCAAATAGACACTAAAACCGATTTCTCTGAAGCCATATCCCTGTTCCTTTTCTCATATGAATATCCCGTTACATAATACACTCGTAATTTATGGTTATGGACCAGTATCAAGTATCACTTCTTATGGAGTAAAACGACACTATAATACAGGAGAAAAGCTGTAGAGATACCAGACAAGGCAAGAACCACGTTATGGGTGGTTATGTTAATGTTCTAAGTGGTAGTTGGGTTAGAACATGTAGGAAGAAGTATGTGGTCTAGCTTTAAACCTAATAAGGGATCTAATTAGAGTCACGCCTGTTCTAGCCTTGTGTTGGGTATGTAAGTATTTAGCAGGTTAGCGGTTAACTGAAGAGAATGTTGCTGCTATATCGATTTTAATGAAACCTTTAAAAGAAACCGAATAAAGCCAGTATGACAACGATGATATTAATAACATTGCATTGCATGATCGAAAACCTAAACTTATAATGAAGTAGTAAAAAAGACGTGTCCCTGTACATTGAATATTTTTGCATTTAAAATGAAATATGTAATTATCACTTATCAGTCCGTATGAGTATGTAGATGTGTATGTTCCTTACTTGAGAAACATGTAGATTGCATGTAGATGCAGTTTTCTTTATTATCAACGTAGTGACTCTGGTCAAAATATAGGCTGCATAAGGTGTTGATAAAATAACCGCCAAGTAAAAAATTATCGATACTACTAAAAGATTGAAAGACGCTTCCACGAGAGTGAAGCCGCGGGCAAAGGCTAGTAAAATCTAAAAACACGGTCACTTCAGCAAACAAAATACTTATGGAGTCAGAGGCCAAATCTAATTTCGAAACCGACACCTCAGCTAAGATAAAATCGCAAAAATTTAAATTAAAATATTCCACATCTCTCTCGAACGATCGGCAAAGCCTTTTATTTACGATAAAAAACGACGTTCTCCATTTCAACCGGTTCATATTTACACAAACGGATACATTTCTCGTTATGGCTTGAAACGTCGATGCTAATAGCAACAGTATATCAAATCATGTCGTAAACTATATTCGATCGGTTCGTCTCCAATACAAACATGTACCGTGAAGAAGATTTAAACGAGAATCATAGGCAATGAACGTGTTACGACATTTAAATTCAAATGAGCATAATGTGGAAAATCCGATAAAATTAATAATTTTGACGCTACATTAATGGCCATTTTGTTTGTAGAGGCCGCGGGAAGGGCGATAAAGCGCTAACGAGAGCTCATTCAATTTGCATAATTTGTTCCACGGATATAATATCAATATCTTGCCTGTACTGTAACATTATATGCGACAAATGTATTCCGACAGGCCCATGAATGCGTGGGCGCAAATTAATGAGTTGATGAACCTAAACTAGTGATGTAACTAAACTAACACTGAATATTAATGCCCCCCTATTTTTTATTCTAATCGAAACCAGTTAGTTAAACTTATCAGATTTAGAATTAGTGAATATAAATGGTTCAAAATAGAAAATCTGATTAAGATTTAACGACCACCAGCGTCATTCACGGAGCGAGAGACATCCGAATTTTGATGAGGCAATAAACATTGTGACGTCAGCGGCATCTTGCATCATTCCCACATAGCTAATAAGTGTTTCCAGGAGTAGAAGCGGCTACCGTGCACCAGCGGGCCCTTTGAACAAGCCGCCAGCACGAACAGAAAAAAGAAAACCATTTGATAGGACAAATTCTACAGAGATAACCGCCTGTTCGCCCGTGCGCGCTGGTATTTCGTCGGCGCCCACTTTTTGCTACAAAGCACTTGATATTATCCCTAACGGCACTCTTTGTCGTTTCCTTATCTCGGTTCCTTAAAACAATTGGTTTTTAAAAAGCTTAACCACACAAGTGTTTCGAGATTCTTTACGTCCATTTAAGCTGTCTTACGTCGCGTGAAAAGCCTTCTTACAATGGAACCGTCAACAGATTCTTCTGAATTCGCACCTCAGAATAAAGGCTTCATTTCATTACGTTCAGTCATACAAAACCCCATTTTGTTTGGAATAATGCAGGCAAGCACAATGGAGGTTGATATTTCGCGTATAGAAAGTTCCCCTCAAGATTTCGGGAACAACAGCGGCGTATTGTGGAATTATGCGGAGGTGAGGAGAAAATAAATAAATAAAAAGTCGAGAGGTGTGCGGGATACAAAACCAGAAGTTATGCACTTCCCTCGCGCGATTCTACACAGATATAACTGCCTCCATTCATGAACACAATCGCCGGTAAGATAAATAAAATGAACATATTGAGATCTAGTTATCAAACATACAACAGACCAGAGTAACGCAAAACGCGCTATTGAACCCCTCATAAAAATACTTCCAATTAACAATAAATTCTTCTTTACGATATTACCACATCCCAGGGCATGTGTCCGTATTTGTATACAATAAGTTCAGAAAAACATAAAAGCCTAGTTATCGGGGATATCGTAAAATTCTCAGAAAATAAAGCAGGAGTTTACGCGTCGAGTAACAAGCTAAAATTGGGATATTTTATTAGAACAGTTCCCGAAACACCCGGTATGTCGACATTGGGCCCAGTGTACATTGCCCAGGCGGCGTTTAATCGACAGAATTAGTCGGTGATAAATCGGGAATTACGGTAGCCCTCCGCACCTTAAAAATTGTCGTAAGGTATCCTAGCTATTCAACAAATTACTCTAATTTTACTTATTGGACGCTTTTACAAATCCATTGCTTTGTAAACAACCAAATAATAACCATAATTAAATCTGCCCACCGTTGCAAATTACGTAATAGCATTTGCGGTGAAGGAAAGAAGCGAACTGATACCGAGTGTAGTCAGGTGTGCAAAATCCGGAGATTTTCCAAGCTAACGTCCCGGAAGAGAGGTCCGTAATAGGATCCCTCATTGTCCGTCTGTCTGTTCGTCTAAGTAGGGATTTGCCTTCAAAAAGATTTACCCTTCACACGCCAGCCTCCGACCGCAATCAAAGGAACCTATAAAATCCGTCTTGACAGGTGAGACCCTAAGAGTACCACAAGATTTAGAACAATTTTCGATTTAATTTGAAGTTCCGATCGAAATAAAAGCTTGTTTTCCCAGTATCAATAAATAAAACAGTCCTTGCTAGTGCAATAAATTTCCCAACCAATAAAACACATGTTCTAATACTATCTAATACGCCAGAGCATTCAAGTCGCTTGGACATAACTTGGTCGCACTTAAGTAGTTTGTCTCACAGAAAGCTGGCGCCATCTTTATAGTTTCGGAACGAGATCTAGAATCCATTTCCTTTGCAATAAAACTATAAAAGTCTTCTTTTGTAGAAACATCACTTTGGTATCGCATACGTCTTTTTATCTAAATATCGAGTAAGTTCTTTGTCTTGAAACTTGAAAGAACGTTGCCTTTTATCAGTGCTTTTAGTACTATCGTATTTTCATTTATTTCTTTCTGTTGACACTGGAATCCGGTGCCCGGATATAAATTTGGACAGGCATCTGATAACACTGCAAAACTTTTTCAAAGAAGCAAACCTGCGGAAATAAAAATATATTTTCATAAATTTTGGAGTTTACCACTAATTTTGTACGGGCCTGACAATTTAATTTCTTATGTGTCCACGACTCCCCACTGTATGTGTCCACGACTCCCCTAAATTTTTCCTACACCCCCACATCTGCAAAGTATTGCCTCATACAAAAATCAAGTGGCAATTCTTAAAGGGAGAGAAAACACGTCTAGTTCAGTTCATGAGTGTAATAATCACAGTCATCAGTTTCAGAACACCAAGAGGCTCTTGTTTACCCAAAACCATTCCTTCCATTCCTTCCTTCCCTCCCTCTAACCTAATGGCATTTAATTATATTACAATACTATACCTACGTGCATGGGTGTGCCAAATTTATAGTCCTGGCGGGGGATTCCTTAAATTATTCAGTTACAGAGGGCCTCGTGTGACCTGATTACTGAATAATTGTCTTCGTTTATAAATCAAGTGGGTGAACCTAGAACGCCTTTAATTCCTGAGATGATACAACTGTTCGAAGATGCGGTAACTCAGTCAATAGGAGGCAGAATCTCAATATTGAGACCCTACTGGTCAATCTTGCAACAATGAGTTTAGAACTATAATGTCGTAGTCATATCGTAAAATTTGAAATAAGAAATTTACGATGGTCTTTCTTTCAACAAAAAGTCAAAAACAGGTGGGACGCGTGCGAGCGACGAGGCGCATGATAGGTTTTTGGTAATGATTATAATAAATTCGGGAGCCGAGCAAAGCGGAGCGGGGCGACCCCACCAGATTTCATAATTTGTCTAATCAGATCATGTAATGGTCAGTTCTACGATATAGCCATGAAATATTATACAACCTTTCAGTGAATGAAAAAAACCTGCTTGCCCAACAGCGTTTATTTTTGGGAACTACGGCGATAAGGTCAGTTCCTATCAAGTTAGGAAGTTAAAATATTCGGTGAAAAGAGGGCGTCACGATCTCGGGGACATAACATGTCGTGCCAATATTAATGAATTGTATTATTGTAATTAGACCACCAGTATGCGAGACAATGTTATCAGCTAATAAATGTAAACAACTTATAAAAACATCGGCAGGCGACAAATTAATTCTGATGGGACGACCAATTCAATTAATTGAGAGATAATCGGTGCAAGTGTGAGATATTCACCATCACGGTTTTATTTTGAAACGTGCCTCATCGACACAATAAAAACGGGTTGACATTCTAAAGCACTTACAATTAAAAAGTTTTAAAGTCAGGAGACCGCCTTTGAAGACTGCTCGAAAAGCATTACCGCATGTTATGATCTCTTGAAAGTTGCGTTTTCAGTGGGAATTAAGGATACCTAAGGAGAAAAGATTTTTCAAAAAGAGCTTTTGAAACTTTTTCCATTCGATGGTTACTATGAACAAAAGTATAAAAACCGGTCAAGTGCGAGTCGGACTCGCGCACGAAGGGTTCCTTACCATTATATATAAAAACGGCAAAATATCATGTCTGTTGTATAGGAGTGCGCGGGTCCGACTCGAACTTGGCCGGTTTTAGTATTTGATGTTATAGCAGCAACAGAAATACATCATCTGTGAAAACTTCAACTGTCTAACTATCACGATTCATGCGGTACAGCCTGGTGACAAGACGGACGGACAGACGGACAGCGGAGTCTTAGTAATGGGTCCCATTGGTTACCCTTTGGGTACGGAACCCTAAAAAAGAATATTTTCTCAGTCCTATAAGAATTATCAAGGACAATGACGAACATTCATCCGCGCGAGTTTCATTTTTGTCGCCGTTTCAGTTGATCGCTGCTGAATCAGGACGAAAAAGATTTTTATTTTTATAAAAAAACGAAAATAATTTAGAAAATCTACAAAATGTATGTTGTTAAAATCCATTTAATAAAACATGTTTGAGTTCTGTACATGATTGGTCAAACTAGGAGAAAAATTGTGTTTGAAAACCACATTTCTGTAATTATTTTTATCGCGGAATTTTTATCCAAATATGTTTTTCAAAACCCTATTTTCAGTGAAAACGCATACCTACTAGAAACTTGTATCTTAGAAAATACACAGAAAAATAGCATTGTACCTATTTTATTTACATATAGCCTCTTAATATTTTGAAGTCGTTTAAAAATGCGGAAATTGTATTATTCCTTGTCGAAACGACATATTCCAAATTCAAAGCGGTGTAAATGAGATAATCGTGTTCTTCTCTACTTCTGCTTTGGATGTTGAAAATAACCTGTGAGCCATTCTCAGTGATGGATGGAAGCACAGTTTTTGCCCGCGTGCCCGCTCCAGCGCGGGGCTAATCCCGCCGAATCCCACAGAATTAGTTTGACAGTCGGGATCTTTTCCTGATTTTTTGCGCCACAAATCCACAGATGTTTATACGTGTGTTCTACCCTTAATTAAGTGAAGCGACACGGAAACTTTGACTATCCATCTTTAAGAACTGTCTAATTAACTGTAAACTTGAAATTTGTGCTTTTTAGGGTTCCATAAAAACGAAATCCCGGTGTCTGTGTCTGTCAGTTCATCCGTTGGTTCGCGATACAAATCGAAAAGAATAATCTAAAAGGCATGGAGGTGTCACGAGGGACTTCAGGGAATAAATAAAAGTTTTGATGACGCAGCTTATTAAAATTCCAAAAGTTTACGTGGATAAAGCGAACTATAAACAGGACGGTGGACCGCCAAGAGTGGCGAAACATTGGAAAGGCCTATGTCCAGCAGTGGACGACGACAGGCTGATCAGGATGGATGGATGACATATTTCCAGATAATTACCAATGTATTTCAATTCGCTGAACCTGAACTTTTTGATAGTAAAGTCTATCGATTTCCAACACGGTAAAACGTAAAGAAATATAAACAAAACAATGGAGTGTTTAATATTAGAGTAGCCGTTATAATAATAAACTCGCTCTGTTTGCTATCGGACCGTATACACACACGGTATACAGTATACAGTGCTCCGACAACAGATTTATACAGTGCCCTGTACACACAGCACCTGTCACTGAATTATTATCGCGAATACGTAAACATTTATCGCTAGAATAATACTGCTCTCTTTTTAATGTAGAAACATGGAGCTTATCAAAACAAACAGGGGAACATTAATTGTTACGTTTACACAGGGCCGACGACGGGCGAAATACTTGCGAAATGAAACACACTGTCTTCAAATTTATACCCACGTGTGGAACGCTCGCGAGGAAATTACTTTGACAGAGTTATGTGCTCCCAGCCGATGCAATGAACATGTTTACATGGGAGCTGCTAACCTTTGAATTAATCTTTGAATTAATTCAGTGAAGAGACCGAGACAATACAGACGGCAGACATTGCGAGCCGCGAGCCGGATGACAAAAAAATGTATGCGTCACGACTCATTTTTCCAACGGGCCGTCAGAGGTGTTTCAGAGTCAGCAAATGCACGATGTGTTTTCCTTGAACGTCAGTCAATTATGAAAAATGCATTGGTCGACCGGCGGGATTCGAACTCGGGTCTCAACATTGAGAGTCTGGCGTTCTACCGACTCAGCTACCGGTGCTGCGGAAGACAAAGACTGTTGCGATTGAATTTCTTAGTACGCCGATGCAGGGATATATCTTATCGCCTTTCGCGGTAACTGCCTGACACGGACAGATTGCGGCCAGCAAATAACTGGGTGCCACTGAGTAGGGAATGATTGTGAACAGGGCCGGCTTTGTACTATGAACCAGAAGGGCCCGGGCCCCAGGTTTCTAGGGCTTGTATTTTCCACAGATTAGTTTTACATATGTAACTCCTCAATTTGAGGTCGAGTGAACTTGCATGTGTTCTTATCCGATACCAGAGATAAAGATAATCGAGTACATTTTTTTTCATTCATAGGCATTATTATATATGTGTACTTACAATAATTCGACATGTCAATTTGTTACAAAATGAAGTACTCATTTATCTATCTAAACTAATAATAAGAAATTTAAAAAGTCGTTTCTGTACATTGAATATTTTGGCGAAATGTTAAATGAAATTTAATGTGTTGTCAATACTTGAGGTCAAAATTAAAATTTTCAGATTTTCGTCTGGCTCTGTTTGTTCCGTTTTAACTTGAGAACCCCTGAACGGATTTGAATGATTTTTTTTTAATTATCGTCTTTGTGGCCCTGGTCAACAATATGCAACAAGGATAGTTGATAAAATAATCGGCAAACCGATAATTGTCTTACTTAACATGGCATAAAATAACAATATTAATTTAAACAAATTAAAATAGTATATTTAAACAAAAAAAAAATCTTACGTTTATTAAACAGAATTTAATTTAGCAACAGCCTCATCCATCATATTTACATATTTTGACTTCCAAACCGAAAATGTCTTCATTTTGAAAATATTAAGTTCCATCGAACTGGATAATTACAAATCTTTAAAATAACCTTTCTGTTTACTTGCCCGATTTTATTTAGTTATGAAAAGTTAATGGACCCTTTTGTGAGGGGCCCTTACTTACTTAGTACCAGGGGCCCTCCAAGGACTAAAGACGGATAGGCCCTGTACTGGATAGAGAGCGGGATCGTGGTCGCCCGCGGACCGCAACCACCTCGCCACGATCCACCGTAGCCCCGAGAAACCGCCGTAATCCTTACTTCGCCAACCAAATTGCCATCATCCACCGTGGCTTAGCAAACACGAGCCCGCAACTTGAAACTTAACTCGAACCCATTTCACTCAACTCGAAAGCCCCACATGGCCAACTTCCAAGTTTCCAACGAATTCGACAAAAAAAAACCGTTCACGGAGCCAAGCGACAGTCGTGACGGGTTTGTAAATATCTGTGGGATTACAATTTAAACAAACTCCGAACATGACATTAGTTTGTGTGTTGTATCGTTAACATTCAATTGCCGAGTCCACACACGTGCAAGTTAGTTGAACAATCAAGAATACATGATGACGATTATGATATGAAGGATTCGAAGGGACTCCCTTATCGTGAGGATTATAACTTGGGCAGGGGTTATCGCACGGTAGCGCTTCCATTACAACGTACCCAAAAATCGATGCCTTATCTCAAACACGGTAATCCGATACCGGATTTATTTTCAGTAGTGATATCTTGTGAGTGCTCGATAAGGATATCTGTTTCATTATTCTCGAGTCTGTTTCATTATTTGAGAGTTATGAACAAGCAGCCTGTCTGTCCACGAAAACTCCCAAAGCTTTTGTTACGAGAAATCAAATAGAAATTGTTTGCAGAGTGGAGGTGTCCAATGACAAAACATACGGACACGCTTGTCAAATACCGTGTCCAAATATTATCCGACTGCCACACTGTATTTTGTCGTGGATTTGTACCATATTGTACCAACATGGGACGGGAGTCGACACGTTTACTTTGTAGCTTCCAGCCTTTATATTAAAAACGCAAGGTGTCTACGGTATAAGGTGAGGGTATGTCGGTGGAGGAAGGGAGAATAATATCCACATTTTTGTGCAGAAAAATTAAAGTGCAACGCGTTGACGGTGAAGAGAGCAGTTTGTGAAAGCTCTCCATGAGGACCCTTGAACCGAGCGCCAACGCTTGCTGCGTCCTTAACATTCATGTTTACACCTTTTCCTAGAAAATATAGGTTGGTTTTTCACAGAGCAGGCAAGAATTTCTGAGTTTCAATTTCAATTAACTGAATCATCCATCTAACATTCCAAAACGTCTGGAGAGCTTGATCGACGATACAAATCAATACCGCTGAAAAAATGCAAATAAATCAGTAGCAATCGAACGGATCGCTTGCACAACCCAAAATTATCGAGTTGGCAGCCGTTCAGAAAATAATTTAAATCCCGCCGTCCGCCATGAGGGAAATCATAAAATTTAAACATCGTCCGTAAAGTAAACAATGGGCAAAAAGGGCAAAAGAGAAGTGGCACGATGTAAACTGGCGTGCCCTCCGGAGCCCCGCTGCGCTGCACTGGGATATTTTTCAACTCTTATAAAATGAAAATATGAATATCATAAAGCTGACTGCTCAGTTCCCATGCCTGTTTACTTCGAAACAGCAGTGTATTTTAAACAAAAACTAGCTCATATCGGCGATCGTTATTAGAAAGTTTACGAGTAATTATACGGTTTTACCGCAGTTTCCGTTCAGTGTAATATATCCTGCGGACGGTGGCCGGTGACCACAAACTGCATCATCAGCACAATGCACCAGCGATGCGCTCCACGGCTCCCGAGCTCCGTGACTAATCGCTCCGACACGCCGACTATTGGATAACTAGACGTGATACCAATTTAACAAGACACCAGGAGATTCGGTTACTTACAACAGGTGCTAAAGTGACGATGAATTATAAACATTATGAATATGGGCATTTTTTTCCAAGAGGACTGCGAAGAGTGGGAAATCTTTGAAAGGCCTATGTCCAGCAGTGGACGAAACAGGCTAATAGATAGAAAGGAAACGACTGCCAAACGGGAATGTGAGAAATGTTCAAATATGCGTGTAATTCGAGTCGAATAACAATCAAAACGAATTCAATTAATTTCCAAACCATCGTCGCACGATAACATCTGTTTTGAATATAAAATATACAGACATGGTACCCGTCCCTTGTTTAAACCACAATAAAAATGAGACCCACACACAACTGACTTCGACAAAAAACGAAGCTCGTAAAAACTGGCTACATGTACGGGGGAAGATCTTAAATTTTGATCTAACGACCCTGAAGGATCCATTATTAATAATAACCGATGTCTAAATAAAACTTATGTCGTAACGGCAGGACATAAATATATCGAGGGAGAAAAAATTAAAGGTTTTTTTTCCAATACGAGACATTTATTAACACAGGCAGCGATGGGACAAGATAAAACAAACATGGCGGACTCATTGAGTACACATACATTATAGTGTGGGCTGTCACAACACCGTCTCATAAAGGTGCTCCTAGTCACCACGAGGAGATCGGAGTAGTAACACTGCATTCTAACATGATATGATCAAACATTCGAGGCCTCCACACGACATACCTTGTAATTTCTTTCAATATGTAAAGCTTTCCAAATACCGTTACTTCGACAACATTAACAATTTTGATATTCATCTGCCGATTAAAGAATTCTAATGCACTATAATTAATCTGATTCCTAAATTCGTGTGCGTAACTTGATCACATCTATGCGTAGAATCTTCCAGATGATCAAAGAGAAATAAGAACTCTCTCGCAGTCATCAAAGAAGCTATTATCTACAAAAATGCAATCCAAATGCACGTAACTAGCACATTACAGTAATATCGGGCAACAAGGCATTTATCAAGAGAGCAAAACAACAAAGAACTAGACGCGATCTCCATCACCGCTCCATCAACAGGCCAGACCGAGATGGATTACTTGTATTATCCCAA
Organism: Ypsolopha scabrella; assembly: GCA_910592155.1. Taxonomy (NCBI): domain Eukaryota; kingdom Metazoa; phylum Arthropoda; class Insecta; order Lepidoptera; family Ypsolophidae; genus Ypsolopha; species Ypsolopha scabrella. The sequence goes on from OU342963.1 coordinate 24,695,098, forward strand.
CAAACGTTTTCGGATAACCGACCGATTACGGATCACCTTCAGTCACTACAACCTCCACGGGCAAACCGACATTTCCAATTACCTGGGTAAATAACTCGCTAACAAGAACCCATTATTTTTGAAGCCTCAGTACAAACATTAACAAGATATGACCTACCATTTTACAGCGATCTGGAAAACCAACACACGCTACGGGCCAGCACGGCAACCAGACATCCATTAACAGCTGATTTATGGCAAAAATCGTGGGTCCTGTAGGTCGCCGAATGAAATTTTATGGCAGATAAGGGCAACAATGGCTCGTTAAGTGTTCGAGCATATTTCTGCGAAGTTCACAGGTTCGTTTTGTTAGTCTGTATAAGATCCTCAAGAAAATATAAAACCGTCACCCAGATAGAGCATCTGCTTTAGAGCCACTTTAATTGTAAAGTAGGTGCTTTAACTATGAAATATGAATGAAGTTAATTGATATTATGAGCCAGAATAAGTGGAAGACAAGGGGGATAAGCTCGTGTCGAAGACGAAGCCACAACTTCATAATAACGGCGTACGATGTCTATAAATCAGAATTAAGGAGGTAACCGGCTTTCGGCGCCGATTAAAGCCACGGCAGAAAACAAACAGACTTCGACCGCAGCCACGCCCTCCTGCCGCTTTTTATAAAAAAAAACATCTGGGTGAGACTTGTTATACCTTAGGCTAGCACCCATTACAATTAGACGGGCTTTGTGTGGGGCTACCGGTTTCCTAAGATAAAGCCCAAACGGCACGACACACGAACTCTTTGTCCTTTTAATGCCGGTGAAGTCTCCGAGTCACGACATTCGGTCGGGTCGAAAAATAAAATTCGCCTCAACACCACGCGATGCAAAACTGCGATCAGTTAAACGGTAGCGTTCGAAAATAAACGCAGAAAGGCCAAATAAAACAAAAGTCAAATGAGCACGAGCTGTACTTAATGCAAACTGCAGATCTAAATGAGTAAGAATAAAACGGTTAGCAAAATTCAGACAAGACGGTGAATAAAATACAAGGTAAACTCGTTAATGAGGTAGCAGATAGCGAAATGTACTTGTTCCCTAATGAATTATCTGATGTGTACGACGGTGAGGTCGACCGAAGCGAGCCTAATGAGAGACCACGGAACCCTAACTCCCTCTAAGCTAAACCGCACATTCAAGTAATTCTGTCTAAACTTCAGGACTCCCGTGGGCGGCTAAAACATTAAAGTTTATCTCGCATGGAGAAGTTACTACGTATTGTATAAATATGTAAAGTCATCGCTACGTTGTTGCTGCGTCCACAATCGTGTAGAGAAAGTCCGTTAAATAAAAACGAAATAAGCAAACATTTCCTTTCCATTCGGAATATTCTCATAAAGATTTTCGAGGTGGAATTGAATTTGCAATGTGCGATGAGAAAAAGAAAAGCAAACAGCGCGCCCACACCGAGTCACTTGCGAGAATTGCAAGCTTGTGCATTCCTCTTTATTACTTACCTACGGCGACTAAGGCGCCAGTCAACTTCTTAGGTATTCCAAAACTATTGTTGGTAAGGAAATTCTTTCCAACAAAGACATTTTCCAGTTAAAATTATTCGGTTTCTAAATCCATGCGGATAACAAGACAATGTATTCAGCAAAGTACCCTATGCAGATTGGATCAGTAGTCAGTGAGACAGACGTGCATCCGATGTCGTCGCAAAGTGAAGATTGTGCGATACTGTAAGCACAATTAACCTAACAATCCCCCAACGTTTCGTTCACTGCAGCTTCCTTCACATTATGACCCGAGGTGACCGGAGCGTACGAGAATTTCGCGGATAATTGCACAATTTTTCTTTCCCAGTCACGTTCCGGAATAGAAGATTGTGAAGTTGAAATAAATGCCCCGATTGGAAAAGACGGTCTAACGATAATAAGATCGCGTCAAGGAAATGACGTGTTGTTGTGGTACAAACGCTCGTTACAGATTAAAAATCCACATGCGGTCGTAACAAGACGGGTTACGAGCAGTTAAATAAACGCAGCCTTCCATTAATACGATTGGTTCCCGAACGGTGCTTTAACTGAGCCAGAAATAATTTAACCTGCAGTCGACAGCGACGAGGTGGCTGGTTCACGAATCACGAAAATTAATTAAACGGAACCGACGCAATCAGGGAGAACACTTCTTCGAGAACTGGCTTTTCTAGCAAGTAATAACGACCTCTGAAGAGTGTTCAAATATTAGTCCTCACGCGCCTCCGAACGGATTCTACCAATATTTGTACTGTACGGATCCAACAGTGTGCTTCCAGTATTTGACGCAGACTCGAGACTCGGTGTCACGATGTTTGTACAACCGAGACTTCTAAACAAAACAAACACAGGGAATGTCTGGACAGAAATACAAAATGTATTCAGAAAACAAATGTCAGAGCCACAACCAACGATAAACGTAAATGTTAACGCAATTTCAACACCAATGCCGAGAAACATGATACTCCGAACGGCGAGACCGGTCCAATAATCGCATTTGTCAGTTGAATTTATGATTCTTATTCAATTTATCCAAAAGCAACAAAAAAGATACAGCAACAGATATCCAAACACTAAATGTGCTTATGTAAATAAAAGAGACGCTACGCATGGCACAAGAGAGATCGTTCCCGGGGGATCGCAGCGACAATTTTATTGATTCTGTTCGTTATCTAGTCGGCTGGTTAGAGCATCACAATATGCCTCGTTCGGATTCCGAATGTAAATTTAGGGGCATACGGGTCTACCCAGCAGGCCTACGCGCCGCGGGAGGCCGGCAAGCGTCGAGGCATCATCATGACTCGACCCGTCCTTGCACCACGCTGCGAAACATACAAATTCGCTTCAAGCCTTGTGAAGGCTCAGACCCCAAATCAATCCACGTCACTTCTAAATGCTTAAGACGTTGTCAGTGAACAGAAAAACTAAGCAATGTTTACGAACGGGTACGGCGCGACCACACTAGATGCATATTGCACAAAGCCCACACATAGAAGTCCACAATATTTAGCCACTCTGCAGGAAATAGATAACCGTTGCACACCAAGTTTTATCCCGCTGCGCGCTTGCTTCGTGGTGGTCCAGCGATAAGCGAAATACTGCAAAGAATGTTATCTTGTGCAAAGTAACATGTCAATAGCCGTAGCCCCCGGCCAAAAAAATGGACCTTGTATTCTTTTACATAAAACATTCGAAATGGATACTCGAAGGATTTGTCAGCCAAAAATATGGTAACTCGACACAACACATCAGCAATAAAATCTGGTTACACATAAATCCTGAAACTTTGCGTCACAATCAACAATAAAACGTGGGCAATCACCAATCCCACAGCGGTGGTGGCCAATAAAATGTTATTATTTAGGAGCTCATAACTGTTAAGATTTACAGCTCATAAAATAAGGTCGGTCTTCGGATAGTTGACCGCATCCCTTTCTAGCGAATGCGATGCCTGTATCTGAGATAATCCTTTTGGAAGATATCTAGAGGAAGATAAAATGACCAACACTTGATTTAAATGCACTGGGACTATGATGGAGTAGTTTCGAGTGGCAGCCATATCCGGCACAAGCAAATTTAGATCCCAATGGCTCTGTTTATTCAGGGGTGCAGTGAACCATTAAAATGCAGTCAAGTCGTAACAACGGCGACCGCGTTAAATTTCTTCAATACCATCATAATACTTGACTTTAATTGCCTTCCTACGAACTCGTAAAGGGTAAAAGTGGCTTTCAGTTCGATCAATATTTATAGTGATCGAAAAACAAGATGCTTGCACCGAGTTGCATTGCACTGCACCTCAAGTTTTATTACGAGTAGTATGTATAGGTATGCACGTGTATGGTTTGCTCTTATTTTCGTAACCCTTTTAACTTTTTGATGGACAACAATGTTCCACCTTATATTAAGGCAATAAAAATAAATACAACAAAAGCTTTTTGGGCTATTATAGCGACTCCATTGATTAATTTGTTTCACCATTAGAGTTCTCTTCACGGCACCCGTAATGTCCCATCCCATCGCATAGTATCGCGGCTGAATTTGGGACATTATTTATGGTGTGCCATTCTCTTCAAAAGACTGTATGATTTACAACCGACGGATACAAAAGCCGTTGCCTTATTATGACGTGCTGGCCCGTGCATTGTGCCAGCATATTTATTCGTCTGATTGTGCTCGATGTTTGTTTATTTATTTTGGTCCTTCCCGTAAATAGCGTTTTGTCACAAATCTGCACAATTGACTCCAGAATCATATTTCACGGTGGTTAATTACACGGCCATGGTTTTCGAATGTTTTGCCAAGCCAACATGGCATATTGTACTTAGGGGGAGGTGCTACCCTGGTTAATCTAAAACTATTTTTTTGACGTCAAGTGTAAGGTTGCTGAAAAGACTCAAAGACTCAAAGACTCAAAAAAATACAAAGCATTGCTGAGAATACTAATTAAATGATTTATTCGAACAGAAATAGAAAAAATATTTTAGTATCAACAAAAATAAATTGCAACGTAACCCTTAAAAATAAGCTTTCGATGCCGAGATCTCAGAATTTAGAGAGACAACTATCATAATTTTTTTGGAAACTTATACCCATGCAAAATAGCACTTTCTTCATATAAACCTATGTTTTCCATAAAAGTGCGAATTACCTGTAAAATAATGTAATCTTTATGGATTTCTTACCACAAGCGCTTGTACCACACGAAATTCGATTCTAATAAGTTTCCGTAAATTTGTTTTCGTTCTCATGCATGGTAAAACCTCGTCTTAAGTCCCAAAAAGATGAGCATTTAACCCGAGCTATACATGGATGAAACGGGTACTGGTCGGGTTGGAGAGATTTGATAATCAAACAGGCATTATCCGAGAAAGCACTGAGTAGTATCCGAGCCGTTAACAAGGGAAAGAATGGCGTTTCATCATTCATTACAGTAGTACGCCGTTTAGAGCTGATTAGCACTTAGCTCCAGCACATAAGTGAGAAAGTAAACGGGGCGCATCGGAGCGGGACGAGCACGATCAGCCTCGACGCTGACGGTCATGTTTGTTGTAGGGAGAGCCGTGGGTGCTCGTGTGTGGTCTCACCACCTTCGGATAAAAACTTGATATTTGATGGGAACTCGAAATACTCATAAGGCGACAAAATAAATAATTTCCGACATAAGATGACACTGATCTCTTTCGAAACGACGTGCGAAACCGCAGCTCATAATCGTCCCTTTAAACAGCACCTCTAAGTGCATTCAACTATTTAGATAATGCGCTCAGAGAGAAGTGCGAAAGGGCCATACATAACCGAGCTTTTAGCACCGAGACGGGTGCATCATTCGTTAAATGATGACTGTGAAACCAACACAATAGTTTATTACACACATTTACGACACATATTCCGCAGTCGCGTGGCGCGCTTCCCACCGCCTATTCAATTATGCCACGCACTAAACAAAATTGTCATAGCATCATCCCTAATGGGACATCTTTGAGCTTTGTGTAAATACAGGAGAGGAATAAAACAGCGGTCGTGTGGCACCACAACAGGAGTCCTAATATTGTTACTGTGTGTATACCGTAACGTGACGTCACGCTGCGGGAAACTTCATGGAATATTAAAATGGTCCATAAAAACAAACACCGTGCGCTTTAGGGTTTCCATTTGGCCAGTAACGTCGTCGTTAAGAAAGATTTAGAGGATTTTGGATGGCATATTAACCCATGCTTCATATTTTAATTGGTGTTTTCCAAACACGACTAAAATGACCGAAATCAGTTAACTTCTAATGTCATTAACGCTAAAACATTTATGTGTGAGGCGACGACCCGCCTCTGCTATTTCGGTTTCGGTGCATTCCTTGCTCACATGTCATCGATCATGGTTGAGGCGGCTGTCAGGTTTTAAACTGAGCTTAAACTGACTCGTCAGCGGTGGCAGCTGATGGATGCGTGACGGGCCGAAGCCGTCAGTTCGTGGCTCGCTGGCAGCGAAAGGTCAATCCGGACGTCTGACCTAATCTAGCTAACTGGTTTCACCTATAAAATATAACCTAAAGAACAAGAAATCGTGTTCCCTTAATAGCTTTTGGGAGGGAGCGCCACCCAAGGGCCACTGCACCTCATCTCAGGAAAGGTATTTTCTTTTTCAAGCCTATTGTCTTGGCACGACAACGACGCAGCGTTTCCCCAACGGTCCCGCGAGTATAAACGAGCACACTCTACTCTCCGAAGCTATTATTTCTCTGACACGTTATTGGAAAGAACACTCTCCTAGATCAACATTTTCGTCCGTAAGAGATTGAACATTTCCAGAAAGTTATGAAATTCAATACTAAAGAAAAGGCACACCTGGGATGTTGCTATGTAGTTCCTCGAAGGTTGGGAACCGTGCTCAGAGTCGGAGACAATGTGACATATGCGCGCGCGCTGCTCCTCTGATCGATCGAAGCTTTTTGTCGCGCTGACATCTCCATCCATTCCCCGGCAAATTGCCACAAAACCGACGAGGACCCAACAAAACCCGTGTCGAGGTTTGATTGAGTGAGGCTCTTGTTCTCTACGACCATTATTTTGAATAACCAAACCGATCGATCACGTGTAGAAAGGTAATTTCAAGACGTAGATCATGCTTTCACATGTGTACTTTATGTTTGATGCATAGTTTGGTAAGTTTTTTGTTTAGCGTCATACCATGCATCAAAATCTTTCAATGTCGGAAACGTTCTCAAGTTACATAGAAAGAACGATGATAAAATGCTTTTCAGCAAACAACATCTATTCATATCTCATTATCATCTGCAGGCTACAGCACTTAAGATTTTTATCCGCGAAATTCTGGAACGTTTCGTAGCCCTCCCTAATCGAAATACTTAAAATTTCTACGGCTTCTTTTGTGTAGGGTTTCAATGTGCGAACAATTTATGAAATGACACAATCCTTTTCCAAACAAATTGGCCGTGTCTTGGCCTTTATTTGTAGAGCGGTTCGTTGGATGAAGCTAGTCTCTTTCGCGTTATTTATAAAGAGCTATTTATTCAGCTGCAGAGCAAGTTGACCTGGATACTCTGCCAGCGTGTCATTATATTACGTTCTATCTACGTCATTTTGTTTATTTTGTACCTGTCCCTATTATAACAAAACGACTGAACAAATGTTGAGTTTCCACTAATCTACGCTGTCAGCGAGTTTTCAAGGAATAATCCAAGTTGTAGGAAAAAGTTCTACATCGGACTAGCTTCTTCGATGCATGTTACATATTCAATACGGCACGCAGAATCTCATCAGATCCAGTTGCCAGCGACCGAAGAAAGGCATAACCACTTCTTACCAACGTCGATGACAAAACTATAATCAGAAGTAGAGCTATTTATCAGGCGTTGAGTGAGCAAAAACATAAACTATAAGAAATAAGAGTAGTGCTTCTGGATTCATACGGCATCAAGACCAACTCGGGTGATGCATTTAAAGTGTAGAAAAAACTGGCTGGCGTAACGAGGTACTCTGAGAAGGCTGGTGGGTTAATTTATTCCTTATCGGCAGTATCAGTGCCCATGCTGGTAGCTTTACTGATACCAGCATCTAAAGCTGATGACGTACTAACGGTGGCTCGTTAGTCATTGCGCGTAGGCGAGAGAGGTTTGTCAGATGGTGTCGCTTGACAAGAAACATCCATTTCCTAATTTATCGGAGAACGAATCTTTAAACATGGGTTTGTACTAACATTATTATCTGTATCTTTCCTTGTGCGTGGAAATATATGAAAGATGGCGATGTGACACATATTATAAATATTAATGTCCATAAAAAAATAATGTATTCCAGTTTATATCGAGACAAGAATACCAGGGCTCAAACTAGAAAGTGCATGTGTAGTGTTGACTTTTTTACAAGCAAACCATGCAGAGTTTCTACATGTATGTCGAGCTGAATTTATTCTTTTTGCACCTGGCAAGTTGTCTACTAATATTTACACTACATGCCATTTTAGGCATAGATAGATGCTTTCTAAGTTCGCCTTGCGTTTTTCTCTGATTAATAAATGGGCACCTGCTTACTCGTCCGATCTAACATGTCAACATCGGAAGGTCTGATGATGTAAAGAGGTTCTACACCGACTCCACGAGCCAGCACGTACAACTCTCAGAAAAAGCTCTCCCGCCATTATCACACCTTAATGGATTCTCGCCACTAAACTGATCCGCGTCGCACGCGCAGAGAGATTATAGGTGCGTCTACTACCATTCCATCGGTGCTCTCGCTTGTTACCAAGTTTCAATAAACCCATGTGTGATCAATCGTTAATCAAATGTAATTTTCTATTGGATACGACAAAATCGCTTACATTACATTACTCCATAAAGTTAGGAAATTGTTGCATCAAGTTGACAAACATCTCATATTCAACTTACTTAAAACAGCAAAAGCATCCCCCATACCAAAACACCAACTCATTATGGAGAGAAAACAAATTTTGAATACAAATAACCAAAATTAGCAGAGGAAAACCGAATTTAATTAAATAATTTTTATTCTCGTCACGATTAGGCTCACCCGTGTACCACCCACATCCTGCCATCTCCCGCCTGCTTACAGGACACATTACACCCCTGGATTAAAAATCTCCTTGCGAGATTCATTCGACCATGAAATTAAATTTATTTAGGCTCTCCTCATCACACGCGTGTCATCCCTGTTTACATAGAGAACGCTCTCGGGAAGGACGCGGGCCCATATTTATATAGCGCCTTCGTCGACTGTTTATTGAAATATTTCATTGTTAATTCTATAAATGTCGCCTTGTAGAAGGGGACGAGATTCTAATGCCACTCTATGAATGCGGGTTTAATAGTATTTATTAAAATAACAATAACTATTCCGGCTCTATTTTGTTTAGCTCTATTCTCTGCCGTATACCTGGATGACGGGATAAAAAACATTTACTTTCTGATGTATTTTAAAGGCCCGGATGGGAAGGATAAGCTCGGAAAGAGGACAGCTCACACGTAGGCGACCGAGATATAGGGGGTACAGATAATGTTGGCATAGGTCGGAGAAAAAACAAGACCGTCCTTCTGATAAGAGATGCGATAACAGAGAAGACCAGGAAACGTGTCGGATGAAAGTCAACAGTTTTATCGAAAGCCCTGCGTCAACAAAGCATTTCCAGAAATACAAAAATCTGGCAAGTTTTTGTTACTGTGCGGGTTCTTTCAATAATACTAGTTTTAATCTGCTGTAGGTTTAGAAAACGCTATGTCATCGAACGATTTCGGGATGTAAATATAGACAGACAGAAAGACTAACAAAATAACGAATGTATGGTTTCCATCCTCAAAAGCTTGGTAGGGGTTGACGACAGGCGTGTGAAGAAGCTACAAAGTCTAGACACGAAACTGAACACTCCCCGAGGTGTCAGGTAACTTCGGGATTTTTTGCCGAGTTTTAATGTTTTTTCACCCACCGCACGTCTAGCCACGAAACTCAATCCATGGAGCAGGATCTTCTTACAGCGGATGCTGGCGACGTATTACACTGCTCTGTTTTTGTGTCATTCCACGACTAATTTGTTAAAAAATAACAGATTATCATTTACAATGTTTAACGATTAATTGATTTATTAAGTTTTTTTACATATAAGTAATTTGTGCCCCAAGTACGGCGATTCCATAATGTTTAGGACGTAATAATATTCGGTGAAAAGCGGGTCTACCACAATTCACCTTGGTAGCATCTGTGACGCCCCTTGCGGATTCATGACGTGACGATATGTTTGTCCGTTGAAAATGTTTATCAGGATAGATTTCAAAAGATTTATAGCGAAATCCATCGCTTTGAGTAAGTACTCTAAATATTTATAGAGTGCATTTCAAGATAGAAAAATTTAGAAACAAATTCTCTGAGAAAAACAAATCTCAGACGGGGCAAAAACTATTAGGTATCTGTATTCGGTGTAGACATTTTATAGAACTGCAATCATAGCTCAAAACCTACTAGAGAGTGACCTTTTTAGCGATATCTCTTAGTCCCTGAGTTACTCAGTAGTAGAACCTCATTCTCTGGGTTCCGTATAACTCATGCAGCACTCGTAGATGGTATCTGAGGTCAATAAACAAGAGCTGTCGTTGGACTCCGCCCCAAATCGCCGTTCGCTTCTGGCCAACTACATAGCAAACACCTCGTTACCTCAGGATTTTGCGAGCGCAACTACAGAAATTGTATACTTTCGCTCAATGGTAAATCAGAGGTGAAATTGTAAGACAATCGTCATCAAATTCGATTGTCATATGGCTATCCGACTTATCAAATTAGCCCATTTGACAATTGAAATCGTACGTTTTTGATTGTAGATATTTTTAAGACGATCGTATTCATTTGACAGCCAAAAATATACGATTTCAATTACCAAACAGACTAATTTGCTTAGCCAAAAATAGCCATATGACAATCAGTTTGAATACGATTGTCTTACACATTTGCACCTCAGATCTTTTAGATGAGTAGTTGAAATGTCGTAAACTTTAAATTTTTCGAGTAAAAGGAAGATTCTTCTGTTTGTCAAGAATGAACCGATTGACTTGAAAGGCATCTTATAAAGGACGGTGATAATGTTGGAAGTCGTAAAGTTTTGCAAAAAATCTCTTTTCCAAAAAAATTGGATTTGCCATAATTGTGAATTTAGCTGAGCTTTGCGGAGTCGGGGGCGAAGGTTAGTCCGCTTTACATATACACCTATACATAGAGATTTTATTATGCTTTGTTTTCATATATACAAAATTCTAGAAAAAAAACAAAGGATGATTGTAAGATTCAGATAACTGGATACTAGAAAAAGATTCGTAATCCTCCTAGGATAAACTCGTTGATTTTCAAAAGAATTTAAAAAATAGGTCCGACGACGAGCGTAGAGAAGCGGAGCGAAGTGGAGCGGATCCCGTATGTTTCGAATTATTCAGACCTTTGAAAAATACTTGGATTATTGCGATTGTCCGTTTTTTCTAAATATCCTATGTCATAACTTACTTTGTTTTTAGTTGCAAGTTGTTTTTTATTATTAAAATAATTAATTATTATATCTTCGATTTCTTTATAGGTATATCTGAAGAACCGTTCCCGAGCAGTCTGACATGCTATAGCTCAAATCGATAAGGGAACGGGTAAAGTTAACAGGCTTTTCGATATTGATCGTAAAGTGAATGGTATATTTTATAGGAGTTATAAAGAAAGCTCGCCAACGGCTTTTATTCAGCAATACCGAGTTGTCGCCGCCATAACCGACCAGATTATAGCACAAGTGGGCGTCGTCGCGATGCTCCGAACGAACCGTAAAATTGACAAATAAAATTTGAATGTTTTCGCGATACATAATCAAAACTGGATAACATATTCATGCCGGGATGCACGTTAGGTGTCTAGTCATTGGTCGAGCTCCATGGTGACAATAATAAATGCCAGAACTTGAATTATTATGTAGCAGATAAGCATTGAGTCGCCATAGAAGACACACACATTAAAGTTTTACTTTACTAAATGATGTGAAATTGGAGATGTGTATGTTAATTTTATCACCGTGAGCACTAACAATTTATCACCTTGTTACTCTGAATGGAGCTGCTTAAAGACTCGGGACAAATTATTTTCCGGGCTTGTTAAAAAAACGATTTAGAGACGGAGTCCCGTTGCGCGTTGGTCCCGAATACGTTTTGTTTATTCAAATTCTAATTTTTAAGCAAGAACAAAGGGCAGATGGTCCTTAGCGGTGGACAAAGATGGAGTGCAGTCAGCGCGTTCAGGTTGTATGCACAATGGGAGAGGAACAAAAACTGGCTTATTGTGAGGCGCGTCACATCGCTAAGCCTATTACCTGCGCCGGCGCATGGCCCTTGTAAATCTGTCACTCTGGCTCACGAGCCACGAGACAAGTGAAGAGCGCTGAGCTTCATAGTTTTGACGTTCATGTAATTAAAACTAGGAAACGGGATGGCTAATAAAATTATTGTACTAGGCATCTTTCTTTATAGTATCCTATTTGCGACCGCCTCTATGGTTTAGTTGTTTGAGTACTACTAATCAGTTGGCCGCGGGTTCAAATCCTGTAAGGTAAATAATAGTCGGTGAAACGCGGGTGACTTGACTTGTGTTTCAGTCTGAGTCAATACTCGGAAACTCCTCGTAACAACCCCTCGTGGATTCTTCCATCGTCAGGGTTCTGTCAAGAAACTGATCCCGTACAGCGAAGCTTTTAGGAGTTTTGTCATCCGCCAGCAACATGAAACTACTAACCCGATTGAGCTTTTCGATGTACTTACGCAGACTTAGCCGAGGATTGCAGAAAAAAATATCCATTCAATGATTTAGTATGTATAAGGCCCAATATTTAAAATATCTAGGTAACTAAAACTGTCTGTCAGAGTGAACTTGGACCCAAAATAGACGAGTTTCCAGGTAGTCCCTGATAAGACCGAATTTCTTTGCATCATTCAGAGGACGTATTGTAAATCTGTCAGTCTTTACAAAAATGTTATTGTCATTCCCCGAAAACGGCGTACAAATGGCTTTTTGTGCAGTTTGCACATCGAAAGGTGTCTCCGGCATACAAAGATACAGTACTAGGTATACCTTAGAGTATATTTTAAGAGGTATACAATAAACACCTGTTTTATTCAAAACTTTTTGGTCAGTTCACGGAAATTTTGAATTTAAGAATTATATTTGGTGCTTCAGGACAGATTTCTGAAAAGGCACTTGTAATATGCAAATTTATTTAATTTCAAGCAATAACTAGCTTTTTCCCGCGGCTTTACTGGCGTGAAGTGTCTTTCAATCAGTATATATTATCGACAGTGTTTGGCTTGGCGGTTATTTTATTAATGCTTTATTTTATAGCCCATACGTTGACTAGAGTTATTACGATGATAATAAAGAAAACGGCATCGAAACCCGGAGTCGTTCTCAGCCAAAAAATAGAAAAAAAAACTGGCCTCAGACCCTCAGTCCAATACTAACAACAATAACCCATTTCATTGAAAAATTTCGTAAAAATATTCAAAGTTGACGTTATTACCTACTCTTTATTGATTTTGCTAAAATTTAGGTTTAAATTATAAACAGTCACTGTAATTTTCTGACCTTCATGGTCCAATACAAAAAGAAATCAAACTCTAAACAAATGTTTAGATTGACAAAGATCAATTTATGCTGGACAACCTCAGGTTAGTGCTTACATATTCAGAACCCTGTAAAGTTGACTGAGCTGAGCACCTGAAATTCGCCTCCCGCATGGCTTTCTTCCACCTTTGAGGGGAAACTGTGGCATATTAAAATGTCTATGACTGTGGACCACGCCTCGCCGGGTTGTAATTATCAATCTGGTCTAGACACATGTACAGTACACGAAGTTTTTCCAATGAACTGATAACACTGGTCTTCAGTGGTTTTGTTGCCCCAGATATGAAAATGATTTTGGGTCCATTTATGCACACAATTCATGAAACTATCAATGATTTTGTTAGATTTGCTCTGATTTTTTTTTAAATCTTTATTTTCATTTTACATTACAAAAATCAAAAAACGAGAAATAAAATAACACATATATTTATAATGTCAGTAATATTTTGAGAAATTAGGATACATCGAAGTAAATAAAGAGGAAAATGTCGAAAATATATTTTATATTTCCATAAAACGCCTTTTATGAGCTTTTCTTTTATAATTTTTCGAGGGACAATCTCTTTTCAAAGACCAGCAGTAAAATTGTTCAAAATATAAGATATGAAAAAATCATGAAAATACGAGCACATTGAGAACTTTCATGAATATATTCGTAATCTGGGCACTTGAAAACGTAGAAATTTGCGATGATATCCAGGGCAACAAAACAAAACTTTTTTTTTGTAGAGCTGTGTAAGTGGTTAAATATGAATACATACTTGGCTGTAGATTTACCCAAGTAGGCAGGCACTTTTAAAACTTCCTAGGTTATGATTCTTATGTTAAGATTATGGCATACCCTAGGAAAAAATGTAATTACCCGTCCAACACAAAAAGGCCAATTTTATTAGCTTTTGATAGAGACGATTATTGGTTAGCTCTACGACGCGTAAACTAATAATTACGCGCGAAACAGCTGATCGCAGGGTTTTTAGCTAATACTGAAATATTTTGTAGGGAAAAAAATACTGGATTTAAGTAGAAAACCTTTGTATTTCTACTACATATTTTGTGAAAAAAAAAAAAGGAGGTTTGAAAACCAAAAAAAGAGGGTGGAAAACATTTTTTTTTATAAAAGTATAAATCTTAGTACATTGTTAATAAGTAAATCACCTAGATAAAAGATCAACAAATCAAATATATTTTTTCCAATATCAAGATAGTCCTACTTTCGTGAAAAGAACCCTCGAAAATCTGGCTTTTTTCATATTCTAGGGTCAGGTACAGCCTTAATGATAGTAGGCAAGAACAAGAAGTGAGGAAGATTCTTGCTTGACTTCTACTGTGGGCAAATTGTAGGTATCGTGTTATAAGAATAAGAGAGATAAGATACCAAGCACTCGATACATAATGTGTTCAATCATCTCTTTCCTCAGAAATTCAAAACTTGATATGATCATATCGTCACGACATGAATCCCCGAGGGAGTGTCAGAGGTGTTCCCGGGTGTGAACTGTGCAATGCAAGTCATAGCCCACCCCCGGTACACTACCGTTTCACCGACGATTATTACGTCCCAACGTGATGGGCGAATGTGTAATTCACGTAATACCTAAATACCGAAAAACTCATTGGTGCATGCCCGACCGGGGATCGAACCTGAGTCTCAAGATTGAGACGCCAGCATTCTACCACCTGAGCTACCGCCGCCGCTTGAATCTATAACCTATCTAAAATAATAAAGTAAACTAGTACGTGGGACGCACTATAAGTTTCCGGAATGAATATGAAAAAATACTATTAAAGGTACAAAATTAATTTATTGTTTTTCAAAATAATCTCCCCTTGGCGTCTATGCACTTTTTCATTCGATCAAACCAGTTTTGAAAACTTTTGTGCCACTCCCCTGCGGTGACCTCTGAAACGTGTTTTTCATACTCCTCGACAGCCTCTTCTGGTGATGAAAATCGTTGACCGCGTAATTGGTTCTTAATTTTTGGGAACAGAAAAAAGTCACAAGGTGCCAGGTCGGGACTGTATGCAGGATGACTCATGAGTTCTACATTTTTCGTCTTCAAAAAGTCGTTTGTCTGTCTGGCCGTATGAGAACTAGCATTGTCGTGGTGCAGGATGATACGGCGCTTACGGTTATTTTTACGGAGTTCGTCAATAACTTCCGGCAAACAAATGGTCGTGTACCAGTCACTATTCACGGTACGACGATTCTCTAAAGCAACAGTAGCCACGTGTCCAGTTTTATTAAAAAAAGAAGCAATCATCCGCTTAGATGCACTTTTCACGCGCGCCACTTTGGTTGGTTTCGGCTCATCTTGAAAGACCCATACGCTCGATTGCTGCTTTGTTTTGGGATCGTAGCAATAAATCCATGTTTCGTCACCTGTTACTATGTCCCACACCAAATTTGACGCACCTTCGTTGAATCTGGTAAGCATGGCACTGCACCAAGTGGCGCGGTCCGTTTTTTGAGCCTCGGTCAAGTTGTGTGGGATCCACCGCGAGCACAGCTTTCTCACACCCAAATGTTTGTGTAGGATTGATTGTATTTGACTCATGCCTATTTCTAAGGATGCGCGAATTTCATGGTAGGTCACATGCCTGTCTGTTTCAATCATACGGCGCACAGCATCGATGTTTTTGTTGGTCACAGCGGTGGACGGCCGACCATCGCGAGATTCGTCACTGAGATTGATACGACCACGCTTGAATTCTGCAAACCAGCTATAAACAGTCGTCTTGCATGGTGCTTCATTGCCAAAAGCTGTTTCAAGCCGAGCGATGCTCTGTTGAGCTGTCAAATTACACTTAAAATCGTAGAAAATCATACTACGAAAATTTTCCCGAGTTAAATCCATGTTGATGCAGACACACAATTTTTTAAATGGCGCCACAAGGTAAAAACAAAAGACAGTCAGATGAAACAAACTGCATTCTACAGCCAAAGAGTTCTATTTTCAAATGTTGCAATAAATTTTTAAATATTGTTTATGTAAGTGGCCAGTTCCGGAAACTTTTAGTGTTACCTATGTATTGTAGTAGCACACAATTTTTTTTGAATTTTATATATCTCTGTTCCATTTCAACTCTAGAACTAAGATTTGGATTTTTAGGATGCAGTTTTCTTTATTATTATTGTATTGACACTTGTCAACATATAAAAGGCTATACGGAGTATTAATAAAATAACCGCCCAGCCCAGAACTGTCGATATTAGATTATATTGAAAGTTTTAAACATAATTCCAAGCAAAAGAACCCGCAGACAAAAGCTAGTAGGTACTTAATTTACGTAAAAAGTACTTCCATCCATCCATCAGCCTGTTTCGTCCACTGCTGGACATAGGCCTTTCCAGGATTTCGCCACTCTTGGCGATCCTCCTGGAAGAAATGCCCATACTCACACACGCTGGGCAGGCGGGTTGGTGAGCGCGGTGCCGAAACCATTGCACCAGTGACGCCGCTGCCCGTCACCAGTCTGATTTATATAAGGCCTGGCAATTGGGGATGGATATACCGCCATCCATCGGTCCCAGGTAATGGCCGGCCGCCTGGTTTTTTTGCCTGAGAGCTGCTGTCCTCTTACTCTCCCCCGAATAACTTCGGGAGGATTTGCAAGTAAGATGGTGGTACCTCCACAGTCGAGCCCGGCATTAGCTCTACCACCTAAGTACTTAAGTATGTAAAAACATAAACTTTTGTACTGTGAATGCCTTAGGACAGGCTGAAAATCAGCGTTGTGCCGCTGTACTCTGCAGCTCACAACACAAGCTGAGTCTGCCCCTTTTCGTCATTTTTACTTTTCTTTATTTTGTGTTCCTTGTATTTTTGTGGGTGTATGAAGGATGAAGAAAAAATATATTTAATTTTTTCTTAATTATAATAATAACTATTAACATAATAACTTGATAACTACTTTCGTAGTTGTGTAGTAAGGGCGGTTAATTAATGTATTACAAACATCCTACTAGATCATCCTACAGAAGGACGTTGCGGGGGGCGGCTGGATGAGGAGGACGGAGGACCGACATGAGTGGCGAAATTTGGGAAAGGCCTATGTCCAGCAGTGGACGAACACGGGCTGATGGATGGAAACATCCTGCTAAGAGCTGCTATACTATTTATTATAATGGAGTTAAATATACGGAGAAGTGCGAATCGGACTCGCCAACCGAGGATTCCGTTAGAGACTCTATTTTTTATGATTTAATTACAAATGTAGGTACAGTTTTCAGATTTTTCCCTATAAGTACTTCAAGTATAAGACGGTATTACTTGCCAATTTTCATAGTTCTAGGTCAACGGAAAATAGGTACATACCCTAGAAATTTTGTTTGCCTTGAGAGTGTCGAAATACCCTATACGTTTTATTCCGGCGTTCATGCTGTACCTATCTTACTGCACTTCACAAAAGATCACTGATCGTCATATATTTTTTCAAAGGATGGACCTTATAGCTTCTTCAGAAAACTGCAATCGAAAAACATAAAACTATTTTTTCTTGCGTCATTAGAAGTTTGATTTTTTCAGAGCTTCAAGGGACTGTAGACTTGAGTTTTAATTTCAACTCGATAGCTATATGACGCGTTCCCGAGATAAAGGGTCTTGCTTGACAGACGGACAACAAAGTGATCCTAAAAGGGTTCCGTTTTTTCCTCTTGAGGTACGGAACCCTAAACAATACAAATATTAATTCAATAAAATAAATGTACATGAACTTTAATAGCTTGTTCTTTTATTTTTGTTTTTTATTATATTATACCTCTAGTATAAATACACAAAAGAATTGAAAAAAAAATTCAGCATATTTCGGACCCCACTGGGCCCGGCATCAGTTGATATCATTATTTTCATGTTTTTTTTTCGTATCGAACCTTCTAAAGGTATCAGTGCAATTTCGTGGCAATTTCTAATAACGAAGAAGAGGGTGGAGCCTTTTTGATTTTAGAAACTTTGTACAAATATCAATGCTAATAGTCAGATATACAGTAAATCTGAAGAATAATAAATATCATAAATTGATGTCTTACCAAGTAGTCTCCAAACCTCTGCGCTGCTCAGGTAAACATTGAGATGGGCCAAGCAGACTGGCAACAGCAAAATATACCACAACCACTTCATCTTTACGATATGTCCTGTTCCTGTACTCCTTCCAACAACAACGTCCAAGTCCTTACACCCAACAAAAAGTTCACCAACAAAACAGTTGTTTCACATTTTCAACCAACGTCCAACGAAAACGATGCTGTCCCCGCCGGTACAGATTACATATCCGAAGAAAACGCATATATTCACAAGAAAATCGAGTCCAACGTCCAAAACGAAGAGCTATAGGTCAAAAGCTTTCAAGTTTAGAGAATGACGAAGGTTTTCCAATAACGTTCTTCCCGAATTGTGTTTATAAACATTGAAATATTCAACGCTTCGGTGACACAGCAATTGACACAACCAACACCGCGCGCGTCTGCCGTCAAACTGGTTTCACTTTTGTCGCGTCGACGGAGGGAAGCGCTGCTGTGCTATGCTGTCATTTCATTTGCCTGCCACCGGCCATTTTGTTTTAGTGGCATTATTTGCTGATAGATGGCACTAGTGTCTAATTTTTACATAAACATGGTTTTTGTTCTTTGAATATTTTTTGTTAGGTAGGTATTTCTATATCCCTGTACAAATAATTTATCCTCACTTTTTTTTTCTGAACTCTGATTTTTTCAATGATTTAGCACAGAAATTACTCTAAGAATAAAAAAAAAGTTCATGGAGCAACAAAAAAGGATATTTTTAAAAATATAAAAAGAAAGCGATCGCTGGAGGGAGGTGGGTATTTTGTTGTGGTTCCATCCATCCATCAGCCTGTTTCGTCCACTGCTGGACATAGGCCTTTCCAAGATTTCGCCAGTTGGCGGTCTTCCTAGAAAAAATGCCCATACTCACACAGGCTGGGCAGAAGGGTTGGTGAGAGCGGTGCCGGAACCCTCGCACCAATGACGCCGCTGCCCGTCACCGGTCTGTTTTAAGGCCCGGCAATTGGGGATGGATATACCGCCATCCATCGGTCCCAGGCAATGGTGGGCCGCCTGGTTTTGCCTGAGAGCTGTTCTCTTACTCTCCCCCGAATAACTTCGGGACGATTTGCGAGTAAGATGTTGGTACCCCCACAGTCGAGCCCGGCATCAGCTCTATCACCTTATTTTTTAACTTTACTGCGTCAGCTGACGGTCTTTCCACCGCTACCCACGCAGCTGATTGTTGTTGTTGTACTTTTCATTATTATTTAAAGAATCACCTAGTCAAATTTCATGCGGCGTACTATTACTTTATTTTACGTGTTTTTTTACAAGTTCATGTGAGTAGCTGACGCATAATCCCCCCTCGACGATGCAGCTGACTATTTTTTTTCAGCTCAGTATGATGTCAACTATCTGTGAGAAAAGTTTCAGCCGGCGTTACTTTTTTTTTACCACTTTCGCAACCTCCCACACCCACAACCACCGCGGGAGCGTCAGCTGAGACGCTTGGTTCTGTTATTTTATTAGTCATTCCGATCTATTGAAAAAGATGGCAATCTATCGGCGTAAAATCAGTACCTAAAATGCAACGCTACCGCCCGGGCTAAACATTTAATAAAAATTTGCGACGGCTGTTAAAGCATTATCAAAGGTTTGTACAAGTTAAGTGCAAGTGTTTATCAAACAAAAAATGTTTCAAAAGTTCCACCAAGTGCCAACAATCACGAGCATCAACTCCAAAAATTTGCGAGTTATTTTTTTATTGTGTTAGTGGATAGCAAATTCATAAAAATAAAGGTTGTGGTTGCTTAGTCTGCTCGAATAAGGGGCTGTTCATTTATTACGTAAGGAGGGAGGAGATCCGAACAAGTTTTAGTTTTTCTTACATGGGGGTGGGAGGGGGTCTAGATTGTTCTTACGTAAGAAAAAAAGGAAGCAAAAATTATATTTTAAATTCTGATTCACATTTTTGAGTGCCTAAAACATGTGTTACCGATTAATATTAAAAAGTTATTTTTTATAACATAAACAAACCAACGCGTTTTTATATTTTTGTTACTTTTTCCGTGCAATTTTTGTAGATACTTATCTTACGTAATATTGAAAGGGGGGAAACGGGTTAATCCAAGTCTTATTTTTTCTTACGTAGGGGGGAGGGGTGTCAGAAAGTGGTTAAAATTGTCGTATGTAATAAATGAACAGCCCTTAAGTACCGATGAGTTTCGGACTTTAAATGCCTAGTTCCATCTCAGTGGCACAATATCTAGCTCAGAGCAACACTTTCATAAAAACGAGGTTATTTCGAAGCCTCGGTTCTCCGTCAGTTAACAATTCAGATGAGTTCCGATAGATAGATAGCTGCTATCTAGAGTACGGATGGAGAAGGTACAGACTCCATAAAGCACCCCGCGGATCAGAAGAGCGATGAAAGCCAATGATGAAAACTGCATGCTCTGTGACGGATGTACTGTAATAGAAGCACCCTCTATCACGTTAGGAGTTGGGCGTGTGCGGGTGGGACGTACAAATCGTCAGGGAAACGTCGGTATACGATACGAGTGCTTGCTAACTGTTTAGTCACCGCCAACATTCAGTACCACCTCTCCTACTGTTTCGAGGACATGTCGTGACGATATAATACTTCTTCGATTTAATACGATAAATTACCTCTTATGTGCCGGTATTTTAAGCCTCAGGTGAACGCTTTACGCGATAATAATAACTTTATTTATCAGACAAAATGGATCCATTATGTTAGTAACAATACACTTATTCTATATTAGTAATTAATAACTAAGAGTGATCTTGTCCGATCAATCAGTTTAAACATAAACGGATTGTCGAACCGATCGGATATAACACGTAGGAGGGTGTTGGGGCTGCCCCGGAGTCTGTGCAGCAGCGAGGCAGACTTCTTTCGCCATATGGCATCGAAACCGTCGGTTCGTGCCTCAGCGAACATCGCCGAAGCACTACAAAAACGCGGCAGCCGCAGCACAGCCCTAAAAGCGTTATTATATTGGATACGCAAAGCATTGTAAGCCAAAGGCTTACTAAAAATAGTATAACTGAACCACAGGGCCCCCGAGTACAATGAAGTGCAGTAAGCTTTAAATAATGAAATTTTTACTGCATCTGTACATCTGGAGAACCTGCGGGCCAGCATGTTTGCCCGGACTGACAATGCTCTGTGTCCTCTCGACATGGGTCTACATCGTCTTTCAGATCATCTGTCACTAAATGCCCCAAGTATTTATACTGATGCACCCGATTTAGCGGTGCACCGTTAAGAAGAACAGGGAGAACAGATGAGGGACACTTATTTCCAGCCCTGAAGACCATGTACTCTGACTTATTATTATTATAAATCAACCCATGGGAAGCAGCGTACGACTCACACAACGCGAGTAGCTGGTGGAGGGCGCCGACCGAGGGGGCCAGCAACACAATGTCGTCCGCATAGCTTAAATTATTGAGACAAATACCGTCTATATAACAGCCGACATGCGTGCTGCTGAGCTCCCCGATCAGCGCATCCATGTACAGATTAAAAAGCAGAGGCGAGCTTAATCCCCCCTGCCTCACTCCGCACACTGGTTTATATGGTTCTGAAAACTCGCCCGCCCATCTCACACGATTCTCCTGGTTGAGATACCAGTACCTCAGAAGAGAAGCTAACTCCGGTGGTAGCGTTGTCTCTTTTAGTTTCTGCCAGAGAACGTCGAACGAGACAAGATCAAAGGCCTTGGACAAATCTAGAAAACACACATATACCGGTGTTTTCCTGTCAGTGTAGTACCTGACAGTATGCTTTAAACTGAGAATGGCAGTCTCCGTCGACAACCCAGGCCGGAAGCCGAACTGGGCGTCACGAAGCTTGACATGTTTATTCCGATGAGAGTTGAGCACACTGTCAAGAACTTTTGCTGTGATGGTAGCTAAGGAAATAGGCCTGTAATTTATCCCGTCCGATACGTTTCCGGCTCTATTTTTGACTATATAGGTAGGTACCACCAGAGTCTGCATAAGCTATGCAGGGTTTTAATTTGAAAATGGAACACAATTTATATGAAGTATCAAAAGAACAAAACTATCTGGCATTTTATCCAATAACTGAAATGCCCTCATTAAGTTACCTATTTGTTCAACTCGGAAGAAAATATGATTGACTTTAATTAATAAGCAAAACTCAGGGCGGGAGGAACCACTAACTGGCAGCTATAAATTCTATTTTAATTATGGAATAAATTACCTATACTCTTAAACAATATAGAAAATAGAGAAAGAGCAAAAGTAGTTTATAAAAGAAATTTTCAGAACGTTTGTCTCGATTTACGGATTGACCTAGTACAACGATGGATACAACGAAATTCTAATGAAATGCGCATTCTACACTATCGGATCGAGATCTCTCTAAAACTTGATCTAAAATAAAAATGTATGGAGTTCGATTGATGAACTGGGTTTTTACGATCGAGATGGCTAATTCGCCAGACTGAGAATAGGCCTACCTGGTCCGTACGGACCGTACTCATCAAGGAGTTCTTTTCTATGGATGGCATGGAAGGAACCCTGAAGATTGGCTCATTAATTTATTGCCATCCTGAATAAATTAAAATATTACTTACTAATGTATCGTCTCCACACTTTCTAGGGCTGTTAATTTTAGGCTCCTTATCGTTTTATTCGTGTGCGTTACGCCAGCGGCGTGTCGGTGCTTTTCAGGATTTCAGCTTGACAGATAATTAGAGCGTCATCTCGTGTAATTGTGCCCGAAATAAAAAATTTGTGCTTCCAGCCGATCCAAAGATATTCACGAAAAACAGATTCCGCTTTGTAACAGCGAAGAAATAAACATATTTTCAGATAAATTGGCATAAAAAAGTAGGTAGAAAAAGATAAAAAGTATTTTATTGGTAGTAGGGACACATTTGTTTTTATTATTTATTATAACTTGAAAAATTGTGAGGAAGTTATTTAGATCTTATGTATTTAGTGTTTGTTAAAACTTCACAGGAATAGAAATAATAAACCAATTTCACTATAAATATTATTATAATTTGAAAATAGACCTTTATAAAAATTTTATTTTTATAAATATAATTCACATTGTTATAAATCTGTTGGCAAATCAATTTAGAACCAAAATATGGCCAAACCTACTACATACGTTTCTGTCTAGTATAAAGATAAAAAAGTGATGGGATAAAATAATTCTAAGTTCCAATGATCGCTATTGACAATACTTGACAACAATACAGACTAGAAAGTACAATAATGGACGTGACAATGAGTAAAAAACTTAACGCTAAATAAACAAAATGGTTACAGTTACAAGACATAAAAGCATAATAATTCAAAATTATAAAAATTGTATCATAAACTTAACACGGTAAAGAGAGATGGCAATAATTTTATGGCACTGAGGATATATGGTGATTCGAGCTCTCACTTGTCTTTGGGCTTTTTCTCCTTCTTGCGTGGAGGTGGTACCGGCGCGGGCGCATCGTCGCTTGTCGCCGCTGCCTCCTTCTTTACCACTTTCTTTGTTTTCTTTTTAGGCGCCTCTGTTGGTGTGCCAGGTTCGGACGGTGTACTAGGAGTGGACGGTGACTCTGGCGGTGTGGCACTCTTGTCACTAACAGAAGACTCGATCTGTGCCGCGGTACTAGCCTTTGCCTTTAAGCCCGGCTTGACGCCTATTTGTGCCAGAGAGACGGGACCTGCCGGCGGTGTGTCAGGTATGGGTTCATCGATGGAGAGGCTCTTCTGAGGCTTAGGAGCTGGTGGTGGTGAGGCCGGTGTCATAGGCGCTGGAGGAGTGGCCGAGGTGACGGTAGGAGTGGCCAGTTCACTGGCGATGATGCTTTGAGCGAGCGATGCTGCGTCTTCCAGCTCGCTGTCGGGAGTGGGCAGTGGATCCGCGACAGCTGGTGGGTTCAACTGCAATTTCCCAGCTGGCTTGCGCGCTCTCTCCCCTTCCGCTACACAAGAACTGGCTTCTTATTCTCTCGTTACGTTAGGCGGTTAGTGGGCGGTCACATTAGAGAGCAAGCTCGGTTAGGGCCTGGAACAAAGTCGAGGGAAACAAAACTACATGGTTAACTTGAAAAACTGCAAGCGCGCGGAAAGTTAGATATAGTTGTTTAGTGCACAGACCTGAAGCTGTACGTTACAAGGATGTCAATGATACCAATTTTGAGTAAGTTGGTATGGTAGAATATTATATTTATGCGTAATTAGATTTTATAAGGTTCAGCAATTTTATCTGGCTTATTATATGTGCAGTGGTGCATATGTGTGTTGAATGTGGTAAAGCATTGATTAATCCTTGCAATGTCTGACAAAACATGAAAAGCAAACAAAATAAACAACCTGTTACAAATTCTTCATTCGATATACTTAATATATTTCCCACGACAGAAGAAAATGCAACAGTCTGTGATGATAAATGTGCTTATCATGCTCAGTTTATTGAAATCAAGACCAGTATGGACAAACATGGACTTGAGCTCAAAAAACTACAAGTCGTCAAAATTTTTGTGAAAATTCATCTCCAAACTCCAACCAAAGTAGCTTGACGAATTGCTAAAGAAACATATTTCATTACATACAGTTGGACGCAACCCAACCCGTAATTTATAGCTATTCTTCATACGGAAATTCCATCTCATCTCATCTTATTTTCAAATAATGAAAAACGCTCTATTTTAGAGAACTGGCTAGAAACGCGATTTTTATTCATTATATTCAATTGTTCTGAAACGAAATCACTAGAAATAGCTATATCGCACAAAAATTGCACCCAGCTTTCGATAATGTACACAAAAATGTACTTTATGCAAAAACTGATTTTTAATTTTAGTAGCTTTAAAGTAATTTATTTTCCATAGACGTTAATTTAGCTGTAAACTCCCAAAATATCCTGACTACATGATAGTGGAAAATACAACTAGTTATAATATTATAAAAAATCTGTATTTGTGTAAGTATATTTTGTAGCTGAGATTGAGTTTTTGGTGCTAACATCATATTTTACTAAGTCTACATTATTCTTTAAATTGTTGTTATATAACCAAAAAATGGCGTTGCGTCCAAATACATGTACTTGTTACGTTGTTATTACCTGTTCTATCAAAGCCGCGTCTCTTGAGCTGCCTCCTCGGTAGCTGGGTGAAATAACAACGAATTTTGAAACTTACGCTCTTAAAACATAAAAACCAAAAACATCACAAAACGGCACAAAAAAAAGTTCTACGGGATGATTGAGCTAGTGACGCAGCTAGGACCGAAAATGTGCTGAACTAACGTGTCTCAGGTCGTCATCCATTTAAGGTCAATTGCGTTCATCACATTATTCGGACCCATCCCTGTAAAACTGCTAGTGGTCTGTATAATATTAGTACAATCTAAGAGAAACAAAACGACAAAATAAATTCGGTGAGTGCAAAGCCAAGGGTCGTTTATGTTTCTACTCACTTTTAGGGGCCGGTGAAGGCTCTTCTTTAGCTGGCGTGTTGGCGAGCGGTGGGCTGTCACTAGATGCTCCAGATAGCTCGAGATTTTTTTCGGGAGTTGTTAAAGTCTTTGCTGGTGGAGTAGATGGAGCACTGGCTAGCGCTTCTTGCACAGTTTTGGGAACAATAACAGCTGCAATAGGTTCAGCTTGTGCAGCTTCTTTCGGAGCTCCAAGTATAGGGGCGGTTTCTGTGACAGGGGTCGAGGCAGGTTCTGGTGTAGATTTTGGAGTCACTGGTGGAGTGGGTGGCACTGCTGGTGGCTCAGATTTTTTTTCCAAGTTTGATTCTACAGATTCCACTTTTTTGGGCTCGGCCGGCACTATTGATGAGACTGGAACAGTTTTTGCTGATGGCGTTGCTGGTTTGTCTTTAGGAGGAGAGGGCTGTTTCGCAGGTGTGGGCTCCGCTTTAGGAGGGGAAGATTGCTTTACAGGTGCGGGTTGTTCTTTTGGGAGTGACGGTTGTTTTGGTGGGGGTGTTGGTTCTTTTGGTGGGGGTGTTGGTTCTTTTGGTGGGGGTGTCGGTTCTTTTGGTGGGGGTGTTGATTTTTTTGGTGGGGGTGTTGGTTCTTTTGGTGGGGGGGTTGGTTCTTTCGGGGGTGGGGAAGGCTGCTTAGGGGATTGACTCAAAGTCTGTGAGATCTTGGCCCAAATGTTATCGAAGGAATCAGCACCCATATAATCGATATGACCGGCTTCCCAGCCTTGACGACGGGTCAATTCATCAAGCGCATCGCGCTGAGTACCAGCCGCACCAGGTACAACACGGGCGAGGTTGCCAGCTACTCCACTCTGAAATAATAATATGTAAAATTTTACTAAAATACACATGGAACTAAATTTTCTATTTCGGACATTAATGGCACATAAGGTTACATAACATGAATAGTAGATACACTTAGACCTATGAACCGATGCCTAGAAGATAGATAGAAATTCAGAAAATCTGTTTGCGGGTTTTTGTTAATGCAAATCCGTGCAATTTATAAACAAGCATGCGAGGTTAGAAATTACAAATGCACACAAACTGGCTATTACTCTCACAGACCTAACAAGATATTAATAAGTTCATGTACATACCACTAGTATTTGTACTTCTTTTGGCGTGAAATAAAGATTTGAAGGGTGACTTACTTGTATTTCCAGCGCATCCTCAAACAATTCATCTTCCTCAGATTCATTAACAGGTGGCAGAGGAGGAGTTGGCGGTGGAGTTGGAGGGAGTTGGTATCTGCACATTCTTCTACCCATTGGATCTATTGTAGGCCTGTGTCTCAAATAGAAGCCATCGTAAGGATGTCTTGGTCTTATATCATCAACAAGGTCGTCACAATCTTCTCCAGATATGTAACCGTCTGTCATTCCATTTGTTGTACAGTACAAATCTATTCGATTAAATCTCTTTTTTTTGTTTGTTGTAGGTTTTTTGACATCAAGGTCAGCTTGGAAATTATACGCTTGTTCTACAATGGGTGGCTGTTCCAGAAAGGTATGGGTTGGATGAGGTTTATGATTATGAACTGGATGGTTGTGAGAATTTACCTGACTTTCATTGTTCCACGATCGTTCTTCTTTATGCATGGAATGATGACTTTCATTCTCATGCTGCTGGTTGTACTGATTATACTGATGAGGATAGTGTTGCTCAAAGCTGTGTTCCTCGTGTTCATTTTGAGTCTGATAGTTATGGTGTACCTGTTGATCATGATGGTGTTGATGTTCAACATGAGGTTGATGACTGTAATCATGTTGTTGATGCCACTGATGATCATCGTGATGACTGTATTGATGATCCTGAGACTGCTGAAGCCAAATGTGTGTCTGTTGTGAATCATGAGAATGTGATGTCTCTGGAACATACTGTTGCGGTGCTTTATACTCCCAAGCATATTCTCTCAATTCTTGAGTAACTGCCACCCTTCCTTGGTTTTGGCTATTATTTGATGGATGTGAACCTTCTTTTGGTGGAATGTTTCCTCTATAAAGTTCCCAAGGGTCAAAAAAATTGGTGAGGTCTAATTTTGCATGATTTTCTTCTACGTGAAGGTGTTGTTCATCGACATGGTGCCAAGGAAATTCAGAATCGGTATTGATTTCAGGTTCATAGTACTGACAGAGGTCCGGCGGTGGTAACTCTGGATGGGTTTCCTCCTCAACCTACCGGTTGGAGTGACAAAACAACTGAGTGATGATCGCATGCAATAAACTCGAACTGAGCTTCACGCACTATGGTTAACTAAACACAATTCACAACATACAGTGCAAAAAGCTTCGTTCAAGCATTAATTTACAGTTAGGTACATCGTCTTATAAAAAATATATTATTATTAGACACGTCACTAAATAAACATACACAAATGCAATAAAAACAAAAAGGGACTCTTAACAGCAAAAGTAAACGAATATTTAAATGATTTAAATGATTCAAACGCGTGATATTCAGTATGTTTATTTATTGCACGCAGTGAGAGTTTCACCAAAATACCAACACCATCCAAATGATATTGTTAACAAAAATCGAAATCGTGCAGCAAGCGTCCAAAAAGTGTATGTTAGGATTTTGTTAGTATTTTGGAGAAATGCTCGAAGTATTTGGGATAGCATTTTAGAAAATTCAGTGCAACAAAAGGTAGGCAGAACAGAGGAGGTGCATAAGCTAGTCGTGTGCAAGCAGTCACTTGGAGGTTTACATTTTTTGCATGGCAGTAAATTGTAGGATTCGCAAACCACAGAAAAGGAATGAAATTCTATCTATTTTGTAAAAAAAAACAAGGAAAATAAAAAATCTAAATTTAAGATTTTATTTTTAATTTAATTTTCCTCACCTCTGGATCAAGAGAATCCTTGTGTGATTGCTTGGAAAACATTGCACAGAATGTATCAGTTTGACTGTCTACATAAGAATGGATCAATTTACTAGACAATTATTAAGTTCTAACGCAACAGTGCTTTGCGGTATATCAAATGTTTTGTAGACCACAAGAATGACCTGATATTGATGTGCAATATGATACCTTTACTAACATGGAGACAATATACTTAATACATACCTACAGAGCTTACAGGATATTATCGGATAACTCTGTATCTTATCGGTTTTGGCTATGAAGCCAAAATACTCCCACTTCAATCATGCATGACATGACATGACTCATTGTAGTGAATATCCGTATTTTTAGAGAGAAACTATATTCTACAAATAAGTATCACAGAACGAAATAATTAATATTATAATAATATAATCGTTTCTATGTAATAAAGTTGTATGTACGACGAAAGTGTATACGAAACAAGACTCACCATAGACTCGTCTAGTTGAGGATGGACCGAAGCGACGAAGATATCCCACCACAGCTGTAGCGTCTCCTGCAAGTGTCCTGGTGCGTCAACAGAATGTGACTCCCAGTTGTAGTTTTGAAGCCAGGGCTTGGCGGCGCCAATAAAGTGGATAATTTTCAGGTTTTGCCCAAAACTGAAAAACACAAGTAAATTTATTTAGAAATTACTTAATTAGCACACGGGTAAGGAATTGTATTTATCAGGTAAATAGTTTTATTTATAGTCAAAACATCGTAAATGTGAACTTATGTCAAATTAAATTTATATCACTGCGGTATAGAAAATCAGAAAAGTAAATCTGGACGTGAGGAGCTCTGAACCGGGATTCGAACCCTTAAACTTATGTGTTCGCTGATTTCAAAAACGAAATTAAAAAGAGCCGGGTAGGTACGCCATGTTTATGAAAGACTATTCTGAGACAGGGTTGTACAGTGGAGCCCAAATCAAGCTATACACATTGAGTATAAGCTGACCTCTCATTGTACCGGAAGCCTATACAATGAGAGGTCAGCTTATACTGAAAGTGTTTAGCTTGATGTGGGCTCCACTGTACTAAGCAGTGATTTGTTTTTGTAATTTATGTTTACAGTTTATTGTCTTCAATGTATTGTAAATAAATGTTCCATTTATACAACATTGACTTTTCTTTATTAGGTTTCATTTTCTTAAGTTAACAGGAGTAAAAAAAAAACCGGTCAAGTGCGGGTCGGACCCATACCTAGGGTTCCGTAATTCGACAGTTTTGGGAACAGTCAGAAAGAAGGTATTTAAAATCTTGCCCATAACTGTTTAAGATAACTACGAGTAAAAAAGGAATTGATTGTATGTACTACAAAAGAGAGACTCAAATATTTTTATACCGTACTCGAAATTTTAATTTTGTCATTTTGCTATCGTGAATTTCTGACCCGCTATATTTTTCCTGTAATCTTTACATAATCCCAAGTTACAATGATTTTTGTCGGTTCATTCGTTTCGGAAATAAGGGGGGGGGGATATGCATTTTTCGTGGTTTTTCAAAGATTTCTCGAAATCGATGCCAGTAAATAGAGTAAAACTATATATTTTTTTAATCAGCTCTTTAATATCTACAATTTGATACTCATATTGTATTTTCAGGATATCTTTTTATTTTTCTCTCTTTTGTATTTGAAATATTTCGAACAATTTCGAATTTTTCATATTTTTATACCGTATTATGTAGGCAAGTGAATGCTATTTTTATATATAGTCCGTATGTCACAGCCTCATAACTTGAGCAAATTTTGCTTGTAATGCGAGTGTGTGCTTTATTCGATAAAAAAATCGTAGATGGGCGAAATTAATCGGGAAAATTGACCTCTTTAGTGTGAAGTAAAAATCTCCTTTTTAACAGTTAATGTGATAAATAATGAAAATTCTGGTGCATTACGTTTCAACGAATTTACACAAATATCTGATGTTTGGAAATCATTTTCAGTAATGAACTTGAATGAAGCTCTTTGAAGTTGACAATGTGGTTATTTTTCCGTAAACAAGGTGTGGAAGATTGAACACTACCATAGACTAAATAATAATGACTCTACAAGAGAAATGTTTCTAAATGTAAACATTGACACCTATTCTCGTGTAGCAATTAGATTTAGAGCTGCCATAACCTAAAACTTTTCATTGCAAAATAGGCTTTAACGCAGATGGATAAAAGTTAAATGAGCTTGTATTAACTTAGGTTTTTCAAATCTAAATTTCAGGTTTGCTGTACGAGAATAGGTCACAATAACATTCAATACGAAAGACTGGTCTATATTTAACGTATTCAACAGTATGCAAATCATTCCTAAGAAGGTAAATTAGGCACTAGAAATTTTAGGTTATTGAAAATGTAAACCGCTTAAGTTAAAGAAAAACTACCTTTGAAGTGAATAACGTCTAAAACGGGATGCTAATTTAGGTAAACTTCTCAGTGAACATGAAAAGTTTAAACACATGCGTTGGTGTTAAAACGTTTTGCGTCAGGTGCCTCACCATCAAAATAGAATGAAATAATGAACTTTATTTTCAGAAGTATAAATACCACGTTTACATTTGTCTTACGTCGAAAATTTTATAGCTATTAGTATTTGAGTCCGAAGAGGACCGCCCGCGCACACCGACGACCAGCCCCCTGATCTTGTATCGTAACATCAGTTGCCAACCGAGTGCCTATCGTCAGAAACATACATACCAGTAATATACAATCGAATTAAGCACGCTTATCTTAGGATGCGTTCGAACTTGAAATGACGTCACAATTCGTAAATAGTTCAATATCCATTAAAAGTTACTTTGGAAGTTCATTTTTAGGGTTCCGTGCCCAAAGGGTAACCAACGGGATCCTATTAGTAAGACTCCGCTGTCCATCCATCCGTCCGTCTGTCACCAGGCTGTATCTCATGAACCGTGATAGTTAGACAGTTCAAATTTTCACAGATGATGTATTTCTGTTGCCGCTATAACAACAAATACTAAAAAACAGAATAAAATAAATATTACAGGGGGCTCCTGTAATAATACAACAAACGTGATTTTTTTGCTCGTTTTTACTCGATATTGATAACGACAACAGGTAGACGCTTGAAATATTCACAGAATATTTAGTTACTTATATATTCACTTTAAAAATAAATTATTGAATTAAAATAAATCAAATATTTAAGGGGGCCTCCAATTCAACAGACTTGATTTTTTGCCGTTCTTGTAGTTAATTCGTGCGCGAGTCCGACTCGCACTTGGCCGGTATTTTATCTGTTTTTAGTGAAAAGCAACCATAGTAGGCAACCGATTCAAAGATACGTAATAGGCCCGCAGATACATTGACGGTGCATTGAAAACTTGTAGAAATGTTGAAACATTAGTACATTATGATACAAGTGTGCTGCGCTGGACATTACAGACTTACAGTCGAGGTGGAATAATAGCCCGAGTCGAAGGCGAGAGCGTAATGTCTAATGCTCATGCGTTTCATACGACGCTTTTCAACCTTACGAGGAAAAATAATTAAATTTCATTGACTTATTTTCCACATAGTAATCAAAACCTGAGTCAAAACCACAGCTGTGTATTGACAGTTTTCTATAAAAAATGGCGGCAAATATATGAAATTAGAGGCACTGACGCACCCGCCAAACAGCCAAATATTAAATATAAAAAACTGAATATTTAAGTACTTACTACAAAAATTAGAGTCTATTTGTTGATAAAAAAACAATAATTTGATAAAATTGAACCATTATTTATTATATTTTAACTGACATAGTTTATTTATTCGCAAAAACTTTACAATTTCTCAAGACATCAAAACTCTTTGCTAAGATTTAAAAAATACCGTAATGTAAAAAACACTAGTGCGATAACGTGAAGTAAAAAGCACGCGAGTTATGACCCTAAAAACGCTGCATAAAGGCCACTTTATAAGCAAGTGTGTTAAAAACATAATAAACATCACTCTGAATTACAATAAAATTATGATCCGTAAAGCCGCACCATGAAAAAACGCAATTTGGCGTAGGAATAATAAGTACCTATAATTTATTAAATAGGTACCAATCAGTCACGTCACGCAGCGGAACTTTTGTCTCACTCGCCGTCACTTTAGGACAGACCTGTTATCTCCCTCGCTCGCATAGGAGTTGTGGCCCATCCATGGGCGCAATTTTTCAGCGCGGTACACCTTGTCTATTTGTAGAAAACATTGGGAAAACTTACTGTTTCAGCGCCGGTAAATAGGAGTAGAAAGCAGCTGATGTAACATTATACAGGAACGGAAGGTGCTTGCTGATGTCGCCGTGAGCCCACGTGGAGAAATAGGAGTTCAGGAGCCCTTGATCGCCGCCTGGAGAAAATACTCAATGATGGCAAGAGAGAAGTTTCGATAACCCACATTTTGAGTTACGTGATAAGAACGGTGAGAAAAGGTGAATCAACAGAAGTTTCTCCGATAAACCTATTTCCATGTTTTTATGACTTACTTCGGTTCTTAAAGATGATCGTCTCCGTTTTCTTGTTCTAATCATACGTAATGTTCATCAAATAATACCTGAACTAATATTTTACTTTGTTGTTTAGTTATTGATTTTAAACATTGACATTACAAACCATGGACCTCGGGTCTAGTATAAAATTTACCAAAAAAGTGTTCTTAGTGAAGTCACAGAAGTGTCAAAATATTAAGAAACAAAACATTTAAATTTGAATCGTATGTTATTTCTGCACGGCTTAATTTTGATTGACGTGTGTGTGATTGACACCCTTTTTTTAATTTTCAATGGTTTTGACTCTCTTTTGGTTCGAACACTTCTGAGCACAGACCGGATGTCCATTTGGTATAGTCTAAGAGCTAGCGACCAAATCGCTCATGTGGCTTCAGCTGTAATGAAACTCCGTTAGCTACTTCCCTGAACAACCTTTTCTCATAATCTCCGTGCTGGCAGGCCGCGGGCGGTGGGTGCGGGTGTAGTGGGGTGGGGTAAAAAATGAAAGAAAATGTGGGCGCAGCGGCTTTAATTTTTTTTTCAAACAGTTGCTCTGTACTCCCTGTGCACCCAAAAAAAACTTAAAATCGATCGGGTGGTGGGAAGGGGTTGCCAGCGTTAATTAAAAGTACCAAAATAATAATAATTTTCATGTGGGCTCAGCTGTATTGGCTTTTTTTCTGACGCGAGATTAATTAATATGTCAGTCCCCAAAAAATAGCCATGCAAAAATATCGGAGGAAACGTATCGAAAAAAATTTTTGAAATCGTTGGATTTTGTTCGAAAATGAGCTGAGGAGAAGGCAAAAGCGGACGTGGAGGGGATGTCAGCCGGCGAACGCGTCAGCGCGCTCACGGTGCGTCGATTTTGTTCGGCGAACAGAGAGTAGCCGCACCCGTTGAACGGGAAAACCCGAACGTTTCCGAACGAGCAGCTGCTTCAGCTGTGCGTCTACGCATTTTCATGAAAATAACCTCGGTTTACCCGCAAAGATACATAAATGGAGGTACTTATATCCTTAAGTCTATGGGAAATCGCAACATCTTTTGAATTTAGCGCGCAAAAGAATTTACGCTTAACCGGAAATGACGTGTAACGTGTGATCGTAGAGAATGGGGTAAGGGCTCCATATAAAGGATATTTTGTATCGCATTTTGTAACCATTGTATATCATGAAAAAATAAGTGCAATTTTTTCGCGAAATTTTAATCTCTTTTCCGATACTTAATAAAAGTACTTAGTAAAAATTCGTGTCTGTTCATTAAATATTTTTACGAAATTTCAAATGAACTGGGTTTTTTGTTAGTGTTGTTGAGGCCAAACTAAAGTTTTTGTCTGTCTGTATGTTCCGTTTTAACTCGAGACAAATAAACGGGTTTAAATGCGGTTTTCTTATTATCATCGTAGTGACCCTGTTTAACATTACATGTGTAAGGGGTGTTGATAAAATAACCGCCAAGCCGAAAAATCTCGATAAATAATAGATTTTATAGCACACCGTGCGTAAAATGACAAGCTGCGCTTGCGTAAAGTCGGCATTTTCCGCACTTTTGCTATAAAATATTATACGAAACTCGTGCGAGAAACTTTTTCTCGACTCGTGTGATTGCAGCACTCACCTTCGGCTCGTGCCGCAAACTCACACTCGTCAGAAAACGTTTCATCGTTCTCGTATCGTAATGTACTATTATTTTACTCGTGAATTAAAAGATATTGATTGAAGACACATCCACGCGAGCGAAGCCGCGGGCAAAAGCTAGTTCATAGAATAAAAGTTGTTAGTAGGAATTAGGATTAGAAATGTGTTTTTTGTTTTGGACAACACTGTCTGTCACCCCCATTCCTCCTTGCGCGGAACATATACAGGATGGAGAGTTCAGGTGATGGTTTACAAAGGCTAGCAGAATCATTATAGCTACAAGTGTACTAAGGAGACTAATCCTAACTTTTAGAGTACTTACATATACATTCACAGATTTTTTTTAAAAACTTACAAGTTTGGAAAAAAACGGCAGATTGCAGAGAATAAAAAAATTCTTCCCTTTTTAGTCCGACAAGAAACCCTCATAGTTTCGCCATGTCCGTCTGTCCATCCGTCTGTCCACGGCTTAGCTCAGAGACTATTAGTACTAGAAAGCTGTAATTTGGTATGGGTATACATATCAATCACGCCGACAAAACGGTAAAAAAATCTCAAAAAGATTTTTTTAAGGTTATATTATATCCCGTACTCGTAAATTGGGGATGATCTTTTTTTATCGTCTATTCCATAGTGTAGGGTATCGTTCGATAGGTCGTTTAAAAACATGGGAGTGTGAAAACCATTTTTCAACTTTAGGGATCCGTTGGAGAAATATCAAGCTTTAAAGTGCTAGTTTTTGCTAGAGTTAAGTGCCCCCCCCTCCCCCCCGCACTGCCGGCTAAAAGGTTATTTATGAATATATGGAAAAATTCACAGAAGAAGTATACCTATATACTGAATTTAAAAGGAAAGCTATTACAGCTAAGTAGGCTTTACAGGTTTACTAGTACAGGTCGCGCCACACATTTAGACTCTAAACACGACAATATATGGGCCATTTTTCGGGACAGCAACTTCCGAGCGGAGTAGAAGTTTGGCGCGATCTATATTAGTAGACCAACTTATAAAATGTACCGGGCAACTACGGAACCCTACACTGTGCGTGGCCCAAGACACACCTGGCCGGTTTTTTGAAGGACCAAAAAATTTTTTTTCATGTTTTTTTTTTGTTCTCTATATTTTATGGAACACTAGCTTTTGGCCACGGCTCCGCCCGCGTGTTATACGGTTTAACGCCATACTTTTTTTTTCGGGATAAAAGTAGCATATGTGTTAAGTTAGGGTATAAGCTATATCCATTCTAAATTTCATCGAAATCTGTCTAGCCGTTTCTGCGTGAAAGAGTAACAAACATACACACGCACACACACACACACCCTTTCGCATTTATAATATTAGTGTGATGTGATAATAATCTATCGGGTCAACTGAGGTCAAGGTATTAGAACTCACAGAAAACGTGAACTGCCCGTACATTTGGTATAATAATTTCCACAAAATAGTTTTTCGTCCTATGTAATAAATACTACAAAAGACCATAAGTGTCTATTTGGTCAATCAAGTTCAAGGTATTAGAACTCCCAGAAAACACAAAGTTAATGGTGAACATCGCCGTTTTCTCGATATTTATCTATATTTTTTAATCGGTGAAGTAATATGTCCCAAAAGTAAGAGTTAGTCTCCTAAAACCTTGTAGATAAAACAGTTCCGGTAGCTGCTTTCCAACCTGTAGAGTGGTAAGGTGATTTTCTTTTAGCAACTGCTTAAACAGACTAAAATATGGATAAGAACCATTTTTAAGTTCACGTGCGTGACATTTCTCTGGGTAACTCTTATGAATAGTATTAGAAGCAAATTTTGATGAGCCATGAAATGCTAGCAGCATTTGAACAACATTGTCCTGAAATCCCAAGCGATAAATACCGTTTTGATAATATTTCATCCCCCAAATATCGTGAGGGATTGTTACGTCTACATGAGCTAATAAGTTCTGCCTTCTGGTTTTTCATCACTATAGTAAAATTAGTAAGATATACTCGTAGAATATTTATAAATTATTACAGAATTAAAAGTATCTTTAAAATTTTATTGCCAACAAACGATCTAAGATATAACAGACACTATAATATGTATTTTGTTTTTGTTAGAGTTTTAAAAATGTATTTACTTACATAAAATAAAAATAAACTTGACAAAACATGATAAAAGCTTTGAAACTAAATGACAATAAAAAAATAATAGAAAAAGATAAAAAGATCAAATATATACCAATTTGCAAATTATCTTGCAAATGATATCTTTATTGAATAAACACACAAAAGCAGCAATAAAAAAGCTTTTAGTGCGAAATCCTAAGTGATATCACATTTGAAAATATTAATATTACAAAATTCATGTGGCGTACTAAGTAGCTTCGTAGACGTATGTAAATTATAAGAAGTTAAGCTTACCATCGAAACTGCCACGTTCCTGAGCAAATCTGATGAGTGCATCGAAAGTTTGCTGGGAAGGTTGATATACAAAAACACCAGAATTGAAGCAGTCTGGCCAGCCAACATCAGGGGCTGCAGATAACTCTTCTCTTTCAAATAACTCATCACAATTTTGTATGACCTGTAATTTAAAAAGAATCGATGATGCGAGACATACATTAGATTAGAAGAACAGCTTTAAATACCTGGGTGGCACCATCATATATAAATCAAAATGTACAAAAAATATAAAGACTAGAATCGCAAAGGCTAATCAGGCTTTCCACAATAAGAAACACATTTTCAGTTTGAAAATATTAACAGATATAAAGAAGGTTCATAAAAGAATTATGTATAGAGCACAGCATTGTTTGGGTGCGAAACGTGGACCATGACAAAGAGAGATAAGGAAAGGATCAAAGTATTTGAAATGTGGTGCTGGAGGCGGATGGAGGGAATTAGTTTGACAGAGAAAATAACCAATGGAGAAGTGCTGAAAAGAGTTATTAAAGATCAAAGAATTATCATTAATGTCATTGAAAACGGGAGGTGGAAATGTTCGGGCACGAGAACATATAACCCTCTAATGAAAGTCATAGCCGAAGGGAAAATGAGGGGGAAAAGAGAAAGAAGCAGACCGAGGATCAAGTTTGGTGACAATATTACGGCAAAAGCAGGAATCGCACGTTAGCATGACCTAAGAATTTGGCTATGGACAGAGAACGATGGAAAATACTACACCAACAAGGGCTAGGCTCTTAAATAGATAATGATGAAGAGGTGATACGCTACGTCTTTTATTAGGTAAGAAGTGAATATTAGCACGTATAGTTTAAGCTTCAAATGAAGAAATATGTATTGTGAATACGAATATAACTTCTTATCAAAGCACCGTCGACAATAACCCATTATAAATATGAACATTTTATCGAAACACACGTTTATCATGATATTATTAATATTTAATGAATTTAGCACTACAGAAGACTGAATTATCCAGGGGCCGTAGTATCGAATAATGTTTGCTAATGTTACACTTTTTTCGGACAGTCTCGATTATTTATTACGTAACAACGTGCATGATAAAAAATATTACGTTATCGTCAGTACTGGAAGTACACTGGTGAAATGGGAACTAAATTAATTTGTTTAAGAATATTTACGTCATGATTTAGGCAGCTGTGGCATTCATGAGAAACATGATGATAGTGTTATTTGGAACAGGTCCAAATCGAGTCAAGAACAAAAATCTAGGCCACGGTTATAGTTCTGTGGCTCGTGTTACTGCACTAACATCCACATCCGGACAGATTTCTTATCAGGTAAATAACAATAGAAATAGATTTTATGACGTCCATAAAAAGTGATCCACAGGATTACATTCCATTTTCACTTAGACCATTTTCACCTATTCTGAAATGAACAGATTCTAGAATAGTGTTGTGTACATAATACATACATACAATTTTCATAATTAAATACTCCGAGGTAGATAACCCTATGAAACAATTTTTTCTCATACCCCATATAAGTATTCCTGTCGGTAAGCATTTTTTAAATAACAAGGGTTTTGGACAAACCAGACAAACTTCTATCAGGTCATCCACATTCGTCAATTGATTATGCAGTGTTTCTTCCTTACTTAAGTGAAAATTATAAACGTTTTAGTAAAAATATTCTTTAACATTTCACCAAACTCAAAAAAATAAACATAAAACATAAAAAATTACCAACGAAGTCACTCTGACAAAAATTTCGGCTTTTTAAGTAAATGATTTGATTCCTCTGTGAATATTTGAAATACGCGTACATGTACAGTACATGCCTCTAGCTCTGAATTCAATCTATATTGAATTGACCTTGACTTCTACATCTCATATAACTATTGTATCCATGCTCTTGAGAGATAAAAACTCGAGGAAATTATGTTTGTTGATTGTCAAGCCGAGTATTAGGACTGATTGAAAAAAGTTTTTTGACCGATATGTACCCTTGTCTAACTTCTCTACCAATTCCGAGCAACAATAAGCTGATCTTCCATTCCATAAAAATTTAAGTAGGATCAGATTTGGTAATACAAATAAGATATGCTAATTTTTAAATTTTATTGATTTGTGTGAGATTTTCCGCATTGTATTAACAATATTTAAACCAGTGGTATGCGTGTGTGCTGTATAGTTCCCAGTTTACTTACTAAAGTATCAGCATCAAGGAAGACGCATTTCTCAAATTGTGTCAAGCTCCAGCAATGGATCTTAGTGAATGTGATTCCCAACTCAGGTCTTTTTAAAAGAGCTAAGTGAGCTGCATCGCTGGAATCTAATACATTGACCAAGATGACATCTGCAAATACAGCACGAAGACGTTCTCTGGGGACAATAGTGAATATTTTAGTTTAACTGGAAACGAAATCATTACTTTAAGCGGTCAGTCATTAAGTTTAGTAAGCACTTACCTCATAGCATCAGTAACGGATGGTGTTATTAGTATAACAGCCGGATAGACGGAACCGGCTCGGCGCAAAGAATGTGCCAATACCAAGGCTCCCAGTCCATATGAATCGTTTGTAGCTAATGTAACCCATGCTCGATCTGTAGACGGTAATTTATATCAATAAGAAATTGAAAACAAAATGCGCCTTGTTTTTTCGGTACAGGAACTAAGCAACATAATCTCAATGTTTACT
Organism: Ypsolopha scabrella; assembly: GCA_910592155.1. Taxonomy (NCBI): domain Eukaryota; kingdom Metazoa; phylum Arthropoda; class Insecta; order Lepidoptera; family Ypsolophidae; genus Ypsolopha; species Ypsolopha scabrella. The sequence continues at coordinate 24,734,866 of OU342963.1, forward strand.
GCAAGTTTACTTGTACGAAATTTTTCATTGGCATTTATTTCTGCCACGGAAGAGTAAAATTAATAAATTACGACATGTAAATCTAATCACCATCTTGCGACCGGACTTGGGTGCCAAAGACGTAAATATCTAAAATATCTTTGCTTTCTGGAGGATTACGTAATGCAGCAATTTCGTTTACGTTTAGTCAGGGAAGTGTGGGTGATGGTTGGGTGAGTCTTAAAAACAAAATGCAGAAATGCGCAGTTACATACTTTATTACAATATCACGATACCTGTCACCTATTAAATCACGTCATTTGGCACGTGCGGAAATATTGGCGCCGCCAACAAATTTTAACTTTGCGCAGTACCATTACTGTCAATATACATTACACGTGTAAATAGGCACTATACAAAAAAAAAAACATATGGTTATACGTTATCTACTCAAAACTTTTATGTTTCTTATTTGTGGGACTAAATAGGCTTCAAGACAATTAATAGTCTATCCATTAAAATCTATGAATTTTTCAAAGATCGATATGTTCGACTAAAAACACTCTGTTAGGGAAATTATATATGTAGATAAATGAGCTAATTGCTTTACTGAATATGTTTTCCTCAAATAAGGCTTGCTCTTGATAAGACTCCTTTTTTCCCGTGCTCTTCAAATGTTACAAAACAATATTAAATTCATTATATTACATTATTATAAATTAAAAATTCAAAAACCGCTAGTTATTTCCTTCAAAAATGTAATAAAGATTGCTTCCCGCGCGTAGCATCTATGCTATGTATTAGTGTCCGCACGTTCTGTTCCGAAATAGCACGACACAAATAAAATTGAAAATAAAACTCCTGGATAGCATCAGATATTTTCTTGTCGGGCGAGAGTAGGGGTGATTGCAGACAACGGCTGCTTATTTATTTTTCAATTAAATAGTGACTGTTAATATCGATTTTAATCACAATTAAACCGTAGCTTTTGAATTCCCTCACAATTTATTGACATTGCTTCATGATAACCATGCCTGTTAGTTAATAATTATCGATACTTAGTGAAACATCATCATGGTTGGAGAAAACACTTGATCTGTTTCACAAATTATTGAATTTCCGAATAGTTTCGCTTTAGCGGCATTCCCGAGGATGTAATACATGCATATCAAACAAAACTGTTCAAGTATGTAAAAGCAGGGAGACATCGCCAAAACAATTTTTTTTTATCCATAATGTCTGTTAGTATTTTACCAGTAAGGAGGATTCATAAGGTAAGCACGAAATTCTTAGTACTGATCTTTTGCATTAGAAATTTTGGAATGAGGGTCAATAAAACATGAGATTTTAACTATCATTTGCTAAGTTTGTTTAAAAAGGCTGATTTGTGTTTATTTCATGATTTCCACCTCATCGTCAGTATAAACAATAAATAATATTCAGTCTGATGATCTATTAATAATCTAAATTTTTACAAAGTTTTGATCCTAATCTTGGTTGACGTGAATTCTAATCATACAATAAGAATAATGTTTTCCCTTTGGGAGTATCTCGCGCCTTATGGTACGCATACTTAAATATAACTGGAAAACAGGATCAGGCAGGCAGGTCTAGGGAGCAACGTCCCTGCGGTTTCTATTTAGGTGCGGCCAGTCTGTCGTCTCTGGATGGAACCATGCGAGCAGTCGACCGCTAAATTGAATAAAGGAATGCAATGACGACATGGGAGCATCCTCCTACTACTCGAAGATTCAGACTCTCTGGTCAGTCTCTATTTTAAACTTCATTGTCTTAATCTGTTTAACATTATTCTCATTGTATGTTCGGAAACGTACAGCAGCTGTACACATACTTTCAGTTTAATGCATTTTTGCCTGAATATGAAAATTGTTCGGCAGACAAAATACCCAGCTATCATAATCAAAGTACTTAAATTATTGAGTATTGACACGAGCACTTCTAATATAAACAAATCGATAAATAAATTAACTGACTTGACTGAAATAAAAAAACTTGAAATATTGTTTGTCTAATTCTATTGTGATGATATAGTCACAATTGGTATATTAAATATTGTCGCCATGGTTCCTTGCCTTGGATCAGCCACCACATCCAGGTCGTCTGAACCTTTGTGGCTGGTGTCAAATATCGAGACTACACTAAACCAAACCACAGTTATATGTTAAAGACCAATATATTAAATAAAAATTAATATATTAAAGAAGTTGTACCTCGAAAAGGTAACTTGCGGAAAGTATTTTTTGTGTTCAATTGTTATACATTTTAAAACTTATATACTTTATCATATTAACCTATATATCTCATAAACAAACTTCTCATCTTGCATGTACATTTGATTAGAATAAAATAGATCTTCGATTTTTAATGTCTTCTTTCGCTGATGATATCTCGTAACTTAACCAACTCATAATCAAGGAAGATAATTTAAATCCATATTTCATTATGGGTACTTAATCAGCAAATAAGCGATTTAACTTCTATATACCTAGCTGAATGACGTTGATATAGTAGTGTCAACAGTGATAATAAGAAGCACGACATGCATGTCATTTAGCGACCAAAATAAAGTCAAGGTTGACTAGCTAAACGGGAATCAACAAATAAAAAAATTGTTACTGATTTCAAAAATATATTTATTTAAGGGATATTAATCATTTTAACTTTAAGGCTCAAGTTTTTAATGGGGTCAACCAGAAAAACAGAGGTTAAGAGGGTAGATGAACATAAAATTAATGCACGTTTGACTAAAGTTAAATTATTTTACGATATTAACCGTTACAGTAATCCCATAAAATATTTTCAAATCCCACACTAAAGAGAAAAAATCGTAACCACTTGATATTTTAGTGAATACTAACGATAACCTTTGCATGCTTCAACTTGCATGAATGGCCATTTCATATTTATCATTGAAAATATTATTAATATGGACATTTCTAGTGTTTTTTGTACTAGTTTACACATTAAAAATATATTTTGATAATCTAGGATCTCTTTCAGATTGGCGAAAGTAGTACTTACTTGACATTTTGCAGCCGGTTTTTCTTTTTCTCTTGACAGTTACCACTACCGGAATCACGACCGACACACGCTCTACGCGCAACACGACCAAGTGTTTGAAGCGTGCGTGACCGACCGAGAACCCCTCACCAACATCGAGCGAGCGAGCTCGCAATCACGAAACGATTCACTCACTTACCAACTCACACACACATTCAAACCTTTGTCAATATTGTAAACTATCCACGAAAATGCGTTGCATTTATCTACTAGAAAATTATTATTAAATATATCACTTATTTTATAAAAAATACTACAATTGTTTGGGTTGTAATTATTCGTATTTCAAAAAATATGTAACATTTTGAATAATGGACATATTTTTCATGTGGCAATACATACATGGAGTCTGTCTGATGCTGGTCATACTACTAGGGATCAGCTGCTGTTCTTCAAAACGATCGATAGATGTCGGTGGGTGTCGCTTTATTTTCGATGCTGTATATAGAATAACGGTATCCGTAGTAAAGTCACCCAATGCGCTAGTTCCCTTCATAGCTCGCGGTCTCTTTTGATGTTTTATTATTTTGTGAGCTCGGGTCGATGAACGATTTTGTCGCAGGATATAATGGACCAGTATCTTCGTTCTTATTATGAGACCAGTTCGGCGAAACATGTGAAATTTGTAAATAAACGAAATGGAAATAAAAAATTAATCCAGCTTGATAGTGTTTGTTTTCGGGGTTTCGGTGGAAACGATGGCTAACTCACCAACAAGTATAGAGACGCAAATAGACAGTTTCTTAGAGCAGTTTAAAAGAAGTGCTTCAAAAGCAATGGAAGAGCGAATGGACTGGCCTGAGAGTCCTAGTCCCGGAGTTGTCGTGAAGTCCAGAAGTAGCTGCTTTGCACTCGACTCTGCTACTGGTGAGTATAGGATGGGGGTGATACTCACCATTTGTGTTTAGATTTTCATAAACACTTGATTTTTAAGATCATGCCTTATTATTATTATCGACACTGGCCAAAATCAATCGTTTGTTGCAGTAAAACTTTTTCGGCTTGGTATTTTTTAAAAGTAGGTAGGTATTACATTTATGTTACTAAATGAAAACATGTTTTTTATTTCTTTGGTTAATATTAGATAAGAGTACCTATAATTGATCATATTATACAACCATACCTGCTGTTATTTAAAAATGCTTGAGAATTTTCCCAAAATTACGTTCGAAACACCTTAATTCACTTAGTTACATACCTACATATGCACATAAAATCAATGAATCGTATATAGAATCAGAATAGTATAAATCAGTTACACAAAACAAAAGACACACTAAACTAAAATTATTTTGTTGATAAACATTTAAGTGTGTATAGTGAAGTGGGTGATTGATTCGGTGTATATCAATCAACAACAACCGAACCGACCTAACTAAACTAATGTTTTAACAAAAGACGCAAGCAGGGTCCCCAATTTCTTTTTCGTTACCAATTACATTGCTTAAAATTTAATTGTTATTAAACCACATGTATTTAAAATTTAATAAAATCTAATCGACTAAACGCTACTAAGATCGCATTCCTAACTTAACCAAAGATTTAACCACAATGATTCATTTATTTCGAAATTTCCTTCCCCTTTACCGCAGGAAAAGGAAGCCTCGAAATATAATATTAAAAAAACCGGACAAGTGCGAGTTGGACTCACCCTTCGAGGGTTCCGTTAGAGACTATATTTTTTATGATTTAACTAGCTTTTGTCCGCGGCTCCGCCCGCCTGTTATTCGGTTTAACGACATGCTTTTTTCCGGGATAAAAAGTAACCTATGTGTTAAGTTGGGGTATAAGCTATATCCATTCTATATTTCATCCAAATCCGTTCAGCCGTTTCAGCGTGAAAGAGTTACAAACATACACACACACACACACACACACACACACAAACTTTCGCATTTATAATATTAGTGTGAAGTGTGATGAGATAACATAGCCTTGTCTTATTACACCACAAACGATAAAGGACCGCGCTAATTAGACACCTGATGTATGATATAACAAAGCCTTGTATTATTTTACCACAAACGATTAGGACCGCGCTAATTACACACCTGATTTTTCAATGATATTGATCTATCCTACAGGAACCATGCATTTTTCCGGGATAAAAAGTAGCTTATGTGTTAAGTTAGAGTATAGGCTATATCTATTCTAAATTTCATCCAAATCCGTTCATCTGTTTCAGCGTGAAAGAGTAACAAACATACACACACACACACGCACAAACTTTCGCATTTATAATATTAGTAGGTTAGTAGGATAGGATAGGATTACAAATGTATAGTTTTCAGATTCGTTCCTATACTTGTAGTATAAGACGGTATTACTTGCCAAATTTCATGGTTCTAGGTCAACGGAAAATAGCCTATAAATTTTGATTCCCTCAAGAGTATCGAAATACCCGTTTTTTGCGGCATAAACGGCCATATCTTTAATAACGTAGAAGTTTGATTTTTTCACAGCTTCAAGGGATTGTAGATTTGAGTATATGGGTCTTGACAGGCAGACGGATAGACGGACAAACAGACGGACAGATAGACAGACAACAGAGTGATCCTATAAGGGCTCCGTTTTTTCTAAAACTGCTGAAATACAAAATCACCATGTATTTGGAGACCCTGAGACCCTGAATGTTACTAATCCGTGATTGTCAATTTTGAGTCATGGAAAAAATGTTCACTAATTTATTAGAATAATATTTATGACTAATTTACACTTCTACCCTAATAATTAATACTACACAGCGTTTTGTTTATTGTTTGTAATGAAGAGGTAATCTCTTAAACTAGGCATTGAATCGATTCTAAAAATCCTTTCACTGATAGAAAGCTATACTATCGCTGATTAATTTAGGCTATATTTCATTTTAATAAAAATAAGTTTTTAATTCGAAATCTCAAACAAGTCAGAAGAAAAAGCGCTGCTTGTTGTCGGCGTGCTTTGACCAAATAGTTGGTTATACGTGAAAAAATCGGTCAAGTTCGAATAGGACGCGTGTCTTGAGGGTTCAGCACATACCGGTTGAAACACAAACTTATTCCACGGGCAGTTATGGAGGACACTTAACAATTACGATTAATTAAATTCAATGGATCCAAAGTGTCTAATTAAGTTGATATTTTCTTGAGTAATGAAATATAGGTTATTTTCCGAGTTTTCCTGTACCTCAAAATGAAAAAATGGAACTCTCATAAGATCGCTTAGTTGTCCGTATAGGAAGACCCTTTTTTTCGAGCCCCGTGGGTGATATAAAGCTGAAACTAATAATATCATCGTTTAAGGGTTCAGTTTTTTTCATTTTGACATACAGAACCTTGAAAATCTAAAAATTACCTTTATTATTCAAGAAGAAATTAAATACCAACAAAATTAGACCCTTTGGATATATTGAGGTTAGTACATCGTGATTGTCAAGTAGTGCATTATAATTGCTCGTGGAATAAGTTCGTGTTTTAAACGGTATGTACGGAACGTTCAGGGCACTAGTCCCACACGCACTTGACCAGTTTTTTTATTTCCTATAATTGCATATGATATATTAAACATACTTGTGAATGGAATTTCAAGTTTGTTAGTAAACTGGAAGTGCCTTATTTATACATAAATATATTAGCCAGTCAATTTGTAAGAAATTGAAATATGTAAAATCTTTTTTTAGAGATAGAAGCCTGATTTTGTAACATCACTATTAGTTTCAACTTTACATATTTCACGGAGCCCGGGAAAGGGGTCTTGGCAGACGGACAGACTGACAACAAAGTGATCCTTGGAGGATTCCGTTTTTAGGGTTCCGTAGTTCGACAAGGAACCCTTATAGTTTCGCCATGTCCGTCTGTCCGTAGCTTAGAGAATATTAGTACTAGAAAGCTGTAATTTGGCAAGAGTATACATATTAATCACCCCGACAAAACTGTTTTTCTCATTTTTTTTCTCATCTTTCCTATAGGTATTGTTAGATAAGTCGTTTAAAAACGCTGTGGGTGTGTGAAAATATTTTTCGATTTAGGGATCCATTGGCGAAATATTAAATTTTAAAAAAACTATCACAGCTAAGCAGGCTTTACAGGTTTACGAGTACAGGTTGCGCCAAGCTTTAATTAAATCCCCTCTAAGCACGGGCGGTTCGTATCGACAGGAACAAAATATGTATGGGCCGTTCGGTCCTTCGGAAGAGCGACTTCTGAGCGGAATAGAAGTTTGATGCGGTCTGTATAAGAAGACTGGTCCGCATATTGTGTAGGGTAACTACGGAACCATACAATGCGCGTGGTCCGTGGCCTTTTTTTTTATTCTCACTGAGTGAATGCAGACACAAAATACTCGATAAAAACTAAGCACCTACATGACAAAAAATAAATCTTTGAGTAAAAGTTTGTTTTTCATTGCTTATGGTAAAACTAGCTTCTGCTCGCATCTTCACATACAATGTATAATCGTACCTAAAATTGGCCTCTGTATTTTTTTCTTCATAGTTGCCAGTTTCATCAGAATACTTTCAACAGTTTCAATGTTCATTCAGTGTTAACAAACAAACGTCTTCATATCAATACTTTTACTTTGCTTATATTGGTTTCATAAGATAAATAATTATGTTTCCCAATATGTTCCCCATAACGATGTTCTTCACCAAGATTTTTCCTACAGAATTCACATACCTATAATTTTCCCCAAAATTGCGGAAAAAAGAACCAATCTGAAGACACTGGACACAAGTTGCAACACTTGCTTTAAGATACAATTTTAGAAGTATTGTCAGTTATTTAATCACATTTATTGCTTTTTAATTCCAGTTGTATTTATGGCTTTACATTAATAGAAAAATATAAAGCAGTCGTACATATAAAAATAGGGACAACAACTTCGCCGGAAATGTAATACGGATGTTGGATGGAAGTCATTTGGGTCCCAAATTTATGAATATGCCATACATCACTCATTCAGTAGTCGCTAGTGTCTATTCGGTGTAACACGACTTAACTTATTTGACAGGACTCGAAAAAACAAGGATAAGATGTTTAAAATAAGGTTTGTCCTGTCAAATAAGTTAAGTCGTGTTACACCGAAAAAGAAAAAGACTTCTGCACCTTTCCCTTATTGTCAGATAGTCTGAGCATTAGTTTACCTCATGACAAGGACAAGACTATATAGCCTCGGTATGCTATAAGTGTCGCATCACGTAATCTAAACTAGACAATCCTACCAAAGAGAACATTCAAACTGCCAAGCGAATCTTGCGCTATTTCAAAGGCGCAATGGATAAAGGAATTATTTACAGAAATTACAAAATTTTTGGCTAAGAATGCTATAGGGATGCTAATCATGTTGGTACGAGACGCTCCCCTACTGTAGTGTTACTTGTGTTTGATTGCTAAAGAACCAATTTCATGGCAGCGCAAACGAGAAACAACTGTTGCCACTTCATCTTCAGACGCAAATATTGTAGCTGCGAGTGACACTGCACGTGAGATCATGTGGCTGAAGAGTAAGACATTATGGATGAGGAATTCCCAATTACCTTATGAATCGACAATGAGTCTGCATTTAAGCTAGCCAAGAACCCACCATACGAAAAATGTTCGAATAAGATCGTTCTTTGTAAGAGAATGTGTTGCAGATGGTATCTTCGATGTGCGCTTTGCTTTGCTAACAACTCTGCATCTTGCAGATAATGTTGACTGAACCCAGAATTGCTAAACTCCGCAATATGGCAGGCATTCAAACAAAGCCGGATGTTAAGGCATCAAGCCTTAACACGCATTAAGCTTCTGTGTATTCTCGGTAATCTCGCGAGATCTCGTACGCTTTATGTCCGAGATTAATCTCGTAAAACGAGATCTCGCGAGAATCCGATTGCTTTCCCTAATTACAATAATATTCCAGAACGCTAGATAGCTATTTTGTAGAACAGCACTCCGGCAAAACGCCTAGGCATTTAGTTAACAGTTTACTATACAATTCGGTTCGTTCGTATCAATGTTCATACCATTTAATCAACAAAAAAGTTCCACGTTATTTAATCATACAAAACGTTGTAATCATGATATACACGTAGTTTTTCAGATGTATGACATTTATAATAGGCGAGGTAATAAAATAACAGTAATATCAAGGTACGTAAGTTACAAAAATCCTGTTTTGTTCCACGCTGATGCGCACCCTCTTAATAAGCTCACTTACTACCCAGCCAGCGTTGGCGTTTGAAGCCCTACATAATTATGCAGTCTGCAAAAACAATATTATAATAATATAAAGCACATACTTCTCATAAAATTCACGTTTTCTGATTTTATGTATGTTACGTTATGCAGGTCAGTTTTTATGATATGTAAAATAATTTATTCTGATTTTATAAATAAAGATTTAAAATTATTTTATACTGACCGATGGTACTGAAATAACACTTTTGCCGGCTTCTTTCTTTCTAAAGCATATAATGTTATCTATACGTAGATGACCATCGGTCAGTATGAATTATTTAAAAAACAATTTTTGAACACGTTTGTCTGCTGTTACATTTGAAGTCGGTTACTATTTTTTGTGAAACGTTTATTGTCATTGCATGATTATCTAAGTATTATCAAAGTAGCTATATTACACTGGCGCCGTTTATACATGCATTAGAGTACGAAACGTCGAATTACAATCGAAAATCGAATTACAATCTGTTGTTTGAATGGAAAACTAATAACTATGTATCAATTATTGTATCAATTATTGATGCATAGTTAATAGTTTTTCATTCAAACAATAGATTGTAATTATATTTTTCATTTATTTATTTACTAGCCTTACTATAGATTACAAACAAAAATAAAAATATTATAGGTTTTTAAAAAGATAAATTTCTACATAAAATCTCCATTGCTGAGCGAAGGGCTCCCTCATACGAGTACTTAGATTTAGATAAGTAAACCAATTACCTCAACTTTCACTAAAAATATTGTATGGCAAAATAATACAAAGCTATGGCAAAAAATTATATATGTATATATGTACCTACCAATCAATAAACGGGGGGGGGGGGGGGGGGGGGGATATAGTCAATATTAAGCTTCTAGCGTGAAAATACAGGACGCCATAAATCTATTTATTTGAGGAAGTGACTAAAGGGCCGATAGCGGTCCTTTGATTTTTAATATGATTAAACCGTAAGTCATCATTATTTAGCTGTTGGAATATCTTCTTTGGTACGAACTAATAAAGTTCAATTTGCAATGTACAGTTCGGAAAGGGAAGTGGTCTTTTAATTTTATAAATTATTGAACCGTAAGTCATCGGAAAATGTTCTACGGGGGTCGCCTCGCTCCGCTCCGCTTCGCTAGGCTCCCTTATATGTATGTACTTACATGTCAACCTAACCGCTCTTTCTCCCTTCGCTCGTTGTCGCAACCTATCCCTATACTATGGTCGAATAAAATTAAAACTAAGGAAGCCGCTAACGGCTGTTTAGTCACTTTATTTATGTAATTTTCGTAACAAAAATTAAATACCTATACATAAAACAACATAGAGATTGCTTTTCATTACTATTCAAATAATTTTAATTTTCGTTGCAAGTATTAAAACCTTTAACATAAAATTATATTATATTCTTATGTTAAGCAAACTTTATATTGTTTTATGTAGAGGTTTTTATATATTTTTATATATTAATACAAAGATAACGAACCATTATAAAAAATAGGATACGTTTAATAATGTAGCTGAAAAGGGGACTTTCGGTAAAGTACAGGACAGTTGGTCACCCTACCTATAATATTTAGTGATGAAAGTAGAAGCATCTTAGCAGTCAAATCTAAGTAAATAGGAGACTAAATAAATGGTACAATTTCTTCACATCTTGGTTTTTCGAATATTAAATATATTTTCTTCGTACACATTTACTTGACGTTTTAAAAAATAAACTCATGTAAAGCAATTTTATAAATTATTATACAGGGAACTTGGTGCCACTTATTGGCACAATTACCTTAGCCAAATGTCAGCAGTATTTCCGTGTTTTAGTCACAATATATCCTTTTATTTTTTTAAATTTTATATTTGTTAAATTAAGACTTTATTTGCAGATCTTTATTATGTCATTGCATTTTAATCATTTTATTAAATTGAATTTGAACGTTGGCGCGCTTTTCTGGCTTGTGCGTGACGGCGTCGAAGCGGAAGTACGGGTCTACATCAGTGCCTCTAGTGGTGGCGCACTGTACTAACGACGTGTTCTACGGCGTCCTCCGACTTTATTCACGGAAAGTGATCGCCATATTTGCTTCCGCGAATCAAGTGAAATATTTGTACATTTCTCTTCAATTATGACTGCAATATGAAAATGGAGTGAACAAAACTGTACCACAGTGAAATCATTACATCGGTGATACTGTAATCGGAGTCTCTGCGTGAAATTACACCCGAAAACGGTAAGTTTCATTCTTCCTCTGCCATGACTATATGGCCCAATATTCCACGGGAGTTCGATCCGCTATGCGATAATGAAACTTAAAAAACGCGATTAAGGTTAATAATTGCATGATTTTTGTTATGTTTATTTACATGAATTTGAAAAGTTGTCGCGCTTTTCTCGATCTGAAACCATAGGGGCAGAAAATGAGAAATCGGTCGAGTCGACGGGGCGGGTTGTCGACTTGTCGTGTCGTTGTACATACTCATATGTACTTAGATGCGAGTACATGTGTGTGCTCATTTGTAGCTCGCCATGTCCTACGAGAAGATGGAGGTGGTGAATCCGGCGGAGAAGGAGGCCAGCGAGGTTCTGCACTCGTTGCTGTCGGTGGAGCGTCGCAGCGTGGACAGCAAGGAGGCCATAATCGTGGCCATACCGCAGGACCAGAACGGCGGAGAGTACGGCGAGGGCGCGCAATGGCACACGCCCGTCATGGGTCAACATTCCGTCTTCGACATGACGAGCCAGCAGAACATCCAGCAGCATAACTATAACGGTCACCAAGAGCAGGTAAGTAATGCTCACAAACACTTATTTCTCATACTTGCGCATAATAATATGCTGTCTGTCTGTATGCTTGAGAACCACTAGTTTGATGTTTAATCTAGTACCTACATAATGAGTTTGTGTCCTTACTTTGTACAGGAAGTTGTGCAGTGACCATTTTAGTAGAGCAAATTAGCCAAGCTTGTGACAGTGGGCCAAGCTACCAGCTGAATGCTCTCATATCTAGAATCAGTAGCTTTGTGTAGGCACAGCTCTTTGACTTTTATGTAATAAATGGACTGATGTATTATTATTTCAGGTGCTTTGGCAAGGGCACACAATCCAGGTTGAGAATGGTGATGGCAACATGCAAAACATGGGTGCGCAATACAATTTGGAGTTTGGTGAAGGGAACCCCAATGTGGACGGGGAACCCGGTGACTTGGACATGGCTGAAATAAAGCCTAAGGTTGAAAAGAAAACAGTTGTCAAAAAGAAGAAGAAAGGGGCCGGAGAGTCTGATAGTGATGAGGAGGTCATCGACAACAAATTGGAAGATAATCCTGCCCAGGTAAACTTATAGATATACACTTTTTTAACTTACATAGCACTAGACTGTATTTGCCCTGCGAGTGGACGGCTGTTTTCAGATTTTGAGAAAAATCGAATTCGACTCTTTTGAGGAGCAAAAATGTGATGGGTTGCAGTTACTATTCATAATTAACATATTAATGCCTCTTGATAATTAACAAATTCACCAAAATATGCTGTTAAAAGCATCACTGGTCACTAATTAATACTTGTTCCAAATAGCCTGTTCTAGTAATAGAAGAGTAATAATAACAAGACATTGCAATACAAATGTATGACTGTATTACCAGCAGTTAAACAGCAAGAAGCCAAGAAATGCTAACCTTATTGTTATTACTAAATTACCTTACAAAAATATTAGTTTCAGCAGCACTAAAAGGGAAGCCTTTAAAATCAGCTACATTATAAAGTTAAATGAAACTTGAGTAAATCATTCTCAAGTTTCTAAGTGATGCTGTAGAGAGGCCTATAAGAGGCTCTGTAACATAAGTTTTAATACTTGCCAACGTAGAGTACCTGTGGCAAAGGGTGAACATTTTAAAAAGGGAAGCCGGACAAAAAAATCTCCTTACTCAGTAAAGAAACCAAGGAAAAGATAAAAATTTTGGTACTTTGCAACTCCCTGTCAGCCAAGTGTATTTGTCATATTGATATTTATGAAATGTTTGACAAAGCGAAAGGCACTGAATGAAGAAATGTAGTATGGATGCCATTTCCTAAACAAGCCGATGGGAATTGTGTTATCTGGACCCTGCGCCACTGGATACATACCGGGTGTAAATAGAATGCGACTATTAAATGAAACCACATATTCTACCGACCCTACTGAACCACTTTTCCCAAGAGTCATACCCGCGGACACCCTTAGTTTAGAAAATAATTGATTTCCAAACAAAAATGCGTGAACCCTAACGCACCGACATACGGGCGTGTTTAGAGAGAGTGTCGTCCTTGAAACCTCCAGCTGTTTGAGGTCAATGCTCTCTCTAACCTCGCCCGTATGTCAGTGCGTTAGGGTTCACGCGTTTTTGTTTGGAACTCAATTATTTCCTAAACTAAGGCTGTCCGGGGGTATGACTCTTGGGAAGAGTGGTTCAGTAGGGTCAGTAGAATATGTGGTTTCATTTAATGGTAGCAGTCTATTTACACCCGGTATACTACGACTAAAATTACTTACTCTTTGTTCTGTGCCCCCTCCACCTTAACGTATACTAAGACTAAAATTATGTAGCATATTTTTCTCATTCTGCCCCTTAAATTCCGTCCTGCCAAGTCACCTGTGACTAGCATGTAGGCAGTTTTACGCTTTTAAACATTGTAACCAATTTTTTTTAACCTTTCAGGTGAAAGAGAGGCTAAGGCGTGGCTGCGACTGCAAGGACAACTGCTATCGTGGCCTGAATCCTGAGGCTGTGTACCGCCATCGCTTGAACATAGCTGAGTTGACCAAGAGCGAACATGACATGTACCTCATGGGCATAACCATGGCTAGCCTGGCAAACCCGGCCGAGACCTCGCGCCACAAGGTCCGCAGGAGACTCAGGGCCTGCTACGTGTACCAAGGCAGGAAGGTCTGCCTTGAGGCTTTTCTGTACCTTGAGAATGTTACCCATTACCAACTCAAGCGTATCAGGCAGCATGTGATGACTCACGGCGTCGCTCCTCGCATCCATGGCAACGTTGGCAAGAAGCCATACAACACATTCACTCTCGACATCTACAAACATGCGACCAACTTCCTCAAGGAGTACCTCAAGCAGCATGCCAATGCTAACAAGGACATTCAGCCTACAATCGAAGTTGGCAAAAAGAACAGCAAGGCTGTCTACATCAATGGCGACTCACGTAAGCACCTCTTTGAGGCTTACAAGGAATACGGGGAAATATTAGAGCCTGGAGTAAAGCTGATGGGATACTCCACTTTCAGGCAGTTCATGAAGGACCAGTTCCCCCATGTTAAGTTTTGCACCAAAAAGACTGAACCACCAAAGGACATGGTTCCATTCCGCAGCGGTAAGTGCATGTCCTATGACAAGAACAAGGATCCGGTGAGGATTCAGCAGGAGAAGGAGAAGTCTGACGCTAAGAAGGCGGCCATGGAGGCTAAGAAGAAGCAAGAAGAGCAGGAGCAAGAGCAGCGTGCCCAGCAACAAGCGCAGCAGCAGCAGCAACAACAGCAGCAACAGCAGCAGCAACAGCAACAACAACAGCAAGTCCAAGTGCAGGTGCAGCATCAACAACAAATGCAGAACCAACCGCACGTCGTCATCCACCAGCAGCAACCGCAGCAGCAGCAGATGCAGCAACAGATGCTGGTTCCTCAAGTGTCGCAGCATCAGCAGGTGGTGAGCCATCAGCAGCAGCACATGCAGCCGCTGGGTGTGTCTGAGGACAGTGGGCAGCCGGTCGAGATGGCCCAGCAAGTGATCCCGCTAGCAGTGGTTCAACAGCCGCAGCAGGCTTATATCGTGACCCCAGTGTCACACTTCCAAACCCGGGTCCAAGGCACCTGGTACAGACATTGACAACAGGACACCGTCACCTCCCTGGAGGTCACCGCAGACATGAACAAGGGCAGCCTAGATGAGGATACCATCGTCTTCAACGTTAACTGAGGTCTCAACGAAGCAACCGAGGAATAACTATCTAGGACGTGTTTTCCCAACTTTGGCAATAATTTTGTAACATGAACATCTCGAAGTCAGTATTGTTGGTAAACGCTCGGCTTGTAACGAGTTCTTAGGACTAAGTAAGCTATAGGTACACCAATTTATATTAGCAGTAGCTATGTAGTTTATTTTATATGTGGTTTTAAATTTTATTCCTAGGTGTATTTATAAATTATTATTTTTCGGGAGTGCTGTCGGCAGTGTATGAATTGAATTTGAATGAAGGTAGGTTCTTATTTAAGGTGCTTGCGACGGGTTTCGGTCTCAAACGTACAACTTATGATTGTGTTTGTATAAATGTATTAATTAAATGTGATTTATGGCTTTACGCGACCATAGTTTAGTGTTAGTTGATCTTTTCTACCAAAGTTGTGTTATTTTACGCATTACGTTCGTTTTAAATGATCGTGCACAGTAACTATAAACTCGCTTTATAGTTGTTGTGCAGGATCATTCTCATAGTGATGCATAAAGTAAGACAACTGTGCTAGGAAAATCTTATTGACATAAAACTATGGTCGCGTAATGTCTTATCTCACATTTAATACTTTTTATTGTAAGCAATAATAAGTTACGCGCTTGGGCACGAAACCCATCGCAACCACCTTAATTTTAATTATGTCATAAGATTTATATTAGGTTTCCCATCGTCATACGCATTATAATATTTTATATAAATAACGTTAAATAGTGCCTTCAAAATTTATTGAGAAAAATACAGTAAACTTGAGCTCAATCAAACTTTATTTGAGATGATGAGCTATAAGTAATTTGGTCTGTTTCATAGTTATTCTAAATATATATTTTTACAACAATCTCTAAAACTATATTTTATACATATCACCTAACCATTTCATTCTTCAACAGCTAGGTATTGTTGTCGATTCGGTGTAACACGACCTATTTGATAGGACTTATTTATGCATTCTGTCTTTATGTATCGAAAATACAAGGACAGGACCCCAAAAATAAGGTCAGTCCTGTCAAATAAGTCTTGTTACACCGAATAGATACCATTAAGAAGGTATTTCTCCTTATTCGGACAATTCTTGCATAAAATAGATAGTTTTAGGATTGTATATCAGCTCCAATATAGCAAGCTAGGTAAAGATACAAAACTAAGTACATATTTGTATATAGAAGGACACTAAATTGGCTAACTTATAAAAAAATATACCTGAATTACATTATAAATTCTCACTAGGAACACTGCGTTATTTTCCTATTTAAGAATATTATTTAAAAAATGTAAATTTAATAAAGTAATACAAGAAATGATTTGTGAGACAATCAAGACATCTCTACATAATTATATACTAAGAAGAATTATCACATGTACAATAAGATTTTCTTTCGGGACTGTGAGGTCTAAATCCGTAGGTGCAATTGTGTGAGACAATCGTATACAAATTGATTGTCATATGGCTAGTCGGCTAAGCAAATTAGCCCGTTTCACAACTGAAATCGTACATTTTTGGCTGTCAAATAAATATACGATTGTCTTGTTTTGTTGTTGACTACGTAAAACGTAGGATTTCAATCGTCAAACGGGCTAATGTGCTTTACCGAATAGCCATTATGACAATCGAATTTGAATGCGATTGTCTTACACAATTGCACCTCGTATCAGCCAGAAGTGGTTTGAAAGCCTTGCAGTCAAGCAGTAGTATAGGTGAGTTACACTTGGAGGCGAATTAGAAATCTCATTATTGGGGCTATGTTTGCGTATAATCATGTAACTGTATTCATAATCCTAATCGTAGTAAGTACAGATATGTGCCTAGAGTATGCTTATCCATGTACGTATTTTTATAGTGCAATAATCTATATTCGAAGTAGATCAGGATATTGACTGAACTCTGTATTTATACATAATTATGAATGACAAAAGGAGAACCGTTTTGATTATGTATTTGCCTTATTTGCTTCGAGATTTCGCCCTTAGAGAAGAATCGGCATCTGTCTACTATGTTCCAAAACCTATATCGTAGAAAGTCATAATGTGATAGAAAATAAACTTTTATACGCTAAGGATTTTGTCTTTCATTTGAAGGATCGAGGTCTCCCTTTGTGTTCTACATTGTAACTGAAGATGTAGGGTGCATGATCTGGGCCGCTCCCACGCCTTCCTTCAATCAGCTCATTGCAGCTGGCTGCGGAGTATACTGGGGGTGTGCAAGTGCGATGAACGGCTCATTGGCCCGATCAGCCGTTTAATAAATTCTGCGCATCGCGTCGGTCGTTTCAAAACAAAAGTCATTGTTTCGGCCCCAACCGGGCAGTTTGTCTGCGACAAGTTGCCTTAGCGGGCGCGCGCCGTCTCGCGAGTGATCACATCCGGCGACTCTTGCGCAGTAGAAAGATGAAGTTTTGGAGATGTAGCACCAAACATGAAAGACGCGTTGCTTCTATCGGTGAGTCTTTAAATCTAGTGGGGGATTTTGAGCTATGCTTATTTAGGTTTCATGTATTTGTTTTAAATTGGATCCGGGTAGACAAGCAAGACTGTCGAAGATATTCCGTTATGTTCAGCTTATTAATTATTCGTTCAATAAATATTACGCAAGTAAACGTTATTGAATTAACCCACATTCAGGCTATTACGGTTTCTGCTATTTGTCTTCATTATAATGAGTTGATTTCTTGTGTTGAAGTAGGTACCTAATTGAAAAGTTGCCGAACTGTCAACTCTGGCGTAACTTATTAATAAATAGTATGTATGTGATAAATAGGTACCTATTTTATTTGTGTTGGTTACGAATTGATGAAATAAATGATGTTCCTACATAAATTGATTACCCCTATTTGTGTTGATCAGTTACCTACTACCTCAATTATGGCAATTTAATGTTGTCTATCAACAAAGTAAAATTGACGATGACCAGTAAATGAGCAAATAGGTATTATGTAAATAAACGATCTCCACAGGTGCCTCAAAGTCTAAAGAGCGTAATAATTTAGTCTAGGCAATTATTTATCATTACAAAGTCAGCCCGACCTTGAGTGATGGTATCAGAACATGGTTTATTTAAAATACTTATGTATAGTATACATGCTTGACTTAACAGCTTTGTAGGTTTGGCAAAACTCATTAATAGACCCTTTATTTGGGTCATGCATGGTTTCATCTATAAGATTACCCAGCCTTTTGCCTGCGGCATCTCCGTCCGCACTGTATGAGCGGATACTTGCTCATGCAACGCTGACGACACAGTATCTCCTAAATTATTTATTACTGTGCAAAGGGAGTCTTAACTGTAGAGCACAAATTATACATAACACTTTAAACTTCTTCCTTTTAAAAGTCCTCAATATTGGCGTAACTAAGGTTTCTAGGTGGGGAGGCCGACCCTGGCTCCAACTCATGAAGCCATCAACAATTAGTATCAGAGGTGCAATTGTGTAAGACAATCGTCATCAAATTCGATTGTCATACTATTCGGCTGATTGTATTGAAATCGTACGTTTTTGGTTGTCAACAACATTGACGTCTCATAAACAACAAGACTCACATCTTGCCCAAAAAGTGTCCGCGATGCATTTTGACACCGTTATGGGGTGACAAATTGGAATAACGATTGCATACAACTGACATTGCATCTTATGTTAACGACATAACGTCTTAATTTAGTTGAAGATTTTTGTTACTATGCACGTTACATGTTCGGACACTTTCTGACGAACTTTTCTTAGAGACTGTGCGTTTAGATGTCTATGAGAGGTCAATGGATGTCAACAACGAAACAAGACAATCGTATTCATTTGACAGCCAAAAATTTACGATTTCAATTGTCAAAAGGGCTAATTTGCTTAACCGAATAGCCATGACACAATCAATTTAAATACCATTGGCTTACACAATTGCACCACTAATAAGATAAATAGAGATAATCCTCTATACATCGAGATCACATACAAAACAAATAATGCCTTAAATTGGATAAACCATCTTTTTGCATATAAAGTGACTTAAATGCTGCTATGACTATCCTGAAGTTTTTCCTATCATCATATCATATATTTTACCCCTCCTCTGTTATTATTATCATTACCTACTTACGTTTTGTTAAATTATAATTAAATGATACCATTAGGTATCTTACTGTAATCGTATATATTTATATTGTATTATTGTGTCCCATCCATCCATCAGCCTGTTTCGTCCACTGCTGGACAAAGGCCTTTCCAGGATTTCACCACTCTTGGTGGTCCTCCTGGAAGAAATGCCCATACTCAGACACGCTGGGCAGGCGGGTTGGTGAGTGCGGTGCCGAAACTCTTGCACCAGTGACGCTGCTGCCCATCACCAGTCTGATTTATATAAGGCCCGGCAATTGGGGATGGATATACCGCCATCCATCGGTCCCAGGCAATGGTGGGCCGCCTGGTTTTGCCTGAGAGCTGTTCTCTTACTCTCCCCCGAATAACTTCGGGAGGATTTGCGAGTAAGATGGTGGTACCTCCACAGTCAAGCCCGGCATTAGCTCTACCACCTAATTATTGTGTGTATAATTTTTTTTTTATATACATATATTCTAATGTTACTGTGGGAACTCGAATTTTGTTTTTCTTGCGAGCATGTGACAATTGTATATTGTAATTGTATATTTTGTTACATGACGAAATGTAGTTCGGCGCACTTTTCATTATATGTATTATTATCACTTTGTATAACAAGGCCCAAACTGAAAATGAGCTGCAGTTGCCTAACTCGCAACTCGTAGTTGAGTTTGGTCCCTTTCAGTTACCGTAATGTTTTTAATATGTTCTTAACGTAGCTAATTTTAAGCGTTAGTTTTACTCCATCATATTGGTAACTGAATAAAACAATTTTTTATTTATTTATTTATTCAAATTTATAAATCCAAACTCATACAGGAGCCTTGGTGAGTGATCACGATTAGTAACGAACACGGATCTATGACACTTTGCTGATTTCGCAAAATAAAATCTTGGCGTCCCATAGTAATTGACTCGGGGCTGGGCTTGCGTTTGTAAGGAACACGAAAATAATTTGAATTACGAATTTCACAGCAAGGGTCGTGGAACCTTTTTACTGAGTCTTCAGTAAGATTTGGCTGCATAAATTAAAGACACCTTATATATTTTAAGCAATGGCCAGGCGGCACTCTGTGTAGGGCAAAGGGGGCCCGGTTACAAGCGAAAACGTAAAAGGATACTTTCTGCTTAGTTCTAGCGCGAAGATACGTAGCCACCGTAGCATAGCCTGAAACTTTCTCAGAAAATTCCCTGTTTTTACAGTACCCAGTACTGTACCGTTATTTATATACGAATAATAAAGTATTCCAGTCACATCATAAGACCCTAGTCACCATGTTTTACCGAAGTACTAATCAAGACCAATCAAATAATCCCAAATTCGAAGGGTCTGCTGTTGTACATTGAGGAGATCCCGTACCCACCTTCCAGTCCCATCTTCAGACCCTGGTCACCGTGTTTTACCGAAGAACTTTTAAAGACCAATCAAATAAGCCCAAACTCGAAGGGTCTGCAGTTGTCCACTGAGGAGATCCCACATTCAACTTACAGTCCGATCATCAGACACTGTCACAAAGTTCTAGAAAAATACTCATCATGACCGAGCAAATAAGCCCAAACTTGAAAGGTCTCCTAAAAACATTTACCAGTGGGTGATTTGAACCCCGACGATCGCGTATTACATGCGTATACGCAAGGCGAACCTACCACATGTTTCACTAAAACTTTTATTGTGCTGCTCCCTTTGGTCATAGCGTGATCATATATAACATAAACCTTCCCGAAAAAATGCTCTACCGTAGAAAGAAAACTGCATCAAAATACATTTTGATTAGTATGTTATGTAGTTTAGTGTACACGTCTATATGTCTACTTATTTATTTATTGTGATATTTATTTAAATATATTAAAAGATACCGGCCGTTTATGCCGCAAAAAACGTATATTTGGACACTCTTAAGGGAATCAAAATTTATAGGGTATTTTCCGTTGACCTAGAACTATGAAATTTGGCAAGTAATACCGTCTTATACTACAAGTATAGGAAAAAATCTGAAAACTATACATTTGTAATTAAATCATAAAAAATATAGTCTTTCACGGAGCCCTTGGTGGGCGAGGCTGACTCGCACTTGTCCGGTTTTTTATTATTATGGATTGAATGTAAGATTCTCCCATCAGTTCCTTAATTAAATCATAATTCTCTATTAATATATTTTTTATTTGTTTGAAAAACACTTGTACTTGTCCACTTATTTATATTATTTCCCTTACCGGTTTCGCTGTTATAACATTTTCTATAAAATTTTCTATTAAATGCTATAACAGCGAAACCGGTAAGGGAAATAATATAAATAAGTGGACAAGTACAAGTGTTTTTCAATCAAAAATGTATCAAAAGTTCCACCAAGTGCCAACAATCACGAGCATCAACTCTATTAATAACTTCACAAAAGAGGAAACACGTCATAAATTCGCGACAACATACAATTAGTTTGTGTACAAAAGACTTGTGTCTTTTTGTGCAATTTATTCTTTAATTTCAGCTCGTTGAGTTTGTTTCCGGTCTCATGCAGGGCGGATACTCACTCAACGGCACAGCCGGCTGGGATTGTTATTGTTAACTGTTGAAAGTTTATAAAAGACATAGTTATAACACTATTCTCCTGAACAACTTATTCCAAGAACCCTTGGAAATGAAACGATGACTCGATCATAAAAACAATAGTAAAATAATGTTTGACTACATACATACATATACTCACGCCTGTCTCCCAGAGGGTTAGGCAGAGACTACAGATTTCCATCTGCTACGATCTTTTGCTTCTTCTACATCCGTCAATCTAGTCATACAAGATCTTCTATTCTGGATACTTTGCTCTTCAGTATGTCACCTATTTGGTCGGCATACGTCCTTCTAGGGCGGCCCGTCAAGCTTTACCTTCCACTTGTGCACTATACATTTCTTTCGTCACTCTATTTTCATTTAGCCTCTCTAGATGCCCAAATGACCTAAGTATTCCTTTTTCTGTATAGTCACTACTAGACTTAACTTTGGAAAAATTTATTAATTAGATCAGCATAGGCTTTTATCGCGGGTGCCTTTGAATATCCTGTTTGTGTAGATTCTAGACTATGTGTATGGGTAAATTTAAGGCACATTGTCCACGGAGGCCTTTATAGACGCATAAGTAGGGTTGCCAGATGGGAGAACCAAAATATCTGGGCAAAATTTCAAAAAGTCGGGATTTTTAGATAATGGACGGGACAAATAAATATTCTGAATCAAAAAATTATATTTATTTATTACAACAAAATACTCTTTTTTGGCAAATTATGAGATAATTCAATTGAAAATGTTGTTATTTATTAGGGTTCCGTACCTCAAGAGGAAAAAATGGAGCCCTCATAGGATCACTTTGTTGTCCGTCTGCCCGTCCGTTCGACCGTCCGTCTGTCTGTCAAGACCCTTTATATCGGGAACGCGTAAAGATATCGAGTTGAAATTAAAACGATATACTCAGGTCTATAGTCTCTAGAAGCTGTGAAAAAATCAAATTACTAAGTTAACGTAAAAAAAGATTCGGCCGTTTATGCCGCAAAAAACGTATAGTTCGACACTCTCAAGGGAATCAAAATTTATAGGATATTTTCAGTTGACCTAGAACAATTAAATTTGGCAAGTAATACCGTCTTATACTACAAGTATAGGGAAAAATCTGAAAACTACACATTTATAATTAAATCATAAAAAATATAGTCTTTAACGGAACCCTCGGTAGGCGAGTCCGACTCGCACTTGCCCGGTTTTTATTTGTCGGGTTTCTGGACATTATATGAAATTTCGGGACAATCTCGACCATCTGGCAACCCTACGCGTAATCGTCATAATTCGCTCGGTGTACGCTTGCTGCAGACGGTAACGACGATGTTGGCTGGTGTACACTGAGCTTTTTAGGAAACTATTACTGCTGGTGACCCCTGGTGCATCTCACTCTCTCACACGCACGACCTGTCCCATACTGATCTCTCTGTCGCTCGAGGGGAATCAGGCTGTGAACGCGCCCAAAATAAATAATTACAATTATCATAACTAAGATTGTTAAAAATAATAAAGGAACTCATTTGTAGTTATAATATCTTCAATTTGACTAAGTTTCAATTTGTTTCTTTGCTTACTTCATTAATAAGTCTTAATTTGGAGCTCGTTTTGATATTTATTTAGTGAAATTTCTTGATTAAAAATGAAAATACTAATTAAGTCTAAGTGCCTAAGATATTTTGTAGTTTTTCACATATGATTTATTTTTACCTAAATTAACCAGGCCCTTAAGGCGACGCCACGAAATTTTGGCAACATGGATCTCCATTTTTCGCAGCAATAAAAAAACATATGTCATTACCAATTTATATACTAGATTTAGCATTTCATTGACTTCATTTTGCCCGAAGATTTAGTTGATTGATTAATTTTCATAGCAGAGAAAAAATTATTTAGAAAACCTCTTTAAAAACAGTGATTTCTATTTTACTGACAAACGGAAGCGAATGAATCCTCTAAGTTTTTTCTACAAATACACTTCAATATGGCCGATTGGATTTATTAAATTACTTATAGTTGTCATTTTAAATGAAAAATACTGTTTTGCCGCATACGACCTTACGGCATAAGCTAGTTCGTGAGCGCATATTTGCATGGAGTAAGTCCCCCTCACTCCACTCCCCTAAGGCGCCGATTTGAAATTAAAAGTTTATCAATGCCTCGCCTTAAGGCCTGGTCTTCTACATTTCAATGTTTTTGCTTAAAATAGTCAACTACTTACCTGATCAATGTAAAACTCACACACATGCTTTTTCAGACCTGTATCTTTCTTTTCTAAAGACAGTTACCTAAATGGACACTCGATAGATATTTTGGAAAATGATGCCTTTTTAAGTGATAAATACGTTTTTTATCTATGCGGTTTGAGTTTTAGGTCTGAAATTACTGCTATAACAAGAAAACATAATTTATTTTCCAATGTAAAGCTAGAAATACCTGCACCTAATACTTTTTCGTAAAATTCAGAAAAACCTCGAAAATTCACTGTGCCAGATAGTCGTTCAAAAACTCACACCGGGTTTGGTTCGTACCCCAGGTTCCAACACTAAACCGTTCAAAAATCAACACGGGTCGCAACCCCGACCGTTCAAAAATAACAGTGTCGCTACACGGTGTCGATTTTTTCAACACCAACTCTGAGAAGGGTTCGCAAGGTTCATATAGAAACGTCAAAGTGACAGTTGTAAATCAATACGAAATCTTTTGGAAATATGTGAAATGAAGTTTGGAGTGTAACAACCTGGCCAAACTCGTTCAAAAACTCGAGTGTTGCAACCCCGGTGTTCCTACCTACCCTAGGGTTCTTTAATGAACGCACTTCAGCAGCGCGCGAAGCGAGCGTTACATAATGTAGATTTTCTGACAACATACTCAAGTACAAAATCACTCAGTAAGTTTATCGTGCACCACGGGTGGCTTGCCAGGTCACCAACAGTTATTGACGTTTAGGCATC
Organism: Ypsolopha scabrella; assembly: GCA_910592155.1. Taxonomy (NCBI): domain Eukaryota; kingdom Metazoa; phylum Arthropoda; class Insecta; order Lepidoptera; family Ypsolophidae; genus Ypsolopha; species Ypsolopha scabrella. The sequence continues at coordinate 24,759,682 of OU342963.1, forward strand.
TATGTAGCAAGCCACGATCCTTGCTTCTGTTGTATGGTACGGCCGCGCTTTTTGTCCAAACAAAGATGTCAGCTTTTTGATGTCGTCTGAACCAGAGATAAGAACTAAAATAAAGTGCTTTAATTGCAATGATTGAGCGTCTTTTAGATCAATTAATTTAAAAGGCTTCTCCTACTTCTTGTAAAGACTAGGTTATAAAGTTGATTGTTTTGAAGTCCAACTAGTTGCACATAGAACCATCTGAAAAAAAATCTCTACGTCAGTTTTTGATCGTATTGCCATTACTGTACACGCGAAAAGTGGGCCCGCGGATTTTTCTTCAGTAGTATATTACGTCATCGTCTAAACATCCAATAAAATAACACTATCCCATTTGATGACTGATTGTCTTCCAATCATAAAGCACGTGAGTCACGTATTCTTTTCTCTATCCCTAAACGTACCTCATATTTCTATATCAGTGACGTACCTTTACATCATACCCTACTAACCGACTCATGATGTTTTTGCTTTCGCAACGAAAGCGGTGTTCTTTTTAGTTCTTTTAGAAAAAGCTGGGACTGCTGAATTCCCTTGAAACTTGTGTTTTGGCCCTGTAGCCGAATGCTTGAAGTAAGTCGCGTACGTGGTCGCTATGCTTGCTATTTCATTCTACATTCAAGTTCGGGTTATAGAGCACTGACTGACTGTTAATTGGTTGACCCGAACGTTCATTTCCCGAGCTCGTACGGAACTAACCGAACATGCTGCGAGAGGCAAGCTAACGCGAGATTAAATTCATGTCTTGAAAAAACTCGAGAATGGTTTTGGGCCTTCTCATGATTTCAGGAGAAATATCCCAAAAATCGAAATGAAACGAAAATATTTTATAACAGTATAAAATATACTGTACTGTGAACCTAAAATTATTTGATTTGTTGTATCGCTTTTGCGACATTACGGTACATAAACATTAATCAAAATATGTGTAAAAACCAGGACTTTTATACGCTTGTAACTTTTGTATGTATTTGATTTTGATAAATGTTTTAGGTTCAAGTCATGGTTATTGTATGGGATGTGTTGAAAAAGAAAAATAATAAGCAAGTACCTATAAATAAGGATATTATCAGCGAACTGCGCTAGTATGGGAGTTGGGGCGAATAGCTCTGTTTGGGGGTACTATAACATGCATGGCGCTGGAACATTTTATTCCCGGTGCAAGTATTTATGCGATCTACAGTCGGGTTCATCAACATGCAGCTAGATGTAACCTCGATAATACGCTTCATTTTTTATTTATCAAAATGCAATACAATTTATTTCTAACCGTTTAGATATTTTTCCCTTTCCGTCTTCCTACAGATTGGCAATAACTGTGTACCCATCCATCAGGCTGATTGCTATGCACCGTGCGATCGCCCACAAGCCATTGTTTGCCACACGCATTGTCTCAACCATCCGTACTGGCTGCCCGAGTGTGCTTTTACCACCCTGAGTAGGTGATGATGAACTATTGTGTGACATGTACCTTGTACCTTGTAAAAGTAGATACATATGGCTATTCATTCAAGATAGTATCAATATCGTTTTAAAAACTTCGCCATATGCGAGTTCATGCCTCAGAACGGCTTAATATAAGGTCTAATAAAGTGACATTTATTTATCCAGCCAAATTCATACTGGGGGCTCGGTAAGTGATTTGTATCACGGCTCGATAACACGTTTTGCTAATTTTGCAAAATAGATTGTTTACTGCCCATAGTATTTGACCTGGGGCTGGGCTTGCATTTGTAGGGAATACTAAAAAAATACACACATATACTCACGCCTGTCTACCAGAGACTTCCATCTGTTACGATCCTGACACAATTCTTTTGCTTCTACATCCATCAATCTATTCATACAAGCTTTTCTATTCCGGGTACTTTTTACTTTGTCCTTCTTCAATGTGTCGCCTATTTGGTCGGCAAACGCCCTTCTTGGGCGAAAAAAAAGATTTAACTACTTTATTTGTAGGTATTTTAAAGATTTCTCGAAATCGGTGCCAGTAAACATAACAAAGTACATATTTTTATAATCAGCTCTTTAATATCAACAATTTGATATGTACCTATATTGTATTTTTATAAAATATTTTTTTAATTTATTTCTATATTTCTCATTTGTGTTCAACTTTTTTTATCGCTATAGTTTTCCTGTAATTGGCCAGTTATGGCCTATAATCGTGATTTTTTCCATTTTTTTCGGTCCACTAGTTTCGGAAATAAGGCGGGGGACATACATTTTATTGTGGTTTTTCAAAGATTTCTCGAAATTGGTGACAGTAACCAGACAAACCATTTCCGTTATCTTTTTTTTGCTGAACGATAAAGCCACTTTTGTAAGCTATTTCTCGAAGATGGAACCACTACGAACAGACAGACAGACATAATATACATCAGACGATCACTCTACAACCCATAAAAATAAATCTACCCGTATCCATGATCGTTCTGCAAAATCCCGTGACCTCCTAGATAAAAGCGTGTTTCCATCCTAAAAATCCCACTCATTGACTGATGTGATTATTAAAAACCTTTAGGCCCTAAAATAAATAAAGTTTAGGGTACTTCCCGCCGGCAAGTTTTCGGTGACCTATCTTGTACGAAGGGAGGTTCTGGCACAGGTGAAGGAACAAATCTGAAAAGCAACATCCAATTCTATGTGCAAACTTTACTAAATAATTTTAAAACTATTCAAGTCAACCAACTTATAACGGAATCCTCAGGAAGCAAAACCTAATCCCACTGGATCGGCTTTTTATTTAGTAACGAATATTCGTAATTTCGTAAATAGTTCGCATAAAAAAGACGAACGATCGATATTCTCAAGGATCCTATAATACAACGGAAACTTCATCATTAGTTTTATTTCCTTCTAGGTAAAAAGCGGAAACACAAAAAACTACTTTAAACCTACTATAGTTTACTGCTAATTAGGTGCTATAGAATCCCGGGAAAATTTACAAATTAAGAGCCCGGTCCGCGACTACGACAACTTAAATCAAAAACAATATATTAAATATTTTTCTGGCCTTTAACGCGATGTTCTTGGAAAAACTAGGGACATACACCACTTCATATTGGCCGTCTAAATAAATTTGATTGAATTGTTTCTCTTTTGCGAGTTATTTTATTGGTTGGGGAAAAAGTTTCTTCGCATTTTATATGAAAATTCAAAACATTTTTAAAGTATGTAGGTGCCATTTTGTTCGATAACTTTCTGATATGTATCTTGTAGGTAGGGACATGATCCCATTGCTATAGAAACTCTGGGGCTTCTGGGTCCTCTCGTGATGTTTACCTGACACTGCCTAAAGAACTCTGAAGAGACCGAAACAAGTGGAAATCTGAAGGTGCAAGGTCAGGACTATACGGCGGATGCATTAATACGTCCCAGCCAAACTCTCTTAATTTTTGCCGAGTGGCTAAAGATGTGTGAAGTCTAGCGTTGTCATGATGAAAAACTACACCCCTTCTGTTGACTAATTCCGGCCGCTTTCTCTCAACTTCTTGCTTTAATCTCATCAGTTGTTTGCAGTAGAGTTCAGAATCGATGGTCCTGCCTGGCGGTAACAGCTCATAATGAATAATGCCCTTCCAATCCCACCATACACACAGCATTACCTTGTTGCGAGATAACCCGGGTTTCGCCAGAGTCTGTGAAGCCTGACCAGCCTTTAACCACGACCTTTTTCGCACGTTCTTGTCGTACGTGATCCACTTTTCATCACCAGTTATCAGGTTTTTCAAAAATGGTTCGGTTTCATTACGTCGTAATAAATCACAAATGAGTACACGGTTCATTAAGTTTCTTTCAGTGAGCTCATGAGGCACCCAAATATCGAGCTTTTTTGTGTACTCAGCTTTTTTCAAATGCACCAAAACTCTTTTGTGGTCAATCCCTAGTTCTTCAGCTACATCGTAACTACGGATATGCCGATCTTGCTCCACTTTTTCAAAAATGGCATCCATTTTATCCGTAACAGAGCGCCCAGAGCGAGGTGCATCTTTGACACCAAAATTTCCGGATTGAAAACGCTTAAACCAAATTTGTGCTACTCTCACAGACACTGCACTAGGTCTATATAAACATCAGGAATTTTTTTCGCGGTTTGCGTTGCATTTTTACCTTTTTTGTAGTAAAATTTTAAAATGTATCGAATTTCTTCATTAGATTCTTACCAGTAAGAAAAACAAATGAAAATCACACATTTTACCTAATTTGAATTTGGAATTATCTTTTTAAAATTTAAACTTTTAATAATACCAAAACCAGCCAGATGCAAATGGTATAGCCAAAGAGATTTTATTATAAGTTCATACATACTATTTGCGAAAAGAGTTTTTTCCCCAACCTATTATTATTTACTTACGTACGAGCCCGCTCCGAATCGTTAATCATAATATCTATGTATCAAAATAACGCGCAAAGGAGAAACAATTGAATCAAATAAATTTTAGGTCTTCATTTAGATGACCAATATGGACTGGTGTATGTCCCTGATTTTTACAAAAACATCGCGACAATGACAAGAAAAATATTTAAAATAATGCTTCGCATCAAACAGACGAAAAATACGGATCGGCCTCTTAAGCAGCTACGCAATGAATAAAATATCTACTAATAATAAAGTAGCAAAAAAGTCGTGTCTGTACATTGAATATTTTTGTGAAATTAATATTTTTGTGAAATTTTAATTGAAGTGGGTTGTTTCTGTATTGTACTGCGGCCAAAACCACAATTTTTTAATTTTCGTCTGTCTGTATGTATGTTTCGTTGAAATTTTAACTTTATATAGACGCCGCTTATAGAACTTTGCTATTTAAAAATTGTTCATTGATTCGTTGCTATTTGTAGCTTTCGAATATGTAATTTTTCTTTTCGGAGGGTTATTAAGCAGCTTTTAGTTGACAGACCACTTGCCTTGTAAGCAAGGGGTCGCACGTTTAAATCCTGGCCAGAAGATTAACAAGTCTGCTTACCAAAATGCATGGTTTAAGAACATGAGGTTAATTAGATTGGTTGCCTGTTTCAAGTTAGTAGGCTGTCTATTTCCGGAGATTTTTTGATGAGAGAATGTGTGCCATTTCGTTTTTATATTATACTATAAGGTCCAACAATAATAAGTGAAAATAATTACAGGATAGATCATGTATCACTAACTGATCATAAAGTCAAGATTTGTTTTTTTATCTAGTAATTTTTTCTCTTTCCAATGCAAAGTGGTTCAACCAGGTAACCAAATTTCTATGGAAAGGTTAAAAAAAGTTAGATCGAAAAATTGTTTTTCGCTGGAAAAATGTCTATTAGCGATATTCTATGACCAAGTTTTTTTTTTCACTTTTAAAATAAATAAGTACACATTTGATTTTTCCATTTATACCAATAAATGGTTTTTAATTAACCAAAGATATATATTAGAAAAAGAATAACAAATTAAATACGATTTCATTCGACCCCTTTGATAGGTTCGTCGTTAGTCAAATCGCTAGACTTAAAAGTGGGCAAACGAATAATTCCGTGATGGTACATTTCTTACATAGATTACGACAAGGTTTGAGGTTGGAAATGCCTGACTGCTAGCCACTGGAATGTTTGGAATACTGTGCCGTTATTCTAGTAATGTCCCCCAAAGGGACAGACCGACATTGAAAACAAATCTAAAAATCAAAACATGGCTTTTATTTTATTCTTGTTTTGTGTCGGTAGTTGATAGTTGAGATTGTCGGCACTTGGTGGAATTTATCAAACATTGTTGTGATGAAAAAGCACTTTTACTTTTCCACAGATATTAAATTATCTGTGGAAAAGTACAAGTGTTTTTTCATCACAACAAAGTTTTGTGTCGGTGTATAGTTGTAGCTATAAAATAGTATAAGAAACTGGGGACATGATTTGAAACAGTTTTTGTATGGAATGATAAATCTAGGGCTTGGTTAATCAATGGTGGGTACCAATAAGATTGTAACCCTGTCTGCCATACTAAGTTGCCTTGTCCGAATGACAGCCAGTGCTTCACCGATCGATCGATCTTTGGCGTAACATAAAGTAAAATAACCAATAAGAATAAGTCTAGAGTAACTGTTTACTGGAATTTCGAAACATAGTTTATGAATAGAAAATCATTTGTACTATTCCACGTTTATTACTTACCACCGGAAACACTAAATAACACGATTAGTCCAAGATTTTATATAAATTATCATGATAACATGAATCAACCAATATAAAAATTCCGTTCAGCTGTACCAACGTCATAATAATGCTAAGTACTGCACCTACATCTTCATTTTCCACAGCCTACACTATTTGCTTTTCCTTGGAATTTGTTTGTACTTTCATTTCTACTAGAAAGTTGTGTACCTGTAGGTACCTAGGTCGTGTTTATCGTCTCTATGGTTGCTTTAGGTTTTTCTAGTTTATTAGTTCGTTCAAGCATATCATTAGCTAGTTTTTTGCCCGGCGCTGAATAGACATTTTTGATCCGACTTTTTTACTTATAATAGCCACTTCTCAGCAGCTCTTTTACTGTTAGCTCCTTATTAAGACTAAGATAGTCACTGCATAGAGCCTGTTGGTCGCAGCGTAATTATACTCGCCCTCAAACCTTCCTGAAGAAACCTCCTTTATAAGAATGAAAACCACATAAATTTTGTTTATGGTGTCATTAGTAATAAGCGGACTTACATACAGATAGACGTTGCATAAATAAGGTACCTATTTTAACTCGTATTTCAACGATAACGGATTGATTGCGGATTGCGTACACACCTTCATCAATTATTGTAAGTTTTTGAAAGTTTCAATATTTTTATACTTTTACTCCAAAAAATTACTCATTTAGTTCGGAGACGGAATATGCGTTTGAAGATCTCATTATTATCTACAGACGTAAGTTTTTTTTTAGTTTCAACATGTGATTGGTACATTTTCATAATGATTTTTGCCTTTTTACAGCCTGAGACCATTGCACGGCCAGCGAATTCTCGCTCTGCTTGAGTTGTTATTTGGATGCTCATTTCACGGGCAATGACGATAGATCCAGCCTTAACTTTAAATAATTGTAAAGGATTCGATGATATTTGTTTGACACGGAAATCCTTAAAGACAGTTTCACCTTTCACCCGAAACTTGGGTGACTTTTCCTAAGGATCACCTATTTTGAAATGATTTTAACCTTATTGTATTGGCCATGTTGGCCTTCACAACATCACTGGACAACGGGGGAAAAGCCGAGAAATTCACCCCCACGTTTCTGCATCCAAATCAATCAGCCCTCTCCCACGTAAAAGAAGTAAGGAATAATTTATAGTCGTTGACCGTAAAGTTGACCGCAGCTGTGGGTAATCCAATCCTGACTAGAGCTGGCCACTTCCTGAAAGCTAAATGAGTAAAGGTGTCCGTCTGCAAAGCTCGTAAAAGTCGCTATAAATAGACCCTAGACGTTGCTGGCCGACGAAAAACGTTACAAAACTATACCAAATAAACACATTCTAGACGGTAATTACGAGTACGTGCCGCATGTGTTTTGTACACGTAAACCACAAACTGAGCGTTTCTGTGGTACCGAGTAGAAGTTAAGTTTATAAAAATAATTATTATGCCCTAATATGAAATGATTTTTCTGTAATAATGTTTCTTCTGAGTTCTAAATGGTTCAACCACTTAATTACTAACTGGAGTTCGCAGATTCAAATTCCGTAGGGCTCATTTGTGTTCGGTCTGCGTGCTTCGTTTGTCCCCGAAGTACGGCGATAGGGATAACCATCCATCACGCTGGGATGTAATAATCGTCGGTGAAACGTGTGTCGTACGAGTGTGGATCTGAACTGCATTACACAGACTATTTCTCGGAAACACGGTGTATCTTTGGGTTTCCTTCAATTGACGGGTCTGTCCGTCTCTCTGTGACATAAATAGAATGATATCAACTGATGCCGGGCCCAGTAGGGTCCGGAATACATATATCTTGAATTATTTTTTTATTCTTTTGTGTATATACTATAATATAATAAAAAACAAAAATAAAAGAACAAGCTATTAAAGTTTATATACATTATTTTATTTTTATAAATAGAATGAGTAAAATGCCACACATTTTGGTATGTTGCTGTGTCCGATACCAGTTTTTAATATTTTTTTGTTACTGAATTAATTCTTTATTTTTACTGATAAATATTGTAGCGGCCTGGGACTGCCAACTAAATTCGAGTACAAAAGGAAGTGTCAAACTTAGCCTAGATGTTCTAAGTTTGGCTGTTCTTTTTGTACTCGAATTTAATATTTTTGACTAACAGTTTTCGTACCTAGAAAAATAAATTAAAACTTGTTCCAGAGGAAAGCGCTGGAGGTCATACCATAACATAACTCAAGATGGCTTCCAACGTTTGCGATTAGTTGTATTTTTCTGAAACCATGTTATTATTTCTACGTGAATTCGATGAACGTCTTCCTCGTCGTCCCGGTGGGCATTTCAGAAAAATTGCAACATAAAACTCACGTACTTTTGCTTCATACTCCTAAAGTTTAAAAGTTATAAAAATGATAGTTGTATCGTTATGAAGATTCATTCGGCGACAACAAAAAAAAATATGTTTGCCCCCCTCCACCCCCCACGATGACGTCACGACCACGGGAGTGAGCCCTGAAAAAATAAATGTAATCCTGCAATTCATGATAGTTTATGACGAACATTTTTTTAGTGCACGTAAATTGGGATGTTTTTTTTTTTCGTCTATCCCATGGTTTGGGGTAGCGTTGGATAGGTAGCTCGAAAACATTGTGGGTGTGTGAGAGCCATTTTTAGATTTAGAGATCCGTTGGCGAAATATTAAGCTTTAAAGTGCTAATTTTTGTTAGAGTCAAGTGTCCCCCCCTGCCGGCTAACGATTGTTTATGAATATGTGATAAATTCACAGAAGTGGTAAATATAATGAAGTTAAAAGGAAAACTATCACACTAAGTAGGCTTTACAGGTTTACGAGTACAGGTCGCGCCAAACTTTTAGTGCCCTCTAAACACGACTAAAATGTATGGGCCGTTCTTCGGGAGAGCAAATTCCGAGCGGACTAGAAGTTTGGCGCGATCTATATTAGTAGACTAACTTATAAAATGTACTGGGCAACTACGGAACCCTACATTGCGCGTGGCCCGAAACGCACTTGCTGGAGAGCGGCTGGACGGTTCAAAATAAAAGATTGCCTGGAAATGTTTTCCGAGCAATGCGAATTCACAAACTACGATACGAGAAACCTTAGATTCATTCAGGCGAATAAATATATTAGATAGGTAAGTATATCGTGTGCTGAAAACCAAATGGCAGAGATGATTGAATTGTGTACTTCACCCAATCAGCCTAACGTGATGACGTGCCTAATTATGGCTGAATTTAATCTCTGCACTAAGTGAATATAGGCTAAACTTCTGCTTATGTTATAAAATTATAATTATAACATTTGTGTTAACATTACCTAAACAACAATATTGATTATTTCAGTTGTTAGGCACGAAATGTTTCAGTTGTAATTAGCACTACCAGAAAGTATATTAATTTTAGCACTTCCCCGGATTTTGGGGTAAAAAGCTAATTTGTGCAAACGCTTCTATTTCAAAGTCTATTTCGAGAAATTAATTTAACATGCAGCTGTCTCCGTAGTGACGTATTGTCAAAACAGCTCTAATCTCGTATCAGTTTCGTCACACATGCAAATTACAGCACATCTCACGCGTCGCTTTCAGTCAATTCAGTCGAGTTTGCTATGTAGGCCGCCGCGGCGGGAGTCAGCCATCCCAAGCGCGCCAGGAAGGACGGCAGTCGACTCGCGCAACTCACAGAATTAGCGCCACAGCATACGCGAGTTCCGACATTCGAATTCCGATTTTCAAATTACGAAATCGAATGCGTGCTTCGTGTGTAGTGAATAACAAATTGGATTATGAAAATTCGCTTCGAAGTGCCTAACCGGCTGGAGATATTTTTTGGAGGAGGTACGGGTCACACAAGTGTTCAATGTGTTTATGTCATGCCACAGAAGAAATAATAGTACTACGTCATGCTTGTCATTGCGTGGAATTACGAACATTCTGTAAATGTGCTGTGAATTTTCCCCCGGTCCCAGTTTGCATGTTATCAATTTCACATGTTGCTGCAACTACGATGTTGACTTAAACTTTTGTGACATTGCAAGGGTCTATTTTGGTTGAAATTACCTGAGTACCTACTTAACTTTAAATACATACTTGTTCCATTCGCGTTACCTAAAATAATCAGTATAGGTACTATGGAGGCGACGATCGAACGAAGGCTTTGTATAATGGTAACCTTGACGATTTCAAGTTTGGCTTTGATCAAGATCTGATAAAAAATGTGAAGTCTGCACGAACAAAAACAGCCCGAGACGAGGTATCTGGGATATTTCAAGTATACGAGCATGTTTGTTAAATCTGAGAGCATCTAGTTGGTCTTCACAAAGGCTATGGAAAATAGGTTAGACCTTTATTATCTCAAAACTGTTGCAACAAACAGCTTTGTTTAACAAGTTTGTTGGTTTCGTTGTGCACGTTGTTGGCATATTTATCGTAGAATTCGGTATATTATATATAATCTTCGTATAAAATCGTATTTCTGTTAGAACTAGGAAGGTTGCCTCGCTCCGCTCCGCATAGCTCGGCTTCCCAAATTTATTTCCATGTAAACCTAACCGATCCTCCTCGCTCCGCTCGCCGTCGCACCGCTCGTCCTCGCACCTATTTTTCACTTAGGTTGAAATATTTTCGATTTCATACTTTACGACCTGATTATGTTTTATGCTGAAATCTAAGATTTTTCGACGACATGTGTCTCGAATCGGATCTGCAGAGAGGTGGCAAAGGGGAGGGGGGGGGGCAGAGTGACCGGTACCTCTCCTCCAAGCGATCGTGAAAAAAGCAGACAACACATTCTGAATCAGTGTACAATAAAATTAAGACTTTATTTGTCGTTTTTCGAATAATTTTTGCGATGTTTGAATGTCACCACTCGCCAGTCGTGATTTGCCTCCCCCCAACAAAACCTAGATCGGCCCTTGCTTTGAAGGCACGCGGTCTCGCTTGTGTGGGAAATTATACACGCTTTAAATAATTCCTTAGATGTACAGGAATAACTATTTTATCGTTGATGATGTTTTTCTTCCACCAATCGAAATTCTCGTTTCTCTACTCGAACAATGGGAACTAAAATTCAATACAACGTATAGTTAATAATTAATAGTCTTTCAGTTGACCTTTACATCGGAGTGTTGTTCGAAATTTATTAAAGTTATTACGTAGCACCTCAGCTCCGTTACTATAATTTCTGCAAAGAAATAATCCCCAATAATGATTTGTTAGGGTCCACCAATTGTAATTGGCTACGCCGTAGCACGTGCGGAACTCCGTAGTATTTCCGCCGCGCCGCGGAGACATGCTACATTTTCCAGAATACCAATAAACCTACGCAAACGCCCATTTTTGGGTCCCGTACCCGAAGGGTGCCAAACGGGACCTTATTACTTATTATTACTCCGCTGTCTTTCCTTCCGTCTTTCTACAGCTTCAACCGTAATAGGCGGAACGTAGAAATTTTCACAAAATACTTGTTACTATGGCCTCTATCATGACAAATAATACAATAAAAATGAAAATTTAAGGTGCAGAAACCTCGAAAAAGATGCATTATCTAAACGTTATTGGTTTTGTCTCTTACTTAAAGACTTAACACATACAAGTTTTAAATTTAGTCTGATGGTAGGACATACTCTAAGGTAAAATAATAAAGAGTAGGGTTCTGTACGCAGACCTGTTTTTTGTAGCTTTGATGTTGCTTTGGCATGTGTATTGTTGTTATTTACCATGATGTTTTTAGGGTTCCACACCCGTATTGTGGGGTGGCACGGAACCCTTTGTGCGCGAGTCCGACTCGCACTTGGCCATATTTTCAATGTTAATATATAGGGTGAAATTCAATCAACCGACCAAACTCATACTGGAGACTCGGTTAGTGATCAGGAACACGGTTCAGTAATCTTTTTGGTCAAATTCGAAAAATACATTTTTTTGCTCCCGTACTGGTTGGACTAGTTTAAGTACAATTCCTAGTGCAGACACTACGGGACAAAATTTTTTTTTTTTCGAATTTTACCTGAAGGGTCATTGAACCTTGTTCTTGATCACTAACCGAGTCTCCACTGTAAATTTGGTCGGTTGATTGAATTTCACCTTGTATATTTATTTAAGTGGCTATATGCATACCGTTTATGCTAGCTAGATTGCCCAAGTTTTTTCAACCTTTCTTTCATATACCAACTCTTTAGTTAATCTATCCGGGCACGTCCGTGGAATGCGAAAAGTTTTAATTTTCCCGCCTCTGTTTCCCTCCAACTGGCTCTAACCCTGAAAGTTTTTCCTCGGGCCTTTTCTCGTACCTGCCATATTGTATTCTATAGATAAGGCTTTATGTGGAAGGAAACAACTACGTAGGACGGTGAAGTGAGCCGCCTTATCAGCCAGTAGGTCTCTTTGTTCACTCGACTGACATGTATCGTATTTGCAGTGAAACAACTGATAGTTTTGTGACACGCATAGCACGAGTTGCGATTTGCGATGCCATTATGGGGCGGTTAATTATAGTCTTTGTTGTTCTGCCTCAATTACCATTAAACTTCTTGGTTAAACATAAGCATATATTAACTCTCGTTTGATACTTGACCTCTCATAAACAACTAGAGACTCACAATCTCGCCCAAAAAGAGTCCGCGATGAATTTTGTCACCGCCGTGGGGTGACAAAATCGAATGACGATTTCGTACAACTGACATTGCATCTTATGTTAACGACATAACGCTTAATTTGGTTGAAGATTTTTGCTACTGTGCACGTCGCACGTTCGGACACTTTCTGACGAACTTTTCTTAGAGACTGTGTCTTGTTGTTTATGAGAAGTCAATGGGTGTCTAAGAAAACATTTTCTATCATTTAGTTTTAAGAACAATATTATATAAGGTCCTACAATTATAAGTGAAAATAATTTTAGGGTAGATCATGTATCGTCAACTGATCACATTACACATGGAAAAAAATTTTTTGGTTAAATATTTTTTCAATTCCCAGTACAAAGTGGTTCAATCAGCTGACTAATTTATATGAAAAGTTCAAAAAATAAGTTTGCGCAAAAATTATTTTTCCTTTGGTGTGTGGTCTATTAAAGATATTCTATCTTCTCTTAAATTTTTTTCACTTTGAATTGTAGGACTTTATATATATTTTTTTTAGAAAAGAATTATATTTTAAGCCACATGTACTATCAAAGCCCTATCGTGAATTATATTTGAAAACTTTGTTTTGTCTAGGAAATACCGGTTCACCTTGTATTTTATACCTACACATATTGTGTTCTACAAGTACAGCAGGCTATTGTGATCGAAAAGGAAAAGTGAATTAAAACAATAGTTGTTATAGGATTGCACAAACTCTCTGTCCCACACTCATCACATCACCCAATGAATTACTATTGATTTTCAGACCCCATTTAGAACCTTATAATACTATTGTTCCCACTCTATTATCATGGTATAAACGGGCCTTTTAGTTAACAATTTCCCTGTAACAACTACATACACAACAACCGTCATCCATCACGATCTGTGACAGAAAGCAAATTGATGGAATATGCGGATTTTTCCGTATTCATTCAGCGCTCACGAAGGGAGTATGTGTTGTTCATGAACTTACTTCGAATACCATCAATCTTACAGACAAATTAGGTAGAGTATTCTAATCATAAAGTTTCGTTACCATAAGGTATGATGAATACGCAGGAGGTATACAACCAACTTGACCCAACAGCAAGTGTTGGTGGACCAATTAAATGCCATCAAAAACAAAACTTGTGAAAAAAACCAAGTCTCGCAACTTAGTTCTTCTACCGTAAAAAGTTGTGAGGTCCATGTGAATCCAAGTCGGTTAATTTATTCAGTAGGAACTTTTGTCTTAAGCTATTACATAATTAGCTAACCTTACTACATCTTAGAGAGACCGTATCAACATTAAAAATCTTTTATGTTTTAAATAAATAGACTGACTTGGCCATAAATCCTCGAGAGTATGTCAGAAGTGGACTGTAAATTGCAAGTTACAGTAAACACTCGACCCACGTTTCACCGATGATTAAAACGTCGCCTATCGGCGAACTTCACAAATTTCAAAAGCAGTGTACTAAATAACAATATTTCTTACTTTAGGCCCTGGATAAAAAAAATAAAATTGATATTGTGTGTGAGTAGCATTTGAATCACCAAATAAAGTGGCGATCCCGGTTGAATGAACAGCATGAAAGCAATGAGCAGTCGCATCGAATACTGGATCAATTGATGTTAGCGCCGGTCCAGGGGTCCCAAGGTCGCATCTGCCATTCACGCATACTGCCGATGAACAATCATCTGATGTGGTACTCGGAAGTGTAAGCTTTTTGAGAGTAAGAAGCGTCGACAGATGCGCAGTATCTGAAACCAGTAGTATTAGAATAATTGCTTTTTTAAACGAGTACCAACTAAAACATTGATCATCGATGATAGGAAATTTATACAACCGCCCAAATTTTCCGGAAAATCGGCTTACTAGATGATAGACACTACATTATGTAAAGATACAGGTGGATCAGCTCAAATTTTTGATAATAATATATTAGAAAAAGATTAAGAAAACTGATTGAACCAGCAAAGTTAAAAACACGTGCATACGATTCTCCACATCACATGACCTGCCATTATCTTTTCTGATTGACCTGAAACTTCACATGTGTAGTCTCTATTACTTACTGAACCTGCCATAGTTTTGGGCGGTTAAATTAATTTCACCTGTATTATAACTCTGTCTCCCTCGATTGCTACGATCTTGACACATTTCTTACACTTCCTCCACATACATCAATAGAGTCGCACAGGATATTATATTCCGGGCATACGTCCTTCTAGGGCGTTCCAGCCAAGCTTCCACTTGCGACCATTGCTTTCGTCATTCTTATTTCGTTCATCTTCTCTATATGCTCAAGCTACCAAAGTATCCCTTTTTCTATTCTAGTCACAAAATATTCTTTCAAGCCACAACCCTTAGATATCGATAATTTCCACTCTATCATTGAATGCCAAACCAAAGCACACATACATACTTCGTCAGGAATGCATTTCCATTGAATTCACTACCGTAGATTAGTGAGTTTGTAAGCCATTATGTGTAATTGAGGAAGGATTAACTTGGATTTTACGGTTTTATTACTTAGACTTGGAACAATAGGTGGCTAGACGGAGATCACTAAAACAATACAAAAACATGAGATTATAGAAACTCGATGTAATCAATGTAATGTGAGATCGTAAAATGTAAATTCGTAATACCGCGAGAACAGTTTTTTCGCGAGTTGTTCCTATTTGCTGTGCATTGATTGGACATTGTTTCACTTTTATGCATTGCTTATTTTGTTGACGCCAGTATTTCAAAGCATTTTTGGCATTCTTTATTTTGTCGTTTTACGCATGAATTTATTAATTCTTTAATTTGCCTTTGTTCTTTGGAAATGTAAACATCTGTTTTAATTTTAAAGCATCTAAAAATTAAGTAAATCATAGATTTTTCTTTGTACATGGTCTTTACCTGGTGTTTTATTTTCGTTTTAGAAGAAATAGCTCGAATCAAAGCAGTTTCGATTTCAATGAGTTCCACTCTGTTTACCGGATTCCATGCAGCGGCCTCGATTCAGACCTGATGATTCGGACATCTGCCCGATTCCTTCCGGGTATCGTGAAGTTTAACTGCTTTCTCTGATTGTATGAATAGATACCAGAGACGTCAGATTACAGAGAACACTTCGTCACGATATCAGCTATCTGGACCATCCCATATCTGAAGATAGCATGGCATTTCGGATCCAACCGCAGACTGTTCAACATAGCGGCATTGATTTTATTTAACACAGAGTTGTGCGGGAAAATAGGCTCTGTGGTAGTGAAATAAGATACCTGAGTGATGTGGCTCGTGCATTTCACGGTCCAGGAGTAAAGGTCATGTGTCGCGATGTCAGAGCTAGACAGCACTAGTAGCGCGGTGGTCGGCGCTTGCTGTCGGCTGCGCAGGAGCATGCAGTGCTTCGGATTCCGTGGTAATTGATTTATTGTTCAGCACTTGTACGAAGATTTGCAGCACGCTATCCCTCGGTTCGGCATCTCTAAAATGTAACTGATTACAGATAACAAGTTTTACATAATGATTTGACAGCCAGTGCAACGCGCTATGTGACCGTGTCCAATCAAACGCGTTTCGTGGTTATCGCGCTCGATTGAATGTTGTATTGCTATAAACTTCGTTTGATATTATTTTCTAAAACGTTTCCTTTATCAATTGTTGTTTCAAACTCCTGTTTAATGATCGATACCCCTTTATTAGTAAATCTCTTTGTTATTCCGAGAACAAATCCAATCACGATATTACCGATTATATAGTCTGTTTTTATTTACATGATTTATGAATATAAACCGCTTCTCTATCATCCATTACTGTCATCGAAGACATCCCGCATGTCTTGTTGCACCGAGTACGCGCCGGCGCAGCTTGCGGTGCGCACGCGTTTTTCTTCAACTTCGATGCTTAGTGAAGTCGCACAAATGAGATTCAACATACTTTTCTTTGGAAAATCCGTGACATTAGGCAAGTGTTTATTTTTAGCAGTTTTCATCGTTATTTAGTTTGATCGGTATAGTTGAAATTGTTTGAGAGATTTAATTTGCTTGCCTTTTTTCCCACGCAAAAAACTGTTTTGTTTACGAAAAGTTAATTTATTTCTATCCTCATACTCAAAACCAAAGTGTTTTTAAACGGTTCACCGGGGAGTTTTACGGCAAAACGAGTAAGAATTTAACGGTAAACGGAATTGCGACAATTTCTTGTCGGCTCTGCGAAATGGAAAAGCCGGGAAACGAGTTCCGGTTAGGTCTTGCTTGATCTTGGTCTAAGCTGATTCCTGCACACGTTTTGGATCTTTTACCTAAAATTTATCCAACAAGAATAGTTATTAAAAATAATTTATTAAATTTTTGAGTTATGCCCGACACCAGATCTGTGCTATAAGGTTTCCGTTTATTGACGGTACCCAAACAAATTACATGAAATTACGTGACCATCATTGGGTTTTGGAGTTAAAGCAAAAAAAAAATATTAGAATTGACAACATTCACCGTCAACGATTTAAAATAAAATATAGATTTAGAAAACATCTTTTGTTTATAAATTTCTTTAGGAAGGAATATACCTAGTCGGTGCTTAAATTCTGTTACAAACAAAATTGGCTATAAAATGAAAACTAATCATGATATTCAAAAAAAATTTTTTTTAAAAAGAAGGTGATTTAATTAGCTTACATTAAACACAAAATTTATTCAAAATGATTGCCACCATTTTTCACACAAGCCTTCAATCTTCGAGGCCAATCATCAATAGCAGCACGGACCATATTCATGTCGATATCCGCCACTGCTTTAATCAATGATGACTTTAGGCTGCTCAAATTTTTGTGAGGCTTAGAACAGACCTTCTCCTCCAATTCCTGCCAAATTTTGTAATCCAGTGGATTGAGGTGAGGGCTAGTAGAGGGCCAATCTTGATGCCTTATTAGCTCGATATTCTGGCGCTCGAACCACTCCTGAGTTGTTTTGGCCTTATGAGCAGGTGCGGAGTCCTGTTGAAACGCAAATGGCCGTCCTCCAAAGAGTGTCTGGGGCAGATCTTTTACTATGCGATCTAAAACCGTGTCTTGGGACACTTTTGCACTGGTTTTGACACCTTTTTCACAAAAATGCACTTCAGTAGGGCCATAGTAGGACACTCCCAACCAAATCATGACTGATGATGGATGATGGCCTTGCTGCACTCTAGGAATGGCATTTCCAGCGGCCGCAGAGCTGGTAGCGTACACCCTGTCATTTTGTTTGTTGTACTTCTCTTCGATATTAAAAATTTTCTCGTCTGTAAACAGGATATCGCGGTGTCTGTTTCTTGCGTACCGCTTTAGCAAAACTTTGCATTTTTTGGCTCTCATAGCTATCAGACGCGCGTTCAGAAGATGTCCACTCTTTTTTCGGAAAGCTCGTAGTCCCAGGTCTTCATTGAGTACTTTTTTTACGGTACTTCTGGTTAATCCCATATCCAAAGCCATCAGTTTCTGCTTGCGGACGAGATTTCTTGCAATACGCGCCTTGATTGCTTTAATGACCCCTGGAGTCCTAACGGAACGAGGTCTGCCGGTTCTTTTCTCGTCATCGACACTAGAGGTTTCATTGTACCTCTTGATGGTACGGTACACGAACCTCTTCGTGATTTTTAATTTTTGAAGCAAGTTGAATATCGTCTTCGGTGGATGGCCGCAACGATGCAATGCAATTACTGCTACTCGGTCCTCTTTGCGAGTCCACTCCATCGTAAAAAATGAACGAATGTAATTGTGATTTGGCAGATTATTAATCAAAAAATATGTGAAAATCGAAAACCATTTCATTTTTTTTCTAGGTGTTCTATTTTTAAAATAAATGGCCAGTGACAGTATTTAAGAACTGACTAGGTAAAAAGCAGTAAAATAATAATATTATAACATAACTAAATTACTACTGTACAAATTAAGAGTCTTACGTTCAACTCGTCATCAATGAATAATAAATATCTAAAATACGGGTAGAGCTATTTCAAGTTATTTAAATAATTAATGTAGCATATCCTAAAATAACACGAAGCAGCCAAAGTTCAACGTTGATAACTCCATAATTATTTACTTAAGTATATTATAACTGCTATAAATAATAGCAGTTTCCTTGAATTTCTGTGATGCCGTTGTAGTTCCCAAGTAGTGTTGCGTATCGACCATATTATCCAAACAAACCTATCTCTCATTCATCATCTCGTAAATGTAAATGCAAAGGGCCCAGTAGGAAACCCTCTAAAACCCTTTTATGTGGTTTCCGTACCCAGTCCAAAGTATAACTAAACTACTTATCGGGGTATACTCTGTACTGCATACCAATGATGAGGGTAGCATACGTGTTTATTATAGACATCTGGGGGTCTAGCATGTGCCGTTGATACAGTTTATTTCCATTTCAAACTTGCTCTTTCGCACATTGACAAACGCGGTACAAGTGAGAGCCTAAGTAGGATAAATATACGCTGTATCTCTGGCGCGTGCTAGCCACACTAAACAAGATCCCGATTTAGATATTTTTGAAGATTCCGTTAACCCTAGAGGAAAAGTTTGAATTAATGAACCCTACGATGATAATATAAAATTAACCGACATTGTTGCATACCTTAATATAAATCAACAAGTTAATGTTTTGACTTTGGATGTTGTTATAAACATCAAATACCTGTTGACTGCATACATTTTTTGTGGCATTTTTCTGAGTGGTTTAATTACATAATTAGACTAATTTAAACTATCATCGTGACTCGATTGGTCATGCTCACTTTATATATCTAATCTAAGTTTATATGCAACTCCATGGGAGGTATCTTTGCGGGTGTTCATTCATCTGCATAGTAGCTCTGTTGTCATATAAAAAAGTAAATGAAATTATTAATTTCAAAACGAATGCGTAGTAGATGTTTTCTTTGGCCCATATCTAGTTCTAAATTGAATTAGCAATATTATTCAAGTAAATGAAGTTCTAAACGACTATAACTTGTATAATTTAGACATTACAATAGTACATTATGATACAAGTGAGCTGCTTTGGACATTATAGTCGAGGCGAGGCGGGATTGCAGGCCGAGCCGAAGGCGACGCCGTAATGGAGCCAAAAGTGTAATGAACGTCTAATGCTCATGCGTTTCATACGACGTTTTTCAACACACTTGCGAGGAAAAATAATGTCTTTTTTTGCACATAATCGAAAACACAGCTATGACTTAACAATTTTCTTTGAAAAATGGCGGCGGAAATTTTGTTTTTTGCGCAGATGGAAATAGAGGCACTGACGCAAAAAGCCAAACAGCCAAATATTAATTATTACCAAACTGAATATTTTTGTATTTACAACAAAAAATTGAGTTAATTTGTTGACAAAAATAAATAATTTCATGAAATTAAATTATAATTTATTATATTTCAACTGAGACAGTCTATTTATTCGCAAAAACTTTACTTTTTCTCAAGACATCATAACTCTTTACTCTTTACTTTAAAAAAAAACTGTAATGTAAAAAACTTTAACTTTAAAAAAAAAACGAATGTAAAAAACACTAGTGCGATAATGTAAAGTAAAAAGCACGTGTGTTTAATATGCTGCATTATGACCCTAAGAACGCTGCAATAAGGGCCACTTTTTAAGTGTGTTGAAAATAATTTTAAATGTTTTTGTCATACCTTGTTTTTGAACTGTTTCGTTTGATGATACATCAACCGATTCATCGAACACTATCGGTGTTATCAAAACACAATTCCGCAAGTGGTTATTCCAGCAATACCATGACCAGAATTACGAAGAGTAGAGTTATTCCAAGACCTTAAATTCCGATTCTATGTCTACGTATAAGACCATATCTATCAGAACGGCTAATTCTAAACTCTGGACTCTGGAGATAGCACACGTAAAAGCGCTACATTTTGCTGTCCAGCTGACAGAATCGACATACAGGAATGGGACGTGACATGCATAGGCGTAACTAGGTAGGGACCAGGGGGGGTACGGTACGAACCCCCTCTCCCGACTACCAACTGCCCCCTCACCCTAGAAATACGGGTGTCATTAATGTAAAAAGATGCTTCATCCAATTTAAGGCGTTATTTGTCTTGTTTTTTGGTTTGTATGTGATCTCGTTGGGTAGTATTATCTTCAGTTATCTTATTACGATCACATAATCGAGAACAGATACTTATTGATGGCTTCATAAATAGGAGGCCCCCCCCCCAGCTAAAAATTCTAGTTACGCCAATGGTGACATGGCTGCACTCAGTGGCGGTCCGAGGGGGGGTCACAGGGGTCATGACTTGACGGTTTACAAACATTCCAAACAAATTATTATCTGTCTACTAACGTCTAAATCAAAAATATTCAAAATAACGTAATTCAAACGGAGCAAAACCAAAGGCGGCGGCCACATGCCCCATAAAATTAATAGAAAGCTTCCATTTGTTTTGTGAATGAGATTTTTCATTTTATTTGAAAGTTCTTTATTTGCTTGACCTGTTTTGCTGTTAAAGTTGGCCTCTTGAACTATACTTGAGCAAAGATGACCCCCTCCCCCCCAAATCTTGAGCTGCGTCCGCGCCTGGCTGCACTGACATCAGTCGCATGTTTCGAAGGATTGAGCTTCTGAGCTGAGATGTCTTGAACGTCACGGTCACCCATCGCATGGTATCCGCCGTATTGAATGTTTTGCGTCGCGACATTATTCACGTTCAATGTTACTCGCAGTTACCAACACATACACACAGACAGTTGAAAAATGTCATCTCTCTTTTTAATTTGCCGTAGTAGGGCAAAGTAAACACTTTAAAAATCACTGCTTTTCTTGGCAAAAACTTATCTTTTAGATTTCAATTTTGATTTACTTCCAGCTATGATCTAAACAAAACGAATTATTTGACTGAAATATTCTTGCTCCCCAAGGCCCCGAGCTGGTCGAAAGTTGGCCAAACTTATGTAAAAAACCGTTGTTTTTTATTACCTACATCTTTTCTTATTTCTTTGTTGTATGGATCACTTCGTGTTTTGTAGTAGTCATGCGTTTCATGACGCATTTTATTTTCCTATAGCTGCAAATATTTCGCACGTCTTCTAACTGATAAGTTGTAAAGTGTTAAGTAAATATATATTTGTGCGTACGTTGTAAAGTACATATCAGATAAAAAATACATTTAAAAGTTTTTCTTAAGTGATTGAACCGTTTACAACGTTGGGTTTGACCTTGCTAGGGTTAGCACTTCAGCAGCTACGAATAGTAAATCTGTTGCAACATAATGTAATTAGTTACAACGTGGTATATAAATACAGTGAACAATTATAAATAGCTACGTCATACTTTACAATTAGTAATTAACCAGTGTTTTCAGAATCTAATGCGTCTTATGTAAGTGACGTAGCTTTGTATTGCGTCCTATAATTACCAGCAACGTCTAACACGAGGGCCGCGCGCTACGACGGCGACGCTTCAAGCGACCGACAGCTTCGAGCGAACGCAATGTATATGTTTTTTTTTATGTTTCCTCTAATGTGTCCCACTGCTGGGCAAAGGCTTCCTCTTAAAAATTATAAAGGGATTTATAATGCGCATCGCAAGGGGTCGATTCATAGCCCGCGCACTTTGATCCTTTGCAACACCTTGTAAACTTATACAAGAACCCCATTACATTAAGATTATGTTTTTATTGCGAAACCCATCGCTTTAGAATACTCTAAATATTATTATTATTATTGACCCATTACATTAATTTGTCCAGGCAAATCCATACTGAAGGAAGACTCGGTAATTCTTCAAGATTCGATGACCCTTGTTGTGAAAATGATTATTTTGGTGTTTCCTACAAGCCCAGCCCAGCCTGACAGTGGGAAGTCAACATTTTATTTTGCATTTTTGGATCCTTGGACCCCCCATGAGAAAGCTATAGCTATGTCCATGTTCCATGTAGAATGGTAGCAGCGAGACCGCACGCGTCGTCGTGCGCTCATCCTAGGCTATAATCATATCAAGAACCTTGGACCGGTGAAGTGATAATAACAATAAACAGAGCTGATGCAGACACACTCGGTGCTTGCCGCTTTCACGCATTCCCCGCCCTCAATGTTTGTACAGTGAACTCCGTGTTTATACGTCTAGAGTGGATTCTATTTTACGAAGTTCCGTTCTCAAAGGATTTGTCGTATCAAAAAAATCGATTCAGGGATGTTCAAAAAAAAAATTGATTGAATGTAATGAAATAAAATGTTTCGTTGCGATATACTGGAGGCTTGGTAAGTGATCAGAAACACGGATCGATAACACTTTTTGCTAATTTTGCAAAATAAAATCTTGACGTCCCATGGTAATTGACTCGGGGCTGGGCTTGCGTTTGTGAGGAACACAAAAAGAATATTTGACGAATTTCACAAAGAGTGTCATCGATCTGTGTTACTGATCACTTATCAGAGTTTGGGTGTATAAATTAAAGTCACTTTAAATGTATAAGAAATCTTACAATTTTTTGGTTGCCTTTTGTTTGAATCGACGCAATATTTTTGAAGAGATATCATTTTGCGTCATAAATTCATTCATTCTATGTAATGCAAGCAGCAGGCTTCAGAAAAGTAATTTTACGTGTGCTATTAATAACAGGCCTACAAGGATTTTGAAAATCTGAACTCAGATTTTCTCTGTCACGTCTCAATTTTTGTAAAATTCACTTGCTCTTGGCTCCGCTCCGCTCGCACTTATATAATCTTTGCCTCGTTTTCGGCTTTGACAACCCTCATCGCCTATTTGTTGACCATGCTACTATGATGATGATAAAGAAAACAGCATCCAAATCCGTTGAGTCTTTTTCACTTAAAACGGAACATGTATACATACTTACCCGACAGACAAAAATTTATAATTCTACCTTTTTTCCACTTTTATCACATAAAGAAATACAGAAAGGTGAAAAAAGGTTTGCGCAAATAAAAATTATTTTCGGTGGAAAGTGGTCTTTAGCGATACTCAAACAAGCGACTCTTGAGTTTATTTCCCTTTGAATTTTAAGGAACATATATACAATGAGACTTATATATCAGACTGGTGACGGACAGCGGCGTCACTAGTGCAAGGGTTTCGGCTCCGCACTCACCAACCCGCCTGCCCAGCGTGTGTGAGTATGGGCATTTCTTCCAGGAGGACCGCCAAGAGTGGCGGAATCCTGGAAAGACCTATGTCCAGCTGTGGACGAAACAGGCTGAAGGATGGATGGATGGATATTAAGGTGGCTTTCATTTATATAACTAAACTCATAGGGGAGACCATTTCTGTTAAATACGCAAAATAAAATTTAGGCTTCAATACTAATTGAGTCGAGGTTATTCTTGAACAAGTATAGAGGCACAAAAATCATTTTTCGTTTTTCACAAACAGGGTCATTGAACCTTGGCCCTGAATATTAACCGAGTCTCCAGTATAAATTTGGCTATATAAACGAAGTCATATTTTAATGTCTTAGACAAATATTGTGACTTGATAGAGAAAAACTGATTTTGAATTCGGATTCAAGACACAAATATGTACAAGAAATTAAAAAATTATAAGCAGCCAAAAAAGGCGTATTTTTGTTAGTCTGTATCTGTGCTACGAGTTACAATAATACAAAGTAGTTTTGTAGCACGTATGCTACGGCGTAGCAAAATGTAGAAAGGAAACAGACGTGCGTGTAGAAGTTGAAGGGTTTGATTTTAGTAATGCTTTACAGAGTGCGTGTTAAACTTAATTTCTCTAAGGCTTATGACCTTTCAACTCGTAATCGCATTATTTTCAAGGTGGTTTTATTTAGTTTAGTCTTATCAAGATACTGGCACATGTTACTATGTTATAAAGTTTATTTGCGTTGGATTTCAAAAGATATTTACAGAAAAAATTTCCAGGTATAAAATATTATATCAACTGATGCCGGGCCCAGTAGGGTCCGAAATATATCTTGAAATGATTATTTTTTAAATTCTTTTGTGTACATAAGGTGCTCTAAAAATATCTTCCACGGCTGCAATGGGAGATGGCATTTTGTATGTAGATTACAAAAGTGAAGAAATTTTGTACCCCGGAATAGTTATTTATGTTTGAGAAAATAAAGTAAATAAATAAATATTTACATTATTCGGCATAAAGTGATTCACAAACTACGAGCGATGTGTCGTTTCTTCAATGAACATAATTTCTATCTCTTTCCAACTGTTTTGTGTTATTTTAGGACGGTTTCATGCAAGTAAATCAATTCTAACCTATACGCACATTTTTTTGAATGAAAAAATGTATGACGTTAAATCAATAAAATATAGTTACTATTGTAATCTATATACACAATACACTCTCCCATTACAGCCGTGGCAGATATTTTTAGAGTACCTTATATACTTTAATATAACAAAAAACAAAAAAATAATTACAATCTTGAAAAAGAGGATGCATGTAATTTTACCCGGGTAGGACAAAAACACTGGACTTTCCAAATGAAGAATCTCAGCGGATTTTGTAATTTTTCGAATTTTGATCGTCGCAATAATAAAATGATAAATCAGCCATGTTTTTTCCACATGTTTAGACCTCTTTATTATTTTGAACCATAACCCGGAGTTATATATTATACCTTTATTTATCCATTATCTTAGTAACTGAGCTGTGTTCGACATTATCATAGAGTACACACTAACTACTCAACATGTATCAATCTATCCATCCCACCTATAGTTTGTTTGCGTAACATGGTATCTCTATACATACAAAATGCAACCTCTGTCTCCATGTATATAATATATGCAGCATGCTTGTTCACTTAATAACTATAACTACTCAACGAATTTTGTAAGACATGGTTTCATCGATTCTGGGGTCCCTTGAGAAAAGTTTTGGGTTAGCCGAATAGTGACTATTTTAGTTTGAATGGAACTTGACGGATGCGGTCTTCTGTATTAAATAGAAGGATATTTTGAAAAAAGAAACGGTACGGTCAACAAAAGAGATTGGTAACCAGGTCCAGCGTAACAAAGTTTGTGTTTGATTTATATATATGAGGAGTATTGACCAAGTATTCTTTATCTTATAAATCACTCGGCTGTGGTCCTTAGCATCAAAATCTTTGAGCCAGGCCTGGTTGCTTATCTCTTTTGTTGACTGTACCTGTGTAATGTGACTAAAAGGAACTGAGTGGTAATAATTTAGTGAAACAATTCGGAGAAAAACTGGTCGAGTACATAGATTTTATTCAGCGCTGGCGGATCCGTAGGAAAAAATATTTTTACCCGTCCAACACAAAAAGGCCAATGTCAAATACTTTATTAGATTTTGATAGAGGCGATTATTAGTTAGCTAATTGACCTATTTGTCTAGGACGCGTAATACGAATAATTACGCGCGAAACAGCAGATCGGAGAGTTTTTAGCTAATCCTGAAATATTTTGTATGGGAAAAAATACTGGATTTAAGATATATTTCTATTACCTATTTTATGAAAAAAAATAATCAAGTTGATCTCTTAAGCGCGTTCTTTTTGTGGACAAAAGTATACATCTTAGTACATGTTTTATAAGTAGATCCCCTAGATAAAAGATCAATAAATCAAATATGTTTTTTCCAATATTAAGATAATCCTACTTTCGTCAAAAGAACCCTCGAAAATCTGGCTTTTTTCATATTGTAGGGTCAGGTACAGCCTTAGGTCGGTACCAACATACTTTTCAGTTCAATGTTAGTACTGCGTAGCATTTATTATCGCTCATCCCTGACAGAGCGATAGTGTTACACACAAAAGGTACAAGTCTATCTGTCGGCTGTACCTGATTGGACGCATCCCTTTGTGCAGATTTCAGCTCTATTATTATTGTGTACTGGGCGCCTTCTGACGCAAAATAACTTCATAGTGCTTCTGTGTTACGGAGAACTCTAGTATCGGAGCACTTACATTCGCAATAATATGTGCAACGTACATGTTGGTTATACATAATGTACAATGCTTTTATTGGGTCGGATCCTGCCTATAGTATAAGTCCGAACTCTAGTATCGGAGCACTTACATTCGCAATAATATGTGCAACGTACATGTTGGTTATACATAGTGTACAATGCTTTTATTGGGTCGGATCCTGCCTATAGTATAAGTCCGAACTCTAGTATCGGAGCACTTACATTCGCAATAATATGTGCAACGTACATGTTGGTTATACATAGTGTACAATGCTTTTATTGGGTCGGATCCTGCCTATACTATAAGTCCGAACTCTAGTATCGGAGCACTTACATTCGCAATAATATGTGCAACGTACATGTTGGTTATACATAGTGTACAATGCTTTTATTGGGTCGGATCCTGCCTATAGTATAAGTCCGAACTCTAGTATCGGAGCACTTACATTCGCAATAATATGTGCAACGTACATGTTGGTTATACATAGTGTACAATGCTTTTATTGGGTCGGATCCTGCCTATAGTATAAGTCCGAACTCTAGTATCGGAGCACTTACATTCGCAATAATATGTGCAACGTACATGTTGGTTATACATAGTGTACAATGCTTTTATTGGGTCGGATCCTGCCTATACTATAAGTCCGAACCGTTGTATATTTTTGTATTCTACTAACCCTAGGTTAGGTCTAATTAAGTTTTTTGTATTACTAACTATTTTCAGTAAATAAATATTCGTCAGTATTCAGTAAATATTCAGTATTATTAGCTAGGTTTTCGATGATAGTTAGGATTTGTTTATGTTTACTTAAGGCGACTTTCACAGTTCCATTTTAAAATTATTAAAACAGCCAATAACTCGAACAGCGGGGCAAACTGAGTATAGGTAGTTTGGCACGTAATTGCCTTGACGGGAGAATTATTGAAGTCCCCAAAAATTTGGGAATTTTGAAATGTCATGTGTCGTAAGACCATTTACAATTTGATGAAAGTTTATAGACTACTATATAACGGCCTTGCAAAGACATAATATGACACGTACCACTTTTTTCAAAGCTTTAACGCGTCATAATCATGTCATAATGAAGATAACTTCAAAATTATATTCTGCTATATTAACGACAGTATACCACGCAAAGAAGGTTTGCGTTTTTAGCTTTTATGAAATGATTAATAACGTTTTGTCTTTATTATACATTAATATGACATACAGCATGCATATCTGTATCATAAAAGGCAAAAAACTGAGGAAATAAACCTTATATTCCAAACTATGATAGAAATAAATTTATATATTTTTAAACACTGCGATTTTTCCATCGCAAGGTTCCCGGATTCGAATCCCGGTTTTCTGATTTTCTATGCCGCAATGATATAAATTTGATTTTCTTTATATTCCAATTATCAAATATTCGATCAGATAAGGAAAGGTCAACGAAAGTACGTTTTTCCGAAAATAAAATACTATCTTACAGAAAATCTTGGCACAGTTTCCATGATCCCAACAATTTTGGCATATAATTAACGCGTTAGTCTAAGGTGACCAGATAGAAGGACCGATAGCTTTTTATAGTAACTATGCACGCAAAAAAAAGTCAAGTACTATGACCAAAGAGCTAAGGTACTAACTGCTGCTAAATTTTTACATACACGCAGCATAAAAATTCAGGTAAAATTATACCAAATTCAGGTTGCAGTCAACATAAAAAGTTTGCAGTCGACATAAAAGTTGAACTGAAATATTGACTGCTGAATATTATTTTGCGTGTGAAATGAGGTTTCATGCTACCAATTCTTACCTACTGAGGGCTTAATATAAGAGGTTGTAGAGCTGGTGCCGGGCTCGACTGTGAAGGTACCATTATCTTACTCGCAATCACCCCGAGGTTAAGAGGCCATCTCTCAAGCAGACAGGCACAACTAGATGGGCCACCATTGCCGAGACCGATTCGGTATAACCATCCCCAGGGCGTCTATTCCGGCGTTATTGCGCATTCGCAATATCAGTCATTAGATATTTGCTTAAAGTCTGAATAATGACATGTGAGTGAAATTAGAGTGACTAAACAACATCAAATAAAAACTATAGGATATAAGGAATGCTAACTATAAGTTTTTAATCGAAAAATATATACACGTACAATATTCCTTTTAAAATCACCCGCAATCTGCCTTCGCAATTTTTACGCACGTGCCAGAATACCCGCCCTGGTCCCTTAAAAAGGCCACCTTGGATGAATCATATTATGATTCTGTTCTATTGCCGTCTCTTTTGCACGGGTGAATAAATTCTATCTCTATACTACTTTCAAATCATTTTATGGTTCACCCAAGTCGGCCTTTTTAGAGGTGCTGGCCTTATATAAAACAGACGGGTTTCGGCAACGCGCTCACCAACCCGTGTGTGACGTATTGGCTTTTCTTCCAGGAGGACCGCCAAGAGTGGTGAAATCTTGGAAAGGCCTTTGTCTAGCAACGGATAAAACAGGCTGATGGATTGATAGAGGGTTGATCTTTGATACACCATGCAAATAAATAATGTAAAAAACAGAATTAGTCTTAAATTTACTATGTTTTACAACTAATTTTTACCTTTCACACATAAAATTGGTTGAACTACAACGCCTTCTTGGGGTAGCACTTAATAGGAAAACTTGTTTAGTTTATTTTTTAGCTAGGCAACTCTTTAATGTTTAGGCGTCTGCCAAGGTAGTGAAAACGGGCGTTAGCCCTCAGTTTCAGCTTATTTTTGATACGTCAATTTATAAGGCTCTTTCTTTTTCATTTCTTGTGTTTTGCTCTTGCACTACACTAAATACGCGACGCGATAGTCTTGACGTTCGATTAAATGGGTTTACCGTATAACTCGTATGAAACGTGTCGCTTTATTTCACCCAGACTGAGCGACCAGTTTGACAGAAGCCTACAGAAACAAAAGTGACGTTGTTTTTGATTTAGACCTGTGTTTTCGTATTCCAGAAGCAGAGTGTGATGGGTGCGGCAGCGAAAGCGGTGACGAAGGGCGGAGTGTGGGCGAACTCCTGCTACCGCAGTACGCGCTGGCGACGGGCGGACTGGCGAGAGACCATCGGCCTCTGATCACCTTCCCGGACAACAACAACTTCCACGTCGTCACCGCGGCCGAGTACCGCCGACTGTTACTCTATCTCACTTCTGTACCCTCGTGAGTGATTTTGTCTCTATGTAATGCAATCTTTCTAGAAGACTACTGCTGGTGACCTTGGTGCGTGCGTATTACTTTCTCTCATGACTCGTCCCATACTGATATCTTTGTCGTTCGATGAGAAATCAAGCTAAGCACACGCTCAAATTTTCCTTTATGATTAATTACAATTACTATGTAACAAAAACTCTTCAATAATAATTAAGGGAACTCATTTGTTGTTATAATATCTTTAATTTGACTTATTTTCAATTTGTTTCTTTGCATACTTATTTAATTAAATCAGACCTTAGTCTTAATTTGGACCATGTTTTGATTTTCATTTAGTTTAAGTTCTTGATCACAATGGAAAACGACTTATTCAGCCATCTCATTCCAGATATTCTGTCATTTATCATACCAATCATACATAATATCTTTTTCAAATTTATTATTAACATGACATTTGAATTAAATCGGACCTTATCGCGGTTTTATAGGTCACCAGAAGTTAGAATAAAATTTGATGCAGTTTTGTTCGTTTATTGTTATGGTTTGCTCATGTAAAAATGCAATGTTCTAAAATATAGAAAAAATAAATATAGGTACAGTTTCTTCAAAACAATTTCTAAAAGTCACCTAACTCGAAACAAAAAAAAAACTTGGCCCGGTATAAACAGATCATGGTCCTAGGACTTTCTTTACCTACATTAATTTATTACCTAAACAATTTCTTATCTTATCTTATTTTACTAACTTTGCAGCGACCGAAATTTGCAGTGCATTCTTGCCGGAACTCCTATGCCAAGCTTAAAAATCCATTTCCTATTAAATTCAAGTAATATGCAATAATAATACCTTCTTGTAAACAGGTAGCTGGTCAGAATCACGATCATCACGAAGCTTGTTTATTTAGTATGCGTTCATGGTCTCGCTTGTTCATCTTACTTTCGCTGTTGGTTTCAACTCTCCCGGAGAAACGTTTGTCAAATACTAGTATTATATTATCTGTGCCTATACTATAGATTTCAACTCTCCTGGAGATAGGTCTGTCACCAATTATATTATATTATACAATTATAATATCTAGTCACACAATCTGCGAATTCCGAAA
Organism: Ypsolopha scabrella; assembly: GCA_910592155.1. NCBI lineage: Eukaryota > Metazoa > Arthropoda > Insecta > Lepidoptera > Ypsolophidae > Ypsolopha > Ypsolopha scabrella. Next base: position 24,790,653 of record OU342963.1, read on the forward strand.
TTTCTGTTGCATTTTTCATAAGCATATTCATTGAGTAACTTCTACTGCACTTATCTGATCAATAAATTGGCTTTTAGTTGTATGTTACATAACTATGTTGAAGGAGGGAACAAAATGTACTGACGGTTTCCCTTTTAATCTAAACTCTAAAAGGAATCTGTTCCTTTATATCCGTCCTACTCTATCTATACCCATACGAATGGGAAATATATGCAAATATTTATTGCCGTTGGATAGATATGGTTCGGCTATGGGTTATAAAAATTTATTGAAGTTTTTCTTTGCAGGTTATTAGAAGCTGATATGGGCTTCCACATAATTATAGACAGAAGGAAAGACAGATGGAACTCTGTCAAAACAGTATTATTAAGGATTTCTGTAAGTATTTTTTCTATACGTTTTTTTGGTACTCGAATATTTTTTACAGGGTTCAAGAGTAAAAATCGCTTTACCTACCATACTCGTATTTTGCAAAGCGAAAAGTTTCAGTAAATTTTTGTCGTTTTGCCCATGGTAATAAGGATAAGGATATACCAAAACCAACTTAAAATTAAAATCCCAACTGATTTCAGGAATTCTTCCCTGGGGTAATCAATACGGTGTACGTGCTGCGACCTGCCAGCTTCCTACAGAAGGCTCTGTCTGAAGTGAGCAGCAAGCTGTTCAAGGAGGAGTTCCGGTTCCGGGTGCTGGTCTGCTCGACCCTCGAGGAGCTGTATGAACACTTCGACAAGTCGCAGCTGACGCCGGACCTTGGGGGGGAACTGCAGTACTCACACTCCGAGTGGATTCAACAGCGAATAGTTAGTACCGTTTTAAAATCTGCAGACGTAACTGCGGCGCGTTCGCGACTGTCATGTACTGTAGTTCACCGAGATTTGGAAGCGCGTCGTTTCCGGCCGTTTCTACGAAGATGTAATACTGCTTAATTTAATTGTACTGTGCCGGTGCCTACACTGTATCTTCCTGTGCACCTCCCTTCCCTAGTCGAACCTTCGAGAATGCGCAACTGAGACGCCATCTGTTACTCACTCTAAGCTGTTTGTCCTGATCCGAACTGTTAGGGGCCTACCACAAAGCGCGTTCTACCAACACATAATTAAACAGTGCATTCAATATTAACTGGCGCATTTCCACTTGAACATCAACAATAGGGGTAATAAACCAAACACTCATAGAGCCCATTTATTTTTAAAGGAGCCGTTTCGACCTTATCTGCTTGGTTGCAAACCAACCAGTGTTGATACTTTTGAATATTCATAAAATAGTTTTAAAAGATTACGCATATAAAATACAATAACAAGTTTAATTACTTCTTTATTCTAAACCAATAAATCAAAACATGTGGTTTTTAAGAATGACGACTCGGTGATTTCTTCTGATTCGGAATAATTCCGAATTATTTTCCATGGTTTCATTGTGATTTCACCCAAGGACGAAACATATCGAAATACGTAATATTTACACAGAACTAATCTCTTCGAAGTTTAAAAAACAACTGAGTGGTATTTATATTTGTTTATATTATTAAAGGGAAGATAACATAAGGAAAGTATCAAAAACGTTTGAAACACCTCCTTCTGGCGAATTCACACGCCACGACTTATTATTATTACTAATGACAGTCTCAAGTGGAAAGACGCCAGCTAATACTGAATGCACTATACACTGACAGTACGTGTTGGTTCTACCCTCCAAACAGTCAGAAAGCGCGTTCTCATTGACTGACATGGTCGGAGCCATCGCTTAGATTATAGTTACCGCGGAACCCAGAACGTTGGCTCTGTGTGGTCGACACATTAATTTTTCTCAGCCCAGAATTGTTTTATTCTCCATCGAGGGGAAACAGCGATTTACTATAAACGCCAACTCGCCAGCTCAGCGTGGAGACTATAGCTAACCCTCGCAAGACTTCTGTCCAGCAAAAGACTGCTATATGCTGATAATTTTACATGGACTTCTTTATGTTTTCAGGCCTTAGAGAAGTTTTCTACGCTAATGAAGGAGATATCAAGTAAACTGGATGACTTCATGCATGAGATAGTTGACTGCGACATGGGGAACGACCCCACACAGACCAAAGAATTATTAGACTCACAAGAAAATAGGTAAGCTATTGTAAATTATAACTACATCCAAATGAGATACATTGGTGATGGTACTTGTCTATTTTACTAAGTATAAGGCGACATTAATTTATACAGCCAAACTCATACTGGAGGCTTGGTAAGTGATCAGTAACACGGATCGATAACACTTTTTGCTAATTTCGCAAAATAAAATCTTGACATCCCATATCCCATAGTGGAATCAGTAAGTTGAAGTGGCAGTGGGCAGGCCATATTTGTCGCCGAGATGATGGCCGTTGGGGCCGAAAGGCTCTAGAATGGAGACCACGTACAGCAAAGCGTAGTGTAGGCCGACCTCGTGCCCGCTGGACCGACGACCTGAAGGACGTTGCGGGGGGCGGCTGGATGAGGAGAACGGAGGACCGACATGAGTGGCGAAATTTGGGAAAGGCCTATGTCCAGCAGTGGACGAACACGGGCTGATGGATGGATGGATGGATCCCATAGTAATTAACTCGGGGCTAAGCTTGCGTTTGTAAAAGAATAATTTACAAATTTCACAAAAAGGGTAATCGAACCTTGTTACTGAGCACTTACTGAGTCTTCAGTAAGCATTTGGTTGCATAAATTAAAGTCTACCTTGTATAGAGCAAATTGAAAATAAAGAAAAACATTTTGCAGTTGTTCGTCTGACCAAATTTGATGGTTACCCGTCAATAATATTGGGCTTGTTGATAAAACTTTGAAGATTTCGAATAGATTTCGCTGTAAACATGCTATAAATCATATACATAGTATGTTATTTATCTGACCTATGTGATTTATCAATATACGTCAGTATGTATGTATAATATTTTAACGAGAAATCGATGTTCGATGATGTGGAATCCTTGCGCACTGAAAAATATCGTGTGGACATAATTTTTAGTCCGTTTCGTACCGAGCACGATAGCCGTATGAAACTCTGAGAACACAAAAATATTCACAATGAATGTGGCAGTATTGTATAGTTTTTCTTTATTATGTTTCACCGTTTTCAGGTATAAAGCTTTAAAAACTGAACTAGCATCGGCGACAACGCAAGGAGAAGAGTTGCTAGCGACAGTACGAAAACCAAATCTAACTTACAATATTATAAGTCATGTTGCTGCTGTTGAACGGTAAATAACATATTTATTCTTGTTTTTATTTAATACGATAAATATGCTTAAAACTGAAACCTGCTGTCTTCGTTTCCATTCAGGAAATGTAAAATGCAAATATTGTTTGTTTTTCAGATTGTTGGTGCAACTTGAAGAAACTGAAAGACAATTCGATAACTTCTGGCAGAAGCATTCTACAAAATTAAACCACTGGCTAAAATTTAGGACATTTTTATTAAATTTTAAACAGATGCAGGTAATTCTTAAACATTAATAAACTTAATTTCACTTCTCTTATAAGCTAAGATGATAATGGTCTAAACTGAAAATGCGGTTGCTGTGGTTTCTTTCTTTGCCGAAAATCAAACATAGGCGTTTTCGGTGAACATATTGATGCATGACGAGATTCCTGATTCTCTTTTGCAGGCCTGAAAACGAAGGCTTCAGATGCCGCCCTGTGGCCAACTAAATCTGAAACATCCATGCACTTTTCTTTATTAGTATGACTACTGCGATCAAATTCCTCCGGTACATGAATACCTTTCCTTTTTTGAGCTTCAAGCTGAAAAGTCAACTTTTGGATTTTTCTCGACTTTTCTTCTAAAGACGCTGTTAATTCATCGGCCTGCTTCCTCTTTTTGTTGTACTCTGATTGCAAAGACAAGATCTTCCGTTTACACGTTTCCATTTCGGCCTTTAGTTTTTGCAAGTTGAGGGTGTGGATTTCCTCCAAACATTCAAGTTTCTCTCTCGTGTGTTTCGCTAAACTTTCTTGGTACATAGTCTCCTGCTCAATTTGATACGACCAAAAGGACATCGCCCTCATTGATATGTCCATTATTGTATCTGGTTTCATACCAGCTAGAACGATGCTTTTGAATGTCTCACTTGGATGGAGATCTGCTTGAATGACATCAAACTTATCGCGTAGCTCGTTACCACAGGCCGGACATGTCAGTGAGTTTTCAGCGTTTTTTTTGAACTCTTTCTTGCCATGTTCTATACAAAATGCGTGTGAACATGTTGTCACCCATGCTTGGTTTGTTAAGGATCTTCGGCATTTACGAAAGTTACATACCATATCCAAAGTCATGCCTACAATATTTATTTAAGTAAAGCGCTTGTTACAACTTTGTTTTCATTTCAACGAGACCGGTTGTTTTGTTTACAAATTACAAAGTATCTGTCATGCAGATTTTTCTTTTATTATAATATTGTGGCATCTGAGCGGTGGCATCATGTGGCCAGTTACGTTTTTATAGAACTGTCACATTATCAGCCAGCCAGTATAAAAAAAAGGATTTTCTTTCCATATAGGTATTTTACATTGAACCTCTTTAGAATAAAATTATAGGAAAATCCTCTGCGTATTATGTATTAAATTAATTACTAACACCTTAAGTACATTATCAGAATGTTTTATATTTTTAGGTTTTTATATTGTTAAGTTAATTTGGTTAGTACTTGTAATTGGAAATAATTAGCCCAAAATGACACCCACTTTTCAGCCTGTGAATATAAACATTAAATGTATTATAATATTTGTGGTCCTATCTTTGGATGTTAATAGCAATATTCAAAAAATACTGGAAGTGTCTATTCGGCCTCTAGCAGTACTTTAGTTTTATTCTGTCGTCAACGAGATCATAGTTTGAGTAACCAGGTTTTGGGGTTAAATCATATCAGAAGTTTTACATTTTTGTATTTTTAGGATTCCGTACCTCAAGAGGAAAAAACGGAGCCCTTATAGCATATATGGACAACCACCGGCCCGCGGGCCGCAACCGGCCCGTAGCGGTTCTTAATAAGGCCCGCAGCGAGGAACAATTTAAAATCGGACTAATATTTTACCAAAAAGTCGCGACTCGTAGTTTTCCTGCAACTTTAATACTATCAGGGATATAAAAAGACGAAAAAGAAAGAACAATAGAACCACGTCTATGGACGGTCCATGTTACTAAAAGAGTACAGGCTGCGCTTAAATTTTTTGTCGATCTGATTAAGAAGTGAGTCAGAGAGAGCTTAATTTCAACAAATAATAATATGTACAAAAGCAGGTATGAAAATCAATAAATCCATGTCACGAACCAGACCGACCTACAAAAAATTGCAAAATTCTTTGCCTGTATAATAGTGGAATTGATTCTAATATAAGTAGTCTTGCATCTGAAAATCAGGCTCAAGGAAAATATTACATTGTAACTTTTCTAGTTTATTATCAAACTTGAATTTCAATAAGTAAAAATTAAACCTACAGTTCAGCGATTGCGTCGTTGTTTTCATATATTATACGACTCCGCATCAACCTATGGCCCGCGAATTCATGACCACATGATTGTTTGGCCCGCGACTTCCCAAAGGTTGTCCATACCTGCCTTATAGTTATAGGATCACTTTGTTGTCCGTGCCTCTGTCTGTCTGTCAAGACCCTTTATCTCGGAAACGCGTGAAGATATAGAGTTTAAATTAAAAGCATATACTCAGGTTTACAGTCTCTTGAAGCTGTGAACAAATCAAACTTCAATCAAAGTTAATCAATGTTAGCGTAAAAAAAGATACGGCCGTTTATGCCGCAAAAAACGTATATTTCGACACTCTCGAGGAAATCGAAATTTATAGGGTTTTTTCCGTTGAACTAGAACTATGAAATTTGGCAAGTAATACCGTCTTATAACTCGTAAAGGAAAAAATGTGCATTTGTAATTAAATCATAAAAAATATAGTCCTTAATGGTCGGTGGGCGAGTCCGACTCGCAATTGTCCGGTTTTTTTAATAATCGGAGTTAGGAAATTTACGAAAGCCTTTCAACAAAAAGTCAAAAATAAGTGCGACGACGAGCGAAGCGAAGTGGAGCCAGGAAGAGCGAGTTAGGTTGCTGTAGAAATAAAATGGAAATAAATTAGTTTTAACAGAATTCATGATAATATACGCAATAAAAAATTTGACTACTGCCAGTGGCAAATTAGTCACTTCCCAAAACATTTCTTAAAATAGACAACTCTTAATATGGGGCCTAGAAATCGTGAAAAAAGAAATCTACTGTTTTATACATTTTGGTCGAGTAGGTATTTTACTTTTCTATGAAACATGATTTGTTTTCGCCGTTGCAGGTTTGGCCACATAGTAAAAGTTGTTCATATTTTAAGGAAAAAGATTTTAATCATAACAGCCTATATGTATAAATGGAAAATACAATTTAAAAAAAACTTTTCGTGCTTTATTTCATTGAATTCTAAAACAAACAATAGAGGATAAATAAAAATATATTTGGAAAATAATAAATATTAATAGCAATTTATATTAGATTATGAAGAAGTAAATAATATTTTACATAGGTATTTTAAACATCTTTTCACAGGCTACTTTAGATGCCCATCTAAAAGCCGCATGCGATATGACTGAAGTAGGTGAAACGGCAAGCAGAGTGGAAAATCTCATACAAGAAGCCACTGACTTTGAAAAACTATGCAACTGTGATCTTGATACCGCCTCGACAGTTATTGAAGATGGTAAGCGAGCAAAATTAAAATATAAACCATATTTATGGGTACTTTTTTATAAGGAGTAACCAAGAAGTTTAATACCAAACTTTTTGAGAGTAACCTTTTTTTAGAAGCAAATAGTTCCAATCTTGGTGGTAATTCAGTGGCGCCATCTTTTGATGAAAAGAAAAAATAACAAATATGGCGGATTGGCGGGTGTTTTCGCATTTACCGCCCTCATTCAATTTACTTTTTTGTACCTATATTATGTTTTATGTTTTCTTTTTCCTGAATAGTTGCCGATGCCGAAATTGTAAAAAACGCGATTAATTAAATTATAAGTATTGTTCAATTATGAATTACTTTTTTTTAAGGTGAGAAACTCATGGACGACCCACTCAGTTCACGGGATCACTTGGAATCAAAATGTGAAGAGCTGAGACGAACGAGTGCATTGCTTATTGACAAAATACAAAAACGAAACTTACTCCTAACGAAAGCGAGGGAGCTTATGGACAGGATAGACAAAGTAAGTGGTTATGTTTGGACCAACCCAGGTATACTATTTAATTTTATTGTTCAGTATTGGATATCTGCGAATTTTGAGTTTGTTTGAGCAAAAAGCGAACAAACAACGATAAATTTCACAATCCTATACTTTTTGATTACATTATCCCGTATTATGCCCGAAATATGGCGATAGGGATAACCCATTAAGTTTGGGACGTAATAATCGTCGGTGAAAAGCGGATGTACCAAGTGTGGCCTGTGTGTGACTTGCATTTCACAGTTTACATGTGGGAACACCTCTGACACCCTCTCGGAGATTGCGATACTTATAGACTATTGTACTATTTCGTCTATGCTTATATAAATGTGTTCATGTCGGCATTAAAATATTTTATTGATACTTAGAAAACTAAATACAGTGCAAAAAATGATGATGAAAGAGTAACAAACATACACACACACAAACTTTCGCATTTATAATATTAGTGTGAAGTGTTATAGTGTGATTGCTTTTAAATGTGCTTGGCTTGGCTAGTAATGACAATTACATCACACATCATTTTTAGCCAATCACGATACATTTAAAAGCGATAGCGATAGATGTTGAAGTAAGACAATAAGGCCCCTGGCCTGGTTTTCCCAAAAAGATCGATCGTTTATCGTTCAAGCTAGCGTCCATCTCTGACACACGCATATAGGTAAATAGTGTGATAAAGATATACGACGATTAATAAATCGATCGAATTTTCACTTCGGAATAGCCCCCCAAACTTTAGGAAAAAATTCAAAACAATCTTTGGCATTATTCTAATGGCCCATTGGAATAATTGTAATATGAACTCTATGTCCGTCACTAGGCCAACGAGTGGTGCGCCACCGGTGTGGAACTCCTCGCCGGAGAAGGCGGTCTGATAGCGGTGGACAAGCTGCTGGAAGACGCTAAGCCCTTCGGCCTGACCGCGCCGGAGCAGTTCCGGGAGCTGCTGATGCAGACCGCTACTCAGGAGACCAGGGCGCTGGTCACGCAGGTAAGAAAGCTACGACGTAAATAACACGCTTCGTCTGGTATCTCACACTAAGCAGCGGTAGTTCAGTCGGTAGGATGCCAGATTTTCAATCTTGAGACCCAGGTTCGAATCGGTCGAGCTTGCTCTATTTATATAATACTAATTTGTTAATATTTATTATAGCACACCGTGCGTAAAATGACCACTTTACGCACGCTGCGCTTGCGTAAAGTCGGCATTTTCCGCACTTTTGCTATAAAATATTGTACGACACTCGTGCGAGAAACTTTTTCTCGACTCGTGTGATTGCAGCACTCACCTTCGGCTCGTGCCGCAAACTCACACTCGTCAGAAAACGTTTCATCGCTCTCGTATCGTAATGTACTATTGTTGTATTTATATTACTTTACTATTTTTATTTATTGCCACCGTTTCGTACCAAATGCTTTTTTATTTTGTACTTGTCTAGAAACGATTGTTGAAATGGACCTCAACTAAAAATCAGCACAGTGGCTTGCCCCTGAAGTATGCTGAGCTGGGGCCCTTTCCACTACAACAACATTTGCATAGTTTGAGCGTTCATTATTGCTTTTGTTTTTATTGCGTAATGTGTTATTTTTAGCTTCTTTTATTTATAACTTCTTTACTCCAATTCCACAGCATTACGTATTATGCTGTGGAATTGGAGTAAAGAAGTTATCTTATCAGTTTATTACCAATAGGTCTTCCGGAATTTATGCGCTGCGTATATTTGTACTAGCTGAGGGTAAAGAAAACACTGTGAGGAAAGAAAGCCTGCATATGCGAAGTACGCCGAAGACATATCCCAGTTGGGACCTAAAAATCCTCTGTGAAAAGATATTGAGTGTTATAGTGATAACCCATACTCGCACATACCTTTGGCACCCCCTCGCTTATATTATGTCATGACTATGTGCTACCCCATATGAGTCTTGAAAATGTGACGTCATGGATGTCATGCCAAATTTCAGTTCCATCGGCACAGTTATTCTTGAGCTTATGCCGTGAACAGACAGATACTGCCGCTATCAGGGTTTGCATTGTGTTTGGACGGAACCCAAAGAAAATTTTAATTTCCCTCACAAAGGCGGGTAAAGTCACCTGAATCTTCTTACCTAGCTAAATTTGTGTTTTTTAAACTATGACGACAACGTTTAGGCCCGCAGGTTGCACGCTTGAATGCCGTTTCTCCCGGTCTCGTGTAATTTTCTAAGATCCCTTATTAGCAGATGCCTACGTAATACAAGAAAACTACAGTCAAAATTTCCAGTTCCTAAGTCAAGCCGTTTGGTCTAGCCATCGACATACCGTGGATTGCGAATCAGTCTTATTTATAATTATCTTAGACCATTTAACAATTTAACACGGGACCTGGCAAAGCGCGACTCTTAGTACTGAAATTTTTCTGCCGTTTTCCACGGGAGGGGAGGTAAACACGCACAGCACACATTTACTCATTCACGCACACTCCTGCGAAAATTTTATATGTCACACTAAATCAAAAGCGGCAACACAAATACGAAACGCGCACACAAGCAAACTTACATGAACAAATTGTACATGTACGTCGGCAGAGGGGGATAAGTGCGCTTGCCTAGTCCTGTGTTATATAGTCTAAGATAATTATAGATTGAATAAGTTAACGTATCAGTACAGGGTAGAACTCAGGTCTCAGGACTCCTTACAACGTAAACTTAACCCTTTGACCTGCAGGTGGCGCAACGCGTGGAAGACGTCTGGCTCATGGTGTCGGTGAAGCGGGCGACGCTTCAGCGGGCAGCCGCCAAGCCCGCCAGGCCAGTGCAGTCGGTTCCGCCACAGTCCGCCGCCCCGCCGCCCACGCCTGTCACTGAACATGTAAGTGCTTTTATTATAGAACAGAAGATTTTGCTTTTAGGGTCGACGAGGAAACCATAATGGTCACCGGAATTAAGGAAAGCGCGGGAAAGACCTGCCTCCTTCTGACATTAATTTGTATAGCCAAATTCATACTGAAGCCTTGATGAGTGATCAAGTGATCAGTATCGAGGATCTTAATTCCGCAAAATAAAATGTTGAGCTCCCATAGCAATTGACTCGGGGCTGGGCTTGCGTTAGGGAAAAGAAAAAAGTATTTTGATAAAATTACCAAAAGTGTTATCGAGCCTTGGTACTGAACACTTACAGAGTTTCCAGTATGAATTTGGCTACATAAATTGAGGCGATGAGCGCCAGAGCGGCCTATCTTTTCCAGACACAATTCTTATAATTCATAATCAATTGTGTCTGGAAATGATAGGTCGGGGCTCTGGCTTCAATTAATGTCGCTTATATACGTCGTCACTTCATATTATCGATCGAACATATGCGTGCGTGGCGACTTATTTCACTTTATAGCCTAAGTGTTTGAATGAACCTTTATTGAAAAAATTTAATAAGTATTGAAATAAGTGAATCAACTTAAATAACATAAATAATAGTTAAAAATACTTAATTCAATAATATACTTTAATTTGTTTTTAAAATAAAATAACACATACAATTTGAAATGAAATACGCTAATATGCTAATTACTAAACGTTATCGATGTTTTAATAGTTTTATCGTCTTTCTTAACCGTGTAGTTTTCGAAGACACTAAGCGACCGAGTGTAGAAGACAAGCGTGACATCAAAAACTGCGACTAATGCGTTTATCACTTATGTTATAACATTGTATACTGACCTAACACTGCACCATAGATTTAATGATTTTATGACAGCTCAAATATTTTCTCAGCAACCTCAACATCGGCTTAAAAGGTTATATAGTGTCTTTTGCACTGATGTCTGAAGCAAACATCTATAATATCATTATGTAACTCGATTCTCTTCTCAAGCCAATTACCACCATATTTTATGTATAATGCAACAGCAATAAAAGGGATGTAAAACTTCGCAATTCTCAGATAACACTCATGTGAAATCTATCATTTTCTAAAAATGAAAATACTAATAGATAGGATTTTATAATGGAGTTTTGGCTCCTACACTTATGTATGGTAGTGAATGTTGGGTATGGCAAGATAAACATCAAAGTAGAGTAAAGTCGATGCAGTAGAAATGCGTTCTTTACGGAGCGGAGGTGTGGTTTAACATTGAATGATAAAGTGATTAATATCCACAAACGGGTTCGTCGCGGCCTGAAAGAAAATGCAGTGACTAGAATAGAAAAAGGAATACTTGGATGGTTTCGATAGATAGGATGGATGAAAGTAGAGCGATAAAAAAAATTTATATCGTGCGCAGCAACCTGCCCTATAAGAACATAACCGACCAAATTGGCGACATACTGAAAAAGAGCAAAGTCAAAAGTACCCGGAATAAAATAGCTTGTATGACTTGGTTAATGGATGTGGAAGAGGCGAAAGAAGTGTGTTAGGATGCTACGCAGATAGAACTCTGTAGTCTCTGCCAATCCCCCTGTGAAAGGAGTATGAGTATGTATTGCAACTACGGAATAAACTAAAGTGAAATCAATAATCCGGAAACATGATACGATCTAAGAGGCCTACGAGCATGTTAGCTTTCATGATGCCTAATTTATTTATTTTAAATGTTAGTAGTCAGACAGGCGTAGGTGTCGATACAGGGGCCTAGACTGGATTTTGTTCACACGACTGGATTACATTCAAATTAAAGATTTCATTTTTATTTTCTGTGACATTTTGCAAGGCTTATTGCAAACCGTCGGCGGTTGAATATTTATTTGTAAATTAGCCGAAGTTTTATTTTGATAATGAATTCACGGCGCCTATAGTTTTTTGATTTAAAAAAGATCTTCTGTTGTCTAGTATATGCGATGGCAATTACCGTTAACATTTACCACTATTCAAGACAATGGAGTAGGTTCCACACGAAGTCTCCATCAGCTCATCTACAGGTGCAATGTCATTACAAACTTAACTGGCCACAAACAAAAACAAGACTGATTGTACCAGTACGACCAGTTTCCTGAACCTGCCATCGGTGCACAGCTTTAGTGCAGCGTTCCGGCTTGTTCGAGAGATCACAAACGACCGTACAAAAACGATCTTTGACGTACACAATTTATGATTCTTTTTCGAAATGCTCGAGTGAAAATGTTTTGATCTGTATGCCAGTGCGCACGTCTATGTAACATGGGTAGCATTCAGACGAAAGTGGCTGTTTTGTATGCTGTCAGGCATGTCGGTGCTATGACTATTGACCCTCAAAATTTGTTGCAACAGGTTGGTTTTGTTTCTTTTAAGTGCGTGGAAAATTGGGAATGTTGTCTATAGAACTGTTTGGTACGGAATGTTCATTTGTGTAAGCTTACATGCGAGTATGTACCGACACAAACTTTAGGTATATTTGTATCTATCGGACCCGGGCCTTATTAATTTATGCATGGTTGGGTTTCCTAAGTTTAGATTTTGAAAGTGACCTTCGACATTATATTATATTATAAACCCTCATACATAATATTAATCAACTGGTAGGAATGGTCACCGGCCTTGTCTTGCAGATGTTCATTCTTACTTTCCTTTATTTCCGGTTTTAATAACTTGTTTTGTTTCCTAAAAACGTACGCATTCACAAAGCTCATTATAATATCTATTGGTTATAGCAGAGCCGTATAAAAGGTGTAGGGTCAACTAACGAACTGAGGCCCTTGGAACTGTTTTCAGAAAAATAAAATGTAAATATATCATCTTGTTAAATAAGACACTTGTACTTGTCCACAGGATTATATTTTCACTTAATACGCCCGACCGGTTTCGCTTATAAGCATTGTCTAGGGCTTTATTAACAATGCTTTATTAACAATTAATTTAGACAATGCTTATAAGCGAAACCGGTCGGGCGTATTAAGTGAAAATATAATCCTGTGGACAAGTACAAGTGTCTTATTTAACAAGATGTATAATAAGTTCCACCAAGTGCCGACAATCACAACCATCAACATTGTAAATATATCACATTACGTTCCATATGTGCTTACATTGCTGTAAAATTGTCAAAACAAACAGAAAACGAATAGTTTTGGAAGACAAAGAAAGAAAAAAATCCATGTTCCGTACTAACATGGCGCTCATATGCAGCAGTCTTGAGTGAACGCCAGAGAAGAAATCCCACAGATTAAGGAATTTTCGTATTTATTCTATAACAGAAGATTGCTTTTTAAGCGTTTATCCTAATTTAATTTCAGAAAAAGCGCAGAGTAGTGTGAAACGACCTGAGGTGCAATTCGCCTATTTTTTAAAAATCAATGTGCTATTTTTGTCCGCTTTTTGGAATAAATAGACCACTTTAGGAATTTGATTTGAATGATATCTATTTTTATGCTTTAAAACTGATTTTATAAGTATTTTAGTATATACAGGAAATGACGTCATCACATTAGGTTGGATAACTATTCGCATCGCTCCGTGTGAAACCCACTCGTTTTGAAAAATGCAAAGCAAAGCAGTCAAAGTGACAGATACATCAGTATCAGTGTTTCCAACAGCAAGAGTCATTTCAAAATTTCGACCTCGGTATTTCTTTTTTCAAAACTTTGATTCTGATAGAACTAAAGAATATAGGTACCTACCCAGCTAGGGTGAGTTCGAACAAAAATCATAAATCTACATTTAACTACTAAATCAGGTTCATGATCCGACAGCCAATACATTTCTGTTGAAATAAACTAGCTTTAAATACCTATTCGTGCAATGACCTCTGTCTAATATAAATCATTATTAGTAATTAATAATAATTTAATAAATAATTCTAACATAAATAGGTTTCAAAGTTGACCCTAAACTCTTATTATTTGTTGATAGCGAGCCGTGAATCCTTGCAATATTATACGACAATCACGACATTAAAAAATTGTTTTCATAGGACTAACGTAAGGCAAACCAGAATAACTTTGACATACTAAAACTCTAATTCTAGAGTATATAAAGTAAAAATGGGTTTCGATGATTACGCCTATAACAAGGTTTGATTTTTTAAGGAGTACTTGAATTTTTTGTTTTGATTGAGGGTGTGAGGTAGTTCTCGAATTCTGATAATTATTGGTAAAATACCTATTAAAACAGGGTTTTTTGATAAAGTTGGTAACATTTAAAATTTGTCAGTCTTCAAGAAAAAATACGTCTTAGGATGCGTTCAAAGATAATGGAAATGTGGGATGAATACGCCACTGAAGATCAAATTAATGTCATCGCTTTTTTTCATTTAATAAATGTTATGACTCTTATTTTAAAATCTGTCCACTAAAAACAGTTTAGGAAAGCTAGTCCTCGAAATGGTTTTCGAATCGTAAATATTGGGGAAAACAAGAATAGGCCAATCATTGTGTTAAGGTGGTAAAATAAAATGTAATACATTAAAGTGCGTAGGTAATTTTTTTGTGAAGACTTTATTATTAATAAACTATTTCCGCAAGTTGCTTTGAAACACATTTATTGCATACTTTTTATTCAAAAGTAAGGCAAATAATATTATGATGTGCATTTTGTACCGAGGTAAAAAGTTACCCCCTTAAGCCAATCGTATTAAAATTGATTGTCATATGGCTATTCGGCTAAGCAAATTAGCCCGTTTGACAATTGAAAATTTTTGGCTGTCAAATAAATATAATTGTCTTGTTTTGTTATTGACAACCAAAAACGTACGATTTCAATTGTCAAACGGGCTTATTTGCTTAGCCGAATAGCCATATGACAATCCAATTTGAATACGATCGGCTTACACAATTGCACATCTGAGTTTCATCCAAAGAAATATTTTGCTCACACACAATTACACAAACTGATTATAATATGGCAAAAAATATAAAATTACATATTGCTACAGCATCGAAAAGAATATTATTGCTGCTTACGTAAAAAATAAATTTTTAAATTCTGTATTTCATATTTTATATTTGAAATAAATATATATTATTTAGCTATATAAAGCCTTTAGTTTCCTTTAACTTGTATTAATAATAAAAAAATATTAATTTTCGAAATATATTTCGGCCCACTATGGGGCCGGCATCAGTCGAATGCTTAAATGAAATAATGTAAAAATGACATGATGATATATACAACCTTAGGACTAATTAACCTACGAATCTACTAACCTACTTTTAACATTAATTATGGAAAAAAATAAAAAATATATATATTAAATACCAAAAATAAAAATTATAAATTATTTCGGTTGAAGAGCAAGAGACATGTCGGGATGTGGGGATGTTACGGCCGGAAACCGCAATATGGCTCTTCAACCGAAATAATTTTTATTTTTGGTATTTAATATATATATTTTTTATTTTTTTCCATAATTAATGTTAAAAGTAGGTTAGTAGATTCGTAGGTTAATTAGTCCTAAGGTTGTATATATCATCATGTCATTTTTACATTATGTCATTTAAGCATTCGACTGATGCCGGCCCCATAGTGGGCCGAAATATATTTCGAAAATTAATATTTTATATTTATTTGAGTAATATAAATAATTATTAAAATATGTCAATGAGCCCCTTGCATGTGGTCCAGGGGTGTTTTCTTACCCTGGATCCGGCCCTGAACAATGAGATTATAATATTACATTACTGCCAATGCGGGATACACCTTTTACCTTGAACCGGTTAAAATAAAGTATAAATAAAATTGTCAGAGAATCTTGCATAAATCAACTTACTATAATTATAAAGGTAAAAAAATATGGCATGGTATGGAAAGTTAGCTCGCGTGAGGTCGGTATGGTTTGAAAAGTCGAACCGCACGACTTTCATACCATTCTCGTTTTATTATACTTATTAATATTCTGCCCTAGCACTAAAGTAAAAGGGCGAAAAAAATTTGATGTCCTTCATTAAAATAAAATCTGGCGCATATCCAATGTTTCCAGGAAAAATAATGCTCGAGAAATATTTCTCAGTAAATTCTGCATAACTCTGTCGCCCTATTAAGAAATAAACACGGTAAATAAAATTAAGAAACTAAATTTAGTTTACAAAACTAACACTGAAAGCTTGAGAGTGAAATGTATTTCTAACTTAGGTCAATTCTTCTATCTTCTACGTCGCATTGTCCACGACCAAAGTTGAATTTCCCACGAGATGACAAACTCTTGGTATTATATGAGGAACTTGATATTCTCAATCTTGAGTCGTTTTTATAAAGTTACTACGGGTTTCACTAAAAATATTATTTTTACTATTTTGTTATTCTATTAGTATAGAATATAGATGATCGGAAGGCGTAATGCCAGACTGTATATTACCACAGACACGGGTTGCTCTGTGCTCGTAGGTAGTTTGCTTCAATGAATGAAGAGCGTAGTACATACCAGCACAGACAATGTCTGTGTTGGTATACATTTTGCTTTAGAATATTGGAGCAAAATACATACGAATACAGACAGCCACAATGACTTTTTAGTCTGCTGCGGTACGTAGTATGGCACCGATAGTTCTGAGTAATAATACATGCGACTACAGACCAGACAGATATCTCTTTAACTCCTTTGCTAAATTGGCATTAAGAAATGATATTTCTAGAGACTTCTATTCCAGCGTTAATTTAATTTTAAGAAGCTGAAACTATCAGTCAAGTTTAGCCCGTTATGCCATCAATTTCATCGGAAATTCTTATACAGGTTGTAAATGCAAAGTCAAGAATCCCTTTAGGGTGTGAAAGTATACACGATTCTGATGTCATTACGAGAAAAAAAAATATACCTTGAATTTTCACCAAAAACTCCATCATTTTTCTAAGCTATGGCTACGCAGCTCACCGGCCTCCCCACACACCTAATTGCACCCCGCAACCCGCACCCCTCATCCGAGTGGCCAGCCACAAGTGAGGGTGTCCACGCGATTAGTGTATTTTGAGTAAAGAAAATCGCCTTATTATGAGGTACTGGTACTTTATTTAGAGATCCCAGTATTTAAAATAATATCTTTACCGATCATACTAACACCCCCTAAAGGATTCTTGCCTTTGCTTTTACACCCGGTAATACCGGTAGAAAATACGTTTCAAAATGAGGAAAAAATTTCAAACTGAAATAAATATAATGAAAGAACAATAATTGTTTTTTCATTTTAATCATATAGCCGACATCCTAATGACTGACTCTTCACCGAACAATTTAATAAACATCAGAAAATTTTACAAAGTTTCGAGCAATATTGAAACACCAGAGCAAGCCAAAAATTACGCCATCCAAAGAATTAAATTTACAAATCAACCAAATGCGAAAAAATAGTAGACAGGATTTAGGTGATAACAGGATTTAGTTAGAAAAATTCATAACTGTACTGATTTCACTTATTTTTAAATAACAAACATTGTACCGTTACATTGTGTTTTATATTTAGGGTTCCGTAGTACCTGAAAGGTAAAAGGAACCTTTATGGTGAGACTCCGTTATTCGTCAGTCCGTATGTCACAGCCTCATAACTTTAGCACCGTTAAAGATAAAGACTTGAAATTTGATACAAAAAAAGCATTCACGTGCCTACACAATCGGCGTAAAAAAAATTGTTCAAAATATTTCCAATACAAAAGTGAGAAAAAGAAAAAAAAATATTCTAAAAATACAATATGGGTATCAAATTGTAGATGTTAAAGATATTTACTGCCACCGATTTCGAGAAATATTTGAAAAACCACAAAAGAATGCATGTCCCTTATTTCCGAAACTGGTGGACCGAAAAAAATGGAAAAAGTCACGATTATATGCCATAACTGGCCAATTACAGGAAAATAATAGCGATTAAAAAAAAAGTTGAACACAAATGAGAAATGTAAAAATAAATTCAAAATAAATAAAAAAAATATTTCATAAAAATACAATATGGGTATCAGATTGTACATATTAAAGAGCTAATTTAAAAATATTTACTTTTGCTATATTTACTGGCACTAATTTAGAGAAATCTTTGAACAAAAAATGCATGTCCCCCCCTTATTTCCGAAACTGGTGGACCGAAAAAAATGAAAAAATTCATGGTGATTTGGGACTATTAGGTAAAGTTTACAGGAAAAATATAGCGGTTGAGAAATTCACGATTTAAAATGACAAAATTAAATTTTTCACCCTCGAGTTTTACGGTATAAAATATATGTGTCTCTCTTTTGTGGTGCAATCAATTCTTTTTTTAGTTATCATAGACAGTTATGGGCAAGATTTTAAATCCTTTTTTTCTGACTGTTCCCAAAACTGTCGAATTACGGAACCACAGGTATGCGAGTCTGACTCGCACTTGACCGGTTTTTTTTACATAATATGTGTTTCACTACCCTGACAAATCCTTTGCTCTGCACTCGTACGTAGTTTGCTTTGGAAATGACGAGCATAATGTATACTAATACAGAGAATGCCTGTGTTGAAATACATTTTGCTCTTTAATGTAACGCGCACAAAGCGGTCCAGCACAGACTATGGATGTCTGTGGTAAATGGTAATATACAGTCTGTCATTACGCGATCGGAAGAGTAACGTCACTAAAAAAAAAAAAAAAAAAGTCGCAGTTCTGCCCACAGTGCGTTTTTTTGCTTATAACTCGACATTGGCGGAACTAATGTGCGGAGACACATTAACGGAAGCCAGATAAAACGGCATTGAATTGAATTGAATTGATATGAGTGTAGTGATGAGTTTTATTTTACGTATTTTTTATTTTATCGTGCATCCAAAATACCTTAATTCATACTCGTATTTGACTTTCTGTTTAAAATACAAACACGTAGGCATATCCTCAAACATTGCTCATGATTATTTACAAGTAATTCTCAAATATCTGTTGAATTTGAGATAAGCATTATTTGGCGACCTACTTAATAATTTTATTTGCAGTAGGTACTCGTGTTTGCCCACGTAGGTATGTCATTTCAGACTAAATAAACATGCCGGTCCCGGAAGCAAAGGCAAACGGTGAAGGTATGATTGCAATGAAAATAATACAGTGCAGCTGGTCGACGAAAAAAATAATAAGTTTTAAATGTCATACAAAAATTGTGTCGTTGAACCATCGTTCAGTTTGGTTATTTTATACTACGCAGATCATTATTCTGCGTGGGTTTCTGCTCAGACTTCTTTGTTTCTGCTCTGCTCTGACCGCTTTGCAAGACAGAATAATTATTATTTCATCAGGAACAAAAATAGTCTTCATACACGCGCAACTCTTGGGTTTTTAAGAGTTCTCTACTTCAGGATGATAAAAACGGTAGCTTCAGGTCACTTTTTGTTTATCTGTCTGTCAAGCAAGACCCACTTTTGAGGAAGATCTGGGGGTATCAAACTGAAAGTAATTCTGTCCGTCTATTAAAAATGGGAACTACGAGTACATGTTCTGTCATCAAAGTTTATATTCCTCGTCAACTTTTATTCTCTATTACAAGATGTATCCTCACAAAATATTTTCATTCTCAGATAAAGAAAAAGTGTCTCCAGGTTTGAATAACCAAATTATTGTTAGTTTTGATCTAAAATAAAAGATGGATGATATATCATAGTTCATCCCTTGAATAAAACTTTGTCCTACAAATAATAAATTTATCCCGAAATAATATTTTCGACCTCAGTACAGTAGAGGGAGCTACTGAACAGTAGAGTCGGCAAATACATCGTATAATCGTAAAAAAATATATATTGTTTTGTCGAAAATAGGTGCGACCATATAAGTGGAGCAAGGAGTATTAGTTGACACGTAAATAATAAATGTAAACTTAAACGTATTTCTTACACACAGTGTAACAACCGAAGAGTTAACGGTAAGGGATAAAAGTAGTAAAGAAAACTGTATAAAAATTGAATTGGCTTTAGGACACAAAAGTCACGCTATTCTCGGACAAGTAGGTACACAACAACTTTCTACCCATTCCACCATATATAATTTTGATATCAACAACATATCATGACATAAACGTGAGGTATGATCGCCAAATCTGTTCGTACGCCTGAATGACAATGCCGGTGAAAGTATTTGTTGGTAATACCTGTGCAACGATGGATTATTATACTCCTATGATCATGTAATCGCTCATTTTAGTGCAATATCCGTGACGGGATGTGTGTTTGTTTACAAATATGAATGACGGTAACCTAGCAATGCGTTCCGATTAAATTAAATATCTAAGCAAAATTTAAATCAATATTCGTTGTGCCTTCAGGAAATCATTTTAACTCATCGAAGGTTTGCTGTGTCCGTCTACCATCAATGAGTCCTGAAACTATTTTTTAAAAGTAAGATACATATTTCAGCAGTTATATTTCAATTTAAAATATCGTCGCTTTCCACGGAATAAGTGCTAAAATTATCGTCCCAGTTGTTCTTTAAAAACAAGTTACAAGTCAGCCTTTCTAAATAATCTTGCTACGCTTTTCATTTAATTTTATACTTTTAGACACAATAAAGAGAATTTTCGACACACATTTTCTTTTAATTGTGTCTAAAACTTCAGTCAAGTAAGTCTTTAGATATATGAGGCTCAATATCAACACGAATAGGAGCACCTGCTACTTTCGGATGGTTCGTGGCCTATGAATTAAGTTCTGTTTATTAGCTCTTTAAGAGTTGCAACACCAATTGAGTGTAGTTAGGGACACATCAAACATATTGTTTTATACGCCAAGTTGTCTTTGGTCTATCTTGTTAGTTTCAATTAAAAAGTGATTGAATTCTGATGAATAAGTAAGTATTTGTAAATGAACGGATAAATTCACTTGAGAATCTGTGTATTTAGGTATCGGTCGAGCTTTCTATGAGATTTTGACTCATCATCATCAGGTTTCATCATAAAATGATGAATATACTCTTATTGAAAGCTTGAACTATGCCTAAAGATTAAATGTTTTAAAGTCAGTGTATCTTATTATTTAACACTTAGGATGACAAAACACTGACATTTTGATAAAAATGTTTCACAATAACTTTTTTTGACATTAACAATCGATTAGGCTTATACTATAAATTTATAACCAAACCAGTGACGAGGCATCGGCCCAATTTACATTGCCAACGTTAGATTTACTAACATTATATCCATAATTAATAACAAATTCCTCAGTTTTCCATAAATATCTCAAATCAGGTTATAAGAAAGAACCAGTTGCAGTTGTGTCCAGCAGTGATTTCACTTCCCGCTCTTAGGAATTTGCTCCAAGGTAACAAGTGACAGGAGTACCAACAACGCCCATTCGTATTCACCAAGTAACTACTTATGTTAAATGTCGAAGCTTAAAATTAATAACAAAATCAATAGCTGATAATGCCAATGTCAATTTATGTGTGGGATCGAGATTACATTGTCTATGAATTTTAAAACACGGTCATTCTCAAAGTTGTTAGTTTCGCAATGTTATTAATTCGCGTCTGCCTGGTTTGCCTTTACAAATAATATGGACGCGTTGTCTAGTACATTTAAAAACAACTCCAGGCAAAATTTTATTTCTGTTATTTTATACACCAGCACACGTATTTATAACATTTAAAAGGACGTTACATTTTTACTAATATTTACACAACATTTGCCAAACAATTATAAACAATCAAGAGTAAAACACCACACTACAATAACAAAAAAAGATTTTTTTATAATTTAGAAATTTAGAATTTTACAAACTACATTAAACACCAAAATACTAAACTAAACCTAAACATAACGGAGCGAATAAATTATTACTAAATTATAAACGAATTACTTATTACAAAAGGACTAGAGAATTTTTCGCGACTACGTTTCTCGTTAGTTGTTCAGTATGATTGGCAGGTTTCATTTAGAGATAACAGTTTATTTATACCTGGTCTATTTTTGTACTGGTTGGTTCTTAGCCGCTGAAAGGCCGAAAACTATAGATAGTATATACCAACCAACAACTTTTACTATAGAGAATAATATGAAATTGCGAAAGAAAAATCTGCTTTTCCATAGAAAATTGTGTATGTAGTAAAATTCAGCGTATTATAATCTGCCTCCATCCGTTTATCAGCTTGCTTCGTCCACCTGGACATAGATTTTGCCACTCTTGGCAGCTTATACTCACACACGCTATATAGGTAGGCGGGTTGGTGAGCGCGGTGCCGAAACCCTCGCATCAGTGACGCCGCTGTCCGTGACCAGTCTGTTTGTTGTATAGGCCCGACAATTGGGGATAGATACCAATCAATCAATCAGCCCGCATCCACCCACTGTTGGACATAGCTGCCTCTTCTTCTCCACGCCATTTTCATCGGTCTCTCGCCAGTCTCATCTCATCCATACCCGCCATCAATAAGTCGAGCCCAGTACCACCCCAGTTTATAAGTTACTCTATGGTACCACCTCTACCACCTGCCTAGGTTGCCCGTATTTCTCCGCTCCGCTCGGGTCCCCTTTATTTACATGTAAACCTAAAACGCTCGTCCTCGCTCCGGTCGTTGGCGCACATATTTTTAACTTGTGGTGAAAGATTTTCGATTTCATAATTTACGATCTGCCGAGGGAAATCATTTGCCGACGACACACCAAACCATCCTTGACCAAAATCTATATTTCGCGATTTCAGGTTAGACTCCAAAGTAAAAGTTATTTTTGCATCACCGAATCTCAACAGAAGATATTACATAGAAAACGGAGTATAGCTAGCTATAAATTAATATACGTATACGACATACGTAAGTACAAAATACATCAACGAGCGCTCTTTTGGCAAATTTTACGAAAAAAAGCGCGATTGAATTAAATTCTGTAACACGTCCATCGAAAAGCATCATTCTTGACCAAAAAGCATTCTTTCTTGTAAAAGTTCTATAGAAATTCATTACCCTCGTCTTCATTCTACGGGTGCATGACCCTATCAAATATTTTAAGGTTACATTTAAAGGGGAGCATTATTTTGGAAAGATGGAAAAATAAATAAGTGTTGATTAAGTTTAAATTTCCCTTACAAATACCTTCTAAATTTAATACGTTTTAAGGTTCACAAAAAATATCTTGTATATAATGCTATTTGTATTCATTCATTTTTGTATTTTTATTTATAGTTACGTAACAAAAAAGACGTAACAAAATCAGGGCCCTGTCATGGAAATTTCGAATAATTTTATAATTCCTCATAGATTTAGCTATGAACAATACATGTTTCCCATTATAGATAAATCATTTTTTAGTTTCAGTTATTATTACAAAAGAGATAAAATATAAATAAACCTAGTAAATTTCCTAACTCAACGAGACAATTTTTGCGACAAAAAGTGAGAGAATTCTTCCGATGCTCAGCACGGCACTTTCTCGACTAATTTCAAAGCTGCCGCTCAGTGGAAGTGACATATTCCTGAGTAGTGTTGTTCCAGTCTAAATTATTTTACATTTTTCGACAAGTTGTTTTAGTAATGACCATTACAAAAGTAGACATGTCTCAAAGATGTGAAATCGTGGGACAAGCTTTAAAATGTTTTTTTTCGAGAATTATTCATTATTTAAATAAATCATTAATATACATAAAATGAAACTCAAGATACTATTTTGTTAAACAAAAAAATAATAATAACTTACGTAGAAGAAAAATGTTTAAAAACGCAGTCAGAAGTTACAAATTTCGCCGATGGGACAGAATGAAACCGTCATTTTCAGTATTTTCAATAATCGATAAATCCATTAAATTTGTTATGTATTAAAAATGCAATTATTGTAATTGGTTTTCCGATACTTCCTATTTAAGTAAAAAATAAGAAACTTCCGTGGCTAAAAGCCTGGAAATAGAAAAATATATATATGCATGGGACACCCAAAAAAGGCAAGGGGTGCATTATTTTTGAAATGACCCAAGAATCTTTTTAATTTAACACATCTTACTTCCAGTGTTCAGAGATCTGAACGAAAACCCAGAACTAACCTGATAGTTTGATTATATAAATTTCAATCAACTCTCTCACATGTGCCGTCCTCAGCTTGCTCGTTTACGTTGGAATCGGGTTCATTTAACGAAGCACAAAAAATCTATAAATCCTTTCGTACAAAAAACAAATCGATTTCGTGACTCGGAGATCAATCCATTCCTTATGTTCCTCAAGTTTTCAAGACGACTGGTTTTTTCTCCATCCTGATTTAATCTGAATAACCGAGAATGTTCGGTTGAGTTAAGGACGCATTCTCAAAGTGCCGAATATCCGCGATAAGTATCATTTAAAGATATCGCAAGTTGACAACGAATCTTTAAAACTTTATTCCATACAAGATAAGATTCTCGTGATACAGCAAACTTACTGAAGATTTTTTTTCGAGGCTCGTTTTAGAAAATTCAAATTTCTTTCAACCCTCACGCGCAATTTTATATTTTTTCCTATACAGTATTTTTGTTTTTGATCAGACCTCTTCAGTTATTGAGATATGTCTACCGAAACTCAGGCTGTTTTCACGAGAGGAGGGTAGTAAAATTTGATTTTTCTCTATGAAGAACAGTGTTTTTGAAAAAAGAGAGGCCAGAGTAGCTAGCATGGTAGACCATGTCGAGCTTTGACAGCTCGATATACCACTGTCTGTCTCTCTTTAGGTATGTAGATCAACAGAGTGAGACAGAGCACTGTATCAAGCGTTATCGAGCTCGATATGGTTTGCTATGCTAGAGAGCCCCCTAAAATCTGCCGAACAACAGCAAATTATTTAACATTTCGACGTTTGTTGTGCCCTCCTTAAGGACGGTCTTAAGATCATAATACTCTTTGTAGTTCCGCTCTCAATTTTATCCAGTAACAGCTACAAGTATTTATTGTTTAATATCAAATTTAGATAGTATGACTGATTATGAATTTATTTAGGATCATCATCAGGTAAGTTTATTATAATTATACTTGCGATTGTCGGCACTTTGTGAAACCTCAAATTAACTTGTACTAGTTTCACACGTTTATTTTACAGTAAAACTCCGCATCGGTTTTATATCCTTTTCAAAGGATCCAAAGGAAAAATACTGCAAAAGTTTTTTTGGGTTTCTATATTTTTAATAGAACGAGAAGAGTTTTATGATTATGAGTCATAAATGACATACTCTTTCAATTTATTGCTGCTTGTTCGATAGCTTTTTCTCTGGTCAAAGAAACAAGTTCACTTCTTGTTTAATGATATTGAAAATATCTGGTTATTCCTGGTAATTGTATCAACTACCTTCTTAACCCCCTGGACTCTCATTAGCGCTAAAATAATAAATCGCAGTCTAGATCTGGGTTCGTATACGCATGAGCTCAGTGCAAAATGCATAACTTATGATTGTTTATCTCGTTTTCAAACAAAATGTTCATACATAAAATAGTTTTCTCTTATTTTGCGACCATTGCTTAATAATTATAAGGGGTTTTTAGCAGAATTGCGTAATTTTATGGATTATAGTTACCGTGAATGTCCATACAAACTTAAAAGCGTGTTTTAAGTTGGTATGGACATTCATTTACAACGCTATGCATAAAATTACAAAATTTTGGTAGAAAAGCCTAATCGACATTAAACTATGGTCGCAAAATGCCATAAATCACATTTATTTATTATTTTTTAAATTAAATAATAAGAAAAACAATCATAAGTTGTGCATTTTGCACCGAGCTCGAAACTTTCTGCCTTAAAGATTAACTTTATTGGTTTAAAAAATAAGGACCTTTATGTATGTAAGTGTACGTGTATTAAAATCGTCGGGTCTCATATAATATTGTTTTTGGGTTAATCTTTACCTAACCTGCATTTTAATTAAGTCAGTAATTGCCCAATGTTTTGTATTTGCTGTAGGAAATAAACGATTCATTATGTTCATAATTGTTACAACGAATCTTTGTTCTAGTTAACTCATAAATGGCAACATTCCATTCCCAAGGTGAGCATTACATTGGTTATCTCATACTTATCTTTACAGTCCATGAAAGCCTACTTATGTCATCTTGACAATGGATGCTTATTTTTGAATCAACGTAATATTACTAGCTTGAGCAAGCATATTGTTCTCATGTTAAACTGGGGTTCATAAAATTCGGCACATATCTGGAGCTTTTTAATATCAGACGTGATTGCAATTCCAGCGTTAAGCAACATTCGACGATACAAGTGCACATTCGCCTTCGAAATGAAAAGTCTAGTACCTATTGAATAACCGTAACTGTTTCTGTACAGTCCTGATGAAAAAGAAAAAAGTCAGTAGGAACGCACTCTCACAATTTCCCACAATTTCCTACATGTGAAACCTTGTCATGAGAACTTATCGGTTCTCGTCAATGGCGCACCGTTAAAGTGCTATTCTGTGTTGTCTAGGCCATTCTTTCTTGGTCTCCTGCGGTTACGCAGTTGCAGCGACGAAGAACAAATTCAAGGAGGGCCCAGAGGTCGAAGTTTGCTGGTTCTTTGTCCACCTGTTTCCTGCGGGTGGTTGATGCGTGTCGATATTGTCACTGTTTTTGTTGTCTGTACTCTATGTGTTGATCGTGAAGATGAGCTCATTGTTCGTCGAAGGTGGTCTGTAATGTACCAGCACAAGGATTGTCAACAACTTCTCATGTGACCATATCTTGGGAACCAATTGCGATTGTGAACATGCAGTAATCCTCAGTTTCTTAATAAAATCGAGATTATGAGAGTATTCAACAAAAGTTTCAAGGATAACATAAAGATTACCTTACGAATCCTTTTAAAAGTCATGTGGGAAGTTTATCTTTTCTATAATGAACTCGCTTCGGACCGCATATATTTGTACATGTTTCGCCATATTCGTGATATTTTAATGGTCAAAATCAAGTCATCAGCAAAATCTCCAAGTACGTCCAGTGCGTGCAACCTAAATGCTGTTCGCCCACACTTTACCTTATAAAGTTTTCGTTCTTTGGCCTTTGGGCCGCTAAAAAGACTCACTTAAATATTTCGGGTTATGAAATCTATTTCCCTTTGTTGTTACTTGACTGTTACAAGGTCTAGAAGGCCTAACCCGTGCGTGACGACCGACGTTGATAAAACCCAAAGGCCCTGATGTGAAACCAAATATTATCCAGCTGTATAACCCGGTCCCAGTATCTGTGCACCTCGCTGGAATGTGGCGCCTCTCCCGCTTCCCCTGTCACCTCTCCGCGCACTCCCCGGTGCGACAGTACGGTTAGCATCTTCGTTGCCGCTACACGTCCCGATAATTTTGATATTTTCGCTTTATTGTTGTTTTGTTTTTTAATGTTTATTGTTAAGCTTAGACTGTTTACTGTTAAGAATGGACTGGTTTGGTTGTTATTAAAATTGTTGTAGCTGTTTAACTGAAGTCATGGGAAAAACAATACACAGCGAATCAAGAAATTTAATCTTGAAAGTGCTCAAGTTTTTTGAATCGGAGAAAGCAAACAAACAGTACACCATACCTGTAGACCAAGTGGTGAAACGAACCTGTGCTGCAACTGGTATATCAAAGAGGACTCTAATGAAAATTAAAAATGAAGCCATGATGACAACATCACACAACTTTTAATATCACTAGGGGAAGACAGTTTGGCGAGTTCAGAAAGTGAGAGTGAGGAAGATACAATGTCAGGCATAGAGTCAATAATTTATAGTGACTGAGTTTAATAATAAATGTTTTTGTAATCAAAATTATTGTTTTTTAATAACAAACCCTTCATCAATACTAAATTGATTTGAAAAGGTTAGTAAATTTTTTTTACCTCCACATTTCTCGAAAAAACTTTTTTACACACCGTACCCAGACCGCCGATATGACGTCACGAGGTCAGGTGCACAGATATTATGACCGGGTTGTACGTTTCTTGATAGATATTAGTGCTCCTTGATATTCTGAACAACTTAGCAGTGTTCTAGCACTTGACTCCCACTCAAAATGTCGACATTCTAAAAAGTAGACAGACAGAAATTGATTTGCGATCCGGCCTTTTACATTTAATATCCTACTGGACAAATATGGCATACAATTCTAATGGGTTTCTTCAAAACCGTATAATTGAGGTCAAATCTGAAAACATCGCTATTTTCAAGTGTCTCCTGGCATGTAAGTTAATTTTGTTGTCAAATCGACACAGAAATCCGTACGCGCGTTGTTTACAAAAGCCAAAGAGAAACCGCGAAAAAAACGGTTATATTCCCATAACCGATTCACGAGCAAGGTACAATTATACAATTGATGTTCTAAACTTTTTCATTCTTCGACTTACGTGTCGGCATAAAATAATGAATTCTCGAGGGCCAAGTTCAATGCCGAAGAAACGATGACCGAGCACAAAGCGCCTATCTATTGGAGATTTTGCATGCTCATCGTTCCATTCAATTGTAAAACACGTTTGATATCAAAGCCTGACAAAGGTGCTTCAACGTCACACTCGGATGATGGATTCGTCCGACTGACCCAGTGTCGTCGCCAGTGATTGATTTTGTTTTTGTCTGGTTTCGTTTAATCGTTTCTAATCTTAATAACTGTGAGTGTGCTTGCATTGAAACGGTATCTTGATACATTTCTGGTATGGTTTATGAAAACCCATTAGTGGTGGTTTTTACTGACATGCTTTTGATTTACTTTCATCGATGTCTTGGACCATACGGATTGTACGATCGGTTTTAATTGTGTGTAAGAATATTCCAAAATTAATTGGCTTTTTATTAGCTTACGATAGCCCCAATAATACTTGAGTAAATATTATTGCATGATTATCGTGTTTACGAAGTATACATATATAGGTATTGGTGTTCCTACTTATTATAGACTAATTATAATCATATAACAGTTTTATATAATTACCTTGGCAGTACTACTAATGTAGCAGTACCACATTCTCAAACTGCTGATTGAACATCTATTACCGCTAAATACGAGAATGTTAACTAGTGACTATTTGCGTAAGACATTTCAAAACTGAAATCTTGATAATTGATTAAAGGAACAGAGTTATTTAATACCTATATTCGTTGTGAAATAAATCGTGTGTCTATAATATATGTTAAATAGCAAAAAACATATTCTCGTAAAAAATATCTAGGACTAATGCTAAAGAAAATATGGCTCCGTCAGTTTATGCATACAGGTCAAATAGCGTACTTGAATATTTTTGACCTTTAATTTTTTTTCTTCTGAATGTCTGTCTTGCTCTATTTGTATTGAATCTTCAAGATGGTCAGCTAATCTATACATATAAGCAGTTATAGTTGTACCTTATAGTGGAACTAAATAAAAAATAGTCTTGTAGGTACGATAAAATCGTAGAAGCAGAGGTATCTGTGCTAGAAACGCGGTCAGAGGCCTGGGTTGGCTAACATGGAAATAATGTCGCATCGACTTGGACAGTGTTGCAATTGGTCGCCCGATCAGCCAACTGGAACGCAATCACAGCCACATATCTGGACTCCACTATCGGCACATTATCTAATTCAGCGATGCTCAAATTCAGAGACAAAACATCATCAATCTCAATAGGAAGAAAGCTCGGAGCTTTCACCGCTTTCATCCTACAGATGTTCAATCACATACACTTTTTAGTCTAATGTACGAGAATACCCGAATCACGTGCATTACAGTGGATCGACCCAAGAGAGAGAAGTAAGTATTGTGCGCACGCGCTCGTCTCTAGTTGCAAATTTCAATGAAGACCAACAGATCACGGATATGTCCCACTAATGGGGCGATTTCGCTTCGTTTAACAAATTCAATAAGAGTTTTCATATAGTTACAGAAAAGAAATCAGCATAGAAAATCAACATAAAATATTCTATTAGCACTAAAGTAACCACACCGCTTGGTAGATGATGAGATGAAGTAGCAAAAAGTGGACAGATCAGTCACCGCGACACTGTGACCTAATTACTAACGAGTAAGAGTCAGTAGATCGTGAAAATGTCTATAAAAAATACACGTTGCGCGAAATCTGGTAAATTCTACATAAACGAGTCTCATTTCAATGATGTGTCGTGCCTCGTGCGTGCTGTATGTTCCTATCAGTCATCTTGCTCCAAGATGGCATATCCAAACATTTTTTTTTATTTATGAGGTAATTATTAATATCAATATCTAATTCTACAACCTCAATTCGAATATGCGTGCTTTGATTTTCGTCACTCAATTATGTAAGAATGTATAAAAATGTGGGAAGAGTCAACATAATAAACATTCATTGAATTGGGTTTGCAGAGACCTAGGATTGCCTCATCAGATGAGTGAAGAATGTCTGTTTGTTATAGGTGTTTGTCAACAAACTTCTTTGCTCCGGAGAATGGATGAGATTGTGTCAGTCTCTTGTCTTTGACGGGTTCTTATGCTGTATTTGGTAGTTTAAGTGATGTGATAATTTTGGAATAGAAAATAAGTGCAAAAAGGAATAGGTGTTTGTGAACAAAATTCTACAGAATTGTGAAAAAAAAAATCTACAGAATTGTGAAAAATCTTGGATTCTTAGAGAATAGTGATTTATGTATAGTGCATATCTGCATCTTTATGAAAATTTATTATCTGAAAATTATAAACAATTTTTTATTAATGCAAATAATGGAATGAATCTTTCAATAATTTCCAAATAGGTCGTGACAATTTTGTTTTGTTTTTTTCTGCCGTATTTTTGTTCCGATTGGGTTTCTCGGTTGGTAGTTTTTTTATTTCTTTCCTCGTGTGCTTTATCGTAGTCGTAAACTCGTAACGTATTGTATGTATAGGTATAGTTGTTTTCTTTTCCAAATGTCGACACACTCTATCGCTTCCAACACCAGTTTTATTTCCAGCGATTTTCTTCTCAATAAATAACCTCTCAAATCGTTCCCCATACGTGTTGCGTATTGAGTTGAGTCTGATGGAGGATTTGCGAAGTGAACGCTCTGCAGGCAAACCCCGCCCGCGAGCAGTCTATCCGATGAGCCGTAGCGAGGCGGTCCTGCCGACTCCGCGTCGAACCTCCTCCGCACACATGCTATCCTGGTACTTCTCGCGCAACTTTTGAAAGTTTTGTGAATACTGTGTTGTGCTTATAAACTTAAAGCTCGTGATGTTAGTGACTTGTTAATGTGACGGTACAGTTCAGAGGTCGTTATCGATGTTGAAGTGGTGACTCCTGCGAACTTTCGGATCGGATAGTTCGGCGGTCCTCATGAAGCGGGCTACGTGGGTGGATGTGGAGACGGGCGGCCGGCTCGGCTGCAACGGGGAGATCTTCTGGAGCGAATGCGGAGACGACTGCGATTGCTCCTATTGCAACCCCAACTACGTATGCGTCTGTAGTGATAAGGTACTTCGAAAATTCAATTTTGTTTTTCAAGGTATCATTCAAATTGGATCGCTGTTTTGATAGCATGTGGTTTATAATAATCTGAATCTGAACTATGCAAAACATCCTACATTTTTGCTGTCCTTCACATTTATCTGCAGTGACATCATTAGCATGATTGCTTGCAGTGTTAGAGGACATTTGGCGAGCGCCATAATCATGTTTGTCTAGTTTAAATGAGGCGGTGAAAGGACGCGAATCATGATAAGCTGTTTCGTCAACTGTTATCTCTTTCCGTTTGTTTCCCAAGTTGATGACCTTCTACACAGAACAGTTTCGATTTTTACTTTTTAACTAAATTGCAAGGTTTCTTTAAATTAAATCAGCGCTTATAGCACTAATTTAACATTCGAAATCCTCATTAGACTCTGTTAATCTGCCTCGTTTTACGTTGTTTTACATACATGAATGACAATTTACATCTAACCAGCAAAACCCCTTTCTACATTGTCTCTATACAAGATGACGTTGATTTATGCAACTAAATTCATATTTAAGTCTAAAAGGAAATTTTGTATCCTCTGAAACTATCACATTCCAACCAAAAAAATATTTCTAGCTCAAGATTTTTTGTCACTCTTCGGTACATAAATCCCTGACTAGTTGGCCTTACCTACAATCATTCATATTGAACAAAATAAAGAAAACCGGTCAAGTGGGAGAAGGCCTCGCGCCCTGAGGGTTCCGTACCATTTAAATAAGGAGTGTCTGTTCAAAATGGGACATTTACCTATAACACAAATTTTCAGGAATTGAGAGAGACTGATATCTACCTAATTATGTACATACATGAGTGAATTTGTATCATAACATAAGTAATAAAAAGTTAAAAATACACCATATAAAACAGCATGTATAAATATATGTATAAGCGCATTTTAAATGTGATATAAAGAAAACAATTTCAAATATGTCCCATTTTGATCAGATATTTAGAAAATGTCCCGTTTTGATGGAAACTGGTCAATTCGAAGCCGATTTTGTATAGAAAATACCCCCTTTTGTTGGGTTATGATGAAGTCCACGCTAAGATATTTGGGCAAAAAACTGGTTTCCGTCCGTAACTCAAAAATTGACAAAAATGTAAATGTCCCCCTTTGAACAGACACTCCTCAGTTAATAGACTCAAATGATTTAAATAAAAATTACAATCTTATCAGTAACTAGAAAAGTTAAGTTGGTCGAGCAAGGGCGTGCCCCCCCCCCCTCCCAGTTTATTTTTGAGTCATGCTTTTAATTATTTGCGGAATTTTTTGGCCTACCGGTAGGACTAAAAGATATACTCCAAACTATGCGGGTGCGGGACACTCTATATCTATATCTATACCTATATGGCCTTCGTGCCCCACCCAAAAATAAATCCTGGATCCGCCCTTGTGGTCGAGTAACCCTAAACCTGTGTTAAATAGAGTATATAGCACATAGGAGACAGAAAGTTCCAAATTCCTAACTAGTTGAGTTTTGACATAGACCCCGTAAGAAAAATGGTCTAAAACTTTGATGGCACCCAATTTCTTTATTTTTAGAGATAAAAAATATATATATATTTCTACTCCACTTAATAAGTTTTGGACATACTGAAGGGTTAGGAAGAAAAAAAAATCGGTTCCTTTTTATGTAGGGTCCCCCTAAATATAATTTAATTTCTTTTTAAATTCAATATTCGGTTTTAGGTCAACATTCTACATAACTCTGTAACTACATAATTCTGTAACTCATTCCGTCTGCAAGCTAGAAACCCGTGACATACTCGGACTGACAGACAGCAGAGTGATATTAATAGGGATCCTTCAAATAATATATATTTTTTATTAACTTATTAAGTTTTTCATTTTTATAATTATATATTTTTATATATTTACAAAAACACGTTGTCATAACAATTGTCGGCATCAGTGGAATAAAAATAAATTATAATCCTATGTGACAAAATGTTCAAATGCATTTTTGTTGTTCCATACCCGAAGAACAACAAGGATCCCTATTATTTTTATAATTATATATTTTTATATATTTACAAAAAACACGTTATAATAACCAGATATGTTTCGACGATTGTCGGCATCAGTGGAATAAAAAATTATAATACTATGTGACAAAATGCATTTGAACATTTTGTCACATAGTGTTATAATTTATTTTTAATAAATACAAATAAATCTAGAAACGGTACAGAGGTCAGCGATTGACCTGGCTGTCGTCTATAGAATTACCTGTAATATAAGTTGTTATCAATTCAAGTTTCTGACAAGAGATTGATGACTTTTAGCATTCACTAGTCATTTGACAGATGCATCATACAATCATCGAGGGAAGCCGGTAATGGCTCTTTGGATGCTATTTGACGTCGATAAAGGAAATATAATGAGAAATTTAGAACAATATACAAGTAGGTGGAAAAATACTGTAAAACAAGTTGCGTGTTGTACTCGTAAATTCAAGCTTTAAACCATGCCAAAAAACTTTGTAACCCTATTTTAATACTAGACAATACTAAGTTATGTTGCCAAGTTAATTTTCTCTGCGCCAACCAACCCCAACCTTAAATTTCAGTTATTTTCTGTAAGCATGATACTAGATATATTTCTTGTAAGTATAGAATTGCAGACGTATATCTTTGAACAAGTAATAATGTCCGTTAAGTAAACCCATCCCGACATCAAAGTCAAACCGCAAAAGAATACCAACGTCAACAAGAAACCTCCATCAATGTCGCTAAGAACGTCAACAGCGTCTCTAAAAGTCCTGAAAGAAAACCCAACACAAAAGTTGTAACTCTTCACATACGAGTACGTTTTCACCAACAATAGAGCAGCCTTGCACACACACAATGCTCGAGAAAAGTGAAACCTTCGATTCGAGAAGGCTTTTTTACTTCGCAGCCTTTGTTTCCAAACCCATATATGTGGGATGCGAGTTTTTTAATTTTCGCACTGATGAAAAAAGGCTTTTAAGTCGTGTAGAAACATTCTGTCTCGAGAAAGTTTGTATCCGCTCTTATGGCTTGTCGTTCGCGCTAACGCCTTCTAAGGAAGTCGGTATTACGAAAATACTTATTTAGTAGCCGCTCAGGAGACCAGAATAACTGCGATCCTTTACCTTTTACTTGTTGCACTGTAAAGCTTAGAGATAAATGCATCATGTTATTTCGTTTATACATATACTAGCTTTTGTCCGCGACTACGTCCACGTGGAGTTCGGTTCACCTTCTTAAGGGGCGAATTTTCAAAAATCATTTCTTAGCGGATGCCTACGTCATTACAACTATCTGTATGCCAAATTTCAGCGGAATTTGTTCAGTAGTTTCGGCTGTGCGTTGATAGATGAGTCAGTCAGGTTTGCCTTTTATATATTCAGATAATATACTCTACATTTTTTCTTGGGTACACTTTAAGTCCAACGTCGGCATCCTCACATAGTCAACATAAAATAACTAGTCGTATCTCGTTTTTCTAGCATTTTATTATGAAACTTGCAAGCCTCCTGATGACACATAGCGTGTTCACTGGCACTGAGCTAGCTTACAGAGAAAGTTTCCTACTCCATAACAACTATCGCAATTTTTGAATAATTTTAATGGCTTCTCTCAAACGGCAAGTCCAACTTTTGTAAAGACACGACTGAGTTCGTGTTAG
Source organism: Ypsolopha scabrella (assembly GCA_910592155.1). Classification (NCBI taxonomy): domain Eukaryota; kingdom Metazoa; phylum Arthropoda; class Insecta; order Lepidoptera; family Ypsolophidae; genus Ypsolopha; species Ypsolopha scabrella. The sequence goes on from OU342963.1 coordinate 24,825,736, forward strand.
AATTCACCTCCGAAATTTTTCCATTTCTATTTCAGTGTACCCAGAACACGAAAGGAATTTTGTTTTTACGAGTAAATGCCTTCCTATGTCTATTAAAGTTATTTGTAGGACGTAGTGGGTTCTGAATAGTTTGGGTCAAATAGCCGTAACATAATTACAACACCTTACCCACTGGGATCAGTACGACATTCTAGTCAAATCTAGTCTGTAATTATATCGAAATTTCTATCACGTCTTGCTTGATTTCGTATCTGAACAGGTTTTAGTTATATCTTCAAATACTTGCAAGCGTTTCAAAAGTTGTTGTTTTGCAACATTTGTAATAGTTGAATATTTTAAGACCATTAGTGTTAAATGAAGGAACGAATTTGTTTTTGTTTGAAGCAATGTCAGTGAGAAATGATGTCCCAGATTATGTAAGGTTCCGTTAGCTGGTATACTAACGGAGTACCTTGATTACTTATGTAAATAGAGGTCATCGTTGTTTTTATTTGTCGGAAAATAATTTTTTTTCTGTACTACATGCATCTTTTTGCAAATCTATCTATTTCACTGTAAGTGTTTGGGTTAATCTATGTAAATTTTATTTACAAAATCGGATTATCCCCCCAAAATTATACTTTTAATCTCTTACTGCACTTCAGTTAATAGCTCATCCAGATCTTACAAAACAAACCGCGCTAAGCTGACGGAAATCTGCTTTCTTACTTTGAAAACAGTTCCCAGGTATTGAACTGTCTATGGGTAGCAAAAACATGTTCAATGTCGTTAAAGCCTGTTGTCTTCAAATTGACACGGCTTGCCTGTTCTGTACGCAACATTTTAAACAATCAATTATGTTATGGTTGGTGGCCATTCCGCTAAGTATTACGATTATGATTCTGGCTTCTTCAGCTTTATAAGGATAAATTATTATTAGTAAGAAACATAGGCAGTACTTGTCCATATGTACAACTTTGGTTAAGGGGGCTAAGCGAAGTTAGCTACTTTTTTTCACTAAAGAAATAAGCTAGGCTAAGGCGAAGCGAAATTAACTGCTTTTAATTGAAAGTTGCCCCGTCCAGCTGAATAGTTGACCAAAAAGGGCGGCAAAAAAGAAGTTGCGAATTTTGCAAAGACCACAGTATTTATAAAAGAGGCTCAACTTCTACTTGATTTATATTAATACGAATTACATTCTAATTTTACTAAGAAGTACACATATTTTAAAATTGAAACTAGAAAAAAAAATGTTTATTCAAATCATTCATTTGGTGAATAAAGATTTGACTAAAAACTGTCATGCATGATAAATACTCGTAGATCGTATCGCAGTTATAGATTTTTTTAAAGACATTTATGATAAATTGAAACTGTCGATAGAGCAATTTTTACCATAATTTACTTTTCTCGCTTTCTTGTTATATGTCTTTAATATGGAAAGAATGCTTCTATAGACCATATAATTGCAGAACTCGATACCATAAACAAAATTACAATGAAATTGTTGACAGTCGCCACATCGTAGAATTGAGCATATAATGATATGCCTAGGCATGTTATATTTTTGTTAAAACTTGGGGGAGTCGCCTCGCTTCGCTCAGCTCTCCAAATATATTTAAATATAAACCTCGCTCCACTCGTCGTCGCAGCTATTTTTGACTTTTTGTGCAAGATTTTCAATCTCGTATACTTTGCCACAGTATACATAATTACTTTAATTAATCTATACCTTATGATCTGCCAACAACATATACAATGTACGTCATTTAGATACCTTAACAAATCACAAAAATTGTCTGTGTACAATTTGTTTCACGATAAAACAATATATAGGAATTAGGCCCGAAATACAGATTGTGCAGACAAAAATACTATATTCGTTTAAGGTATAAAATTACTTGTCTAGTAGATAAAAAATATTTAAGGGCTTGGTTTTTTTTGGAAAATTTGTAGTTTCTAATGGATTTCAATTGGGTTTAATGCCATAGAATAATCAAAACTCCTCTAATATTATAATTTGGGAAAGGCGCGGTATTTCTTAATAAATATAATATTAAATATCTAGGCAGATGTCCTTGGATATCATCAAGAGTTAATTTTTTTTTACTGTTATAAATTATATACAAGCAACATGTTAGTTTAGTCCTCAGTACAATACAAATATAACCCATTTCATTTAAAATCTCGCAAAAACATTCAGTGTACAGACACGACTTTTTACTACATTATTATTAGGTAGTATAGATAAAAAGAAGTTAACAAACAGTCCTAATCTCCACGCCATTGCTTTAAACTTTCAGACCATTTAATGTAAATACTTAGCAAAATAGACCTTTTTAGGGTTCCGTACCTCAAAACGAAGAAACCGAACCCTTATACGATCACTTTGTTTTCAGTCTGTCCGTCTGTCAAGACCCTTTTTCTCGGGCCCCGCTATAGAATATCAAGTTGAAATTGAAACTAATACCTCTAACAAAAGTCTACGGCCCCATAGTGCTGTTAAAATATCGTTTAATAGATCGTTAATGTCAAGTTAGTTCGGTATTTATAACTGCTCGTGGAATACATTTGTGTTTTAAACGGTATGTACGGAACCCTCAGGGCACGAGTCCTACTTGCACTTGACTGGTTGTAATTAATTAACGTGTCGCGATTAGGTTTATACCGGGTGTAAAAGCAAAGGCAAGAATCATTTAAGGGTGTGTTAGTATGATCGGTAAAGATATTATTTTAAATACTGGGATCTCTAAATAAAGTACCAGTACCTCATAATAAGACGATTTTCTTTACTCAAAATACACTAATCGCGTGGACACCCTCACTGGTCGTTGGCTACTCGGATGAGGGGTGCGGGTTGCGGGGTGTAATTAGGTGTGTGGGCAGGCTGGTGAGCTAAATTTTTTGTGAAAATTCAAGGTATATATTTTTTTCTCGTGATGAGATCAGAATCGTGTATACTTTCATACCCTAAAGGGATTCTTGACTTTGCATTTACACCCATATTTTTTTTAAGGAAAAGCAAGTACTTTGCAACCTTGCATGTCTACTTTTATGATATACTCGTATCGATCAATACCCTCTATATGAGGTTCCTAGCTAGATGCGCACGGTCTCCTGATTTTTGCACTACGCGACCCATAGATTAATGTCACGTCAATTGGCTTTTCTAGCAAAGTAGTTATATTTTATGTGTCTTTAAAGTTTTTGTCATTCACAAAGTAATGCATAAAATAACACAACATTTCCAGAACAATAATTTGTATTCAAAACTGAAAAATTGATTTTGATCTAAATTGGGTCTATTCGTGTGTCATTTTTAATAGATAATTTGTTTGCGCCATTTTAGATCAGCCCAGCAATTATACTTCCCAATATATTTGCCAAGAAACTATTGGTAGGTATTGGATAAAATAATTTTCTTAATCTACCTTTCTTACAGACTGAAGGGTCCTAAGACGTTATGGTAATATTCTGGTAGTCTAGCACGCGCCGTCGATACAGTGTCATTCCATAGGCGTTTTTTGGTTCGACTGTTTCTCTGATGAACAACCTATCAACAACAGTCAATCTATATTGTTATTTGTAGTTATGACGTATTTTCATAGAGAAGCAGTTTTGAGTGACCGAGCAAAACTACCTCGAGACTACGTTCATATGGTTAGGCTATTATCATTGTTGTCAAATAAAGAAAATCGGTGCGTATTTTAGAATTTAATAAATGAATCGATTTTTATTGCGTTAATTACGAAGAAGGTGATATCTAGATCTCGGGAGATCCCAAATGTACAGTGGAGCCCGCATCAAGCTATACACATTGAGTATAAGCTGAACTCTCATTGTACGGGAAGCCTATACAATGAGAGGTCAGCGTATACTGAAAGTGTTTAGCTTGATGTGGGCTCCACTGTACATGAGTTTTGTTGTTCACATCAAGTATGTGCCTATATACAAACTCATTTACTCGTAACTTAAATTTCATTCCCATTTCAGCCCCCTGATTCTGTATCCTAAAATCATTTGCCAAACCGAGTGCCTATCGTCGAAAACATACATATCCGCTTATCTAAGGATACGTTCGCACTAGAAATGACATCACAATTCGTAAATAGTTCAATACTCATTGAAGGTTATTTTGGAAGTTAATTGTTTATTGGTGAATAGCAACCATAGTTGACTACCGGTTCATAGATACGTAATAGGCCCGCAGGTTAATGTTTGCCTTGAACGCTAGTAGTATTAATTTTATACTGTATTATACAATATTGAGTAAACAAACAGAAACAGTCCGAAAAACGTGTTTTTTTTTCTTGGTTGCGTTTGTGACGTCATGAAGTGAAACAAAATGTCAAAACGTGAACATTGTTCAGGGAGCACAAAAACGCCTGATCATACTTGGTCTCTCGCATATTGACTGACTAACGCGGCACCTATTCGTGAAAGAGCAAGTGGGATAGATATAGTAGCTAGCTGTATCTCTGGCGCGTACTAGCCACGCTGCAGTCTAGCTAATACTTACAAGTTAATAGTCCAGTAGCTATTTGTTAACAAACAGCGCTACATATCTCAACCATAACTCTCCATGTTATAAAGTTGGAATTTATGGCATCGTTTTGTTACGAAGAAAAGTAGATTTCTCTACAGTTTTATAGGAACTCGTGCGTGATAATATTTTATGTCAGAAAGTAAATAAATGTTACTTGTTGGTATTTTGAAACCCAATTGAGCCCGCATTTATTTCTAGATACTCGTACATATAGATGTGTACCTACTAACATAAAGTTCACTAGTCATAAATGAAAGTACGAACTACAATACATCTTATTTATTTTACGTTCTGCCCCCTGATTCTGTATCGTAAACCCATTTGCCAAACCAAGTGGCTATCGTCTAAAACATACATATCCGCTTATATAAGGATAAGTTTGCACTTGAAATGACTTCACAATTCGTCATTAGTTCAATACCCATTAAAGATTATTTTGGAAGTTAATTTTTTATCTGTTTTTGGTGAATAGCAACTATAGCTAGCAACCGAAACTGAGTTACTTATAGCCCCGCTGTAAACATTATACATTTTGAATAATTTGAGGTGTCTAGCAACGGCAATCTGAATCTAAAATAGTACATTTTGATGCAAAGGTTGATATTTAGAGTCACGATTGACTTTTTTGCCGAGACGCAGTCGAGGCAAAAAACAGCCGGGACGAGAAATATCAACACTTTCGCACGTGTATCAAACGACGTTTTTTAATACACCTGCGAAAAATTACATGAAATAATAAAATAAAAGCAATTTCGTTGCAAATCAAAACAGATACAAGTCGACTGACGAACACGCAGTGTGGTTGGCGCCAATCTGTACCACAAAGACAATGTCTCTTTCTAAAATCTTTTTTATAATAATTTCCAAGATTATAAATTATAACTCCTAAAATCATTTTGAATTTAAAAAAATCTTTCACAATTACAAAATACATAATATATTTAATAATAAAATATAAAAGTTTTAAAATACTCATCTTATTATAGAGTATCTGGTAAAACAAAGGTTTACATGCTTACCAAATGATGTGGCTGGTTTCCCCTAGACGGCGTCAAACAAAAAGCACGAGTGCGAAATATGTCATTTTACGCACGCCGTATCTATGATACTTTGAGCAGATGCTTAAAAAAAAATTGTCGCATGTCTTTTCGTGGATGTTGTAAAGGCGACTAAGGGATTATAGAAAGGTATGCCAACAATTTATGTCTTTGTATTGAGGGTCATAATCATAAGGCTATTGGACCTTAGCTCCGTCTGCAGAGACAACGACGTCATCCTCATGACGAAACCATGCTGCCGAGCGACTCGTCGTGTTCCGGTATAATGTCACGATTAGCCGTACCGGGGCAGTGGTTACAGGCAGTTTCCTAAGTTATTCGTCCGTTACCGACGACCGTAGATTTTTGCGGAAGTCCCTGGAAAGACTGAGTTCCGGGGCGAGCGCTCTTCGTCTTAAGACTTATCGACGCTTTTCATCAGATGCGGTAATGGCCAGCCGTAAGCTTATTGCAAAGAAAAACAACTTGTTCATAATTTAGTTTATCACCTCAATGTTAATTTGTAAATTTAATCTATCTCGTGTACCCTTAAAATATCTCTATAAAAGCCACATATACTAACGACCCAAGTGCTGAAAATAATAGATTTTAATAAAATAAATGGCCTGACCTCAACCTGACCGTTGTCATAGTAGGATCTTTATTGAAAAGGATTAATATACATACACATATTTGCGACTTAAACTGCACATTTATATTTACATTGTGCAAAAGATGGGGTCCGGTATGTACAATTTTTTTTAACATTCATCAATAGGATAGGCACAACTTACGTACGTTATACGTAAATATTAATCAAAACTGTAAAAGCAAGACGTCGTTTTTTATTCGCAAAGAATTAATTTTAGAATTACGCAAAAAAAACTTAAGTTTGTCGAATCAGCTATACTCGTAAATATTTTCGGTGTAGTAAAACGAGATTAGAGTGGAAAAAATGGCAGACGTTTTTATATATTAATAAAATATCGCAATATTTCGTAAAAGTTAAAATATAGCCTTATTGATTTAATTTGCAGGTCAAGTTACAATGAAGCCTAATAAAATTAAGTAACGCATTAATCGTCGTAAATATTTATAATCCTTTAATAACCGTTAAACAAACACATATAAACCCAACTCCTGTGTGGCTAGCACGGGCCAGAGATACAGCGTCTATCTATTCTACTTGCACTCTCACGCAAACCGCTTTTGTCAATGTGCGAGAGAGTAAGTATGATGGAAAGACACTGTATCGATGACGCGTGCTAGCCCTTCTGGTGGCCATAAAAGTTCTTAATACTTCCCTCTTCAAAAATCTGCAAATCAAGTGGGTATTTTGGGATTTTAATTATAATAATTTTATTATTATCACAGGTATTTTAGTACCGGCAACAGATCGCGAGTCAGGTGGTTAACAAACAGCTCTTTCTTTTAGAAAACGTTGTGAAAACTGGCCCTCAAGAATGAAATGTGAAGAAATACGATGAATTCATACAGTTCATTTCGTTGTTCCGGCTGGTATCGTGTTGGAGCCATCAGTGTGCCATATTCCGATTTCTAATAGCTACATTACCATACCGTCTGAAGATGATGAGGCTTGCCTTCTTCGATGTTGATTGGATAACACACGCGCACGACGCCGCACGCACACGTTACACGCATGTTAATTTTTGTTTTTCGCTCCAAATTCGACATCTGAGATGTCACTAAAACTGTAACAGATTGAACCTTCTCTTTTTATGCAACTTATGTAGACCTTAGTTATCTAAGAACAGTAAAAAAAACTATTAGTATTCTACATAGAGGTTGTTTGACTTTTAGAGATAGAGCTCAAATAAACGTATAGGTACTTTGAACTCAAAAAAATAGGTCAAAAAAGTCAACGAAGCGCGATAGTAGGCATCGTGCTACGAAATCAACAGAACTGTACAGTACGGCCTAACATCAAAAGTAAGCCAAGAAGCCCATGGTAATTTGAGTATCTGCCTTTGGTCGAAGCATACTCGTCGTCGACTAGGTATTTTGAAGAAAAAACAAAACTCCTATCAGTTTTTACAACAATATTTCACTTTGCCCTGGAATGGAACTCTCCCTGCAATCGTACCTATAACACCACTAATCGATTGTGGGTAGTGAGTGTGTGTTGCTGCTATTACTTAAAATAACTAATACTGATCAAGATTTGCAAGCAAAAGTAACATGCAGTTAAAGTTTATTTTCTTGCAAAAGTAAGTAACTTATGACGAAGCGCGGCTTTTTAACATAGTCTACAGGCTAAACCTGGAATTAGCTAGCTAGCAACTTAATGCTGTTTATGACCTTTTTGCATAACTGGCGAAAAAAGAGCGTAATGTTTTTAGAGTTTATGTACGTATGTTTGTCCGTTTCTTTATTTCCTCTTTGAGCCTAAACTACTCGATGGATTTTGATGAACCGGGTCTCTAAGTATTCACGATAATCCGTATAGTCATACACATGTCTTGGTCTTGACCACTCACTGAATCCTCATTATGAATTTGGCTTTACCAACCAAAGTCACTTTATAGTACAGGCGTAAAAAATACCAAAGAGCTAAAAAATAAAAAAACATCCATAGAATGTTGTTATTAGTAGCCTAAACTACTGTATGGATTTTGATGGAGGTGGTCTCGAAAGATGTTTAATCTTTTCAGCTCACTTTATTAACGGCAATCGTGATTTAATTTTTTTTTTCTTACTTTTTGTTGGTTCAATACATGTCATGAAAAGTAATAATGTATTTATTAAATGAAACCGCAACAGCGTAGCACACTTTGCGTTATCCTCAATTAGTTTTATTATTTTACGTGAGTTAAGTGTGAATTTAGAGACGGTTAGTGGTCCGAGTTTGCGTCAGTTTGAAGAGTTAAAAATTGATAGTTTCAAACTTCATGAAGTGGCAGTGTTTTTGTTTTACCATAATACGAGTAATATAATCTTGATCCTTAATAAACATTCAATATTGTGTGTAGTGGTAACGTGCATTAACAAATTCAAATATAAAACTGTGCTTTAATTACGTATTACTGAATTAAGTGCATCGAACTTATTATTTCAGTACATTGGTACAAATTAGCATACATGTAATTGGTCTAAAATTAGGTGCTGTAGCGAATGAAGTGCAAAAACATTTCGTCAATAAGCATAAATAATTATCATAATATGCATAAATAACCTGCTCATTTCTAACGCTAAATAATCTTGCATCACTCAACGAATAACTCTGATGTATTAGTAAGACTTTTTATTTAGTACCTTTTAAGAATATTTCAGTGGGTATATTTTTTACTCCTAAATTGCAAAAGTTGCAAAACTAATTGATCAGTAAAGCACGTGTTAAAAGTATTTTAGTATTCTTATACCGGGACACGCCTTGTATTGTATAGTAAAGAACATATCAAGCTACACACGGGGCCTTTGTACCTATCTTATACCCTTCACTATAGAGATTAAAGTCGTACTGCAGGTGTATAACTTGACGTGATCTTCATTGTACATATGTCAATGCTACATATCTTATATCCTTCACTTTAGAGACTAATGTCGTACTGCAAGTGTATAACTTGACGTGTTCTTCATTGTACATACGTCAATGCTACATATCTTATATCCTTCACTTTAGAGACTAATGTCGTACTGCAAGTGTATAACTTGACGTGATCTTCATTGTACATACGTCAATGCTACATATCTTATATCCTTCACTTTAGAGACTAATGTCGTACTGCAAGTGTATAACTTGACGTGATCTTCATTGTACATATGTCAATGCTACATATCTTATATCCTTCACTTTAGAGACTAATGTCGTACTGCAAGTGTATAACTTGACGTGATCTTCATTGTACATACGTCAATGCTACATATCTTATATCCTTCACTTTAGAGACTAATGTCGTACTGCAAGTGTATAACTTGACGTGATCTTCATTGTACATATGTCAATGCTACATATCTTATATCCTTCACTTTAGAGACTAATGTCGTACTGCAAGTGTATAACTTGACGTGTTCTTCGTTGTACATACGTCAATGCTACAACGTAGCAGGTAGATGTACGGCCACACGGCACATGAAGCGAACGAACTGATACAAGTAGTTTTGTGCCCGCTACATCGCGCTACTCCGTAGCAAATACCAACATTGCATCTCAAATCTCTTCTAAGGCTAGAATCATAGCCCAGCGGGCGTAATCTAAGGCTCTATTGTCGATGGCTAGAATATACTGAAAACGCGAGAAGCTATGGAAGGTTATTCAAAAAATATATTTGTTTTGATTTTAATTTGCGGTTTTTAGGGTTCCGTAAGGTAAAGGGCAAAACGGAGCCCTATTAATGTCACTTTGCTATCCCCGGGTCAAGTTTTTGTAGCTCGTAAACGAAATTATTTACAGACCTGGGGATATTTTGTGGAGAATGTTGACCTCAAACCGAATATTGATTTAGAAATTTAATTTCATTATTTTAATGGGAATGACACGAAATGATAATTATCAAATGGTAATTTAATGCTTCAATTTATAATTTATGCACTTGACTTAATATTTTATGTACTTTTGGTGATATTAAGTTTCAGATATTAAGTCACGGTAAAAACACGACACAAAAAACGCAAATAGTTAATATTTTAATATCTAATACTTAATACAAGTTTATTTTAAAATTACATTATTGGCAGATACTAGGGTTTTTAGTATTACTGAAATCAGTTATAGAGTGCCTAGTTAAATAATCATAACCCAAAAAATGACACTAAGAGTGTGCCACCACACATAGAATCTGAAAAGAAACCCTTTCTGTAACTGTAAACTTACTCGTACATACGCTCACTCTCTGTCCTGTGTCACCGTAGAATAAATTATTCAAAATCAAAAACACGACTGCACCAAAATGAGTGGAAAATGATATTAATCTTTACCCGAAGTAAGATAACTACCAATGAATTGGAAATGGAAATCGGGTCCCTGAGTGCAGTTGAAAAGTAGTCTAATATTCTATCTTTCTTACTTTCGCTAAATTGTTTGTGATAATACGACTACTACCTTTATTGGATAACTAGTCAAGTGGCTTAGTGAAATTACCGTAACCGGGCGGATAAAAGTACCAAGTTTGTTATGAAGGTATAAGTCGCTCAACAAGAGATGAGGCGAAAACCAAAGGCTTAATGGGTTAGTATTGAAGAGTATTCTTAAATGAAGTGAACACTTCTAGCACAGGAATCAAAACCAAAATACAGCTCTAGTAAGCCACTTGAATAATCGTAGAACCGCGATTTTGTCATATTATTATTATTAATCTGACTTGCAACAGTTGCAAGTTGCAACTGAGCCGGAAAGTTTTAGCAGGGGGTTGAAATTTGATGGATTCTGACCTTTTCTGATTACAGGTCTAACCTTGAATATGCGATTTATACCAGTGACCTTTAGATTCGGTATCGCGAACCGTCATCAAACAAAGAGCCATTATCGCCCGTGAGGTGCTAACTCTATGTTTGCTCGACAAACAACTACTGGCTGTAGCACTCCGCTCTTGCTATCGGTACTGTGATTTGATTAGTGCAAACATTTGGTATTATTTTGGTTATTTCGGCATGTTCACAAAGAACAGAAAAACAGTAATATTTACAAATACTAATTTAAAACTGATATTTTAGAAAGGTTTTCTGACATAAGGTTATGTTATTATAAATTACTCTATAGTTACAATAGTTTCCTGAAGCTTGCTTGGTGCTGCCTAAGTCAAGGTTTTCTTATAAAACTTTAAGCTATTATCTTTTACGTGGATGAGGTCAATGCCCGCTTCATAGAAGTGTTCCTCAAGGCAGCTGTCGAGTTCCCATCAGTTTAATGTGGTTGAACTTGTTTCATGTGAGCCTGCAAGCTACGTGTGGTTTGAGGTGCACATTCTTCGATCAGCCATTACACTCTTTTACGGCTTTCCGACATATCGCCTCTGGTTTTTTAAATATTCGTTTTCTACTACCGTTACGTAAAACTTTTCTAAAAATAACGCTAAAAGCAATTTTATTTTTAATTATTTTACGACATGTAATGTAGATAATAATTTGTTTTATGTAGTTAGGATTATCCATGTGAGGTCCACAGGGACTTTAACATTTATATGACTAAAATGCGACATTTGTTTGAGTCATATAAATCACAATGGCTATGTGTCATTTACCTCTAACTCGTATATTTAGACAACATCGTCGCCGTTGCTACTCTATGACTTCCGTCTTTGTATGGTACCTACCTGTTGTTGTATTTGTCATATACAGTAAGTAACAGAATAAGGCCCACTAGCAGCCTTGCACATAAAACTAAACATGATTATCTAGATAAATATGTTTTTAACGAACTGACTGACAATGACAAAATATCGCTGTCAAATTATGAGATGGTAGTAAAAATGAGATTTTAAAACAGGAGAACTCACATACTACAAAATATAGGGTTCTAAAAAAAACATGTTGTCAATGAGACCTTTTTCAAGATGATGATAACAGAGCCCAAAACGTGTTAAAGAAAAGCCTACTTGTGGCCGCGCACTTATTTAGATAAATTTATTCGTTGTGCGATGGACATATTGCGCCTGATGAGCTTAGCAGATTTAAGGCGAGGTTATGCAGATAAATTTGTCCTGCTCCAACGCTTTAATTTCACACATGTTTATCCTGCTCAGCGGAAGCGGGCCGCTCAGAAAACTCGCGGTTTTGAGGTGTTTTTATTCATTATTATGGAATCAAAATGGTTTTTAGTATGACGGCCGTTTATTTTATTATAAGTTTTATTGTCCAAAACTTAATATAGCTCAAATGAAATAATATTTAGGTCATAGTTTAAACCTATCTTTGCGAATTAATCAGATCGAGGGAAATGCAAGTAATCGTGTTTCGAACAGCCGAAATATTAAGATGAAAGAGTAAAATATTACATATATTTTTTACAAAATTTAATTTATGAATTTGAATGGAGACAATCGGGATAACCCCTCCTTAAAATTTTGAGCAAGCGAACCCAAGTTCGAGAAGAACTCTTGATTAATTACAAGATTGTTTCAAACAACAAACTTCTCTAAAGCTGATCACATCTATTATACTCTTCGTGCGAAAGCTCATGAGCACTCTTTCAACCGTAGATTAACTGAAAATAATTACACATGTGGTGCCATAGTAGATATTAATTACTACATCGATTTCCCGCGTCGACACGACCAGAATGTGGAGTCGGTAGATCAGACCCGTTGATCTCATAGTGAAAGTGAATCTTAGAGACAGTTTCCTTCACGTGATATGAGACGACGAAGCCTGTATGCTGGGTTTATAAACGTGAGGTCGAAGGTTCAATTGTGTGATAATTACTGATGACGGGTACGTATGGTAGCTCAGTGTAATTGGATACGGCTCTTTTGCCTTCAAATGAATTATCGGAACGCTTATAAGATTAAGCATCTCTTTGACTATACTTATAAATTAAATACATCACTCACGAATTTCTTCTCTTACGATTCTGACGCACGTATTGTATTTTTGCTTTTTTATGGCTTGTCTCTTTTTCAATAATATCACCAATTTCGTCGGTATACTTACAGACAACCTGGTCGAACTTTACCCTCTACTTTTACTCTATCTATTAAATAAACATGGACAAAACGAATATATTATCCTCGAGCAAACAATTTTCTACAATATGTAATTCATATATTTTTTTTATATTTTGTGAGATTTTATTTTACAAGTATAATAACTAGTATATCTTCCTCCCTGCATGCATGGCGCCAATCGGCTTACTCTAATTGTTACTCTAAACCAGTGTTCCAATTCCTCCGCGATTAAGTACTGCTTTAAGAAGATTTAAGTGCGTGTAAATATGTTTTTACCGTGCTAACTGCTTCTGCAATAGCACCGCTATTGAAGTATCGAGCACACTTGAGAATAAATCAATTTGTTCTCAACTATTCAAAACAATGGATAGCGGTGCAACTGCCATATGCGACGCGCAATATGGGTCATTCTTCGATGCCTTGTTCTACTCTTAGTGTATTATTTTCTTCTTATGCGAATACACAAGTGATAGCTACAGAGAACACACTTTTATAGCGTTTTATTGTTCACATACACATCAGGGGTTAAATGTTAATTCGATGCATGAGCAATTGCGCAACAATGGTCGTCTACTGAGCATTTGTTCAAAGGCTTCGGTTGGATATTCGGCTAATGTAAACTTTCACTCTCGAAAATATACAAACTGGTCATTTTTATGGGATGCGAGCACTTTTTCATTTCTAACTTTCATTCTCAAAGAATGCTGTGATTAGCAGAAGGTGATTTATTGTCCAACGAATGATTTAGGTACCAATTAGGAACCATCATTAATGTTTGATTTGGTAACGTAATGGAGGAAGAACTTGTAATGGCTATAATGGCTAATGGCTAATAATAAATAAAAATTTTGTTTCGTGCATATTCTTTTCATTAGTAGCCATGTTGAACACATAGAAAACGACAACTAAATTACCAAACCTGACATTGGGCAGAAGAAAGCAGAAAATACATCAATAATGTATTTTCCCTCATAATCACAAGCGAATTTCTTAAATGACAACCGGGAAAAAAATCATAAAAACAAGCCAAATAAGTTATTGTATCGGTATTACATAATATACTTATTTTTATTTCACATTAAATTGTAGCCATTTATTTGTATTAGAGATAGATAAAATGTCTACACGTAATTGCCTTTAAAACGAGTAAAATTATTCTAGACAACTCAGAGATACGGCACTTTCATAATCAGGTTTTAAAATTAGCGTCGTAAAGCGAATATACGTAATTATTTTAAAGAGACGGCAGGCAAACAGTTTCTGCTTAGACAAGAGAAATCAAGGATGTAGAATTGAAAATGACATTTGAATAGAATAAGTAAATACGAAAAAGCCTCTACTGTACACAAATAATATATGTTGCGGGTATTGCTACAAAAATTGGTAAAACTAGGTTTAACCGGGTAAACTTGGAATTACCGAAGCTCCTAGGGTAAAGTCCGAAAATTCGGCGTTTCCGGGTACACCTATGTAAATATACTCAATGCCGCCGCGCTGGTTTGAGTGATCGATCGCTTCGCTCCGCTCCGCTTCGCTCGGCTCCGGAATGTATTTATTATAAGAATAAGAAATCTTTTTTTAGTAAAATAAGGGTGAACAGTACAAAGTGGGTACATACACACACACGAGCTCCTTATTTTAGTTCAGCATGCAAAATTTTTACAAACATTTTTTAAATTTTTGTATGGATAATTATAAACAATGATTGTCATTTTTACTACTAAAAGATTCGTGGTTTAGATTCATACTGATATTGAAACGGCTACTGACGATTTTATAGTACGAATACAGTGAAACGAGTCGAAATCTGACAATTAAATCGTAAGTAGCCGTTTCAATATTAGTATGATTAATTGACATAATACAACGTGAAATTTAAGTCATTTTGCTAACGAAAACTGGTGATAATACTACTCGTCCATAAGAATAACTTTTACTATAAAGCTAACCCTGAAATCGTGAAAAAATTCAGCTGTTTCATACATTTGGGTCGAGTAGGTAAATAAATAAATAACTTTTCTATGGAACAGCTGATATTTTTTTACGATTTTAGGGTTGGCTCCATAGTAAAAGTTGTTCATACGGACGAGTACTATCACCAGTTTTCGTTTACAAAATGAGTAAGATTCACGCTGTATAAGGTGACTTTAATTTATTCAGCCAAATTCTTACTGAAGACTCAGTAAGTGCTCAGTAACAAGGTTCGATGACTCTTTTTGTGGAATTCGTAAATTATTCTTTTTGTGCTCCTTACAAACGCAAGCCCCGCCGTGACACAATTACTATGGGACGTTAAGATTTTATTTTGCGAAATTAGCGAAAAGTGTTATCGATCCGTGTTACTGATCAATTACTAAGCCTCCAGTATGAGTTTGGCTGCATAAATTAAAGTCACCTTATATAAGGTCCTCCAATAATAAGTAAAAATAATTTTAGGGTAGGTCATTTGTATCGGTAACTGATCACAATAAAGAAGAAATTTTTTTTTTTATCAAATAAGTTTTCCAGTTTCCGGTATAAAGTGGTTCAATTAGCTGACTCAATTTATTAGGAAAGGCGAAAAAAAAAGATCGCGCGAAAAAAAATATTTTTGTTGGAAAGTGGTCTATTAGGGGTAAATTACTCAATCGTCTCTTGAATTTTTTTCACTATGTTTGGGTTGTAGAACCTTATATAAAAGAAACGTACTCCTAATAAGAACACAAAAATTAATCATTTAACCAACAATAAAAATTTGATTTTAATTTAGTTAATACTTTAACTATCTAATCTTTACATTATAAAATATCTGATCTAAAAACCATAGCAACCTAACACGCCCCATCTCCCTTCGCTTGTCGTCCCACCTATTTTTGACTATTTTTTATTTCCATATTAACCTAACATTACCCCAGCGTTGGGTAGACCTAGGTGTATAAGAGTAAACTCCAATTTTTCGGCATTTACCCAAAGAGCTTGCATAATCTTAAGTTTACCCGGGTAAACCTGGTTTTACTCATTCTTCAAGCATTACATATACAACATTTATGATTAATTTGACCGGACAGACACTAACTTCTGTCACGCTACTTGGATTCGTGACTGCGATGATTAATTGATTACGTGACCTACGTAACGTACGTTTGTTTACCCGGCTTTGTTTACAAAAAGGTATTTCAACTAAGCATTGCTCAAACCCTAATGAAAATGTGTGGTAATACATTAGTAAACCATTGGCTTCGACTAGTATTTAAAGAAAGAAGTCGTTAACAAGATGGGAGGGACGCTTGTTGCTTTGCGTCCGCAGGACCCTAGAGTCCCTGCACGGGTCCCGACGGTGTGGTAGTAAGAAGCACAGCGAACCATGTTTTGGTGTGCTCACAGCTCAATAAACCGGCCGTACGATGAATGATCAGCAAAATGAGGGATTGACGTTAGGTCACGTTTATAGAGTCAAGTTAGTACATACTTGTAATTTCAAGTATTACGTAAGCACTATGGGGGGGGGGTCTTTGTTTTGCTTATTTTCGATGACATGGGGGGTAGGGGAGTCTAGATGATGATTACGTCATCGGTATATTTTTACCCCTTACTCTATGTTGAATACTGTATCAGTAAAATCTAATCTCTATCCTAAATCTATTTTCTTATTTTTAAAATTATAATTATAACATTATAATATAAAAAAAATATATTTATAATTGAAAAATGTTTACGTAAGCATGGGGGGAGGGGGTAAGAGCTTTGCTTACTTTTGCTGACAAGTGGGATGGGGGGGTAAATATTTGTAATAAATCTGCTTACGTAATACTTGAACTTTACTTACAAAAAATAATGCAATTTTTGACAATTATCTAAGAACTAAGCAGGTCCATGTATACTATGTTCTGTTATAGTTATAGTTAAGTTAGTTTGGTTTCTAAAGTATTAAGCGTAAAGTTTATAATAAAGTGCGCCTGAAACAATAGTGAAAGAAATATAAGATAAAAAACCGACCAAGTGCGTGTCGGGCCACGCGCAATGTAGGGTTCCGTAGTTGCCCGGTACATATAAGTTAGTCTACTAACACAGACCGCGCCAAACTTCTGGTTCCATACATTATAAGGGCCAAAAGTTTGGCGCGACCTTTACTCGTAAACCTGTAAAGCCTACTTAGCTGTGATAGTTTTCCTTTTAAATTCATTATATATACTACTTCTGTGAATTTTTTCACATTTCTATAAACAACCGTTTGGCCGGCAGGGGTGGGGGGGGGACGCTCCACTCTAACTAAAATTTTCACTTTAAAGCTTAATATTTCACCAACAGATCCCTAAATCGAAAAATGGTTTTCACACACCCAAAATGTTTTTAAACGGCCTATCCAACGATACCCCACACTATGGGATAGACGAGAAAAAAAATCATCCCCAGTTTACGTTTATGAAAGGTACCACTAAAAAATATTTTTTTCAAGATTTTATTCTACCGTTTTGTCGGCGTGATTAATGTGTATGTCCACGCCAAATTAAAGCTTTCCAGTACTAATGATCTCTGAGCTAAGCCGCGGACAGACGGACAGACGGACATGGCCAAACTATAAGGGTTCCTTGTCGGACTACGGAACCCTAAAAATGGGTTACCAAATAGTTACCATTGTTTTAAATGCTTATAAACATAACCGTTAATAGTAAATTATGAATATGAGGCACTTATCTTTTAAAATACGTGGTTCATAGTATTTACCAGTTTTAAACATTTTAAATACACCAAGGTTTTTGATAATAGGGAATACTTTTTCAATTAGGCCTTATTGATCTTTCAGATAAGTTTTGAAACTCCTTTAAGCATACATAGATGGATCGCGAACGAAACACAAAATAATATTATTCGCGCATTAGGTCTGATTAGGCTTGATTATTCTAATCGATAAACAGTTTCTTTATTGTTCATATGTTTCTAGCCCTTAATCGGGAGAAATGATTTCCCAAATATGACCGAAGTAGTAAGTAGTATTATATGTGCTAAAGTATACAATTACATAAACTATTTAGTTAGTGACATGACCAAGAAATTTAACTACCGTAGTCAAAACTTGAAAATTTTATTAATATTCTAAACTGTCCTATCGGTGTCATTGGCTTTTTTTATTACCACGTTTAATATTAACTAATATTCAATATTATTCATATGAAGTGATAGTGAAAGTATAGCATGAGAACCACCTACCTGCATCGGAGGTCGCAGTTCACTTTCGTGTGTGTGGCGCGGCATCGACCGACACACTTCAGTAATGCAGCCTCTTCTGATGTAACTCTTTCCCAATACTTCCGCGCAGATGAACTATCCTCGAAGCCTAGAAATAAATCATCATAATTTATACTGACAAGTTTAAGAAATTTATTTGCTTAATCTTCTGCCGCTCCTCTGTTTTTATCTGTTTCGGTGGCCCTTCAGTCATGCGTGTGTTCTATTTATTCTTCGAAGTACTAATCGATAACGTTTAGTATATTGATATTATTAGCTCATTGTTGCGTCAGTTTTCTTTGTTTTTTGGCTGGTTGTTGGAAGCATCATTTAATTTCTGCTTAGACATGTCTTACAGAAGAGAATGGTATCCCTTGAATATAATTTCATGGAAGGTCAAAACATAAACCACATTTTGCAAGAGTTAAATCCGTCTATTGTTGATCTATCACGACTTGAAAAGACATTCATTTAAAATCGGTCTACGCGTTACCACATTTGCAAACTCGGCCAAAGAGATACTGCATTCAGCATACCAAGGTCGTTGATAAAACGACGCCCATCGTATGAATATGCACACCTGGAGTTTCTTTTCGATGGCATACTTCCTCGCTGGAACTGCTTTCGGTAAAACCGGTTATTCTGATTACCTTGTGATTACCAGCGAGAAAGATTTCATCGCAAAACGGTACGTGTGCACGGTCATCCAGGTCAATATGATTAATGTTCCATGCTTGTCCAAATTACTCTTTATCCAAATTGCTTTTTACTGCCCCATCGCCAAAAGCATCTGTGCAAACATTTTGGTTTACTCCCGTCGTAAATGAATATTTGGTTTTATCTTCTCGGTTTTAGGTGCTGTAATCATTGTATGTTGTAAACACGTAAACAAAAACCTTACTATCATCATTATCACCAAATGTTGCCGGAAGAGCATGCTTCGTTCCAATTTACTAACCTCATTTTATATCTAAACAAATATACTTGTACTGCAGCCAACCAGATGATGTTTTGTCATACACTTTTATAACGAAATAGGTTCGGTGACTCGGTAAAGTGATAGAAACAAAACAAAGATATCTAAAGTGAACATGAAGACGTGTTATTTTGCTTGAGTTATTTCCAATATGTCAAAAAATGCCTAGGAATTCGAAAAGATCTTCGTCGGAGCGTTCCAGCTCTGAATATGATAGTCTTTTTAGTGACCAATCAGATGAGACACTGTCTGGGAGCGTATCCAGTATGGTCACGATTATGAATACTATAGAACGCTCAAAGAAAAGACCAAAGTATTCAAACTTTGTAAAGACTGAACCGAAACCGCCCTTAAAAATGAAGAAGAAAATGAAGCAGACTCCAACGAATTTGAACACAATGTGGGGAGAAGTTGTGCAGGAGTTGAGTAGAAAATTGAGAAATGTGAGTTGTTTGATACACTTACTTTGTTCTAGCAAGGTCGTATAGTGTGTAAGTAACATTTTGTCACTAACGTATATAGGAAATAACAAAATTATGACTGCAATTTACTTTCTTTCCGATTTTCTAAGAAACCAAGAGTTGGGTGATTGTGACCACATTGCGCGTTACGATTGGCGACTAGAAATATACTACCTCTATGTATTTTATACTTTTTATTACTTTTCCAACTTTCGCTTTTCTATTAACTTAAAACATATACTTAATGTATGTAAACTGCTTTGACTGTTCTCCATTTTCCGCTGACTTTATGTGTTTTCCCAATCGTGTCCATAATTAACATTTTCTAATAGTATCGATAGATGAAAGATCGTTAACTGCATTATTAATGTTATTAAAAATTCTACTTTTTAGGGTTCCGTAAAAATAGGTTTCCTTTAAAGGAAAAACGGAACCCTTATAAGAACACTTTCTTGTCCATCTGCCACGGTGATTTTCCTTGAAAACGAAGTAGCGGATGAATTTGAAATTTGGCAGTGTTGGGTCTTCATGACGAGCACATAATATCACCAGACAACGAAAATTGATTAGATTAAAAGAGGAATCAGTTTGGTAAAAAAAAAAGATTCAATTTATATATCGTGTGAGCTACTTCTAAGGAATCTAAACATAATTATTTTATAATTTTTTGGTACTGTGGTCTTAATGATGTAGCCAAAATTTCCTAGAAATTACCCTTTCCGGTCTGGTACATTTCTAAATCTATAGGTTTAGTAGATTGAGTTATACCGGGTGTAAAAGCAAAGGCAAAAATCCTGTTAGTATGATCTAAATAAAGTACCAGTACCTCACAATAAGACGATTTTCTTTACTCAAAATACACTAATCGCGTGGACACCCTCACTGGTCGCTGGCCACTCGGATGAAGGGTGCGGGTTGCGGGGTGCAATTAGGTCTGTGGGGAGGCCGGTAAGCTGCGTAGCCATAGCTTGGAAAAATGATGGAAGTTTTGGTGAAAATTCAATCGTGTATACTTTCATACCCTAAAGGGATTCTTGACTTTGTATTTACACCCTGTATATAGATAATAGAATAATGGAAAAAAGTTTTTTTTGAAAGTTTATATTTAATTAATTTTATGCATTTTTCAGTTATCACTTATCACTACTTATCTTAAGCATATTTGGATATGATTTAAATATACATAAATAAAAACAGTTTAATTTGGTCCGTTGACTGCCCTCTGCAATATTGGTGCGGAACCCTAATTGTGCGAGCTCGGCTTGCTCTTGGCTTTTTCTTATTTGGTGTTGGTATGGTTCTAAGTTGAAGTTGTCTGCTGTGATGTTTGTATACTATTCCAATCTGTGATGTTTGAAAACTTATTTCAGTCATCCACACTCGTCAGTACTCATCAACGAGTGCTTTGAATTAAACTACGTACGGCAGCAATAAAATAAGGCAAAATCCATCACCATTGTCTTTTGTTTCACACAATTTACTAGCATCATATAATGAAAGCTACTGACTATGACGAGAAATTATAAGCAAGCATACTCATTATACCTATATGTCCCGATTTTCCTTAAACACAACTTAAGAACTACAATAAAATTAGAACCCATAAATATAGCCAGCTAATAAAAACAAGATCCGATCAATTCCGATCTAATTTCTTGCAGTATCTATTCAAATTTCCAAACACCAGATCAGTAATTACTATAATTTATGCCTAGTCTCGTTGTTTAAGCCTTTGTGATTGGGTCCAATCTTCCCCATTACCTCAGAACCGTTATCATCCCACCAGGTGCTCATGCGCACACCATCAATGATTAGTCTAACAGCTCTGGTAACGGGAGGGCGCCCCGGTTTGTTTGCTGGATATAGGCACTTATGCAACTGTAGTGCCTGTTTCTACGGAGGCTATAGCTGCGCTGTTGGTTGCTGGGTCACTATTGTCATTGAGATCATGAACCAGATCAGCTACGATTGAAGAGTTGTGTAGCTATACTTCTTATGCCTGTATGATTTCACATTTTCTTTTGACCTAACGTTAGTTGAAACGTTTTCATTTAGTATTTAAACCCTGGTTATCCTCTGGGATTTCCTCTAACATATTTTTGTTTGAAAATCAACAAAACTACTTCTAGTATCTCAGACCATTACAAAGATATCGTGCAAATATGCATTTAGATGACAGATTAGATCTGCCTATTATCGTTCTTACACGAGAAGCAATCGAATATGAAGATGAAAATTATAATATTACGAGAGTACATAACGAAACAACAATCCTAAAAAATGTATTTGCAATGTAAAAAAAACATGTTTTCTTCTACATCTTCTAGAAAAGGTTAAAGTTGTTGAAGAACAATATTTGAAATCTCCGAAAAAATCAGCCAAGGGGACAAAGAAATCAAAAATAGATTGACGTAAAATCAAAATAGCAATTAGAATAGAGAAGTGATAATATAATAAGAATAATAACGCAAGTAATATTATAGCTACATTACATTTTAATTAAATGAATGTTTCGGACTCTCGGAAGTTATCCAAATCTGTAAACTGCAAAATTGTGAGTAGTTGATGCTTCAGAAAGCTTTGGACGCCTTATGTAATGTCTCAAACTGTCTACCAAATAGATGCATCAGAAACTGAATTGCAAGTATTGTGTCCATTTTATTGCAGTATACTCAATGAACGACCTTGGCAATATCTATTAAGGCTTATTGACAAGCCCAAGCTTCAATCTGAACTACCAACGGGTGTCAGATCATGTCAGTGTAATCCAAGAGTACCTTTGATAATAATTTCAGGATATACGAGTCGAGTATGTCTGACTCATTTTATAAACCCAACCTTCAGTTATTCCTTAGAACCTTAGGGCTAAGAACATAGGAGTTATAATTGCGTGTTAAAAAGGTACAACTCGGTCGGGGTTAATAAATCGCGACAATGAATCGAATGCGCGGGCAGAATATGGTCAATTAGTTCAAGTGCACATAGGGTCAGAGATTTATTCCTTTAAGCTTTTTCATAAATCTCGTCGTAGCTTATGTGCCCCACAAAAGTCCAAAGAAAAAACTAATAATCCTTACGAAAAATTAGTTATCTAATATGCCTTGATATGCAACGATCTATAAAAATTTAGCAAAGAGTATTTCTAGCAAGAAAATGAAATATGGAATCGACCGACATAAAACCATCTTTAAACTCCCATAACGTGTCGGAAAGTAAACACAGCACGTGCTCCCACGACCCTTATCTTCTTTAAAGCAAAACAAAAGACGGCCACAGATGTTTCCGAGAAAAAAGACGAAAACACCAAACAATGAACCTCAGACTTGGACTTTAATCCCTGCATTGAATTCTGGAGATCAATACACCTCTGAAAATAAATAAGACTCAAATGCCAAGCAAAAATACACTTTAAAACAAAAATACTGGTATCTTGAAAATATGTTTTAGTTTTAGGGTCTCCACAGATGCCGATGCACGATGTAGGGAATAAAGTATTAGCTCGGCTGCAAGGGCGTTCCTGGGGGGCAGGACCCCCCTGGGCCTGGGTCTAGTTTTTTTTAATAATATACACACGCATCATATACAAAAAGGACTGATTTTCATCTGTGATACTAAAATATATCCCAAAATAAAAAAGTTTATTATGTATTTTTGCTGTACTAGAATATTACCGTCAGTGTAACTACAGCAAAGAGGTCCTTCACTACCCTCCGTCGATTAAAAACTTTGCTTCGCTTCGAGCGGATAGTCAGAAGACCGTTTTACAGGACTGGTACGTCCACAAAAACGTTCCAGTCGACTTTAGGGATTTAAGAGGGCACAAAAGAGAAAACTTCCTTCGGACAGTGACTACAGAACCCTAAATCTACAAATTATAATATAAATCGAACAATAAAAAGGTTTACATCCTTAAATAATTTCTTTATTATAATTTAGGAGCCGGTGAACCCCCCCGGTTCGAAGACTGGATCCGGCCTTGCTCTGAGGCAAAGTTTAAAGTCCTTCTAAAAGTCTTGACAGGTGTGCTGCCCTACTACCACATGGAACACGAAGGTGTAGACCTCGTACAGATACACGCACACATAGAAATGATAAGAAACAACAAGCTTGCTCGGTGTAGTTGAGACCCAACGCACATAACTGCACGCTCGCCCTTTATTACTGGTGCAGTTGCATTGCCGCTAAACGTGCTCTACCTGCAGTGTCTGGAAAGTTCAATAAACTAAATGCTAGCCAATATCTATACGTATTATTACGTATATAAACAATCTTGTGTTCTAAAATCGCTTAAGAATAAAATTATGTTTTTAAGTAAATGCATATTTAATTAAACCGCAGATTCACGCTTCATTAATATGTCTCTTATTTAATTAATAAGTACGCGCATAAGAGTTTTCATTTCTGTGGAATCTTTTAAATCGATGTCGTAAACTTACCTTACTATTGTACTCTACTATCTCGGTACACTGGTTTATAGCTGTTTATAGCCATTTTCGGGAAGTTATTTATACGTGGTTACCTACATTATAAATTAATTATTTATGTATGGTAGACTCCAGGACGAAGACAAACCAAACATGGTTTCATGGCACTCTATACCTGTAAAAATGTTGTTTTGCTAACTGGGAATAAATCCATCCTTCCATCCATACTTTTTCACTAACAACTAACAAGCTAAACTAACAAACTAAGCTATTTTACTGTACGCAAAATTATCGTACTAAACTATATACATACCACAGATAAAGCTAACAGAGCTACATTCGTGTCAAAACACTGCACGGGAGTGAAGGCAACCACTTTTTTTTATCGCCCCAACGTATTCCCTGTCCCTTCGCATCCAGAGTCCTTCCTTTCCTTATTCTTACACAGTTTTGGGTTCGAGGAACATGTGGTTCGATGTATTTTTAAATGCTGCAGCTCTGGTTGCTCTCATTGGATTTTTTATATTTTTCGTGAGGAGTGATATGTCTGTCGTCAGTTTTGATGAGAGTGTGTTTCATTAAAACAGTGATTGTGTGTAATCAAGTGCTCATGTGAAAAGTGGGGACAAGTATGGAAACAATAAACGTGGTATTGAAGACCGGATACAAAATTGTTAAGGAGATATCTGAACAGCATAAACCTGTAAGTTTTAGTGTATTTTAAAAGGCTCTTACCACCGTTTTATAATCCTGAAAGACACTGCAATTAAACGCAAGTAATTTGGCCCACTGATCTCCAAACTTTATTTGAAGATGGCACCCAATGATGGTGTCAAGCTACCGATTTTGGGAAGCTCATTTATCAAACGAATAAAACCATGGTAAAAACCGTTAAAAATTCATTAAATCTATTTTATAAAATGTTAGTACCTAAATAAATCGTACGTACGCTATAGAACGCTGTCTACAGACGCTGGAAAATGATATTTATGATAAAATTGTGTCTAATCGCTTATTCTCAAATCAAGCATTATAAAATGCATGCAACCACAACCACTTACAATCGTAACGACGAAGACCGTTAGTAATAAAATAACTTGATGTTTGAAAGAAAACTGATCTTTACAAGTTCAACAAACAGTCTTCAAGAAAAAGTCTTCAAATAAATTTGAAACTAACGCACATATTCGAACATTTGGCAAGGAACAAAATCCATTGAAAAGTGGAGACTATTTATATTTTTGTATTGTTTTGATTTCTGAAATTTCCTTTCTCACCCGGTTAAAAACTAGAAAATGTATTCTTCGAGAAGGGCATACATTGTCGTCGTTACCAAAACACAAGTTGCATGATTT
The DNA here is from genome assembly GCA_910592155.1 of Ypsolopha scabrella. Lineage (NCBI taxonomy): Eukaryota > Metazoa > Arthropoda > Insecta > Lepidoptera > Ypsolophidae > Ypsolopha > Ypsolopha scabrella. The sequence goes on from OU342963.1 coordinate 24,851,338, forward strand.
AAATCAGGGGTTTTCGAAGTGGGGGACCCAGAGACCTTCAAAGGGGGGCGCGAGACTATTTAGAGATAAACAATCAACAACGTTCGTAGGTAGAGGTATAGTGTAAATTCGATGCAAGCTCATCCATCACATTCCAATAAATATTAGCAATTTAGTTGTCTATGATTTTTGTGTAACCTTAATAAGCAGTAAAAATACTTGTTTTGTTATGAAACAGTGTTTTTTCTAAAATTATCTGGGCAGTGGGGGGGACGCGTAATTTTATTTTGGTTGAAAGGGTGCGCTCCCACATAACCTCTGATTTAAATGAATCCAAAAAAATAGATGCATTAGCCTAGGACTCCTCTAACAAGGCATTAAACTCAAATTGCCACATTTAGGATCACTTACTGCCATTTGATACAAGAGATAAGATAAGATAAGCACTGCGAGATATGACTTAAAAATATCCGCACCTTTATAGAGAAAATGTTTGTAAGAGTAACGGTTATTACGGTTTTGCTTAGCGTTTTCAGTTGAGAGCAGACATTGACCCTCTCCCAGCCTAATGGGTGGTTGGTAGATATATGTAGCTGACTCTTGTACTTTGTGAAGGGGTTGGCAGTGGAAGAAGGTTCATACGGTGCTCGTCTTAGAAATACCAGCCTCCGAGTGTGATTCACAAAAAATACCAATACTAGATGAAATTAAATCAACCGACCAAATTCATACTGGAGACTCGGTTAGTCATCAGGAACAAGGGAAATTCGAAAAAAAAAATTTTTTGTCCCGTAGTTCCTGACCTAGGAATTGTACTTAAACTAGTCTAACCAGTAAAGGACAAAAAAAATATTTTTGATATTGGTCAAAAGGATTACTGAACCTAGTTCTTCTTTACTAGCCAAGTCTCCAGTATGAATTTGTTTGATTGATTTAATTTCATTTTAATATTGGAGTTTACGTACTAAATGAATTATTTCATGTGTAATAAAAATAAATTGATAATTTATAAATCAACTACCCTTTCTTCAGAGACCCTGCCCATGTTTATTCAATCTATACCCCGTTTTCGGTTTGGCCGTTATTTTGTCAACAACTCTTATAGCAATATGTTGAGGGTCACTACGATCAAGAAAACGGATTTGGATCCGTTGAGTAGTTCTGGAGTTAAACGAAACAAACAACATACATATAGAAAAACAGTCAAAAAATCGAAAAATGGTAGTTTTGGTAGTTTTTGTAGTTTAATTAATCCTTCACCTATATTAAGAGCTCTTGAATATCCACGAAAATCAATTTACGCGGAGACTCCAAAACGACCCTGCATTTACATTACATAGGTAACACTAAAAGTTTCCGGAACTGGCCACTTACATAAACAATATTTAAAAATTTATTGCAACATTTGAAAATAGAACTCTTTGGCTGTAGAATGCAGTTTGTTCATCTGACTGTCTTTTGTTTTTACCTTGTGGCGCCATTTAAAAAATTGTGTGTCTGCATCAACATGGATTTAACTCGGGAAAATTTTCGTAGTATGATTTTCTACGATTTTAAGTGTAATTTGACAGCTCAACAGAGCATCGCTCGGCTTGAAACAGCTTTTGGCAATGAAGCACCATGCAAGAAGACTGTTTATAGCTGGTTTGCAGAATTCAAGCGTGGTCGTATCAATCTCAGTGACGAATCTCGCGATGGTCGGCCGTCCACCGCTGTGACCAACAAAAACATCGATGCTGTGCGCCGTATGATTGAAACAGACAGGCATGTGACCTACCATGAAATTCGCGCATCCTTAGAAATAGGCATGAGTCAAATACAATCAATCCTACACAAACATTTGGGTGTGAGAAAGCTGTGCTCGCGGTGGATCCCACACAACTTGACCGAGGCTCAAAAAACGGACCGCGTCACTTGGTGCAGTGCCATGCTTACCAGATTCAACGAAGGTGCGTCAAATTTCGTGTGGGACATAGTAACAGGTGACAAAACATGGATTTATTGCTACGATCCCAAAACAAAGCAGCAATCGAGCGTATGGGTCTTTCAAGATGAGCCGAAACCAACCAAAGTGGCGCGCGTGAAAAGTGCATCTAAGCGGATGATTGCTTCTTTTTTTAATAAAACTGGACACGTGGCTACTGTTGCTTTAGAGAATCGTCGTACCGTGAATAGTGACTGGTACACGACCATTTGTTTGCCGGAAGTTATTGACGAACTCCGTAAAAATAACCGTAAACGCCGTATCATCCTGCACCACGACAATGCTAGTTCTCACACGGTCAGACAGACAAACGACTTTTTGAAGACGAAAAATGTAGAACTCATGAGTCATCCTGCATACAGTCCCGACCTGGCACCTTGTGACTTTTTTCTGTTCCCAAAAATTAAGAACCAATTACGCGGTCAACGATTTTCATCACCAGAAGAGGCTGTCGAGGAGTATGAAAAACACGTTTCAGAGGTCACCACAGGGGAGTGGCACAAAAGTTTTCAAAACTGGTTTGATCGAATGAAAAAGTGCATAGACGCCAAGGGAGATTATTTTGAAAAACAATAAATTAATTTTGTACCTTTAATAGTATTTTTTCATATTCATTCCGGAAACTTATAGTGCGTCCCACGTATGAATAGGAAACTACTTTTTTTTTGTAGTTTTGTCTTTCATGTATCCATCCAACCATTCATCAGCCTGTATTCGTCCACTGCTGGACATAAGCCTTTCCCAAATTTCGCCACTCTTGGCGGTCCTGCGTCCTCCTCATCCAGCCGCCATCCGCACCATCCTTCAGATCGTCACGTTCGTCCAGCGGGCACGAGATCGTCCGACGCTACGCTTTGCTGTACGTGGTCTCCATTCTAAGAGTAGTCTTTCATGTATCTCACGGAGAGCGACGGTTCCGGGCCTGTAGCGATGGGGTTTCTTAACACCGCCGGTGGCCGGTGCACTCTTACGAGCTGCCTTCGTGGCTAGCTGCTTACGGGGAGCCTTGCCACACGAATATCTAATTATTAAATATTCGAATCTAATAATAACAATTATACAAGGTTAAATAATAATAGCGAAACTCAAAACATAGGTAGTACTCGTCTATATGAACAACTTTTTCTATAGGGACAACGCAAAATTCTCGAAAAAAAAAATTCGCCTTCTCAAGTAAACCAGACGACTGGATATGGCGAATTTGTATGAGAGGAAGTGAAAAAAAGTTGGGAATTTCGCTTAGCCCCGATAGAAAAAGTTGCTCATATAGACCAGTATCTACCATCTACGTTTTAAGTTTCGTTGACTATTATTATTTAACCATACATAATAATTTCTGATATTAAAAAACAAGTAATAAATAAAAACCATAATAAGTAATTATGTAGAAAATAAATCGAAATGAAACATTCAGAATAAAAAAATGAATTTTAGTCTTTTAGTCCTGCGTGATAAATACGTACCTTTATTATATGTATCCCTGAATTTTCAGAGCAATTATCCTTTTTAAGTTAATATCATTTGGCGAAAACTAAATACTACGCGTTTGCTTCAAGAAGGCCGCTATCCCTGGTCCCACTTCCGCAAACTGCGCTCCGCTTACGTTTTTTGTGTGGTTGTGTGTGTGGATTTCGTCCGCACTACATGCGGAAGGGGTAGCGGGCAGTAGCGGCCTTTTTGAAGCAAACGCGTAATACGATCCCATGGAACAGAGAAATTCTAGTACAGAATGAAATTAAATGTATATATTATTTATGTGCTAATATAGTTTTGATCTTGTATTTTTTTTTCTTGTATTCTAACACTTACTTTTAAGTACATGTAAAACTAACAATTTAAGGAAATAAATTATGTCTCCGTAGCTCAGCCTGCGGTCGATTATGCACCAGTGAATTTATCATAATTTATTGTTTGTTTACATACAACTTGCTGACGTCGAAGGAAAACACTGTGAGATAAACCTGCTTACCTTAAAAACGTTGTTTCACGTTGGCACATTATACCTATAATTGTCAGTGAAAAGCGGGTGCTACTAGTATTGACTGATATATTGATAGATTTTACTCGGAAACACCCCTGACCTTGACCTTGGGGATAAATGTCATGATGATATGTTTTTTGTTGTTTTAGGAACCAAACTATTTTTGACTTTAGAATAATAATGTCATACTTAGAAGACCCATTCCATCCAGTAGTTTCCATAATGCTGAGGATCGTGTCTCCCCAGCATTGAGGAACCGACTGTATGAATGGATTTTCCAAGTATGACTTAGATTATCTCATATTGAAGACGCCTATGCCCTTGTCCCCAGATGGAAACGTCGGGCGGTTCGGAGAGCTCAGGCGGCGAAGACGCGGACGTGCGACGGTCGCGGCGAGGTCACGTGTTGGCAGAGCTGCTGCAGACTGAACGAGCTTATGTACAAGAACTGGGCTCCATTATCACTGTAAGTGTATTTGAGACCACCGTAGGGTCTATTAGTTCGATGGTCTCGATCGCTAACCATGAGGACTCAAATTCCGTAGTGACAGTTTTGTGTACGGTCTCTAAGGTAGTTTGAGCTGTGGGTCCATTTTTGAGACCGAAATACGGCGGTAGGGCTCCCATCAAGCTGGGAAGCAATAATAATCATAGGTAAAAAGTGGGTTCACGATTGTGGACTGTGACTTGTATTTCACAGTTCATACTCGGAAACATACCCTCGGGGATTCTTGTCGTTACAATCTATTACCATGTGTATGTTCAGTTGTTTTCATGAATTCCAGGATCCTATAGATATGTATAGGTAAACATGTATCTAATTGTGATTCCTACTTGTTATGCAACATCATCTGTATCTTTAGGTCGTTTGTAGAAGTTAGCGAGTTATTTGTTAATTTAAGTCATTTAGTCAGCTTATTATCAAGGATAAGAACATTATTATCTGTTGGTCACTTTGGTTGCTTCACTATCGGCCTTGCCTTCTCAAAACTCTTTCACCTTCTAAATAGAACCGCCGAAGCTTTTAGTAAATGTTACCGCAAAACTTAAAGTTTATTCACGTAACGCTTGCGGTTCCTGATTGCTTATTGCATTAGTAACAGACAGAGGTCATACGTGATTGACCGCAATGAATTTCATCTGGGGTCTAAAAATGTGTTGGATTCGAGGTCAGAGCACGACGACGGTCACGCCGCAAACGAGGCCGAAAAGTGAAAATGGAAAACGGCAATCAATTTCGAATCGAGACGCTACTCTACGATCAGATAGCCTCAGCTATTTACATAATTGTCTCGTAATACATCACGTACCATTGCCAACATCCTCATCTTTCTACTCGATTAGTTACACATAGGTGCGATATCTCCGATCCATTGTCCGCTCTAAAAAGTAAATGGGCCAGTGTTATGTATGTGGCGAGTGCGTGCGGTGCATTAACGGTCCCGCTGCGCCGGAGTCACACCGCGGCGGTGGTGCAGTGCGCGCCAACCGTAACGCATGGCATGTACCACACTCGCCAACTGCAGCTCGGTGCAGTCTCTCGGCTGCGCGTTGCTCACCGCTCTCTGCACCATGAGGCATGGGAAATACGACCTCCATAAGTCGTCCGCGAACGTCAGCGTGGGCACCTCCTACTCCTGGTATTACAGGAAGAACGACAACCCCCCGCCGGTCAAAGCCGCCGCGCGCAAGAAGAAGACTCGGCTGACCCGCGCCGCTTCTGACTCGACCCTCTTCAGTGATTACGCTAATCAAATTATGATGTTCGATAAGGAGAAATCCGCTAACAAAAAGTGCAAGAAATCTGCGAGCGATGTAAGCAAACGGACCCGAGTCAAGTGCAGTTTGATCAACGCTAAACCGGTACATATGGAACCGTTCGTTGGAAATTTCTATTACGGGAAACCGCTACCAGGTTATAAGTTTGGTGAAAAAAGTGATGCGAAAATTGAATACTTGCCCGATTCGGCAGCCGCTACACCTTCAGAGGACACCACTGCAGAATCTCTCACGACAGCGCCCACAGTGGTCGATATCCCAGAATTTGTGAGGAACCCTCTTTATGGTTGTCTTGAAGCACAGATCCCAACACCAGAGTTAACAGGGTCAACGATGTCAAAAGATTCACAACTTAAATCGTCCAGTTGTACTGAATTGCGTAAGACGATGTGCAGCAGTAAAAATTCTCATGACGTTTTGGAAAACATAAAGAAAGACTACAAAAGGATAATGAAGGAATGGAACAATACCATCCAGGATCATTACACGACCATATCCCACAACAAAAGAGGTTCAACAATGTGCAGACGCAGTAATACAGACAGTTACGTGAGAAGTTTGCACTCGACTTTGTCGTGTAGAAAAGCTCCCAGTAGATGTAACAAGTCTTTTGGAAACAACCATTACGATTACGCCTACAGCCAAGCTTCACGAAATTGTAGAAAAAGAAGCACACTCACAAGTAAAAATAAGAAAAGCAAAGGTCTATTCAGATCTAACACATTCACAAACAACTGGACAGCTACGCTACAAAATCTTAAGAAAAAGGCAAACTTCTGGAAGATTCACAAGAGTCTTACCCCTTCGGAATGTGAATGTTTAGAGGCCATTTACGAGGACTACGACAGACGTCTTCAAGACTGGTGTGACACCATCAGCCAGTGTTCCTCATTTCTTAATTCGGTACTATACCCTTTTCTTTACCAATCAATGTAAGTATGTACGTGCGTTCAAAATAATCAATAATCATACATGGATGGTGGTAATGTGGGAGTTACCGTTATCTGCAAGATAAAGTATATACTCATAAATATATCGGTGCTTCTACCCAGAACACTTACCTACCTTGAAACTTAGACTAAATAATTTCAGCGTTCGAATTTATTCACATCCCGTTTTATTTGACCCTAACCTTATGCCAAACTAAACCCAATACATTTTCCTAGGGCTACAAAGAAGAGATCGATAAGCCAGAGAACCAGCACCTCCTGCCGGCAGCCCTCGTCGGTCAATCGGACGTGCTGTTCGGAAACCTCCACGAATTGTTCACATTCCACCAGGACATCTTCCTCAAGGACCTGGAACGATCGATATCGGCCACAGAACTCGTTGCGCTTTGTTTTGTAGAAAAGGTAAGTTTTCTTCAAAAAAATGAAGACTTTCTTATCTACTTAAAAATCGCTATAATTTTAATGATCGCCAAAGGGAATTTTATAGAATTTTACATAACATGAATACATGAAATTCACACCAAAAGTAATATCCCCGTATAAAAGCATATTTAACTCCGTAACAATAATAATAAATATGCAAAGTGAACCAGAATATTGCAGCCGTTTTAACCATAAAATACATTTTGCTGCCTAAGATGGTAAAATGATTAATCACCAAATATTAAGTACTTTCTAAATATCATCAAAAGTCGCAGTACATAATAATACTTTTCAAAATACTTAAAAGACCTGCAAAAAATGTCATCGTCTCAGAAAAACACATCAACATCATAACATCAATACTAGATTGAAAAACTAATCAGCCTTTTTTTTCGATCCACAGAGGGAGACCTTCTTCCGGTTATACAGCTACTACTGCCAGAATATCCCGCGCTCAGAGCGACTCCGAGAGACTCTTGTGGACACGCATCTGTTCCTGCAAGCCTGCCAACAAAGACTCGGGCACAAGTTGCCGTTAGCTGCCTATCTATTGAAGCCGGTGCAACGAATCACTAAATACCAGCTGTTACTGAAGGTAAGGACTAGCTAGAACATTGTAAGATGTATGTGTATAGTATAGATCTATGTACTATTTTTTTTGTTGAACTCGGTCAAAACATACATAATTTTGAAAACGACGGATTTTAGACCAACTCAGAACTTAATTTTGTAATGTAGTGCTTGTAATTTCATGGATAAGGGACGAAAGTTAGGTCGAAAAAAGATTTTAATTTTAAAAATGTAAAGCTGGCAATTTGACGGATAAGGGACGAATTCGGTTGAACTCGGAACGTAATTTAAAAAATGTAGTGCTAGCAAATAAGGGACGGGAAACCGGTTAAACATGGAAATTTAAATAAAAAAAAAATTGATCAAAGTCAGTTGAACTGAGCATGTAATTTTAAAAATGCAGTGCTAGCAGTTTTGTGTTTATGGGACGAAAGTCGGTTGAACTGAGAACGTTAAAAAAATGTAATGCTAGCAATTTGACGGGGATAAGGGACCAAAGTCCAGAGGTACGAGATAACATAATATTTATTGTTGTATAATAAAAACTGCCTAACACTAAAATAAAAATCAATTGAGAGATATTAGAAAGTTGAATTACGTATTCAAATGTAATAAAAAATGGGAATTTGGTATTAAACAGTTCGGTAAATAAACCCATTGGTTTACGCACGATTGCATATACTAATGACTGCGTGTAGGCTGTTCGTAATATGAAACAATTTGAAATCTATTATCTGTTTATAGCTTGATCCAAGAAAAGTCAATTTATTGTTGAATTAATCCAATTCAACGGCGGATTAGTATTTTGTGCAACTGTGACATCATAATGAGAGCCCTGCACTGTTCAGGCTGCACGAGTGTCCCAAAGGTTAATTACGTTCAGTTGGACACATTAATTTATCTACGACCGTTAAAAATATCTTCTTCACGTGACATTATTCATAATCTTTGACTAAGAATTTCATGAGAAACGAGAAAAATAAACGCGGAATTCTTTTTTTTTTTTATTTGTTCCTGTTATCTTTGGTAAAGATCTTTGTTCAGCCAAATTGTCAGTAATTTACCTACTCAAGGTATTCTATGGGTGCATTCGAGGCTGCATGGCTGAGATACATTTGCCTAGATGAAATATTAGTCGCTGATTGATTAGTTCTAAGCGGTGTTATAATAAATTGGGCCAATGACAGCGCAGAATTGCGGTGTTATAATATATATTATGACATTGGAAAAATACCTACATACTAAAAATAATTGTCGATGTTACTAATTACCTTAATGGGAGCAGAAAACAAAAATATTATATCGACTAAGCATAATACTCTATAGTAATTACCTACTAAAAAAATAATTCAGTCATGTTGTAACAACTTGCTGTATGTGAAAAGTATTTTGTGTGCGTAGACGGCGTTATTGGGGTAGGCTATGGACGTATGGTTGGAACCCCGGGGCAAATCCCAGCGTAACAACTGGCACTTTTACCCCGCCATCTTCATCCCGTTCCCATCATACATAAGTGCGTCAATTCGCTATTTTAACACTTGATCAAAAAGAGGACACCTAATCAGACTATTTTCTCCAAGACCCAGTTTTTCCCTGTTTTCTTATCTGATTGAGAATGTGCCATGTTTCCAGGACTTGCTCCGTTACGGCGAGTGCGGGTCGATGACCTCCGGCCTGCAGCAGGCGCTGGACTGCATGCTCGTGGTGCTCAAGTGCGTCAACGACTCCATGCACCAGATAGCCATCACCGGCGTACCTGTGAGTACCGCTCTATTACCTACATCTCGTTTGCCCTATTAGTTTCCATACGGGGACACAAAGGGTCCGACTACAATTTGTGTCAAAAGACAGCGTCAGCAACTGCAAAAATTCGCACGCCCACCGTGTACCTGACAAATTCCTTTTTTTGATTTTTAATGACTAGTATACATGATTTTTCCGGAGATTTATTTACTGTTTTTAATGGAAGTAACCAAAAACTGAAGCACCCATAGTAAGACTACTCGCGTGTACGCACGAAGGCACATCATAGTAAGCCTATTTTCGATAATAAGCCCACTCATACACTTGTAAACCGTCGTCATTGCTATGCTTCAGTTTTTGCTTAGCGGCGACTCCGTCCACCTTTTTTTGTATGTTTATGTTGTTTTTTATGTGTGTTACTAAATTTTTAGTACACTCCCTGCATCCGCCCTTACAGAAATACTAGTCTCATAACAATCACTAAAACTGAAAATTGAACCTGCCGAACCCCAGGTTGACCTGAGCCAGCAAGGCGAATTGCTGATGCAGGGCTCGTTCCTCGTCGCGAGCGAGAACAAGCGAGACCTGCGGTTGCGGATACGGCCGAGGCGACGACACATATTCCTCTACGAGAAGGCCATGCTCTTCTGCAAGCCCGCCGCCAAGAACAGCCATAACAAGGCCACCTATCACTTCAAACACGACTTGCAGGTGAGACTGGTGGACCAGCAACGCCATCTACAGGCGTTAATTGTTAACCGTTTAACGCCGTCTATGCGTAAATATAATATGCGTTAAAATATTAAGCATTTACCTAATAATTGTCTGGCTATTGGTCAGATATAATGAGGCCCTAAAATTCAAAGTGAAAAAAATCAAGAGATAATAGAGTATCCCTAATAGACCACTCCACGCAGATTTTTTTTGCGCGAACTTTTTTTTTCACCTTTCCATAGAAATTAAGTCAGCTGATTGAACCACTTTGTACTGGGAAGCGAAAAAACTATTTGACCCAAAATATTTTTTTTATGGATTGCGATCAGTTAACGATACATAATCTACCCCAGAAATATTTTCACTCATTATTGTAGGACCTTATATTATAATTTGTATCTTATAATCGATCTCAATGTACCAGTCACATCTTCGGGATTAAGGAGTGCCTAACCAATATGTTAGTTCGATTTATATTTTTTAGGCCACGCGCTCTTATATATTTAAAAACAAAGTAACTGATATATCCCGATTGCTAATACAAATAAAAACGCCAAAAACTCTAAAAGGCAGCGCTAGTAATTCTTTGCCTATGGGGTTGCCCTCTATAGTTCAATACAGTTTATATACTGACTACCTATTGTTAGATATATTTGTCCTTAAAATAAATAAAAAAATACAAATTTCGTATCTAGGAATGACGAACCCTGTTTCTCACCTCCAGATGTCACAAATCGGACTAACGGAGTCCGTAAAAGGCGACGCGCGGAAGTTTGAAGTGTGGCGGCAAGGAAGATCAGAGGTGCATACGATTACAGCGCCCACTATAGAAGTGAAGCGAGCTTGGGTCGATAGGATAAAGAGGGTTTTGTTAGATCAACTTAAGGAGCTGAAGGGAGAGCGAGTCAGGCAGTACACAGCACAGCACAGGTTAGTTATTTTTTTTTGGATTAAAGGAAATTCGTGGCGAAAACTTCAGATTTTTGAAGAATTATTTTAAATATTTTTTATAGGGGGCGTTACTTGACGTAGACACTAACGCCCTCTAGCGCCATTGAAGTACATAACTAACACAGCAACGGCACCTATCCTCTAGAACACTAATCAGCACGACGTCATGTGAGGTGGTGAACGGCACGACGACGGCGGCGCCCCGCGCGGCCCCGCCCCCCCGCGCCGCCTCCTGCGACGCCCACGACGAGCCCTGCTGGTCCACCGACCCCAGTGAAGACGAGGAGGAGGACCAGGAACACGCACCGGTACGTACACTGATGAGAGCTTCGCTTTGGGATTTACTGCATTAGTGTTTATCAACTTCGACTATTAACTGGAGGTCAATACGATACTGCCATTACGACGGAACCAGTCATTTTTGGTAAACAAAAGTACAATAAGAAACAGTAAAAGTCCAGTCTCTTTAACTTTATGAGTCAAGTTAAAGCTGATAATAATAGCTTCTCAATAAATTAATAACAGTAGCTTTTCCAGTTATTTATTTTCTTTTGCAATGTACCTATAGGTTCGGTAAAGAGTAAAGCACAGATAATATTATAACACCTGTAACACTAGTGTTCAAACCAAAGTCGTTATATTTGTTTTCAAGGTTTGTCAAAGTTGATAAACATTCAATATCCAGTTTTGTTTGATTTTGTAATCGGGGGCTTGAAATATCCGATCAAAAAGGAACAAATCCGAGTTCGCAAAAAAATTTAAAGCATTCTTTTTCGTTGAGTTCAAAATACTAACAGAGGGCAGAAAAGTGCTTTTCCTAAGGGTAGCTTAGCTTAAATAAATGTAGGCTCCTAAATTAATGGTAAACTAATTTTTTACAGTGTTGAATGAAGTGAAATCCACACTGTTTAAGTAAGTGTAAAGTGTAAATATTCAGGAATGTGGGTAGCGCATGTAATAGGCTGGCAACCCAACGCACTTAATGCTTTCCCAAATAACAATAAACAGGGAAATTATTAGAAACGATAAGATTGTAGTGAAAATTTTAAAATTACCACTGCAAAGGTATTATCGAGAAAATATACTGTAACACAACCCTAAAATTCATTTTAGTTGTAGATATTGTTCTCATGGGTAGGTTTTATGTTATACCTAAAGTACATTAGTGAAAAAATTGCAATACCAAAATGATTTCACTTCGTCACTGCATAATTAAGTTTGCCACCCACCCATCATCGCTTTTATTTTCTTTGGAACTACTTAGTGATTTTTTGGAAACACCAGCACTGAAGGGTCTATGAACGTAATTTTTTGCACGGACCACCATGGCACCTCACAAAAACGAAATTATTACGTACGATTTAAATCGAATAAATTCAAATGTTATATATAATGCGGCGCCATTTCATCGAAAGTGAGTTTTCAAGATGGTCGCCATTGTCTAAGTTGTATTGTTCGACAGGTGACGGACGCCGGTCGCAACGGTACCATGGTACACAGAGTGGTACAATTCTTTTCTGTATCGGGCTCGAATCAAGCCACTTCCACGTTTTACGTATCCCAGTTGTGATAAAACAAATATCTGCAATAGGACGCCTTGTAAATACAATGCAGAGACTGAATCAATTATAACCAAAGTTGAAAATACCAAAGAAATACGAAGTAATTGAACAGATTGCGACGTTTTTGAACATGTGGATATTTCTCTTTGCTGAACATTAACTATCGTGTAAGTCATGTTTTTGTTATGTCACTCATTGTCAGTGTGCTTTCGATTCGGTTAATGATATTCGCTTGCTTTGTTGATTTGTTTGTGTAAACTCTTCGTGTATTTCACAAAGCATCTTACATTATGTAGAAAATTATTTGAAAATTAATCACTATTATAGACTCGTTACAACGCTATTGACTTTTCAATATTTCAATATACTATGTATCTATATAAAAGTATATATTTATAAAACTACCTTGTACCTAAAATAATCTCATTATATTTTTCCTAATATTTACGGTGTTTCTTGCGATAAAGTATAATATGGTATCTAGTATTTGATACATAAATACTGCACTGGATGAAAATTTTATATAAAATTAATCGCGCACCGCAGACTGCACTTATCAAGCTTCTCTTCATAACACAACTATCTGTAAAAGTGCAACGCAAAGATACAGCTTTCGATGTATTTTATTCAAAATGTCTGGATGTCAATTTTTATCTGTACACTTACAAGCATTATGATATAGAACACTCACACTTACTTTAAACTTCTACATTCTTGGTTGTTATGTAAATTGGGATATAGACTACGTTTTTTTTTTGACAAAAAATCAGTAATGGTACTCGCTAACTGAGAACAAGATTTTTTTTTATTTCGGTAGCAAAAATATAAAAGTAAGCAAAAATATGTTCATGAAAATTTTCATGATAATACAGTTTGGGTCAATACAGAATACTGGGCATGAAGTAAGTCACAGATGGTATCGCATTGGAACTTCGAAGTGGGGGAGGAAGGGCGCGGGGGTATATACCGCGCAGTGACATCTGACTTTGCACACGCACACCTTCTTTTCTGGCCCGAACAAATGGAGATCAAAATTGGTGACAGTAAAATTAGAGTTGTTTTCAACCGCTCCCTAACAATCTATAAAAATAAAGCTACATGAATAATAATATTTATTTATTTAAGCACATCATGTGGTACTAAAAAGTTCTTATCCTATTTAAATAATTTTAATCCAAAACACAACAAAATCCTAGGTGCTACCGGTACGTGACCAACGGACAACATTGACAATTTACAAAAATATATGTCCTTTGTACGGTCACTAAAACGTAAACAGGCCCACTGGAAACTCTGATTCTAGCACCCACTGACGAACGATAGATAAGAAGCAGTGCCTGTGCGTATCATGTATGTATAGAACAGGTATTTCTCATCTATTTAGGCAGTCTGGGGGTCTTTAGTGGAATATTGATAGAAACCCAATATATGGGAACCAATATTTTTGTCATTAGAGCATGAGACTTGGCATACTTGTTACTTAGGTATACTGGAGTGAAAAACGCCCAGGATAGAGAGGGATACACCCATTTATAAGGGCAAGTGTGGTGTCATTTTCAGATAAATAAAAGATGGCCAATCATTTCTTGGTAGATAAAAACACCTTTACTCAGAGAATAAAAAATACGCCACAATGTGTGAAATATAATTTACAAAAAAAAAACTGGTAATGTCGATAAGTTTCAAATCAGTAATGATAGCCTGGTGACAGACGGACAGCGGAATCTTAGCACCGCAGTTCTTTTTGCATCTGCATCTGATAATGTTCATGCAAGCATCGGCAGCTACTGGCAAGTCTGTCCATGTCGGTTGCCAGCTGTCATCGATTTTGTTCCAGCCCTAATTAGATGGGCTGGGAAGATTTTGAGTGGGGACTAAACATTGCTCGCAGGAAATGCTGGTGCAGGGCTCGTTTTGTGGGAGGTATGTTTTCCAGCTGGCGGTCTTTTTTTGTAAAAAATCAAAATTAAATAAATACCCACTGTTATTTTCGTCAAGAAAGCGTGAGAGCAAATCGAACACCAAAACAAGAAGCCTTAAAAATGATTCTCTTCAGCAAGCTCTACATTGCCACCTGTGAGCACAGAGCAGGTGATGTAGATGCGTTCTTTTCACATGAAAACAAAGCTAGTCACCCAGCTATTTCATCGATGGGAAAGTTGCGATCTGGGGCGAAATCAGATTTATTATAGGTTTTGACTTCTATTTGTGACAATCCAATCGTGTCAAATGCTCCACATGTCTCTGTTAAAGGTCTTGACGACTCTGCGCTTGTCCATATGTTGAATCCTGGCCAGAGCAAGACGTTTAATGACTATGCCAGCACAATATTTATACCTTTTCTGAGCAGAGAGCTAATCAAGGGCTCGCGTTTAGATATCGTCTGGGACACGTATAAAAACCAGAGAGAAACGTGGCACTGGCCACAGAACACGGGTGACTGCAACCACAAGAACTCTAGTTACCGATGTAGTGGTGCTGGCAATCGCAAGTGTGCAACCTCAATTACCTCAGCTAGAGGACCTATGGGTACGCGTAGGTATACTGGAAAACTTCACCAGTACCTTTGTTGTCATGAAATAGCAAATACTCTAGGTAACAATTATATGATATGATTTTTATACACTTTTAGACTTATTTATACGTATGTATGTGTAGTATACACACGGTTTAGCCGTAAATATGTATTTTTAGGGTTCCGTACCCAAAGGGTAACCAACGGGACCCTATTACTAAGACTCCGCTATCCGTCTGTCTGTTCGCTGTCACCAGGCTGTATCTCATGAACCGTGATAGTTAGACAGTTTAAATTTTCACACAAATACTAAAAAACAGAATAAAATAAATATTAAAGAATATAATGTGATTTTTTTGCCGTTTCAATGGATAATCGTGCGGAACCATTCGTGCGCGAGTCCGACTCGCACTTGGTTTTTTTTTTCAACGACAACAATTTTAGTAGTCACAGTTACCTACCGAGTCTACCGACTACAAAAGTATCTAGTTTTTGTGGTCAATATTTTCCATGGAATTGGAAAATTGCATTTTCTTGCAAGAAAAGCTAGTGCGGTGCACTGCCGCGCTGTGTTAAATGTTTTTTTCCATATATTTTCATAAGCTATTCCATACACAAATAAAACTTACGTTTTTGAAATCTAGATGTATGTGGCTTTCTAAATATATTGTCGATATCATTTGATTTGAAATTTATCGACATTACCAGTTTTTTTTTGTAAATTATATTTCATATTTTGTGGCGTATTTTTTTTTCTCTGAGTAAAAGTGTTTTTTATGTACCAAGAAATGATTGGCCATCTTTTATTTACCTGAAAATGACACCACACTTGCCCTTAAAGGTATAAATAAGCAGAGATGAGACTCAAAAGGGCGCGCGGCGTAAGGAAGCTTCACTGCCTCCTACCTAACCCCCCCCCCCTCCCTGAAGGGTGTATTCCGGGCGTTTTCCACTTCAGTATACCTAAGTAACAAGTATAAAAATATTGGTATATGGCTATAAATATTACGCTACTTTGGATGAAACCGTTTACGCTGGGCATGGTTACCTACTTATCTCTTTTGATAACTGATGTACGTGTATTGAATTTATTTAATGTACATAGTTTATAAGTAATAATGATAAGTAACACAAGTACTCCCATAATTGGTGAAAGGTGACGATAAGACATCTGATCTAAATTATCTCATACCAGATCGTTACTAACACGCATGGTTAATTAGCCACTCAAGCCTTACTGTTAATTACACAATAGAAGCAATAAATATGCGACTTATCTACTAAATTGCTTCATCTGTGCAGCTTTCCGTGTCTTCTCTTTACAAACAAACACAAAGCATGCATGTCTTTATATTGGTTATATACATATGAATGAACGCATGATAAACGGGAATATTTTAAAGTTTGACAAGCACGCACTCGTATTTCCTCTTTTGAGGTGTCATGCTGAATGTGGCTATCTCACGAATTGAAAGGAAATCTAACTTGGAATGCACTTCTCTATAGGATATTCTTGTTTTAATGATAAATGAATAATTGATCCAAAAAACAGGGTGCTTTTGCAACGAGAAAAATGATTCATGAAAAAAATATACAAATTATTCCCAGATAAGATATTAAGTGGGATTTTTTTTGCTTTTGAATGATACCTCCATGGAAATAATTCATCAATTGCTAGAATGAAAAGCATTGTACCATATATAAATCTAAAATATAAACACCTGTATTTCTAGACATTGAGCATTTGTAACGAAGGTTTAGATCAGTTACATGCCGCAAGTGGCGCCCTCATCGAGACACTAGAATCACTAGTTCCATTTGTGATCGTAGCGGGGCGCTACTTGCCACACACAAGCGGTACAGTGCGACCAACTTATCTGTTCAGTTGGATTATCCACCCATCTCTTTCTAGTGCGGTAGAAAAGAGTATAATTAGAAAGAGACGGCGAATGATTTTACTGAACAGATAAGTTGGTCGCACTGTAAATGTATTTAGTTACGCGTGCTCAATGTTTAGAATAGTCAGATACTTCCTACTGGCACTAATGTCCGCGTGTGATGCAGGCGGTGGGGTGCTCTTTGGCCGCGTTGTCGGACTACACCGCGGTGGGCGCCAGCGAGGTGTCGCTTCGAGAGGGGCAGCACGCTGAACTGCTTAAAGTGGGCTGTGCCGGCTGGTGGTATGTGAGACTGGCAGGTTAGTACTATTCTAACTATATGCAGACATTGACATAGCGTTACAAATAACGTTATTTATGGACAAATATGCATGGAATACTTATTCACTTACAAAGCTGATGTTTGATGATTTCAGGCGGTGCGGGGGAGGGTTGGGCGCCGGCTGCGTATCTCGACCAGCGCAAGACCTCGCGCTCCTCGAGCCGCTCGCACGACCGGCTGCACGAGCACTAGTCTACACTAGTGGTCTGTGTGACGTGCAACCACTAGTCTACATCCTAGTGGTCGCTGTTATAACACGACCACTAGTCGAGAGGTTAGGGTCGGCACTAGGGGAGATACGTCGAAGGTTAAGGGCTGCGTTCATAAACTACAGGTCTCGACACGGGTTCTAATGCCATCTTAGTCGCACGCGTTGAAAATGATATACGCTTTCCTGCTGTCGGTGTCGGGACCTGACGAAAGTGTTAATTTACGAACGGCTATCAGAGGAGTAGGCAACGGTGCAGTACCGTTGATGGCGATGTAAAAAGCACGTTAATCAACCGGTTCTCAACTTGAAAGTTATGGTCATTGTCCATCTATTGGAGATGGACAATAAAAATATGCTTGATATGTTTGACTACTCAGTTCGATTATATCTCAAATGAAGAAACGGCCAGTGTCGAGCGGTATGTTTTGGGTCAACGGGCACCCAACACGTTCGTTAATGTCCAACAAGTTTTGTTAATCTGAATGTTGTTCTAAAAGAAAGCTTTATTTGTAAATTAGTCTTAGCTGTAGATCCCGTGTTATCGTATATTTACGATTATCCAAAGCTGTCTGTCTATAGTGGCGTAGGAAGTTGTTTAATGACTGTTTCATAATGATTTCTGTACATATTATCATTATTTAATTTTAGTTATTTATTACGATGCTAGTTGAGCCTTGTTGCGAATGAATTTGTATTAGTTTGTGAATTCCATGACAGATAAAATGTTAAACGATCAAATAATATGTACCTATGTATGTTCGAGTATTAATAATATTCGTGGTAAGCTTCAACCTCTAAGTATGACGTATCTTTATAATTTTCGAGTTTAATCTGGACGATTATATCAAATATCATTGACATATTCATTAAAATGTTCAAAACAAATTATACACATTACAAAAACTATGTTTCTATTGGCATCAGTTGCTCATGCCTCCGTTATTTCTCAATTGTATAGCGTTAAATATGTAAGTAAAGTTAGGAATTCTAGGTTGTATGTTGTTGCTAGTCGGCATGTTTTTTTATGATCTTAATAATAATTTGAAAACAAAGTCATGAACTCATATGAATTTTCATAACATATCATATCATTTCACATACTTCTGTAATTTTCCTTCACTGTCGAGCCATAGTACCTGCTTTTTGGTCTGTGTAAAAATTATATAATTTATTGTAAAATTATGTAAACACATATTTTCGTGCTGATCATCAAAATACACAGAATTTGACCATTTTATTTTGCGTTTTATTTTATTTTCGTCGTCCATCTCTCATCTTAGTTACTAAAGTCAATTTTTGACACCCTTTAAGTAGAATACTTTGTTTAAGGTACAACTTCTAAGTAGGGAAAGGCATAAAGGCTCGCGTAAAAGCTCGCGCGATTTACTAACTTCGCTCAGCTATATAGTATATCCACAGTTTAAAAATCCATACAGTTGTCCGACGAAGGCGTTCGGATGGAGCAGTTGTGTTTACGATGATTTATTACTTGTGATGGGCTTACGGGGCGAGGCTTCGAACTTGAAAATTGTATGTAGTTTTACGCATTTTACGCTTTCGTTGGACAACTATGGATTTTTAAGCTGTAGTGTATTATAAGGTGACTTTAATTTATGCAGCCAAACTCATACTGGAGGTTTGGTAAGTGATCAGTAACAGGGATCAAGAACGCTTTTTGTTAATTTCGTAAGATTAAATTTTGACGTCCCATAGTAATCGACTCACTTGCGTCTGTAAGGAACACAAAAATAATAATTTACGAATTTCACAAAAAGGGTAATCGAATCTTGTTACTGAACACTTACCGAGTCTTCAGTAAGAATTTGGCTGCATAAATTAAAGTCACCTTATATAACTCTATATGAAGGATCGCGCTAATTACGTAAATAAACGAAGTAATATGATAACTTGCTTCGTTTAGGTAGACCTTGTCATCTGACTAGAGAGTGAGCGATCAGAGAAGTGGTACTGATATGTACCTTACTCAAGGTTTCCCTAGTAGATAAATAAATAAAGTAATAAGGCCGTCACAAATTATAAGGCACCACCTCAAGTACGCATTGAAATGTGAGCTTTTAAGTCGTGTTGCGTTTGACATTTAGTCCGTCAACTAGTACAAAAATGTCAGGAACAGAATACAAGGGGGGGTAACTTTTTACCTCGGCACAAAATGCACATCTAATATCGTGTTCCTTACGAATAAAAAGTATGCAATAAATGTGTTTTAAAGCAACTTGCGGAAATAATTTATTAATTATAAAGTCTTCACAAAAACATTACGTACTTTAATGTGTTACATTTCGTTTGCATTACATTAAGCTTAAAAGCGTGTTTACGTTGTAATGTAATGCAGCTAAAATGTAACGCATAAAATTGAATAATTTTCATGTGATCACCTAACTATTAACAAGCAGTTTGCGCGAATTGCTATAAAACGCATTTATTGCAAACTTTTTATTCAAAAGTAAGGAAAACAATATTATGATGTGCATTTTGCACAAATCCTCTGTTACCACCTTAAAGCTCATATTTCAATACTTATCTTTGAGGTGGTCTAGTGCCGATCCATTGTGATGTGCGATGACCTTTAACCTTTTCAGTATTTCTCAACATTAGGGTCGCACACATTGCTACAGTTCGGGCGACAGTTGAGGCTCGCGCTGCTGAAACTCGGAGCATGCGCAATAGTAACGCCTTCTGTATAACTTCATATGCGCTGTCCTGAACTGTAATAAGGTTTTAGGCTATGTTCTAGGGCCGTACGAGACAGTACGAAGTTGTAACTTCATCTAATATTGAAACTAACAAGAGTAGAACGACTGTATTGTTGAGAAGTGCAATAGTAATAAAAATAAAGTGTATCCTTAACCTTTCAAACAATTTTACCTTAAAGTGCAAAATAATATAAACGGCTGTGAGAATTCTAGTGATGAATTTGTAACGTTTTTAAATATCCTACCGTTTACCTTCAACATGTAATGCAATCTTCCTCCTTTTTAAAATTTGTAAGTATATTATACAATCTACCTATACTAACTGTAACATTCTATAATAATGGTTCACATTTATCTACACGTAGGCTCTAGTATATATCCTCGACTTTTAAACCTCTATAAAAAGCTTAATATTCACTGTTCATTAGAATCAGAAGTAGAATTCGTAGAATCGATACTCATTCTATGGGTTGTGTGTTTTGACCTCAAAAAGAAGATTCTTTCATAGCATTTTATGAAGCAATATAATTATATGAACAGAGTCAATAGATATTATTGAAAGTTTGGTAACTAGGAACACAAGTAGAAATTACCAGATTAAAATGTTTTATGATATGTTTTACAATTAACTCCGGAAAATTCGAAAACTGGAAAATGAAAGTAAAAGTGAAAAATATTCATTTGTCACAAAAAACCACACGGACAAACAAATATGCAACTAAACTATAACAAAAAGGGGCAAACTCGACACATGATAAGAAATTCATAACGCTGGTTTTCAGTTTGTCCCATGCTTCCATTTTGTAGGGATGGCAAATCTTTTTCAAAATGTACATTTATTTGGCGTGAAACGTGTATGTCTATGCCTTATTCGAGCTTGAAGTGATTGTTGAGAACAATTTAAAATCTAGAAATTCTTGTAATCTGTACGACGTGAATCACAATCCGCAATGTTATTGGAAATAAATTCAGCAAATTAATATTGGGCTTTTATTGAACCTTCCTATAATATACCTATATATGAGAATAGAAAATAAAATTAGAGTGATTGTGAATTAAAAATATCATCGGTAATTACGGGAACAATTCAGAATAAGCTGTTTTTAGAAAACGCAAGTCAAAGTTTTGGGATAACAGATATCATAGTAAAAATGTATTATTTCTATTTTAAGTCGTTTTCTATCAATTGTAATAATTGATTTTGGAAACGTTCCAGTAATGATTCCGACCGACGACGATATTATGACAAGCGTAAACTCGAACATTATAGAAAAATTGCTACGAAATTTACACAAATTAGAAGGGACAATAATTCACTCGACTTTTACCCAATTTTGCTTTAAATGGTTCTGGAGATATCTTGATAAGATGGTAAAACAAACAGATGAAAACATTAATCGGGGAATGAGAGCCGGGAAGGCAAAAGATATAAATTATTAAATAACAAGGTCGTTTTATTTAAACCGGGCGACAGAGGGAAAAGCGGGAGAGGTCAAGACGTGGTGGGCGACTGGTGGAATATCGTTGGGTATGTAACAAAATAAATATTTATCTATATATTTAAATATTTTGGCCATGGTAATTTGTGATCGTCTAGTATAATTTCGGTTAAACTAAGCAAAGAAATGGAATTTAGATCCGGACGTCGTAATAAATGGATACAGATACACCAGTTCAGAATTTATCGAATGAAAGGTGAGAAATCGTAAACGTAAATTATTTCATGCAACTTAGCTGGATAAAATCGCGCTCTTCAGGAACATCAGGTTTCCAGGACTCGACTGGCCCCTGACTCCAACAACGTACACTATCTGTACTATACCGTATCACCGTAAAACTTTTTAATTTGACACGTTTTGATACAAATATGATAAACACCCGCGTAAATACGAAATTAGGCGTAAGCCGAAAATGGATTCAGTGTGTAAGCGAAAATTCTTTATGTCATTTATTGATTTAAAATATACTCACACTAATATTTTAATTTCGGAATATTATGAAAAAACAAACATACTTATGATAAAGATCAACTTCAATAACATAAAACACTAAAAACTATTTAATCTAAAACTAAACTTGTTCTACAAAAGGTAAAAAATTTTGTGTAAGCATAATGTATTTTATAATTATTCTGTTTTTGTGTGTTGAGGGTTAATAATATTAGGGAAATATATAGGTTTTATAGAGGAAGATTGAAATTCAAATGTATTCAAATAATTAAAGTAATATAACGGATTCACACCTAAACCATTACAATAATATGTTCTTAAACTAAAGCACTTATTTTCATATTTCTCTCTAAGATATTGAAGCGTCGTCGTCTACTCGTCGCACAGCTGTAGCTATAATTAAATTTTGAGGGAATTCGAGGTTCTGGCGAATTTCGAATAAGGGGGACCCTAAAGATTCTGATAACGACCTCCCTGCCAACCTTTAATAGTCGTTCCCACGTATTACCGTATTACACAAAATAACACGCTTCCAAACAAAATCCAGCGCAAATCTAGACTACCTTTTAAACCCTAAGTCCCCAGATTTACTCATTCATACTAAAAACCATTTCAAAACATCACCAAATTTCACGCATCCCTCCTAAGACTTGGCCAAGTCAGTTTTAAGTTATCTAACTTCCTAAGCTTGACTAGTGAACGGAGAGGTTTTGCAGCTTCCAGCAAGTGGGCCCTGTTCAACTAGATCAACTGTCGGGGTCATACACAAACTAGATATTAAGGAATCCGTCCGCAGTTAGCTGCTTATCTAATCCGGTCGCACACCTAAATGCTTTAGTCTGCAAAAAAATCCAACGTTCCTAAAACCCGTTGGGTTTCTAAAAGAAAACTGAACACGCATACTCCATTTTCACAAAAAAAGATTCTAAAATATAAACCTAAAGACAGAAGTTTGACAACAGTCATGTGAAAATTTTCAGTCGTCGGGATCCCGTTGAAGGATCTACCTATATAGAAGAAAACCTGTATGAAGGAAACTACATAAAGGAAAAGGTTTCACCGGGTGTAAATAGAGTGCGACCATTAAATGGACGTCACGGACGTCGCTTCACGGACAACGCTCTCTCTAAACTCGCCCGTATGTCGGTGCGTCAAGGTTCACGCGCTTTTGTTTGGAACCCAATTATTTCCTAAACTAAGGGTGTCCACGGGTATGACTCTTGGGAAAAGTGGTTCAGTAGGGTCGGTAGAATATGTGGTTTCATTTAATGGTCGCATTCTATTTACACCCGGTATAGAAGCAAACCTGTATAGAAAAAAGAAATACCTGTATGGAAGGAAACTAAATAAATGTCAGCTGGTTCCTTCACCTAAAATTCTTGTAATTTCCACAGACCGTCTGTATCGATCAAAATATAAGTATGACTGCCAGACGCAGAAAAACTAAAATAATATAATCTCCTGCAGGACCTAGATAGCTATAGGAATAAAGGATAAATAGAAAACGTGTTACATACATAAATTTTTGATGTAGATACTAACTTGATATTTATAAAATTAAATATTGTACACTCGCTAATTACGTGACGACTCTATAACGAAATACTATATTTCGTTTCTATCGTTTTTCAGGAAAAGCCATCGCGGGAGTAACAGTTATTTAAACACTTTACCGTAGCACTCAAAACAATTTCGAATAATATAAATAACGGAGCTTCATTTATTGCAAAACCGTACACTCGCGGTAGATTATTTACGACACTCTTTTAATGCGTTACGCGACTTGTAGGCTTCGACTTCGATTCTAGGGGTTTCAGAGATGCGCGCGCGACCTAGAAATCTATATCCTTCCGAGGTTTTGTTCCGCGATTTGATTGCCTCACCACCGATTCTGAGACCAACTATCTCGTACCCGATCTCGATTGCGTGCCGCGGAGCCGAACACGCCGGTGTGTATCTCCCACCTGCACTACACCACTAAGGCGGATGACATCGCGGAGTACGTGCGCCAAAAGACGGGATACCCGCCGAGGGTGCAGTAGCTGGAGTCGCGCCGCAACGTCAACTTTTCGGCGTTCGTGGTGCGAGTACCGGACTGCTTTCTGCACCTCGTCATGGAGGAAAGCTTATGGCCGCAGGGCGTGGTGTTCCGTCGCTTCATTAATCGCTTTAGAAATCCTTTCATCAACAAAACTGGAAGTCAGTACCAGTCAAAACGCAAAAATTATACATGTGTAGGTTTTAATATGTTTTTTTTATTATTATTTAACGTTCTAACAAGAGATTACATCACTTTTACGATTCAGTTTTTAAGTATATTTATTCACTAGCCTTTGCCCGCGGCTCCACCCGCGTGAATTCGATTTCTGCCCCGCTTTCAGGTTGGGCGTTATTTTATGAACATCCTTATAGCCCATATTATGTTGACCAAGGTCGCTATAATCATAATAAAAAAACCGCATTCAAACCCGCTCAATTGTTCTCGAGTTAGAACGGAACATCCAAACATATTTTTAAAAAAATGTGGTTTTGGCCTAAGTACCTACAATACTAATAATGTTTTAATGCTTCCACACTCCTTGTATATAGCCCGAAGGACGTGTTGATTTAGTGCATCTTGGGTTAGCGGCAGGTTCTTATTTTTACACATGCAAAAAATTTTGAAACACCCCTAATACCCCGTTGGGGATTCATGTCGTATCGATTATAATCACGGGTTGAATTGTGACATATGGGCAGTTATTGTAAGCGCGCGTTGTCATATGAAACGAAGGTCAAGGTGATATTATGACAATGTTTCAGTAGTACACTTACTACAATCAGCACCCTTACACAAAGCAATTATTGCCATCGCGAATGGTGTGCTGTCATCCATTGAAGAGCTTCAGATTCGAAGGTCAGGTGGCGTAATATCAATTTTAAAGTAATACTCAGCAATCAGCACACTAACAGATAGTACAAATACAAATATAAATCATTTATTGATAAATGAAAATTTACAAGTCATTAGAATTCAGTAAAAAGAAAAAAGTCAAAATAGCACATTATAATTTAGTTTTTCTTTACTTGGGCCCAACGCGACACCAGTAAAAAACTCTTTGGTCGTGTAACACGCCATACTGACCAACAACCTCCTCAGTCTGTAATTAAAAATTGTTTCGCTCGGAGCGGACTTTATGTCATCGGGAAGAACATTATATACCTTCGGAACTAAGACGTTTAAAGTTTTGTTGGACTTGGCGAGTCTCGTCTTTGGCACGTGTAATAGGTGGCGCCGTCTGGTGTTGATATTGTGAATATCACCGTTCATTTGGAAGTTTTGCAAGTTCCTTTTTGCGAATTTAGCGATTTCCAGTATATATAAGCAGGGTAAGGTAAGTATTTTATACTCTATAAAGAGATCCTTAGCATGATGGTCCCAAGGGACTCCTGCGATTATACGTAAGGCACGTTTTTGTTTACGAAAATTTTTTTCGCTATTCGCCGCGTCGCCCCACATGTCAACTCCGTAGGTAAGTATGGAGTGAAAATATCCATAGTACGCTTTCTTTATGTTGTCTGTAGATAAGTAGTGATTGCTACAAACTTGAATTAATAGGTTGGGGAAAAACTCTTCGCAAATAGTACGTATGGACTTATAATAAAATCTCTTTGGCTATACCACTTGTATCTGGCTGGTTTTGGTATTATTAAAAAGTTAAAATTTTAAAAAAGATAATTCCAAATTCAAATTAGGTAAAATGTGTGACTTTCATTTGTTTTTCTTACTGTTAAGATGAGTGAATCTAATGAAGAAATTCGATACATTTAAAAATTTTACTACAAGAAACGTAAAAATGGAACGCAGGCAGCGAAAAAAAATTTGTGATGTTTATGGACCTAGTGCAGTGTCTGTGAGAGTAGCACAAATTTGGTTTAAGCGTTTTCAATCCGGAAATGTTGATGTCAAAGATGCACCTCGCTCTGGGCGCCCTGTTACAGATAAAACGGATGCCATTTTTGAAAATGTGGAGCAAGATCGGCATATCAGTAGTTACGATGTAGCTGAAGAACTGGGGATTGACCACAATACAGTTTTGGCGCATTTGAAAAAAGCTGGGTACACAAAAAAGCTCGATATTTGGGTGCCTCATGAGCTCACTGAAAGAAACTTAATGAACCGTGTACTCATTTGTGATTCTTTATTACGACGTAATGAAACCGAACCATTTTTGAAAAACCTGATAACTGGTGATGAAAAATGGATCACGTACGACAAGAACGTGCGAAAAAGGTCGTGGCCAAAGGCTGGTCAGGCTTCACAGACTCTGGCGAAACCCGGGTTATCACGCAACAAGGTAACGCTGTGTAACCTGTATGGTGGGGTTGGAAGGGTATTATTCATTATGAGCTTATACCGCCAGGCAGGACCATCGATTCTGAACTCTACTGCGAACAACTGATGAGATTAAAGCAAGAAGTTGAGAGAAAGCGGCCGGAATTAGTCAACAGAAGGGGTGTGGTTTTTCATCATAATAACGCTAGACCTCACACATCTTTAGCCACTCAGCAAAAATTAAGAGAGTTTGGCTGGGACGTATTAATGCATCCGCCGTATAGTCCTGACCTTGCACCTTCAGATTTCCACTTGTTTCGGTCTTTTCAGAATTCTTTAGGCAGTGTCAGGTTAACATCACGAGAAGACTGCTAAAACGACTTGTTGCGGTTTTTTTTATCAGAAGCCCCAGAATTTCTATAGCAATGGGATCATGTCCCTACCTACAAGATGGCAGAAAGTTATCGAACAAAATGGCACCTACATACTTAAGTTAAATGTAAATAAACTTAATAAAAAAATGTTTTGAATTTTCATATAAATTGCGAAGAAACTTTTTCCCCAACCAGTGGTGTCATCCGTTGAGGAGTTCTAAGATGGAGAGGCCAGGATTGAAGTTCAAGTAGCATAAGGAACATTTTAAAGTAATATCCTGTAATGAGCACATTAACACAAAGTAATTGCCGCAATGTCGAATTATGTGCTGTCATCCGTCAAGGAGTTCCATGGTGATGAGGCCAGGATTGAAGTTCGGGTAGCATTATGAGAAAAACCCTGCAATGAGCACACGAACACAAAGTTATTGCCGCAATCTCAAGTTTTGTGCTGTCATCCGTTGGTAGTATGAGGAGGCCATGATCGAAGGTCAGGTGATTTCACGTAATATCCTGCAATAAGTACACTAAAATAAAATTATTGCCGAAATCTCGAGTTATGTACTGTCATTTATTGAGGAGTTCTATGGTGATGAGGTCAGGATCGAAGGTCAGATGTGTTCAACACAATTTTCAAATAATTCCCTCAAATCAGCACCCTGGTACATAGCGTTTGCCTCAATATCAAGTGATATGCTGTCATCCATCATTGAGGAGTTCCACTGCCTATCTCTGAAGACTATCCTTAGATCAGGACAAAACTAAAGCCGGGCCAACTGGCCAGCACAACCTTCCAAACAAAAAAAGATTCTTACAAATCGGCTAAGAAATGACAGAGTCATGGAGTAATATACCCAAAAAAAAACTATTAGAAAATACAGTCAAATTGAAAACCTTATCTTTTTTAAGTTGGTTAAAATTTTGCTAGGGGTGTGTCAGGGTCGTTGAAGATGGAAATCTGTAGTGAGATCAAACTGATACAGTTTTCTCGTATGTGAAAAACTCATTACTTAAACCTGGCTGTAATCACTTTTTCAAGCTAACTATTAGCACGAGGTGTGTCCGGATCGTTGTAGATGTAAATCTGCAGACATATTAAACTGATATAGTTTTTAAGTATGGGAAAAAATCATTACTTAAACCATAGTATTTAATGTGTCTACGCTTAAACCTGGCTGTAGTCACTTTTTCAAGCTTAATATTAGCAAGAGGCGTGTCAGGATCGTTGTAGATCAAAATCTTTGGTCAGCTTAATTTGTTACAGTTTACTTGTATGGAAAAACGACCGGTTTTATCACGTATTTCTAACCATTTGGTCAAGGCACGCCGATAAAGCAGCTAAGCAGCGCTTTTTCTCCCGTCTTGATTCACAAATATTGAATTTTCAAACTAAAAACTTATTTTTATGAAATATAAATATAGCCTATGTTACTCAGCAATAGTGTAACTTCATACAAAAGAAAGAATTTTTTGAATCGGTTCAGTAGTTCCAAAGTTTACCTCAATCAAACATACAAACCAACAAATCTTTCCTCTTTAAATAGTGTAGATGTAGATAATTAAGCTGCCCGCTCTGCAGCTCCTACCTCTATATCACTTTTCCTTGAATACCCTTGTTCAAAAAAAATATTAATATGTTCCTGACATCTAAACTTTGACGTTCTTTCCAAATGGCAATAAATTTGTTTGGTTTCTGAGCTGAGAACTTTGAAAAAAAAATTTTCGGCTCACCATTGGCAAGCTGGGCCACAGAAAGAGTGTAAAAAATATCGTTTCCTCATCAAACAATGCGATACTTATCTAGCCATAGCATAAGGTTAAAAATGTCATCGAATCCTTGCAGATTTTGCACATTTGACTCTACCACTACCAGGGTTCGAAAGGATAATTATCCATGATAATTATCTTAATAATTATCATGATAATTATCTTGATAAAAATAGCTCGATAATTATCAATTAATAAAATAACAAAAATTGCGTTCGTGAAAGTGAACTATATTCAAACGTGTATTTCCGCACGCATTTATTTTTAAAGCGCTACATAGACAACGCGCGCGCGTCTGAAGTGCTGCAGAAACGCACAAAAATAAGGGCTCTTATCCAAAGTTGAGTGAACATGAGTGTCATTGGTTTGTTAAGTTGAATGTTGTTTATTGAGTTGAATTTGAAAAATGCCTTTTAAAATTATAATGCATTTGTTATAAAACAATATAATAAATTAATTTCTTACACTGGTGATCATTATCTGAGCAGCGTAATTATCTTGATAATTTCGAACCCGCAAGGTATTTCAAATTTAAACGTCGTAAGAAATTAAGGACACATTCTATTTCGAAGTTAAATACAACATACGATTGAAGTCGTTATTAGGATAAAACATTTTGGTCCTCACATTTAGATGGGGCCAGTAGTAAAAAAATATATATGAGTTGGTAAAAGCCTTAAGTAACAACTTTGGTCGTGACAGGTGGATAGCCAGAGGCCTATGGGGTTGTTCGAGGAATACATCGTCACGATTTACCGGGTGTAAATAGACAGCTACCTTTTACGGAAACCACATATTCTACGGATGTCAATAACTTTTCCAAAGAAATATACCTATTTTTATCGTAACTAATGTGACCTATCACGGAACTAAGTCCAAATAGAAGGCAGAAGTAGAAGAATCTTAAGTTTTGCTATATACAGAGTGTGCATAGAGTGCGACCATTAAATAAAACCACATACTCTACTGATCATACCGAACAACTACTATTCGAAAAAAGAACCGCGCAAATCTTCAGAGAAACAGATATTCAACTGTAACTCAAAGACTTTATCTCGTAGAAGGAAGGTCTATTTTAGAACGCTGCACCGGTACAGCTGTTTCACGGACGAAACTCTTGCGTTCACGCATTTTTGTTTAGAACTAAATTATTTCCCAAACTAAGGGTGGGCGCGGGTATGATTCTTGGGAAAAGTGGTTCAGTAGGTTCGGTAGAATATGTGGTTTCATTTAATTGTAGCAGTCTATATACACCCGGTATAATATTACTGTCATTAATAGTTGTGGTCAAAATTATACGGATGTAAATGGACATAATTTAATAATAAATTAATGAAATGAATAAAAGTAGAGTGACGAAAGAAAATGCTGCACAAGTGGAAGGTAAAGCTCGACCGGACCGCCCTAGGGCGTATGCCGACCAAATAGGCGACACACTGAAAAAGTAAAAAGTACCCAGAATAGAAGAGCTTGTACGACTAGATAGATCCATGTGCAAGAAGCAAAAGAGGCGTATCAGGATCGCAGCAGACGGAAATCTGTAGTCTCTGCCTACCCGTAAATAAATATAATGACATAATTTAATTTTATAACAAGTTTAACAAAGAAAGAGGAACGCGAAAAGGAAGAAAAAATTACCTGCCTATACAAAAATTACAGTAGGTTTTCAAAATAAACTATTGTTGCGTAATGCCAAAAACTATTAAAATTTAACACTTTTTATTCTGAAATAAAAATATCAATATTAACAAAGTTATTTAGTTAGATATATCAAGAAGGAAATTACTGAGGGCAAGGAATGGGTGAAGGACCTTCTAATTATAAATTCGGTGGAAAGAAAGATGAAGTATCTGTGTAGGAAGGATACATGGAAGAAAGGGGGAGAGTAAAAGACATGGTGGGAAAGTGGCTGGCAGATGGTTAGTGGTCTGATTAGGTCAAAGAAATGTCAAATGTTTCTGCGAAGAGGACGTGGGGAGTATAATGTAAGATATTACGGAGGGAGAGGAAGGACGGAGTTACAGGAGTTAGAGGCGAAGTTATAAGATTGAAAGCAAGTGGCAAGAAGATAACAAGAAAGAGTGGAAAGTCTTTGCTGCTTTAAGAGAAGATTCTTTTCATTTAATAGGTCAGTATCAAGCTAATGTGTCTCAACAACTAAAGAATATAAATTCAAAACAATAATTAATATAAAAACACATGTGCTTAGTAGAATTGTGGTCTAACATGTATTCGCCACGAGAGTGGTGCCAACTTAGACAAAAACAAATAAAATAATTGTGCACGATAATTAAATATAAATAAAATAAATAATCACAATGAACCAAGAGCGATTGGTTGAAGTATAAACAAATGAAAAGATAAAAATGTGTTACCAAAATATCAACAAACATGTTTGCGTGCTTACGTGAGTAGGTATAGCTCTCCAAACAGATTTGATTAGATTGAAATTGTAAAACAGATTTGATAAGAAATAATAATTTAGATTAACTTTTTGTCCTTCGCCTTCGGAATAAGCGACACTTGAGTCGAAAATAACTTAATAATGCAAAAAATCATTTTTGGGGTTCCATGCCTCAAAATGAAAAATCGGAACCCTTATAGGATAATTATATAGAATATGGCTCCATAGTGCTGTTAAAAACTCAAGTATCTAACCCAATGTGAAAAAAAGTTATTACCATTTACGTAATCAGTTTCACAAATTGGCTCACCTTGAATAACCAGGTACAGTACTCCCAAACTTATAATGCGCATACGAATCTTCGTCACTGCTCGGCAAAGTTCGTATTTCCCTACATTTTCTATACAAGCAGTAAGGTCACGTGGTACGTCCGGTTGCTCGGCTATAGATTTCTATGTGCATTATAACTTTGGGCTTGCTTACAGTTAATTTAGAAACTTGAAATTGCGTTTACAATTAAGTCTTATAGCAAATATCTAGGTAAATATCTGAAAATTACCTATATTTAATTACTCAAACCGAAAAATATTGCCAACTTAATTTTCCACATTGTTTAAAGTATATCTTTGGTTTTTATATTGGGACCAAAAAGATCTGCTTTTACTTTTTACTTGTTTTATGCTTTGTTTGGTTCCCTTCTTAGGTTTTCTTTTAGTTGCTTATGCCCTTCTGCCTTTCAAACCTCAAACTGAGTACTATGACAGAAATAAATTTCTATATTTTTTAAAATCTTTGCAATTTATCCATCGCAAGAAGATAACAAATTAAATTTATATCATTACGGTATAGAAAATCAGAAAAGTAAATCTGGATGTGAGGAGCTCTGAACTGGGATTCGAACCCGGGACCTCTCGCTTACCGGGCGGTTGCTCAAACTGAGTGTTAACTTAAATGAAAGTTTTCTTAGAGCAGATCAGCAGTATCTATAATATTTATAATCTATCTAGGTAGAAAGTACAAAAACACTATATACCAATGATTCCATTCCACTGTATATTTTGTCCAAGAAAATAGTCTCTAAAGTAGTCTTACTATAATATTTTTGAAACATAGCAAAACAAACAATATACTAAACCAATAGCATATAAAAATCAACAATTGTACAAAAGTTGCACTTACTTGGGCATGTAGCCCCGAGAATAAATACGGCTCTTAAAGATGTTGTCAATCCGACTGAAGACATCCTCTGCTGACTTAGCAGCGTCGACTCTGTAGTGCAGGCCTTTCCTCAGGTAGTAATCAATAAGAGGAACAGTCTGGGTGTGATAAGTGGCCAAACGCTTTTTAAGTGCTTCCACATTGTCATCAGACCGTTTAACAAGGGGCTCACCAGTCACATCATCAGTCATTGGCTTCCTTGGTGGGTGGAATTCTTCATGATAGCTGCGACCACTGGAAGGGTGGATCAGACGACCCGTGATTCTCCTCACAAGCAAGCTATCACTTATTCCAAACTCAATAACAGCATCTAAAGCAGATTTCCTTTTTGCCAATAGTTCATCCAGCTGTAAAAATTTAACAAATGGATTATTATCGAGTAGTCATTGATTATGTCAGATGTTGTTTAAAGTCGCTTGAAATTGATTATTTTAAAGGTTTACTATAAGTTAAACACCATGTGACTGTAAAATAAACAAAAAATATAGTGAATCTTTAATTACCTTTTCTGCTTGTGGAACAGTTCTAGGAAAACCATCAAGCAAAAATCCGTTCTTGCACTCAGGCTTATCCAAATTTCGGTCAATCATATCAACAACCATTTCATCAGACACCAGTTTGCCCTCATCCATGGTTTTCTTGAGGCGAGCACCCATTTCCGATCCTGAGGCCACTTCAGCTCGAAGCATATCCCCAGTAGATAAGTGGCATACACAGTACTTTGCTTTGAGAAGAGGGGCCTAAAAAGCCAAAAGGTTATTTGTGAATACATCATCCTTCAAATGACTTACCTACATGGTTATTTATAAACTACCAGCCTTTTGGTTTCAGTTTCACAAAAAGAAATGTAAATCTTTATTACTAGGGAACAAACTAAAGCCAAGTGAAGAGTCTAATCATTACAACAGTAAAAGAATTTTCAAAGTTATTTCAGTAGAGATAATAACTTCTACATACACACAAATTTTACTTCTGTACAATATTAGTGTAGATAACAAAGAAAACAGTGCAAATATACATTGTCTGAGTCGAAAATAGGTCAAAAGGTTGACACAAAGCTAGTGTAAAACAAGTGTATGTAATCAGAGGTCAAAGTTTATACAAATACCTGAGTTCCTTTGCCCGACCCTGGCGGACCCAGTAGCACAGCATTGATGCCGGTGGGTTCATTAGCCGCCCAAGGCTTAGTGGCTGTGGCTGCTGGAGCCATGTTGCTGCTCTTGAGGATCTGAAGTAACAATATCTAAGAGGGTGAGGTTATAATTAGGACCGGCACGACCGAAGACAAACTAAGCGGCTTTGAAATTTATGAAAGTAAGTCGCGTGCTGTCTATATATTATCTTAAGGCATTCATCATGATACAATCCACCAAAAAATTCAGACAAAAGTAAGATGTAACATACATTTAGCGAAATACGAGCGAGTGGGGGGGAAAGGTGATGACGTATGCAGGCAGCGTTCCGAATGGCGATAACATTTGTCGTGTTGAACAGATTTAGTCAGGTTTGCATCGCTGCAGCGATGAGTTGTGCAACGGTTGCAGCGATGGATTTGTGTTAAGCCATACGTCAAAATGACAGCCTATGCGCTGCAGAGATCAGCGGAAATTATTTGCGGTGCTCGATGCTTGTCAAAGTCTTGTGAAATGGTCGTTTATTACTTTTTGCAGCAGCTGCACAGTTCAATCGCTGCACCGATCCGAGGTTCTTAAACACGACAATCAACAACATTTCATTTTGAGCATTTGTTTTTAATATTTACATTGAAGGCCTACGCAAAAAAGAAGCTTATGTATTTTTTTATTTAGTTTATTTTATATTTTTCCTGGATAATTGATTGTTTTCTCATTCAAAAAAACTTGGCATGTTTATGTCTGCTGTCATATGACGTTGATTTTTTTTTAAACAGAATGATGTAAAAGCAAAGGAAATTGTTTTAAAATCCTGTGTTTACTTATTTAATCACGATTTAATTCTGAAAAATATATATGATGCTCAGAAAGCCCATATCTTGAAATGGTTTTTAGTTTTGCTCTAATTATTAATTTGTAATGTTGTCGATTGTTAAGGGTGCGGCTACTTTAAACAGAATAATCTACTTCAGCTATCGTTGTAATGTCGTTCACGAAAATAAACGAAATAAACCAAACAAATCCGTATGGACTTCGTGCGTAACCGACCATAAAACCATAACATTATTGTTTTACAAAATGATTTGAACAGTTTATGCGCGTATTGTCATAGTAATAAAATATTTCTAAATATTGATAAATGTTGCGTAATAACCTTTACTAGAAAACACAATCCTATTAAATTTGATTATGAACTTAGTAACGAAAATGTTAAGCGTAACATCAAATCGTAACCGATGTGAGAGATCTTGGGGTACAACTTGATAGTCAATTGCTATTTAGACCTCATTTTGAAAAAAATGTATCTAAAGCTTATAAAATGATCGGTTTTGTTCTTAGGCAAAGTACCGAATTCAGACACGCCAGCACCATAATTATGCTGTTTAATTCATTTGTAAGATCTGCTTTAGAGTAAGGGTCAGTGATTTGGAACCCGCAGGCTGCTTGTTATATCAGTATGATTGAGAAAACACAAAATAAATTTAATAAAGTTCTTCAATTTAAAATTAAAAACTCCAAATTATTATCATATTCCAAAGTTATACTTTCTTTGGAAGAGCGACGCAATAGAAAGGATCAGTTATTTTTCATCGAAATTTTACACAATTTCGTGGATTCAAATTATCTTTCAAGTCAAATAGTGTAAAGGTATCCTCGTTTTAATTCTCGTCTTAATCAAACATTTCACGTACCTTTTGCACGCACGAATTATTCCAAGTATATATTTTTGGTTACAGTAGTTCGTAACTACCTATATAATGTTAATTATAATCATGCTGGTATATTTTATTTATCAATTGGTAAATTAAAATTAAAATTGTAAACCTCTTTTAATATAGTTTTTTCTTATTTCAGTTATGTACTTAAGAAAGTGGTCTTAGTTGCGTAAATTATATTACTACATATAATTAACGATACGAGTATGTTCTTACCGTTTTAATTCTTAGTTGATAGTTTTCTTACGTACATTAAGAAGAAAACTTGCGGCAGTGTAAACATATTTCAAATGACTATAATACTTATTTTATCAGTTAGTTAATGATATGCGAGAAAAAAAACACTTTCTAAATGTATTTAATATCATTCATGTAAAAAATTGTTTTATGGGTTTGGTTTGTTAATGTGATAACCGCACGACCAACATCTCATTGGATTGACTATGTCCGAGATATCATGATATGGGTGACAGTTCTAACCCATAGGTACTGACATTACATAATCGAAAATATATCGATGAATCGGTGCGGCTATCATAAGGATCACGTCAGTATGAGTGCATATTGTATGCGGTTTGTGTTTTCATTGCGGTTGCTTTACGTGCTATTTGTTTTGACGTTTGTTATACTTTTTGTTGATTTTTTGTTTTGTTATTGGTGAAATGCCGAGAAAAACAAAAAAAAAACTTTGTACTCTCAAGCTCTGGGGTTATTGGTTCGTTTTACTTAATTAATTTAGTAATTAATAAAAAGTAGTTTGGATAATCAAAGATCAATTAAATAAAAATCGTTTTGATTGCCCTTGCTAACTTTCTCGATACTAAAAAAAAATCGATTATATTTCGTTAAGGTACATCACTGTAACTGTTAACTTTGAACTGCCACCCATATCATGTTAACTCGAACAGGCTTATAACGTTTGTCCTGTTCGAAACATTATTATTCTGATATACCATTTTAGTCCATATTTTCTTAGGTTTTGAGATAAAAATAGGTCTCTGGTTATTTTGTTGGTTAGTTATCTACCATAAGAGCTACCCTCTATCTTATCTTAACATGTTTTTATTGTGTTTTTACCTATAGTTAAGAATGGGTTAACTCGATATTTTGTTGACTGTTTGTACTTTTAGTTTTATGTTAGTGAGATATATTTGCATTTGTGTACATCCATTCGTGGAAACTTCACTGGCCAATGTGATGCCTATTTGTATTTTTATATTTAGGTATTATTTAAGGCTGTTTGTTTTCCTTAATAAAGAAAAATGAAAAACTCATTCAACCGACCCCCATAGTACTTAGCATTATTGTTCGTTGTGGCCTGAAGTAAGCCGCACAACACGTTTAATCGCCAATTTTCCCCAACGATTTTTGACATTTGATGAAGCTTGTGATTCTGACCGAATCGTTGGTGTTTATTGTAGTTTTTGTGGACTTATAACCGCACTCTACTACCATCAAACTACTCACGTCACGCCCGTCAAGTCATTTATGATGCATTCGGAACTCTTTTGGACGCGACGTGGATGATGACACTTGTCAGTGACAGAAAAATTTACCTTTAACCACAATTTGATAACGTTACGTGAATACCAAGTATATAAGTATACCAATAAACAGATAGCATTCAATGAATACTTGAAATTTGATCTGAAACTGTGTATAATATAACTGATGTTAGTATAAAGCAGCTGCAGACTGTTCCATAAAATGAACAAAACCATCAGTGTAGATGCGATTTCAAAATAACTGATGTTTTTGGGTGCGCGGCATATGATTAGAGTAGGGTAGACAGTTAAAAAGCAGAAGCGTTAGAGCAGGACTGCGAATTGATGTATTATGGGTTCTTAAACTCTTAAACTAAAAATAACCTATTTTTGAAATTACCGCCGCCTGACTGTCACTTTTGATAGACCACTCACAGTGCTAACGCTCAGAAGCATGAGCGATGATAGCACAAGATGGTGGCCTTAATGATGTAATTTATGACGTCAGAACAACCATTTTAGGGCTATTGTTATCAAACTAACGTTGACTCGGAATGACGATAGACGCGATGTTATCGATTATGATTTGACTCGGACCGCGCTGGTAGTCGTATTCAGTGCTGCCAATAAAAAATCTCATTTCCCACGTCAGTGTTGCCAATTCCCCGCTTCTATTGATTCATTCCCCGAAACGATGTTTTTGGAATAAAATCACTGCTTAATACAAAAAAACAACTTTTTAACAACTTTTCCATTACTAATTAAAATTTAATTATGAAAAAATCGACAACCTTAAATAATGAACTACAATGATATAGAAATGAATGCGTTCAAAAATACAAAATCGTGTTCAAATCAGATGAGAGTTGAGCAGGCATTTGGCTCATGTTGCTATTTAAAATTATGTTAGTAGTGTCGAGCTGTATCTGCCAAGTCCGAATTTGTTTTTTAAGTTGTAAGTATTACCCACGTATTGCCCGACATAAAATAGTTTAGCCTACCGAAATAAATGGTCTGGATTCCCCAAAATTCCCCGATTTTTGTCATTCCCCGCGCTCTCTCCGCGCTAACCCTCAATTCTCCACCAATGGGACATTTTCCCTGCGATTAGCAGCCCTTCGTATCGTAATCGGTTGATAAATCACAAAGTGTGATAGCCGTTCATAATTTAGCAATTTCGTCAGGTTCCAACACTGACAGCAGGATAACGTATGCAAATAGTAAAGCGTTCGACAAAGATGGCATTAGAACCCGTGTAATGTTAGCGACCCCTAGTTTATGAATGCGGCCCTGATACGTACTTTGTTTTGTTCTCAAAGACATTGTTCTCCAGCGGGGCTATTAGGTAACTCAGTTTTGGTTGCTAGCTATAGTTGCTATTCACCAAAAACAGATAAAAAATTAACTTCCAAAATAACCTTTAATGGGTTTGGAACTAATGACAAATTGTGAATTCATTTCAAGTGCAAACTTATCCTTATATAAGCGGATATGTATGTTTTAGACGATAGCCACTTGGTTTGGCAACTGAGTTTACAATACAGAATCAGGGGGCAGGGTCTTATCACTTTTATAAGCCGCGATTAGTTTTTATTGACTTACCTACCAATATTTATATTTTCCTTTCGACGTGATCATTGTGTACGTTTTTAACAGCTCGTCGTAATGTTAGTATAATTTCCTGAATTTCTATATCCCTTGAGAATGGTGTATTAACCGAAACCGGTCGGGATTAACGTGTAAACCTTAAAATTTAAACCAGTGGAACAAGTACAAGTGAATTTAGTTATTATGTTTTCCAAGTTTCACCAAGTGCCGACAATAGCAAGTATATATATATAAATTATTGTTTTAAAACGTAAGAATTTAAATAAAAATAAATAAATTTGGAACTGGTCTCAAAGAGCTTTTCCGTGCCTAGGTAGGAGAGGCCTAATAACTAGGTTGACAGCATTCTACTCCAATTACTTTTGCAAGTAGGGAAAATAGTAAGTACCCTATTTGCCTTATTATAAAGTATGCTACCAAGATAGCAAAAGAAGCACTGAGCGAAAGCAGTTTTATTTGATTATTATTATGTAACAATATTTTGTCTTAATTATCCACTCCAATTTTCTATCTTCAAATGAAAGGCTCCCAAATAATTTTGAATTTTGGAATCAAATACTTGCCGGAAATGTAATTAAATGTAGGTACTCTTTTTAATTGTATGTGATTTGTTTGCAAAATTTTCCGTGAAACCGTAAAAAATCATATCCACGATTCTGATCAAAGATCGAATCGCTTCGAAAAAATCGATCCAAAATCAATTTTCTTGGCCCGAATAATCGATCTTCGATTAAATCGATTTAAAGTCGACATCCCTAACTCCGTTGCGGTCGTTCGTTTCAAAATTGGCTTAAGGGGAAAAAAGCGCGGGAACTGTCGAAAAGTTAGGCGGCAATTTTTAAATTGAAAATTGTAAAATTGTTTTAAACTAGTTTCTGGCGTCTTAATCGTTGTTTATTAGATGAAAATGGGTGGACGAAAGCCTAGGAAGAGAAAGAAAGCTGGTGAGAAGGGGGATGGCACTGATAGGGGTGATTCCGAGTCGAGCTCAAGTGATGACCAAAAGGAAGATGGAGAAATGAACTTGGACAAGTATACTACGCCGTACAGGGTAACTGATTACACTTGCAGGTACCCCGAGCCAAAAGCCAATAGGTAGCAGGGACATGATCTCGCTCAACAACTGCCTCACAAGATTTATCAAAGGTATCAAATATTTGAAGAAAATTACGAAGTCCAAGATGGGAGTTGTCTTTGACAAACCTAACTTGGCTAACACTTTTATGGATAATACTACCTTTCTAAAGGACTATTCTTTGAAAGCTTCAATACCGGCGCCGTTAACTGAGGTCACTGGGGTTGTCCGAATTCTGACAGAAATGACTAACAAAAAAGTTTTCGTGGCCCTCTCGAGCTCCAAGAAGATTATATGCGTAAGAAGACTGTTGAGAAAGACACACACCGACGGAAAATCAAAACTAGAACCTACACCCACAGTAGCAATAACTTTTGCCTCGTCCTCACTGCCCGACTATGTCTACTTAAAGAAATGGCGTTTGCAGGTCGACACTTACATTCCTCCAATAAAGCAGTGCTTCAAATGCCTGCGATTTGGTCATCTCGCCAAATTCTGCAAAAATTCTGAAAGATGCTCAATTTGTTCTGAAGCTCATAATTTCAGAGAATGTAAACAAGACAAAGACAAAGCAAAATGTGTGAACTGCGAGGGCAACCATATTTCAATTTCAGGCTCTTGTCCCGTAAAACAAAACAAAATTCAGGAAATTAAAAATAAAGCCCGCCCGTCTTTTTGATGACAAAAGCTTCCCAGGCCTTGCATAAAAAACAGTTCCAAAAAAGATTTTGTGAACCATTTATTAGGTGAACAAGTTTTTTTAAACTTATTAACGGAAAGCATAATCAAGGTAATTACACTTAATAAAACTAATAATACAAGTATCTCCTCGAAAACAGTCAGTGATGTTTTACATGAAACATTTCAGAAAAAATCTTTGACTCCCTCATCTTCACAGAACAATTAAAAATAGTACAATGGAATGCTCAAAGTCTTTTGAGCAACAAACATATTTTAACTCAGTTTTTATATGATAATGAAATTCATGTAGCTCTTTTATCAGCCACTCCCATTGCTTAAATGCAAGCAGAGTGTAGGATTCCTCCACTTATATTCTGATTCAATTATCTAAAAAACAATTTTATTCTTAAGCTTATGTCTCTCAGAGATAATCCTCTCATTTCCAAAATTTTTAGTTTGTATTCAGTTTGTTCATCAAATTTTCCTTACTTGGTTAAGAATCTTCCTGAAATTTTAAAATATAAATCTGAATTTAATATTGCTGAGAATCCCATATGGCCTTGTTACATGGGATGTTATGAAAGTTTTGTGCTATGGAGATTATAATGGAAAGAGAATTGAAACAAAAACAACAAGTGTATGATATGCTTTCTAACTGGAAAGATTACAGTCAGATTTATACAGATGGCTCTAAAAATGGCAGCACAGTATCAATTGCCATCTATGATTTAACAGCTAGAAAAGGTACGGGTCTTAGAATACTTGATAAGATGAGTGTGTTCAGTGCAGAAGCTCTAGCTATCCTTCAAGCCTAGTTACCAACAGTATGAGCGTTTTATCAGCTCTGGACAACCCCAGGTTTGACGCAGGTTCCAGTTATTTAATTTATGCAATACGAGAAAAATATTTTGACATTTGCAACAACCGTCACAACAACAACAAAGAGGTTATTTTTTTCTGGACACCGTCACATACCGGTGTTGCCGG
The DNA here is from genome assembly GCA_910592155.1 of Ypsolopha scabrella. Classification (NCBI taxonomy): domain Eukaryota; kingdom Metazoa; phylum Arthropoda; class Insecta; order Lepidoptera; family Ypsolophidae; genus Ypsolopha; species Ypsolopha scabrella. The sequence continues at coordinate 24,892,344 of OU342963.1, forward strand.
TAACGAAAATGTCAATTTCCTAGCAAGAACTATTACATTATGTCCCGTAAGTCTACCTACTAGAGCTTTGAATGTTCCAAGCTCTGACCTAACAATACAACTCAAGGACGCCATGAAGAAAGAATGGATGCATCACTGGCAAGAAATAGTAACCCTCAAAGGAAAATGGTATTACGCAATCAACAAGGAAATATCTCAACCTTGGTTTGTCAAAGGAGCTGAATTTATATTCCGAAAATTTTTTACCATAATCTTCCGGCTCAGATTTGGTCATGGACGCTTCAATGCTCATTTAAAAAGACTGAATATAATTTCTTCGGATGAGTGTGATCAATGCAACACAGCTTCTCCACAATCTCTTCACCACATTTTTTACGAATGTCCGGCTTTTGCCGTCCAAAAAATACTTTTGGCTGATCAACTGTTATATATTTTCGAAGAAGTCCTGAACGTCCCACGCTCGCTTCAGGAATTATTAAAAAACCCAGCATATTCCTATCTATAAATACGTGGAGTCCACAATTGGCGAAATTTGATTATGACATGGCTTAATACCCTTTACGGATAAGACATACACGATCTAATGACTTCTCAAAACTGCCTATACCCGGATTTTACGTAAATAACCAGTTTGAAAAGACATCGAAGACTTGGCCTAGTTGCCTAACACTGAAAAGACATATCGCACATCTGGTGCAAGAACGTCACATGTACATCCGAGAGCGCGAGTAACAACTGACCCTAAGGCGTTGTCTGTCTCTCCAGTTACTCGCTAAATTGCGCCAAAACTGCAAAGACAAAAGAGCCCTCAGACGAAAAACTACGCACCAGGTATATGGTCAAATTATGTATGTTTTTATACATTTTTCTCAGTTTTTACTTTTTTGCACTTGTGACGTTCTTGCACCGGATGTGCGATATAAAGATTTGGCCTAGTTGGCCATAATGAAAAGACATTGAAGACTTGGCTAAGTTGCCTTACACTGAAAAGACATTAAAGACTTGGCCTAGTTGCCCTTATTGAAAAGACATTGAAGACTTGGTAATATATGAAGACACCGATTGAAAAAAACCATGGAAAACTACTAACTTATGACAAGGCTGTATGGTCTAAAATCTTTGCCTACCTGACAAGGCGAATAAACAAAAAAAAATTAGCCTAAAGGTCGCTGTAACCAGGCCATAAAATACAAAAAAAAAAGAAAAAAATCGTTTCAAAATCAAAATAAATAACCTCAAACTTTATGTTATGGTGGAATGGAAACGAATAAACGATCATAAATCGTAAAACTGTATAAACAATATGTAAAATTTAATCTATTATTTATCATATCGTTTTCTACGTTCATGATTTTGTTACTTAAATAACAATGAGTGCTAATACCACAAGGTAGGCATATTTTGTTAGCTTCTTTCTCTGGTAAATTGGTAATCACAGCATAACTACTTATTTTGTAAATTTATTTGCAGTTACTGGAAGCGGCTATGGCGTTGGACTTCATCAGGAAGTCTTACGGCAGAAGATTTGTTCAAAGTTCTGGATAACAAAGATGTGAAAGAGCAACTACGTCTGGGGCTAACAGGCTATAGACCACAAAACACAAACGCATTCCCGCAACTGCAGTCCAAATATCCTGAACAGACCAAACTACTGAATGTCGTGCAGACTCTACTACATTACATCGTAAGTACATACAGTAGAGAGGTGATTAATCCAAACTAAAAGGATTTTTGCTAAACCATTTTGAAATCAAATAAAAATCGAAAATTTAATCAAAGGCTAAACTCCCATTTTCAATGGAACTAGATCTCGATATTAACTTTTGTGGTATACCTTCAAAAAAATATTTTTCTTTGGGTGAAAAATGGGCATCAATTGCCGCCTTGAGCTCTTTATCATCAGAAAATCGCTTTTCACTAAGGTCTTTTTTAATTTGGGAAAAGGAAATACTTAAAGGATATATCAAATGTGTCCCAGCGGGAGGCGACAAACTATAGATGTATTATGTAACTTCTCAGCATCACGGTATTTAAACAGGTATTTAAAAACCCACAACCATTTTGCGATATCAGGTTGAATTTCAGCATAATGTTTAGCCTTGAACTTCTGGGATTCAATCCATGCCTTGGACCAAGCTTCATCTAATATAGTTTTGAACAGAGGCAGAATATATTGATGGATGTGGGGAGAAGCGAGAGGTTTTTAAGGTGCATAGGCACACCACCGTTTTAGTACAAAATTTGATAATCTGTTTCTCTGTTGTTTTTCGTTATAGACCAAAGTATAAGACCTCTATCATCTGGTACTGATATTTTAAAAGGCACCATTTTGGCAAAATTTTGAAAAGTATTCATTTTGTTTTAAAGATATCAAGCTGGAAATATTTACATACAAAGTTGTTATCAGCCAGATAGTGACTTTGTAAATGCCTGTATTAAACTGTCTTAAACTTTAGGTGGTAGAGCTAATGCCGGGCTCGACTCGACTACCACCATCTTACTCGAAAATCCTCCCAAAGTTATTCGGGGGAGAGTAAGAGGACAGCTCTCAGGCAAAAAAACCAGGAGGCCCACCATTGCCTGGGACCGATAGATGGCAGTATATCCACCCCAATTGCCGGGCCATATATAAATCAGACTGGTGATGGGCAGCGGCGTCACTAGTGCAAGGGTTTCGGCACCGCGCTCACCAACCCGCCTGCCCAGCGTCTGTGAGTATGGGCATTTCTTCCAGGAGGAACGCCAAGAGTGGCAAAATCCTGGAAAGACCTATGTCCAGCAGTGGACGAAACAGGCTGATGGATGGATGGAAACTTTAGTCTATAATGAAAAATAACAGCAAAATGGGTTATCAGATTTTGTACTAAAATAAAGCCATGCCTATGCGCCTTAAGTATTGTAGTAGATGGAAATCTGTAGTCTCTGCCGACCTCTCTGGAAGACAGGCGTGAGTATAAGTGAGTGCTCATACGAAAAAGGACATTAAGGACCTGAAGGAATTTGGCAAATCAGAGTTTTAAAATAAATGCGAAAGTTTGTGTGTGTGTGTGTTTGTTTGTTACTCTTTCACGCTGAAACGGCTGAACGGATTTGGATGAAATTTAGAATGGATATAGCTTATACCCTAACTTAACACATAGGCTACTTTTCATCCCGGAAAAAGCATGTCGTGGCAAAAGCTAGTTAAGTATGTAATTATTTATCTCCTTGTGATGGATAAATCGCCAAGTGTTTAAAATATAGAAATTTATTTCTAACTATGATAGAAAGTAGACTCCCCTCCCCCCCCTCTCCCTCGTAAAACAACTTTATGACATGAATCTTTCTTTCTCTAGGATATAGACTGCTTTCAACTATGGGAAATTGTGAAGCACTACCTTTGTGATATTTCCTACGGAACTCCAGCAAATGCACTGAAAAATGTAGCATTTGTTGATACTAGGCCATCATTTCTACTTCCAAATGTATGGAAGTTCTACTATGGAGAAAGACTGTTTCTGCTAAAACTTGTACAATATATCACTGAGTTCAAAGATGATCCTTGTCACAAGTACAGAGAAGAGTTCACCAAAATAATCTCCGAAATTGGACTCGGAAACATCAGGGCATCATTGTTGGATCAATTTGAAAAGGTAAAAATTATTTATACCATGCTTTACTAAAACTATTTAATTACATTAAAAGATTTACTGGATAACATTTACATACAGTTCATACTTAATGTATACGCAACATATTAAAATTTTAGGATATTTCATAATAGTTATTTAACAAAGAAATCCAAACATGGTGTATTTTGTGATGAAACATTCATCTGACAGTAGCTTTGCAGACTTTTGGAATTTAATGTTGTTAATCTTACAAAGTTCTTATGATATTCATAGGTCATATCAACAGCACCACCTTCTAGAAAAATCCAAAATGACTTCTCAAGTGACACAGTCAGAGTGGAATGGGCTGAAAGTAATCTTAGAGAGCAGATGGCCATCTTACAGACACTTTTACTGATTGCTAACGAACAACCATTCACGGTAGATGAGTTCACCAAGCTCTTTGAGTTGTTCAGAAAACACAGTTTCGGTAAAAGACCAGGGTACAGTGACTTGTTGGAAGAGAGACATAGGGAGCTGTGTTTGAGGGTCATGTACATGGAGGTCTGTCTATTCATGGTCATTATGGATGGTCAAAAGATGTAAGTATTTGCAGTAAATGAAAGAAATGTCTACTGCATTTTTAGAGAAATGGCTTTTCAGTGCAATAATATAATTGTTACAGAAATAATGTGACCCAATGGATAGAAAATACAAAACAAATAGTAGAAAGTGAACTGACCATGCTTCAGGTAAATGAGGAGCACAGTGCCATGCTGATGACCTGGATGATGTTGACTTTGCAGGTGAGAATACTGTTTTGTTGTTCCTTTCAATGTTAAGTCAATTCTACCAATCACAAGCATATCATCACACCTGCCTCTTAGACGGGTAACAGACTAGAAAACTCTTAATCTATCATACACCTTCTCTCATCCTACCTCCTGTCTATTCATCAATCTGCCTTTTTTGTCTAACTTCAATATCTATTGCTATAGCCTTCAAAAGCGTCGTGATTGCCCAAACATTATGTATTATGTAATTTCTAGCCAATCACGGCGCGTTTGATGCGATTGTGACTTCGAAATTAGACAGTAAGGCCCCGGGTCTACCCTGGGGGCTGGTGAGAAATATGTAACAGATCATTCAATTTTCAGAGTGACCATCACACTAGAATGTTTGAAAACCACTACCAACATTTTGGTGCCACGGCATTGAAGTTGCACGTCTTCGAATTTCTACATCAAATGTTGAATACCACTACTTTCTCTGTGAGTACCATTTATAAATTTTATTACTTTAATTTTAAAAAATGAAATTATTATTGCTATTTTAAAATTATTTTCTTTTTAGGACAAATCAAAATGTGCTTTAATAGCAAGGCAACGAGTCTTCCGCTTGCTGAATACCCTTTGCAACAAATTTGATGGTGATGGAACATTGAGCCACCAGCCAGGCATTATGCAACTTTGTTCAGAACTGTTACAATGTCCAAAGATAGCTGAAGAGTTCTGGACTCTACAGAGTAGAGAGCAAAGGTTCGGAGTGGTGTCCTTGTGGAATACTGCTTTGGAATTCTTCCCATTTAACTTTAGTGCTCTCTCTATTTTGGCTGGTGGTTTAGCGCAAGCTGGGAAGTGCAGTGTGAGAAATGTAAGTATTGTTACATTTTTCATACGTTATTTGTGTTCCTAAAATCTTCAATGTTTTCAGATTTTTTATATTTATGTGGGGTATCAAATAAAACGTATTTTTGCTTAGAGTACAACTATGTATATCAAAAAATTATTGCACTATGATACTCACTATACCCCGTGCGGTTAAAGAAACAATCTAAATGGCGACTGGTACTTAGAGTAGCGTCAGCAAAAGAAGTCAAGCGGCAGCCAAACAATATTTCATTCATAAATTTTGAATATATTTCAGGAAGTATATAGGGTGCTGCTAGCAACTGTTTATTTGATTAAATAAACTTTTAAATAGTTAACATTATCCCGAGAACATTTATTTATTTTACTTTATTCTGTACTTGTTGTTCTGTACGCAATAAAGAATTTAATAAAACATATCTCGGCGTTTTGCCTTCAGGCAAAGACCGTGTGAATGCTAATTCAAACTATTTTTTTGTACGTAGGTCGAGACAGCGTGAATTCTAATCCAAACTGATATTTTTTTTTTGTACGTAGTACCATGCCGTGCGAGTATAGACAGAGCGACGATGTGAGCGAGATAGCATGAGACCGTCAGCCATTTATAGATTGTTTCTTTATCCGCACGGGTTACATACATCGACCTTTGTTCCAGCTTATAGCCGAACTGAAGAACCTCCCAGTCTACACAGAAATATACAACCCAAACTTAGTACCCGTAGTGTCCCTAGTATCGGACGACGCCATCATCGGCCGAGACTACTTCCCCCTCGGCGCCCCCTCATACCGCATCGACGCCGGCTCACGGGCCACCATCATGGAGAGAAAAGAGGCCACTTTAATCCATTTCAGAACACCCTATTCTTACTGGACCGTCTTCAGTAATGAGATTGAAAAAGCGCTGGATAGAAAAGGTCACCATCAACAAAATCTAAATGAGACTTTGCAACGGGTTTACGAAGGAACCAAAGTGCTAAAAGGAGTGCTAAAGGCGTTGGTGGATGATAGAGAGATACCCAAAGCCCTGGTAGCGCCAAGTGAAGGGGTTTTCGATGTTCTGGTAAGGTTTATGAAGACCGATGCAACCCCCTTGCCGTTGTTGGTGGATTGTCTTGAAACGTGCTCGGCGTTGATACCGATATTTCCGAAAGAGATCCATTTGCGGTAAGCACTACTGTTTTCTTTATTAAACCATTTTAACTTTTAATGTTAGATTTCTAAGTTTGTCCGTCCTTTAACAGAATTGATTGTAGATTGTAAAAAAAAGAACTGATTTAAAAAATATATACGATTTCGAGAAATCATTGAAAAACAAAAAAAAAATGTCCCTTTCCCTTGTTTCCGAAACTGGTGGACCAAAAAATATGAAATATGATTATAGGTCATAACTGGCCAATTACAGAAAAAATATAGCGATTAAAAAAAGTTGATAACAAATGAGAAATATAAAAAATGTAAAAAAAAAGTTATATATATAAAAATACAATATGGGTATCAAATTGTAGATATTAAGGAGCTGATTATAAAAATATGTACTTTCACTATATTTACTGGCACCGATTTCGAGAAATCTTTGAAAAAATGCATGTCCCCCCCCCGCCTTATTTCCGAAACTAATGAACCAAAAAATAAAAAATAAATCATTGTTATTTAGGATTACGTAAAGATTACAGGAAAAATATAGCGGGTGAGAAATTCACGATAGCAAAATGACAAAATTTAATTTTTCATCCACCGGTTTTATTTCGAGTACGCTATAAAAATATTAGTCTCTTTTGTGGTACAATCAATTTTTTTTTAGTAATCTTAAACAGTTATGGGCAAGATTTTAAATACCTTCTTCCTGACTGTTCCCAACTGTCGAATTACGGAACCCTAGGTATGCGAGTCTGACTCGCACTTGACCGGTTTTTTATTATTGCATTGTGTAGGTATTTATTATATATATATATATATTTAACTTACATTTGTGTATATTTGTTTATGGAGTATATTTATTTATGGTCTGTTTAGTTTATATATCAACTTATTTGTTCATTGCACTATGTACCTATATACACATATACTATTCCCATTCCTATATTTCTTTATTTTATGCAGCTGTATAATTTTATTAGCCAACTTAAATACTATTTTTTATATTTCCCTTATTATTTTTGTTTCATAAAGATTCATGTTTTATAAAGATTAATAGATTTGACCTGTAGAGAGTAATACTTTATGTATCTATTTTACAAAATAAACTATTTAATTTGATTTGTGAAATCGTATGTCAGTTGAACTGCAGAAACTGGTCGCTTATTCCGATCATATAAATAAATAATTGAAATAAGCCATTTGTTTAACACGTAACTTAAAAACCTCTATGTCCGAATCTCGCCTGCTAACCCAGAGGCCGTGAGTTAATCCCCGCGAAGCACATTAATTTGTGTTCGCTCTGCGTGCTTCGAAAGGCACGTTAAGTTGTTAGTCCATTTGTGCTCGAAGTATGGCGATAGGGCTCACCACCCATCACGTTGGTACGTAATAATCGTCGGTGAAAAGCGGGTGTGCCAAATGTGGACTGTAACGTGCATTTCACAGTTCACACTGGAGATTCATGTTGTGACGATATACATATGTTTAAATAAAAAATCTTAAAGGGAGTTTGGGCACCACACTGCTAAATAAATGCGCTTATGTTTAAAAAAAACTCGCTTCTAATTTTTATCGTGAAGTAAACTAAGTAATTTTTCCTAGAAATTAAAAAATATAGTTAATTTTTTTGTCACACAATATTGGGGTTACTTTTCTTAACTTATCGATACCCCTCCTTCGGATTGCAAGTTTCTTGTTAAATGTGCTACGAAAGGATTTTATGAAATTTCCACTGGATTGAGAGAACCGGGATCCACGTGAGCAACTCTGCGGGGCATCCGGCAGCATATTAAAATGTTACTTGTGTACCTTACAGACTGATAAACACAGGCCTGCTCCCGCGCATCATCAACCCTCAACTGACGCACTTGGAGTACGCGAACGGCGTTTCGTTTGATTCCGCCGCCGTGGGCTCGTATCTCGTCACCATCGAACAACCGACTGGCACATACGACTTTCTTGGAGCCTATATTGATATGCTGTGCGCTTTTCTAGAGGTTTGTACACTTTTCTTTGTTAGATATTTCTTTAAACGATATATTTTTCACAGCTCTGGAACTTCTCTGTCAGATGCTTCTTCTTCGACATTCTTAACTTTGATATTTACTATAATGATTACATTGCAACTTTTATTAACTCCTTGAAAGTGAACTTAAAAAAACGTCCAGTAGTTCTGATGTTATAAGTAAAAGCGCAAAGGCAAGGCAGATAAACATTGGTAACTATGTATGTAAACAAAGCAACGGTGGCTCAGTTCGTAAGACTCAATCTTGAGCTCGGGTTCGAAACTTTCGAAATGTATGAGCATAGTATTTGTACGATAATGAGAATTAACACTTTATTTTGCAATGTAGCTACAAAATATACAGGTATCGCACGTCAGGTTTTATTCAACAATTAATCTGATAAAATTTAAAACAGGAACTTACAACATATTAAAATAGTTGTATACACGTATCACATAAACTAAATGTATACCGGGTGTAAAAGCAAAGGCAAGAATCCTTTAAGGGTGTGTTAGTATTATCGATAAAGATATTATTTTAAAAACTGGGATCTCTAAATAAAGTACCAGTACCTCATAATAAGACGATTTTATTTACTCAAAATACACGAATCGCGTCGACACCTTCACGGTCGCTGGCCACTCGGATGAGGGGTGCGGGTTGCGGGGTGCAATCGACAACATTTAATTTTAGTTAACCATTTGTTTTTAATATTTATATTGAAAGTCTGCGTTATGTATTTTTCATTTTTAATATTTATATTGAAAGATGTATTTTTCATTTTTTTTTCATGTTTTTCCTGCATGGTTTAATGTTTTCTTATTCACTCATTCTAAAAGAACGTAAGTCGCGTCTGAGGATTTCAAAATTCGATGTTCATTGCCAATGGATTATTAAAAAAAAAAAGCTTGGCATGTTTATGTCTGCTGTCACATAGCATGACAGTTGATTTTTTTTTAAACAAACTGAACTTAAAAGCAAAGGAAATTGTTTTTAAAATCCTATGTTTACCATATTTCTAGTTTTTTTTAAATATCTCTTTGTTTAATCACGATTAAATTCTGAAAAAAAAATATGATGCTCGGAAAGCCCATGTCTGGAAATGGTTTTCAGTTTTGCACCAATTATTAATTTTTAATGTTGTCGATTAAGTGTGTGGGGAGGCCGGTGAGCTGCGTAGCGATAGCTTAGAAAAATTATGGAATTTTTGGTGAAAAATCAAAGTATTATTTTTTTTTCGTAATGACATCAGAATCGTGTATACTTTCATACCCTCAAGGGATTCTTGACTTTGCATTTACATCCTGTATAGTAGGATTTTTTTTAAATGTCGGGATCGGCTTAAGAGCTTATCTTCCAATGAATGGCATTGTTCTATTGTTAAGTTCCACCAATAATTAGCAGTGCCAAACGAAACGCATAAACAACAACATATTTTATGTTAATAGCAACTGTAACGCCTGAACAAAAAGGCTAAAATTTGAACGTCAACGCATTCCAGGTAGTACTTTTTGAAATTCAAAGCGGCAGCAAAGTATATAGGTAGGTGTGATACAGGGTGAAAAGATTTAAGAATTTTACGTAATTTTATATGCATGTTATTAAGAAAAACAGTAATTAAGTTAAAAATAGTTCATTTGTCTCTTTGAAACTTTAATAAACTTAAATAAACTTTAATAATGGGTTATTTTAATAAAACACAGAGAAGTATACGATATTAAGATCCGAAAGCCATTACGTAATCATCCTGTAACTGACACACAAAATGGCTGCCGCTTCCAATTACAACTATTAAATCTGAAATGCGTTGGCGGCGACTTGGCGTTTAAATTTTTTTTGTTTAGGTGGTAAAGTTGCTATTAACATAAAATATTTTGTTGTTTATGCGTTTCGTTATGCACTGCTCATTTAGCGGTCGAACTTAACAATAGATGACAATGCCATTCATTGGAAGATGAGATCTTAAGTGGATTCCGACATGTTTAAAAATTCCTACTATACCTACTACTTACGGACGGTGAAAGAAAACACTACAAGGACACCATGCGTGTATTTGGTCCCGTGGTACGGTGATAAGGCTCAAACCCCTCCCCCTTGGGACGTTATAATCGTCGGTCTAGGTGCTACGAATGTTGACTGTTTTAGTGACGGTTCCCACTCGGAAACACCTCTAACGCCCCCTCGGTGATAATATGTTTTTGTGTTATGTGTACATGACAAAAACATATCACACACTGATCATATTGAACAACTTTTCCAAACAAACATACCCGCGCAAATCATTGGTCAGACTTTGGGCCGCCGGCTAACTTTGAATTTTAAGAAAATATGCGTGAATCTTAACGCATCGAGATACGGGTGTGTTTTGAGATAGGGGTCAGTGGTTTTGAGACAAGCGTCTTACGTGAAACAGCTGTTTACGTGCAGCATTCTATAACTACGATCAAGTCTGATAGAAAAATGAGGTAAACAAACCGTTTAGGATGAAAATTACCGATATGCACACACCTCTTATTAAGAACTTCACATACATCGATTCTAGACACTTCGAACTTCATGTAGAATAAATACACTTTTGGTCACAATAAAATTTTTTGGTAAAAAACTTCTCAACAAACCGATCATTCGTTTTTTCTAATGGCGGCTGCACATTTTTATCGGTGGGACCCTATTGACTAGTAGCGATGTTCCACTTTTACACAGATTAGAAAAAAATCCAATGAACATTAGTGAAAAAAACGTTCTGTGTTTTTCCAACAAAATTTACCGTAAGCACCTAAAAAAATTACATCTCTTAAATTTTAACAAATGAAGCGATTAAAATAATTTCGCTGTATGTCTTTCATCGCTCAAGCTTTCGCAAAATTTTTGACATCCCGAATCGTAAGGTAAGCCAGCTTTCGTAGAATTCCGTATGCACCATGAGGGCTTAAACATTACAGATCATTCATTGCCCCAATTGAAGTCATTTATTTTAGTTTTTTAAGGGCCCATAATACCCCAATTCGCAGTCCTGCTCTAACGCTTCTGCTTTTTAACTGTCTATCGTACTCTAATCAGATGCCCCGCACGCAAAAACATCAGTTATTTTAAAATCGCGGCTACGCTGATGGTTTTTTCATTTTTACGGAACATTCTGCAGCTGCTTCATACTAATATCGGTTATATTATGCAAAGTTTCAGGTCTAATTTCAAGTATTCATTGAATGCTATCCGTTCATTGTACGGTTTAGAGGTAAATTTCAATTTTTTTTCTATAGAGAAAATTTAATGGAATCAAGTTTTCACAACAGCATGGACATAGCATTAGTCCTCAACTTTATCATATATTAATTTCAGAGTGATTGTTGCAGTATTTGTTGGTGTAAAACAGGATCATGCGAAGCGAAGTGAGGTATTATACACCCTTAAGGTTAGGAAATATGTTTTTATTTATTTAAATTTTAATAAGGTTTTTAAATTTTTGAAGCTCCGCAATGGTGAGATCTCAGATCAATAACAGACGGACATCTGAGCTGTCACTGAAATAGTCGAACATCGCCACTGTTAAAAAGGTACTCAGGTACATCACTATAACTGTCGAAAGTGGTCAAGTGACAAGTGTGAAAGAATCTTTTCTTTGTTTACTTCACTGCTCAATCCGACTTGATCGTAGTATACAATAGACCTTCCTCCTGCGAAATAGAGTCCTTAAGTTGAATATCTTCTTCCCTAAAATTTGCGCGGGTATGTTTCTTGAGAAAAGTTATTCACTGTGATCAGTTGAGTATGCGGTTACATTTAAAGAATCGCTGCTCCACCCTGTATAGTTAATGTGAGAAATGAATTTCCCAGACCAACCCCGAGGACCGCATCACCTCCGAAGTGATCCTGCCGGGCCTGGTACTGATACTGCGCGAGGTGTTCCCCAACGTGCTGAGCTGGCGGTACACCCATAGTAAGCAGCGGCGGCGCTTGCTGCAGCGCTGCGCCGCGCTCCTCAACCTCGTACTGCAGCAGAGCAAACATCTCAGCGAGAAGGTCAAGCTGCTGCAGCGCACGTGTGTCTACAGCGTCTTGCATACTGAGAATGCGCTCGAGCTGCTCAAGATTGTTGCTATTGGTACGGTTAATTATTTACTTAAATTTTTTATATTGTTTTTTTTTACATTTATTGACTTTTAGTTAAATGTTTAAATGGACCAGTGCTGCTTTAAGATCACATATGATCTATCCCAGCATCACAATAAATTATACAAAGAATTACCATTAATTACATTAACCATTGTGCTAACTAAGGTACTTACAAAAACTTTAACACTTATTTTAATTTACCTAAATAAACCAACTTAATAATAAAGATAAAGAGTATTAAAATAGGTATAACCACGAATCAGTGCTACTACTCAACATTCGACATTATAAGAAGTATTTTTTTTTGCTCATCTGTTATGTTTTCATTTAATACTTCACTGTGACTGATGGCGGGCCTGAATGTCCCGAAATATATCTCATATTTATATATAAATTATAAATTACATTTATTTACAAAAATTATACAATCAAATTAATAAATCTAGTATCAAACAATACTTAAGCTTAGTTTATTTCAGGCAACGAGCAACTAGAACGTCTGATGCTCGACGAAACGAACTGGGTGTCAGGCAGCGGTTGCCAACACATCTGCACCATACAGCGCTCTGTAGCTATCGTGATGCTAGCGCTGCGACTCAAAACTACCGTCACTTCGAGCATCGAGATCAGTCCGCTAGAGCAGCTGATATTCGCGCAGAACGAACACAAGGACGCGATGAAAGTAGTTCCCAAAGTGACCAGCTACATCAATCACGCGTTCAATAAGAACCTCGCGGTGCTTTGTTGTCGCCTCTTGAAGAAGTTTGCTGAGGTAAGAGTTTTTGATGTCATGGGGTTGTCTGTAATTTCCATGGTAAAGTAGGTATAAGTCAACGCAGGTAAAAGGAGATCTGGGGCGTCAGTGGAAGGGATATGTTTGCGCATGGGGGTATAGTCGCGCACAAAAAGGCTTGAGTATAATATTGTTTGATAATTTAAGTAAAATATTTATTGTAGAATAACAACGGTATAACAGCTATTTTTTAACAGGTTAGAAATGCAAATATTCTGTGGGTGTTGATGATGCTTATTCCACAAAAAATGCATACAAGAACAAAATATTCTACCAGCTTCGTTCCTCATGCAACAGTAAACATTGTAAATAATTTTTCTTTCTTTTCTCTGCAAACCCATCGTAACACAAATACATTTTGCGCGTGACTGTATTTTGAGATCGACCGAACGTGGACACTGCGCGGTGAAGTGACCAATCACGAGACAGCAAATCCACGCGCCAGGTATTTTCCCTGTCGCGGCCACCCGCGCCGCACCTCATACCACCAACTTGGTCGGTAATTCGCTCACTGCGCAGGTACGTCGCTCAGAGCTCTTTTTACCTGCGTTGACTTATACTGAGATATCAATTTCGAAAGAAAATGTAAACGGTTTCTTTTTTCGTCTTTTAGCTGATTAATTTGTAACTACAGGGCCGGTATCCCCAAAAAAAATTTGGTCGATCGTTATCATTCGAACATACGTCCATCTCTGACATGCATTAAGAGTTTGATAGAGATGGATATATGACATGGATAATATATGACCAGACGATCATTCGAATTATTTCACTTCGGAGTAGCTTCCTAGCACCAATCGTACATGCAAATTCAAATGGAGATAAAAATATATCTTTTGTTAAACAAAAACAACATGTCACTTCTTTTCAAGTGTGAAATGTCACTGTAATAGTCAACAAACGTCAACATACACTTTCCACCGACGATTCTTACGGCCCAACGTGATATAGGAGAGCCTTATTTTTAAATGCAGATAATTAAGCTTTGCTTAGCTTTGCTATCTATTCGAAGATAATATAGCCAACCATTCTCAAATTATCAATATCATTTTCAGCCCTCTTATTGTGTAACTTCAATATTTATCGCTATAGTCATCAAAGGTGTCGTGATTGGCTAAACATGAATGTGCGATTGCGATGGATGTCAAAGTTAGACAATAAGGCCCCAGGTTAAGTTTAATGAAACACTTATCTGCATAAACTTAATATGTACTTTATTATACTACCTACCAATTTCGCTGTTCAGCATTCTCAAGGGCATTTTAACTATACATTATTATAATAGGCTTGTAGACAGGATAAACAAAATATTATTCTATTTAGTCCGTCATTTAGATTATCAAAAAATATTGGACACGTATTTTTTCTTTTGTCAATCAAACAAAAAATGACAGAGAAAGCGCGTCAAAGTTTGGGAGTGGCGGAAAATGACGTCACTTCTAAGTAAAATTGTACCTAGATGTGACTTCACGCGGAACTTCAGCGGACTATATCTTCATCATTGTTTGTTTAATTGAAAAACGAAAAAATACGTGTCCAATATTTTCTGATAATCTACCTGACGGACTAATAAATTTTTTTTAGTCATCATGCCTGTTGTTAAGAACAAGTGTTTCATGAAACATAATGTGTAGTACAGTGGCGAAGGGTGAACATTTTAAAAAGGGAAGCCGGAAAAAAATTGCCTTACTCAGAAAAGCAACCAAGGAAAACATATTTTTTTTTGTTCCTTGCAACTCCCTGTCAGCCAAGTGTATTTGTCGTATTGAGATTTATGGAAATTTTTGACAAAGCGAAGAGCACGGAATAAACAAATGTAGTATGGATGCCATTTTCTAAACAAGCCGATGGTAATCGTGTTTTATGGACCCTTCGCCACTGGTGTAGTAAGTTCTACCAAGTGCCAATAATCACAATCTTCACTTCCAGGGTTTCCAAATGTCTCTCTTCGCAAGCCTCGACATGACAGCGTACCAAGTACGAGTGATGTTCCTCGAGCGACTGCGAGACGAGCACGAAACTCCCGAACTTAAAATCGCCATCTTGGAATTCGTTGCCACCTGCGTGGGGAAGCAGCCTGGCCTTACTGAGGCGTTCTTTAAGTTGAATCATGTAAAGGTAAAAGAGGAACAGGATAAAAGCGTCCAGGTCAAGAAAGAGACGGAGGATAGTTTCGAAGGAATTTTGGGATATATGGCCGATTATCTTGGGACTGTAAAAGCTGTAAGTGTTTTGTTGTGAAGTCGCTTTCAGTAGAATCCGGCAATAATGTAAACAAACCAATTATTTGACAATTGTCTATGATCATAGTGTTCTACCTATCATTGATTCAAATGTTTAAATATTTTTAAAATCAATTCAAAACACTGAACAACAAAAAAATTCCAAAGGCAAATAAGACTGATGATTAAAAAATAATCTAAAATTTGACAAAACTATTGAAATTTTCGTCGTCCGAGTACTTTTTATTAAAATAACTATGACAAAGAAGTTATTTGGTGTCGAAATGATTGTAAGAATAATGTAGTTCCTTGAAATGTGAATATGATCAGGATTGATATTCAAATGTAAGTAATTACGGAGTATCGTGTTTAAATTTGTTTGTTTACATTATTGCCGGATTATATTTAAAGGGACTTTAGTGAGGCTTTATTAACCCCTAAACTGATGAAGCGCGCTGAGCCCTGCCGGAGTTAGCTTGATACCTCGATACGCTTAATTGGGCCGCGCGCCTCGCGGTTTAGTTTTTTGGTTTTTGTGGCTTTCCTGTTTAGAAATACCACACATGTTGTATACCTTTGTATTCCTAGATAAATTGTCTAAAACACAGCAGTATTTTCATTAAAACACATGGAATGTAATTGTAGTATGATCGAACAGAAGGCAGGTAAACAAAGAAAAAACTTACCCGTATTTTCAAGGTTACGTATTCAAAAGTACGGGTAAAAATCTTTAAAAAACTTTTGAAATCGATAAAACTTACCTAGGCATGTTTTCCTCGTTTGTTGTAACACTTTAACACATATTTAATTTCCACACACGACACTGCACAAAACTCGACACAGCATTTTCCGCCATCTTGCGGTACCATTCCACAGATAATTCGACTTTTTTCTAAATTCCTACCTATTTTCATGGAACCGACTGTTTAAAGTCGTTTGCAATAGAATCCAACAATCATGTAAACAAACCAAATTGTCACGATTACTCCGTAATCACATACATTTGACGATCAATTATGAACATAGTCTGATTTCAACGAACGCACCATTGTTTTCACATTATCTTCAACACGATTTAACTTGTATTTATAAGTTAAATTTGTTAAAACATTTGCAACGTAAAAATTTCGAAGTATTTGACAGCTGTCATCTTAGTTTTTTACTCATCGAACTCTATAAGTCATTGAAAAGTTAGTGTTGTTCGTAATCTGAAGTTATCTTTTATTTTTAATTTAATAAATTATTTTAATTTAATATTATTTGAATACAATAATTTTTTTTTTTCAAGAGCTTAATATAATTAACAAAAACGGATTGTATCCTAAGCCATAAAAATAATGGTTAGTTTTTAAAAATTGACAGGTGGCCATTTTGTTAGAATTGTCATTCACAGTCATTCACTGTTCTGTGGGTTCGCTGTGCATTAGTGTTTTCTGTTTCCGTTTTCTGTTTCCGATTTCTACGACTTTGCATTCTCATTTTGGACTTTTGTTTTGCTTTACGATTTGGCTGGACATATTTTTCTTGGAACGACGACCTTTGCACGGCATCACGGACTTTGATATAGCATACGATTGGTATTTTTTCTCAAGGAGTAATCAGGAGGTAAGAATGATTTAGATCTATTACCTACAACGGAAATCTATTAGACGCACTTTAATATTGTATTGTCCTCGTAACTAATTATTTGAATAGATCACAATTACTGAAATGTATGTGTGTAAAATTATATTTGTTTTTAAGGTTATAATGACTTAAAATTAAAATAATTAGAAAAATAAATTTAATTAAAATTAAATTAGAACACTATGACATCACTATGGGCATAAACAATACGCTGTCAATGTCAGTCCGCCATATTTGTTTACATGATTGTTGGATTCTATTGTAAACGACTTTACATTGCATATTTATTACCAGTGGGACCATTTAAAATAAACCACAGACCACAAAAAGCCCGATTGTGCATGTGGCGGCGGACCTAAAACACGTGTTCAAATCGGTCATCTGATGACCGCTATCAAAATTAGCGCCTGCAAATTCGGTCATGGTTCTACCGCAACCCGGAGAGGGGTAGAGTTTTTTGCTTTATCTACGAGTATCGCTCAAAGTGATCTATCACCAAAAAAAAGTGTGAAAAAGGGGCCGAGTTCAGTACAGGTTTGTCGGCTTCGTCAGTAAAAGAATTGAGATCAATTTCGGTAACGAGGTTTATGGAGTCCTTCAGTCATCATAACATAAGTGCAATAATGTACAACGTTCTTCACTTATTTTAAAAGAAAGTTTGAGAGTACTTGTTACTGAATATGTGAACTTGGTAAGTTTTCATTATTATGATGCGGTTTTAGTGACATAAGTCATCAATATACTAATAATAATATAGTAAAATGTGTTTATTGGCACATTAAAAACCTAAATAACATAACAATTGCACTGTAGTATCTGTGATAAGTTTTAATACCTGTAGACTATAAGAGGTGTTGATAAAATAACCGCCAAGCCGAAAACTGTCGATAATACTTTTTAAAAATACGTTGATCGAAAGTCACTTCCACGCAAGCAAAGCTGCGATTAAAAGCTAGAAAAAACTATGCCCAACTCACAGAGACTACCATAGAATAAAAATATATATATATATAAAAAAGGAAAAAAATAATAAACCACAGAGATTCTTCTAAACATATAAGTTTTTTCTGCATTATGGCCAAATCAATCAATATTATAATGATATATATGATATTTTTATCTTTCCAGGATGCTAAGTTGCTTCACAGCCCACTGCTAGCATGCATCATGGCCTTATTCCACGCTCTATGGAAAAACAACATGCAGGTTCTAGTCAAAGATCTGCGAGAAAACCCTAAATTCTGGGACCACATGACCAGCCCACTGTTTAGCGAAATACAACCGGGCCTCAGAACGTACGCGCAGATATTCAATGTGCTGGGAATAGAGCTGTTCATATCTAGGGACAAAATTGAACCTAATTTGAAGGAGATGTTAGAGCTATTTTTCGATACCGACAAAAAGCATCTCGATATTTGGATCAAATACATATTTTCGTTTCAAGGAAGAGACGTGGAGGAGGAAGTTGTAGATAAAGTGCCCTCGTGGTTGGGTTTATTGACCTCTTGGAAGGATTTCACTACAATCTTCTGCAAATGTCTCCCAATGAGTCTGAATATTGCACACAAAGCCAAAATGGTTGCGCCGTGTATGAGCGCTTTACTAAAAGAATTAGATGACTTGAAAGATGGAAGATTGTTGGTTATTCTTGCTGAACTATACGTTATAATGCTGGCGAATTGGAAAGACGACTGCTTTGATAACAGGAAAGCTAACGCGAAACAAATTGATAACTTGCTAACTAATACAGCTATAATTTACGATTGCCTTCATCCGAGAGCTAAAAGAGCTATACTTTCCATTGGGACCGTTGCCATAAGCAGTTTAGACTACGAAATTAAAGCTAACAGTCTCACAGCTCAAAGTATCATCAGATCAGTCACCAACATCAACAGCTTGGAACTGGAAAAACTGTTTGATGATATAAAAGAAGACAAGAATGTTGAAACTAAATTAAATGGCCACGGAGTCAACGAAGACATACCTCCGGTGGTTTTATCACTGGCCTTATTAGAACAGTGCTTAGATCTATACGATGAAATGTTCTCAGGCCTATCACAATGGTTCCAGGCTACAAGATTTACAAATAAGCTGCTGTGTTGTTTACAAACTTGCCTGCAAAACAGGAGACATTACCATACGTCTCTAGCCGCACTAAGATGCTTGACAGCCTACTCAAGAGGTCCATTCTCAAAGGAGCTGCTATTGACGGACGTAGACCAGTTCCTGTGGCTTCAACTTTTGCCTCCGAAGTTCGAGAATAACTCGTGGAAGCTGCAAGAATGGTGGCGCGTCTACGGGTATAGTTTGGACTTCATCTCAATGATGGTGATGAAGCATGGTCAGTTCTTCGCGAGCGATGCCATTACCTTCGTCGGAGTACACTTGGAGCATCTGATAGAAGCCATCCTGCTGCCGCGTCAGATCGTCACGATGGACTCTTTGAACCTTTGCGCGTCCACTTTGAACCTGGTGGTGCAATTGGTGAAGTTTGAAATGAGATGGCGAATTGAGAATATTAATTCCTTAGTTGGAATCATGGTAAGCTTTTAAGAGTTTGTCGTAAAACGGAAACCTGTCTGTCTGTAGCGTCTTTTAAAATCTCTAGAAAAGAGTAGACACATATCATCATGACTATATAGGGTGAAATTTAATCAACCGATCAAATTCATACTAGAGACTCGGTTAGTGATCAAGAACTAGGTTCAGTAATCCTTTTGGCCAATTTCGAAAAATTTTTTTTTGCTCCCGTACTGGTTGGACTAGTTTAAGTACAATTCCTAGTGCAGGTTCTACGGGTAAAAAAAATTTTTTTTTCGAATTTCACCTGGAGTGTCGTTAAACCTTGTTCCTGATGACTAACCGAGTCTCCAGTATGAATTTGGTCGGTTGATTTAATTTCACCTAGTATATACCTGAAGGGGTTTTAAGAGGTTTTTTCGAGTGTGAACTGCCATTAAAACACTCGTACACCCTCTTTCTACCGACAATTTGTTCGTCCCAACGAGATAGGGGTGAGCTTTATCACCGTAGGTTATCAGGCACAAAACACGCTTTTTAGGGCATGCCAGTTTGTTTACCTCAGTATTTTCCATCACTGTTAAGCAAGTAATAAGTAAACAAAAAATATCTGTAAAATTCAGGACAAAATATTGGTGCATTTTCGGCGGGCATGTCTCAAACCTGGGTCTCAAGACTCGAGAGTCCAGCGTCCAAACGATTTACCGTTTCTTCTAAAAAAAGTCCTACTCTAACGCTTTTGTTTTTTAACTGTCTATCTCGCTCTAATCAACTACCGTGCACGCAAAACCTCAGTTATTTTGACTTTTCTTGCAACATTTTAGTATTGCAGAAAAACCATAAATCGTATCGGAAAACTGTTTTTTTATCGTGTTGTTTATGTAGTTTGGATGATATGTTTTGTCATTATTATGTCTCTGATTAAATCACAATACTGTTAATAAGTTGCTCCGAGAGATTTTCTTCAAGTTCCTGATTTTTTTCGTTATATATATTAGTCACAATAAAATAACACGGCAATTTTTTGAATGATCTTGTATTCATTTTATGGAGTGGGAAGTGGCATTTTTATTTATGTTAAGAAATTTTTATATTTACTATCATCTAAACTGAGAATGCTGAACCCCGTTACTCCGACCCTTAAGAAAACATAGAAATAAAATTAGTATAACTTTTGATATATTTTTAGCGAAGTATAAGCGCCTGCCTGTACCAGTGTGTGACGATAATGCTACGGTCGAGACGGTCTTCGGACGCGACGGTCGCGCAACTAAACGAAGACTCAGCTCACCATACTAACGCGATCTTACACAGGTAACACACTACTTTTACATACAGAATAATAGGAAAAAAATAATATTCGCGTAATATTTTCATTTTTTATTCGTTACGGATTATCCGTACCATAAAATACAAGGTGACATTAATTTATGTCGCTAAAATCATAGTGAAGACTCGGTTAGCGCTCAGTATCGAGATTTGATGACCCTTGGTGTGTAATGCGTGAACCCTAACGCATCGACATACGGGCGAGTTTATAGAGAGCGTCGTCCGTGAAACCTGAACATGTTTCACGGACGGCGCTATCTCAAAACTCGCCCGTATGTCGGTGCGTTAGGGTTCACGCATTTTTGTTTGGAACTCAATTATTTCCTAAACTAAGGGTGTCCGCGGGTATGATTCTTGGGAAAAGTGGTTCAGTAGGGTCGGTAGAATATGTGGTTTCATTTAATGGTAGCAGTCTATTTACTTTATACTTTATTTACACCCGATATTGTAAAAAGATGTTCTTCTAAAAACTGTTAATTTCTTTTCAGAACGCTAGAAATCCTTCACATGTCGACGCTCTGTCTGCTGTCATTCAGCCCCGACTTGTTGTCCCTATTAGCGGAGTCAGCGCTAGACCTCGAGCGCTGGCAGCCGTTAGTGGACATAGACTTCGGCGTACCCAAAATGAGCAATGAAGCATTCCCACAGCTCACGTTTGGGACATTGTTGACTGCCATAGGGCTGTTGACGAAATCTTTGAACCATGTAAGTTATGTTTACTGTATTTACCAAAAATGGGGAAAGAGTTTACTACTAATTCAGACGTGTTGAGTTATTAGTTGAGGGTATGTGTTTAGTTGAGAAATATAACTTTAAAGATGGATATAATATGAGGGGGAAAAGAAAAGGCTCATGGATTTTTTTTACAAAAACCTGATCAAATGCGAGTAGGACTCGTGCTCTTGAGGTTCTGTAAATACCACTTAAAACACAAACGTATTCCACGAGCAGTAATAACGACCAAACTAACTTGGCACTTACGATCTATTAAACTCCATGTATCCAAAGGGCAGTGGCGAAGGGTCCATAAAACACGATTCCCATCGGCTTGTTTAGGAAATGGCATCCATACTACAGTTCTTTATTCCGTACTCTTCGCTTTGTCAAACATTTCCATAAATCTCAATACGACAAATACACTTTGCCGACAGGGAGTTGCATAGAACAAAAAAAATATGTTTTCCTTGGTTGCTTTTCTGAGTGAGGCGATTGTTTGGTCCGGCTTCCCTTTTTAAAATGTTCACCCTTCGCCACTGCCAAAGGGTCTAATTAAGTTGGTCCAAATTTCTTTTTGAATAACTAAATATCAATTTTTATTTAATTTTCAATTGTTTTCCTTAGATGTGTGCTATAATCTGTATGACCTAATTGTGACAGAACTATCAAGTTTCTAAGTCAACAGGAAGTACCTATAGGTTTTCATGGTGAGCTAATGCGTATGAAATTGATAACATAATAGGCAACAACTTCTTAAGTTAGAAGCCTGATTTTTAAAAGCACTATGGGGCAGGAAACTTCTGTAAGTAGTATTGGTTTTAACTTGATGTCTCTAAAGGGGCCCGAGAAAAAAGGGTATTTATATACACTGAGATCCTCTGTTACCACCACAGATATAGATCTAAGTAGATGCCGCGAGTGTATGTACTTCGCGTGCCCAATCTCGCGCCAAAAGGGAGAGCAGTGCTCTTCCTTCACAGATATTGACTCCTACAACTTTGAGTCTTATATTGCTATTAACAGCTGTCACAGTATAGGTAACAACAGTAGTTTAACTAGGCGGTGTCCTTGAAATCTATATCTACGACCGCTCGGCGCCTAAACACGCCCTAGGGCTGCCAACTGACTGTTTACGTATTTGATAATGCTATATTATTATTATAAAAGTTGTATTTAAGCAACCATACATTGCACAACAAACTCTGTAATTTCATGCCATAATTTACGAAAATGCGCGGGGACGTCACAAAGACGTGCGTACGTAACTGCGGTGCGACCGCGATTGTCGTAAACCGAGTTGAACCATATTTTGGCGGTGTTTCGTTTCGGCCCGCTTGTATGGAGATAGAATACTATTGGTTACTTATACTATGCCGCTGTCAACCGTTTTCATTGTAAAATATGACAGGCTTGGTTTTCATAGAGTTTGATGCACTTGCGTCATCTATCTATATCTGTGGTTACCACCTTCAACAGGCATACCATTTAGACGAAGGCAGCGGGTCGCGGTCCCCGCGCGGGGGCCGCCGGCGTGTCTGTTCGTGCGGCAGTCCCGGCGAGTCACGCCGCGCGGCCCGCAGCGAGTCGCTCACCAGCATATCGTCCGGGACGAGCGGCGCGCCCTGGCTTACTGCACTCAATGAGCGACTAGTGGCCGGGGCGCTCGAGGCTACATTGACCTTGTTGGCTTCGCAGGTTTGTTGATTTAAAAAATAACCTTCATCCGAAACGAAAGGTGTTTTTGGGGTCCCAGTTGCAAACAATTTCAGCTCAATTGTCTCCCAGTAGTTCTTGGTTGATGCTGCGGACAATCTGACACGAAAACCCTGCCTGCTATGAAGTTACCAGTATCAGTATCTTAAAAATTAAATTACAATCTTAAGGTATAGATATGATATCAGTGTATTTGGAAATAGTATAGTTTTAATGAGAATGCTTTATTGGCTTTAATGACCTAGACAATGTTAGCGAGACAGGTATGTTGTTGTTAGATTTGTGAATAGAATATACTTTATCTATCACTGAAAAGTGACTCTCAATTTGGAGTGTTTTTGTCCCGTTTAACGAGTTTTCTGATCTCTGTATTCCTTCTCCTAAAGCATTGTGTTGAAAATTATCAACAGGGACTTCCAGTTATAATGTGTTAGATCAAACTTATCTAGGTATCAATAAAACCGGTTCCTCTTTATGAGACCGGATTCAATTGGTACTTTAATGTACTTAATAGTAAGTATCATCCCTCATCTCACAGGCGCTGCTAGCAGTCCGAGACCAGAACGTCCCGACGCGCCACAAGCAACTCCTGCGCCGCGAGCTGAGCTCAGAACTGACTGTGTTCCACGACTTCGTGCGCAAGCGCATCCTGTGTGCCACGCATGCGCGGCCCCACCTCGTGCGGAACAAACTCGGCGCCTGGCCTCTCGCCGCTAACGAGGAGGAGGCCAAACGTATAGAGGAAGTCACCAGGAAGCGAAACCCGACTGATGCCGACGACAGCCTCCCCCCGCCGCCCCCGCCGAAACGCGCCACGCACGACTCGATGCGGGAGTACATCCTCCGCAAACACTACCTCGACAAGTGCGCTCAAACTCCCACTAAGGACCCCCCCTCCCCCGTCTCCCACTCCACCCCAACCTCTGATAAAAAGAAGGACGCCGCCAGAAGTTCCAAGAGAGTGTCTTGGGCGGAAACTACGAGGGACAGCGATGAAGACGTAGAAACGTCGTGCCAGGAAATAGAATCGGTCTATTCAAATCTAACGGATGTCCAGATAAATAATGACGAGGATTACTTTCATTTCATGTCTGTTGTGTTCCTTTGTATCTGTCAGATGGAGTTGTGATAAAATTTAATGTTAAGGGTAATGAATAAATCGGATTGCTTGAGACTTAGTTTGTTGTTCATTTCATTTGTTCTGACACTACTTATCTAGTTTTTGGGACTGCATAGCACTGACATATAATTATTACTAAGTAGTAGACCAAACAAGGATTAAATAGCATGGCAAGTTTCCATACAAAAAATAAGCTACATTTAGGCTTCATGGTACGAAGAAACGTATAAAAATGGGTTGTTTTGGCTGGCTTATACTTGGAACATATTTGTTAATTCCTAAACTAATCTAGTATATATTTTGTTTGGAAACAAGCAATATTTATATTTACACTGAGCTAAAATTGCCACGCGTCGACTATGCGTTTATTATTAATGTTAGGCTGCTATATTATACGTCTGTACTGCATAGTCACCTTTTGAAAGATAATTTTGACTTCTTATAATGTTGAATTTGCGAAATGTTGTAATTCCCAAAACACAGGAAATGATTTTTGTCCACCGCTCCACCCGCGCGCCTCTAGACCTTCGTCGTGCCATAACATTGTAGGGTTTGATGATCAGTCCAGTGAGTGTAATTTTTCGTATGAAAGTCCGTACTGCGTTCACTAGAATCTTAATTTTGTACAGCAGTATGAGGCTATAGACGATAGCTGTGCGTGCCCGAGAAAAACCAGCCAAGTGCGAGTAAAATGCGCTAAAATGGTAAAATATATACACATAATAAAGTAGTAAAAGGTCGTGTCAGTAGGTACATTGTTATTTTTTTTTCGAGCGAACGAAGTTCTCCGTGTCTACATGAACAATCCGGCGTTTGTATATAAGTATGTATAATGTTTGTTCGACGATAATTCGAGTATCGTTGATCAGAATATCATGCATGAAATTTGGCAGGTGAGTAAATAAGGCAAAAAGAACTTGTATGTTCAAACATGAGCCAAATCGGTCAAGCGCGAGTTCCAGTTCGGGGCGAACTGGACGGACAGGCAGCGGAAAAGTAATATCTAGCACAGTGTAAAAATCTTGTTACCTTTTTTATTTACCTATTTATTTATTAACTTATAATTACATGGACAGACAGAAAACAAAGTGTTCCTAGTTTCTCCATGAGGTACGGAACACTAAAGAACTGATCGAGCAATACAAGTGTCGCAACGGTTTATGAGCGCTCGGCGAAAGTGGTGGGGGACTAGCGCATGTGTTCACTCAAGCACAAAATTACTACGTGCGATAGAGAAAAAATGACTAGCCCAGTCAAGGTCACCGCTCATAAACCGTTGCGACACTTGAAGAAGGTCTTTAAAGTTATTTGAATTTGTCTGTCTTCGAAAAACTCATTTTTGCAAGTCCATAGACTACCTATATCACAGAATAAATACGTCCTATATTGAATACACAGGGCCGCGTTCAGTTTGATCGCCCGCTCATCATTGACAGCAGGATAGCATATCGGCGGGCGATCATGACATCTCTTTTGCACGCGTTGATTTCGTATATGCTATCCTGCTGTCAGTGATGAGCGGCGATCAAACTGAACGTGGCCCTGGGCTGACTTCAGTTTGATCGCCCGCTCACGCCCGGCGATCATGACATCTCTTTTGCACGCGTTGAATTTGTATGTGCTATCCTGCTATCAGTAATGAGCGCGCGATCAAACCACAGATAACCCCCTATAGATACCTTATATTGGCCATTTTGTTCGGCATCGAGTTCACCAAAAATGGAGGAAGTTGCGGGTCGCGAGCGGCGTAACAGCGACGCCGTGATTGGCTATTTCAAGGTCGCACTTAGAAGCACCAAACATAGAGATTTCAAGAGTGTCGATAAAAATATCGATGATTTTTGGTGGGAAAGTCAAAGTCCACGGATTACCTACTTTATTTTAGACCTTTTATTTTATTGAATATTTTGTAATATATAATGCATTTCAAAAAATGTTATTTCGTCAAAACTTTATGAATGTGTCGGAAGGGAAGTTAAAAGAATAAATTAGTAACTACTATTTATATTAATAATTATTTTTATTTTTAATCATTATTCCTCCAGTTTTATTTGTGACAAAACTATGTTGTTGAATAGTTATATAACATGTAGATGAAAGTTGCATAAAAATTTTCCTTCAAAGTTATTCTGTACATTAGAAAATACAATATTAACAACTATGTCAAAATATAAACTCTAATGAAATCCTTAATTCTATTAGTCCCTCCGTTCATCCGGCCACCACTCCATTTAAGTTATTTCCCTCCATCTCTCCGTCCTTATTTCCCCGACTCCGGCAAAGCAAAAAAGGAGGATCATGTGTTTGCCGCGTATGTAAGTATGTATGTCCGTTTCTTTGTTCCCTCCTATTCCTATCTGGGAAACCAGTGAACCGATTTTGATAAATGATATGTCGTTAGATTCCTCTTGGTGACGCAAGTAACATAGGGTACATTTTAATAATAAAACAACATAATGACGGGTATTAGATAGATAGGTTAGACGCGATATTGGCCATTTGAAAAAAAGCTTTGTCGAAACCCATCGAATAAGTTATCGAAATATAGAGTTTTAAAAGTTGATTAAAAAAATACCTATATGTAACTTATATGTTTACAAACAGTTTGGAAGTGAAAACTTTGCTCTTTAACATTCTGAATCTGGTGGGGTGCACAAGTTTACAAAACTAAAAAGTTCGAAATAAAAAAGTAATATAAAAAAACAAAAATCCCGACTGCTGGGTGTAAAAAAAAATATGTTCGCGTAAATACATTATACTTTTACACGATGATATTTATTTGTCAAGTAAAGTTATGGTACAATACCAAGATTGGTAAGAATAAAGTTGGCACAGTAGAGTCCATCAACCGCCTACGACCCTTCATAACGTGAAAGCAGTCATCGGTAAAATGTCTTGAACATACAACGCTGTTGTTACTCGGAAACCATTCCTCTCCGCGACAAGTAGAATCAATCCAAATCGATTTTTTATCGGGACATTTTGGAAACCTTAAAACAAAATGTCAAATTATTAAAATCTTTTTGTAAACTTTATTTGAGCCCTGTTTTAATTCGATAACATTGAATAAGAAAACTAATAATACAAATATAATAACAATCATTACATAGTAATAAACAAAGTCGCTTCCAGCTGTCTGACTTTCTGTCTGTACCTATGTATGTTTAGATCTTTAAAACTACGGCCGAGACAGTGAAATCATGTCAAAAAATGTCAAAAAAGTCAAAACTACTTTTTACTTATCGACCGTTCAGGCAACCGACCCCTCCCTACATAATTCTCGAGTCAAAGATAACAAATTCCCATACAAAAATCCCATAAAAACAGGGTTTCGTAGAAACGTCAAAACCCATGTCAAATGTCAAAAATATCAAAATGTCAGATTTTTCTGGAATACATTAATACATTTCCTACAACCCCCCGTACATCATGTCAACGTCAGATATCCCCTTCCGACTAAACTACCATGTCAATGGGTCAAAAACGGTATAAAAACTGTCAAAACTCATGTCAAATGTCAAAAATGTCAAAATGTCAAACTAATCCTAGATGCGGTACCGAATTCCCCAAAACTCCTCTATACATCATGTCAACGTCAAATCACTCCTTCCGACTAAAATACCGTGTCAAAGGTTTTGTTCGGTTTCGTGTGTTCGGTTAAAGTCGATTAAAATAACAAAATCTTCTCCTAAGTCTAACAAATGTTTTTGTGAAAACCGCATCAAAATCGATTCAGCCATTATAGAAACGAAACATGGAACACGACCACATTAAAATTAATTTATACTTAAATAATAAATTTAGGTATAAAAACCATTATCGTGAAACTACTCGATCTAAAATGTTTAGAATCTTTATAAAGTTTGCAAGTATGAAATCTTTTTTATTTCTACTCGTATTTGTGTATTACTAATTATTTTTTATTCGTTTATCGATACCGGTGGGCCGCCGCCCAATCCGATCAAATTCACATCACTAGCTTACACGTGCCCATGACAGAAAGAGAGAAAAATATGAATTAAAGTAGTGTGAAAAAGAGATGTTAGACCGCGCGTGCGGCGTGGTACTCTGTTCATCCAGTGTAAGTTGAACTCCGTGAAGCGAAAAATTATAATAAATTTTACTTACCGATGAAATGTAATGCCATCTTTTTTGAAATTCGAAGTCTTAGAATTTTTTCCGCACCATTTTACGGAACAATACGGCATTTTTTCACTGTTTATACTCAGGAGTAATTAAATTTGAATTGTTCACAGACACGTCAAAAGCACGTACGCAGTTCCAAGAATTGGTCGGTACTGAACCTGTTCCGTTGTGTTATTCTTAATATAGGCGCTAAAAAACAAATGAGTGGTGCGCGTCGGTCGCCCTGTAAGCGGTATCTATAGGGGGTTATCTGTGGATCAAACTGAACGCGGCCCTGAGCAAGTCTATGGAAAAACTACTATCAGTGTTGTCAGAAACTGATTTCGATTTGTTCCGATATCGCATCTAAAAAGATCTGAAATGTTCCGCCTAGTAAAATTGGGGAAAAAAAGTAATTACAAAAAGCCCATGTCCTGTCTGTCTGTAGCCACTAGTATGTAAAAACTCAGAATTCGATTTTTAACTATATGTTTCCAATCTGATAAAAAAGGATGAATGAGTGAATTAATGGTTGAATTTATGTAGGTATTTTACTTGAAGTTAGTTTAAAGCTTAATACATTTACATTTCTACAATATAAGTTGAATTAGGTATATATTTTATTATCTCTGAATTACATTTCATCGATATTATCGATACCTAAGATTGAAATGGGACATAACTTAAACTCGATTCTTGTCATTATCACACAAAATTATAAATGCGAAAGTTTGTATGTGTGTATGTTTGTTACTCTTTCACGCTGAAACGGCTGAACGGATTTGGATGAAAGTTAGAATGGATATAGCTTATACCCTAACTTAACACATAAGCTACTTTTTATCCCGGAAAAGGCATGTCGTTAAGCCGAATAACATGCGGGCTAAGCCGCGGGCAAAAGCTAGTCATATATAAATTCTGCCAAACAAAAAGGCGACATTCGTCATAAGTAAGTGATTTATGAGAGCTTCATATTAGGTGAAAAAATGACATGACTATTAGGTTAGGTCTGTCTGTCCCTCCCCTATGAAGTTGGGAATCATAACAAAATAATTCTAGTCTGTCCCCGAAAGGAATTGTCTAAGCTATAAGGTAGTACTTGAAACTTCAAAATCATATCGGTAGTACGCAATCAAAGCTTCGAAAGCCTATCCATCCATATTAAGGTCAGTGATGTGTCAGTGATGCATATTGCATGTGACATGTAGCATGACATGACATGACATGTGTAAAGAAAGATGCAATATAACGAGATAATAATTTAAAAAAAAATCAACGGTAGAAAGATACCTTATCTTCAAACTAGAACAATAATGTTATTTTCTAGATTTTTTCTTGTAGATACCTATTTAGGTTCAGTAACTTGCTGTTCGATTGCTTTGTAAATAAAAACAGCGAAATCATCAGAGCGTAGACTGACGTCAGAGAGAGAGATTTGGTAAAAATATGTGCCACTCATACGGCAACATTGTTAACATGGCCGCATGTTGAACGAAACGATTTTCTTTACTGTTTGCCAAAATAAATGAATATTGGCGATAAAAAGCCGCCAATTTATGTTTATCGAATAGCAAGAAGGGATACTTGCTAGTGAAACCAAGTACCGGTATGTATATTATCGGCAAACCAGTTATTTGTTGGTCATACTTACATGTTTGTCATTCGGAAGCGGCTATCATGTTTTGGTTGTAATTGTACAGACAAAGCTTCGCGAAAATGATGCATCACCCGAACATGCATCATCAGGCGATGTCGGGGCACCCGCCACAGCACATCGCGGGGCACCAGGGCATGCCGGGTCACCACCAAATGCCGCCGCATCAGATGCACCGAGAGAACAGGCACGTAGTAATGCCTAGGTAGCGTAACGTTTAGTTTTTTTTTATTATCTGCATGCATATTCAGCTTAAGAAGACGTTTTTAGTAAGTACGCCCACCCCCAAATATGTATGTATGGTGGCCATATCAATGTAATGATCTGATCTGCTCAAATGATGCACAAACAAAGGGGGTTGCCTTGTTCCAATCCGCTTCACTCGACCCCCGAATTTACGATCACAAGCAACCCTAACACGCTCCTCCTTGCTTCGCTTGTTGCCGCACCTATTTTTGACTGACCCTATTACTAAGCCTCTGCTGTCTGTCTGTCACAAGCGTTTACAGCATCATATAGTCTATAAAGTTGCATTAGTTTAACATTATTTGTTTTAACTCTTACCCATGTATGGACAAAACTCTTACAATTTTAGTATAGGCATTAAATTATAATTTCAAACCCTATCTATACTAATAATAAAGTAATAACAAAGTCATGGGTGCAATTGTTTATGAGAATCAAATTCATTTGATGGCTTAAATTAAAACATACGTTTTCAATTGTAAAATGGCTATTCACTAAGCACATAAGCCCTTTTGACAATTGGAATTGTATGTTTTGGGCTGTCAATTGAATACGATTTTCTTACACAAATCCACAACATGTCTGTATATTATAGAAATTAGTAAAATTTTAATTGAAACTGGTTATTATAGTAGGTTACTATTAGAGGCTAATACTATAATTTGCAGAATTTTGTCTCTGTGTCTATATGTATGTTGCATTTTAACTCGAGAACCACTCAACAGATTTGGATGTGTTTATTCTCATTATGGTGACCCTCTTAATCGTACAGGCTAAAAGGGGTGTTCATAAAATAATGCCCAAGCTGAAAACAGGGCAAGGATTGAGTAAATGTAGGCAGAGCCGCGGGCAAAAGGCTAGTAAATATATATTTTGAAAAACCTGCAATTTGATTACTCTAGCTCTTTGTTAATAAAGAGGCTTTTGGCTTAGTACATTGTGGTCGAAACTTTTAGTCCGGGGGGTACCGTTGCAAATACAAAAGTCATAGTAAGCCGGTTGACATTGACATCAATCATAGATCTCACATGACTGATATGTGAATCAACCGTCAGCTGCTCAAGTAGCGGTGGGTTTGGGAGTTAGAGGTTGCAAAATTGGCAAAAAAAAGTGATAGTACGCCGGCTGAAACTTTTCTCACAGATAGTTGACATCATACTGAGCTGAAAAAAAATCGTCAGCTGACGCACCCGCGGTGGGTGTGGATGTGAGAGGTTGCGAAAGTGGTAAAAAAAAACGAACGATGCATCCACGATGCAGCAGACGATTTTTTTTTGGCACAGTATGATGTCAGCTATCTGTGAGAAAAGTTTCAGCCGGCGTACTATCACTTTTTTTTTTTACCACTTCCTCTGCCAGACGGTGCGCCAGCTGACGCTTGGTTCTGTTATTAGCCATTCCAGATCTATTGAAAAAGATGGAAATCAATCGGCTTAAAATGCAACTATGGTATTCTATTTATGAAATGTAAACAAAGATCCTTTTCTATTAAAATTGTTAGAAGTTGCTTTTAGAGTAGATGTAGCATATTTGGCTAAATATTATATGTGGGGATGAATGCAGAAATGTTTTTTTATGTTACCTACACATAAGTAAGTTCAGACCAACTACATAGGATAAAATGAAGTCACAATCTGCGCTTGTGCGTTTAGTCTCCTGTAACTTCTAAGTAGATTTTAATGCAGTTTTTACCATCATTTAGAACATTTCACAAGAAAGGTTTACATTGATATTGTGACTATAGAAGAGAATTATTGCTGTTTCGAAATGAAGTCAAAGAAATTATGCTTTTTAAAGCAGTAATTTTATTATTGTTAATCAGACCCCCATGTAAAGCTGGGCGGATCACCAGTCAATGTATAAATCAGCATTTCCCAAAGTGTGGGTCGCAAAGCCAAGCAAATTTTTTATGGGTCCTAAAAATATGAAAAATTGGAAACAAGCACAATCTTCTCACTAAAATTATTCATTTCAGTTTGAATTTACGAATAAACAATAAAACAGGTAACTTTAAATTTACTAAACATCTATGCTAATTAAACAATTACCATCCTTCACTTCTTTTCTAATTAAGTCAGTTTCTGAATTAAGAAATTCTCACTAAGCAGATACCTTAGTAGCACTGCATTTTAAAGTTAAAGCTATTCTGAACTATGAAATCGGGGGTATCTGTATTGTGGGTTTTGAATCTCACCTTTTGTTTTAAGTGAGTCGCAATTTAAGTAGGTTTGTTTGGGAACCATTGATATAGATTGTTATCAATTAAGGTCCGACCGTACCTGGATTTTCAGTCTCAACCGAGAATGAGACAGAGAAATAAATGAATTCTCCGGCCGAGACCGAGACTTAGGTGTATTTAAAAAACTAAGACGAAAGTGCCATCAACCACCTTTACGCCATAAATCTAAAAGAAAAACAATAAAAAAAAATCTTACAGGTTTTCACCATTATGTAAGTCTTCAAGTCTTACAATTGAAGGTTTACTATAGTTACTATGTACTGATAAGGTCGCCCTTTATTGACGAGTCTCTGTACAAACTGATAGTGATGTCTACAGCCTACTAATTTCTATTTTTTAGGGTTCCGTAGTCCGACAAGGAACCGTTATTGTTTCGCTATGTCCGTCTGTCCAACCGTCTGCCCGCGCCTTAGCTCAGAGACTATTATTACTAGAAAGCTCTAGTTTGGTATTGGTGTACATATAAATCACGCCAACATAACTGTAAAAAAAATCTCGAAAAAAATATTTTTAATGGTATCTCCCATACCTGTAAATTGGGGATGATTTTTTGTGAAAGTGAAAGTGAAATTGAATTGAATAATTGTGCATATGAATTAAAAATAACAAACAATTTAGACCAAATACAGAAAAATAATAATAATAGCAATATTTTTACAGATCTTTACAGCAAAAAGGTAGCAATAAAGTTTCAGTTTTCTTATAGTTTAACGTTCTTAACCAGTTTAATAGCTTAACATGTGCTTGTGCAACAGAAGAGGTTTTAATATCTACGTGCTTGAGTATGTTGTTATAAATAAGGGATCTTATATGGAGACCGAATCTACTCGCAAACGCTGTCTTAGCAGACGCTCCTGGCATTTTAAAAACTCTCCTTTCTAATTGATTATTATACTCAGCTGAACAAACCATAGCTATATGAGAAATAACAGCAATTTTATGAATATAAAGTTGGCGTACGGTGAGGACTTGAGTTTCCCTATACAATAGCTCGGTATCAAAACGGAAAGGTTTTTTCAGCATCACCTTTAATACTGAGCGTTGTGCCCTTTCTACCAGAATCATGAAAGTTTTAGAGGCACTGCCCCATACCGGAATACAGTATAAAATCAGTGATTGGCAGAGCGTAATATAGATCAATCTGAGGATTTTCTCGCAAGCTATATTTCGAATCTTTTTCATGATTCCAATTACTTTACGAACTCGCTTTGACAACCAAAGAATGTGATCCTTAAAGGTGAGTTTTTCATCGACAATGACACCAAGATATTTAATACTGTTAATACGTTTGATGACATCACAGCGACACGGCAATTGGGAGTCATAGTTGTTGCAGGAATGTATTCTAATGCCATTGTGCTATTTTAATCTTATTGGCTAAGATAATAATATTAGAAAGAAAAGTAATAAGAATTACATTATTGTCGTAATTAGTAGAATACGCTAGCATCAACAAAAAATCTGAAAAGTAAAGTTGTTTTTATTCGTCACCAATTCCACGAAAATTCGATGTCAGCTCACTGTGCGTCGTGCCGGGCGACATCGACGTGACACGGTGCGGCGTTCGTGACTGCCAACCGAGACGCTGACGTTCCCCGACAATCCCCGAGATGGCATGTAGGGGCGCGCTTTTCTCTGTGTATGTCAAATCAAGGCGTTTCTTAGAAGCTTACATCTGTGCTAGCGCCGATCTATCAGCTTGCAGGTGGGTTGCGTTAATATTTTCGCGTTATCACTATTACGACTATAGATAAACCATACATTTGGCGGATCGCCCGCGGTACGAGGGGAGCGTCGGGCGGCGCGGAGGTAAGAGTCGAGCGGGATGGGGTGGTGCGGGCGCGGGACAGGGCCGCTTCCAACTCCACGTCGCCCGACGCTCCCCTCGTACCGCGGGCGATCCGCCAATTGTATGGTTTATCTATAATTAATTTTCGTATGGACAAAATCTGTTACGAATACCAATCAGTGTACTTAATTTGAGCTATATGCGTTGAGCCACAACATTAAGCATTTTCACTATTACAGCTTTAATGATTTTTCTTAGGCGGTAACTTTAATACAGATTCTTTTATTGGACAATCATGTCGCTGTTGGACGCGTGCCTGTTTTGAGTACGAACATAATAGAGAATATGCATGTCGTTTAAATAAGTAATATATTGTGTTTTTTGTATTCTATTTACTTAGTAGCATTTGATGATGACCATGGGAAACTATTTTATTTTATAGTTTTGTAATTATTTCCATTTAAAAAATACAAGATTTTGATGAAATGAAACGTAAGTGCAAAACGCGTCACCATTGGCTGTCTTTTGTGACAAAGTGAGTACATTTCACCGTAAAATATTAAGTTTAAAATTAATAAATGTAAAATAAAACCCTCAAATATTTTGTAATAGGTTGTTTTAATCAAAAATAATGAAAAAACCGGCCGCTCTCCGTACACCGCAAGCAAGAGCAGTATCATGTGACGTCACTGGATGCGCGCTAAAATGGCAGCCGTTTGAGTTGTAGAAGATTATTATGAAACTTATTTTGGTTTATAACTATGAAATATGGATAATTTAGTTGTAAATTCTTATTCATAGTCCTAAATTGATCATATATTAACGATTAGTGCATTGAAAAATCTACATGCATATTCTTTATTGCGACGTCTATCTATCTATGGAACAATACTCTGTTACGTAGATACAACATAATCAAGTTTCTGACTCAAATCAGATGTCTGTGTACTATTCAGCACTTCCCAACCCCAACATTGACTCATACACAGATATTGGTATTATGCGACCTGGTTAGCTGTAGCAGGCACCTGTTTTATATATATATGTGTTTATTTAATCTCTGTCCTATTTCGTGGTTATTTTATCAACACCCCTTATAGCCTATATGTTGACCAGGGTCACTAAAGTAAACCGTATCTAAATGCGTCGAGTGTTTCTCGAATTAAAACGGAGCATACATACAGACGGACTGTCGACAGACAAAATTTCTACAAATGCAACGAGTATCTATAGGTCGTTGTACAAATGGTAGTTTTGGCTTCAGTTCAATACTAATAAGTAATAACCCATTTCACTTATGAAAAAATATTCAATGTAAAGACACGATTTTTAGACTTCTTTATTATAAGAATAGATAAAAAACATAACCAACATATTTAAACCCTGATTCTCTTATCGTTGAGAATGTTGTGTCGACCAAGATAAAACGGTTAAATCCCATATTGTTTTATTGGAATCACCCAAATCTCTCAATTATTGGAATAACCCTCTGCACTCTAGACGTACCACGCACCTAGACCCTTCTTTTGAGTGCTATAAAGAGGATAATAATACATTGAATAGGCTTGTCGGCGGTGGCTATGAGGGCGTACTTTCACTAAGACAAAAAAAAAGTGTGAGTGTTAAGTTGTTTGAAAAATTTACCAAATTAATTTTCAGTTAATCTTTACTTCAATACGAATCTATTTGTCTACGAGCTAAGCCTATAATAATAATAATATGCTATATTTTAGGGTATTTTGAAAGTATAAAAGAATACGAAATTAACCCTTTTTTGTCCTTGTAATAAGGACCAACGAAATATTTTCACAGCTGAGTGTTTTGTCTGCAGATTGTGCATTCGGCCATATTTTTATTACAAGTAATCTCTCAACGGACCCACATTCAGTGTTAAGCAGCCTTTCCCAAAGTGTAGGTCGCGACCCACTGTTGGTGGGTCGCAAGCAGATTTTTAGTGGGTCTTAAGAAACTATGAAAAATAGAAAACAAGCACAATGTCACATCAATGCGTACATTTTAAAGTTAAGCACAACTTAACTTGAAATTTTCAACTGTGGGATCGGGGATATGTCTGTTAGCGGGTTTTGTACTTCACCTTTTATTTTAAGTGAGTCGCGATTCAAGTAAGTTTTGGAACCACTGGTGTAAAGGGTTTAAACTCTACGGAACTAGCCCGCTAGGGTGGAAGTTCTGCTACATTGCTTGAATAAACATTTCTGTATGCAGTAGAACTTTCATCACACCCGATTACTACAGCTTCAAGTTTCATCTGGTTCGATACAAGTAATTATAATGAATTAATGGTCACTCTACATCGTCACCATTAAATAAAATACCTATGTTTCGTCTGCACGTATTCTTTGCCGGCATTGATATGCAAATATTGTGTAATTTGTTGATACGGCGAGGGGCGATTGTGGCGTGCTTTGTCACTTAAACTGGTCCGTGAAAGGAACATATGACGATGTCTCTATTCATTTGCCAAGATCAGGTAATGAATGTAAAGTCTCCTTTGCTCTCAGACTAATATATCATTCGGATTTCAATGGGGATGGGCAGTTGGGATAGCAGTCGTGTGGTGGGCCTGCCGTGTTGCACTCCCGGGTTGTGAAAGTTGCTGAGAAAGCGAATCAAAAGAAATTAAGAAATCGTGAAACTTTCTGTGACCGTTATGTTAAGTTTGGACTTTTAAAAACTATGCATATGTCCTAGGTAATGTTTAATTTATGACGTGGTTTTGTAACGCGTTTTTTTCGTTGTTTTTTTTTTACTTTTTGCACAGTGGTGTTGTAATATACAATAGTCTGTCCAGTCAACGACGAATAGTCTAGTAACGCCTGCAGCGTTGCAGCTATCTGCCATTTTGACTGATTGACTGTAAGCCAGTCATAGCAAGCCAGTGTATTTTACCAGGATAATGATAAATACAAATTTCTTGACTTATTACCATTTATTGAGACTTTCTAGCACTTTTACAATAGATCGAGAATTATGCTCACGGGGACCTTCCGAACGGAAATCTGCTCGCGTTTTGTTATTGACATAGTATAAATAAGTAATAGTATTCTATCTCCATACAAACGTGCCAACCCCCCCCCCCCCCCAAAACTCGGTACAACTCGGTTTACGACAGTCGCGGTCGCACCGTAGTTGCGTACGCACGTTGTCTCTGTGACGCTCCCGCGCATTTTCGTAAATGATGGCATGAAATTACAGAGTATGTTGTGCATTGTATGGTTGCTCAAAGACAACTTTTATAATAATAATATAGCATTACGAAATACGTAAACAGTCAGTTGGCCGCCCTAGGGGGTGTTTAGACGCCGAGCGGCCGTAGGTATTGATTTCAAGGACACCGCCTAGTTAAACTACTGTTGTTACCTATACTGTGTTATTGAAGCCCAAATAGTTAGTTCTTCAATCTGTTTGACCTAAGTCTATTTCCTAGTTATATTACAGCATCGTGTAATTCATGACGAAAGCATACCGCCAAGCGACTCGTCGTGTTACGGCATGACGCCATAGCCTCTACTTAAGTCTCTGGGCGATCGAGCTTCAAGCTTCATCCGAGGTCTCAGCGAAGTGCGTTAAATAAAATGACTGACATATCGTTTCTAAATTTCCAGAGTGGCAATGGGTCCCGGGGGCGGCGGCGGGGGTATGGGCCAGGCCATGGGGGGCATGGGGTCGATGGGGGTGCCGCACCACGGGGCGCAGCGACCCCCGCACCCCATCCGCGCCATGCACCATCCGCCGCAGCAGCATCACAACGTGCCACCTGTGAGTACTTCTAACTTTTTAACTTGCTTTTCTTGTTTGGGTTTTGGTCAGGATATCTACATGTTAACGACTGCGTAAAATATTTATATGAGAAATTGTGCAGCGCTCCTAGCAGCTTACGAGAGGAATCAGAATTTACCATACTAAATATTTTATGCAGTCGGTAACGTGCATCGTGACCAAAACTCATGGTATGGCCGTAAATATTGCACATCGTTAAGCTTCGGCTTCGTAGAGCGTCATCTTTGTCACCGGATGGTTATTTCTGCGTGCGACAGAGATGGCGCTACGATACGTACTATGTGTTATATTTACTGCCAGGATCTATACAACTGTGAAAAAGCTGGGCTTGAGTAAAAGTACTTATTCCATTTTTAGTAGCTCTCATAATATTGGTCAACTGACTAGACTTCTAGTGGCCGAAAACTATACTGTACCGCGCCTCGGGTGGCGACAGACGTGGTAGGGGGAACGAAATGACATCTGTTAGACCCCCTCTCCGCTCGACTACAGCACAGCATAAAACTATGACTACATACAGCTACCTAAGGCACAAAATAGATAGGCACAGAAGGCCTGCTCCCTACAACTAGCGATTTCGGGCGCACGCACACATAGACGTGTACGTACAACGATCTCGGTAGGATACGGTAGAATGCCAGTAATAGTGACGAGTGCATGCGCTTTGCGATACATGTGATGAGTAGGTATTTAAAATCAAGGTCAGCCGTAGCTGGCCTTCTGTACCTATCTATTTTGTGCTTAAGGTGCGGTATCCTAGCGCTTGCGGTCAAGGTATAGTACTAGTTTTTTACCATGAAGCCAACTGAAATCGCGAAATAAATTAGCTGTTCCATAGATAGAAATTACTTACCTGCGTGCCCAAAAAGTATCGAAAAGCAATTTTTTTGCGATTTTGTAGTTGACTCCTTAGGAAATGATGATGATATGACAGACAGACGGACGGACATGATGAAACTGTAAAGGTTCCCTGTTGACTACGAAACCCTAGAAAATGACAATCGCATCAAGGGCAAAATTCGTGCGCCACCTTCCTTCAATTTCAACGTTGTTTCTTCTGGTAATATAGCCAAGTTATACATTTTGTCAGATTGTAGTACATACTCTAAAGTTAATCAACAAATGGTAAAACTAAAGGTTTCTCACAAAGAAGGTGTCGAATTCTTTATCAAGCGCATTTTGTCGTCTTCATGTTGCTATGGCGACTATAATGTTGTTATTTATCATGTTTTTAGGGTTCCGTACCCGTATTGTATGGTGGTACGGAAACCTTTGTGCGCGAGTCCGACTCACCCTTGGCCGGTTTTTGTTCGAGATGTTGGCCGGTATCTAATAATCTGCTTGAAAATGCGCTCCATCAAACACGAATATTTTATTAAATGTATCAACATTTGGACAGCGAACAGGTACGCGCCGAAGTTTTGCTATGAGGGTTGCCAATATTTGACGGAACCCTAAAAAGGGAATAAAAGAGAGGGTCAAGTGCGTGAGAAATGTAAATATAACCTAAAATAGACTACAAAAGACAAATATAACATGTTATAATAGTCGTACTTTCTCTTTGTTGCTAAAAATGTACATTCTGTTTATTTTTTTAAAGAAAGATTTTCTTGTTAATATACCGGGTGTAAATAGAGTGCAACCTTTAAATAAAACCACATACTCTACTGACCATACTGAACAACTCTTTGAAAAAAAAACCAGCGCAAATCTTCAGAGAAAAAGATATTCAACTGTAACTCTAAAGACTTTATCTCGTAGGTGGAAGGTCTATTTTAGAACTCTGCACCGGACACCTGTTTCACGGACGATGCTCTCTCGAAACTTGCTTGTATGTCTGTGCTTTAGATAAGATTTTCACTTTTTCTTAATAAACCGGGGAGTAACCAATTATATAATTATTTATTATAAAAACTGAAAACTGTTCCCCGCTTGATGTCGCTATGTGTATTTACATCACTTTTACAATGTGTTACTTTGATTAAGAAATGTACAAGTGATTTTATATTACAAGGTTTTATTAATGGCTTTATTCATTTTTTGTTAATATTACAATATCTATATTTTTGACATATTTTGTCTTTATTTATGTAGATTATGGTCTTGAAAGATGTTAGCATTAAATAAAACTACAAAAAATACAAGTTATAGACACATTTTATTTATCAAAAATTAATGAACATAAAATGCATGTATCGTTTTGTCTACATACGGACACATTTTTATAATTTTGTCCTTGTTGTTTCTTACAACCCCTAACTATTAAACTGCGCTTACGACTGTTATTTAACTCAAATAATTGAAGGCAATATTTTCTAAAATCGATATAAAATCTGTCTCTGTGTTTAATACAAGCAAGAACTGCTAAATCCGTCCGAGGACAAATGCCACCATTCCTGTATGTCACGCGTACGCTTTGTGTTCACCTTCCCTTTGTGTAAAGTTTTACAAAGATCACAAAACGGGTGTTGTCTCGTTCGCCAATCTGCTCTCGTCACGTGATATTTTTGACGCCACCAGAACATTTCAGAATAGGCATCTGGTTGAGATGCCAGTCGTTTCATCTCCTCCGCTAAAGCTGTTGGACCTAGTGCCTGAGCGTCCAAATATGACCCAGGCGGTAGAAACCGGGTCAGATTAGCACCACTCAAAATGATAGGGACCGCGCCTCCGTTAAAGGCTGTCACTACCTTCTCTGTCACGTAATCCTCACACAAAGAATTCTCAAACGCGAGATAGAAATAATATTTGTTTAACATCTGTACGCATTCATCGTTCCGTTCCCACGAGCAAGTCAAGTTACCGCAAGATCCGAATATGTCAACAGCTATACCACACTCTTGCAGCTTTCGTACAAACTCTTCCCGTCCACTTTTGCTGTGGCAGTTTGAAACAAACCAAGCGGCCATTTTTCGCTTACCAGTCACAAGAGTCTCTATATCTCGAGCTGCCTTCGATCCCTTTTTCGGCGCTTCCGGTGCTGTCCAGTTTGGGTTGAAGTCAGGAGCAACGATAGCTCTTGTTTCGTCGTCTGTCACCTGGAAATACGGCCAGGGAACATCCGAGTCGAGACGATACGTAATGGTCATGTTGTAAAAATCTCGACGCCTCTCTGGTATATAACTCCGACGCACCGACTCAGTGTTAACGTACACGTAAACTTGTTTCGGGTCACGTATCCGGGGCTTGCCGAACACTACTTCGTAGTTTTCGAATCCGAGGAACAGGAGAGCGTCGAATTGATCTAAGGGCACTCGACGCGGATCATAAACGATTTCGCAGTCACTGAATTCACAGCCGTATTCTTGAAAAACTTCGGATGTACCATTTCCGAAATAGAAGTACGGGTTACCGAAGAACGGTACCCATGACAGTATCAGTTTGTTCTTTTCCGGCGGTTGTGTCTTCGGCACGCAATGAAGTATCGTGAGCGACACGGCGCACGCGGCGTATAAAATTGGCAAATACGTCCGATATCCCATGGTTCAACATCTTTTCACAGTTTTCCTTCGCACATTACTTTGCTAACTGTCCAAATCATGGTGTCCACGCCGTGTAGCGTCACTTGGCTTTAGATAAAGCGATGAATGAGATAACGTTATCGAACGTTGATAGTGTTGAGTTGACTGTCATTCCGGGAACTTTGAATGCCTGTTGAGAGTGCACCTGTACTAACATCACACCTCACCAATTAACGCTTCTTGCAACATGTGAAGTAAGGAATCGTCGATGTTTCATGGTGATTCGTATAATTCTTAAAGTTCTGAAGTTTGATGTATTTGTTTACAAATAACGCCAGTTGACAATCATTGGTTGATGTGACGCGTAATGCGTGCGCATATGAAAAATGTAAATTTACCGGTTGTCAATGGATAGAGAACATAAGGCGAATTGGGCGTTGACAAATCAGTCTATGAAGAAGTTTTTTCATAAAACTAGATGTAAATACAGAACCTAAGACTGAAAAAAATACATATTCTTTTCGAAGACTTGAGAAATCTTTTGACTATATTAAAAACATGATTTTAAACATTCACATAATGGTAAAAAAATCCTAAAGACAGCTCTAACAAAATGATTTATCACGTTTTTTGTCTGTAATGTGGATCATACAATTACAAAGCTTGATACGAATATTTTTAACACTAATAAAAGTCTCTGACGAATATTTTTGAATCTTTTGACTCCGAGATTGTTTGCAGTATTGTGTAAGATTTTATGTTTAAATATATTTTAAATAAATTTATTTTCAAGTTTCTATCACATTATCACTTACGTTGAATTTGATAAGGCACATATAATATCTCTATCTTGCTCACTCGCGCTCGACTCTAGATAAGTTGGTCCTGCACTCTCACTGCACGTTTTCCCAATGCCCACTTCACCTTTAAATTAAACCATACTCTTCTCGTTCTATTTATCGGTATCAAAAAAAATATATATATATAATAATCATTCTTACGAGGATCACACCGAATCATTTAACTATGGGTTGAATTATAAACAGAAAATAACCAAATTAAAATAATTCGTAAACCAATACATTGTGGCAACCGTTCCTTCAAGGGTATTGATGCATGATGCCAGTCTTACGGTATGATCAGGCGTACAGTAGGAATGCTTTAGGCGCTGTGGCTATTTTTGGTTACGTTTTGAAGATATGTATTACTGTTCGGCTATGTGCTCGATGATTGTGATATTGGATAAAAACGAACTTACCGAGATTCTTGGAACAATACTCTTCGTAAGTTTGGATATACGCATCAATTATATTTCTGTATCGACTTGCCATCTACCAACCTTCACTGTTATGTGACAAGAGTTGACATGAAAACTAAAACCTTCACTATTATGTGACACGGTATGACATGACAATTACCTAACCTTCACTGTTACGTGACACGGTATGACATGAGTTGACATGTCAATTATCTAACCTTCACTGTTATGTGACAAGGTATGGCATGAGTTGACAAAGTCAGGTTCAAATATCGGTATGATGTGTGGTTGTTACGAAGTAGATACTTGATTTCCGATAATTTCGGTGTGACCCTTGTAAATAAACATCAATTTAAAAATACATAAGTACTGCACTGAAACAACATTTATATAGAAAACATAAGTTCCGCTTTTATAGTTGTTATTATTTACTTTCTTTTCCAATCTACACTTTGTTACGACTAGCCTGGCTTTTATGTATAGTATTGTAATTAAGACTGTCACCGAGGCGTGACGTGTTGACACTTTTTATTATTTTAGCAAATATCAGGTTTGAATAAATGAATTAATATACACTTTATTGTACACACGAAATAAAACATGATACAAAAGTAACGGACACACATTATTGAACAAAGGCGGGCTTATTATTAAAATAATTTTTTTCCAGCCAATATTTTCCAAGGTTTCATATCATAACACATACAGCATGTTTATATCTTTATCGTCTAAGACACTTAACCGCTTATTTGGATGAAATGTACCTAATTAGTATTGCTTTCCAAAGCGTATATCGCAGGCAAAATACTCGATTAAGGAATTTCTTTTTTTAAATACAAACATTGTTTCAACTAACAATGCGTATAAACAATTGCTTTGTTAGAATTTTACTAATTCCTGTAGAGTGTTATTTATATTAAGGTAAGTACAGTAACGAGTTAAGTTATCAGCCACATACCTCGAACCGCCGTTATTAAACAAATGTATTCTCCCTGTCTGTCTCAGGTAAGGATGTTAAAGATAATGTTCCAGTAGTTAAAAAAGTCGTTTTGAAATATGTGGTAACTGAACTTGCCACTCTACTTACCAAAACGTTTGGAGTAGTCCACACACAAACACTTGATGAAGTTTGTCGAGCGTTCGTCGACCACAAGAAACTGCTAGTACACTTCACTTTGTAAGTTTGTAACAAATATGAACCGATTAAAAAAAACACTTCTACTCTGATTTTCTTGGACGAGTAAAATGTTACATAGATTTTGAACAAATGACAAGAATAATTAAACTAATTACACCCAATTCCGTCCCTAACATTAGTCCGGCGCGAAGTCGTACGATCTTCTTGAGTGAAACAATGAGTAAGACTAAGCGGTCATTAATTTCCATGTCATCTGTCTTTTAAATTTTATGAGATGAAGGTCAATCAAGAGTTGGGTGTTCGTTTCTGTGTTCCATCTCTAGCAAAAATTAGGCGCCAGTCGTCATACATTTTGTGATGATCATCTTCCATCTCACGCGTCAGGCGTTGTAATTTGATACAAAAGTAAGTTGGCCTTGCGCTACAGGCTGCGCACGCGTATTTTCACTTTGATATATAAAATAAGCTTTATTTAGTTTGCAATAGCGATCAAGATTGTTTAATACCCCTAGAGTAGTTCGAAGGTAATATTATTTGTATTATGTTATATGACTTATGAATATATAATAATTTTAGTGCTATATCTTGAATAGGTGGTAGAGCTGATGCCGGGCTCGACTGTCTAGGTACCACCATCTTACTCGC
Source organism: Ypsolopha scabrella (assembly GCA_910592155.1). NCBI lineage: Eukaryota > Metazoa > Arthropoda > Insecta > Lepidoptera > Ypsolophidae > Ypsolopha > Ypsolopha scabrella. The sequence goes on from OU342963.1 coordinate 24,937,235, forward strand.
AAATCCTCCCGAAGTTATTCGGGGGAGAGTAAGAGAACAGCTCTCAGGCAAAAACAGGGAGCCCACCAATGCCTGGGCCCGACGGATGGCGGTATATCCATCCCCAATTGCCGGGCCTTATATAAAACAGACTAGTGACGGGCAGCGGCGTCACTAGTGCAAGGGTTTCGGCACCGCGCTCACCAACCCGCCTGCCCAGCGTGTGTGAGTATGGGCATTTCTTCCAGGAGGACTGCCAAGAGTGGCGAAATCCTGGAAAGGCCTATGTACAGTAGTGGACGGAACAGGCTGATGGATGGATGGATAGATCTTGATTAGGGGCAATAAGGAGTATATTTGATATCAGCCTCACATGACTTAAAGTAGTGGTTCCGTCAAAGGAGATATTAAAGCCGATTCTGAAGGATTCAATTTTAGTTTGAGTGCTGTCAAAATAAAATTTCCTGTATTCTAAAATAGTTCTTCATTGTTAACAACAGAAGCTAAGTATATTATTTTGGAAAAATCCAAGTTTTGACAGCCCTAAAATTAAAGCCTTCAGAATCGACTTTACTATCTGCTTTTAAAGACGCTTTATATGACACCTCACAAGATTTCTCAAATATATTTTCGACATGTTTATGAGTTCGTGATGACTCTGATCACGTTCACCACGTAAACGTTGAGTAAACCACGGTTTTAAAGATTGACCATCGAAAGTTTCATTTTAATAAAACATAGCTGGTTACTTCAAAAATAATGTCATTGCAACTTTACTTAAAACCTGAATAGGAAAACAAAAAGCCTGCTGTAGGGGCTCCACGTTTGCTTTATGACTGCAACTCCATAATTTACACACACACACACCCTTACATGCAAGAACACAACACCACATTTTGACAGCAATCGACAGGATGACGTTTTAAAGTTAGTGTTGCCAGGAGATGAAATTAGTTCTATTGATTTTCCGCAATGTGGCGATGTTTTTTATTTTCCTGCACTGAAATGATTCACACAACATGTATGTTGTTGGAGGCACAACGTCTATTGTTGAAAATCATCTAATGTAATTTTTCGGTAGCCCGACTTCATGATCTGTTGGAAAAGACCACTTATTTGACGCTCAGCAAGATTTTAATAATTTGGCCAAGTACGAGTCGGACTCGCGCACAAAGGGTTCCGTACCCGTGGGGGCCAAATTATTTCAAATTTGTCAACGTCATAGCAACATCAAAGTGAAAAAATAAGCCGCTAAAATAGCAGCGTCTGACAAGCAATTCGGCAACTGCTGAGTGCGGAACTCGACTTAAAACAAATAATGTTGAAAACATGCTATTATTTATAGGTTTTTGTATGAGGCTCTTTTAAGTCTCAATTTCTTCGATTTTTTTCATTTGTCTTGGTACAGGCTATAGCGACACGTATTCTGTGAAAATTTCAACTAGCAACCAATTACGGCTGAGGCTGTAGACCCTTGTGACAGATAGACAGCAGAGGCTTATATAGGAATTTGGCACCCTTTGGTGCCAGAAATATGTAATAGACCCTTGTGACAGACGGAAGGATAGATAGACGACAGACAGCAGAGGCTTAGTAATTTGGCACTCTTTGATGCCAGAAAAAAATATATTTCTATTATTTAAAGACTTGCTGCGTAGTGATGACGTTAAATGGAGAATAGCATACGACAGTGTTAACGAAGTGATATTGTTACAGCAGCAGATGAAGCCGATGCGTCGCCCGTACGGCATGAGCGGGTACCCGGCGGCGAGCGCGCCCGGTGTCATGTACCAGCAGCAACAGCCGTCGCAGCTGCCGCAACAGACCAGTGAGTCAACAGAATCAACTAGCCCGCAACACCTCTCCCAAGGGGCAACACAGATGTCCCGTACCTCGTCCCCCGCAGGACGCGTCGACGGTTGCGCATTGTCTTGTTTGTCATAGGTGCCGTCCTATTGCCATCGCTCGCGCGATGATACGATGCTATAAGAAAACGTCTGTCCTATTTTGTTTTTTATAATATAATATACCGGGTGTAAATAGAGTGCGACCATTAAATTAAACCACATATTGTACCGACCCTACTGAACCACTTTTCCCAAGAGTCATACCCGCGGGCAGCCTTAGTTTAGGAAATAATTGAGTTCCAAACAAAAACGCGTGAACCCTAACGCACCGACATACGGGCGAGTTTAGAGAGAGCGTCGTCCTTGAAACCTGCAGCTGTTTGAGGTCAACGCTCTCTCTAACCTCGCCCGTATGTCGGTGCGTTAGAGTTCACGCGTTTTTGTTTGGAACTCAATTATTTCCTAAGCTAAGGCTGTCTGCGGGTATGACTCTTGGGAAAAGTGGTTCAGTAGGGTCGGTAGAATATGTGGTTTGATTTAATGGTCGCAATCTATTTACACTCGGTATATACACAAATTTCAAGATCATATTTCGGGCCCTGATGGGCCCGGCATCAGTTGAAATAATAATTACATAAAAAACAAGCTATAAAAGTTTAATACAATAAAATCAACAAGCAATTAATTAATCACACTATCGATAGTTACATTACTACCCTGACCGTCGATGACCGAAAAAGATCTGGAAGTCCATGAACCGTTCGCACACCGGCGGTCAAGGAAAAAGTCAATACTGTAGAGAGAGGTTTTCTAAAAAATATTCAATGATGAGTTGATGACCTTGAGATTCTCGCTTACCGTAGACGAAAGTGTGATTTGCTAAACGCACGAAGTGGTTCCCAAAAAACGGTTATCGAAATGAATTTTTTTACCGTTGAAGAAAATTTCAACATTTAAAATGATAAATTATACGCTAAGAACAGTCAAGAAGCCAGCATGATTGCTCCGAGGGTCCAACGAAGACACCATGAGTATAATATACTCATGTATAATTAATTGTACTATAATTAATTCTTGTATTATTCCTAGTTCTGTTGACCGAACTAGTGGGAACAGTAGTTCTGTTTGCCAGTTCTTTTGACCAAGCTATTAGGAATGCTTTTCTCAGTAGTTCTGATCAATTTTTACATTAACCATCAATCATTTGCATATTAAGTATTATTTGTGTTTTTCATAGTTACATGAGTTAATAACCACTAGGTATATCAGTAATCATATATTAATAATATAATTAATCACATTGAAGATGCTGCCTTTGGCATCTTTAGGATTCCGCGCCCAAAGGGCAAAACGGAGCCCTATTTAGTGTAGCTGTAGGTGTCTACAAAATAGTCGTTTGTCTAAATGTTTGTTTGCTAGTCGGCGAGTTGTGCGCATCTTCCCTATTATTTATCGATGTAGAAAAGATTGCGGCCTTTGTCTACCATACGACAGAAATAACCCGAGTAAAGCTGAGCTGTCAGTAATCATAGAACACATCAAGCGTACAGAAAAAGTTAATTTATTCTAATTAAATTAAATGCAGCAATGACACGCCATCTCGCGGGCACTATATCCGCTCCCCGACATTTAGGAAGTTCAAGATAATTAAGATGCTCTGTCGGTTGTAGAAGAAATATTATAAAATTGTAAATAAATAAACTATTGTAATGTAAATGTATCTTTTTGTCTGACTTTACATTTGGGGATCACTCACACAAACGCAATTCTCAGGTCTCTGCTTGACAATAACAGTCCTGTTTGCCTGGGTGTAAGTCCGTGTTGTAAGTTAGTGGTGTACGAGAGTGTTGTTTATTTGGTCCTGGTCCGTAATGTGCACCAAGTGACCATATGTATCAATGTATGAATATTCCTTCGTCCTAAATTTTATATCTGCCAATGGCGGGTGGTCCGTAATCTGCACCAAGTGACCATATGTATCAATGTATGAATATTCCTTCGTCCTAAATTTTATATCTGCCAATGGCGGGTGGTCCGTAATGTGCACCAAGTGACCATATGTATCAATGTATGAATATTCCTTCGTCCTTAATTTTATATCTGCCAATGGCGGGTGGTCCGTAATGTGCACCAAGTGACCGTATGTATCAATGTATGAATATTCCTTCGTCCTTAATTTTATATCTGCCAAAGGCGGGTGGTCCGTAATGTGCACCAAGTGACCATATGTATCAATGTATGAATATTCCTTCGTCCTTAATTTTATATCTGCCAATGGCGGGTGGTCCGTAATGTGCACCAAGTGACCATATGTATCAATGTATGAATATTCCTTCGTCCTAAATTTTATATCTGCCAATGGCGGGTGGTCCATAATCTGCACCAAGTGACCATATGTATCAATGTACGAATATTCCTTCGTCCTAAATTTTATATCTGCCAATGGCGGGTGGTCCGTAATGTGCACCAAGTGACCGTATGTATCAATGTATGAATATTCCTTCGTCCTTAATTTTATATCTGCCAATGGCGGGTGGTCCGTAATCTGCACCAAGTGACCGTATGTATCAATGTATGAATATTCCTTCGTCCTAAATTTTATATCTGCCAATGGCGGGTGGTCCGTAATGTGCACCAAGTGACCATATGTATCAATGTATGAATATTCCTTCGTCCTCAATTTTATATCTGCCAATGGCGGGTGGTCCGTAATGTGCACCAAGTGACCGTATGTATCAATGTATGAATATTCCTTCGTCCTTAATTTTATATCTGCCAATGGCGGATGGTCCGTAATGTGCACCAAGTGACCATATGTATCAATGTATGAATATTCCTTCGTCCTTAATTTTATATCTGCCAATGGCGGGTGGTCCGTAATGTGCACCAAGTGACCATATGTATCAATGTATGAATATTCCTTCGTTCTAAATTTTATATCTGCCAATGGCGGGTGGTCCATAATCTGCACCAAGTGACCATATGTATCAATGTACGAATATTCCTTCGTCCTAAATTTTATATCTGCCAATGGCGGGTGGTCCGTAATGTGCACCAAGTGACCATATGTATCAATGTATGAATATTCCTTCGTCCTAAATTTTATATCTGCCAATGGCGGGTGGTCCGTAATCTGCACCAAGTGACCATATGTATCAATGTACGAATATTCCTTCGTCCTAAATTTTATATCTGCCAATGGCGGGTGGTCCGTAATGTGCACCAAGTGACCATATGTATCAATGTATGAATATTCCTTCGTCCTTAATTTTATATCTGCTAATGGCGGGTGGTCCGTAATGTGCACCAAGTGACCATATGTATCAATGTATGAATATTTTTTCGTCCTTAATTTTATATCTGCCAATGGCGGGTGGTCCGTAATGTGCACCAAGTGACCATATGTATCAATGTATGAATATTCCTTCGTCCTTAATTATATATCTGCCAATGGCGGGTAAAATGAGTTAATGATTCTGCTGGTCAAACAGTTAATGAAAGTTTGGTTATGGGAGCGTACATGGAGAGATTGTTATTATGGATGGATGATGTGTGCCGGTGATAAGTAATGCAGATGTGTATTACATTTCGTGTTTCACTTACGTAGAATGCCGAACAATGTCGACATTCTAGAAGGTAAATGCAGTTCTGGTGTTGAGTTTTGTATGTGCTGGTATTGATGATAGGATGATATTATATACGAGATGTGATATTGATTTCATTGTAGTGGTTACTGTTTTGTTTTCGTTAGTAGGGATTTGAGGTTCGGGTTCTATCGATAGCATATTGGATTGTTGGAGAGAAAGTGTAAGTTTTGTTCTTCGCTGTTTATGTTAATCTATTTTTCTAGCCCCGGTGACGACATCAGGCGGTACGCCGGCCCTGCCGCCCGCCCCTCGGCCCGAGGCGCCGGCGACGGAGACGAGCGCAGGAGCGGCGCGGGGCGGGGCGGGCGAGGAGGCGCGCCCCGCCGCCCCGTCCGTCACCTCTGTGGCCAACAGTAAAGAGAAGACGCCCATGTGCCTGGTCAATGAGCTGGCCAGGTACAATAAGGTAATGTATGCCCTCCTTGGGGTGCGGTCAACCACTACAAAAACATTAGGCGAGAATTATTATTAATTAATGATAATTATCCGAGAACGTGTGGTAAAATGCAAATAAAGATGCTAGAAGTCTATATAGAATAGTGAGAAAAAAGTGAAAGAAATTTTAAAAAGCTGGACTTGCTATGTGGGAATCATTACCCGAACAATCAAGAAATCCTCCTTGCGCCCTTCCTGCCATTGTTTATTATGTTACTTTATTAAAACATTGATATTTTAAGCGTACCGTAAGACATTTGCTTGTTTCAGATTAAGCACCAATACCGCCTCACATCAGAGACGGGTCCCGCGCACAAGAAAGTATTCACAGTGACACTCCGACTGGGTGACACCGAGGAATACACTGCCGAGGTATACTGCTGACTGTCGGCCACTTTCTGCTACTCTTGGTGCATGTTACCTAATAAACTGTCACCTAGACATAACGTGGGTCAATCAACCTTTTTACCTACACTACTTTTTGGGTCATTGCCAGTAATCAACCACAAAATTCACAATTTCATTATTTTATTTCCGAAAATAGTTTTGTTCGCTTACGAGATCATTTCGTAACATTTCGACTACGAATAAGAATTCTCTAGAAAAGTAACTCTCCTACTATTACTGCTTCGATTTTGGTTCAATTTACGCTGACAAACTTACTCCACTAACAACGAAATACTCACACACTCGCATAGACAAAGCTTGCACGCGATGGGTTGCGGCTAGCTAGCAGCGAGCAACAGACTATGACTTTTCAAAATGTTTATTTACTTACGTATGAAATATAATTTCAGTATTTTTCATATCCGTATGGCTTCTACACCACTTCACGACACACGAAGGCATATTTGTAAAATCAATTGGTGCGAAAACACAATAATATGCACAATCGAAACATTCGGCGGCACAAACACACGACTCAAGGTGAAGAACTGGCGCGCCCCGCGGTACTTATTTTGCGCCCCGCCTTCCGCGGTATATATTTAGTGGAACCATTTTTGGGGCTTAGTTACGCTTCTTGACAATTCTTGTTTGTAGCATTTCGAAATAAAAATATATTAAGAAATCTTTGCATTTTTTGAAAAATTTTTGGTAGCTTTGTAGTTACTATGGAAAAACGGTGTTGTCTACTGAGTGAGCCCCTTGTTTTAAGGCCCGGCCCAGGCCCGTCAGAAATCGTGATTTCCTCCCCGCTTCCCCGCAAGCAGATTTTAGTTACCTCGAATCGCCGCTAGAGGCGTTTGCGTGCGAAATGTTGCATAGCTATTGGAAAAAATTAATTAAAACAGCAAAGTGGGTTAATAGGTACTAATGTTTTAAAAAAATTTGACATTACATATTTTTTTAATCAAATATTATAAGGAAATATATAATTAAGATCAAAACGGTAGTTTAAAAATACATTTAAAGAATATAAGGAAAATTTAAAACTTTTTACCATTGTCGCATTTGTTTACATAATAATTCCTATATCCGTTTTTATCGTTTCTTTAAATAACTACTACATTAGTACCTACTATATTTTGTAGACGTGAGCGCCGACTCGTATTTGCCGGCGGCGACTGTGCGCCGATCAACTTTGGGTGGCGTAGCGGCGCCGCGCCGCACCTCGGCGTTATGTAAATGTTACAGGCTTACACAAAATGTATACAATAATAATAATAATTTATTAGAGTGCATAGTAACATAAAAACTCAAACAGAAAAAAAAATGTAAAAAAAATTCGGTTCTAGGCCCGTCCCAAATAAAATGTTATCTGAGAATTTGTTTCCGATTGATTTTTCTGTCTTACTCAAATAATTTTTAGAGTTTCTCGAGTGAAAGATTTCGCTATAAATAATTTAATCCTATTTATACGATCTGTGAACATTAAACTAAAAAGTTTAATTTTACTTACAGTGTAAATAAAAAGAATCAATCATTCAACGTTTTTTTTGTCAGGATCATAATAATGATAGTATAATAACTTTATTTACTGGAAAAAATGGTAACAATAAGAAATAAGATCATATTTATTTGCTGAAATACAGGTTTTTATTATGTTTTTATAATATTAGAAAAGTTCTACTTATAATTATTATACTTATTACAATCTTTATTATTATGCATATAAAAAGAAAAGTCCTGACTGACTGACTGACTGACTGACTCACTCACTCATTCACTGACCCATCAACGCCCAAACCCTTGAAAGCTGAAACTTTGCATAAAGGTTCCATTTAAAATGGAATAAGGAAGGATATTTCAAAATTTCACCCCTAAAAGGGTAAAATAGGAGATTCAAGTTTGTATGGATATGTTTGTTTGCCTTTGCAGTCACATTTTGGCTGCTTATAAACGTGTGCAGGGCTCCGTTCACTTTATCTTCCGCATTCACTCTTCTTTCAATATCACCGTCACACTTTCCATTGCGCGTAAATAGACAACCAAGATATACAAATTCTTTAACCTGTTCTACTTCCTCGTCTCTAATCCGAGCATTACTTTCAGTAATCTCTTCATCCCTCTCTAGCACCAAAACCTTTGTTTTACTAACGTTAATTTTCATTCCTTTATTTTTAAAGGCATCATCATTCATTATTGATACCATCTTTTGCAGCTCATCCGTCTATGAAGCAAGGATAACTTGGTCATCGGCGTATAAGAGGCATTTGATAAGTAACTCCCCTAACTTCAGTCCACATACACGCTCTTTTAAATCATTTAAACAACTGTCCATAAGATTGAATAGCCACGGTGATGCTACAAATCCTTTTTAACTCCACTTGCAAATCGTGACATTAAATTTATTATTTTGCCTGCTCTACATTTGTTGAAATGTAAGAACAGAACTGATTACTTTGGAACTATTTTTCTTCTCATTTTCACTCAGGTCTGCTCCAGTAACTTTTGATGAATTTTGTTTTAAGTTGGTGGTACCACGAAGCGGTAGATTTCTGGAATGCCTAGGATCTACCAATTCTGGTAAGATATGGGTTATGTAAAATGATTTAAGTTTTTCAACCATGCATTTATTCCAAAACTCGTCATCCCTTTCAATAATTTCTACATGCAGAGGGTTGTTCTCGCCAGACCATATAGCAAAAATGCAACTTTTTCTTTGTGCTATATGTGCTTGAACCTGAAAAAATAAAACATGAAGAAATAGAAAAGAAATCTGTTAAATAGTAACTAGATCTATGTAGATTCAAAAAGTTAAATTACTTACTTGATAAAACCAGTCGTGATTTTTGTTCAATACCAGTGCATCGTCTTTCTTTTTGAAAAATGGTAATTTATTTAAGACATCTACATCTTTCAAATTCTGGTTGTATACTGACAAAGGGCACTTTATTTCCACGACTTTATCATTTCCAACCAGTCCATCCGGTGTTGCTCCAAGGTACGGAATCTGAGCATCAATGAATAATCCGCAGTTCTCTATGGCAATCCCCAGTTGAATTGACAGCTGATGGAGTGCATTAGCTTCATTCGCAACTCCGTGTCTTATTGATCTTACATTGCTGAGATCTTGCTTATAGAGAAGTGCACGCACTAACGATGGCCCAGTAGTTTCTCTTTTTTTGATTATTTTTCCGAAGTTAGACGCCGTTAGTAGTTGCCGCCGCAACTCCAACCATTCACTACAATCCCTCTGAAGAATGGTTTCTTTTTCGATTTTTGACCTTTGCTCTTGAGTTTTCTCTAAGTTGCTCAGGAACGTGTTTTTCAGAAGCTCTAGTTCCTCGGGATCAACATCTATCAACTATCTCCTCTCCTATTCTCCGTGTTTATAAACACTCTCACGTCCACCATTAACTTCAGTTGTTATCACATGTACGCTGACGACCTTCAACTCTATATGTCCTTTAAGCAGGACTTAATTCTAGTAGCCATACAGAAAATGACTTCTGACCTAGACCACATAAGTCAATGGACGGAACAATTTGGACTCCTCGTTAACCCATCTAAAACACAAGTCATGATAGTCGGCAGCAGGGCACTCACTGACAAAACGGACCTCAGCTTGCTTCCACCAGTATGTTTAAATGGAACACCTCTAAAGTTCTGTAGGTCGGTAAAAAACCTGGGGCTCTATATCCAGAACAATTTGTCATGGGACCTGCATGTCGCTGAACTTAGCAAAAAGATCTTTGGATCAATACACTCTCTTAAACGCATGCAAAGATTTTTACCGTATTCTGCTAAGATCATGCTAGTTAATTCACTCTTGCTCCCCATCCTAGACTATGCCGATGTCTGTTACCCTGACCTCACTGAAGGATTGCTAAATAAGCTTGATCGTCTCCTTAATTTATTCATACGGTACATTTTTGGCCTCCGTAAGTACGACCATGTGTCGCAATCCCGTTTTGATCTTAAATGGCTTAATATCCGAAATCGCCGTAACGCTCACATTCTAACGCTTCTTTGGAACGTCCTCAATGATCCCCTCTCCCCAGCTTACCTGAAAGAAAGATTCGTTTCCCTTGATTCCCTTGGCCGCCTCCATCGTACAGAGACCCATTTACTTTTGCGTACCCCGACACATAAAACAAACATGTTTACAAATTCTTTTACAGTTTCCGCAATACGTGTTTGGAATAGTTTACCGCTCGCCATTCGAGAAAGTCCATCAATAGCCATCTTTAAAAATAGAGTCCATCAGCACTATTTAGATTTACAAAATAAATAACCTGCCTTCTCAGTCTTCGTATGAATTTTGAACCTGTCTCCTAATTGCATAATATCCATTTATTATATTTATTATTATATTATAATATTTATTTATTTTTATTATTTATTTTTTATAGTAAGTATATGATGTTTATTATTATTTAGATTATGTAGATATGTAATTGGAATATTTTAATGCCCCCGTCCCTATAGATTTTAGCTTTTGTCTACGACCGACACATTTACCGGCACTACCCAATAATGATCCACACCACCAAAGGTTAACTGGAAGACAATGCTAAATAGCATTAAGTTCGCCTCGTGTACAATATTTTTAGTGCAATAAAGAATTTTTATTATTATTATTATTAACATCTGGTTTTTGGCATGCTTCGCCGTAACTCTTATCTGTGGATAAGGATTTGCTTGTGGGTGCGGGTCTGAATAATGCCTTTTTAATAATGGTCGGAGGTGTTGACGTTTCTGTAAGAAAACATAACTTTGGTAGTGTGAACTAGATGGATACATAGTAATACTCTGTACCATCTTATGTACTATCTAAGAAAAATCCACTGTCACTTATCACTCGTAATGCAATAGTAATAAATGCGATGTTGCATTTATCGTTTCCTCTGTTTCATGAATTTACTAAGCAACATGATATTTTTAATACATACCGTCTCGCGGTCGCGGATCCAAAGCGTGCGGTGTCGGCGTGGCGACGCCGCCACAAAGCAGAGCGCCTAGGTTATAGCAGGCCCTGCGCGCGGCCTGCCGCCACGTACTGATCAAAATAATAATGTTTTATAGAACTTACGTGTTATTTACATTTATATTTCCTGTCAAAGTGGAATGAGTGTCACAGTCCACACTCGGTACATCAGATGGAGGTTGCATGCTGAAATAAAAGTAGTAAAACCTTGAATGAAATACCCACATTCGATACATAGTAGTTTTTACATTTTATAGAGATGAAAGAAATATACGAGGGGTGGCTGATATAAAATCTCCTTTGTTAAAGAAAGTTTAAAAAATGTTACTGGCCACTATATTCTCGTATTCTTTGTTTATTCCTTTTTTAAAAATTATGACACTTATTTGTTTCTACGAGTTCAATTTTTTTTTGGCGCGTCTTCGTTTTTATCAAGTTGCAATAAAATTAAAAATGGATAAAATTGAGTATCGCGCTGTGATTAAATTCCTCGGTAAAGAAGGGAATACGCCGACGCAGATCCGAGAGCGCATGTTTAAGGTGTTCGGAGATTCATGTCCTTCCGAATTTGTAATAAAGTTTTGGTCAAAGCAGTTTAAACAAGGCCGTGTGAGCTTAGAAGACGATCCCCGTAGTGGAAGGCCCATTTCTGCAGTTACCGCAGATAATGTGGAAAAAGTGAAGAAACTGATCCTTGCCGATCGGCGAATTAAGCAGTGGGAAATAGCTAGAGATGTTGGCATTAGCAAGGAACGAGTTCATGAAATAATTCATGAACATTTGGGAATGTCCAAGGTGAGCGCACGTTGGGTGCCTAAAATGTTGACCCCGTTTGATAAGCAAAGGCGTGTGGAATGTTGTCAGTCATTTTTAGACTTGGTAAAGGATAAAGAGGAAGAAACTATCTTGCGAATAGTGACCTGTGATGAAACTTGGATTCGTCAGTGGGATCCCGAAAGCAAACAAGAATCGATGCAATGGAAATTTAAAGGGGAAAAACCACCAAGGAAGTTTAAGGTCCGGCTGTCAGCGGGCAAACTAATGGCAACCATTTTTTGGGATGTTGAGGGGATTCTTATGATAGATTACCTGCCAAAAAACACCACGATGAATGCTGAATACTATGCGAACTTACTTGACCAGCTATGCAAAAAAATAAAAGAAGACAGGAGGGGCAAACTTCGCAAAGGCGTTTTGATTTTGCATGATAATGCACCCGCGCACACGGCCTTTAAGGCGCGGTCATCTCTGACAAAAAACGGCTTTACAGAGATCAACCACCCACCCTATAGTCCAGACCTGGCTCCCTCTGACTACTTCTTATTTAAAAATTTAAAGAAAAATTTGAGAGGGCGCAGATTTTCAACAGACGAAGAGATGAAGGACGCTGTGAATGACTATTTTGACGAACAAAATAATAATTATTATTTTAATGGTATGCTGTCACTTATTGACAAATGTCGTAAGTGCATTTCAGTTGCAGGGGACTATATTGAAAAATAAAAAATAAATTATTAATCCATGTATTTTCTTTCATAGTCAGGTAGATTACTTTTCAGCCACCCCTCGTATATACAGAGACTTAGACAGACATCAGAAAAGTTTGATGTTCGTCGTACCTTCGCTTTAGTTATACTTTATTATTCTGAGTTATACCTAGAAAAAACAACAAAAATAAATATTTAGAGTGTTTAGACAGAACTGTAAATTTTCCTTTTTGTTATTTTTATTTCTTTTAGGTCATGTTATTTTAGACCCTTATTGGAATGTTAAATTAATGAAAAATCAACAATATTACAATCGACAACAAAATTCGTACCAAATGACTTTCCATTTTTAACACGCCGTAGTTCTTATTACATTGCAATAAGCATGACAGCGCCGTAATACACGGGAGAACTGATAAGGCTCGCTCGAGATCGCGTTCGAAACAGGCGGTAACGCGTACCCTGAATGAACTCTTATTACAGTACAGTAAGTGTTAGATTTACGCGGTAAAGACTGATGCCATCCACCTGTGTCGCATCCTTTGACCTCAAAGAAATCTCCCGCATAAAGATCACTTACCTAATTTCATTCAGATCATCTGAGCTATCTTTTTGATTATCTTTTCTCGATCTGTAAGAAAATAATCACATTTTTAGTTGATATACCTACCTAATATTATATCTAAGTAGGTACATAGTTTATGATGATATTGAAGAAAAAAATTATATTACCTATATAAATTGCATCAAAATGTACCTACCTGTAGGTAGTTTATAATGATATTTGTGTATTCAAACGTTGTATAATATTCTTACATACTGATAAAATCCGAGTGAGTGCGAATTTGAAGCATGTTTCAAGTCAGTAGCTTTATTCGTCGCAGATAGGTACTTGTACCTACTACTTTTACGATATATCAGTGATCGCAGAGAGATTGTACTTGTATGTGATGATAAGATAATTACTAAGACGTACTAGACAGACAGATCATGAGTATGAGGGTTCTTTTGAAAAATTTGGAGTGCAGAACCCTGAGAAAGGAGCTACATTTTTTATAACATAGTGAAAGGGAAGGTAGGTACTTACCGCTTCGCATCTCTCATATCTTTTAATTGATAAGCTCTCTTTCTTTTAACAACATAAATTTTATTCCTCTTGTTTCCCATTTTTTTATGATATCGCAGTATGTATTTGAATATGTAATACTTAGTTAGTAACGAATGGGTTAGTATTCTCCGCTGAGCAAGTAAAATAGTATTCTCGTCCCGTGTCTAGGTGCGCATGCGTGATAAGAAAACGGTCATAGGTCCGACGCTGACAACGCAACGAGCAATACTGACAAATTGACGGCGAGCGTTGCTATATATCTCGACGCGTAGTGCTTATAAAGTTTAAAATCGAGTGCAACCTTTGAGCGTGCTTCGGCTCAGAACTAAAGGACGTAAGTCTCAAAACTAATTTCGTCTATTTACTGAATAATATTTGATGTACGACATTTTTGGTATGTCTGTACATAATAAACCATGTTTTCGTGTTATAGCAGTAATTTCAGACATAAAACTCAAGCCGCTTGGACATAAAACGTATTCACACCTTAAAAAGGCGTCTATTTCGAAAATAAAAGCTATCGAGTGAAATTTGTCCAATTAGGTAACGGCTATGTCTATCGAAAGATAAAGGTCTGAAAAAACATGTGTTAAAGTTTTATATTCATCAAATCAGTAGTTGGCTTAGGATGTTCTAGCAAAAACCGTTGAAAAATAAAAGGTGGCCCCTTAATGAAAATAACAATAAGTATACATCATTATTTGATTCGAAAGACAAAACGACACCTATTTAAACTATTTAACGAAAAAGCTACGCGTTGAAGTTGCTTATTTAAAAGAATATATTTTAATATATTTACAAAAAACACGTTATAATGACCAGATATATTTCGACAATTGTCGGCATCAGTGGAATAAACATAAAAATAAATTCTAATATTATGTGACTAAATGTTCAAAAAGTAGTCACATAATATTATAATGTATTTTTATTTTTATTCCACTGATGCCGAAAAATATATCTGGTCATTATAACGAGTTTCTTGATATAAAAATTTATAATTATAAAATGAAAGACTAAATAAGTTAATAAAAATATATATTATTTGATTATTTAAAAGAACTAACAGTGTGGGTAAAAAAGCTGACTAGCCCACGTATCAAAATTTATTTATTGTAATTAATAGATTTATTTATGTTATACTTGCATAGATAAATCATACCCTAAGCAATCCTTTTGACCTTTGGTATAAGGAAGATAAGATAATAAATTAGGAAAGAACAGAACAGAAAATATTTATATGTTCGATTTTTGGTAAAATATAAAAATGTCAACACTTATTTACAGTACGCAAAAATTATTAAATAAATTATACCCTGATGATGCCGTAAGGTGAAACTGGTTGGAGTCTAAATAAAGTGAATGCCAGTGAAACAGTACAAGTGTTATTGTTAAGAAGTTGATGATGTTTCACCAAGTGGATACAATCGCAAGTATTAATCATATAAAGTTATACATATATGTCTGTTCTATCGATAGGGCTCGTCAATAAAGCGCGCGCAGCACGCGGCCGCGCAGGCTGCGCTCACACAGACACGCTTCCCCGCGCCGCCCCCGCGCGCCATACACTCACACGCCGTCGCCAACTCGCACCACAGACACTCGGGTGAGTACTAGCCTTTGCCTCACAACCAAACAAACAAAATCGGACCCACTAACATACCGATCAATTAGGGCTGCTGTTGGTTTCGGAATAATTTATTCAGTATACAATAACTCTACTATAAGTACTGACCCTTATAGCATTTATTCGCGACGGCTCTCGGGGAGCTGTCGTTTAGATCTTGATCGTCGCACACTTGGGGCGCTCGGATGGCGGATCTGTGCAGATGAACAAGATATAATACAGTGGTCTTGCTCGCACGCATTGGTTGGTTCCTTTTGTGGTTTGTCAGGGGCGTGGCGGTTGGGCCCCGTTCGGCACTCCTGTGTTCTGGGACGTTTGGCGTTTGGTTTCCGGGTCGGGGCCCCCATGACCCTTGTCTCTTAGTTTGTCCAATTTATTGACTATTAACATGGATATGCATTTTTCTTTGCTGCAGATTTGTTTTAAAATTTGTAATTATGACGAATATATATAGGTAATATTTTTTGGACCTTTAACGAAAAAAATTTTCACTATGACACGCTTTCTTGCCCCGCATTTAGCACCGTTTAGATTATATTGAAAATCATAGTTAGACTCCTCAAACCAGTATCCTCGGTTGCAGGAACAGTGATGCCAACAGTAGAACTGAACGCGCTCGCCATGAAGCTGTGTCAGCCGGCGGTGTACACGTCCGTGCCTCCGCTCGCCGCGCCGCCCCGCTTCCCCCGCGCGCGTCCCCCTGCCCCCTACCGCATGCAGCCCCCCTTCCTGCCTGCCTACAGCACGCGGCTGCAGCCGCCTGGACTACTATACAGGTTACTAGGGAAATATATGTTTTGTATAAATTTTTAGGTATTTCTATAACGCCTCTAACATCAGAACCGACAGGTTTTGAAGCGGTTTTCAGTAGTGTAAATCTTACAAATTGAAATTTCTAGTTGCTTTTTGTAGAACCTTAGCAATGTCTGTGTGATGTGTTTAATTTTTCCTATACTCGTGGAATTAAGAGTATTTTTAGGATGTTAGTTAAAAATAGTACAACGAAACCCTAGCTGACTGAGCAGTGTTAGTTTTAATGTAATAATTTAAGGCAAAAAAATGGCAAGATGGCTGCCTACATCGATTCAGTTGGAGATTCAATTCAATTCAATTTATTTATTTCAGTTGTAACACAGCGCACAAAACGTTACAAAGTTGGATCTCACAAAAACACAATACAAGTAAAAAAAAACACAGCAAATAATACAAGATATCGGTACATTATGAAATATAAGTATAGGTATAGAGATGTTTCTTCTTCAATCCTTGCAATATGCTAAAAGGAGTAAATAAACAAACTTTATGCAATTTTAGGGCGGCAACAACTTTATAATCTTACAAGCAAGCACACTTCTATTAACATGTATGTTTCTAGGGTGCGCGTGTGTGTGGGCGGTCGCGCGTGGTTGGGTGAAGGGCCGACGCCCCAAGCGGCGCGACACGACGCCGCTGCGCGCGCGCTGCAGGACTTGCGACCTCCTCCCGACACGTCCCTCACTGCCCCCGGGGGATCCGAGGGGGAGGCTACTGCCAACGGGGAAGTACCAGGTCGATACAATGGTTTATTTTGTATAGTCTTGACAGCGTGATGATTTGTTGTAGAAAGATTGAGAAGCTATCTGATGTTATTACTTCTTATTAAATTTATTTATTTTGATTGGCTTCAAAAATAAAAATATACGTAGCCTTTCTCCTGTATATTGGATTTTTAATTCAACTTTCTTGAATTAGCGTCACGATGTACGGTTTCGTTGCCATAATTATATCAGATTACCAACTTCTTTTGACAAGATTTCCTAGGTTTCGACTAAAAAAAACTCGTTAATAACTCTTTTTCCCAACAGTTCCAGCGGGTGAGAACGGAAACAGCAGCATCGACATGTCAACAGAAGTGAAATCCCCGGTATCACTGGTGCATGAGCTTGCGTTAAAACGCAACCTCACTGTCGTATTCACTGTCAAGTCGGAGCGAGGCCCGCCGCACATGAGGGTAAGCAACATTCCCCCAGCTCCAGTCGGCGGACACTGGCAGCATCGACATTTCAACAGAAGTGAAGTCCCACTTTTCATTAGTGCACGAGCTTGTGTTAACGCGCAACCTCACTGTCGTCTTTACTGTCAGGAGTGAGGCTCGCTGCATATGTGGGTAAACGACAAGGTTCCCCCAGTTCCAGCCAGCGGAACAACAGCAGCGTCGACATGTCAACAGTTTTTAATCGATTTCAAAGTCTGTCATCGCACAAAAAAAGCTATGAAAGGTCAATTTTATCAGTTATACATTGATTTAGTACCTGTCATAAGTCTTGAAAAAGGCTCACTTAGCTCGTTATGTCCCGTAAATACTCCTATTAAAATTTATGAACGTTTGTAGCAGATAAACGTCGATAAGCTCAATTTACACTCCTGACACGCACGCTGACTTGTCATGTATCTGGTATTATTATTTAGATACTACCTGTATATAATGTCTAAATCTAGATAACATTTACTGTAGTATCTGGTACCTAAATCTAGATAACATTTACTTGAGTGTCCCGTACCTAAATCTAAATAAAATTAAAATATATCTGACGTACACGAACGCTGGGACATAAAATTGACGGTAAAAAGATTTGATTGTTTGCTATTAAAATGGAATACTTCATTCCGCTCTACCTATAAAGATGCGAGGGGTTGCCCTCATCACCTCGTTTGATCGCACTCACACGATATTTCATTCGATTGTAGGTGTTTATAACAGCGTGCACAGTGGGCGATATGGAGACTGAAGGTGAAGGCAACGGCAAGAAGGTGTCGAAGCGTAGAGCAGCAGAGAAGATGTTAGAGGAGATGCGTCACCGCTGGCCGCCCGCCCTGCTGCGCGCGCGCCCGCCCCCACTGGCCAAACGCAAACCGCAGCCCACTAAGAAGAAACCTAGGAATCTTATCAAGGTGATAAATAGGAATCACTTTGCTGTTTTGCTTTCTTGGTCATTCCTAAGGAACTTGGATAAATCTTAAATGTATTTAAGTCCGCGGCGTAAGTTTAATTACAATTCGTTGTTGATGGGCTTCAGTTAAAGAAGAAAACCTATATCTCTCCTTTGTGACTTGTTTATTTTAAATGACTTAGCTGGTTGTTTTAAATAGCATGCATAATAGAATAATACGGGGATAGCAAGTAAAATATGAAAAATTTCAATTACTATTCGCTTGGAAAATCGTAGAATAGCAAATTATGCACGACGTTATTTAAACATTAGGCACATAATAGGTTCGATTCGGTGCAACATGACTTAACTTATTTGAAAGGACTTAACTTAATTTAAGCATTCTGTCTTCTCTTTCTGTATCGAAAAGGCAAGGATAGGACAGGAAGCTTAAAATAGGGTTCGTCCTATCAAATATGTTAAGTCGTGTTACACCGAATCGACACCATTAATTATTACTAAACAATATAGCCGATTTTGAAGGTTTTAATTTTAAGCTAAGAAACTTACTAAAAACTGTAATTTTAAGTGAGAGCACCATATTTTGCTATTCTGAAGGGCACTCCAACTAAAATTACCAAGTCTTATAAACCCTACAGAATCAAACTATTTTTTTAAATTTCAATCAAATGACGTTCATGAAATGGTGACTTGAAAATGGCTCTTCTTGATAACCCTTCTTAAGTTTAATTTTATGTATGTCAAACTAAAACTAAAGCCATCAAAATCGGCTTTAGTATTAGATTTTGGATTCGCTGAAAAATTACTGAGTGAAGAAAGTTAATTTGAGTTTGATGGCTGGTCGAATGTTACAATATGATTCGTTTCCAGGAGAGTGCGGAGTCGGCGGTGGAGGGCGGCGGCGACGCGGCTGACAACCCCATCTCGCGACTCGCCATGGCGCGGCACGCGGCGCGAGCGAGGTCGCCGCAGTACAGGTTACTATAAAGTCGATTCTGAAGGGTTTCATTTTTCTTTTACATACATATACTCATGCTTGTCTCCCAGAGGGGTAGGCAGAGCTAGGATCTGGTACGATCCTGACACACCTCTTTTGCTTCTTATACATCCATCAATCTAGTCATACAAGCTCTTCTATTCCGGGCACTTTTTACTTTTAGTGCTGTCAAAACTTACATTTTTCCAAAGTAATATAGCTTCTGTTGTTAACATTAAAGAACTATTTTGGAATGAAGAAAATTTCGTTTTGACAGCACCGTAACTAAAAGAATAGGGTTTAATAGCACTATTTTTATGACGTTGAAGTTTGTTATGAATGAAACTTCTGTGGCACGATCACGATCGAACGTTTCGCTATGAAACTTTGTGATGGGACAGCGTGAATGCCAGTCAAAGCCAGGTTGAGGTTTTACTTAGTGCCGATCAATGCTCAGTGGCACTGAACTAGGGTTGAATTTTAAAGTGAAACCAATAGAGGCGTTATTTACAAAAAGAACCAGTGTCCAAAATAAAAACTACAGGATAAATCAAATAAGTCTTCATGGGTGTACTGAATGCTATGCAGAATCAATTTTTGTACCTTGAATAACTCTGGGCAGGAACCGTTTATGTTAAAACCAACTTCATAATTCGAAAGATCTCCTTTCAGAGTATTGGCAGCCATGAAAATGTTAAAACTTGCAAAATTGGACATTGGTTGTTTTTGTAAAAAACGCCTCTTATAATATCTGGCCAATGCCGTAAGAAAAAAAACTTGCAGATGTTTCCATGATGCGACTAGGTTTGTACCTGGTAATTTTCGTTTTGTTTATTCGTTAACCATGAGAGTTGATTATGAAGCGTATTTTATACGAAATAGCATCTGCCATGCCAGAATCCGTACAGTGACAACTTTATTTACACCCAGTAGGCCTACCATGAGTTTTAGTCACGATACACGTTACCGTCTGCGTGAAATATTTTGTATGAGAAATGGGGCAGCGCCCCTGGCGGCTTACGAGAGGAACCAGAATATCTCATACAAATTTTACGCAGTCGGTATAACGTGTATCGTGACAATACTCATGGTAGGCCTACAGTCGAACAGTTCTAATGTACAGAAGCAATACAGTAAATGTGTAACGCTGCAACGTTTCAGGGTGCTGGAGGAGCGCGGCGCGGCGCGGCGGAGAGAGTTCATAGTGCAATGTGAGGCGCCCCCGCACCGAGCCACCGGCCAGGGACCCAACAAGAAAACGGCCAAGCGACGCGCCGCACAAAGTTTGTATATCAATTGTATTTATTAGTATTTGTAGTTATCCAAAGAGTATAAAAAATGTTGGCTGATATGCATGCACGGTGAATCGGCGGTCAAATAGTGCAACTTTATACATTTCTCCCGATTTGGTATAAGCGAAAAGACACTGTAGTGTGTGTACAGTATATGTATGTAGATAGAATGATTCCAAACTCAATGGCTGCTGTTTTATGAATACCTTCTTCAACACACTTGCTTATAAAGTGGCCCTTATTGCAGCGTTCTTAGGGTCATAATGCAGCATATTAAACACGCGTGCTTTTTACTTTACATTATCGCACAAGTGCTTTTTACATTTCAGTTTTTTTTAAATCTTAGCTAAGAGGTTTGATGTCTTGAGAAATAGTAAAGCTTTTGCGAATAAATAAACTGTCTCTGTTAAAATATATTAAATTATCATTTAAGTTTAACAAATTATTTATTTTTATCAATAAATAAACTCAAATTTTTGTTGTAAATACAAAAATATTCAGTTTGTTAGTATTTAATATTTGGCTGTTTGGCGGATGCGTCAGTGCCTCTTTTTCGATCTGCGCAAAAAACAAAATCTCTGCCGCCATTTTTCAAAGAAAATTGTCAGTTCTTTCGATTATGTGGTAAAAAAAGACAGTGAAATTTTATTATTTTTCCTCGCAAGTGTGTTGAAAGCGTTAGATAGCATTAGACATTACAGTCGAGGCGGGATTGCAACGCAGCTCACTTGTATCATAATGTACTATTATTTTACACTTATACTAATAAAGTTATCTCGGTTGGCCTAGTTCTACAAACTACGCATGCCTAATCTGCGAGTGCTGACATAGCTCGTACAGACACTTTTACGTAATTTCTTCTTATTGTAGTTGAAATAAAACTAGATAAGTAACTTTTCCCGTGTTATTAAACTTAAGCAAAGTTCCAAACATAAGCTCGAGGAAATAACAAGTCTATTATTACTTATTAACTGTCCTGCCCTGTACTATATGAAATCTGCATTTATTTTGTATCATCATAATCATAATGTTTGCTTTGTGTTCCAGACGTTCTTCTAGCGATGGAGTTGGGCACAGGGTCAGAGGGTGGCACAGAGCTGCCTGTCACTACAGGGGAAGCGGCAGCGGCGGGGGACGCGGGGAAACCTAGTGCGGGGGATACTAAACGGAAGGTACGTCGGCCTCAGAATTGTTGTAGGTTTCATATTTGGCGTTTTTTTTGTCTCTACAAAAATCTAAAACAAGATAGTTGCAATGTAGAACATTAGAAAATATTACAACTTGAGCTACGCTTACCTTCAACCCGAAATGTTGGTGTTTTCTAACATATTGTAAGCAATATAAAAGGTCCTAAAATTCAAAGTAAAAATAAAGAACTAACAGACCACTTTCTAACGATTTCTGCGTGACTTTTCTTTCACTTTTCCATAGAAGTTTAGTCAGCTGACTGAACTACTTTGTACCGGGAAATCAATAAAAAAATTGAGCCAAGTAATTTTTTTTCATGTGATCAATATTATTGATGCACAGTGACCTATTCTCGTGCAGCAAACGTTAAATTTAGAGTTGAAAAACCTAAAATAATACAAGCTCATTTAACTTTTATCCATCTGCGTTAAAGCAATCGAACAATGAACAAATTGAACAATTTAAACTAAAATAGAGTACGGTAGGCAGATGAGTTGCCCTGTAAGCATTTAAATTTTATTTTAGATTCTGTTTCTGAGGAATGAATTTAGTTAAGTTTTTTTTTGTTTTTGTTATTTTATTAAACAGTTGGGGAAATTTGTTATTGGCCTTAGTCATAGTCTTGAAATAATGTTTAGTTTTACTTTTAACGCTGTTAATTTCCTAAATAAATAAATAAATAAATAAAAGCCTATTTTGCAATGAAAAGTTTTAGGTCGAGGCAGCTCTAAATCTAATATTTGCTACACGAGAATAGGTGTCACTGTCTACCCTAGAATTATTACTTATGTTTGTAGGACCTTATATAATAAAGTAATATTTATTTTTGCCAATTTCTATGTTTGTAGATATCGTAGAAAGCAACACCGGGACCAAAGGGTCTTGGTTGGGAAGTTCACCTTTATTTGCGTTCAAAACCGGTAAATTTTCGGTCGATTGAAAGGCGCCCCACAGAATTACGCCAGGAACTCTGAAAATACATACAATATTTGTAGGTACGGTCTGTTGACCAAGTGAGGTATCGACCCTCGATCGATGTCGTTGATTATTAAATTTATACCATTGATTATATAATATACTTTTCATTTAGTTAGGATTATGTGATTGACCCTGGTACACATACCTGTAGGTAAAATAATAATATTTCATATTAATGATTAATTAACGACATATGAGAATGCGTAGGAAACCTCACAAAAAATTCGACAATAAATTTTGAAAATTTCGTTCCACCATGAACATCAATTGTGTTCTCTTGTCGGTGAAGCATCTTTCATCGTTCTCTGTCCAGAGCAAGATCTTTCAGTTGTAGGTAATGTGCGACTCTTTATCATCCAGGGTCAATTCAATACGTCAAATGTATTCCAATCATATATACGATATAGTAAATGTATGTGCAGGAGAGTGAGGTAGTAAGCGGCGGCGCGAGCGACGTCCGCCAGCCAGTGCCGGGAGTGCTGATGATGGACTACCACCAGCGCACGGGCCAGCCGCCGCCACCCAACGGTGAGGATTTCACTTTATGGACAGTGCGCCTACGCTTGCACGCTGTGTGCCTACACTCAGCGGGACCCCATGTCCTATGACGATGTTAGTCGTTGAGGGACTTAGTTCCAGATTTGTTCTATCGAATAAAATCAATTTTTTAATTTGTTCCGACAAAATGGATGAAGGACACGATTTTAATGGCGACCTCCAGCCAGCGGGACACTTCCTATTTTATTTATAAGCGTCAGGAGTTATATCAATCTCTTCGCCCCGATTAGTTCTACTAAGTAATTACTTATAAACCCTTCTATTTTAACGATTAACATCAACTATGCAAAAAAAAAAATAGTCTATATGGTCTAGGTCCTTTGCCTTTTATAAAAAAGAGAAAAAAAAACCTTCCTCATGAAAGAAAGTTGTGCGCTGGCTGGAGGTTGTTTCATACCCAATTATTATGGAAATAATACATGTTAGAAACTTGTTTTCACTTAGAACATAATACGGGAAAGTAGATCTAAAGTTTGACACCTATTTGCAGTTCCTGAGGCTTATAAATACGAAGGGTCTCGTTGGCTGGAGGTCGCCTGTAAAATCGTGTGAAGATTATTTTTGCTTGCACGATACAACGATAAAAGAAATTGTAAAATTTTATATAGTGAAATACATACATACATATATTCAAGCCTGTCTCCTAGAGGAGGAGGCAGAGACTAAAGATTTCCATCTACCACGATTCTGTGAAATAATTATGTACATTCAAGTTCAAATGCAAAAACAAGCTTTAGCTCAGATCCACACCAAGCTAATAATGTCGGCACGTGTGTATCAGGTGTGAGCGAGAGCGCTGCGGGCGGCGCCGGCGCCGGGGTGGCCGCGGGCGCCAACAGTCACGGCGCGAAGGACCAGCTGCTGTATCTGTCGCAGCTGCTTGGCTTCACTGTGCAGTTCTCAGACTTTCCCAAGGTATGACACCTTACACTTGGGGTTCGTTTCGAAACGAGTGAATTTCATTCTAAGTGATGCGAATTCCACCCTAGAACGCATTGACCTCTCATAAAACAACAAGACTTCTCTAAGAAAAGTTCGTCAGAAAGTGTCCGAACGTGCAACGTGCATAGTAGCAAAAATCTTCAACCAAATTAAGACGTTATGTCGTTAACATAAGATGCAATATCAGTTGTGCGAAATCGTCTTTCGATTTTGTCATCCCACGGCGGTGACAAAATTCATCGCGGACACTTTTTAAGCGAGATTGTGAGTTAAGTTGTTTTATGAGAGGTCAATGCTAGAACGTTCAAAAATTGACACGAGTTAAACCGAGGGTAAGCGAACTGTTGCCTGACAGTTGCACGAAAGTATTTTGAAACGCTTCCGAGTAATGCAAAAATCACAGTGGCTAGTGCGATTTTTAACGCTGTTTGAACGCTAAGTGCGAGTTGCCATCGAATGACTTTACTACCGCGTGAATCGAGTTAAGCTGGGTTTCCAGCGCGTGTTTTGTTCTACACACTACACCAAAACATCTGTCTACACAGTATATTGTTCCGCTACATATTTGTGTTTATAAGCCCTGTGTCTCCCGCATGCTTATCAGAAAAATGTGTAGCGAAACAATGTTTTGTATACACGTTTTTCTTTAGTGTGTAGTACAAAACGTGCGCTGGAGACCCGGCTTAACTCGATTCACGCGGTAGTAAAGTCATTCGATGGCAACTCGCACTTAGCATACTGGATACCGTTAAAGTTCGCCTGACAGTTGTCACTTCGGAGTTTTGCCGGGTTTCGACAAACTTAAAATTTTATTCATCGATTTAAAAAAAGAAAAGTGAAAAATGTTATTGTGAAAGTTGCATTAGGCGGCTCGTATGAGCTCATTTTTCTATATTATAATTTTTTTGTAACTACAGAAAGCAATTTCAGTTTCCCGCCCTTGAATTAGATTTGAGTCTGACGTTTGTTACCCAGACCCGTTCTAAAACCCCTTACGCACGGTAATCACTCGCAAGCATTTCAAAACCAGATTTTCTTTCTCTTTCTTATCTATAGACTTGTCTCTTTATATTAAACGAGTGAAATTTCTCACTACCAGCGCACGTTTCGAAACGGTCCTTGATTTTCTTATACCCTTACCTTGGATAAAGTGCGCTCGCCCCGAAAGTACCTAAAAAAAGCAGGTAGTCTCTCGGTACGGCTTCTCATAAAAATTATTAGGTTTATTAACTTTACAGTAACGATATTAATATTGGGAAACCGTGTTAAATACGAGCGTCGCCGGCGTAATGCCGTTGGGGCCGAAAGGCTTTGGAATGGAGACCACGTAAACGTAGGGTAGACCGATCTCTTGCCCGCTGGACCGGTGACCTGATGGACGTTGTGGGTGAAGAGAGGCGAAATATTGGAAAGGCCTACTCGTATGTCCAGCAGTGGACAATGACAGGCTCATGGATGGAAGGATGGATGAGGTGCAGGAACCCCGCACTTTTTGGAATTACATAAACGTTTGTGTGCTGCCCTGTGAATATAATGTCGTGCCGGAACACAGGTGGCTTTGCAGCATAGTTTGAAACTATTAGTTCCATCATGAGGGTGTTCAGTTGAAGTAAAAGATTTGTCAGTTAGTTGGATCATGGTTTTTACAGCCCAGGGTACACCAGCCGTATTTAGAGCCCTAGTGGTTGTATGTCAGTTTACACGGCTCTTTCCATTCACCCTATGCGTTTGTAAACAATGTTTATTCAACAATTACTTTCTAAGTTTATGACTTAATATTGCAGCGCAACCACGGCGAGTACCTCTCCCTCGTGTCGTTATCGACGGAGCCGCCGGTGATGTGTCACGGCGGCGGTGCGTCTACGGCGCAGTCGCACGAGCAGTGCAGCCGGTCGGCGCTCCGGGCGCTCGCCATGATGGGGCTCGACGGAGCCACGCCGCCGTGAGTACCTGTCCCTAGTGGCTACCTCTCCCTAGGGGCTACCTCTTTCTGGGGTCTAAAATATTATTTATTTGTAAAAACATGAGTAGAAATACATACAGATGTCATTGTTAACACATAAAGTTCTTCATGTTTGCCTCACAGCGTACAAATAGAAATTGCACACATTGCATGCCTTCTTAAAATAAACACATTTTAGGTACAATCTATTAAAATAATATTCGATAACTCTGTTTATAATAATTATTACAATTTTTATTGAAAGTTGATTTGATCATTATTAATATATATTAACAATAATATTCCTAATAGTATGGTCAGTATAGATTACAAATTATCATTCAAAAATTCTTTTATGGTGTAATAGCATTTTTGTGTTAGTAATCTATTCAATTTACTCTTAAATAGGTTTACAGGGCACATTCATAAGAATGGAATTTTATTGTATAATATTGGCGCCATACCAAATACACTTTTCATCAGCAATGCAGTGTTTGTGGGTCTGTGGTAGATTTTAGTTAGATCGCGTGGACGAAGACGACCATGAAATGCTGTAACTTTTACATTTTCAAACAAATCAGGATTCTGTTTTACAAATAGCGCTACCTCCAATATATACAATGAAGGCAACGTTAATATACTGTACTTTTTAAATAAAGGTTTACAACTGTCATTACTTTTGAGACCAAACATTGCTCAGAGACATCGTTTTTGACTTTTAAAAATAGTTTCTCTATCTGTACAGTTACCCCAAAAAATTACTCCATATCTTAAAACCGAGGCAACGAGACCATGATATGCTGACAGGACAGTAGCAACGTCCACTATTTGAGATAGCCTAAACAGAGCATAGGAAGAAACGGACAGTTTTGAGCACAATATTTCAGCATGTTTTTTCCAAGTGAGTGATTTATCTATTGTTACTCCTGGGAATTTTATAGTCTCAACTTCTTCTATTTTAGAACCCTTGTAATTTATGTCTATTACTAGTGCTGGAACACGTTGTCGAAATTGCATTATTTTTGTTTTTATTAGATTAACTAGCAAGTTATTATTTTTCATCCAAGAAATTATGCTACTGAAAGTGCTGTTAATTTCAAGTTGATAATGATTTTGATTATTATTCTCTATTATCACTGTACTGTCATCGGCAAAAAGTGTCATGGGGTACTGTAAATGCCCGGGCAAATCATTTATATAAATTATAAACAATAGAGGTCCCAAGACACTGCCCTGTGGCACTCCAAACTTAACGATTTTATGACTTGATTGATTGATTTCTTCTCTTTTTGTATCAATTTTGATTTTAGATAATTCAACGTATTGCTTTCTATTTAATAAATAAGATTCTATTAATTTTAAAATATTTCCTCTGATCCCATAATGGTTAAGTTTGCGTAATAAAATTTCATGGTCAACATAATCGAACGCTTGTGTCATGTCCATAAATATCGCGCTAACATGTTTCCTTTTGGCAATATTGAGTGTAATTTTTTTTAATAGGTTAAATATCGCTAAATTTGTTGATCTGTCTTTTCTAAAGCCTTGCTGTTCATTTGAGAATTATTTCTTTTTTTCCATATAAAGATACAGTTTCTTATGAATAAACTTTTCAAAAATTTTTGCAAATGTTGTCAGATGAGCAATCGGTCTGTAATCTGACATATCTTATTTGTCATTTTTTTTGAAAAATAACTGCTATTTTCATACTATCGGGAAAAATCCCTGCACTAATGCTTAAATTTAACAAGTAACTTAAATGTGGAGCTATGTATTCAGCAACATATTTTACAACCTTAGCGGATACTCCATCATGCCCTACACAATTTTCATTTTTTAGTTTTTTTATAATACTTATGATCTCACTTGGAGTACTTGGTGGTATGAAGATAGAGTTAAGACTAGAATTAAAATTAAAATTTATTTTCTTATCTGCCTCTGGAACTTGTTGTATTTTATTTATATAATATTCATTAAAACATTCTGCAATTTCTTGTGGGTCAGTAATAGCCAAATTATTTTGTTTTACTTTGCAAATTTCATCCTTGGGTTTGTTAAGTTTGGATCTGTTTATGATTTTCCATGCCGATTTAGTAATGTTATCAGATGTTTTAATAAAGTTAATATTCTGTACACGTTGAGTTTGCTTCAAGACTTTCTGAAATATTCTTGTGTACCTTATTTTATTTATTGTATTTGATTTTAATCTATATTTCCATAGTAACTTTCTCTTTAATTTACTACTTCGCTTTATACCTGGAGTTATCCATTTTGTTGTCTTGTTAGCTTTAATTGACACATCACATATAGGAAAACATAATTCATAAAATAATTTAAAGTTATCAATAAAGAGATAATAAGCTTTGGAGGGGTCACTAATTGTATATTATTAAAGATAGATTGTCCATGCACTGTCCAAACTTTTTTAGATTAAGTTTGCTAAAGTCACGTTTTTTTACTGGCCAGGAATCAATAATACATTTAGTTTTTACGGGCATTTTCAATATTTGGGCAGTATGATCCGATATGGCAAATTCCAGTACGTCACAATTACTTTTCTTACTTATTGTTTTACATATTGCAATATTGTCAATACAAGTGCCACTCCTAAGTCTAGTTGCTTGTTTTACTACTAATTCTAGATCATAATTTTTGAGACAGTTTTCAAATTCATGTTTTATATTATTATTTTTCAAAATATCGATATTAAAATATCCACAGAGAACCATATTGTAAGTTTTTTTAATAACACATTTTTGCAACAGAGACTCAAGCCTATCAAAAAATATATTAAAATATAATTTTGTATACTTAGGTACCCTGTATATACACAGAATTATTAATTTGAGTTTGGTTAACTCCAAAGCACAGCATTCGAAAATTCCACATATTGACAAATTGGCTATTTCTGGTAATTCCCTATAATAGTGGCCATTTTTTTTCTAAAATACAAGTTCCCCCTCTTCCTTTATTTCTAGCATAAGAGGCTGCTATTCTATAATTTTGTATTAATACAGAATCTCTATTAGAACTTATTCGCATGTTGTGCTCGGTAATGCATATAACATCAATATTCATATTCCTATCTTGCAACTCTGATAGACATACCATAAGCTGATCAGACTTACTACGCAACCCGGCTATGTTTTGATGCATTAAGTGTATATATTTATAAACGAAAAAAATCCATCTTAGTTGATTTTAATTTGTTCTCGTTAGGCATACATGTTGCACCCAAGTTCATAATGTTGTAATCCTCTATCTGTGTAAGAAGTTCACGTACATCTTTAAATATCATATTCCATCCAAAATTATTTACCCGGCAAGTGTATAAATTGAACATTTTGTGGTCATATGTAAGATTTAGATTACTGTCCAGTGAATAAGCGTACTCGTACTTCTGAATATCCAAGTTCAATAAACCGTTAAACTGTTCCACTCTCCAATTAAAAATATCATTGTTATAGTATTTAAAAATCGGGACACAAATTACAATATTAGTATGGTTCAAAGCAAGTAAAGTTTGTCTGATATAAACAACCAAATCGTTGTAGTTCTGAGTTTTTTCAAAATCCTTATCGCCAACAAATATCAAACAATAGTCGTCCATTGTAAAATCTGTTATCTTCGCTTCTAAGTTATACAATAAAGATTTAACTCCAACCTCTGGGGTTAGATAATGGCAGATATTAAATTTGTCGCTTAATATATGCTCAGAAGTTATTAACATTTTGTTACGATTATTTGTGCTAAGCATGCAAATATTGTTTTTAGTTTTACTATTTCTGTCTAAAATTGAATTAACAGTTTTATGATTATGATGCAGATTTATATTCAAATTGTCCTTCTCGTAATGGTTTGGTGGTATGTTATCACTTTTTTGCTCTTCATTTAGGTTCATATCTTCACAGCTTTGATTTAATGAACTCCTTTTATCATTTGGTGTGAAATTTAATTGAGTTTTTCCGAGAGTTTTCTTTTTCTTGTTTGTGGAAGAAGGAGTTGATTTGCGGGTAGAGACACATAAATCCTTTAATGTTTTATTTTTCGTCACATACTCTTCAATAATCTTTTTAAGTGTAAAATTTTCCGAAATTAGCTCTTCGATTGCTTGATCCGCAGAATCTAATTTTCCCTGTAAGATTTCTAATTTTTTTGTCAATGATTCTGTCTTCTCATATAAGTTTTCACCAATTTCCGGACAACTTCTATTTTTATCATGTTTTCCAGGTGTTGATTGAGGAGATGATGTCTCAAAATTTTCTTCCTCTAATGAAGAAAAGGAGTTATGTGTTGGAATGTTTATTTGATTTCTTTTACGAGTAGTGACATTCTTGTTAGGTGAGAAAAATTCAGATTGTTCATTCATCATCATATTGGTTGAATTTTTACAATATTTACATGACCATTTCTTTTTGCTTTTTACATCCAAAAGGCGGTAAAGATTCTCTGAATACCCTATACAATCAAATTCGTATCTATTTTGACATATGATGCATAGTACCGTGTTGTTTTTTTCTGCAACAGATTTGCATTTAAAGCAGATAACAGAGTCTGACATCTTGCGGCCGTTCGTGGACGCAACTTTGGTTGTCACTTTGCTAACTTGATGTTAGTCGAAATAAACTAGAACGCCCTCTGTCTTCTGGACCAGTAACCTCGAGTTCAGCTCAGGTAGCAAGGTTACACACACACTAACGACAATGATGCGAGCGCGCACGACGTACAGTCAATCGCAGGGGAAATTGGTTCATGGGATCTCCAACAAATGTCGCCGTTTAGATAATTTGCCGAAAGTATTCTTTTACAGTTTATTTCAATAAGTTGTAGCTCTGAAATCACTAAGAAAATTTCACGATGATTTCCACTATTTAACACTTATTAAGTTGCAGATAATGATGTAATCCGAAGTATGTGAGCACAGTGGAGGGTAAGAGCACAATCCTTAGTTCGCGAACTGAATTTCGTTTAAATAGTATAATCCGAAGAATTTCGACGGGATAACACTCATGGACTAACTACACTAAACAGTGAAAAGCGACAAAACATTTGATTCTCATAACACTACTTTTAAAAGGAGAATATAAAAAAAACTAAAATGAGCACAGTAAACAATGATGTTGGCCTTAGTGGCGCACGTCTACCTCTCCCTAGTGTCTACCTCTCTCTGGTGTCTACCTCTCTCTAGTGTCTACCTCACCCTAGTGTCTACCTCTCCCTAGTGTCAACCTCTCTCTAACGTCTACCTCTCCCTAGGGTCTACCTCTCCCTAGTGTCTACCTCTCCCCAGTGTCTACCTCTCCCTAGTGTCTACCTCTCCCTAGTGTCTACCTCTCTCTAGTGTCTACCTCACCCTAGTGTCTACCTCTCCCTAGGGTCTACCTCTCCCTAATGTTTACATGTGCCGCTGTCATTTTTTTTTAACACCATATGCTTGATTTTGGCCACGACGTCGTTCGAATGGTTAGGATTACCACGATTTTGATGCGACGAAATGTCTATGACGGAGTCTAGCTCCAATGCAGAGTGCGCACTTAGAATCAATAACCACCATATAGTATAATCAAGTATATTTTATGAAGATAACGTAAACAATGGACTTTGGAGAAAATCAGTAAGCAGACATCTACAAAAAGTCACTCTGTCAGAGTATCATAAATTAGGCCGCAGGCTGCCAGTGGTGCTATTGCTATAAAACCTTCAACAATGTCAACTAAAGTTTTTGTTATTTTTGAAACAAATCCCCGTTATAAATCAACTGTCCAAAAAGAGGTGCTTTCAAACACAAATATTTAATGATATGGAAAGAAATCTAATCTTCTTGAACCTTTTGATTTTGTTTGTCGTCATTCTTAATCAGTTAAGGGGCTAATTTCGCTAAAATCGACACTTTTTCAAGATGTTTACCAGCTTTTCAGAAGAAGCCACTAATTTGATAAATTTGTATATAAATATAGGTACCTTTTTCTAGTTTTCTTCAGTTCAGAAACGTGATTGCAGAACTTTCGAAGATGTGGTGTCGCATAATGTAAAACTCCAAAAACAACAAAATAATGTTACGAGCTGGGGTTCGGGATAAATTAATTTTATACCAATTTGCACCAAAAACCACTAACTGTCTTTATTTGAAATCACACACACTATTATTTATTTTATTTATTTATTATTATTTTATTATTATTAGGACACAAGTGAAACTGAATAACAACTGCAATTACAAACTGGACTCAATGGACTCACCGGACTGACTAATTTGTCCGCACTATAATTTCACAAATGTTTCACCCTACTAACTAGAATCGTTACCGGGTTATATTCGCTCTATACAGTCGCACTTCACTTCACTAGAGACGTGCTTTAGTTTTCCTCTTTTCCGATTCGCCTCGTAGTTAACACTCAACTAACTCTCGACCGCTACCCGTCCCGTTTTTATACCACACGCCGGCTTCGCGATCTTTCTAGAACATTGTCACACTTCAAGGACCTATATCCATTCCTTTCCAACCCGAATGCCTTCCCTCTCCCACTTCTTTCTAGTTCAAGTGACGCGATGCGCTAGAACACTCTCGCACATTGTGGAACGCACGTCTAGGACTCCAGTCTGCATCCGTCCCTTTCCGACCACGAATGCTTTCTCTCTCCTACTTCTTCGTGCGAGAATGTCCGAGACATTTCGAGTTTAATGGCGGAAACATCTCGCATTGTCCCGTTGTGACCTTGGCCCGGAAGCGTCCACACGTCATCCGCGCTGTGATTATTTATGAACTTTCTTACGTGTTCCATGATGTGTGAGATTTTTGTTTCGTGCGCCGGTACTACGTAACAATAATATCTAACGTTAATCTTTGCAGGATCGCGAGCTTGCCGGGGGGCGGCACGAGTCCCGCGAAGCCCGGAGCGATTAGCAACGGCATCACCGAGTAAACCTCCCCCCCGCCATCCGTTACTTTAGTGTAATTACATTGCAATATTTAGTTTCTTTACGCAATTCCGCTCCCGTGAACATATCACACTGCGGGACGATCGCTGTTCGGGAAACAAACCATGTCATTGAGTGTTCATTGTCGACGCTATGTGGTATATTCACACTCTCATTTGATCTCGCTATTATTCACTCTGTTTGTTCTTTGTTTCCCTGAACGTGTTGTTTTAAATTTAGTTATTATTATTATTATTATCAATGTATATTTTCTTTTTTGTTATACACGACTGCTTTGTCAGAAGTAATTTTTTTAGTTATTCGATTTTGTAAAGCCGCTCACAAACTAGGTACATTTTTTATACACGAATCTAATTTATTATAAATTTATGGAACATAGGTAGAACGCTCATCTCAAATTTGTAATGTCACTGTAAGATTGTGAAATCGAATAGTTTATGATTCCACGGTTGTTTGTGTACTAACTTGCTTGACCTAGGGAAATTATGAACTATCGGATTTCACAATATCACGCTGACACAAAATTAGTGTTTTTCTTTGCAATATAAGTCTGTATTCATTATATTAGAAAAAGTTAACTGATTGTATAATGCAATTAATGAATGGAAACGATAATTTATTTTCTGAGTATAATAGAAACCATAGGAATCAAAAGAAACAAGATTTTCCTATTTACAACAGTGAAAACAGCATAAGTGGTGCTGTTCATTTTGACTTTAAAAATCTATGGAAAAAAAGGACTATAAATCTATATTTTTTTCACTGTAGAGTACAATTCTGTAAAAATCTTCGCCGTTGTTCGGTAGTAACGGATGTCACTATGTAAACAAGAAGAAATTATAGAAGTAAAATTGTATGGAGTTTGCGCTAAAACTAATGGAGTTGTTTTGTGGCAAACATTTGTTTTTTTTTTTTGCTTCGATCGTATATATTCTCATGTGATCTGCGTTTTTTGATAAATATGGTGTCATCCATTCATGAGCTTGGTTCGTCTACTGCTGGATATAGACATTTCCAAGATTTCGCCGCTCTTGGCAGTTCTCCTGGAAGAAATGCTCATGGCAGGCGGGTTGGTGAGCGCGATGCCGAAACCCTCATTTTGACGTTTGAGGCCCAGAGCTGCGTTCAGTTTCATTGTCGGACGTCTCTTTTGCACGAGTTGAATTGTTATATGTTATCCAGCTGTCAGATTGTGACGTAATGAATTTCACGACGATTACTACCGGACTTACGCTGACTCGCTGGTTGTGCCTGTTTGAGAGCTGTCCTCTTACTCTTCGCCGTATAAATCCGGGGAGGGGGGGGGGGGTTTGCGTGTAAGATAATAGTAGAGCCGTACCATTGTCTAACATCTGTTAATCTAGCCAACGCGCACTATTCTTGAGTCCCGACTCTTACGAGCTACCTATTATATTCTTTTTGGTACTTTACAGTAAAAAATATACGGTATATTCTAGTGAATCTAATAAATTATATGTAAACGAACATTGTAACGAAACTGAGGCTGTGCAGCCAAACCAAAAGTTTCTTATAGAAACGACAGCGTGAATTAAGTGACCATTGAACCAAAGTTCGGTTGATTTCAACTTTCACAGATCGACTATTATTATTCGGATACTTGTGTACACAGAATACATCATCCAAATAACATAGAACGGAAAATACAACATCCAAATAAATCTGGACGTCCGTTCGGTGGTCACCGGTTGTCTCGAAGAGAACTAAAGTTGCATCATGCGGCCATGATGATACTTTAGGTTAGTTCATCTGTAGAAATCGCCGTAGTCCTTGCCATCTAGGACATAGAACTCATTATTGCCTAAATCTCAAAGAGATGACTTCAGTATTCACGCTGCTCTAGTTAAGAATAATCAGGGATTACGGCGATTACATTTAGTGGCCTCGATTTTAAGTATATTAATTGACTTATTTATAAAAGTTGTTTAGATTAAGTTTGACTAAAAAGCTTTTATAAACTAAGGGAGCTTAGTGAGTGAGCGCTCCAAACAGGTTAATTCCAGACCCTTAGCTATGAAATGTGTAATTGTTAGATTTAATATTCACTTGCGGTACGAGTAGTCATCAAACGTGTAACTTAGAAGAGTTCACGACACAACGGCGCAGGTAAAAACGTTACGTAAAGGAATGAAATTCGCGGTTTTTACAAAACTCATTTGCAATACCCCGCTAATCACTTATCATGCTATTCAACTGAATTTTGAACTCGTGCACGGCCCGCTTTCCCGCATAAAACAGGCACAAGCAAGCAACTACGAGCACAAATACAAAGCAATTTTAAATAACAAGCAAAAAAAACTTATCGACACGTGTTTCGCCTCTGAATGAGGCATCCTCGGGATGTGTTGCTAGCTCCGCTTCTCCGCAGCAACTGACGTGTTGTTCGCCCGACAGCTCAGCAGCAAAATTATAAAAAAAAAAGAAAAACAAAACACATTCTACTTTGTTGAATGCTAAACAAAACTTTTCTCTGGAAATCTGAGTTATAAATAAACATAATGTTTCTCTGGAAACATTCCTGAGAAAACCTTTGCTAGTAGATTGGACTCTAGCGCGCGGGAGAACAGTCTATTCTGAACGCTGCGCGTGAGCAGCTATTTCGCGCTGGACGTCTTTATAGCGGCCCTAACTCCACGTACTGGTGTTTGCGTACATTTATTTTAAATTTGTATATTTGACGAGTGTTGAGCGCTTGCCTACTAATACAGAGGTGGATGCAATCCCCGCGGTCCACATTTTTGTGTTCGATCTGCGTGCTTCGGAAGACACGTAAAGCTTTGGTCGGTGAAGAGCGGCTATAAAGTGTGGACTGTAACCTTTATTTTACCTCTGGCACCCCCTCGGGATTCATGTCGTGAGAATCAGTTAAAATGTTTCCATAATATTTTATTATTTATTGTACGTTTCGTGCGAGTATTTCTTTTGAAAGTCTGAGTAGCAAAGTGAAAGTAGTGAAAGAATGAGTAGCAAAATGATTGTGTCGGCTGTCTAATTACACCCGACGTATAAAATAGATTTCACGTTACGTTTGTTGTGTCGTGAATGATGTCCAATGCTTGTATCATTCACACTAGACTAAGATCGCTTGTAACCTAAGCCATATAACCGTGTGTACTCTAACGATCTAGGTATAGTGACTAATCACAGCATATTCTCATTTCTATGTACTAAATGTAACACATACAACTGATCGGTATCCACATAATATATATAGTAGAATAGCGTTTGTTAACTTAAATGTTACTTCGACGGGATGGGGACGGCTCCGATCATTTGTGCTTTAATTTAATTGTACATTTCATTGAAATGGGTCAGCTGATACTTTACAGTAGTTAGTGGTTTTCTTCATTTTACAGTTTGCATGATGTAGTCTCAGTGTATCGATATTTTTTACCGTCCATGGTAAAAAATCATTGTATCGCTTTAGAATTTGCTAAACTGTAAAGTGCTAGTATGTCCCCTAGTAAGAGTTATTTGGTAGCGGAATATGGTGCGTAATATCGACACAAATTGTTAACCTAAGAGTAAGTTTAATTTAATGTTTGACTAAAAGGGTTAACGATGAACAAATGCGTGATTTTTGGACGTTTTGACTATCAGATTTATGCAGTGCATAAAAAATACGAATTTCTTGCGATTTGTTAGTGACAATGTTTTTATACTATGTACTTAGTCCGTCTTGGAATTTCATAAACGTTATGAGATGACGCTAGTTTCCATTGATTAGGTTATTATTGCCGACGGTTGCATAATAATGTCATTAAAGCCGAGTTGTAGCATTTTAAGTTCATTCGCTCACATCAAAAATCAATATTTGTATTTGAACTCGAAAACTACGAATTGGATGTGGTTATTACTATGATATTAGCTAAAGTACGGAGTGCTTACTAAAGTACTAGATAAGTAACCCGTTCTTACATGATTGTGGCCTGGGACATCACCTTTGGGCATTCGATGTTTTAACACGCATTTTCTGTCAAAGTCAATGTCTGTTTATTTTAAAAGAGGGGAGTGAATGAGACAAAGATATTGAAATTGGTTTAGCTCACAGACATGTAATTATTACTAAGTAGCAGATCAAACATAAGGATTAAATTTACATTTAGGCTTCATGGTACGAAGAAACGTATAAAAATGGGTTGTTTTGGCTGGCTTATGCTTTGGAACATATTTTTCAGTTCCTAAACTAATCTCTAGTATACATTTTGTTTGGAAACAAGCAATATTTATATTTAAAAGAGCTCGAAGTTCGCTGAAATTGCCACGCGTCGACTCTATGCGTTTATTATTAATGTTAGGGTCTGCTACTATATCATACGTCTGAGGTTTAGCTATTTATTTTGACAGCTCCATCCTTTTGGCTCGACAAAGCCACGATCGTGGCTCGTAACTTTATATGCAGTTGACTCAACGAAACTCCGATCGGGGTTCAGGCACTCCTGCCAATATTTTCGTTTGTTTGTTGTCTATTGTATAATTTATTGATCATTTATAAATGCTATTTTCGAGCTGTCGAGATTTACAAGGATAATTGAGAAAAAAGTAGTAACATAAAAGTTATTTCTTTTATCAGAGGTTGGCACCCCGGTCTGTTATTAATTTCTTGTATAAAATGCACTTGTGTTGTGTGTAAAGCATATCATACTATCGTATTGCAAGTAATTACTTAATTTCCGTGTCTAAAATGCGGCGCATTTGTTTTCCGTAAACCCTTGGTTCAAGTGTGATTACGAAATAGCTCGGCCTGGCTGCCAGCATGAAGGTGACGACTAATCTATATTTATTGAAATGTTTGACATTTTAAATCGAGGCCATTGCGAATTTCTTCATGTTAGATTGTTGCACAAACGCAAACGACTAAGCATAAAGAAATTAAACTTTTATCGGAAGAGAAAAAGCCAGAGGGCTAGGAAGTGTTTTTATTTATTTCGTTTTAAGTACATACAACAAACTAATATTTTATATATTATCTGAATGTGGAGGACCTAGTTCCATTTGGACTTCGTGCTGTTAGCAGGTTATTGTAAGGATACAATAAAAAATATGAATTAAGTATTTGTTCTTTTTTTTCGACCCATACGAACACCATTTCAAAAATGAAAGCTTTTTTTATTTCGATATTTTGATATACAGCGTGTAACGAAAACGTGTCAATATTTCAGGGTTCAAAACTAGACACGTTGACTACCTTGTATTCAAATTTTCAGGCGGATCTGCGCTACATAAAATTCCAGACAATTTTAAAAGTTACTTTTCCTAATAATTTCAAAACTTAAACAAACATTTCGCATTACCAACGGGGTCGTGATCCGGGAACTCGGTTTATTCACATTTATGTAGCGCCAATGGTAGCGCTCTCTGTAATTCCTGCGCGCCTGGTGTGACAGGTGTGGGCTGCGCAGGAAATGTCCATAGGGAAGCGCGACGCGGTCGCCAAAAATTAATTTAATCGTTTTGCACTTCAATATTAAAAACAATTTAAATCAAAACTGTCGCTCACATTTATGTAGGGCTCTCCGTGATTCCTGCGCCCCTGGTACTATGCCTGAGCGCGGCGGCTAGGCGCCGGCATAGGCGTGGGCCGCATGGCAAATGTCAAAGGGAATCGGCGGCGGCCCCAAAAAATCAATTCACTACCGTTTTATCTGGCTGTGTCTCCGCACATTAGTTCAAAATTCAATCCTTTTGCACTTATTTCAAAACGATTTAAATCAAAACGGTCACTTTAGTCTAAAATTGACTTTTATTCGAATAATTAAAATTTTGCGGCACCTTCACCCATCACATTGATGACAACAAAATCAACGTCCACGGTCCACCTCACTTCTTGATCTTTTTACAAATATGGCTCGAAAAAATATAGCTGAATAGCAATGGCGGTTTGCCGGTACATGGATTACCGCACATTCCTCAACATCTCTGCTTTCTCAATCATCATCAGCTCCTGTGTATGCCGGAAGTGGTATGGATCAATAATGGAAAATACGAGCCAATAGATTGCAGCCTTTGGACATTTTACTTAAGGCCCCTGCTGATGGAAGCTGCCGACATTCATGTTCTGGTTTGCCATCAACAAATCGCTCGAGCATATCGCAGCCATTCGCTGCACAAGCACCGACACACAACTTTATGTCGTAATATTCGTTGTCGGTTAGAAAGACCATTTTTCCACAGAAATCGATTAACGTATCAAAAAGAGATTTGATATTATGATAACGTGGCATGGATAACACGACTTGAACAAATTACACGGCGGTTATGAAACCACAATAAACTACAAATTTCTACCAAAAACACCCAAGATTGTTCAACAAACGTCAAAAATCGTAGGGAAAATGTCGTTGCCACCAGGTAACTTCAGGCCACAATGGTGGACGTCATTATCGTGACCTTAAAAATCTACATAGGGAAGGGTTACACTAAACTACTGACTTCAAAACTCCTGCTGTCCTATATAGTAGTTTTTAAATTAGTTAATTCCACGGAAGAGGTCGCACCCGTACGTTTTTTCAATATATGTAACGACAAGATATATTAATTATTAAACAATTTAAGAACGTTGTATTTAAATCGTATTTTTCAATTTACCAATGCACATTAAAATAGGTACCTAGTAGCTAATTATTAATACTTTGCATAAAAATAATCATAATTGGAGTAACGGTGCGACAAAAGTGGTCAGTTTTCATGGAATTACTCTAGTTTACTGACCGTTTCGGATTGTGATTAAAAAGGAAACCTTATTGCAAAATTAATATTTAAATTCTGAATGTTTTTTCCTTGCGTCGAATGCCGTTGTACTTCAAATGCCCTTCAGGTAATTGTCTCAGCCAATGAGAGGTATCCCTAAGGGCCATTGCTTAAGAAAATCACAAAAATGTGTCATGGCCGTGATGGCTGATGCTAATGAATGACAATATTATACCAGGATAGTAGTTTCTTTCAGTTTTTGTGAATGCAGTGGAAATGATTTCGTCCCATATTGACTGACAGAATCCTATAGATCGTAACTACCAAACTAGACTCGAATAAAACACTTAGATAGGTAACAAGAAGTTTATTTACATTCGTACACAGTAACCAACAAACTAATCGACAAGTTCACTTTTCACCGCATCATCCGCCTGTTGGACTTTCTCCAACGTCCCGAGGTCGCCCCGCAGCCTCACCAAGTCGCCAGTTTGGAACTCGTCGGTCGCTCCCGCTGCACCCACGATGCATGGCAGACCGTACTCACGCGCTATCACCGCACCTGTTGGAGTAAGCAAATACCGAGGGACGGTTTAGAGTGGGATAACTTTAGTATTGGTTAGAAAACCACCAGCATTTTAAAAACGGCTACCGGGTTGAGATTGGTTCAGGGCGCATATTGTTCGGTAAGATGGATCAGGGCCTTGATTCTGCATTAGCTACTCTGAAAGGGATATTAAAAATAATTTGGCAAAGTGCGAGTCGGACTCGCGCTTAAAGGGTTCCGTACCATCACATACTACGGGTACGGAAACCTAAAAACATACATAACAAATGAACGTCTTCAAGATATCAGCGCCATCCATTACCTCGGTAAAAGCGGTCAAACGGTTCCGTTTGGCACCCTTCGGATACGGAACCCTAATTAAGAAGGTACGACACGAGTAGTTGTTGTAGAATGTAGCAAATGACGAGAAAAATGGGGACATTATGAATAAAGAAAACGACAAAAAATATAAGGATGGCAGTGCATAACTTAAATTAAAACCTAAGTAAGCTAGCAAAGCACCATGGGTATATATTGTTTTGAAAACGAAAACTGTTATTGATTGTACTCATTCATACTGAGCAGCTTCTAAAGAACCGACCCGCAAAAAATATTAAGATGTTAAAATACCTACTCGACCAAAATGTTTGTTTCTTTCCAGATTTGGCTCTATAGTAAAAGCCGTTGGTGTGGAGTTTTCGTTTTGAAAATCACTTGAAAATTCAAGTTGAAATCACAGTATATTATAATTATAGCTTACCATGTGAAATAAGCCCTCCTAATTCAGTGACGATGCCGGATATGAGCGGGAAGTATGGCGACCAGCCGATGTCCGTCGAGTGCGTGATCAGAATGTCGCCTTGTTTCAGCTCGCCAATCTGTCGATCATATAGTACATGTGTACCTATAGTTATTTTGTATTTTGGTTTAATAACCTCGATGAAGTCAGAGAAACTTGCTCAGCCGGCCCGATCATGTATACTCGTAAACACCGCCTCTCCTAGACTTTCGCCCGCGGCTCCGCCCACGTTTATTCAATCTCTGCGCCGCTTTCGGCTTTGGCGTTATTTTATCAATACCTCTATAGCCCAGTGGTCCAAGGTCACTACTATGATAATATTAAAGAAAACCACATCCAAATCCGTTGAGTGGTTCTCGAGTTAAAACGGAAAATACAAAATAGTCAAAAATTCAAAAAAATATAGTTTTGGCTTCAACACTAACAAAATATCTCACATAAATATTTGAAAAAAATATATATTATGTACACGACTGTCTAGTCTACGTTATAATGTGTTTTTATAATGAATACTCTCAAATATATTTTTTATCAGGTTTCCTGATTTACTTTCAGCTTTTTCTTTGTTCTAAAAAATATATACATCGTCACGCACTATAAGAATCCCCGAGAGGGTGTCGTAAGTATTTCAGAGCATAGATTGTGAAATGCATCGCAGTTCAAACTCATTCGTTTCACCGAAGATTATTGCGTCCCAGGTGGTATAGTAGGAATTTTTTTAAATGTCCGGATCGGCTTAAGAGCTTATCTT
This sequence comes from Ypsolopha scabrella, assembly GCA_910592155.1. Taxonomy (NCBI): domain Eukaryota; kingdom Metazoa; phylum Arthropoda; class Insecta; order Lepidoptera; family Ypsolophidae; genus Ypsolopha; species Ypsolopha scabrella. Next base: position 24,979,287 of record OU342963.1, read on the forward strand.
CCAATGAATGGCATTGTTATCAATTGTTAAGTTCGACCGCTAAATGAGCAGTGCATAACGAAACGCATAAAAACAAAATATTTTGTATTAATAGCAACTTTACCACCTAAACAAAAACGCTCAAATTTGAACGCAATGTCACCAACGCATTTCAGATTCACTTTTTGAAATTGGAAGCGGCAGGCATTTTGTGTGTCAGTTACAGGATGATTAAGTAATGGCTTTCGGATTTTAATATCGTATACTTCTGTGTTTTATTCTGGATATTTTATAAATTTGACCCTTGCCTACGTTTATAGGATTTTGATTGCTTACTATTTGGATTTTTGTAAAAGTGTGTTCGATAACGACCCCGGCTGGGTATATGGACTTTGATTTAGCTGGAATAAGAGGTACAAAAATGTTATGTATGTAATTTTAAATGTAACTTCAATAATTGCCGTAGATTCCATCCATCCATCCATCAGCCTGTTTCGTCCACTGCTGGACATAGGCCTTTCCAGGATTACGCCACTCTTGGCGGTCCCCCTGGAAGAAATGCCCATACTCACACACGCTGGGCAGGCGGGTTGGTGAGCGCGGTGCCGAAACCCTTGCACCAGTGACGCCGCTGCCCGTCACTAGTCTGTTTTAACGCCTGGCAGTTAGGGATGGATATACCGCCATCCATCGGTCCCAGGCAATGGTGGGCCGCCTGGTTTTGCCTGAGAGCTGTTCTCTTACTCTCCCCCAAATAACTTCGGGAGGATTTGCGAGTAAGATGGTGGTACCTCCACAGTCGAGCTCGGCATTAGCTCAACCACCTACACTTCGGGAGGATTTGCGAGTAAGATGGTGGTACCTCCACAGTAGATTGCAGCCATACAATTTTTTATTTTTATTTGTAGGTACTTTCTGGTTTTATTGGAATTGTATAAGCATAAGTAAACATAGTTATTTAATGAACAACAAATGTGTGTTTAATCAAAGTTTCAAAGAGACAAATGAATTTAAAAAAATTAAATACTGTTTTTCTTAATAACTTGCATATAAATCATGTAAAAATCTTAAATTGTTTCAACCTGTATCACACCTGTACCTTGCTGCCGCTTTCAATTTCAAAAAGTAATATCTGGAATGCGTTGTCGTTCAAATTTGAGCCTTTTTGTTCAGCCGTTAAAGTTGCTATTAACATAAAATATTTTGTTGTTTATGCGTTTCGTTGTGCACTGCTAATTAGTCGTGGAACTTAACAATAGAATAATGCCATTCATTGGAAGATAAGCTCTTAAGCCGATTCCGACATTTAAAAAAATTCCTACTATAAGGTAAGCCGATGTTCAAATATACATCAAACGATGGATTTTGGAAACGATTGCTGTAACAAACTAACAAGTGCACTCCCGTGTTTAGTAATGATGATACTCGTAAAATCAGTGTTTACCTCAGCCAAGTCTTTGATGACGGCGGCTCTAGCAACCACGTCGCCCGCGCACACCGGCGTGGCTTGTATCTTGGCACCAGCTGAAGCAAGTCGCGGCCCACTCTGCTTTAACGGCTGTGGCCAGCCCGTGTTCAGTTCTGCGAACTTGAGCTTGCCCCAAGAGGGGTAGTATTGGCGACGTTGTTGTGCTCTGGCAAAGTAACGCGAATTGTTGAAGAGGTATTAAAAATAAAAGTATTCTAAAAAATATCTCTGGCCTGCGGTTCTTACGGCCAATGGCTCGATTGTTTACATCCTTTTTATTATGTGCTACAAAGAAATGACCCAGTTATATGGTCAACAGCAGTGTACAATAAAAAATAAAAATTGTAATTTGCTTTTATTATTTTACAAAATTCGTATCCGCTCTGCGTCTCTTGGCACAAGGAGTTCCACGATAACTCTTGAAAGATTGTCTAGATGATATTCATAGTAAGTAATGTAATAAATTATTTTACTATGATTTTCTTACAACAGTTATAAATCTAATAAAACTTACTTCCTCAACAGCACAGGGTCTCTCGTCCGGATGTAAGCACTGAGCTCATACAACCGAAAGTAGAAGACCAGATCCGGATGTGGGAGGTACCAATGCTTGACGAGCAGCCTGCCGAGCGTCAGGGTTGCCAACCTGACCTTGTGGATGCTGTGCACGAGGTTAGCTTTAGTGCACTCCCGGTAGACCACCATGCGGCGGCAGAGCGGAAGGATCCAGCTCAGCACTTTCCTGTTAGAGAAAGTTACGTACATTAATAACGAGCGATGTTACACTGCGTCCACCGATTTGGTCATCGAACTAATTTTCATTTAGGAAATGGTTGTGGGATTAAAGCTTGTAAAAGCTATTTTACTTTTTCCCGTCCTCATGGACAGCTTATACTTTAAGACGCATGTTTATATACTACTCTGCTGAAAAACATCTACACCGATTTATTGAAACAAGATTGAGTGACAAGCCGACAATACTTCGGTTTTATAAAGTCTGACCACTACCTTTGTTGCAATCATATTTTTGTAAGTTTTCTATTTTTTAATTTTCTCACATTACTCATGAAGAGTAGAGTGTTCAACACGGTGAATAGTAGATTGTTGTACAGGGGAGGTAAGTGAACATTTTTTAAACATCAATGTGCTAGTTTCGTTTGTTTTTTGAGTAAATAGACCAATTTAGAAATTCTATTTCAATAGTAACACTTGTTTTGTTGTTTTAATCTGAGTTTATAAGCATTTTAGTATTTATAGGAAGTGACTTCATAATATTAATGTCGAATCCTTGCGACGACTTTAGGATTCAAGCGAGTCATCTCTGGAACTACAGAACCGATTTTAAAAATTCTTTCACAGTTGTATTAATTTAGACTCTTCAATTGGTGAAAGGCTTTAGTTTTATCCCTGAGGAGGGGCATTTGCCTAGGGACATAGTTAATAATAACTACGGAACCGATTTTAAAAACTATTGCATCGTTGTAATAATTATTTGACTTTACACAGACTATGGTTTGTTCCCTGAGTACAGGCAGTTTCCTAGGGATTAGTATAGATAGATTAGATATTAGCTTTTAATTAAATTCGCGCGGGTAATCTCTGGAACTACTGAACCGAGTTTGAATACTTTTTCACTGTTTTATTGGTTAGACTCTACCTGTTCGCCAGGAAAGTAGTCATAAATAACTAAAGAACCGATTTAAAAAAATATTTTGCTGTTGTAATAGTTCGCTATTCACTTGAGTAAAAGCTATAACTTATTCCTGGGTACCTACGGGCAGTTCCCTAAACACAAAGCAATTAATTGAAATCGTGCGGGTAATTTTAGGAACTCTTGAACTGATTTTGAAAATTCTTTCACTGTTGTAAAGGTTACACTCCTCACTTGAACATAAGCTATAGTTTGTTCGCTGGGGACATAGTCATTAATAGGACTACCCAAAAACTAAACCAACGCGGGCGAAGCCGCAGGAAAAAGGTCAAATAATATCCTCACCTCGTGCTATTTTTCTTCGGTGTAACAAGGGTCGCGATGAGTTCCTTGTCAGTAGTTGAGCTGCGCACCGCCTCCTTGGTGTCGCGCATGTTCTGTAGCGCTTCCATCAGCAGCTCAGGGGCCAGGACCCACGGCTTGGTGGCCAGGTCGAACTGGGGAAGAGGAACTCGGTCAGGTAAACTTCGTGCCCAGTCCCGGCTGTAGCCGTTCATCGGAGTAGAGGAAGATTGTCTTTCAACGCCCTTTGGTCGACGCTAAGCCGCATAGGCTTGCCAATGTCATAGTACAAAATTTTATAACCCGCTTCTCTGTTGTTTTTCGTTATATCTAATTGATGTGTAAAATTTTGGTATAGGTTCAATTTAAGGCAAGGAAACAACTTTGTATGTAAATCATATAATCAATAATACATTTTGTACTAAAACGGTGGCGTGCCTATGTGCCTAAGTGAATTTTAACAAAATACCTCTAGAAGTTTCAAGTACCTCCATAAGCGCTCTATGACCATGCTCGTTCAAGAACTTGGCAACATCCTTGTGTACATTGGGCAGGTGTTCAGTCAGCCAGGCGAGCGCCGCCTTCGGGTCCTGACTTCGGAACTCTTCGGCTTTGTCCGAGCGGCCGAGCTTCGTCGCGAGTCGGGCCAACGCGTGTGGCACTTCGGCCGACACTGCCTCGCCGGACGAACTTAGCATTATACCTATCTCGTTACATTGTTCTGGGGTGAATTCTGGAATCGACAATAAATGTTTGATTTTTGATCAAATCAGTACTTTGAAATGTATGTGGTCGCCAACTTTGTTCATTGACTTTTGGTGATAGACTGCAATGTCTGTTTGTCTTAGATATGCTTATGGCACAAGAACTACATAGTTTGATGCAGTTTCCACTGTTACTGCAGGTGTTTAATTTGGAAAGTTTTTAATTTAGGGGACCATGAAAACAGGGAACTTTGGTTGGACATTGTCTAAACTTGCGCTTTTTGAAATGAAACTTCACTTTAATATTTGTAGTAATACACTATTTATTTGAGAGGAAATAATTAACGTATAAAAGTAAGCTCCGGTGTATGACAAGCAGCTCACAAGCAAACGATTTCGCAATGTAAACGACTTGCTCCATCTATGTAGATTGGTATCGCAGAAATGAAAGCTTTAAACAGACATTGTCCTCTACAAAAATAAATTATTGGACATTTATTTTCTCCAGAGTCGATTTTGTGACTAAACATTTCCATTTATAAATGTTTACATTTGAATCTTTGACCCCGTAAAAATATGCCAACGAGTGGACGGCTGACGATGTCTATCAGCGACCAGGTACTTTGACGCAAACAGCTTGATGATCTTTAAAGTTGGCTTCAAAGATGGGCTGTATCGCAAAACAATGATATGAAGACACTGGCAGAGGAGGCCTTCGCCCAGCAGTGGCACACTAACCAACTAACTAAATACGTATCCGTTCTATGACGGCAACCTCAAAAACAAACTTACCCTGTCCACCCTCTAATAACACGGACATAGCGATATACTGACTCGCAGAACTCGCGCTCGATGTCATCATGTGGCTCCAGTTGAAATCTTTCATTTGTTTCTGACAATCCAATATGGCTGTTAATATGTCCTGCGGTTCCGATGCCGATATCTTGTCGATTTTGAGTTTCTCTAGAGCTTTCACGGTTTTGTTTTTGTACCAGCGGGCAAGGAATAGGCTCTGAAAGTCATAATGGGTTGTTTCAGGGCCGTTCCGAAGGTCTTTTTGGAATAGGGACTTTTATTTCATAAAATGTTACATACATATAACCATGCCGGTCTCCTAGAGGGCGACGCAGACGACAGATTTAAATCTGCTACGATCCTCACAAACCTCTTTCGCTTCTTCCACATCCATCAATTAATCATCCATACAAGCCCTTCTATTCCGGATACACAACATACAATCTTTTAGTTATAGTTATCATTTTAATAAAGAGGTAGGTATTTAATTAAAGGTACAGTTTCTACAATCTACGAGCGCACGTGATCATTATTTGTAGTTGTAAACGTAAATACATAATTGCGTTAGTGTGTGTACCCGACGGAGCGGTCAGTAGCGAGCGAGCCATCGTTCGAGTCACTTGTGCATAGTGTTTTCACGCTGCTAATGTGCATGAAGTACCATCAGCATGTCAAATCACACGGGTGAAGGAAAACGCAAAGTAATTCATAGCGAGGTAAGATTTTTTATTCATTTTAAAACTTATTAAAGGTAATTTTCTAGTTCGATAAAGTCCGGTTTGTGGATCGCGTTTGATATTAAAAAAATTTCTCGAGAAAAGATATCGTGTCAAAATTTTTTTTAAACAAATGTTTAAAAACTATCAATTAAAAATAGTTATTTATTATTTTCAGGGACGCGCCATTATTGCTCGAGTGTATCACTTTCTTCAAGACGAGTATAATTTTATGAAAACAAACAATGTGGATAATTGTGATTTAAGTCCTTTGGCTAATATACGGAAACGTACTGCTGAAGCTACAGGAGTCAGTGAACGCACTGTAAGTACAATTTTAAAAGAAGAAAAAGAGCTGCCATCTTCTTCTGCAGGTTTTACCTCACCTATGAAAAAAACGACGTAAGAGAAATAATAAATTTGATTTAGACAACATGAACCTTGAAATTATTCGTACTACTGTGCAAAATTTTCATATTGTGGAAAGGCAACTACCAACATTGTCAAAACTGCGATCAGCTTTGAGAGAAAAGATTGGGTTTGATGGGTGCTTAAACACATTACGTTCAATACTAAAGAAATTAGGCTATAAATGGAAAAAAATTGGAAATAACAGAGAAGCATTACAAGAAAGACATAATTAATTATATATATATATATATATATATATAACTTTAAAGGTGTTGACTTTTATTTATTTTGACCAATCCTCATAAATATAAAGAAGACCTTAAAATTAAAAAATTGGAAATATCCACAACTTCAATGAATTAATTTTTGTTTGCTAACCGTACGCACGGTCACTGTCACGCCTACATTGACGCGTAAACAGATTGGTCCCCCACACAACTAAAGGCGCCGTTCGCTTGTAGATTGCAAGTACTGTAAACTATGAAAGAATAATCAAGAAAAACTTTTTTGAACATGTAGGTACCATATCTTTTCTCAGAGATTTTCAAAGGTAAGAATTTTGAATTGGTTCACAGAACTTACCTTGAACATGAAGTAGAACATGTTTATTTTATCCATGAACTTGGGCGGGTTGACGTGCAGCGCCACGGAGTGGATGTGCTCGTCCATCACCGTATGCCCGTGGATCGCCATTTCCATCATCTTCACACCTATGTCGATCTGCTTCGGGACTCGCTTGTACAACACCTGCAATGTACAGCTAGATTGCTCAGATAGTTGGCACGCTATGATATTGGTACGGAGGTTAGTGGATCCAACGAACCTTGTAGTCTTTTCTGCTGGGATGAAACTTGGCACGATTCTAGTATACTAAAGTTTACAGTCTAATACAGGCATTTACAAAGTCATCATCTGGCTGAAATGTAAAATTTTGGTATAGGTACAATTTAAGGCAAGAAAACAACTTTGTATGTAAATCTGTCCAGTTTGATATGTTTAAAACAATATTGATATTCAAAATTTTGGCAAAATGGTGCCTTTTAAAATATCAGTACCAGATGATAGAGGTCATACTTTGGTCTATAACGAAAAACAACGGAGAAACGGGTTATCAAATTTTCTACTAAAACGCAGGTGTGCCTGAGCGCCTAAGACGACAGATAATAATTAGATTTTAGAAAAGTAGAACTTGTTACAATAGATATGGTTCTAACAAAAAACATGTTATAAATGAGGCCTTTTCCAAGACTATAACAGAGCCCAAAACGTGATAAAGAAAATTTGCCGCAATGAAAAAAATTGCAAAGTGAAGGCTGTTTTTTCAGTTCAAAACAGTACTCCGTCCAAACTAATAAAGTAACAATAACAATAACGACTTGTTTATAAACCTATTATCTAAAACATAAAGCCGCGTTTTTTTTAAACGCTCTCGTGTTAATTTTTGTTACATATATTTATTATTCATTAAAATCAGCAATATCCAACCTTTTATTGGTTCACCGCACTATTTATTTTGGCCGCGCACTTTTTCAGATATGTTTATCTCTTTCTTTGTGCGATGGACATATTGCGTTTTAAGAAGAGGTGCTTCCCGGTCTGCTTATTTTTGTGGCTTGTTTTTTAAAAGGGAAAATTATCGACCGGAAACAAAAATGAGGGTAGCTTTCGATATATCTATGAGTCGATCAATCACGGCTGGCTGAGTGTCGCATCAAGTCGCGTGACATGACACAAAGTAACGAACAAATCACGAGCCTTTTGCCCTTTTGAGGCTCTGGTGCCATTTGGGAATAACAGTTTTTAGAAATGCGTCTTCTGTAATTCATTCGCCGATACTAGATGTACCCAGTATTAGTGGTGAGCGTGTACCTGTATGGAGTCGATGAAGGCTCTCCCGTGCGTGATGCCGCACGACTCATTGTAGTTGTGTCGGTCGCTGGCCCCGGCGAGCAGCTGCTGCATGCACTCTGTGAGCGGACGTATCGTGAGGTCCTTGCTTAGTGGACATAGCGGCTTGGGCATCACCTGGAACACCACACATGACGAGTTTGTTGGGGGCTCCGTGTGTGAGGAATAATAAATGACAGAATTGAGACCCCACTAAGATGAGAAAGTAGGTTTAGAAAATAATATGTTTTTACACTAACTAACGACTTGGGGTTCAAATATAGCTAAAGTTGATATTATATACATTTAGACTTATATCTATTAATTCCAATAAATAAATAAGTTTAACCATACTATATCTATTTTTGCCCTTTTAGGCACGTTCGTCAAAAAAAATCATTATGCACCATTTTTGAGTTCATCATAAGAATTTTACGACATGAGTTCAGATAATAGTAGTTTATAAAACTAGCATATAAAAATTTTATTAAAACACGAGCGTCAGTTTAATAGTACACGAGTATTTAGTACCTAGTTATTATTATAGTTTCATACACTACTTTATCTAAACTCATGCCTACATAATCTGTTTTCATATTCTTGGTAAATTTGTCGTTAATCATTTTTGATTTTTCCTGTAAAGGCTTGTTCTTAAAGTGTTCGTAATTTCCGTCGCTATTTCCGGAATATCAAGTGGAATTTCTGGGCAAAATAATACTTTTGACCCATAAAACCACAATATATAATTAATAAATTTCCCCGTAAACTATGGCGCTGAAATCCAACACAACGGTCCAACGCACATGCGCCCTAGTGTGCGCCACCAGGCATAAACAATACCTGGCCGAAAATAAAGTTGAACTGTAACCTCCTTACTTAGGTCGCAATATTGTTTTGCACGTATTGGAGAATATTATATAAAAATCTCATTGGTATTTGATATTAAACCTCAGATATGGTCGGATGGGCAAAGTTCCCTTTGCCTCCCTAGTTAGTGTCACATGTAAGTAATTTAATAGCAGAAAAAATATGTTTCATTATGATAATGAGGATTTTACGATATGAAGTTAGATAAACATTATTATTATTACATACCTGTTTTAGTCTAACTCAAGTTCAAATCTAGCTGATGCTAAGGAAACAAAAAAATATCTAACTTGCGGGTTACCAGTAGTATTTCTGCGCGTAGACAGCAAAAGTTCCGTCATCTTAGGACTTAAAATGTAACGGTACAAAGAATAAAAAATAACATTAGACTTTTTACATGACACTTCAAACACCTCTGACACCCACACCGATTCGAGTTTGCGACCCCATTCGCATGACGATATATGGGTTGTTATAAGATAAGATAAGCATTTATTTATCACCACTACACAAAATACATGACATGACAAAAGAAAAGGTTTTTAACATTGAGACGCAGTACATTAAAACTTAATTAATGACACACACACAGCCATGTAACATAATTTATCATGTGTAGTGGCAAAAAAAGGGTTCTAAACTCAGCATGTGCTGCAATGTACACAGTACAAACTGCAGTACTGTTATTCTGCCAGAGCCTAATAGTGGTGACGCACGAACACAAATAACGGTGCAAGAGTTCTACATACATAATATTTATGATTAAAAAATAGTTAATAATTTAAATTACAGGATATGTGTTTACTTAGATCATAAATATAATTGTTGTATAATAATATAATAAATACGGCAAATATTATAAATTAGTCTCAATCTAGACAGAAAATATAATATAATATCAAATATAGGTCTCACCTCGCCAACATTGCCGAATGTAACGAGACTCTGGTCGGACATGATGGGCGAGTCCATCTCGTGCAGCAGCTCCTCCTCCGACCATCGCTCCAGGGAGGTGATGGGACGAGCTTGTAGCATGTAGATGGCGTCCTGGGAAGGAGACCAACTCTATAGCTCAAACAGGTATTGTTGATGGCTAATAGAAAGGGAAATGTACACATTTGTAGATTTGTTGGAACCCACGAATAACGCTTTACCTCTATGTCTTATAATTATAAATATTGCCTCTGTAGCCTCGTAGTCCCAACAACTAATCTAGAGTCTAATCTAGATCACGGGTTTAAATCCCAGAGGAGCGAAACAATCTGCGTGCTTCGTTCATATTTGTACACCAAGATTCCGTTTGGAAACGAGTGAATTTCACTCGCAGTGATGCGAATTTCACCCTGGAGCGTTCAAAAATTGACCCGAGTTAAACCGAGAGTAACCGAACTGTTACCTCAAACAGGTAAACCTGACAGTTGCACGAAAGTGTTTTTAAACGCTTCGGAGTAATGCGAAAATCACACTGGGCCACCTGATTGGTGCAACCAGATTTTAGTTTCTCTTGCTCCTATATAGATCTGTCTCTTTCTAATAAACAAGTGAAATTTCGCACTATGTTCGCACGTTCCTAAACGCTTCCTAAGTAAGGCTTACCATTAATTGGGACTCAATAATCTTCAGTGAAACGTGGGTATAAGAATGTGGACTGTGGCTTTCATTTGACAATACACCCTCGAAAACATATTATCTGAAACCCCCTCGCCTCGGAAAATCATATCCTAACGCTATATTGTTATGGTTATTTACCTTAGTAACAGCCCACTCAATATCCCTCGGCGCGCCCCACAACTCCTCTTGTCTCAAGCATATTTTCGCCAAATCAAGCATTTCCTTTTCCGAAAGACACGGCACGTTCCTTTCGCTATCCGGCACTTGTTCCGTAACGACGCCGGAACCGGAAGTAGATATCAAGTGCGTCTTGGAGCCGAGCTCTATCTTGGTTATGGTCAGTTGGTCTTCGTTGCGGGTCACGATTATTGTGTCGGGTTCTACTGAGCCGGATACTACACTCTGTGGAAAAAAGGCAAGTAAATCGACAGCTTTGCTGCTTATATCCATAAACATTTTGTATGTAATTTTTAACATAGTAGGTGCCTCAATTTTCAGCTTTGTTTATATTCAGATATAGAAATCGCCTGTGGTGACCTTTGAAGTCACTTAAATTCAATGAAACTGCTTCTACACTGGGATTTGAAGAATTTCTTTGGCTACTATCGTACCGGCAGTCTTTTGTAATTCAATTGTCATCGAGAATAAATTATTACTAGCTTTTGCCCGCGGCTCCGCCCGCGTCGAAAAGATTTTCGTGGAAATAAGGAAAAAAAAAATAATTTTTTGAACGACTATATGCAACGGTCACCGTGTTTAAGCAAAGCGCTAATAAAGACCAATCAAATAAGCCTAAACTCAAAGGGTCTGCTGTTGTCCGTTGAGGAGATCCTGTACCCATCTTTCAGTCCTATCATCAGACCTTGGTCACCATGTTATACCGAAGTGCTAATAAAGACCAATCAAATAAGCCCAAACTCGAAGGGTCTGCTGTTATCCGTTGAGGAGATCCCGTACCCATCTTCCAGTCCTATCATCAGACCCTGGTCTCCATGTTTTACCAAAGTGCTAATAAAGACCAATCAAATGAGCCCGAACTCGAAGGGTCTGCTGTTGTCCGTTGAGGAGATCCTGTACCCTCCAGTCCCATTATCGGACCCTGGTCACCATGTTATACCAAAGTGCTAATAAAAACCAATCAAATAAGCCCAAACTCGAAGGGTCTGCTGTTGTCCGTCGAGGAGATCCTGTACCCATCTTCCAGTCCCATTATCGGACCCTGGTCACCATGTTATACCAAAGTGCAAATAAAAACCAATCAAATAAGCCCAAACTCGAAGGGTCCGCTGTTGTCCGTTGAGGAGATCCCGTACTCATCTTCCAGACCCATTATCAGACCCTGGTCACCATGTTTTTCCAAAGTGCTAATAATGACCAATCAAATAAGCCCAAACTCGAAGAGTCTGCTGTTGTCCGTTGAGGAGATCGTGTACCCATCTTCCAGTCCCATCATCAGACCCTGGTCTGCATATTTTACCAAAGCGCTAATAATGACCAATCAAATGAGTCCAAACTCGAAGGGTCTGCTGTTTTCCGTTGAGGAGATCCTGTACCCATCTTTCAGTCCCATCATCAGACCCTGGTCACCATGTTATACCAAAGTGATAATAAAGACCAATCAAATAAGCTCAAACTCGAAGGGTCTGCTGTTGGATCTCGTACTCATCTTCCAGTCCCATCATCAGACCCCGGTCACCATGTACCCATATTTCAGTCCCATTATCAGACCCTGGTCACCATGTTATACCAAAGTGCTAATAGAGACCAATCAAATAAGCCCAAACTCGAAGGGTCCGCTGTTGTCCGTTGAGGAGATCCCGTACTCATCTTCCAGACCCATTATCAGACCCTGGTCTCCATGTTTTTCCAAAGTGCTAATAATGACCAATCAAATAAGCCCAAACTCGAAGAGTCTGCTGTTGTCCGTTGAGGAGATCCTGTACCCATCTTCCAGTCCCATCATCAGACCCTGGTCTCCATATTTTACCAAAGCGCTAATAAAGACCAATCAAATGAGCCCAAACTCGAAGAGTCTGCTGTTGTCCGTTGAGGAGATCCTGTACCCATCTTTCAGTCCCATCATCAGACCCTGGCCACCATGTTTTACCAAAGTGCTAATAAAGACCAATCAAATAAGCCTAAACTCGAAGGGTCTGCTGTTTTCCGTTGAGGAGATCCCGTACCCATCTTCCAGTCCCATCATCAGACCCTGGTCTCCATGTTTTACCAAAGTGGTAATAAAGACCAATCAAATAAGCCCAAACTCAAAGGGCCTGCTGTTGTCCGTTGAGGAGATCCTGTACCCATCTTCCAGTCCCATCATCAGACCCTGGTCACCATGTTTTACCAAAGTGCCAAGAAGTGTTTTAGGATCGTTGTAGATGGAATTTTTAGTCAGATTAAACTGATACAGTTTCCTCGTATGGAAAAACAAGCGGTTTCATCACGTATAACTAACCATTTGGTCAAGGAACGCCGATAAAGCAGCTAAGCAGCGTTTTTTCTCCCGACATGGTTCACAAATATTGAATTTTCAAACTAAAAACTTATTTTTATTAAAATAAAATATAGCCTATGTTACTCAACAATAGTATAGCTTTTTATAAAAAAAAGAATTTTTAGAATCGGTTCAGTAGTTCCAAAGTTTACCTCAAACATACAAACAAACAAATCTTTCCTCTTTATATAATAATAATAATAATAGTGTAGATGTAGATAATTCTACTGATTGTAACCACTGATTCAAAAAATATTTCCAGCCCGGATAGCATGGATGATACGAATAGAAAGTTCTGTCTTTCGACGAAGCGTTTGATCAATGGAAACGTAGGACGAATCGTTTGTCGAGGCGATGGTCACGTGGTATAGCTTTCCTGCGTTTCCATAGGTCACACTTCGAGAGACAAAACTTCTCTATTAGTTTAATCCATGCTATTCGGGCAGCACGATAGTGGCTAAAGAAACTATAGAAATAGAAGGCGTTTGTTGCATAAAAAATTCTTGGAGATCCCCCGGACTGAGGTGTCTTGTGGACAGAACTGACCTCGCCGAGTCCATAGTTAGCAGTGATCAACATTCTGGAAGGGTCCCCGGCGGCGGGGTGTCTTGTGAACAGAACTCCGGCCGCGCGAGGCTTCACTAGGACTTGGATGACGACGCCGCCGCCACACAAGCAAGGCTGGCCGTTCTGTCTGTATAGATAATAAAATTAATAATACAATACTTGTAAATAGTACAGTACTTTTATCTCACGACGACGGCACGTCACACGTATAACGTAAAAGTTATAATGTTAAACGTTTTTCACTTGTTTTAAGAGAAGGTTTGTTAGGGTCTTTGCTACTAAATATATAGAACTTGGCAAGTTTTCTAAGTCAACTATTTGCATACATTACGTAACTTTCAAGAAATTATTTATTTCTTTGTAGAAACTTTAGCTGTAAAAACTTGGCAAGTAGCAGTAGCTACTTTAGTAGCAAAGACCCTAACAAACTTTCTTTTGAAAGAAGTGAAGAACGTTTTACACTATTGCAGTTATAGAGGAACCTCCATTAGTCCAATTTGATCTCAGTTCTTTTTTGGCGAAGCCAACAATCCTCAACTACCTTTGTACTGAACTGGACCCTTTTTTGACATGTATGTTTTCGGTAGAATCCATTTTACAGAGTAACGTATAATGACCTTCTGTAATGTGCGCTGGTGAAGGCGAACATGGAGCCCCAACACTTCTGCACGGCATCGATGACGTCACCATCGCTCACACAGCCCAGTATAGTCTCGTTCTGTCCGGCCGCTGACAGCGCCTCGCTGTCCTCGCCCACCGCTGACGGAAACAATACACTCATTACATTCTAGTCCGATACAAATGAGTTTGCAACAACCTTTAATACACGGGTCACTTTTTTCGGTTTTAATAGATAGAGTTACTCGTAACTATGTTGAAGAAGACGTTAATCTTTTCTAACAGATCTTGGTCGAGGTGCAAGTATTTTGTATGCAATGTGAATAACTAAAAGGGGAAAAATGTCGAATCACTTTTGCAAACGTTGATTTGTTCAAATATGGCAAAAAGCATGCTTGATCGTTTTATAACAATTTCAAAAATGCAATACTTAACATTTTTTTTAAATACGAAAATTCTTTTTTTATTTTTTCAAAATTTATTGTTAGTTAATTCTATTGGTGAAATTATTATAAAATCATAAAGCATGCTTTATTTGCGTCTTTGAACCCATAAACGTTTGCAGAAGTGATTCGTCTTTTTTTCCCTTTAAATTATTCACGTCAGTTACTGAAGAAGAAAGTAAGAAAAGTGTACAATAAGTAAATATCCACACAAGAGAACACATTTGACAAAAACAACTTGACTCGGAAATTAAATGATTTCATTAGTATTTCCGCCGGGTTATTCTCGCAATACACGACGCTAATGTGCTCTACTGTTACTTTTGGAATCTCTTAGATGCTAAATACCAATGCTTTTACAATACAATTTTATTATTGAGACTCATTAGAATAGTCCAATTTCCCACAACCCAGGCACAGTATAGGTAACAACAGTAGTTTAACTAGGCGGTGTCCTTGAAATCAATACCTACGGCCTCTCGGCACCTAAACACGCCCTAGGGATGCCAACTGACTGTTTACGTATTTGATAATGCTATATTATTATGTTGGTATTTAAGAAACCATACAATGCACAACATACTCTGTAATTTCGTGCCATAATTTACGAAAATGCGCGGAAGCGTCACAGAGACAACGTGCGTACGTAACCGCGGTGCGACCGCGATTGACGTAAACCGAGTTGAACCATGTTTTGGCGGTGGTTTGTTTCGGCCCGCTTGTATGGAGATAGAATACTATTTGTTACTTATACTATGACCCAGGTAATCCTTATGTGGGGATTAGATACATTTTTTTAAATCTTTTTTATTTTAAAAGCCATACATCTTCTTGTCAAACTACAAATTTTAACAGTGCATAAAAATAGTAATTCGCCGCTGTACACCAATTTTAATTTTGCTTGTGTAATTGCGTATTTTTGTGTACAATGAAGAATGAGAATGAGAAAATTATATGTAGGCACAAAGTATAAAAGTAATAATATTACATAATATACAATACACAATGTAAAAGATAAATAAGTTGATAGATATTGTTACACGATCAAGTTAGGTTGCTTACGAAGCATGTCCACGAGAAAGAAACGTCGATAAATCAAATTGTGAAATTCATCGGTCTCAAGTGACGCATATTTATAAGCAAGGAATATCTACTAAAGGCCAACGAGACGAGATAAAATACAAAACAATCGGACCGTTACTGAGTTATCTCTTATCCTTTTCTCTCGTACGCAATAATGGCGTCCGTTAGTCGACGACAACTCTCGTTGCGTGAGTCGTGTGGTACAGGTAAGCAGTCAGTACCGCAGTTACCAAAATTTGGTCCGCCATTTTGTGAACAAGTTCATTCCTGTTTGGATTCCGTTCGAAGTGATACGTATTCTTTCGTTTACGTATTGTTTAGTTTTTTGTTATTATTAATCCGTAACTGTTAGTTTTTGTTCTTGATTTTTACTGTTGGTTTTACTTGTTGATTTTTGATTGATTGACAACATAACTGATTTGATAATATAATAAGTTTTGTCATAAATACGGTGGATTCGGACTCATCCGACGATTCATCTTCGTCTAATACAGACGACAACGATTAGAATAGGTAGGGAGTTCAAAATTTGTATATAATTTATTCAAAATAAAAATGTTTTGAACCCCTGAAAGTGTGTTTACATTCTTTAACTCGTATTGTTGGCCTTACTTTACAGGGATTTCTAAATTGTGTCGACAAGCGACTCGTCGTGTTCCTGAATGACGTCATCAGTAGCCGTAATGGGGGAGTGGTTACAGGCAGTTGCGTAGAAACAGTCATTCGTCCGTTACCGACATCCGTAGATTTTTGTCCTTAGACTGACTGATTAACGCCTCATCTGCACTAGTCCTTTTTGGCGTTGCTCTAGGTCTCCATCTACGATTTCCATCACGCTCGGTAGCGGTGAAACGGAGAAATATTTCGTATTTATCAAACATTTACCTGAGGATCGAACAGCAAACCGAAGCTCTGGGCCTAGTCCCTGTACCGTCGCCTTACTTCTGAGTTCGCCGAGTTGTGTCAGTATTTCCTGCTTCACTTCAGCGGCCACTTCCGTGGAAGCGAATAGTTGTGACGCTCTGGAATGTGGAATATCCTTTTTAATAAGATTGAGAATTTACACAAATACAACTTAACAGTTTGATTTAATAGACCGAGTTGTAGTTTGCTTATCAAGACGTCGTAAACTATAAGTATTATATATCATAGCTTAGAAAAAAAGTTATTTAAAAAGTTACCTGTTGCACTTTTCTTTGAACACAGCTTCATCATAGTTTTCATTAGCTGCTTCTATTTCCAAGATGGCCGCCTTTAGGTCAGGGTAGGTTTCTAAATGCTTATCCAACGCCAGTGTGGTGAGACAATATCCGGGGGGGACTTTGTAGCCCTAAAAATATGTAAAACTTCATAATACTAAGACCGTTTATGCTTAAATTTTTTATAACTGGGAAGGGGGCAGTGCGGTGGGACAGAGGGACGGACAAACAGTCACCTCATCATGTTGCACAGAGGATAACAGCGCGAGAGATGCGCCCTTGCCTCCGACCAGGTCGGCGCAGGCGCACGCTCTCGCATCGAATGGCACACAGTACGTGACGTCACCCGCGTCCGTTAGCGACGTCCAGGCGAGGGCGCGGGGCGGGGACAGGGCGACGGACGGCACGCAGGTCTCTGGAACGTACAAAGACTTTATTGCAGAGAAGTTTTTTTTTGGCTGTGGTACTGTACCTATACATTAAGGGAGCGTTTCAGAACGTGCGATCATAGTGCGAAATTACACTCGTTTATTAGACAGAGACAGATCTATATAGGAGCAAGAGAAACAAAAATCTGGTTGAACCAATCAGGTGGCCCAGTGTGATTTTCGCATTACTCCGAAGCGTTACAAAACACTTTCGTGCGACTGTCAGGTAACAGTTCGGTTACCCTCGGTTTAACTCGGGTCAATTGTTGAACGCTCTAGTGTGAAATTCGCATCACTCCGAGTGAAATTCACTCGTTTCCAAACGGAACCTAAGCATTCAAATTTACGTACAAATCATTTTGCTCCTTCTTTAGTACGTCGCCAATTTTGGGATATGTCCTTCTATCGGGTGGCCCGGTCGAGCTTTACTTTGAAAGTCAAATTATTATTTTATGCCTCCTCTCCATATGTACGAACCATCGAAGCATTTTCCGATTCCTTATTTCGATATTTTCTCCTCTATCATTCAACGTCAAGCCACACGTACGCCGCAAGAAACGCATTTTCATTCACTTCACTTCAGTGCTATAGCCACTATTAACTATAATATCATACATGAGTACAGAATCGTGCCTTTGTTGTCACGCTTTAGTGCTTCCCATAAAGAAGTGCAGTTTCGTGCATTCTAATTTGCATTCACTACGCGTTTTCATATTTCTTTTGTAAATAATGAAACTGCAGCACACTATGCCGGGTCTAAATAGAGTGCAACCTTTAAATAAAACCACATACTCTACTGAACAACTCTTTGAAAAAAACCCGCGCAAATATTCAAAGAAAAAAATATTCAACTGTAACTCAAAGACTCGTATCTCGTAGGAGGAAGGTTTATTTTAGAACGCTGCACCGGAACAGCTGTATCAGGGACGACGCTCTCTCGAAACTCGCCCGTATGTCGGTGCGTTAGGGTTCACGCATTTTTGTTTGAAATTCAATTATTTCCCAAACGAATGTTTAGCCGGGTATGTTTCTTGAGAAAAATGGTTCAGTATGATTGGTAGAATATGTGGATTAATTTAATGGTAGCAATCTATTTACACCCGGTATAAATATATAAATTTATTTCTATCAAAGTTTCGAAAACTGTAGGACTTCAGACAGTGCGAAGTTTTATTTTAACGAAATTGAGTACCTAAGCCATTTGTAAAACATCAATTTAAATACTATAATAATATGAACAAACCTTTTGGTTCGTATCCAAGCTCCAAGAATCCTCTAGCAGCAAACCCGTCTACTGTCCCCGTGAGGGTCTGATAGTGCACCTCGTGTTGATACGGAACCCCACTCAGCAGGGTTCCGCCGTCGCGATTCAAACGAAGGAATAGTCTGAAGGTGCGGTTGCTTGCTGGAATAATATAGTAAAATGTATATAATATGTCGTCGTTAAATGGGAAAAACTGCTTTTTCGTGAAAAAACAAATTATAGAGTAAAGGCGGACCCATTACGCGATCGTACGGAATTATTCCGCTTTTTCGCGTAAAAGCTGATATCTCACGAAAAAGCGAGATAATACAATTACGAGGAGCAGCGTGTTAGGTTCCCATGAAAATACATTTCGGTAACCGACCGAACTAATCCCCCTAGTTTCAACATAAAATAATTTTGTATGATCGCGCATAATTTTTAGCAATTTTTTGCCATCCTACGACGAGATATATGTATACATACAGTTATTATAAGTAACTTATGGCTATATTAGGTAATTTCCAAGACTCATGCACCGCCCGCCCTTCCACATAAAATAAGACAAGCAAGCAATACGAGCACAAATGCAAAGCAATCTTAAATAACCAGCAAGAAAACTTATCGACACGTGTTTCCCCTCTGAACGAGGCATCCTCGGGATTTATTGCTAGCTCGGCTTCTCCGCAGCAACTGATGTTGCTCGCCCGACAGCTCGGCAGCTAGTACTAAGTACTAAATAGTAGTACATCTTATTTTATTTTATTTTATTTTGTTTTATTTTATTTTATTTAGGTAACAAACAGTCGTAACACAAAAAGTAAATATAAAGAAAAATAGCAAACACAAACAGACCTATAGAACCATAACAAAGAAGTAAACAATAATTACAATACACTTTTACGCATAACATTTATACACAAGAAATACAACAGTTGTACAAAATAAATACTAAACATAACACAACATAGTGTGACAACATCAACATATAGTGTGACACGCTGTTGAAGAAACGAGGATGCTATACATGATTTTTAAACAGTATTTTGGCTGCTTTGGCTTTAAACGAATTTACACTTTCGTTGAACAAATCTATATCACTAAGTTTTTCGTTGTAAAGTTTCACTGTACGTGAGATAAATCGGTGCTTGGCATAATTAGTCCGACAATTTTCAGTTTGAAACTGAAAAGCGATACGACGTGAGGAGGGACGTGGAATCTTAAATTTAATTAGATTCAACAAGTTTGAGCAATCGATTGTGTTATTTAGTAATTTACTTAAAAACATGGCATCAATAAGTGAGCGGCGCTCTGCCAGACTTTGCAAATTGTGACGCTCGGCAAATGTTGATTTAATATATTCAGTGGTGGTAGGGCCCGTCCTATAAAAGAGAGATTTTAAAAATTTGTTTTGTATCCTCTCAATGCGATCAATATGGACGGCATAATTAGGACTCCACACCACACTACTGAATTCGAGAATACTCCTGACATAAGCGAAATACAAGACTTTATAAGTCGCAGCACGCTTAAAGGGTTGGCATATTCGAAGAATAAAGCCGAGTCGTTTAAAGGCTTTTTGTATTATAAAATCAAAATGTAATGTGAAATCCATTTTGGAATCAAGTATGACGCCCAGATCCCTTATATGATTGGCACGTGTTAGGTGTTTACCAGAGAGCTGATAATTATGAATGATTGGCTGTCGCTGCCTGGTGTAAGTTATAGAAAAACATTTGTCCACATTGAGGTAGAGAGAGTTATTGTTACAATATAACACAAAATTATCTAGATCATGCTGAAGATCACTGCAACACCCTAGTGAAGTGATTACTCGAAAAATTTTCATATCGTCGGCATACAGTAAGTGATTACAATTATTGAATATGTTATCTATGTCATTTATATAAAGAATAAATAATAGGGGACCAAGATGTGATCCTTGTGGCACGCCGGAGTCAATTTCCAGAAAACTTGATATGAAACCCCCAAGAGCGACCGCTTGTGAGCGGTTTTCAATGTAAGACTTGATCCATCTAAGCAAGCCTCCATGTATGCCGACTTGACAAAGCTTAGAAATAAGATTTCTGTGGTTAATTTTATCGAAAGCCTTGGAAAAATCCGTATAGATGGCGTCTACCTGATGGCCGTCTTGTAGAGCAGAAATAACGAAGTAAGTAAAGGTAATAAGATTGGTTTCAACACTTCGACCCCTCATAAAACCATGCTGATAAGAAGAGACATGTTGGATAACGGCATCTGTCAACTGGTGGGTGACAATTTTTTCCAGAAGCTTACCAAAAATGCAGAGTTTTGAAATTGGCCTGTAATGAGTTACTTGAGTTTTATCGCCACCTTTAAATATTGGAGTCACGAGAGCGAGCTTCCAGAGTTCGGGAAAACAGCCCTCTGTAAGCGATTTTGAGAAAACAATTGTGAGCGGAAGACTAATTGCTTTTGCACATTTTTTAATCAAATATGGGTGGATCCCATCATGGCCAGCACCCTTGTTGACGTCTAAATTTTCTAAGAGTTTGAGAACAAGGCTCTGTGAGATATTAATAGAAGAGATATCCACGGATGAGCTAGTCGCGTGGCTGTCAGATAGTAAGCCGGTGTGATTCAGGTCATCCTTTACAAAGACTGAGTGAAAATAGTCATTAAATAATTGGCAAATGTTTTCTCCATCATCCGAGGATTTATTATCGTATGTGATTTTACTAGGTATAGAATTGTGATCTTTTTTGGATTTGACAAATGTCCAAAAGAATCTTGGGGATTTTTCAATGTTTTCTTCTGCATATCTGATGTAGGAATTAAAATTTTGTTTTTCAAGTTTTTTACCACGAGATCTTAAAACTTTAAATTCAATGTAGTCTCTAGGGTTCTTGTAGATCTTCCATCGCTTATGGATTCTAATTTTTTCCCTTTCTAGTTTTATTAAAGATCGTGAATACCAGAGGGGGTAGTTAGAATGGTTCTGAGTGACGCGTTTGGGAACATGTGCTGCTGTTAACTTCTTTAAGACCGAGTAAAAATATTCATTGCATTCATTAACATTCATGGTGTCAAGGACGGACCAGTCGATATTTTCTAAGCAAGTTGAAATAGCAGGGTAATCACCAAGGCGGAACATATATTTTTCATGAGAATTTGCAATTAGTGTAGGGACAGGCTGTAGAGAAATAGTCAATTCTAGAGACGTGTGGTGTCCATCCTCTGGTGTTAGTGGATTGGTGCAGGCCGTAACAGTACAGTTGATATTGCATAAAATTAAATCAAGTATACGATTGTTTTTATTAACACAGTGATTATATTGACCGAGAGATGCGAATGCCATGAAATCGGAAAGACAGGCAACGGCTGAGTCTGTTGACATTGCTAAAGCTAAGAAATTTGAGTCTAGAGGTTTACCCCATAATGCATGAGTGATATTAAAGTCACCAAGAAGCAGAAAGACATCACTATCGTACATTACCATAAGTCGTATTACGTTATCAAAGAAGCTCTGTAAGTTATCTTCGTGATTACTGTTATGAGGGAAGTAACTACAGGCTATATGCAGCTGACGGACAGAATCACGCTTGATCGGCCGGCCAGCGATATCTATACTTACCCAGAGTTCTTCGTGCGAGGCGGCAGCGGTGCCGGCGGCGGCGGCTGAGCCACATGAGCGAAACTCATCTCGTAGCGTCACACGCAACCCCCGGCGCACGGCAAGCGCCACCCCTCCACCACGCTCGAGACCTGTCGCTATCGGATCCCGATCGCAACGAAACACACATCTAGGCGAAACACGTGTCGATAAGTTTTCTTGCTTGTTATTTAAGATTGCTTTGTATTTGTGCTCGTATTGCTTGCTTGTGCCTGTTTTATACGGGAGGGCGGGCGGTGCACGAGGCTGCATTTTGAATAGCATGATAACAGTGTTTAGCGGAATATTATGTCAATTAGTTAGTGATGGACTTCCGCAAGGTAACGCCTATTTCAATCAATTGTTGTTATTATAAGTGTTATTATATAAAATTATATACATATACCTAATAGCGGAAATAACTATAGGTATATACAAAATTAGATTCTTTAATCATCCATTGTAAGCAATAACAATACACAATTATCTATACATTAATGAAACAACACTCAATTCCGCTTAACAATATCTAATCATGGTTTAATTGTCTTGCAAAAAATTGGAAATTAAGGCGAGGGTATTCGTGTTTCACTTCAAATTTTTGTTTTTAAATTAATTTCCGGGCCACTAAAATAATTGAATATAAAAGTCCTCGAAGTTATATATGTGCTTTATTATGTCCTTATTTAGATTATTTCAGTATTTTATACACAATTAATTACACTTCATTGCATTGAATAAATTCTGAAACATCAAGCTAATTTTATGGGAAAACAATTTTATTATTTATGTGTAATAGTTTGTTCACCAACGAAAAATATGTCAAGTCAAAGAATTCAGTGTTGTCTGGTTGTTTTCAGAAACAATATTTGTGAAAGAGTTTAAATGAACATTCAAAAATCCAAAAATCCAGGATAAACAAGTGTTGAAGCATGACAGATCCCTCGGCTTAAAACATAAAACAAATGCCCTATAAAATCGATAATCACGAAACCTCAACAAACTAAAACAGAAAACCTTCTTTACTACGAGCCTTATGAACACAGAGCGCGCTGATTGGTTTATTGCCACCGGGGCGCTACCCATCGGTACACTCTTTGTCATTAAAGCACTCCCGACTGTGCTATAATTAATACACTTCTCATCAAAAAAATCGAAACATTTCTTAATTT
The DNA here is from genome assembly GCA_910592155.1 of Ypsolopha scabrella. Classification (NCBI taxonomy): domain Eukaryota; kingdom Metazoa; phylum Arthropoda; class Insecta; order Lepidoptera; family Ypsolophidae; genus Ypsolopha; species Ypsolopha scabrella. The sequence continues at coordinate 25,002,602 of OU342963.1, forward strand.
TGTGTTTTTAATGGATTATTAGAAAAATATTGTATTATACGAAAAAAATTAAAATGTCGTACAACAGTAGGTACGACAAGGTTTCGAATTCCCTATTCCAAATTCATTTTTTTTAAGAATTAATCCTCTTTTTTATTTATTTGTCGCCAGAAAGAAAGTCTTGGCAGTGTTTCAATTTTTTTGATGAGAACTATATAATTAATTAAAATAGGCGTTACCTTGCGGAAGTTCATCACATCCCGAGGATGCCTCGTTCAGAGGCGAAACACGTGTCGATAAGTTTTCTTGCTTGTTATTTAAGATTGCTTTGCTTGTATTGCTTGCTTGTTGCATGTTTCTATGCGGGCGGGCGGGCGGTGCACGAGTCTGCATTTTGAATAGCACGACAAGAATTGTTTAGCGGAGTATTGCAAATTATATTCATACCTTTACTTAGAGAACTATATATTCCGCCCTTAACGTTGGTTTTAATCGCATTTTTACAGAATTACATTACGGAGAATACAAACCATGTCTTGATAGCAACTTACTGCTCACATTAATGGTGTAGTTGTTTGGTATTCCACCGACATTTTCCCCGAAGTCTGGCAGTGACAAGTCGGTGGAAGCAATGGCTTCAACGTCGTAGTTGGGAAACCTCACCGACCCGGTGTACAACCTGCAACCATTCGATGCCTTTTAGCAGATTTTTGGGGAGTCTACAAACAAACCTCTATCAGTAAATTCTTTTTTATCCGCAGTATTACTCAAAACTAGAAACAGCAAATTTAGTGCAGAACAATAACCGGTTTCAAATCAGTTGCTATTCAAGATGTTTACGAATATACTCGTTTAAACTGTAGATGTATTGTGTACGATACACTTTGTGTTTTCTGTAGATTTATTTATTTATGATAGGAAAACAAACAGCTTTAAATCGAAACTTAACATAACATGGCAATGCAAGTTAGCCTATAGTTTTCACAATTTAATATAAATACAGTTGATTTGTGAACTGCCTAATAAATAAGAAAACACTCAGTGTAATGTAATATTATTATAATATACTTACTTGTTGTAAATACAATATTTAATATATATATATGTATATATATATATATATATATATATATATATATATATATATATATATATTTAATACAAAGCTGTATCTATACCTACGTAAAATATTAGTTTATTTGTGGTTGCACCTAAACCTTCTTCATGTCACTCCTTAAAAAATAGATTTGCTGCGAGTCTCTTAAATGTGTCTGATCTTGTGTGAAACAGGTCAATATCAATTTCATGACTTAACGTATTAAAACTCCGAGCTGCACGTATTGTATACGTATTTTGCCTGTAGTTAGTACGCACAGCGGGAACGTGTAATTTGCTCTGGTGACGAGGGTTGGCAGACCTGGGAACTTGTAAATTGATATAGCTTAAGAGTTCAGGGCAGTCTATATTTCCGTTAGCTATTTTTATGAGGTAGTCTACATTTGCAATATTGCGTCTGACGTCAAGTGGTAGCAGATGGTGTCTCTTGCATCGTGCCTCGTATGTAGCATCAGTTACTCCAGTTTTGTATTCCAGGTATCGGAGAAAACGTTTTTGTATCCCTTCAATTCTTGTGATGTATATGGCATACCTGGGATTCCAAACTTGGGAACAATATTCAAGTGTACTTCGAATGAACGAGCAATAAAGAATTTTTATAGCTTTTATGTTTCTAAAATGCTTGCACGATCTAATTATGAACCCTAGGTTTCTAGAAGCCCTATTAACTATGCTTTCAATATGTTTGTCGTACAGAAGTTTAGAGTCCTGTAGGACACCTAAATCTCTAATTGAGTCTGTTCGTGATAGAAGATGATTTTTAATGGCGTACGGAAAAATTGTCACAGATGATTTACGCGAGAACGACATGACATAGCACTTAGAAACATTGAGGTCGAGTTTGTTTAAGTGGCAATAATCCTCAAACCGCCGAAGGTCCTCTTGTAAGGCGACACAATCTTGATTATTTTGGATTGGCTTTAAAATTTTCATGTCGTCTGCAAAAAGAAGGATCCTCGCAGACCTGAAGTAGCCAGCTATATCTTTCATAAACAAAATAAATAGGAGTGGACCTAAGAGTGAGCCCTGTGGTACACCCGAGGGAACCGTAAGCCCCTGTGAGCTATAGTTGTTTATCACAACCGACTGGGTCCTGTTTTTGACGTATGACTGGAACCATCGATAAAGATCTCCATGAATACCTGAAGAGTAAAGCCTCTCTATAAGCCGTACATGGTCTATGCGATCAAAAGCTTTACTATAGTCCGTGAATATTATATCTACTTGACTACCTTCTTCCATTCCAGCTGTAACATGCTCGTGAGTTAGGACAAGATTCGAAGTTGTTGATCGTTGTTTTAGAAAACCGTGCTGCTCTAACGAGAACGAACTCTTTAACGCTGCATAAGTCTGCTCATAAACTATCCTTTCCAATACCTTAGCAAATAAACATAGTTTCGAGATACCTCTATAGTTATCAACAAAATTTACATCTCCTTTTTTGTGGATTGGTGTTATGTACGCAGATTTCCATAAAATCGGCATAATACCTTCATTAACGGAACGTTTGAATAAAATAGATAAGGGCAAAACCAATGCTTCGGCACAATTTGTTATAAATACAGGAGAAATGTTGTCTGGACCTGCCCCTTTTTTAAGATCTAATGATTTTAACACCGTGAGTAAACGAGTTAGATTAATCTCTATACCTGAAATAAGATGAGTCTGGGGAACCTCGATGAGATTGACGTTACCGGTTGAGGGAGGCGAAAAGTTTTTTCCAAAAAAGTCGGAAAATGCTTCACAAATGTCCTTCCCAGAGTCCAACGAGCGACCTTCGTAATTCATGAGGGAGGGAATATTATTAGAACCTTTATTATTATTTTTTACATATGACCAAAAACTGGATGGGTCAGCAATAATATTATTTTCGATAATAGCCATATACTCGGTGAAGCAAATATTTTCAACAATTTTCGCTCTTTTCCTAAGTACCGAGAAAGAGTTGTAATCGGACAAATTATTGTATTTTTTATATTTGCGATGATATTTATCTTTTTCTTTTAATATTTTCAGTAGTGCATCCGAATACCATGGTGGTTTTGTGTGTTTTGTTTCTTTTTTAACGGGAACGAAATCTTTTATAATTTTATAAAGTGAATTATAAAAGAATGTAACAGCTTCTTCGAGGCTAAATTTATATAAATGCAGAATCCATGGTATTTCATTTAAATGGTTTATTATATGTTCATAGTTTGCTCTATGGTATATGTATCTAGTCCTAGCCTTATATGGAAGAAAAATCATATTATCAATGTGAAAGCCTACCTCCAATGCTCTGTGATGAGGATCTTCAGGAACAAGGGGATCGTCACACGGCGACACAATGCACGACGCATTTGAGAATATCAAGTCGAGAATGCGATTATTAATATTTTTAACCGCGTTGAATTGATTAAAGCTGCATTGGCCTATTGTATCAAAAAAATGTGTCTGAGAGTTTCCAATTAAACTAGATGGTTCATGATTTGTTTCCTGCCACGATACATTGGGAAGGTTAAAATCACCAATAATAAGGAAAATTTGATCTGGGTTCGAGGAATATATATCGAATAATTTGTCTGAGAAGTTCATAAGTTGTGTGGAAAACGCGTTGCCTGATTTCTCAGTACAAAGATAAATTATGCATAAATTTAAATGATATACTTTGTTGTGATCAGCCTTGAGCTTTAAGGATACCCACAAATCCTCTGCTGAAGATCTCCAGTCAATCTGTTCGGAAACTGAAAACTCCCGACGCACTGCAACAAGAACCCCACCGCCTCGAGTCTGTCCGGTTAAGTCGTAACGTCTGTCACGTCTAAAGATCGAATATCGGTCATCGAAGAGCTCGCTGTTCCTAACACCCTCCAAGAGCCACGATTCCGTGATTGCAATTACGTCATAGCCGCCTAGTAAAACATTTCTTTTAAATACGCCTACCTTACTACGCAAACCTCTTGCGTTTTGATAATACACGTTAAGATTCACTGTAGTAACTAAAACAATATATTTTTGTGTATTCAACAGTACAGAGTTCAAAGTTGACGTTGGCAGGAATAATTATCATTGAAACAAATTTTACCGACGTTGAGCCATCTGATACGAATGCGTAGATAATTAATTGCAGATCAAGCAGGCTCGACTCGCGGCCGTCGCCGCGCTGCCGCTGCCGCCGCCGCCGCCGTCCGGGCAACAAGGCATTCTCATAGATACAACATACTTATGATTAAAACTTGAATCGCACATAGGCGGAACTAAGATACAGCCAAAGTCATTTGGGGGTCCAGCACACGTCCTAGATACATCGTTTTTGCATCATACTTGCTCTCTCGCCCCCCGTTCACAAACGCTATATGCGCTAGAATATATAGATGATCTGTTTATGGCGCGTGCTAGGCACTAAATGGATAAACAATGTTAGCCAATACCGAAAAAAACATTTTAAATTGTTAAAATTATTTTTTCGTGACCTCGTAAATACAACTACTTTTATGCTTCTTAGGTACTAATATCATTTGCATGTTTGACATATCTTGCCCTTAGTGCTTGTAGCGAAAGAAAAACAAGTAAACAATATTAGGAAAATACTTTGCTATGCAGGTAGCCGTTCATAAATTACGAAGTCGTCAGGTTCCGTCACTGACAGCAGGATAGCTTATACAATTTTCAAAGCGTGCGACAGAGATGGCTTTAGAACTCGTGTTGCGACCCCTAGTTTATGAACGTAACCCTGAATGCATACACATTTGTGTTTAGTCGTAACCAAAGAGTATAGTAACCATTCCTATACGTCGTAACATATCGCTGCAAATGACATTACCTGCCTGCGTGCAAGAAATACATACCTAACACTGGAGTGCGAGATTTTTGCGTGAGCACCCTTAATTGGAAAAATCAAGGCATGCTACGGCCTCACTATGTTATCCTATACTACAATTATCATATAAAAAAGGTCCTGTACAAAAAACAAATACTTACTGTGTCAAATCATCGTTGTAAGACTCGGCCTTCAGATGCACCATGGTTCCGTCTGTACCGACCACCGTGATGTTGACAGACCGCCGCAATCCTGAGTACCTGTAGCGTTATAAGAGTAGTATGAGAGCTGCTGATAATGGACTAACTTTAGAAAAGCCCAGGTTTTACACACTTGTACTGTCTAGTTACCTAAACAAAAAACCCAAGACTAGCTGGCTTTGGCTGCTAGGTAGGGTGGCCAGGTGACCGGGACTCATTGTCCTGAAATAAGAAAGTCTCCGAGTTTTCCAAAATGTCCCAGAATCATCAAAATCGCAAATTAGGTAGGATGGTTGCCACAAATTCCTATTATAACATTGCAAAACATATCCAGCTCCCGAACTCGCCCGTTCCTTCTAGAATTTCCAGTAAGCAATTAATGGCTCATGTTTGATAATAGATACGATAAACGAACCCCAATGCCCACATATAATTTATCAAATAAAAATATTTATTTTGCAAAATAGATACATAAAATATACTTTCTACAAGTCAAAGTTAATTTTAACAATATATATCTTTAGAATATAAAAAAAAATATAATAATACAGGAAATAAAATATGCACCTGCATAAAATAGAGGAATCTAGGAATGAAAATATTATATATACATAATGCAATGAACAAATAAGTTGATAAATAATTACAGGAAATACATACAAAAAATATGAAGGTTGGGCTACTAAAATGTAATAAAATTATACACCTGCATAAAATATAGAATTATAGGAATAAAAATATTATATAGGTACATAATGCAATGAACAATGTGTTGAAAAATGAACTAAATAAACCATAAATAAAAATAATGCCTAACCATCCGCACCATTCGATTAGTATTGTTAAGAAGAAGGGCAAGAAACTCAGCAAATATTCCTTTTTTTTAAATTTGATACAAAATCATATACATACCTACTCAAGTAAAGGCATAAAATATATCTCTGCAGGAATTATGTCACGAGAAAGAATGTATCTTAGTCAACCCGTGTCAGATTGTCTATTACCTTTAACAAAGTAAGTTTACATATTAATTAATTTTAAGCCTTTAGAGGAATCATACAGTATTAAAATATGCTAATTATGAATTACAATTTTGAATAAGACTATTATTATTTATTACACCATGCTTCATTATCTTCCAAATAATGATTTATTTTATAATAAGCTTTCTTAAGTAGTCCCTGCTTAATATACCGGGTGTAAATGCAAAGGCAAGAATCCTTCAAGGGTGTGTTAGTATGATCGGTAAAGATATTATTTTAAATACTGGGATCTCTAAATAAAGTACCAATACCTCATAATAAGACGATTTTCTTTACTCAAAATACACTAATCGCGTGGACACCCTCACTGGTCGCTGGCCACTCTGATAAGAGGTGCGGGTTGCGGGGTGCAATTAGGTGTGTGGGGAGGCCGGTGAGCTGCGTAGCCATAGCTTAGAAAAATGATGGAATTTTTGGTGAAAATTCAAGGTATATTTTTTTTTCTCGTAATGACATCAGAATCGTGTATACTTTCATACCCTAAAGGGATTCTTGACTTTGCATTTACACCCTGTATAGTTTAAACTTATTTTCAGGCAAAGGACCTCCTCTGGAAGCTTATTGAAATCAGAAATGTTATAAATAAAAAATATATATAATATATGGCTCTTTCAAGCTTTTTATTGTTTTTATTTGTAATAGATGTATATAGATATGTATATAGATTTAAATCATTCAACCCACCATTAACCGAAATTCAACTCCGAACATGGGAATCCTCGTTTATATGGTCACTTGGTGCGCACTACGGATCAGGACTAAATCGCCAACACTGACCCGACTCAATTCTAACGCAATAACACATCACGGCTGCTGGATGGTGCCACTTTCTCAGAAAATTTATAAATAGATTAATTCAGTCAATTGTAAATAAACCTCTTTCTTTCTGTAAATATGTTAGTAACATTAAGTAGGTTAGTATTGTAAATAAACCTCTTTCTTTTTGTAAATATGTAAGTGACATTGTATGTATAATTATTTTTCAACTGACGCCGGGCCCAGTAGGGCCCGAAATATATCTTGAATTTATTTTTTCTGTGTTTTTTATATATATCTATATACATCTATTACAAATAAAAACAATATATAATATATAAAGTTTTTCTCCCCTTTTTTATAGTTGAGCTACCTGTCCTAAAAGTTATGATAGCAAAGGTAACTACAGCCAGGGGGTCCTAAACAGGACCTTCTAGCAGCCAAAGGACCGATTAGAACGGCTTTTTAGATAGATTTCTAGAATGACGAAACCATAGACTAAATAATACTCACGGCCTGATTTAAATTTCAAGTTGCCTTTAGTAAATATTGAGCAACTTTGGGACCCTTATAGCCAAATGACCCGCTCCCTCTCGGCTCGTCTTAGGTTTTCTTGTGCAGATAATGCATTACAATTGTGGAGGCTTGTCTTGCCGAAACAATACTCCATTTTGAAGGTCACCAGCTCACAGTCAGCAGCTATTCCAGTAATATTGATAATATATTTTAGGGAATTTTAAAAATTACCAAAGATCCCTTGATCTGATTTCACAAAACAGTATTTTTCAAGTTTTCTTTGGCAGATATGGACTTTGGGAATATAGCAAATTATATCAACGACTGATAGGATCAGGGCAAGGTAAATAAACTGATATTCCCTAAATCAGCTGTCAAAGAGTTAACTATCGTTCTAGTCAGCAAACTTTGCTGCTTTTTGTAAGAATAACTAAACCAAAGAGCAGTTCCTATACGATAGTTTACCCATACGGAGCCCAGCTCCTGTCCACGTTGCCACGTGCTCGGAGCCATTCGCTGATGTCAGGAGTCCCATCAATATTGTGCGAGGTAAACCGGCCCTGCAGGCAGCCCCATTGTAGCCGGCTGCCGTTGCCCCAGCGGTCACTGTGGAGACGAGTTAATTAATCTGTAAGATAGATCTAGCCACGGTCTGGACTGGGCTCTATTATTTTAGCGATAACGATTATTGAGAGGGTTAATCAGTTCATATTTTTTATTAGATGGCTCTGGATTTAAGTCCTTTAGCCGAAACTTAAGTTATTATCATAAACATGCATGAAGTATTATATTTTGTGTAATTTAGGCTTAAAGAATTGTTACAATGTAAAATAAAATTCTTTTCTAGTTAGTGTTTCAAGGTGACGCGTAATATCTTCACTAATTTCAGCGGCCATTGAAAGTCTTTAGATAGAAAATCAGGGAACTACTGGTATTGGCCATATGCACTAATTTTTATTCTCTAAGCTATATTTTTTGTAATCGCTGTTGTTGTTCCAAAAACCAAATAAATAAATAAATTAAAGGGTTAAGGATTACGCTTTCAGTGGTTAAAACTCAGATCAAATCTAAGGATTACGATGAGGGGGATGTCAACCATTTATTCCGCCCACGGCGCTAGTGGGTTAGTCAATCACTCAGATTAATAACTAAGTCAGTCATAATTGTCATAGCAATATCACAAACGTGATCTTATACAGGATAGTTTAGTTATTTTTAATATATGTAGTGCCTGTCTGCAATCGAAATAAGGCTGCGTCTATGATATGACGAGTATTTCCGATATATATTTTTAGGTCTTCAAGCTCACCAGCACTTTGGTACTACGTAAATTAGATTTCATTGGCAATATCAGAAATGTTTCTGAGAAATTACTACTGGGATTACCACTTCTTTAACTAAGGGGTTAAAAAGATTCCTTACATTTTGTATTTTACATTCAGTTCAAATGAAGGGTTGGCTTTTAGAACATCCTGTTTCCCAGACGGGTAGACAAAGAATACAGGGGCCTTGTTGTCTAAGTTTAACGTCTGTCGCTTTCAGATGTATCGTGATTGGCTACAATGGTGTGTGATGTCATTTCTAGCCAATCATGGTACATTTGAAAGCGATAGCAATAATCTTGATACATCTCTTTCTTTCATCGCTTCTTCCGCAGCCATTAAATGGGTCATACAAGCTTTTTGATTCTTCTTCACCAAATTGGTCGCTCTACTCTACGCTCGGTCGCTGGCTTCACTCCATATTATATCTGATAATGATTAGTTAATTTAGATTATACATATACACTACACATGTGGCATGACATAAACAGTTTAATCAGTATTACATATAAATTAATCGTCCAACTAGTCTCGTATCAAAGATAAAAGATGGCTACATAAGTCAAGGTAAGCTGTCACACGTGATACATTAATGAATCACGCTTATCAATAATCGATAAATTGTAAAATACCAGCCACATGTTTAGGGTAAAATAAATTGATAAATATATTTTGCCCAAGACAACGATTATTTGCTAAAGCCTCATGTAAATTCACTTCTAACCAAGCAAATTTTTGCGTGTTTCGTCCGGGTTCAAAGAGGAAAGCTAAGAAATCCCCCATTATAATGTTTAAACAATCTGTTGACTACTCATTATAAAAAAAATTATAGCAGAACGAAAATTATGTAAAATAATAAAAAAAAAAATTTCGGTAGTTGATGCTTGTGATTGTTGGCACTTGGTAGAGATTAATACACATTCTGTTTATTTTTAACACTTGTACTTATCCACATAAATTGTTATTGTTAGTTTATTACACGTTGTATTATTTGTAAAACCTCAAAATATTAATTAAATAAGTATTATAACCATATTACAAAGCCCTTGAGAATGCTGAATAGCGAAACCGGTTGGGTATAATATAAAATACAAATATTTATGTGGATAAGTACAAGTGTTAAAAATAAACAGAATGTTATTAAAAATAAATAAAAGTTACATAATGCTGGGCCAGTCTCCGTCCCGCCACGGCACCAACGCCAGCGCTTCGGCCGCTAGCTGGTTGCTCCAGTCTTCTGGGTGTCGCACAGGGTGGCACGCCGCCGCCCAGCTGTGGACAGATGTCATCATTACACATTACAGTCGTTTGCTCGAATAGTTTGCGGTACATCCGCACGCTATTTTTAATGTTTGATCTTAATGATATCTGTCAGATACAAAGCGGGCATGTGGGTGTACAGTACACTGCAGTCCAAGCTCTCTATTTGTAAACGGTTGTTTTGTAGCTTGTGATTCTGGCGTCCGTACACCACACGCCTTTGAAGTTGCTGACCCGACGGCAAGATTTGTCGCGTTTAACAAACTCGCATCGCTGCAGCGATGAACTGTGCAGCCGCTGCAAAGAGTTATAGGTGTGGATTCGGTGTAACACGACTTAACTTATTTGACAGGACTAACCTTATTTTAGACGTCCTGTCCTTGTCTTTTCGATATAGAAAGAAAAAGACAGACTGCTTAAATTAAGTTTAGTCCTGTCAAATAAGTTAAGTCGTGTTACACCGAATCGACACCATAAACGACCATTTCACATGATTTTGACAAGCATCGAGCAGCGCAAATAATTTCCGCTGATCTCTGCAGCGTATAGGCTATCTGTCATTTTGAGGTATAATGCAGCAAACTTATCTGACCCGGTGACGAGGACTGTCGCTTCTTGAATATAGAGGTCATTTTAGTTTGGCTTATAGGGTCAGACAAGCTCGTGGCGCTGTATGGCCGTTTAACACAAATCCATCGCTGCAACCGTTGCACAACTCATCGCTGCAGCGATGCAAACCTGTTAAACACGACAATTGTCAAACAAATATACACATTGTTAACGGAAAGAACTTTCAACCTTTCCGCTTTGCATTCATAGGCGTCACTAGGTACGGACCAAGGGGGCCCAGCCCCCCCAGAATACCATCTACCCCCCCCCCACCCAATTGGGAGTCACTGATGTAAAAATATGCTTTATCCAATAAAAGGTGTTATTTGTTTTGTTTTTTGGTTTCTATGTTATCTAGTTTTGTCGAGCGTTATCTCTATTATATTTGATGATGGCTTCATGAGTTGGAGCCAGGGGCCGGGCCCCTACCTATAAATCCTAGTTACGCCAATGTAAAAATCAGTCATGGGTATATAAATCTCATATGTAGACTTACACATGTGTACATAACTCTAAAGTCATTTGATATTGTTTTTTAATGTGACAAACAATGAATATATATAAGAAAAAAAAAAACGGAAACATTCTTTTAATTTTGTTAATACTCCAGAAATTCAGTTGACATTTTTTTTTAAATTCTAAATTATGGACTTTTCCTGTGACCACTGCAAAATTGGACCAGGGGTCAAGGTAACTTTAAGTTTTGAATAGTTTTTGATGTAGTTCTCCTGTGTTTTAAGATAACTAGAACTGTTAAATTGGCGGGAAAATCGTGAAATACACTAAACCATAAAATTCCGTCATGTTTTGCTAAAATTTTACTTCTTCAACGTTTCATGATCGCGATTCGTTGGGGCTCGAAGCTCGTAAGTAATTCTAATATTACAATTATTTGGAAAAAAAAAACAAATAATTTTAATTTCAATTGGTGTTATTTCAATAAACCAATTCAAATTGAAGTATTAATTTGTTAATATGTTATGACTTTTACATTACATCCTGAACATCCTGTATTTGACAGAAAATGAGTGAGAAACAGTTGTTTATAATAAATCATAAAGCTTTAAAATTATAAATATGTATATACTCCAGAGATGGAGATGGTATTGTGGGTTAAGGAACAAGGTAGAGTTTCAATTTTTCAAATCGACGGGATGCGAATGTCTTCGACATTCAAATGTCGGAATAAAAAACCGGACAAGTGCGAGTCGGACTCGCCCACCGAGGGTTCCGTTAAAGACTATATTTTTTATGATTTAATGACAAAATTATAGTTTTCGCATTTTTCCATATACTTGTAGTATAAGACGATATTACTGGCAAAATTTCATAGTTATAGGTCAACGGGAAATACCATATGAGAGTGTCGAAATGTACATTTTTTGCGGCATAAACAGCCTTTTCTTTCTTTTTTCATGTTAACTTAGAAGTTTGATATTTTCACAGCTTCAAGGGACCGTAGACCTGAGTATATGGTTTTAATTTCAACTTGATACCTTCACGCGTTCCCGAGATAAAGTGTCTTGACAGACAGATGGACGGACAGACGGACAACAAAGTGATCCCATAAGGGCTCCGTTTTTTTCAATTGATGTCCGGAGCCCTAAAAAAACACAAATTTCTTACTTACATAAAATTAAATCGCACATGTTGTGTAACATGATCACTATTTCGAGTGAGAAGACCGTTGTACAGGATCCTCATCCGCATCTCAGGTTCCAAGACCTGGATCTTCAAGCCACCAGCGCTCCAGCATCCTTCTGCGGGCTCCCAAGCACCAACCGCTGTATCGGGATGCCCTGGGAGGATTAATTAATTAGATGTCAAAGATTATATAAAAATAGACTTTGGCACCAGTGATTGTAATTAATGACTGTGTCCATAAAGAAGTGCTCGTCCCAAGGGAATAAACTATAGTTAATTTCCAACGGAAAAGTCTAAGCACCACAACAGACTAAGAATTTTCAAAATTTCAGGTCCAGTAGTTCCAGAAATTACTGGCGTGAATGTATTTAATGGCTGTGTTCTTAGGGAACTACTCAAACTATTATGGTTATGGCTATGGTAAGACTCTTCGTTTTAACATGCCTAGAGTCTAGAGTAAATTAATTTTCAAAATCGGTTTAGTAGTTTCAGAGATTTCAGACCATTAGCCAGTGCGCGGGTTGGGTAACGGCGCAGAGGCGCGGGGGATTCTGTGACAGTATGAGTGTGACACGAAGCGGCGTTCCCAGTACGTACCCAACCCAGTGCGGTGCGTATCATATGTATATCAGCTACTAGCCTCGCAGCGCTGAAGGAGTAACAAATTTGAATATTTCTGTCACAAAATTCTTTCTTCGGGTGTCTGCGTGGTATAAGAAAACTACCGGCCAAATTTCAAATTTGTTGTCGGCTCCATAGTTCCGGAAATTTCGTGATGAGTGAGTGGCATTTCGCTTTTATACAGATAAGATAGACCTCACAATTTGACTCAATCGTGCAGACAGCAGATCGTTTAGACTACAAGTACTAAAATAATAAAAAAATACTTTCCTTATTATTTTGCCGTATTTTGGCTAACGCCAATAGTACACATAATTTTAGAATTATTCATTAAATTACCCTGAAAATCCGACATTGTACGATGAAGGTATCCAAGTGGTAAAACAAAACGGTGCAAGGTCTAAAACTTCAGCACATATAAGAACATCCATCCATCCATCCATCAGCCTGTTTCGTCCACTGCTGGACATAGGCCTTTCCAGGATTTCGCCACTCTTGTCGGTCCTCCTGGAAGAAATGCCCATACTCACACACGCTGGGCAGGCGGGTTGGTGAGCGCGGTGCCGAAACCCTTGCACCAGTGACGCCGCTGCCCGTCACCAGTCTGATTTATATAAGGCCCGGCAATTGGGGATGGATATACCGCCATCCATCGGTCCCAGGCAATGGTGGGCCGCCTGGTTTTTTGCCTGAGAGCTGTTCTCTTACTCTCCCCCGAATAACTTCGGGAGGATTTGCGGGTAAGATGGTGGTACCTCCACAGTCGAGCCCGGCATCAGCTCTACCACCTATCAAAGAATATAAGAACAGGAACGTACTTACTAGGTAATCTATAGATGGTCCCATCAGGCAACTGCACGTAGACAGTGATTTCTGCCAGCAGCTGTCTCTTATCACAGATCTTCCTCAGCCCCAGCAGGATGGCTGTCCCGTCCACGGCCGTGGCGCGGAGGGTGATGGCATCCCAGCCGTCTGATTGGCTCTTCCTCGGCAGATCGCTCACTGAAGCAGGTTCGCGGCCAGCCTTCCATCTCTTTATGGCGTAATATTTGGCGAAGATTACTTTTAGCGGGTAGTTCCAGCCTGTTACAGAAAAAAGGATTTCGTAAAGAGATTTTACCTCTATTAGAAAGCTAGTGTTTGTGGGAGATATAAATAAGCATATGTTTCTTTTGTAGAGCTTTTATTAACTTTTTAATTAGATACTCATGATAGGAAATCAAGCTTCTTCTTTAAAATACATAAGAAAACTTTTGTACATATTATTATGTATGTATCAAAAGAATACTCTTTTTGTACAATTAATCTGTTATCGCTGTTGGCATATTTTACTACCGGTCATAGCTATAAGTATTAACATGCTAGTCATCTAATCGGAGACTCAAGGTCCTTTTAATAGTGGTTCAAGGCAAACGATGTTTAGATGGTGTGCGCGCGCAACGATATAATTGTATAGGGTTTGTGGGAAATACGCGAATTTAAATGGTACCGTTTGAAATAGATTCTCAATGTTGTTTTATATTTTTATATAATCATACATTTCAATTTAAAGAAACGGAGAATGACAAAAAGTTTTAACCAATTTTTACATGAATAAGTTGTTGCAAATTACGCACAGCTTTGCAAGTTACCAAAACGAACATTTATTATACAAAAACAATAGTATAAATTAATATAAAAGCTTTGCCCGTGAGACTAAACAGGGGTTAAAAATGTGTAAGTAATAATAACTTACCTTGTTGTGCATAGTTTCCTTTTCTTGTTGGTGTTTTTTTAAACAAAACCAAATAACACGCTAAAGCTCCTGTTATCAAACCTGTTTGCAGTAGCAGGTCGAATAAGTCAAAATCCACCATTTTTTAAGACAACTTTAACACTAGTGTACTGTACATAAAATAATCATCGTCAAAAAGTGAATTAACAGGATTTATGTAGAGATAATTATGTTTTTATCTAAAAAGATAAGTGTGTATCGGTTCTCGACTCGATTCGGACTGTCGTATACCAACTTATTACGTCCTTCTATCGCACAATTCGCACACTATAAGTTGTTGTAGAGATATATACAGGCTGTTCTCATAAATAAACAAACATTCATTATACTGGACACATGGGCGCAGCTATAGCTTTCTCATGAGGGGTCCAAAGATCGAAAAATGAAATGTTGACCTTCCATAGTAATCGACTCTGAGCTGGGCTTGTTGAAAACACCAAAAACATAATTTACCAATTTCGCAAGGATATTCAAATCTTTATACTGAGCACTTACCAGGTCTTCAGTATGAATTTGGCTGCACGAATTAATGTCACATTGTATTTTATGGCACGGGTAATCCGTAACGGATAATATTTCTTTTCCCGCATATGCTGGGGGGGGGGGGGCGTCTGGACAGAATGTACACTGACAGTAGGTGTGGGTCCGCCCGGACTCCCTTATACGCCCATGACTGGACAATACTTTTTACATTTCCTTATAGCGACATAGGCTGTAAAAAACAGATTTCAAAACAGTAGTATTCCGTTTCAGAAAAAAATAGGTTTCTCAAAAAAAACTTGTTACAAAGGAGGCCTTTTTCAAGGCGTTACCATAGCTCGAAACACATAGACATCTTATAATATTATTCTAATACAGATCAGTGCCAAAACAGGATACAGCAAAATTAGCTGCATCGAAAAAAAAATAACGATGTGAAAACGGTTTTTTAAGTTCAAAACATTAGTCCGTCCAAACTAATAAAGTAAAAATAAAAATAATTACTGTTGTAAACATATAAACCTATAATCTAAAACATAGATTTTTAAAACGCTCTCGTGTTATTTAATATGTATTGTATTTTATTAATTAAATAACAGCGTTATGTAACCTTTTCTTGATTCGCCGCACTACTCGGACGAACACTTTTTCAGATATGTTTATCTCTTTCGTTGTGCGATGGACACATTGCGTTTTATTGACATACTTACTGTGACTTGTATGGGCAATTCTATTATTTCTTCGTTTACTTTCGATTATGGTTCAATTAATTTATTGTTACCCGGTAGGTATACGGCGAAATTTAATCAATGAGCCAAATTCATTTAAAGTGATTTTTGTGTCTGGTATAGATCACACTCTTTCGAAACGAATTACGCAATTTTTTCAAGACGATATCTATTGTCATTAAAAGATATCAAACCTTAAATATAGAAAAGTCTTCCCAATCAAGCCCATTTTTCAGAGTATACAATTTAATTCTGCACATATATTCCCATTTCAAATTATTTATTTATTTTTGATCTGCCCCAGCCCAGCTGTTCTCGCGTGGTCTTGTAATATGAATATGGACAAATAGACAGAAAATCCTGTAAAAAGGATTTAGAGTATTTTGCAACAGTAACAATACGGAACTCTCACAAAGTAAAAAAAAGTAAGTACACATAACGTCTGCAGCTGCAACGAAATGACCTTCTCTGATGTAATAAGTAGTGTTTTCGACTGATTTATGATTAATTATGATTGTACTAGTATGATGACAGGGTTAGCATTTACTCGCGTCCGTCGGTTTACTCGATCCAACACGTGATTCTCTGGTGGTCCTAAACGAGTAACAGTACCCAGCTTTATAGAGAAGTCTCAACTTTCGGGTTGGAGACACCAACTACGGGTCCGGCTGGGTTTTGCTTGCTAACGTTCGCGGATGGTGTCTGACATGTGTGTTATTAGTTTCGACTTTTAACTAAGTGGTTTGAACTGCAGGAGTGCGGTGCGAGCATGTTATTTGTCCGGTATAGCTTGTAACCGGACGCTCGTCTCCGCGAGCAGTTAGCATTCCCCAGTGGCAGCGCTTGAGCGGCCACCAATGCGGACGGGTTATGCGGGGCACGTGAGTTGTTCCCAAGTTGTCCGATGAACACTGCTGGCGTATGGGCACGTGCACTGTGTGGGCGACAGTGCGCTTTCAGTGGGAGGACTTCATTTTGGGCACTCCATCAGAATACGGAGTAGACGACCCTACGCTAGAGATGTCGACTTCACCCGTCCGCGTAGGAGTTATCGAAAGCCGCAAGGTCTAGCTAGACAGTGAATGGAAGAGGGCTTATGCATCTGTGCATTTTTATTCCGCGAGGGGAGCGGGCGTACAGCTCCGAGCACCTCCTTGAATAACGAGGGGTCCAACAACACATAGTTGAGTCAATCATGTCGTATATTGTTTGACGGCGGAGGAGCAGCGTTTGGTTCTACTCGGAGCTATCCTGTCTTGACCCTTGATTAAGGCGTCATTGTTGCTCACACAGGTAGACAGAGTGCGGATGAGGTGGGTGCGATGTCGGGTGCTACCTGTGCCTGTTGCTCAGTTGCCCTTAAGTGGGAAACTGATACTTCCTTGAATTCATAGATGAGTTTAAGTTTGAGTTACAGAGGACCTCCTTTCAAGAACCTTGGAGTTGGTATTGGCATTCCACTATAACATTAACTAAGTAGTAACGTAGCGTGTGGCTAGTATGAGGTTTTGTAGAGCCTTTGCACACTTATTTTTAAAAGGTTACAATGTATGTGTTACGGTCAGTGTCCTAAATCTGCATTGACCAGGAATTATTAAAAAAGTTTTTTTTTGCCTTGTGACAGCTGTCAGTACTTAATTCAGATAAAAGCAAGCTACCAACATTTAAAAACGCCCTCTGAACAATGTCGCATAAGAAATGAAATACATATTAAAAATCAAAGTTTTATTTATAAAAAAATAGCAGCAATGCATAACAATATCACCAGTCTTATCAGTTTAAGACCCGAGGTAATTCATCACTGTGGTGATGTACAATAGTATGTAGAGTCGCAGAAAATAATTGATCATCAATTAAGACACCTTAATTTTGCCGTATAGTAATCCAAGTTGACACACGAATGTTACTTTTGTAAATAAAAATTACGTGTTAACACGGCAAGATTAAATTGTCAGCTGAACAATTATTTTAGTACCGTTAGCTAACGAAAAAAACATGAAACTTAGATGAGCACTGAAAAATTACTCGATGAAAACTGTTCCGGGCACATGTTTAGTATGTCGTCAGTTCCTACGGCGTTCAGTGTCACTGAGTCGGCCAATCACGGCTGGCCCTGTGTCGCATGACACACAGCACGAACCAATCAGAAGCCTTTTGCCCTTCTAAGTGTCTGTAACCATTTTCGAATAACACGTAGTAAGAAAAGAATTTTCTATGTTTTTTTCGTTCGCTGACTACCGTATAATATCTTTAAACACTGTCTAGAAATATTCGTTTCTTATTTTCTATGGATTTTATACACTGTGTAAAGCTTTCGTTTGGTTTAAACAACATAGACAACGCTTGGCAATAAGGCAGTATACTCAATATTGTGCACAGACATTCAGTATCGTATGTGTGTGATATTGTGTTTGCTAAAAAACATATCACATTGAATTAAATCACAACAGTATACTGATTTTATAATACTAAACAAGTTCCCCAAAACATAACTGGGTAAATAAACAAAAAAAATATAATCACGTTTCCTTCAGATATAAATTGTGAAATTCGTTTGGGTAAGTATAGGTATTTATTGTTCCCTTGTTTATATATAGGTAGTTTCCTTGGAAAAGTTGTTCAGTATGATCAGTGGAGTATGTGATTTCATTTAATGCTATATACAGATAGCGCGCGACTGCGACTTACACCGGGTATTAATAAATGGGAAAGTTTCAATAAAACTGTTTAAATTCAGTGACAAAATGCAAGAGTGCACTTCAAGATGTCCAAACAAAAAAAAAAGTGATACTTCTTACACTAAAAACTACAACGTTGTATAATATGGCTGATATGGTAACAGGCCTTATGTGTATTCCAACAATAAAATGTATGGCAGGAGAACTTAGTCTTAAACCGAAACAGAGTGAATCGATTAGTTTGTAAACATTCAGAAAATAAGAAACAATAGTTTGCTATTATGTACCATAGAATAAAATCCGTTGTCTCAATTTTCGTTACTACTGCAATGGTAATAAACGCGAAAACTGACTGAAGGGTTACATTACTATTTAACAGTATACACAGGAAGTTAAATTAAAATCCTGTAATTAATTAGATAATACTATTTCATTACTTAAATTTTGATTATTGTAATAATTACTTTAAAAAAAGTCGTCACAATGTAATAGGTCCGTTTTGGCATCTGTCATCGCAACTTACATAAGGGTGTGAACCAAACAAATTTCTCGTGAGAATCGGTAATCAGAATTACATGAGAAATCGATGCAAAATTTTATGATAGTACTTGTATAGTGAATACTAAACCTTATTTTTGCTACTGAATTGTATAATTCACTATTACAAAAGCGTTATTTTTCCAAAAATAAATTTATAATGACGTACACACTTCAGTTGTTTTCTATTTTTTCTTTATGAATGAAATCTAAAATGGATATCCTTATGTGATAGTAACATTTTGTAACGTTGTACTTCACTGACCACGGTTTAAATAGAGGTCAGTGCTGTGCTTGAAAAAAGCGGTAATTTATGTAAAATACTGGCCAGTAATAAAAATGTGGGCTCCATGATGAAACCAATAGCCTCTTTAAATAGCCTCATAAAAAAAAATTTGGTGTCATATTTTTTTAAAGCTAAATTCTTAAATAAAATAGAAAAGGAAATAATGCTCATTTTATTAAATGGTTTTTTAAGGATTTGTTTAGAAGTTATTATAAGGGTTATGTATAAACCGTATTAGCACAATAATTTTATTGTATTTTTTGGTATACTCGTCACCGTGTTACTTAAAAAATAAAAAGTAAACATGGCCTAACCGGCAATCACAGTGACAAAAATAAAACGAAATATAAAAACTTTATGACTGAGTTCTGAGCTCATATAAGCTAATTACACACAATTACAGTTATTTTATCTAATATTTAACCAAGTTTATATTTTTATGTGGAATCGAATTAAGTCGGTGAACTTCAGCGATTAATTGGTTACAACACCATTATTAAAAAATAATACATTAAGAACCAAACTGTTTTTTAGACGTTGCGTAGTAATTCAAAATTGCCTTTTATTTTGGAATTTGCATAAGAATAGTGAGGTAATAATTATTTGTTTACGGTTTCGTTTATTTTTTAAAGTTACATTCTATGGTCTCTTCTGGCCGTCAAAACGGGCCTCTTATATTGTGACAACTTTACTATCATTCTTCTTACTTGTTCAATTTAATTAGTTGAATTAAATGAGAATAGAAGTATATTAAACACTGCCTTTTTTAGACTTTGGTGGCATCATCTGAAATTTTAGGCAATATGCAGACAGTGCGGCAAGGAACTCAATGAACGTGGGCGACAGCGCTATAGCCTGTTCGTAACCGCTATGCACCGCCTTTGCGCCGCGCGGCGAGGCGGGGGGAGGAAAGGAACTAGCATGAGTTCACAGGAGATCGATACTGTCGGATCTTACGAGATTGGTTTAAAATATTTTTAAGGATAAAAACTTTTTATATTTATTAGGAAATATGATACTAATTTATGGTAAGTAAAATATTTAACTAAGTACGTTGTATTAAAATTATAATTTTCATCTAAATATTTTATGTTTTATTAAAAACTAAACTTATAATTCAAATCAGCATCAAAATCAAACAATAAAAAAAAAGTTATAATTTTAATATAACGTACTTAGTAACTTGAATGATGTGAACTAATGCTATTATTTCTGTTCCTCCCCCCGCCTCGCCGCGCGATGCAAAGGCGGTGCTAAGTGGTTACGGTCAAGCAACCCGGCGAACTGTCAAAACGTGACGTTTCACGAAAGCGGCGTTAGTTCTGCTTTTGGCCGCGTTCATTTAGATCCTTGTCGCACAGTAACAGTAAATCAATCCCCCTACCTTTACAAAAGTAAAGTTATTCGGGGGGGTAGTAAAGTTATTCAATATAGGCAACTCTAAACTTAAAACGCTGTTTTTTTATTGAGTCTGTTTTGATGTCAATTTTACAGATATGAGTTGCAATTGAAAGTGTAACTTTTTATACAGTAACACAAAATGCCAGATGGAATAAAATGTTTTTTCTAAAATAAACCCATCACTACAATAATTAGAATGACAAAAATACAATGTGATAAGTATATATTGCCACTTACTCAGGGGCCGACCACACACAGACCGCGGTGGTCAAGGCGGACGCGCGTTCGGGTTGTTTGGAACGCGTTCTGGTTGTTTGGAACGCGCTCTGTGTGGTCGGCCCCTTATAAGTTACTTTAATCTCAAGCTGACAATTTATATACATAACAAACTAACAAATTTACATCTATACCTACAAGGGGGTGGATTTAGGAGTATTTTGTACGTTTTTCATAGTTTCACTTTTGGAATTTAAGGCCCAGCACTTCGGTAATGAAGCAGAGAATATCCGTGTGCTCTTCAATCTGAAAACAAACACGTTTTAATTATCTTAAGTAAAAAGGAATAAGTGAATGGAAATGCGATTAAAAGAAAATAACCAATGTATTTATAAATAAAATTTATCGTTAAGGAACAATGACGAAAATGCTTTAAACTGCTATACTTCATTTGTTGCGTTAACGATATTTAAATATGCAGTCACGGCTTTTTAAGAAGCGAATACACGCCAATGACCTTGAAATCTGCGATTAAAGTCTAGTTTAAAACAGGTATTTCGTTAGTAAAAAATTAATGATAAACTATAGAATATCTGGAATGTGATGGCCGAAATAGTATTTTTAATTTTAAATCAGGAACTTTTGATTAAATATATTACCAAAACAAAGTCAACATTTTGAATAAGATCCGATTTAATTAATTAAAGTATGCAAAGAAACAAATTAAAACTTAAAATTAAAACAAATGAGTTCCTCTTTATTATTTCTAAATAATATTAGTTATTATAATTTTTTTCCGTCTTATCTTCTCCTATTTTTCGCTATCCGCGATCGTGGTTGTTGTAACAGCCACTTTAGAATGAACGTTAATAAGAACCTTATTTCGATGTCGTTTCCGCCGACATTTCTACCGTTAAACATCGAGCTGCTGATTTGGCAAGAGTATGCGCCTTAATATCACCTTGCATTGCATACCTACTTGTAGAACAATCTGATTACAGGATGATAAAATTGATAACTGAACTTACATGTTTGAGTGTATGGGATTCTTGAGGGTGTGCGAGCTGCATTATGAGTATTTGTAATCGAAATGCGTGACAATGCTAAATAAGTACCCAGATGTTAGCACGTGGAAAACATATAAACACTTACGTATGATGCAAAGAGTTACCAAGATGGTTAAGTAGACAAACAAAATTTTTATCGGAATAACAAGTAAAATGGCGACACAAATGACACTATAGTGATAAAAACGAAACAATAACTTAAACAGAGGTATATTTGTGAGGTAATTAATTAAACATTGTGTTTAAAGCTAACACTTTTTATACCCGGAATTATAAAATTTTGACCAAAGAATTAAAAAAAAGACCAAAACAATAAAACCAAGAAAAACACGTAAATGATGGGTCTTTTATGAAAAAAAAGTATTTCCTCCTTGAATCAACTTCCTTCTATACTCCCAGATGCGCGCGAAGCTCTTGAGTAGTCGGAGTTTCATTCAGATGACACCAGCTAGTCTAGCATATCAAACCATATCAAGCTCGATAGCGCTTGATACAGTGCTCTGTCTCACTCTGTTGATCTATTTAGAAAGGGGACACACAGTGTATATCGAGCTGTCAAAGCTCGATATGGTCTACTATGCTAGGTACCCAGCTAACACGCACCATGGATACAGCTTCTATCTATCCTACTAACCAGTCGGTCGTTATGCTTTATTGAACTACACTAAGTAAACTTACAATCTTTGCAGTAGGCTTGCCGCCGCCGTGTCCCGCTTTAGTCTCGACCCTGGCCAGCAGAGGACGCGACTGCTTCGTCCCTCTGACGGCGTGTTGCAGCGCCGCGATGAACTTGAGCGAGTGCAGTGGAACCACTCGGTCGTCGTGGTCTGCTGTCAGCACCAGAGTGGCGGGGTATTCTGGTCTGCCTGTATTGAGAAAATTAACGATATATACAGGTCTAGTGGTTAAACGAGTAGTTTACTGCGGTAGCGGAGCGGTGTGTGAATTGACGAAATACATCTGAGTGAGAGAGAGAAGCGATCTCACCCCTCCCGTACCGCTCGCGCTCTCTACCGCAGGAACCTACTTAGTTAAGATCTAGACCGGTAATAATAAATTTACTTGAAACTGAGTTTTGATGTGACTTACTTACAGACTTTATTTAATTAGCAAATAATAATAATAGCAATTAGTACGGTTACCGAAATAATACGACTGGGGCCGTAAAACCTAGTTGAGCCAGACACGTGAAAATGTCGGTGCCGCTTTATCCATCACGAGAACCACTCTATAAGGCGCATAAGTGCGAGTGAGAGTCCTTTCGGATCTCCCTTTCACGCGTTTTATGGCCAGTATCCGCGATAGCTAGCCACTAAGGCGTCTCGTGAGTAGCGATGCAAAGCCGTAAAATTACGCCAGTAAAATACGGTAAATTTAGGTAAAAAAGGATATTTTACGTAAGTTACGGTAAAATTCCGTAGAAACCGTATTATACGAACTCGTATCGTACCACATAATGTGGCCTCATAAGGGTATGTAGCTTAGAGTAAATTACTCTAAGGTATGTAGTATGATATGAATAAATAGGATTAATCTTTTTTACAAGCTTTTATTTCACTTGCATTTTATTTATGTCATGTTTGTACGGGTCCAATCAAAAACTATAAACATTCATTGGGGAAACCCTGATCCTAGATTGCAACTGCAGCGTGGAGGGCGGACTGTGGTGATGTTGCCTACTCAGTGAAAGGCGATAACCACAAATTTCTATAAAATAATTATTTCTTAAATAAAAAATACCCTAAGTAGCTAGATTCGTTTTGGAATGAGATGAGATGGCGGATTTCTCACGCGCATAGCACTGCGGTAATTTCTGAGTTATCTACTAGATAACTCAGAAATTACTATTATAAATAGATAATATGTATGTATGTTTACGATTTGTATATAAGTATGAAACTTAAGTTAACCACGTTTTTAACCAAAATGAAACTATTTACAACTATTTGGTTTTAAAAATTACAAGCTTTGAATGTATTTTGCAAAATATTTTGTTTAGGTTAGTACTATCCACTGTGTAAGGAAAAAAGTTCAAGTTGACACCACATTTAGACTTACCACGCGAACGCCATCGAATGAACTCATATGCACAAAGCGCCCTTTTTTAGAAAGAGCATGATTGACCTCTATGCCGCGTTTAGCCGAAGCACTTATCCGATGGCCATAATGATATATAACAAACTTCCATCAGCATTAAAAGAGCTTCCACTAACATTATTTAAAAATAAACTGACACTTCTACTAAAACAGTCAACATTTTATAATATTAAAGATTTTTTAGATTCTTAAAATTAAATAAGTATGACATTAAATAAGACATAATGAGGACTATTATTATTATATATTTTTTTTTTATAATTTTCTTGTTTATTTGTATTAATGATTGATGATTGTTATGCATGAAAGTTATTTTTATTAACTTTTATTGTTTAAGAATTTAATCTGTGTATAAATTGAAATTTTTGCATGCCAGTCTTGGCGGAACATGCCTGCGCCCTGATCAATAATTTAACACCTAAATGTTACCATGTTTCAAGCAAATAAATGTTTTGAGTTTGAGTTTCATTCGATACAGTTATATTGTAGAAGTCAGTTCGTCCCCGAAGTAACGGCTTGGTGCAAAAGTGTTAAATATTACGACATTACATTTGTCTGACATTACATTACAGGTCTTAAAATGTTAATCGTTCCGAACCGCACCACTGCCTAGCGGAGAGAACAAGTTTAGCGGTAGACATGGGATGTGTTCCGTTTTGATCGCATCAAAGCATCGCGCGCATCTATATCACTAACATAATAAATCTAAGCATCACATGTAGAAAATTGAAATAAAATCCATAACTGCCGCTTTCATGAGGGATAATGAGGGTTCGCATCCAAACCATTCCGTTTCGATTGCAAGCATTGAGGAAATAGATGCGCAACACGGAACATGACTCTATAGGTCTGTAAGCCTCAAGTGCAATGGCCTACAGGTAAGTCGTAGGCCGAGTCAAGAAACCCGAGGTTCAAGATAGAGGACGAAGGTTAAACTTTGAACATAAAGTATTACCTGTGTCGCAGTAAGATAGTTGTATCCGTGATATAATTATATCCCTAGATGAAATCTAGTGATATAAGTATCGTACTAAACTAATCTAGTCAAATAGTTATATACATATTACAGCTCAAACCCGAAATCAGTTAGAACGCGTTTTAACTAGTTAGTGCCATACAAAACTTCGGGGGTCGCCTCGCTCCGCTCCACTTCGCCTGGCTCCTAAAGATGACATAAACGTACCATTATCATCGGGCGGCTGTATGTTGTGCAGGGGCGAGTACTTGAGCAGGTTCTTGAACTGGGTCTCGTTGTCTGAGCTGCCGTAGTCGGACACCCACGCGTGCCCGATCGTGAACTTCTGGAACCGGAGCATGTCCAGGACACTGGAACAACAGGAGATCGTTTTTATTTGGGCCAATATATTAAAAAGTATCAAATTGTCAAGGGTTTTACTATTAGTCTAACAAGACTAAAATCCCTCGGGGATATTGTCCTAACGATATGTATAAACGCCCTCGTGAGCGTGCAGTATGTGCATTACAAGCTAGTTTAGATCAAATAGTTACAAAAATATTCGGTGGACAAGTATGGTGGAAAAATTCAACGGTCTATGTAAGTACCTCGGTGGCGCAGTCGGTTAGCGCGCTTGTCTTGATAACAAAAGGTAGCAGGTTCGAATCTTGGCCTGAGGAATTTTTTCAAATTCTTGTCTTTACATTTGTTTCTAATTTATCTTTTCTAGTTTGTAATGCACTCTAATAATATTTAGATATGTATAAAACTCAAAGTAAATTACAATTTTTACTGCGGCCTCAACACTCACCCAACTTGCACGATAGCCGCGCCATACAAGTCCGGCCTCTGGTTGATACAGGCCGCGGTCAGCAGCCCTCCGTTCGACCCTCCCTGTATGGTAATAAGGCTGGGTTTCGTGTATTTCTCTTTAACTAGGTACTCGGCCGCCGCTTGGAAGTCGTCAAAGCCGTTCTGCTTGTTTAAGAGACGCCCGCCGTTGTGCCACCGTTCTCCATATTCACTGTTAAGAGAAGTCTTGTTAGATGATTCTTATTGAAATGTTACTAGCGTCATAGACTAAACTAGCGTCTTCGATTATAGTTTTTTTTGGCATGATACCTTAGAATACAGATAATACTTTACAGAATATTTTATCTGTGTTCTACCGATCTATTTGTTTCACGATTATCAACAGAGTTACAGAAATCCTTGCCTAGTTTATGCCGCATATTTTGACACTCGCAAAGGAATCAACACCTACATACATACATATACTCACGCCTGTCTCCCAGAGGGGTAGGCAGAGACTAACGATTTCCATCCGCTACGATCCCGACATACCTCTTTTGCTTCTACATCCATCAATTTAGCCATACAAGCTCTTCTATTCGGGGTACTAGAGGATTTATACAATTATGTTTTATACAATCTCGATGTTTTACCTACCTTTACATTTTACAACCATTGCCTTATCCAATCTCGACGTTTTGCCACCTAGACTTAGACGTTTTACAACCAAGACCTTTTACAATCAGGACGTTTTGGAACCTAGACCATATAAACCCAACCCTATAACACGTCAAATAAAATAAACAAAAAAAATATGAATTTGTTATACCATAGACAATTCATCCATAGTTATACGCAATCGCAGCTAGCCAGCTATCAAAAAGAATCCGGTGAATATTGTAAAAAAAAAAACAACTTTATCACAATCAGTTGACATTTTTCGGGCGAATGCGCTAAGAATGTATTTTAGCATTCAAAAAAGAGATTCTGCATAATATTTTAAAGACAGTGACGTACCCTCCACCGCGGATGTTCGGGATGGCGACTAGTCCATTCAAGTGTTGCATGAAGACGAGCCGCGTCACACTGAACGATGGTTGCAGGTTGATGTTGAATCCGCCGTAACCGTACACTAGAGCGGGGTTAGAACCGTCCATTGGAAGATTCTGGAACATACTTCAAATGTCAGCCCCAATAGGTACTTTGATGAGTTACTAAAGTCGATTCTGAAGGCTCTAATTTTAATTTTAGTGCTGTCAAAGTAATACCAGGTGAAATTAAATCAACCGACCAAATTCATACTGGAGACTCGGTTAGTCATCAGGAACAAGGTTTAATGACACTTCAGGTGAAATTCGAAAAACATTTTTTTTGCCCCATAGTGCCAGTGGAGACCGCATCAAGTTAGACAGTTCGGACTTTGTTCCTATCTTATATTCTTCTCTGTAGGGGCTAATATATTAATACATAGGGGCTATCTTATATTCTTCTCTGTATGGGGCAAAAAAAATGTTTTTCGAATTTCACCTGAAGTGTCATTAAACCTTGTTCCTGATGACTAACCGAGTCTCCAGTATGAATTTGGTCGGTTGATTTAATTTCAACCTATATAGCTTAAGAACTATTTTGATTTGAATAAACCAATGAGCGTGTCGTACGCAGTCACGCCTCTTTATAGTAAAAAAAACTAAGTATTGGCATAGACAAAATTACGAGGTATTGGAGAAATTAATGAACGATACAAATTTATCTTAAAATATCCCAGCGAAAAGCAGAAAGTGATTCGTAAGCACTTTGGATTTTATATTTCTTCGACAACACAAGCGAATATCGTTTCGAAAAAGTTTGAGAACTAGTGGTTTAAGTAAGGCGAGAAGCAAAAATAAGCCAGTGAGTTATTTAAATAAATGTGTTACCTTCTTTGAAACAATAAACATAGGTACTTTGGTGCCATCTTTGCTAGAGTAGAATATTTGTTTAGCCTCATACTGCGATGCGTCGAATCCTTTTACTTTCACTTCCCGGAATACCTAAAAAAAGGAATTATTAAGATACATAGTTTACTAACGGGACTGCGAAAGGTAATTTGTACATTGGAAGTAACACTCGTTCATAAGTAAGTATCAATTGGATAATTTTTTCGGCGATTAATTAAACAAATGAGGGCTCTGTCATGAACTCATTAGTTCGGCTATTAAATAAAACTTTATTTTTATTTGTCCATTTCCTGCACCTTCTTCGATATGTAAAAATTACAGAAAGGATAAAGCGGTCGAGAAATTTTCCTCTTTTAAATTTAATTATTTTACTTATTTAATAATATCCTAACGTGCGATAAGTGTATTATTGTAACTTAGGCGGCTTTAGTTGCAAAATACATCGGTTTATATTTTTTCAGTATAATGCGGGATGCCGTTGACTTAATTCACCTGGGTTAAGTACGGAGCCTTCGGTGCGACAATTTCACTCGCACTGGCCCGTTTTTTTAGATCATGCAACCAACAGCGAGATAGCGTTATACACTGGGTCACAACATCAGTGTCAGCGCGGAAAAATTCAAATAGTTTATTTTGTAAAATAAATACATAAAGTATATAAAATATAAATAAATACGTAAAGTCTACTTTATGTATTTATTTTACAAAATAATCTATTTGAATTTTTCCGCGCTGACACAGATGTTGTGATCCAGTGTATAACGCTATCTCGCTATAAGTTGCATGATCTAAAAAAACAGGCCAGTGAGAGTGAAATTGTCGTACTCAAGGCTCCATATTTAACCCAGGTGAATTAAGTCAACGGCATCCCGAAATACGTTTTACAGGTCAATATTGATCTTAAAAACAATAGAATACGATTTAAAAAATATATTATTTGTGATTTGAGATAAATATATACAGTGAAACTAAATACATAATTAAATAAACAACAAAATGTTCTCAAGATATATTTCGGGCCCTAGCTGGGCGCGGCATCAGTTGTGTATGAAAAATAATTATATAACAAATAAGTTGTGAGCTTTTACAGCATCTATATATTTTTAAAATAAAAAATACATATTTAAGTTGGGCTATTAAAATTTCATAAAATTATGCAACTGCATAAAATAAAGAAAAATAGGATTTTATTACTATATTATATATATATAATGCAATGAATAAATAAGTTGATAAATAAACTAAATAAACCATAAATAAATATAACACCCAAAAATAGTTTATGATCGGCATCGACCGTTTTTGGCGAAGGCGACCACTTCAGACTCGTAGTCGGTACGGCACTGGTGCGCTCAGAGATGGCTAATGTAGGTAGAGTTGACGTCAAGGAACAAGCAATTTGCGAAACCGCGAAATGTCACAGTATTAAAATCCGGTTCGCTTGAAACACTACTCGCACCCAACTTTTCAAGCACTGATTAACGATTTTGACATTCAAAGGGTAAATAATTTACTTACGGTAGGTTTGTGAGGCTTCTTTCTGAAGTCCACATGGTAGATTATACCTGGCGTCAAAAATGACATGAAGTGGTAGAATATCTCGGATTGTTCCTTTTTACCAGAGAACCCGACTACGGACCCCATTTCCAAAGGGAAAGTCTCCATTAGTTTGCCATTATTTAAGCTATGCAGTTGAAGAACACTCTGTAAATGAAAATAAACATTAAGAAACCTGTAGTCGGCGGCTTGAAGTCAGTCGCGCACGGGGTCTATTTCATTCTACATTAAACTTCGGATTATTGAGCACTGACTGACTGTTATTGGATTGGCCCGAACGTTAATTTCCCGAGCTCGTACGGAACTAACCGAACTCGGTGTGAGAGGCAAGCTAACGCGAGACAACATTCATGTTATGAAAAAACTCGAGAATGGTTTTGGTGGTTCCTATGATTTCAGGAGAAATATCCCAAAAAATCCCAATGAAACAAAAATATTTTTGGATAGTTTAAAATATACTATGCTGTGAAACTAAAATTATTTGATTTGTTGTATTGTATCGCTTCTAGGAAATTACGGTACATAAACATTCATCAAAATATGTGTAAAATCCAGGACTTTCATACGCTTGTAACTTTTGTATGTATTTGATTTTGATAAATGTTTTAGTTTCACGTCATGGATATTGTATGGGATATGTTGGAAAAGAAAAAATAATAAGCAAGTACCTATAAATAAGGACATGATCAGCGAACTGCGCTAGTATGGGAGTTCAGGCGAATAGAGTCGCCTTAATTACAATGCCTTAGAGTCTCAATTGATATGACAAGTGTTTATATTGTGCTCATTCAAAGTGTAAGCATATTTAAACTTAAGCGTCATAGTATTAAGGTTTATTTAGCAATTTACAGTAGTATACCATTTAAATAATGCGGGAAGAAATCTTTGCAACTCTTCGCAAAGTTCGTATTACCGGGCGCTTTCTACATAATCCATGACAGTGCACATCCGGTCGCCTATAGACAACCGAAATGATACCCGTAATTGCTTCCGGTTACGATTTTTGTACATGTTATAAAATTACTTTTATTTTCTCTCTAGTAAGTTTCCAAATGCTAGTGCAATATTTACAGTCCGTAAAATATAGCTTGAGCCCTGTGGTGGCAGGACAGCGCTATACAATTAGCATTTCTAACTCTCTTTCTCGTGCTGAAATATGTATAGCGCTGACAGCTGTCACAGGGCTCAAGCATAGGGCTACCAAGGTAGGGGTCAGGGGGGCACGACCACCCCTAGAGTACCGTCTGCCCCCCCTCAGAAATACAGGTGACACTGATGTAAAAAGAGGCTTAATCCAATTTAAGGCGTTATTTGTCTTGTTTATTGGTTTGTGTGGGTTGTTTCTATATATAACGGTCACATAATCGAGAACAGACATTTGTTGATGGCTTCATAAGTTGGAGCCAGGGGCCAGACCCCCAGCTACGAATCCTAGTTACGCCAATGGGCTCAAGCTACATTTTCAGGACTGTAGGGCTGTCACAATTTATGATTCGGCTCGTTTTCAATAATGCAAACACTGGCGAAGATTTCTATGCGCATTATATCTTTTGGAGATCTGTAAGGTGTTACTCACTTTTACATCCCTAACGTAATGAATGACTAGTTTATCTTTGTCTACGGCGGATGCCCAGTCTAGCACGTCCTTTGGATGCTCCTGAAAAACAGATGACACATCGATATAATACTAAAGATTACCCACAATTCTATCGATACTAATAATAAAGTAGTAAAAAAGACGTGTCTGAAACTCGCTCGCCCATAAACATAGGCAGCAGACATGGCGTTAATCAGTCTGTGCAGGGACTTCTGAAAAAATCTACAGAAGTCGGTAACGGCCAAATTACTGATACTACACAACTGTCCATAACCACTCCCCGATGCACCGCTTCTGAGCCACGGCCGGTGAATCCAGTTCGGTGAAAACGTGTCTTAGAAACATTGACCTCTCATAAACAACAAGACTCACAATCTCGCTGAAAAAGCGCCCGCGACACATCTTGTCACCGCGACGACGTGACAATATCTTATTTTAACGATATAACGTCTCAATTTGGTTGAATGCATTTTTTCTACCATATGCACGTCGGCGTTCGGACGCTTTCTGACAACTTTTCTTGGAGACTGTGTGTCTAGTTGTTTATGAGAGGTCAATGCTTAGAAATGAACGATTCGGAGTAGTATAACTTACCGGTATAAGTGTACTCCAGTTCTCCTGCGTCGGGTTCTTCAGGTCTATCTGTATGAGCCGGTAGTTTGGAGCATCTTTGTTAGTGCGGAATATGCATATTGAACCCTCGTTCGTGATGTACTGGAACACAACAAATATTTACGTTAAAGAAGCAGAAGAGGAAAAGCCCGGGCGGTAGCGTTGTATTTTAGGTAGTGATTTTACGCCGATTGATTTCCATTTTTTTCAATAGTTCTGGAATGGCTAGTAACAGAACCAAGCGTCAGCTGACGCACCCGCGGTGGGTGTGGGTGTGGGAGGCAGAGGAAGTGGTAAAAAAAAGAAAAAAAAAAGTAATAGTAGCCGGTACCTCCCGGGCTAGAAGATAGATTACTATTTATGTTACTTAACAGACTGATGCAGGCTACAACTGTTTGAACCTAGTGATGGTTTAACGGTGTTGTGTTGGATTTAACTTTACCTAGAATTTTGATTTCCAGTCATTGCACTTGACATCAAAAGACCGTGTGAGCAGTAAATCATCACATCACCATAGAGGAGACTCACTTCGTAATCAGCCTCGAACTTGTGCACGATCTGCGTCAAGTGCAACTTCCCCTGGATCTCGGGAGTCTTGGTGAGATCCGCGAAGTACAGCAGGTTGTCGCGGCAGTCCTTCACTGGGGACACGATCAGGTAAGCGCCATCGTCCGTCACCTCAGCGCCACTGGAACGATTCATTATTTTATTTTCTTTATTAGGAGAAGCAGTAGTTAGTAAGCTAATTTAAACAATACAAATTGAACTTTAGAACTGCTAAATTTCTAACTTATTAAGGTAATCACAACATGCATTTTATATAAGTGACGTATAACGTGTATGTATATAACCTATTTCTTGTCAAAGTATTTAATTACTAAAATTAACTATATCTTAAAAAATATTTAAATTAATTATTAAAAATATGAAATCAAAATCAAAATATTTATTTTTGAAAAATAGGTACATAAAGTATACTTTCTACAAGTCAAAGTTAATTTTAACAATACTTTAGAATATAAAAAAATATATAATAATACGGGAAATAAAATATACACCCGCATAAATAAATGATAGTCGTATGTTTTTAAATAAATAAATAAATAAAATAGAGGAATCTGGGAATAAAAATAAATATTATATATACATAATGCAATGAAGAAATAAGTTCATAAATAAAAACGGGAAATACATACAAAAAATATTAAGGTTGGGCTACTAAAATGTAATAAAGTTATACACCTGCATAAAATATAGAAATATAGGAATAAAAATATTATATATACATAATGCCTAACCATCCGCACCATTCGATTAGTATTGCTAAGAAGAAGGGCAAGAAACTTAGCAAACATTCCTTTTTTCAAAATAAAACACATGATACAAAATTATATACATACCTACTTAAGTAAAGGCATAAAAAAATATAAGACTGCAGGAATTAGTCATGAGAAAAAAAATATATCTTAGTCAACCCGTCTCATATTGTCTATTACCTTTAACAAAGTAAGTTTATGATCAGTCAAAAACAAATATTCTATTGTAATACAGTAGAACGAAACGGTTCTACTATCTTGCTACTTACTTATCAAGTTTTTTAAATCTAATATACAACTTTATTTATTATATAATTAAATGAAAAACTGATCGGCTATCCTGATCATTGAGTCGTTTATTTACATTACAACTTTATCTTTTAATTTTCTACACATCTAATAAAAGTTGTGAAATTTGCATAAACCCGTAACTATTACAAGTTAGTATTTGTAAGTTGTTTCTAACGTCAGTTAACTGGAAAACTGTTTTCAAATGAATAACCTGTGAACCACAACTATTAAAAGGCAAATTCGAGTGACAAAATAGTCGATAGTTCAGCTAATGTAACTAAAAGTTATAGTGGTAGTTACGTGCTAAGATGGCTCTGCAATAGTGAATATTACGTATGGATTTATTTCGTTATGCTGTGATTGTACTAAATTACTCCAGACAAGTATAACGTGAACATCATATGCAAAACATAAATTATAAAAAAGGAAAGCACATACGAAAGTCCACCTTCAGTTCTTTGAGGGCTTCTGTAGAATAAAAATAAAAGTACTGTCATATTTCATAAACACATCGGCTATTCAATAGTTTATCCTGTTGCTAAAATGGGGAATCTTCAATAAAGTTATTATTTTTGTTCGCGTTAGTTTTATTCTCATCTCTAGGCAAATTTTAAATGTCCCGGGTTAAAAGTGGCTTATATGTAGAATGGCTCTTTGTTTTTTCTAGCCCGTTATCGCACGTGATGGACTTATATTAGACCTAGGATGAACCGGTCTCTTCCAGAAAGTGGAAGAGTGAAAGCAGGCGAGGCGTTAGTCGGTCTGTCTAGAGACTTTCGCAAAACCTATAGAAGTTGGTAACGTACAGGATACTCCCGTATGTCTGATTAACCATCATACTAAAAACGCGCCCATGGATCGCAGAATTGGGGGCTGTTTAAGTACGGACTAGTAAGCTATCTTCACAGAGATGTCGACCGTGCGGCTTATATGTGTGCGAGCCACCGCGAGCCTGCACGTACGAACCACAGCACGCAAAAAACGACAATATCTCAGGCGGTTTCTGGCTATGTGACTAGGGTCGGCTGCGCTCCGCAGTCGCGCTTACGTACGCCGCGCTACAAAACAGATAGGTATTTTGTGGCCGCGCGCCGTTCGTCGTATCGCCGCTAAATAAATTGACATCCCTGCAGCAGTAGGCGTTTAAGCCTCGCACGGCGCGGAAGTTGTTCTACTATTCTGTTTTTACTCTGACGTGAGTTTAGCGGGGAGGGGGGGGGGTCATGACTAATGAGAATTATCATAATGTGAGGTTAGGATAGGGTTTGTGTGTTTACTTGGCCGACGAAAACACTTGGGGCCGAAATATATAACAATGTATATTTAAACGACGGTCTCCACGATCAGCACATCGTCCGACTGCTTCTGGTCTCGGTTCACTTCGGTCTCTGAACCGTCCTTCTTGTGAAAGTGTCACAGGAAGGACGAGGAGCAACCTAGCGCTACGTGGGTTGTAGTTGTAGCCGAGTGTGTCCCGTTACTCACATCCTCCACAGCGGCTCCTCTGGGAACTCCACGATCAGCACATCGTCTGACTGCTTCTGGTCTCGGTTCACTTCGGTCTCTGAACCGTCCTTCTTGTGAAAGTGTCACAGGAAGGACGAGGAGCAACCTAGCGCTACGTGGGTTGTAGTTGTAGCCGAGTGTGTCCCGTTACTCACATCCTCCACAGCGGCTCCTCCGGGAACTCCACGATCAGCACATCGTCCGACTGCTTCTGGTCTCGGTTCACTTCGGTCTCTGAACCGTCCTTCTTGTGAAAGTGTCACAGGAAGGACGAGGAGCAACCTAGCGCTACGTGGGTTGTAGTTGTAGCCGAGTGTGTCCCGTTACTCACATCCTCCACAGCGGCTCCTCTGGGAACTCCACGATCAGCACATCGTCCGACTGCTTCTGGTCTCGGTTCACTTCGGTCTCTGAACCGTCCTTCTTGTGAAAGTGTCACAGGAAGGACGAGGAGCAACCTAGCGCTACGTGGGTTGTAGTTGTAGCCGAGTGTGTCCCGTTACTCACATCCTCCACAGCGGCTCCTCTGGGAACTCCACGATCAGCACATCGTCCGACTGCTTCTGGTCTCGGTTCACTTCGGTCTCTGAACCGTCCTTCTTGTGAAAGTGTCACAGGAAGGACGAGGAGCAACCTAGCGCTACGTGGGTTGTAGTTGTAGCCGAGTGTGTCCCGTTACTCACATCCTCCACAGCGGCTCCTCCGGGAACTCGACGACCAGCACATCGTCCGACTGCGGCGTGTTCAGCCGGTGGTAGCACAGCTTCTGGTCTCGGTTCACTTCGGTCTCTGATCCGTCGGTCTTGCCCGCCTGGTCTGGGTAACGCTGGAAATATTGGTATAAAGTTCCGAATGTTAATGTTTCTTCAACGTAATTGATTTAATAGAGATTTGATGTTTTTAGTCAAAATCATAGCTAACACCTGCAGACGGAAAGAAGAACATTTTCTTTTAAATTGGAAAATAAATGGTAAGGGGTGATCTTCGTATGATTAATTTGATTCGCTGTAACACGACAACTTATTTGTTAGGACTAACCTTATTTTAAGCGTTCTGAGGGCCTAGCACAACAGACCTTATCGAGCTTTGACGGCTCGATACCATATGTCTATCCCTCTCGAAGTAGATCAACAGAGTGAGAGAGAGCATTGTATCACTCGCTATCCAGCTCGATATGGTTTGCTATGCTTGACTAGCTGGCCTTTTCTTATCGTTACAGATAGAAAAAGACAGAATGCTTAAATTAAGTTAAGTCTCGTCAAATAAGTGAAGTCGTGTTACAAAGAATAGACACTTGATTGTCGGCACTTGGTAAAACATTTATTTTTATCAATATAAAGATTATGATTAAAAGGTTTTGTCTCTTTTCTAAGTATAAGAAATACTTACAGAATAAAACAGTCCCTTGTTGTCTTTCGACCAGGACATCGAAGCGAATTTGACCTTTTTCAAAACCTCGGGGTAGTCCTCACCTGAATCATGGAAAACGGAACAACTGTTGTAAAAGCCGTTACTATAGAGCAACTCACTTATTTTTCGTTTCAAAAATCTTTTATCTGGCCAAAGCCTTCGGCCGTGGCTTATCGTTATCACTACACCCATGACTAACTAAACCATACCACCAAGACTCTTTTCATGTTGCAACAGCGTTTGCCAAAGTGTGGGTCGCGACCCATTGGAGGGTCGCAAGCAAATTTTTAATGGGTCGTAAAATTTATGAGAAATAGAAAACGAGCACAATCTTCACATTCATTCACTCGTTTCAGTTTGAAATAACGAATGAACAGAAAAGCATGTAACTTTGAATTTACTGAATATTTATGTTAAGTAAACAATTACTAGCCTTCACTTCTTTCTTAACTAAGTCATTGAGTCCGTTTCTGAATTATGAATATCTAGGTCCGCAAAGCGGATAATTAAGTGAAGAATCACTTACAAATCATCATCTTAAAGTTAAGCATTACTTAAATTGAAATTCTCAACTCTGAAATCGGGGGTATAATGTTTAATAGCGGGGTCCTGAATCTCACCTTTTGTTTTAAGTGAGTCGCGATTCTAGTAAGTTTGGGAATTACTGCCTTGGAGTTACAATTCAAATTGTTTTTTTTTACAGATGATAGAGTATCCCTAATAGACTAAATAAAACAGAAAAAAAAATTTATTGCTCATACTTTTTTTTAGCCGTTCCATAGAAATTTTGTTAGCTAATTGAATCACTTTGTTCTGATTATTTGGTAAATTTTTTTTCAGTTCACGATACATGATCTCCCCTAGAATTATTTTCACTTATTATTGTAAGACCTTATATATTAGAGTGGTCTCGTCTCACCAGTAGCGACGTCTTTGAAGTGTATCGTGATCCAGTCGGAGCCGCTGGCGCTGAGCCCGTACGCGAAGGTGGCGCCATCTTCCGTGAAGCGGCTGCCGGACAGCGCCACCGTGCCGTCCTCCGAGAGCGTGTTGGGGTCGAGGAACACGCGCGGCTCGCCCTCCAGACTGTCTTGTACGTACAGGACACTGGGGAGGAAACGGCTGCGTTTAATATTAACACTTTTTTTCATTGATAACAAATGGTATAAGTCAGCGCTCCGTGTAAGGATGTAAAACCGTTTAAATGACACCGAAACCTATAATGGTGATTCTTAAATTAAAATGATATAGATAAGGTGCATTATCTGTTTATGTAAAAAGTACTGTAATAGGCAAAGATTTTAAGCGGTGGTAATGAAAAAAAAACTAATCATTATATTATTTTTGAAGTACATAGGGTGAAATTAAATCAACCGACCAAATTCATAGTGGAGACTCGGTTAGTGATCAGGAACCACGTTCAGTAATCCTTTTGGCCAAATTCGAAAAATATATATTTTTGCTCCCTTACTGGTTGGACTAGTTTAAGTACAATTCCTAGTCCAGTCGGTAAGGGAGCAAAAATATATATTTTGCGAATTTCACCAAAAGAGTAATTGAATATTATTCCAAAGCGATGGATTTCGCAATAAAAACATAATCTTAGGGTAATTGAAGCTTGTTTCGGATCACTAACTGAGTCCCCCCAGTATGAGTTTGGTCGGATGATTTAATTTCATCTTGTATACTCAGTTTAGGTTTGACTATCTTTAAACTAGCTACACCGATAGCATTATTTCAATATATTTAAAGTTCAAGGCCTTATCCCTGGTGCACGATAATCTTACTGAGCGATTTTAAACTTATTAGTATGTTGTCAGAAAATCTACATTAGAACGCTCGCTTCGCGCGCTGCTGGCACGTAAAATCAGTGAATTTTCAAGGTTTTTCTGGATTTTACGAAAAAGTATTTGATGTAGGAGATTTTTCACCTGACATCGGAAAATAAACCATGTTTTCTTGTTGTAGCAGTAATTTCAGAGATAAAACTCAAGCCGTTTGGACATAAAACAAAACAATAACTTAAAAAGGCATCATTTTCAAAATAAAATCTTTTGAGCGAAATGTGTTCAATTGGGTAACCGACCTGACAACGGAAAGACAAAGGTCTGAAAAAACACGTGTTCAAGTTTTACATTGATCAGATAAGTAGTTGATTCAGCATATTAAAACAAAAACCGTTGAAACACCCAATCACAAATGATCAGGTTTTATACACATACGCAATCAGTTTTGGTATTACCACGTTCCTTTAGCTTTATTTACCTATGAGATTTATTAATCCATGGTTTAATCAACACGACAATTATGATGTTCTAATGGTGTTCAGCCATAGCAGGAAAAATATCATAATCTTATTTCAATCTATCTTATCAATTCTAAGCTATACCAAACAACTTGTTTGAATTACACATAGCCAAGATTCAACGATGTAAGTATCTTTACGTCGTCATTGCCAAGATTATACAAAGTATACTTGTGTTATGTATATCCTTTAGTGTTTTCCTTGAAATAAATGTCATGAATACATAATGTATATAGCAGATAAAATAGGTAAATGGACATCTGCGGTGAAGGTAAATTGCATTTAGCAATAGATCGTAAATTAAAGTACAGAGTAATATTTATTTACAATGGGAAATTGTTAAGGAAAATTTTAAGCACTTGTGTATGTTGTCATTTTTGCAAATCATAAAAATTATCTTTGAACTCCCACATATGTTTGCAAAAGTACCTGGATGACCGCTTGTACACTTTTGTTTTGATGTTTTTGATTTGATACCAGTGTTCAAGGATATGTATCAACGGATATACATCGTGATATATAATATAATGATTTTCATACATCTTAATATCTACAGCCCTTAGAATGCTAACTCAAGTAGCAACAAAACGTGCTGCACTTCAGGCATATTTTGCCTTTTTCCAATCGAGGGTACTCTATGGTTTGTCAAAATGGGGTGCTGTGCGGACATAAAAAAACTGTTCATATTACAGAAGCGTTGCATAAGAATAATTGTGGGGTTGACCTCAAGCACGGTGTCTTGTAGAAATTATTTTAGGCAATTAAAAATCCACACGATTACGGCATTATACATAATTGAACTCTGTAAACTAATCAAGCGGTATCCAGACAGATTCCCTATTAGATCACGTAGCCCACAGTGACAGGTTAGGGAGCGCTTGTACAGCTACTTGTGCAAGATCCACTAAAATTGTTGCTGTGAAGGTGTACCTAGTCGGTTCTTAAATACTGTCACTGGCCATTTATTTTAAAAATAGAACACCCAGAAAATAAATGAAATGGTGTTCGATTTTCAAATATTTTTTGATTAATAATCTGCCAAATCACAATTACATTCATTCATTTTTTCCGATGGAGTGGACTCGCAAAGAGGATCGAGTAGCAGTAATTGCATTGCATCGTTGCGGCCATCCACCGAAGACGATATTCAACTTGCTTCAAAAATTAAAAATCACGAAGAGGTTCGTGTACCGTACCATCAAGAGGTACAATGAAACCTCTAGTGTCGATGACGAGAAAAGAACTGGCAGACCTCGTTCCGTTAGGACTCCAGGGGTCATCAAAGCAATCAAGGCGCGTATTGCAAGAAATCCCGTCCGCAAGCAGAAACTGATGGCTTTGGAGATGGGATTAACCAGAAGTACCGTAAAAAAAGTACTCAATGAAGACCTGGGACTACGAGCTTAGCGAAAAAAGAGTGGACATCTTCTGAACGCGCGTCTGATAGCTATGAGAGCCAAAAAATGCAAAGTTTTGCTAAAGCGGTATGCAAGAAACAGACACCGCGATATCCTGTTTACAGATGAGAAAATTTTTAATATCGAAGAGAAGTACAACAAACAAAATGACAGGGTGTACGCTACCAGCTCTGCGGCCACTGGAAATGCCATTCGTAGAGTGCAGCACGGCCATCATCCATCATCAGTCATGATTTGGTTGGGAGTGTCCTACTATGGCCCTACTGAAGTGCATTTTTGTGAAAAAGGTGTCAAAACCAGTGCAAAAGTGTACCAAGACACGGCTTTAGATCGCATAGTAAAAGATCTGCCCCAGACACTCTTTGGAGGACGGCCATTTGTGTTTCAACAGAACTCCGCACCTGCTCATAAGGCCAAAACAACTCAGGAGTGGTTCGAGCGCCAGAATATCGAGCTAATAAGGCATCAAGATTGGCCCTCATCTAGCCCTGACCTCAATCCACTGGAATACAAAATTTGGCAGGAATTGCAGGAGAAGGTCTGTTCTAAACCTAACAAAAATTTGAGCAGCCTAAAGTCATCATTGATTAAAGCAGTGGCCGATATCGACATGAATATAGTCCGTGCTGCTATTGATGATTGGCCGCGAAGATTGAAGGCTTGTGTGAAAAATGGTGGAAATCATTTTGAATAAATTTTGTGTTTAATGTAAGCTAATTAAATTACATTTTCTTAAAAAAAACTTCTTTGAATATCATGACTAGTTTTCATTTTATAGCCAATTTTGTTTGTGACAGAATTTAAGCACCGACTAGGTATAATTCACTTCCTAGTGTAATTTAGTGCCTCACTGGATCTAAATTCCGCAATGCATTAAAAAGCTACGTGTAAAAAATCTCACCATATGACCTCAATGAATATTATAATTACAGCGATCTTTAACTTCTGTCATACTTGCTCGGTGTTCGGCACTTTCGCATTAGATTAATAATGTAATGATTCGTATCCGAGGTCCATTGTTATTCGATTGTTACCGAGGATCAAACTGAACCGGTTAATGTGATTAGTGTAAATACTTTGTCCATTACAATTTATTTTATCTAACCTCATATCGTAAAATCCTCATTACGAACTCGTAACTACTGGCATAATGAAAAATATTTTTCATGAACGTCTCTAAAAAAATAAATTATAGTATAGGTCTCCGAACAAAATAATGCTATAAAAAAACTTTTTCTGAGATTACAGTACATGTGATACTAACTAGGAAGGCAAAGGGAACTTAGCCCATACAGCCATGTCTGAGGTTTAATATCAAATACCAATGAGGTTTTTATATAATGTTCTCCAATACATACAAAATAGTAACGAGGTTACAGTTCAAATTTATTTTCGGCCAGGTATTGTTTATGGCTTACGGCGCGTTGGACTCGGTCTGTCAATGGATGAACTGTTTGTTGCGCCATAGTTTTCGAGGAAATGTATTTATTACTTACAGTGGTTTTATAGGTCAAAATAATTATTTTGTCCTAAAATTACTGACAGCAGGGATGGTGATGAATGATATTTGACTTCACCTGACATTCTGGAAATAACGACGGAAATTACGAGCACTTTCAGAACAAGCTTTTACAAGAATAATCAAAAATGGCTGACGACAAATTTACAAAAATTATGATCTCAGGTTAGTTAAGTAGGCATGAGGTTAGATAAAGTAGTGTATGGAACTATACATAACTAGGTATTAAAACACTCGTGTTCTATTAAAAAACTCGCCTTCGGCTTGTTTTTTAACCTGACATTCGTGTTTTTAATAACATTTTTATGTACCAGTTTCATAAACTACTATTATATAATTTATTGTGTGCATGATATTGTTATAGCCTGTGGGTATAATAATTAATACCTTTTATAATACATGTAATTGATTGCAATAAACGAATATGAAAAATGAATTCATAAGTGATTCCATTCTGATAATAGTTAAAAATCAGTACCGATTTGGTTAGTGATAGGATAGCTCAAATCATATATAGCCGTTAAGGAATCTTTTAGTGCGTGACACATAACTTGCACAGATGAAATGAAAACAGAGCACAATACGAACAAAGTTTCAAACTTTTAATATGAGTTTACATCAGCCAGTGAAAAATTGGAACATTAGGCGTCCCGATGAGAGGTAAATCGGGACGTCCCACGCAAATCGGGACGTCCCACGCAAATTGGGACGCCTGGCAACCCTAATCACGGCTGACTCAGTGTCGCATGATATGACACACAGTATGAACCAATCATGAGCCTTTTGCCCTTTAGAGACTCTGTTGCCATTTTCGTATGATACTTTCGTTAGAAACGCGGCTTCTGTTTTTTCTTACTGTTACTGAGCACTTGCCGAGTCTTCAGTAAGAATTTGGCTGTATAAATTAAAGTATAAGGTGACATTCGTTTATATAGCCAAATTCACACTGGAGACTTGCTAAACGGAAGTGACCTTACAACTCACTTCTGGTTCTGCAAGCCGGTGTTCTTGAAGAAGAAGTATCTGTCTCCCCGCCTGAACGGGCACGAGTATTTGGGATAGTTCCACAGTTCCGTCAGCCGCGCGTTGATGTCCCCTTTGACGGGGCACGCGTTCAGGAACGGCTTCGTGATTTTGTTCTCCGCCTCGATGAACGCTTTGGTCTCGTTGGAGTCAGGGTCTTCGAGCCAGCGGTACGGGTCAGGAATCTGTGGACGGTAAATATTACTATTTATTTTTTCATATAGTATATTTATAAATGTATAAAAAAAACGAAGTTAATGATCCAAATATATTTCGACAAAATTTGTCGGCATCACTGGAATAATAAGCAATATAATAAGAATGATCCCCATCATTCCACCCACGGATGAAACACAAAGATTCCACGACTTTATGTCACGTAACCTATTTTATCTAACCTCATATCGTAAAATCCTCATTACGAACTCAAAAGTACTGGAATAATGAAAAATATTTTTCATGAACGTCTCTAAAAAATTAAATTATAGTATAGGTCTCCGAACAACATAATGCTATAAAAAAACTTTTTCTGAGATTACAGTACATATGTGATACTAACTAGGAAGGCAAAGGGAACTTAGCACATACAGCCATGTCTGAGGTTTAATATCAAATACCAATGATGTTTTTATATAATTTTCTCCAATACATACAAAACAGTAACGAGGTTACAGTCAACTTTATTTTCGGCCAGGTATTGTCTATGGCTTATGGCGCGTTGGACTCGGTCTGTCAATGGATGAACTGTTTATTGCGCCATAGTTTTCGAGGTAATGTATTTATTACTTAAGTGGTTTTATGGGTCAAAATAATTATTTTGCCCTAAAATTTCTGGCAGCAGGGATGGTGATGAATGATATTTGACTCCACCTGACATTCTGGAAATAACGACGGAAATTACGAACACTTTCAAACAAGAATAATCAAAAATGGCTGACGACAAATTTACAAAAATTATGAAAACAGGTTAGTAGGCATGAGTTTTTGCAACCCCTAAATGTTTGTTTACTTTTTTATCTCATCTCGTTGGCCTTACTTTAGGAGAGCTATAATTGCTCGTGACCTTCAAAGCATTTAAGGGTCGGTTTAATTTAAATTAAGTTTTAATTTAAGTTAAAAGATCTCAGTAATCTAAACAATATCTAGAATTATGTACCTTGATTAGAATTTTGAATTTTTTTAAAGAACTTTAACCAAATAAATACCAAAATAAGGTTCAAATTAAGACTAAGATCCCATTTAATTAAGTATGCAAAGAAATAACTTCAAACTTAGTCAAATTAAAGATATTATCACAACAAATGAGAGTTCCCTTAATTATTTTTGAAGAATTTTGGTTATGATAATTTTAAAATTAAAACTATGATAGAAATAAATGTCTATATTTTAAACACTTGGCAATTTATCCATCGCAAGGAGATAACAAATTTAATTTTATATCATTGCGGTATAGAAACCTTAATATTCTTTTTTCTGATTTTCTATACCGCAATGATATAAAATTTAATAATTATAATTAATTAATTTGGTATATTTTAGCGCATTCGCAACTTGCTTCCCCGTTGTGCGACGGAGATATCAATGCGGGGCAAGTCGTGCGAGTGAGTAAGACGCACGTACCCGGGGTCACCGGCAGTTAAGACACGACAGATACAAACTTCTGCAAATTCTTAAGATGGTCAAAGTGGCTTTGTTTTATGTATAAAAGGAGTATGTTGGTCGTAGAAAAGTCAGGGCTTCGAAACATTCGAGAATAAACTGTTATAGAACTTTTTAACCTCCCGAGTAAGGATGCAACGAATAGCACTTTTACGAATACGAATATCAAATTAATATTCGTTGAATACGAATAATAAACAATTTTGATTAAAAAATATCTTAATTTTCCTCTGGCAATTAAAATCAACAACAGGCAAGTTTTTCTCAAAAGCAAGCATTTCCTATGAAAGAATTATCCTTTTCAACTAACTACCGCGTAATATTTTTTATGATAGTAAGGAAAATTTGCAGAGTTAACTGCCAACCTCAAAAAAATAATATTAAATTATTTTGCTTATGGCTGAAAGTGATTTGGCTAAGTTTCTTGTCCTTATTCTTGCCACGACTAATTGTAATGGCGGAGTTCGGAATTGGTATTTATTTAAGTAGTGTTTTTTTTTAGTTTGTTTACATGAGAATCTGGATATAATTATCATTTGTTTTTTGTTTAATTAATTAATTACTCAAATCACTCCCTAATTTCACCAAGAAAATATAAGTAGACGTATTAAAAAAATTAAATGCATATTACCTAGCAATAATGACTATCTAAACCTAAAAATAATATCTACCAAAAAGTGCAACATAAAAAGGTTTAGTTAGCTTTGAAGCTCGATATACAAATGAAATGAAATGAATTACCACTGTCTGTCCCTCTTTAGGGAGATCAACAGAGTGAGACAGAGCACTGTATCAAGCGCTATCGA
Organism: Ypsolopha scabrella; assembly: GCA_910592155.1. NCBI lineage: Eukaryota > Metazoa > Arthropoda > Insecta > Lepidoptera > Ypsolophidae > Ypsolopha > Ypsolopha scabrella. The sequence continues at coordinate 25,047,434 of OU342963.1, forward strand.
GCTCGATTTGGTCCTTCATGTTAGAGGTGATGGAGGGTTTGTTCCAAGCAAATCGGTTAATAAATGACAGGCGAATTGAGAACCTCCTCCTTTTTTGAAGTTGGTTAAAATGCTTGGGCCGATTGAGCAAATTTGGTGCAATTTTTAGGGTTTCGTATGCTAGGATATATAGAGATTCCAGATTAAACGATATAAACAATATTACATTTATTTATCGTAATTTTACAAGGAGAGGTGTGTAATGAACACGCGTGCGATTCCACGCAGAGATAAGAAAGCAGTATAAACTCAAATATGCAAGAGATTTTAGTCAAGTGGTTGTTGGGCTCTTTTATAAAAAATAATATTTACAAGTAAGAAAGAGATTAGAATATTGTGTTGAAATAACATAGATTTAAATTTAAATAAGTAATTTAAATTTATCATGTAGTATATATTCCAACATCGTACTCAAGCTAAGAAACCCTTATCATTTCGTCATCGCGCCATACTATTAAATTTCAAGAGCTGAAATTTGGCTAAGAAGCTAAATACTATGGGGAAAATTAGAACAAATGTTTTTGGGATATATGCTATACAAGGTGATTTTTTCTGAACTTTCTTTTTGTGGCTAATCCAGTAGGAGTTTGTTCAAAAGGTCTGTAGAAATTCTTTCGAGATTTCTTGAAACATTTTGCAATTTTACGCTCAGAGGAAGGAGAATTAATCCTTACATCCTGTAAGGGTTCCTTTTTTAACCGAATTCAAAAAAAGAAGAGGTTCTCAATTCGCAATTTTTTTGGGTGTGTTATTAATTCTATAGTACGAAACCCAGTAAAGGCCAAGCCAGCCGCCATACAAAAATTTAACACACATTTTGGTAATCAAGTTGAGAGTCAAATGAAGCTAAACAAATACGCATTGGGGAACCCGTACTACATTGTGAGTTGTTTATTCTAAGACGTTATTTCGAACACAGAATATGAACATATTTTATTTTAGAAATTGCGTTAATTATAAAAAAAGCTCGGGTGTTTAATACAGCTAACAGATTAGAAAAGAGGTCATTGCACAGAGGCGAACTAACAGTTTTTATACGGTTTTTTACCTGAAGGTACAAGGCAACTTGGTTTTATTTCGCACGTGAATAAAATAAAGAGCGCGGCAGGCACGTGCTTCAAATCATAAATATGCAAGTTTGTCTGTTGGAAAAGTAAAGAGTTAATATTGTGTTGAAAACGTTACCCACTGGTTTAGCCAAAAAATGAACGAATTAAATAAAGAAATAAGCAAATCGATACGTTAGATTATGCACGAGTAAATCTGAACAACAATAAAAGGCCAGTTTAAACATTCTAGCTTGGTTTTCCATGTTATAGTTTTAAAAATGGGTCTAATTTTGTAAAAAAGGATGTACATAGAAATCTCTTGTAAAGCTAAGCTCGCCTTTGTGCATGTTTGTTTCAAATTTGTAATTTTAGAGTTCTGTGTACTATAAAATACCATACTAAATCTGAAGGTTTATCTGATATTTGATAAACCCACCCCTATTAGTCGTCTTAAGAGCGAGTCCCGAAAGAAAGCTCTGTTTCTTGACTTAAGTTTTCTTTGGGGAAAAAGGCCTAAAGATTATTAAAATAAAGTCACAAGTGTTCTTAGTAGATAAAGTAACCTTACTGTGTTATTTACAAAGGGTTGTTCTATTTTTATTACTCGTATGTTTTATACATATACCTATCTTTAATTAAATTTACATAGGGTTAATATTTTTATTTGTTTCTAAATGATTGTATCGACCTGAGTTATGTCTTTCTATTGTTAAAACACTTAAACTGCTATTTTTACGATCAATCATTTATGCATATTCAGTGACCATTGATCCCGACGTGGTTCCACACTACCCTACGCCTTAATTAGCTAATAAGCATTGTTTACCATAATTCATCATCGGCATTACGTGTCCTATCTTCACCGTACCCTTGAATAACATTTATTGCAATGGAATTGTGTAAATATTACATTACATACAAGTGTCTATGCACAATACATTGAATAAAATGCAATTGTTTAGATAATACATTTCAAAGTCAGCCTGCACAACCAGTTGCCCGGCTCTCACTACGGAGAAAGTGAACGTATCTATTTCAAAACAATACCACAAGTTATGTCATTTTGTACTTACTACTGACCGAATAAATCTGACCTCTGCGTTGCGATAATCGGCGCACGCGATGATGTCTCATTTAATTAGAGCAATAGACAAATAGGTACCTTTGTTCCATGGTAGTCATCGACGACGGAGTCATCTCGACGTGCCACGGGGTAATCAAAACTCATGGTCTTGGCTGCGACTGATGACGCTCTGGCTGCACAGCACTGGAACAACACACACACAAATATAACTCCATACTGGCGCACACGCATTTCGTTCGGTTAATAGAATCGACTGCGCCGATCGCGGCTTAAAACACGATTTATATTCTTAAGAAACTTGGTCGCGCGAAGCAACAAATCCAATGAACGCTCATGCGATATAAGTTCGAAAAAAAAGTTAAGTCAAGTTGTTTGAGGGTCCCGTATAACATTGTGTTGTAAAGCTAGCGCCATCTACTCTACACGCAAGTTTATGAAAATAATTAGGAAATTTGTTAATCGTCTTATCAACGGTAAAGATTAATGTTTATTTTTTACCATGATCTTGTTCATGTTTTGCGATTCATTGGTTCTAGAGATATGAAGGACCGCGTAGCACTTTTTTTGACACAGGTGTGAATTAAAAATAAAATATTACAGTAATACCCTGTATATTTAAAACATTTCAATACTGAAAAATAGGTTGCTTTGATTCATAATTAAATGTTATACGGCTACTAACAAATATTGCCAGACTAGTTTCGCTACAATTAGTGTAGCTTCTTCGGAGGCAAACAGGATTACGTGGCGATTCCCCCTTTGGCCTGCGACTATTTATACTGCAGTATTTTTTTTCTACCAGACGTTATGACCTATGTTGTTGTTAGCTATACATAAGTACATTCTGGACAACCGAGTCTCACTTAACATAATGGTACATTTTTGGGTAAGGAACCCTAATAGCGCTCATGTTCGCTTGACAATTGATGGTACAATGATCGATTAATGTACTTACATCGTTTTTTAATGCTTCAGTGTTGGTTACCGCAGTTATTATTCTGGGCACGTTGTATCAACACTTATCTGAGGCTATAGTTCGAGTGAGTACCGAAGGGAGCAAGGGGGTGCACTTGCAACCCTCTGTCTTGGAGAAAAATACACGAAAATAAAAAACATAATACTTTTTTATTTGTTTTATAATAGAACGTGACTTCACCTGACGTAAATGCCCATACGTATATTATGTATCTATCTTGTATTATTCCCATAATTATAAGGATGCAAATAATTATTAGATCTTATTATATAGTAATAATAGAGTAGTAAAAAAGTCGTGTCGGGACATGAAATAAAATGGGTTATTTATTAGGGCTAAAGCAATACAATACAATTTTAAAACTTAGGTTCCGTTTTAACTCCAACGGATTGGGATACGATTTTCTTAATTATCATCGTAGGAAAAGTATTATGTTTATTTATAACTCATGTACTTATCCACAATATACTTATATTAAATATTATACCCAACCGGTTTCGCTATTCAGCATTCTCAAGGGCTTAACTACAATATTTATTTAATTACATTTTCAGAATCTACAAATAAAATACGTGCAATAAAATAATTGCACGTATTTTATTTGTAGAAATAAGCTCATAATCTTTCGCTATTCAGCATTCTCAAGGGTTTAACTACAATATTTGGGGCCAACATTACTCTCCGTTGAATAGGCTATCAGCTCTACTCAATAAACACTCACAGCATCTTGACTTGTTTAATGGTAATAAACATCATTTTAAAAAAACTATTTTGTCGAACATTTTTAAATCAGCCTATGAATAGCATCATAACTTCTTTCGCTTTGTTATTTTTTTTTTGTTAGGATTTTCTTTTATAATTGTATATATAATTCACCTATTAATATCTTTAATTTTTTTTTTTGTTTTACTATATTTTATTACATAATCTCTGGCATAATAATTGTGTTTAAATATTTCATGTGCAAAATTTGTATTAAATTGTTTTAATATGTAATCATGATAATTTTGTAATTTAATAATGTATAATCTGCATCCATTTTGCATGCTGTGTCCGCCTATAATTGTCTAGACATAAACCCTATAACTTATAACTCGCTAAACCATGTATGTATTTATGTACTAGATGTTGGTGGTCCAAATAAATAAATAAATAAATATTTATTTAATGACATTTTCAGAATCTACAAATAAAATACGTGAAATAAAATAACATAAAATAAAACCGGTTGGGTATAATATTTAATATAAGTATATTGTGGATAAGTACATGAGTTATAAATAAACATAATGTGTATTAATTTCCACCAAGTGCCAACAATCACAAGCATCAACTATGTAGTAAAAGTAGTCACATATAGGCTACAAGGGGCGACAAAATAATGCACAAGCCGAAAACGGGGCACAGATTGATTAAATGCGGGCGGAGCCGCGGACGGAAGGCTTGTAACGTGTACAACGTGAAATTTAATTCATTTTGTTAACGATAGCTGGTGATAGTACTCGTCCATATGAACAACTTTTAAATGAAGCCAACCCTGAAATCGTGAAAAAAAAATCTGCTGTTTCATACATTTGGGTCGAGTAGGTATTTAACTTTTCTACGGAAGCTGTTATTAAAAAAAAATCGGCCGACCAAATTCATGCTGGAGACTCGGTTAGTAATCAAGAACTAGGTTCAGTAATCCTTTTGGCCAATTTCGAAAAATATATTTTTTTGCTCCCTCTCTGGTTGTTAGAGATCGTAAGTACGATTCCCAATGCAGGCAATACGGGGCAAAAAAAAAACGAATTTCACCTGGAGGGTCATTAAACCTTGTTCCTAATGAGTAACCGAGTCTCCAGTTTGAATGTGGTCGGTTGATTTAATTTCACCTAGTATAGGTAGATAAACTCCACCTGGTCTGACAATAATCCTGCCGGTGCCCATGATTGCTCTTAATTGTCTCAATTATGAGCTTATTCTAAGAATATCTTCCCTAATGGGATAGTAGCTAGTATTGTCGAAAGTAGGATTTGTACCTAAGGGGGGCGGGGCTGGCTCCAATTCATAAAGCTATCAACAAGTATCTGTTCTCGATTTTATGATCGTAACAAGGTAAGTAGAGATAATCCTCCATACACGATCACATACAAACCAAAATTCCAAACAAATAAATGGTAGCTCAGGGGTAAGTGGTACTCTGGCCTCTCAATCATGAGATCCAGGCTCTATTGAGTTTTTCAGAATTGATGTGCATAGTATTTGTTCTTATTTACCACTTTGAAGGAAAACATCGCGAGGAAACCGGCATGCCCTAAAAAGCGCATATTTGTTGTTTCGCGACGATTATTACCTTGGGACGTAATAATCGTCGGTGAAAAGTGGTTGTAACGAGTGTGGACTGTGACTTGCATTTCACAGTCACACTCAGAACACCTCTGACACCCCTTTGGGACGTAATAATCGTCGGTGAAAAGTGGTTGTAATGAGTGTGACTTGCATTTCACAGTCACACTCAGAACACCTCCGACACCCCTTCGGGGATTAATGTCGTGACGGTATATTTATTCAATTTTAATAATCTTGCAAGTAAACTGTTAAATATTTATTCAGAATAAATATTTTATTTTACTGATTTTCATTGAATATTAATATCGTTTTCATGGTGATCCAATTCGTATGAAATTGATTACGTAAAGGGCCTGATTGTTTAACAGCACTAGGGGACCGTAGACTTTTGTAGAAGGTATTAGTTTCAACTTGAATTCAATCTCTAACGGCTCCCCAGAAAAAGGGTCTTGCTTGACAGATGGGCTTTTATGTGTTTTGTAGTTGAATGTAAAAATGAAATAAATTTTTGGGAAAAAAATAATTTTCTCCGTCTTTACAAACATCGCGCACGCCGGATGGGTAAGCAGAGATTTTCATTTCCATCTGCTATGATCCTGACACACCTTGTTCGCCTCTTCGACAAATTAATTGAAGCCACGGTAACTTAATATAAAGTACGTATATATACATTCCGTGACTGAATCTATACTTTTTTTTCATTTAGTTTACACACAGATAAAGTTTTTTTTTCTTTGGTAAGTTTGTTGTTGGAAATGCAAAATCCATCGCTTTGGAATACTCTAAATATTATTATTAGAGTGCATTACAAACTGGAAAAGATAAATTACAAACAAATGTAAAGACAAGAATTTGAAAAAATTCCTGGGGCCAGGATTCGAACCTGTGATCTCTTGTTTCCCAGACAAGCGCGCTACCAATTGCGCCACCAAGGTACTTACCTAGACCGTTGAATTTTTCCATCATACTTGTCCACCAAATATTTTTGCAACTATTTGATCTAACTAGCTTGTAATGCACATACTGACGCTCACGAGGGCGTTATGTGATTTCACGCCTTGTTCTTAAGAAACAGACAAGAGGTCGCAGGTTCGAATCCTGGCCCGAGGAATTTTTTCAAATTCTTGTCTTTACATTTGTTTCTAATTTATCTTTTCCAGTTTGTAATGCACTCTAATAATAATATTTAGAGTATTCCAAAGCGATGGATTTTGCATTTCCAACAACAAACTTACCAAACAACCTTATTATCGGTGTTCTCTTATATTGTGTACCTATTCAGAAACTGAAGAGCACTACATAAAGGCAATCTACAATATCAATTGAATGCTGATTGTGCTAGCACTAACTAAATACAAGTACGTGTACAGAACACATTGCGAAATTCACTTGTGTCAACATAACGCATGTGACTTATCTATATCTACTAGTAATAAAGTAGTAAAAAGGTTGTGTACGTACATGTTCCAATATTTCTGGGAGGTCTTAATTGAAATGCACATATACCAGGTATAATAAAATAAAATATTTCTAATATTAATCTTACACCATAGACAAGCTGTCTGAGGCTGAGATTCAGAGTGCATTTTGAGTCTGAACTCAATCTTACAAATGTCAAAAAGCGACATGATCTCATACTAGGAGTAACGTTTGTAAGATTGAGTTCGGACTCAAAATGCACTCTGAATCTCAGCCTGAGACTTGTTAAAAGGTCAATGTGAAATTAAATTACTTTGTCAATATTAAATACAGTAAGCATGCGAAACAGACAAACATACCATTATAGTAGTAAATTATTTAGACTGATTCTGAGCTTACCAGTCATGGCATGGCACTTGCAATCATGTTGCAACTTATATTTGGGGACACTATCAGCACTAATTTCATACAACTGTCAGTCGCCACGCTCGTCACCCATCTCAGATTTCTATTGTTTCAGTATGTAGATATTTACGTGGCTAGTTGGCGCTTTGAAAGGCACCAATTAAATGTTTGTTCTCGCAGAAATCGTGATTGTGTTAGATTGTCTGGCTTATGTTCTTTAAGTTATCTCTAATGAAACGATTAGTTCACCAATAAACAACCAAGTAACCAAATCTATAACAGAAGATCTCTTAGAAAAACCTTTATCAACCAAATCGTCTGCTGAGATTCTTTTTGTAGTGGAAAAATGGACAACCTGAAATTATCCTGTTTAAAAATAGTGCAAACAAAATAATAAAAATTTCAAAGAAAGTCAGTACTTCTTATACCTGTGGTTAGTGGGTTGTCAAAAAAAGTGAAATTATAAGAAAAATTAGTAAAGTACACAAGAGCAGAGGTGGCTGAGCTTTTTAGATCTTTTGCAATTGAAAATTAAGTAATAGAGTTGCAAAACGGTGATGATTTTCATGACTGAGTCATTAATATTTTTTTTCTATCAATCGTAATGTAGACTTTATTTCGATGTAAATTAAATAATTTCATTAATTGTACTTTTTTTAAAAACAAAGAATAATAATTCGTATTTTGGTATTTTTATTGAAAATAAAATGTAACAATAGTCTTGAGTAGAGATGCAACAAGTAGTAATTTGACCGAATACCAAATATTCGGCGGTGCCTTAGGCCGAAGCGCCGAATATTTGGTGAGAGATCTGTGCATTTCACACGTACACTTGTACTGTACAGGTTACGTTACAACCTGTCTCGGTGCAGGGGCGACAGGATAGCCAAAGAAAGCTCATTTTCAAGCATATCATGCGTGTCACGGGCTCACTGCATTTGTGTTTTTTACTTTTGTGGTCACAGTTTGTGTTTGATTTTGTCAAATACAAGATTTTTACAACGAACAATTGAAAATGGCTTCAACTTCAATAATCTGCCTCTGATTAATTTTAAATATTAATATTACTTCCATAGTTATTTATATAGCAGATTGTAGTGAATAAAAACAAGTTTTCTTGCCAATTTACCAAATATAAGTATACATACCTTCTGATTAAAATGCATTTTTATTTTCACTTATTTATATAACAGATTGTAGCGCATAAAAACAAGTTTTTCTGCCATCTTACCAAATATATAAGGTCCTACAGTTCAAAGTGAAAAAAATTCAAGAGATGATTAAGTATTCCTAATAGACCACTTTCCTACGAAAATATTTTTTAACGAGGAAACTTTTTTTTTCACCTTTGCATAGAAATTGAGTTGGCTAATTGAACCACTTTGTGATCAGTGAACGATACTGATCTACCCTAAAATTATTTTCACTTATTAATGTAGGACCTTATATACTTTCTGATTATAATGTATTTTTATTTTCATTATAAGGTATTCAGTATTCGGCCGAATACCGTCTACTATTCGGCCGAATACCGATTAATAATAAAATGGCCGAATACCGAATAGTTGCCGAATATTCGTTGCATCTCTAGTCAGCCCAAGCCTAAATAAACACCAAGAATCACCACTGATTCTGCGACAGGCCATACTTACCCTTCTAATCTAACCTACCAGCTTGAATCTTTGAGGATTTCTGAAAATTTTTCCCATGGAGCCTCCATAATAATTATAGGTACTAGTTATGTTAATTCAAGTTAATTAATGGTTGGTCAGCACCGTGATGTCAAGGGTTTGTCAAAGATTTTGCGCGAGTATATACGTAAATTTACACACCATCAAACCGTTTTTTTGCGTTTGGTTTGAGTAACAGAGTAAAATGCCGTAAGATTTCTTATAGGCTGGAAGCTATGTCCGAAATTTGGGTTGGCAACAAAATATATTCAGGTACATGCATAGTTTCTTTAGTATTTTCACTATAAAATTAAAGATAACTGTAACTGATGCAGACAGTAAAATAAACATTGATAATTTACACTAAATACCTAGATAAATTTCTGTCTACAAAGATTACTTTTAGAACACAATTTTTATAACAACGAGACTTACCAAACTTTTTGCAGAAGATGATATATGGTTTCTAAAGATAGTAGAAACTAAAATTTCACGCTTATTTTGCGTAATTACCCTAAAATTTGCTAAATTCCAACAATGATTAGCAAAATAGCTTCTTGCAACCACGTAATTTGACATTTTTATTTTTTTATTTTCTCACAAATCGGACTGGCAAAGGTCAGTCCGATTTGTGAGAAACTATATAAACTATGTCTATACAGCCATGCCTGAAATATAAAGTCAAATCAAATCATTTATTTACCTATTTGTAGTTGTAGATGATGTTATATGAGCCTGATATATTTCGTCTTAGAGAATAAAATTTTCGTTCATTGTTAAAGACACCCCAGATAGTCGTTCCAAAACTCCCACTGGGTTGGGTTTACTCGGGTTGCTCTTCACTAACCCATTCAAAAATCAACACGGGTCGCATGTAGTACCGACCGTTCAATAATAGCAGTGTCGCTACACCGGTGTCAAATTTTTCTACACCAACTCTGAGCAGGATTCGCAAGGAGAGACGTCAAAATTACAGTTATAAATCAATACGAAATCTATTGGAAATATGTGAAATGACGTTTGGAGTGTAGCAACTCAGCCAAACCCGTTTATAACCTCAGTGTTGCAACCCCAGTGTTCCTACCCACCGTAGGCCACGTTCAGTTTGATCGCCCTCTCAGCAGGATAGCACATACAAATTCAATGCGTGCAAAAAAGAGATGTCATGATCGCCGGGCGTGAGCGGGCGATCAAACTAAACTCAGCCCTAGGGTTCATAATGAACGCACTTCAGATAGTCGTTCAAAAACTCACACTGGGTTGGGTTTCCTACCCGGGTTGCTACACTAACCCATTCAAAAATCAACACGTATGCGTGCACGGATCGCACGCAGTACCGACCGACCGTACAAAAATAGCAGTGTCGCTACACCGGTGTCGAATTTTTCAACATCAACTCTGAGCAGGGTTCGTATAGGGACGTCAAAATGACAGATAAAAATCAATACAAACTCTATTTGGAGTGTAGCAAATCGGCCAAACCATAGACTTAGGAATACTGTCGTAAAGACGAACATAGTGTGCGAGGGAGAAGGAAACCCTTTACGGCAATAATATAGCAAGATAAAAAAGGAAAGCGAATCTAATGACACCGTAACCGGTTTTGAATGACTGGTCTGCATTAGTCTGCACGCAAGGAAAGAACTCTTCAGATTTAAGGATTTTTTTGCAGTTAATCGTATTTATTTTGTGTAAATACCCTTATCATAAAGAATGGTGACTTGTTCTGTGAGTGGCTGTGGCATTAATTACAAAAATAACCCCGATAATTGCACATTTCACAGGTAAGTTCTCAGGTCGTCACCTTGCTCTTACGAGTTTTGTTTTTGGTTGAATTTCCATTATATTCTGTTTTAAAGTATGAAATAATTTTAATCGTGTTGTTGATTTTGTTATTTTTATATGAAAAGAGATTACGTTGTTGATAATTTACATGATTTTGGTGGATACAAAACAATACAATACAAAATTTACAAAATTGACTTATTCATACACAAAAAGGTAAGTACCTATAGTATGTTCGAGATAGCATGATATGGGTGACAGTTCGTAATTTTCCGTTTCACCTATACTAGTCACACCATACTACATACATCCAGGTACAAAAGATAATATTAGGCTTTAGAAAGAATGTATATCATTATTGCAAAAATACAATAAATTATTTATCTTTAAGTCAAAACAATAATCACAGTGTATTCGTTAAATTTAACAAAAAAAGATTCAGAAAAGAATAATGTCTTTTTGCTACGTGATGCGTGGATCGGAACGTAAAGTATAGGTACTGACACTACATAATCGAAAATACACCGATGAATCGGTGCAGACCTCTTAAATGATCGTGTCAGTATGAGTTCATCTTGTATGTGGTTTGTGTTTTCGTTGCGGTTGCTTTACGTGCTATTTGTTTTGACGTTTGTTACAGTTTTTGTTGATTTTTGTTTTGTTATTGTTGTTTGTTTTTGGTGAAATGCCGAGAAATACAAAAAAAGAGTTATTAGTTCGTTTAATTTAATTATCAAAGATCAAAGAATTAAAAAATCGATACGTCTGTGGTTATACATAATTTGTGTGTGTGTGTGTGTGTGTGTGTGTGTGTTTGGGTGTGTGTGTCTGCGACAGTCTGCGTGCGTGTGTAAGCGTATTTGCATTTGCGTGGTTAATAATCCATGGTTATGTACATATATAATAATAATGTTTAAAAAAAGTATTAAATATCGTTTACAACTAATAGTAATTCTCGTAAATATATTAAGGTCCTACGATAATAAGTGAAAATAATTCTAGGGTAGACTGTGTATCGCTAACTGAACTTTCGGTGGAAAGTGGTCTATTAGCGATACTCCATCACCTCTTTTGTTTTCTTAATAATATTACGTTGAATTTCAGGATTATCAATAATATTAATACTTTTATATATTTAAAATTTGGATAGTAGTAATTGATAATATAGATATAAGCATTTATGTGAGATATAACCACCAATTTCATCACAATTTACCACAGACATATAATATTGTAAAAGACCTAACATTAATATTAGACGCATAGAGTCGACGGAGTCGACGCGTGGCAATTTTAGCTCAGTGAACTTCGGGCTCTTATAAATATAAATATTGCTTGTTTACAAACAAAATATATACTAGTTCAGGAATTAACAAATATCTTCCAAGCATAAGCCAGCCAAAACAACCCATTTTTATACTTTTCTTCGTACCATGAAGCCTAAATGTAGCTTATTTTTTATATGGAAACTTGCCACGGTATTTAATCCATATGTTTGCTCTGCTACTTAGTAATAAATTGTGCAATTTACACAAGTAGGGTAGGTAGCAAAAAGTATCAACTGTTCCAAAGTGCGAAGAAAAAAGATAATTGAAGTTTTTAGAAGTGTTACCGTTTGAGATTGACTCTTATGAGTAACGCTAACACTTTAGAGTTTAGGTTAAGCAGGGTTAGGGTAGGCCTGTCGGTGTTGTTTTGCGTAGGGTTAGACTGCGATAACTTGAGACATGTGAATATTCATGATATTGCTTTTAGTAAATTTTCAGTTTCTTCGTAGTTAAGTTGTTTTATCCAGGTAGTAATGGTCTTTTTACAATCTGTGTATTTTAGTAAATAAATGTTTAGTAATCTGTTTATCTTATTGTACAAATAGGTTGATCTAGCTGAGAATTGATTTGACGCAATAGTGGTTTTGACAGAAGATGATTTAATTATACAAGGGTTACGTTTATATTTAATGTTTGGATTAGGTGGATTTTTCATCAAGATAATTTACATGTACGCTAGGGCTAGACTCAAAATTTATCGATATCGTTATCGATACTTACTTATCCTGGAAAATTAAAATGAAAATCAATGTTAGATTTGCGTTTTCTATCTAATATCTGACAAATGTTGACCAAAAAGTTAACTTTATTTTGACAATATATTTACAACAGATTCCCTCTGGATCCTGTCATCAAAGGAAAATGGTTTTATTATATTTTTTATTTATTTTAGGTGGTAGAGCTGATGCCGGGCTCGACTGTGGAGGTACCAACATCTTAATCGCAAATCCTCCCGAAGTTATTCGGGGGAGAGTAAGAGAACAGCTCTTAGGCAAAACCAGGCGGCCCACCATTGCCTGGGACCGCTGGATGGCGGTTTATCCATCCCCAATTGCCAAGCCTAATATTAAACAGACTGGTGACGGGCAGCGGCATCACTGGTGCAAGGGTTTCGGCACCGCGCTCACCAACCCACCTGCCCAGCGTGTGTGAGTATGGGCATTTCTTCCAAGAGGACCGCCAAGAGTGGCGAAATCCTGGAAAGGCCTATGTCAAGCAGTGGACGAAACAGGCTGATGGATGGATGGATATTTTTTACTCTGTTTGGGCCTTATTATTTATTTTGAATATATATGAGGGGGAAGGACGTGTGGCGATTCGCCCAACACGTTTTCGGAACGCAGCCAGAGAGAGAGAAAAAAAACTGTCAATAGAGAATCTCTCTTTTGCTGCTAATGCTAACAGTGTTTTTCTGTACAATAATTTATGCATTTTATGCAAATAAAAGTTATAAAATGGGAGTCTTTTGTGTTATTCAACACCCCACATAAACGTGGACCAAACGACCCCATATTGGTGACCCCGTATGAACTACGAGTACAAACTTTGGTGTTAGCGTGTTTACGTTTTTCAAACCAACTAACATTGTTAAAAGCCAACTAAATACAACCTTGTGGTGTTTATGTGCTTCAAACTAACAACAATAATACTACCTCACCGGTTATGGCATCGTAACTTTGACTTCTGAGCTTCCTTCTTCCTTCCACCTGTGAAGTAACCTGTGGGACATATAACTCAGCTGCTGCATGTCACAAAGTACCCAGAGAGGTCATTGGGAGCTACCTAACTACTAGCTGGTACAGTAAGGAATCCTACAGACAGATGGTAACATATTTTCTTCCTTTATCTGGTTTTGGACTATTAACATGTTCGGTGAAAGTGTTCGGTGTACTTGCAAACTAACCTGATATGTAATAAACATTTTATCTGGTGTTGGTGTGTGATAGTCTACGTTTTTCTGTCACTGACGCATCTGTTATGCATTGACATTCTAATTTTAATCAAAATCTAGTTATAAATGCTAATCCAAACTAATAATACTTACAGCTGAGGTTACTGTGTACCTAAAATGTATTTTTCTGTTTCTATCAGTTGTGTTTGAGTAATCAGAGTTGATCTTGTTTTATCTCTTAAACTTAGTCCATAACTTAATACATATTTTGCTACTAACCAAACCTATTAAAGTTTAGATACTATCAACTCCGCAAGCTTAATTTTAATTCTGTTTTAAACGGCTGTGATAGTTTGTGTGTCGATTTTTCCTTCACATATGTATCTTATTAAGTTTGTGTGCATATTTGATTCAAATACTGGTTGTTAATAAAAATTTAAGTGGTGTATACAAGTTGTTCTAAAAGAATTCAAGTTTTTTTTTTTTATACAGGTGTTTATGAAATGTTTTGTAAATTTGTGATAAATGGTAAGGGCTGACTGACTTTCAATTAAATTTGATATCTCAAAATTTTTTTTTACCACAGGAAATATTTTTTCTTAACATAAATATATATATATATATTTTTTTTTGCGTTTTGGCCTGGAATTGTTTAGCATTAATATAAGGTTGCATCCGTACATTTTTTTGCATCCTGCACTAATGTTTATTACCACTAATTAACAATTGCATTATTATTTTTTTTGTGCTAACTTTGGATTTGAATCTGATTAACTATGTCTGTGGAGGAGGAACTAAAGCAGCAGGTGCAGGAATTACAGAGGCAACTTGCATGCATGCAGCCCCCCATTTCCAACCCGTCAAATGTTAATGCTGTCGCACTTAAACTTTCAAATTTTTGGGAGGATAAACCTACCGTATGGTTTGCACAGGCTGAGGCACAATTTGAAATTACCGGAATTTCACAAGATTCCACCAAATACGGCTATATTTTGAATGCCCGTTTGGCTGATGAGGTTGAGGACATCATTGCCAACCCTCCCGCCTCCAACAAATATGAGAACCTTAAAAGGGAACTTATTCGACGATTATCATCATCGAAAGAGCAGCGGGTTCGGAAATTGTTGTGCGAAGAACAACTTGGAGATAAGAAGCCCTCTGCTTTTCTCCGCCATTTGAGATCACTGGCAGGCACTACCGTTGGGGATGAGGGTATCATACGCGAGCTGTGGATGCGCCGATTGCCGCACGACGTGCAGAGGATATTGACGGCTCAGCGCGATCTGTCATTAGACAAAGTAGCTGAAATTGCTGACGCTATAGCTGAAACGCCGCATCCTTCCGCACCCCCAGCCGTACACGCAGCAGCGTCTTCCTCACCTAGTGAGCTCGACAACATTAAGCGTTGTTTGTTTGAATTGTCGAAGAGGGTAGACGCCCTGACAACGGACCACTCTACTCGCCGACGATCCAATTCTCGATCAGGATCTAAGTCCAGATCCTCCTCACAGTCCGGCACCCGCCTCTGCCGGTACCACAAAAAATATGCCAACAAGGCAATCAAGTGTGTGTCTCCTTGTGGTTGGAAACCTGACCAGGAAAACTTTTCCAGCAGCCAGTAGTGGCGGCATCTGACTGCTTAGATCATTCCAGCCGTCGTTTATTCGTAGCAGACTCTGCATCCAAGGTCCGATACCTGATCGACACTGGATCAGATTTGTGCTGCTACCCACGCCAGCTCCTGAAGGGTATACATCACTCTATTGGATTCGACGTGCGTGCCGCTAATGGTACACCTATAAAAACCTACGGCTCCGTCACTTTATGCCTGAACCTGGGACTACGCCGAGATTTCCGTTGGAATTTTATTATTGCGGACGTGGCCACTCCTATAATTGGAGCGGATTTCCTGGCACATTACCATCTATTACCAGACTGCCGTCACCTTAAGTTAATTGACGGTTCCACAAAATTAGCCACGCAGGCTACAATAGCCCAGGTCTCTCAGCCGAGCGTGAAAACTATTGTTGCTGGAGACTCGCCTTACATCAGGTTACTACAAGAGTTCCCCGACATCACACGACCTCCTGGCCTCCACAGGACGATCAAACATACCACGGTACATCACATCGTCACTACGGAAGGTCCACCGGTTGCATCACGCCCACGCCGTCTTTCCTCGCAGAAGTTGCAGGCAGCTAAGAAGGAATTCCAGGAGATGGTTGCATGTGGGACTGCCCGACCTTCTGACAGCGCTTGGGCCTCGCCTCTGCATCTAGCAAAGAAGGGTGAAAATGGTTGGCGCCCCTGCGGTGACTATCGCGCCTTAAACGCCCGTACCGTCCCCGATCGCTATCCCGTCCGGCATATTGGGGACTTTGGCCAGGACTTAGCTGGAGCTACGGTATTTAGTACCGTGGATCTTGTAAAAGCCTACCAACAAATACCAGTTTCGCCGACTGACATTGCTAAAACGGCAATCATAACACCTTTCGGCCTCTTTGATTTCCCCTATATGACGTTCGGGTTACGGAACGCGGGGCAAACGTTTCAACGTTTTATTGACGAGGTAGTACGCGGCCTAGATTTTGTTTTTCCGTATGTGGACGACATTTTGGTTTTCTCTCGTTCGAAGGAGGAGCACAACCAACACCTTCGTGCCCTCTTTCAAAGACTTTCCGAATTTAGCATAATCATCAACACCTCAAAGTGTGCTTTCGGTGCCGAAGAAGTGACATTTTTAGGTCATCGGATCTCCAAAGACGGCATTCGTCCGCCACCGGAACGTATCGAGGCCCTGAAAAATTACCCCTTGCCCAAAACAGTGGAAGGCCTGCGCAGGTTTTTAGGCATGATAAATTTTTATCGCCGGTTCTTACCTAACGCGGCTGAGTACCAAGCTCCACTCATTGACATGTTAGCCTCCACCCAACTCAAGGGCAAGAAACCTGTCCCGTGGACACCGGACTTGGAATCTGCTTTCCAAAAATGCAGGGAACACCTGGCTAGCGCCACAATACAGGCCCACCCCGATACTACTGCCACATTGGGACTGTTTACAGACGCATCTTCCACCCACGTTGGAGCATGCCTCCAACAGCGTGTTGAAGATGATTGGCAGCCTCTTGCATTTTTTAGTAAAAAGCTTACTACTCGGCAGACTACATGGCCGGCCTATTACCGAGAATTACTCGCTGTCTATGAGGCTGTCCAACATTTCCGACACGTCTTAGAAGCACAACATGTGCGTATTTACACGGATCATAAACCGTTGGTATATGCATTTTCACAGCGTCGTGAAAAGTTACCCCCGGTTCAACTTAACCAGTTGTCCTTTATATCCCAATTTACGACGGACATTGTCCACATAAGCGGAAAAGACAACGTGGTCGCTGACTCTATGTCTCGCATCGAGGCCATTCGCCTTGATGATAATTTCGCCGCCCTCGCTGCCGATCAGGTGGGAAACGACGAACTGCGTGTGATGCTGAACGGGTCATCTCTCAAGGTGGAAAAAGTCGCGGTTCCTGGGACGGACATCTTCCTCTACTGTGACACCTCTACCGGGAAGCCCCGGCCATTTGTCACGCAGAATTTTCGACGCGCGGTGTTTGATAAGGTGCACAACCTTAGTCACCCAGGCGCTCGAAATACGGCCAAACTCGTTGCCGACCGATTTGTGTGGCCTAACATCCAAAAGGATTGCCGCACATGGGCTCGAGCTTGCCAAGCTTGCCAGCGTTGTAAGATTACGCGTCACACTAACTCTCCTCTCGGAACCTTCGCTACCCCTACTAAGCGTTTTCGCCACGTCCATCTGGACATAATAGGCCCCTTGCCGTACAGCAAAGGTTTTTACTACTGTTTAACAGCTGTCGACTGTTTTAGTCGATGGCCTGAAGCATGGCCAATGGTGGGTATAACAGCGGAAGAGGTTGCCGAGACATTTTTTGGTGGCTGGATCGCTAGATATGGCGTCCCATCTGTGGTGACGACGGATCAGGGCCGTCAATTTGAGTCTGCTCTTTTCCAGGCCCTAATGCAGCTTTGTTCGGCCAAGCGCGTTCGTACCACGAGTTATCACCCGTGTGCAAACGGTTTAGTCGAGCGTATGCACCGCCAATTGAAAGCTGCGCTAATGTGCCACCAAGAGACGTGGTATAAAGCCCTGCCCGTGGTGTTGTTAGGGATGCGTGCTTCTCTTAAGGAAGACTTAAAAGTTTCTCCTGCCGAAGTAATATACGGGGAACCCCTGTGCTTACCCGGCGAGTTCATTTCACCTTCCGCAGCTCCCGATTGCAACACCGACTTAAATAACTTTGCCACACAGTTGAGGCGTTTTATGTCGCAACTGCAGCCCACTCCTACGTCAGCTCATGGTAGAAAATCCACTTTCATTCACAAGGACTTGGCATCGTCTAGCCACGTTTTCTTGCGCGACGACACGGTGAGGCCTTCTTTAAAACCTCCTTATACCGGACCCTATAAAGTAGTCTCTAGGAGGGATAAGACGCTCAATATTCTCATTGGGGACAAGAACGTACAGGTCAGCATCGACCGTGTAAAACCGGCATACCTCTGCGCTGACGCTGAGTCCACTGGTCCATTGGTTTCTAGGGAACCAGCTACGGCTCCTCCTACACCTTCCTTACCTGGTAACTCTGATGATCCTGTTTCTCCTCCAGTTCCCACCCCCATTAACCCAGCACCCATAAAACCAAACTACACAACACGTTCGGGACGGACTGTTCGTTTCAAGACTCCTCTCGACCTTTGACCTGCTGTTTTGGTTCCCACCTCTTGGTAGGGTTTTCATAAAAGTTGTATGCTTGTGTGTAAATATTATACTCTATCTTGGTTATATATATTTTATCTCACTCACTGTTGTACTGGAATTTTGTAAATATTTTGTGTTTTAAATGTTGAAATTGTTTCGTATGTAACCCTGTTTTCCCTCTGTTATATTTAAGATGAAAAATGTTTTGGTTGCTTCTATTTCATTAAAAGATTGCTGTATCAATATTATTTTTGGGATGGGTTAATTTTCTCCTAGGGGGGTGGTGTGGCGATTCGCCCAACACGTTTTCGGAACGCAGCCAGAGAGAGAGAAAAAAAACTGTCAATAGAGAATCTCTCTTTTGCTGCTAATGCTAACAGTGTTTTTCTGTACAATAATTTATGCATTTTATGCAAATAAAAGTTATAAAATGGGAGTCTTTTGTGTTATTCAACACCCCACATAAACGTGGACCAAACGACCCCATAGACGGTTATTCTGTTCTATTTCACCTCTCTACATCAGAAATCACTATCGGGTATTTCAGGAATAATTGTGTCAATCGGCAAGAATTCCCGGCTCCGTAAACTGTCAAAACTGACAGCCCGCGAACACACTATTGACACAGATTGAACTTCAATTCAATCACAGATTAATCTAGATATCTATAGAAGCGTTCCATTTCGAAAATATTTCACATTCTCCGACATATATTATTTATCATAATATATTTATCTATTACTTTATATTTTTCAGGGACAGTTGAGAGAGAAAGTCGCGTCATTGTATGTTTACCGTGACATAACTCCAACACCTTCGACATCCTAAGGCTTACACTTTATTAAAGCGTAAATAAATATATGAAAAAATTAAAGAGTCGTTTTTTATTTTGCCAGGAAAATTTCAAAATTATGTTTCTGTTTACATTTAAACAAAACAATCTTATTTAATTGGCTCCGAACGAACAGTTTCCTTACTAGTATATTCTGAAGTTGACATTCATATTAATGCCGAATGTCAAAGTAAATTTCGTTGTATTTCATAACGTTAAAAAGTGATTTCGGGGACCTGTTTATTGGGGAATAAAGTTCAATTTTATAGATAGACTCACCTCTTTAGAGATTATTTGGGCTTTGCTACACTTTGCATATGAGATCCAACGAAATAATGTGAAAAATTGTAAATACAGGTTTAAATTTTTTCCGAGAACATGCTTTTAGACTTGCCAAAGACAAAATATTAGTTAATTTCCGACATTGTTCAGTTTCGTTCATTTACAAAAACTTTGCCTTCAAGAGGTTAAAAATATATTGTAACGAAGGGCTTGAAATAAACACGTGGATACTTTCTTGATATCCTAAGTCTATTGTATTATATCTTCACCTTAAAGCGTTCAAAAATTGACCTGGGTGTAATCAAGGCCTGACCATGGAAGAAATTTCTACGGGCCTGACAGTAAGGTTTCGTTTCTAATCGAGTGAATTTCACTCGGAGTGATGCGAATTTCACCTTAGAGCGTTCAAAAATTGACCCGAGTTAAACCGAGGGTAACCGAACCGTTACCTGACAGTTGCTCGGAAGTGTTTTAAAACGCTTCCGAGTAATGCGAAAATCACACTGGCTAGTGCGAATTCCACAATTATTAGGTTTCGTTTGGAAACGAGTGAATCTCATTCGGAGTGATGCGAATTTCACCCTAGAGCGTTCAAAAATTGACCCGAGTTAAACCGAGTTTATTAGACAAACGCTTCCTTACGCTGTTTCGATGCCATTAAAGTTCGCCTGACTGTTGTCTTGTCCTTCACTTCGGAGTTTTGCCGGGTTTTGGACAAAACTCAAAAGTTTAAAAATGTATTCGTATTTTATAAAGAAAAAAATAAAACTTATTATTGTGAAAGTTGCATTAGGCTCGTAAGAGCTCATTTATCTATACCTAATTTTTTCTTGTGACTACAAAAGGCAATTTCAGTTTCCCGCCCTTGAATTAGATTGAGACTGACGTTTGTCACCCAGACCCATTCTAAAACGTTTTTCTCATTGGAATCACTCGCAAGCGTTTCAAAACCAGATGTTCTCTTTCTTTCTTGTATTCGCAATTTCGAATTTCGCACTACCATCGCACGTCTTGAAACGGTTCCCAAGTAAAGAAAGAAAGAAAGAAAGTTTTATTTAAAAAACACAGTACACAATAATAGATCCGCAGTACCCGCATTAGACAAATCTGTGTTGCGGCTACTGCCTATTCAGAGTCACAGCAGTTTTGTATTGCTTTTAAAAGAGCATTACACGTTACAAAAACTCATTTTAATATTTTCAACTTATCTTAAAATGAGGAAATAAAACTATGCTTAACAGCATAGACAACTACGTCGTACCGTTAAATAAAAGCCTTAGACCATATAAAAGTTCGCCTGCTGACAGTTGTTACTTCGAAGAGTTCTAAGTTTTGCCAGTTTTCGGACAAAATTCAAAACTAAAAATTTATTTATCGTTTCTAAAGGGAAAACAGTGAAAATTATTATTGTGAAAGTTGAAAGGTACTGGTAAGAGCTATTTTTATTTTTTTGTGACTACAAAAAAGAAATTTCAGTTTCCCGCCTTTGAATTAGATTTGAGGCTGATGTTTATTGTTACCCAGACCCGTTCTAAAACACCTTTCTCACAGGAATCACTCGCAAGCGTTTCAAAACCAGATTTTTCTTTCTATAGTATAGCTGTCTTTTTCCAATAAAGCTCTCAAACGGGCACAATCAAGGTGGCAGTTTTGCCAACCGTACGATTTAAATCGTATTCATACGACTTTTTGGTGTCTGATGTACGATCATGAATTCAAAATCGTACGCAAAACATACGATCTTATCAAAAGTCATCATTTTCGTAGCAAAATCAAGAAAAACACTAGGTACCTTCACAGTTGATTTTTTTAGTTAATTATAACAGTACTTTAAACTTGAACGAGTCAAACTATTTTGCATTTTTAGGAACGCATTCAAAAGTTTTATTTTACTGGATGTATACATTTGCATGTATGAGGTTCTATTTGCATTCAGTCGACAAAACAGTTCAGCTAAAGCTAAAGAACTTCGAAAATCAATAACTGAACATGGATCGTGTATTGATTTTAAGCCATCCAAGGAAATGCTATCAAAACTAAATTTAAATATTTCTGTGATTTACATACGTGCTAGCTTTTGCCCGCGGCTCCGCCCGCTTTGAAGAGATTTTCGTGGAAATAGGGAAAACAAAGGAATATGATTTTTTGTACGACAATATGCAACGGTCACTATGTTTTACCAAAGTGCTAATAAAGACCAATCGAATAAGCCCAAACTCGAAGGGTCTGCTGTTATCCGTTGAGGAGATCCCATAACCACCTTCCAGTCCCATCAGCAGACCCTCGTCACCATGTTCTACCAAAGTGCTAATAAATACCAACTTAATAAGCCTAAACTCGAAGGGTCTGCTATTGTCCGTTGAGGAGATCCCGTACCCACCTACTTCCAGTCCCACCACCAGACCCTGGTCACCATATTTTACCAAAGTGCTAATAAAGACCAATCGAATAAGCCCAAACTCGAAGGGGCTGCTGTTATCCGCTGAGGAGATCCCATAACCACCTTCCAGTCCCATCAGCAGACCCTCGTCACCATGTTCTACCAAAGTGCTAATAAATACCAACTTAATAAGCCTAAACTCGAAGGGTCTGCTATTGTCCGTTGAGGAGATCCCGTACCCACCTACTTCCAGTCCCACCACCAGACCCTGGTCACCATATTTTACCAAAGTGCTAATAAAGACCAATCGAATAAGCCCAAACTCGAAGGGTCTGCTGTTATCCGTTGAGGAGATCCCATAACCACCTTCCAGTCCCATCAGCAGACCCTCGTCACCATGTTCTACCAAAGTGCTAATAAATACCAACTTAATAAGCCTAAACTCGAAGGGTCTGCTATTGTCCGTTGAGGAGATCCCGTACCCACCTACTTCCAGTCCCACCACCAGACCCTGGTCACCATATTTTACCAAAGTGCTAATAAATACCAATCGAATAAGTCCAAACTCGAAGGGTCTGCTGTTGTCCGTTGAGGAGATCCCGTACCCACCTCCCAGTCCCGTCATTAGATCCTGGTCACCATGTTATACAAAAAACATCATCAATACACTTAAACTTGAGAGGTCTCCTAAAAAAACATTTACCAGTTGATGATTTAAACCCCGACGATGAGACTACATACGACTACGCAAGGCGTAGGTACATACCTAAAAATCTTATTGAGTGCTTAAAGAATTTTGATAGTCTGTTCAGTAGTTCTAGATATTACCCATTATATGCAAACTAAATCTTTCTTATTTATTCATTAGTGTAGACAAACTTTAACGTGAGTTGATTTTAACTCGATTTGAACCAGACTGCGTCAAATTCGATATTTTGAAACATGCAGCGCCATCTAGTGTATTAAAATAAAAACAATTTCATCGCCAGCTCACAGAGCCGTTATCCAGGATAGCTTTACAGAGATAGCGTTTTCTAAGGACTCGAAAATAAAAATATTTTAGGTATTGGTCTTTGCTCAGTCAAGAAATATAATTTCAGCTTTAATATTTTTACAAAAGGAAATATTTTTTCTGAAATTGAAAAAAAAGAATGAAAAATAACAAGTAAAAACAAATTTTACCAGTCGGGGTTTGAACCCGCGACGATCGACTACAATAAGGCGGCGAACCTTCCGTATGTCTAACTAAAATTCTCATTGCGCTGCTCCCTTTTGTCATAGCGTGATGATACATAGCTTTAAACCTTCCCGAAAAAATGCTTTATCTTTCAGTGAAAACTGCATCAAAATCCATTGAGTAACTTGAGAAAAGTTATAAGCGAACGAACAGACAGACAGACGTTGTATTTTATATGTATAGAGATAAAAGAATAAACACTTTGCCTCCTGCTTATGATAGTGACTAAAACTACCTTTATTAAATAAAAACTTAAAGGAAAGTGGTTGTTTTAATGAGATTTCAATGCGTACTATTATTTTTTTAGAAATCCGAGCAAAATACGATCTTTTCTACTCTGTGGTACGATCTCCTTAAAATAAAGTTGGCAACACTGCAAGGTGGCCCACCATTGCCCGCTCGGGATTGATTGATGGCGGTATATCCATCCCACATTGCCGGCCTTATATTGAATACACTAGTGACGGGCAGCGGCGTCACTGGTGCGAGGGTTTCGGCACCGCGCTCACCAACCCACCTGCCTAGCGTGTGTGAGTGCATTTCTTTCAGGAGGACCACCAACTGTGGCAAAATCTTGGAAAGGCATATGTCCAGCAGTGGACGAAACAGGCTGATGGATGGATGGATGGACGGAACTCTCAGGATACGAGTCTTATTCGCACTTGACTGTTTTTTTTATCTGGTTTCATCATAGGGTGGTGAGAGAATTTCAATATTATTATTATTTAGTACGAGAATCAGATAATACCCATCTGGCAACCCTGCATTCAACGGCATTCACGATTCAAACGCGTAGTAACAATAATAAGCAACGACGTCAAGATTGTAAATAATACGAACATGTTCAGGATCAAGATCATTTTTATTTCATTATCTCAATCAAAATGGTCACATCAAGTTACATCACAACGTTCCTACAAGAGCAACGCAACCCCGTCGTCCGTTGTAAGGCACTAGTCGTAAAACGGACGCAGTGCTTAGCAAAATAAGATTCCATAATAGATTAAACAATACCTATATACCTAGAACAATTTTGTACATTTTTGGCCTTTGTTGGTTGGCAGTTTGTGAAAAGCAGTTTTCGAAGAATGGTATCAAGTTTATACAGTTCTAATTAGGTACAGATAGCTAAGTGCGAGTTGTCTATCGAATAACTTTACTACCGTCTACAGCGCGTGTTTTGGAGTACACACTAAACCAAAACGTCTAACACTGAATATTGTTTCGCTACATATTTTTGTTGATATGTGTCAACGACACAATGTTTTGTTTGTGTACACGTTTTTGGTGTAGTGTGTAGGACAAAACATGCGCTGGAAACACTGCTTAACTCGATTCACGCGGTAGTAAAGTTATTCGATAGGCAACACGCACTTAGCTCTCTGGTGTCGATTCGGTGCAACACGACTCACATTTATCGGCTTTCTAACTAGGATAGGAAAGTACTTAGGACAGTGTAATCGCAGTTAGAACGGTCTGTTTCTTCGTGCGTCCTAATCGCGGCTTAACCTTATTTTAACCTTGTCTCTTCGATACAGAAAGAAAAAGACAGAATGCTTAAATTATGTTTAGTCAAGTCAAATAAGTTAAGTCATGCATGTTACACCGCACCGAATCGACACCACTGCAAGTTCGAATGCTGTCTAGTTTTCGTTTGCATCCTGAAACTTTAGTACAGTGGAGACCACAATGTCATCAAGCTTTACACTTGCAGTACGACATTAGCCCCTACGTAGAAGAATATAAGATAGCTACAAAGTCCGAAGTGTCTGAATTGATGCGGTCTCTACTGTACCTACCTGCGTAGTATAGAGAAGATCAATTTGATGATACACAGGGTATAAATAAAGTAAAGATTTGCTATAGATTTTAATGTGCTTAGCAATTTTCTCTTCGCAGTTTTCGTATTCTCGAAAATAATAATATTATAATATTGACAATATTATTGTAACAGCCCTAAACATTGCAATTTGCACTAGCATTTGTAAACTTATTCTTATTTTACAGAGAAAGCGGAGTCTGTCATTTTAATCATTTACATTTAGGAACATGTGCAAACAAGCGGAAACTGAAGCGATTACGGTTGTTATTTTGGTTGCCTATAGATGCCTATAGTGCACATATTTGTCATGGATTGCATAGAAAGCATTCGGAAATACGACCTTTGCCAAAGAATTCTTCGCACATTATTTACTGAAATGCTTTGCCGGAGAGGGACGAGGATTCCTATGCGCAATATTTATATGTATCTGTACACCTAAGTGATAGACTGGTTGGATTTTAGTAATTAAAAAGGCGAAAACTTAAGTGTTCGGCTATACGAGCTATATATATTATGCTCCACAGTAAAAGTTGTTCGTATCGATCCTTTGGTCCCAACGAGTCGAACCGACACCAGTGTAACTCGTTGGGACAAAAAATAATAAAATGTCCCAACCAGTCACACTGTTGCTCGATGGGACAACTTTTTATTTTTCGTCCCAACGAGTCGCACCCCCAAAACAAGAGTGTAACTCGTTGGGATTAAAATCTGTTACACGTTGACGACTTTTTTCTTCCCAGCGCGTAACCTGTTACCTAAACATACTCGTTGGGAAGAAAAAAAGTTGTAAACGTGTAACAGATTTTACGAGTTACACTCTTGTTTTGGGGGAGTGAGTCGTTGGGACGAAAAATAAAAAGTTGTCCCATCGAGTAACAGTGTGACTGGTTGGGACATTTTATTATTTTTTGTCCCAAGGAGTTACAATGTGACTGCTTTCGGTGTGACTCGTTGGGACCAAAGGATATATATAGACGAATCTGGAGATTTTAGCTTTTCAATAAGGTATTAAAATCTATCCTGTAACCAAAATGTTTTCACAAGCTAGAGTCCAAAAATGAACAAAAGTCAAAGAATGGTAACCGAAGCCTCTCTAGTGGCCTATTGTTGCTAAAGTTTAAAAATCTATTTATTATCGGATTATTTTTTATTTATATTTTCTATCGGATTTTTAAACTGAATTTGTCACTCTAGGAAGCGATATCTAAGCGCCAGCGCCGATTTTGACAGCTGCAACATATTATACCATTAACTTCAAATATGTTGGTTACCAAACCTTTTAGTTTACAATAAATATTCTAAAGTCTACAAAAATATAGCTAGTTAATCTTAATACATGACCATTATAATTTATTATGCTCAGTTTCGCCGCTATGACTAGACAAAATAATTCTAATTTGAACAGATATGTTGTAATTTCCGTGTTATTTACAGTTTCATGCACCATGTGATTATTTTCGTGAACAAAGTGCAATGATTACAATTAGGGTTACTAATTTATATCAAAACGCTTAAAATCAATGGCAAAGTAAACAAATCCCGATGGGTAAAATGCATGTATGGCAATTTTGAGTGATGTAGCAAAATTCGCAAGACCTGAGCAAGTATTTTAGCAAATATTTTTCGAATTTAGCAAACATTATTGATTGAACCGAGATTCGGATCACTTACTGAGCCTTTAGTATGTATTTCGCTGTATCAATCAAAGTCGCCTTATACCGAATGTAAACTTAATTATGTACGTATGATTAATACTGGGATTGTCGCCACTTGGTGAAACATCATCAATATATCGATAAAAACACTTGCCCAGTTTCACAATAACTCCAACCGGTTTCACCTTATGGTATTATCAAAGAATAGTAAAATTGTTTAATATAAACAATTATTTAATATTAGTCATCGTTTTTAATTGTTTTATTGTTCCTTGATAATGCCGTAAGGCGAAACCGGCTGAAGTTACTAGTGATATTGTGTTGTGATACAGTACAAGTGTTTTTATCAAGATATTAATTTTTTACTTAAAATCTATCATGTCCTTAACCAGCACAAACCACTTAAAAATATTTCCTTCGTGAACTTTTTTACTTTTTCGTAAACAATGCCTCAAACAAATGATGACCTGTATAGAAAAGTGGTAAAAAGTAGTAGTGATACAGACTAAGCCCCTAAAGGGAAGTATTTAATTAAATTTACACTCAGTATAGTTTTACTCAGTTACAATTTGGGTTATAGCTAGTAATTTCTGAGACAGCTAAAATTTGCCTGATTTTTAGGGTACTTAAGCAGATTTAATTTCGCAGCAAATACAGGGTGCATCAGTCACGTGCCACAAAATTTATACAACATTCACGACAGTTTTAATGATCGTACTGCGGGACTAGAAACAAGCGAATGAGGCGTGCAATAAATGACAGAAAATAGATACCTACCTATTTCTGTGGAGCTGATACATGGTGATTTTATTACATTTCCTTTTTATATCCTTATACTGGATGTAAAGATGATAACCTCCTTAAAACGGGATGTTCTAACTATCAATATGAACAACTTTTACTATGGGGCCAACCCTAAAATCACAAAAACAAAATCGACTGTTCCATAGAAAAGTTAAAAACCTACTCGAAGTAAATGTAGCTGATTTTTTTTTGCGATTTCAGGTTTCACGTTGATGGGTAGACCACCCTGTTTTAAGGAAAAAGGTTATCATCTTAACATCCAGTATATCCTTTTTACAAACAGTGATTATAATGGAATAAAAGCTTTTCAGTATGACATGTGATTTATCGCACATTTTTACTAACCTTAGGAGACGCTTGAATATTTAAGAGTAGCATAGAGCAAAAATTCGTTTCACCAACTCTCATGGGGCATTATAAGCGCATCCCAAACCCAGTGCGAGTGCGGTGTTCCTGCGCAGGACATGCCTCATTTGCTCTCGGTCTCGTGCCCACTGTGCCCGGTCACCTATAGGTGGGACGATCTATGGAGGGCCACATCAAATGTACTGTACATGTGGCTGCTTACTGCTCCAAGATTTTATAACGAACCATCGACACGAAAAGACCAACTTTTAGGTGTCAACCGAAGAGGGCGTCGTGTTGCCTCGATTGTCTTAGGCCCTTCTCTTATGATGCTATTTACAAGCGATGCTACCCATTGGTCTACCACTGGTATGCTACTCTATCAGGCCGGTTTTTAATTAGTCAAAACGGGTACGTACATGTTTTGCAGCATGTCACTGATGCAGATGTACAGTTTAGCGCATCTATTGGGTATTATGGTTTAACCCAAACGAAACAGTTTTTACATTATTATTTGTAACAGAACATCACATCTCGCGTGCAATACTTAGATTTATATATTTTGCTGGTAATATTCGTAAATAAGCGCGATGCTTCGATGCGATAAGAAATCGTGTGTCCTATTGTGGAGCGATGCAATCACTTTCGGAATGGCTCTTAACAGCATGGCTCTTATCAGAAACCGTGTGTTTAAACTGTAACTTCTATTATAGAGCGATGCGATACTGATATCTACTGAATGTCCTATTGAAATATTACTCGACAGAAGAAACTGTATATACATCTCAGCTAAGAGCCATTCCGAGAGTGATCGCATCACTCCAAAACAAGACACATCGCCCGAGCAATGGTAATAGGACAGCGCCTTACTCTTTTTTGTCCCCACAGAGGTAGTTTGATATTCCTATGAAGCTTTGAAATGGGCTAATTGTGAAATCCTGATTTTGATAGCATAACATATAGCAAATAAAATTCGGCCTGTGTAAATGAGAGGCCAAGAAAATATACAAAGCCAATGTCACCACATCACATCAGAATGACCTTACTCAGTGTATAGATGGATATTGAAGATTCGGTGAAACAAATTCACGGCAGAAAATATAGAAAAGATTATGGCGATTTATTTTAATTCTCGTACAAGTAGGTACTACAGATATGAATGTTTCGACAGAATCTAACTTCAAATGTTAATGGTGTTTCAAATAAATCAGAAGAAGATAATTCTCGATTGTTGATTGTAAATTTCTTTAAATTGGATTGTCGATTCGAAAATCCCAGGCATATCCATATTAATATCAACATTATGCTCCAAGTAAGAGAATCACACTACCCAATTCTGAATTCTATATTATAACTTGGCTGCCACATTCACTAAATTAATAATGTAATTTGAATGTATGTCACGTGTAAACTACTCTAATAAGAATAATTTGGTTCTTTCACTTGTCACTCTAATCATAATTATTATTAGAACATAATTTTAGTGAAAAATAGTAACGAGTCTTAATACTGATTTTAAGCTTAAATGCTTATTAAGATAGCAGATTATCATCGAGGACAGACAGTAACAAAGCTATACATTATCAAGAATATCTATCACATAATTTATCCCAGCCAGTAAAGAAGTTGTTTTTTATAACTTTGCTTATATGGGTGGTAGAGCTGATGTCCGGCAAGTTATTCGGGTTAAGAGTAAGAGAACAGCTCTCAAACAGGCACAACCAGGCGAGCCACCATGCCTTGGACCTATTGATGGCGGTACCCATTTGCCGGGTCTTATACAAAACATACTGATGACAGGCTGCGGCGTCACTGGTGCGAGGGTTTAGGCACCGCGCCCACTGTCCAGCGTGTGTGAGTATTGGCATTTCTTCCAGGAGGACCACCATGAGTGGTGAACTAGGCTGATGGATGGATGGATGATTGCTTGAATTTCCTTTATTGTTTTTGATATATTGAGGACTAGCCTCTGCCCGCAGCTTCACCCGCGTTCAGTGAATCTTTGCCCCGTTTTCGGCTTGGGCGTTATTTTATGAACACCCCCTATAGCTAATCTGTTGAAAGGGGTCACTACAATGATAATAAAACAAAAATCCACATCCCAACCCGTTGAGTGGTTCCATAGTTCTTTAACTCCCCGTTTTCGGCTGTGCGGTTTTTTACTACGATGATAATAAAAAAACTGCATCCAAATCCGTTCAGTGGGTCTAAAGCGTTTATTAAATCTTTGCCCTGTTTCCGGCTTGGGCGGTATTTTATGAACACCCCTTATATCTTATGTGTTGAACATGGTTACTACAATGATGATAAAAAAACCTAATCCAAATTCGTTGAATGGTTCTCGAGTTATAAAAGCATTTATTCAATCTTTTCCCCGTTTCTGGCTTGGGTGTTATTTTATTAACATCCCTTATAGCCTACGTGTTGACCAGGGTCACTACGATGATAATAAAAAAAAACGCATTCAAATCCGTTGAGCGGTCCTCGAGTTAAAACGGAACATACAGACAGACAGACAAAAATTCTAAAAATTAATCTATTGGCCTCAGAACAGTACCAATAACCCATTTCATTTAAAATTTCGCGAAAATCTTCAATGTACAGACACGACTTTTTTACTACTTTATTATTAGTATAGATTGCAATTCGATTATTGTTGTATCATTTTTTTGCAAGATGCCGTAAAAGTCACTACCATAAATTCTTTATCATGTCATAATATGTACGAAATGCATTTTTATTAGGCAGTATACGATGAAACAACTTACAAAATAAAAAACGACAATAAAAAATTAGGAACTTTATAAATACGATATTTTGGATTATTTTCTTCGATCTAAATTGACAAACATGACAAAAACAAACATAAAGAGGCGATCAGCGCCAAAATGTTCAATTTTTTTTTTTTGAAACTTTGCCTCTGACTGCCTCGACATAGAATATCGCCTAAAACAATGAAGCCTCAAAGAATATAAATTGAGATCATTATCATTACCACATTAAATCCAAATGCACCAAGACTTAAAGTTACAAGTGGCATTATACAGGCATGATAACCTTTTTCTTAAAACAAGGTGCCCATGAAGAAGAACCACTTCTACTATAGGGCCAACAGCTAAAGAAAAAAAAAACTGAGGCAGCGTTTCTAACAAAGTATTATTCGAAAATAGCAGCAGACACTCAAAATGGAAAAAGGCTACGTGATTGGCCGACTATGAGCGAACGCCATTGGATTAGTCGCCATAATAAAGCGTGTCCAATACAGTTTTCGTGGGGTCATTTTACAGCGCTTATCACACTTCTATGTTTTTTTTTGTTTACTGGGGGCCAAACCCTGAAATCGTCAAAAAAACATCTGCGGTTTCATACATTTTGGTAGGGTAGACATTTAGCTTCTCAATGGAACCTAGTTGATTTTTTTGGCGATTTCAGAGTTAATGCTGTAGAAGTATTCATTATTCACGAGTAGAACACCCCGTTTGAAGAAAAAAGGTTCTCTTAAACTAACATCATTACATGTCGCATTCATTTCATTCGACCAAGTATAAATTTCTCACTTACAATATCAACATCCCTGTTACTTACATAAGAATTCGATACTAAATATAGGTATAACACAACTTCCGAAAATTTTTTAGGTTAGGGTCGATGCGATGGGTCTTGTTTCCAAACAATCAACTTATGAATATGTTTAAAAAATTTCAATAAAAAGTTCTTATGTCCAGCAGTGGACGAACACAGGCTAATGGATGGATGGATGGAAATGTGATTTATGGTATTATGCGACCATAGTTTAATAATAATCAGGCTTTTCTGGCAAAGCTGTGTTGTTTTATGCATAACGTTGTTAACGATCTTGCACAACAACTATAAACACGCTTTAAAGTTGTAGTGCACGATCATTTACAGCGTAAAGCATAAAATAACGTTTTAGCTAAAAACGCCTAATTAACATTAAATTATGTTCACGTTATGTCATAATCATAAGTCACGTTTATTTAATACTTTTGAAATTTTTATGAAAAACTTTAAAATACAATTATAATTTGCGTGTTTTGGAATGAGATCAAACGTATCCACCGTAAAGGAGGTTGAACTTCATCTTACAAGTCAAGTCTAATATTAGAAGGTACAGTCGCTTCTCACCCCGCTACTCGTAGCTATCAAGATCATAGGACTCTGATCGTATTCATACTCTTACTATTGCAGTTCGAACCCCGGTTGGGACAGGACCCCACGAAAATATTAAAGTACTTATTGTCAAGGAATAGTGACGAAAATTCGATAATCCACGAGGCTTCTTTCGCGGCGTTCTCTCTAGTGCACTATTCACATGACATATTATCGGTAACGCTTACACCAGCAGGGCGATTCGGGTTGGATCGATAAGATTACCGATCGACTATGTTATCCTGTCCCTTTCACACTCTTCGTGTTACCAAGTTGTTAAGAGCTACGCTATGCTTGTCAAGCACTATCGAATCGCTTGGCTAAGCTGTCTGTTAAGTCAGTCTTTGCCGGCGTCGTCACAGGGATGCGAGGGATGACGTTAAAGGGATGCGGACGGCAGGCCTGTGAGAGACTCTCTCTCTCACACGCTCTCTCAATGCAACATAAGCCCGCCCCTCGCACCTCTGTAGCGTCGCGGGCGAAGACTGACTTACCCGACCGGTCTATAGATTATAATATTATTGACGACGCCGGCAAAGACTGACTTATCTAGTTTGCCTATAATAGTTCACATTTGGTTTCCAAACGGCCCAGAACGTTTGCTCCTTGAAAGTCTGATCGTCTATCAAGACACCGTGCCTAATTGTATTTAGCACTGAAGAACTGGAGGAACTGATACGTGTAAGTGTACTGTCACAATGCCTCGTTGCCAGGGACCGAAAAGAGTAGTCATTGAAGCTTGCCGTGATGACAACATTTAAAATTTGGGATCAGCTGGTAGTTTCGAAGGCTACCAGTTGTCTAGGCGGCGCATTAGACGGGATAATATGACGGACATAGTTATAAGTTAGCGAGGTCTATGAGAAGCTGTCCTGCTCACACTCGTCCCAGCTGTCGCACTCGTACTGGTCACAATCGTAGTCGATGTCACAGGCCGCGTGGCCGGTCGCGTCAGAGCTTATGTCTGTGAGGGCAGCCTCCGAGACCGGCTTTGAGGATATGTCCAGGATCTGTGGACAGATGGTCGTTCGTTAACTCACAATCGGTTGGGTTTCCTATCCGGGGTGCCACACTAACCCAAAATCAACTCGTGCCGCAACACCGACCGTTCAAAAATGGCAGTGTTGCTACACCCGTGTCGAGTTTTTTAACATCAACTCTGAACAGGGTTCGTATAGGCACGTCAAATCACAGATAACATTTGTACTAAATCTATAGTAAATATGTCAGAATAACGGTTGGAGTGTAGTAACACGGCCAAACCCGTTCAAAAACTCAGCGTTCCTACCCAGCCTAGGGTTATTTAATGAACTTCAGGGCGGCTTGTCAGGGAGGGAATTTGTAACCTTATTTGGGTTAGATCAAGTTGTAACGAATTACAGTTCTAGTCAGGCGAAATCGACTATCTATTGTGATTTAATTAAATGGATAACGGTTTAAATGTGATTTACTGCGTGCCTGCTTTAAGAGGGACTCCTCTATCAGGAATTTGAAAAAACGTGCCCTAAATTCTCTAGTTATCGATGACAACGTGTCGGTAAAAAAAAAAACAAGGTACCCAGTATTTTATAATACAAAGGCCTTTAATTTCGACAAAGTATACAAGGGTCGGGTTACAAAAGTAATGTTTATAGGTACATGTAGTTTGTAATAGAGTATAAACTAAACCAATAAAAGTGTGATACTCACATCAGCGGAAGACCTAAGGCTATAGTTATCGGACTGCGCGTCTCTATCGGCGGTGGAGAGAGCGTGGAGCGCCATAGAGTTGCGCTTTGGTTCATCACGAGATAGGTTCTTGCCGTCGGAACGTATTGCTACTTCGGACGGGTTCGAACGCTCTGTAAGACAAAACAAGTCTTTTAACCATTTGTATCCCAAACAGGTAACAATGTAACAATAATAGCACGTGTGGGTTGGATATCATGAGTTAATGGATAAACCATATAAGCTATAATATAAACAGAAAATAATAATAATGGGTAAAAGTAGCTTTTGAGTACTGAGTTTGCACAAATTACTAAAAAATTCCTGCTGTTCCGATGACAAGGTAAACAAACATTTTCAGTAATCCTTAGGGATAGTTTTATACCTGGGTTCATACCTTTGGCGAGTGGATCAGCTAAGGAAACTTGCGAACCACTTCTCGGTGACAGGCTGCCACTGTAGTAAGTTTCTGGGTTAGCTTCGTGACGATCTAGAAGAGAACGGACATTCTTTTTAAGCAACAACGTTTGTCTAATGCGGCAAACTACCTTTGGTTTTAGGTTTACATACATACAATCACGCCTTCATTATCATCATCCTCCTATGGACTTTATCGTATTTCAAATTTATTGAAAGTTGTAAATTAAGTTGCGCGATCCATTTTTTTCACCTTCGGAGTGAGGTAATGTAACTTGGCAAGACCCCCTGGAAAGTACCAGGTCGGGCATTCATCCATAATGTAAGCGGCCTGATGTCTATCCTTAAAATTTAACATGCAACCTTATTCGTATACACATGATATTACAGCTTAAGGGGGTACAGAGGATCTTGGTGCAAAATGCACATGTTAATATTGTATACCTTACTTTTGAAAAAAAAAAGTATGCAATAAATGCGTTTGATGTGTTTTCGCGAAAATTGCCTCATCAATTATTATATTTTTACAATAAAATATGTCACGTGAGGCATTAAATTTTTATTGCATTACATTTACAAACTTTAAACCGTATTTACAGTTGTAATGTAATGCATAAAATGATATAATTTTCTGGTAAAAACTTAATTATACGCATTTTTTACTTTCTTTTTATTCGAAGATAAGGAAAACAATGCAAAATGCACCGAGATCCTTTGTTACCACCTTAATAGCTGTAAACGCCGTACAACATACCACAGTCAACGATCTCGTGGAAGACGTAGTTAGTGATCGGCACGGGCTGCCTGATCCAAGGGTGCGCCATCAGCTGCGGGATGGTGCATCTGTGGATCGGGTCCTTGCACAGCATCCAACGAAGGAGCTGCTCCAAATCTGATGGAAAACACCTTCGTTTGGATTCCAAGTTCGTATGTTTAGTTACTAAAATTATAATGTAAACCTATCCATTCCCTTGGAAATTGTATAATAACCGAAACCGGTTGAGAAACAAACATATCGGCAAAATACACAGTGAATAGATTTCAAAATATTGTATACAAGGTTACTGTCGTTTATATAGCCAAATTGACACTGGAAACTCGGCAAGTAATCAGGTTCAATAACACTGTTTGCGAAATATGGTAATTATTTTTTGTGCCTCTAGTCTATAGTTGTTCAAGAACCTCGACTCAATTAGTATAGGAAGTCTAAATTTTATTTTGCGTACTTCACATAAAGGGTCAGTCTGTTTAATATAAGGCCCGGCAATTTGGGATGGATATATCGCCATCAACTGCTCCCAGGTTATGGTGGGCCACATGGTTGTGCCTGTCAAAAAACAACCTCGGGAGTGTTTTCAAGTAAGATGGTGATACCTCCACAGTCGAGCCCGGCACCAGCGGGTCTACCACGTAATTCCGATTGTCATGGGTTTGAACATCATTTTGAACTTCATTACCATTACCAGAGTCTGAATCGGACCTATTT
Organism: Ypsolopha scabrella; assembly: GCA_910592155.1. NCBI lineage: Eukaryota > Metazoa > Arthropoda > Insecta > Lepidoptera > Ypsolophidae > Ypsolopha > Ypsolopha scabrella. Next base: position 25,083,325 of record OU342963.1, read on the forward strand.
TGTAAAAATTGCAATGACAATGAACATCATGAACGAATGAAAATCTGCGTTTTGTTTATTCAATTTAGTTATGGGTTGATGCGTTTTCGAAGTTATTATAAACCAAGTTATTCGTAGATATGAGCACCTATTTAATTAGTCTGATCCTCTTTTCGTATTGAAAAGAAGTTTTACAATGTTTCTTATTGTTTTATTTTCAAATGTATCACTTAACGTAATAAATGCAAATGAGAAATGAATAACCAAACGCACATGACAAAAATAACCTCCCTCGAAAAGTTTCGTTTTCATTTCTATTTCAAGTTTGTAAATAAAAGTAAGTAAGTATACCTACCTACTGTTGTGTTTTTCTTCTATTTAATTTCAAATTTTTCATCAATATCATAACATAAGGCAATGTCAATTTTTCTTTACTTTCTACCAAAATCTGTAGAAGTTTTGGAAAATCAACAGTGTAACATAATACAGTGCCTGCGGAAGAATTGAGGAGGAAATAGACATTAGAATACCAAAGCTTCATGCAATGGGAATTGGATGGAATAGCTCCAAGTGGAGAGCCAACCATCCGCCTGACTGAGCCCAGCAGGCGTCCCAACTCAACATCATCAATACAGTGCTTGTTTCTCTTTTTGTTTTACTTAAAACAATCAAATATTATGTTTCAGAATGCCAGCACACAGACAGAGACAAGACATTTTCATGGAGAACTTAGACTTGGCTGTAGAGAAGGTGGTGAACAACATCGCAGCACTATTAGCGAAGCAACATGTAAAGTCTCAGTGGAAATGTATTGTGATTGTGAATGAAGTTGGACTTGGCTGTCGAAAAGATGGTCAACAATATTGGTACAATGTTAACCGGGCAATGTGTTAAGTCACAGTGGAAATGTATTGTGATTTTGAATGCAGTGTTGTTAATGAGGTAATTTAGCAATTACTTAAGTTAATTGTTAAAATAGATGATAAAAATCTAATATGTAAGACTTGAGGTTTCAGTAGGTAGGTACTTACTAAAAATAAGTGTGTTAATACATAAATAATAACCAGTGCAAAAGTAGTGTTTTATTTCTGAAATTCCATGTAGGTTCAAAATGATGTTATTCTGAGAAAAGTATCTAAGTTTGACAAGATTATAAAAGAATTAAAATCTAATAGTATGGAAAAAAACATTTAGTTGTTTGGTCTAAATATAAAGGGTATGAATGAAAGTAGAATGACAAATGAAAAGAATGGTAAGGAAAGTGGAAGATATAACTCTACTTGGTTGTCCTAGAAGGACATTATGTGAGGGGTATGCCAGGGCCGCGTTCATAAATTAACACCACACAGGTTCCAATGCCATCTGTCGCATGCTTTGAAAACGGTATACTCTATCCTGCTGTCAGTGTCGGAGCCTGACGAAAGTTCTAATCAGTGAACGGAGGTCTGAGTCATATCAGATGGAAATCTGCAGTCTCCACCTATACCTTTGGGAGACAGGCATAAGTATTATGTATGTATCAATCCATCAGCCTGTTTCATCCACTGCTGGACATAAGCCTTATGTACTTATTATGTATTCAATCAATCCATTCAGGAAGATGATGGGACGAAAAAAGAACAAGTCATAGCCAAAACAGAAGCCATTTATTGTTCTGACAGTGATAAAACCTAACATACACTTTATTTACCAAAGGCCTTATATCCTAAGCAGAGTAAAGAGGTGTCCAGAAATTCTGTGGGCATCCTAACTTAATAACATTAAATGTGATCTAAAACTGACAATGTTAATTGATCAATACCTGCTTTATGTACATAATTATCTCTAGTCATTAAATATTAATTTCAGAAAAGGGTACATAATACAATAATACTATTTATTCATACTTCAGATATTAAAATAGACCACATAATATATTTAATTGAGCAGAATTTGCAGAATCAACACTTAAATTAAGTCTAAATACAAAAAAAAACAACCAAAAAAAATTACATGTCATGTTTACAATAAACTTATCAATATAAATAATTTAATTACAAAATTTAGTAAATACATGTACCATGCATTAGTCCCATCACCTGTGAAAGACTATAAGCTATAGTATTATTGTATTATATACCCTTTTTTAAAATTAAGGTACAAACAGCGACTGCTGCAAATTATACATTTCTTATAAATTACACTAAAATTTGTTAAAACATAAAAAATATGGTATACAAATAATGAACATATTCTATAACTAATCTAGATGTCAATTCCTCCACAGCCTATCGACCAAAGCAACTCTTCCCTCATCAATTCGTTTATGGTCTCCATGGAATGGAATTTGTGGAGGTGGACGCTGAAGATCCATGCTCAGTGCATCCAAATTAATTCATCTCATGTTTTGGAAAGTATTAAATACCACTATGACATTGAGTGAGTGGTCTCTTCATGTTGAAGGATGATTCTTCATTGTCCTTGGGGCAAATGCACAAGAAATCCAAACTTCTCCATAAATCTTAAAGAAAATGCAAATAATATTAATGTTGTGTGTGAATATTTGAAATATTACAGTATTTGTACTTGATTTTAACAACTACAAATTATCTGTATTATTATAAATCAACATTACCTCTCTGAAGTTTCATTCCCTTCCGACTGAGATCTTGGAAAATGAATATATTTTTGCAAGATATGTGGTGGATGCAGCTCTTCCATAACTTCCATCAGACAATCAGACATTTTGATTGTGAAAGGTTTAGGGAGTTGTTTTTCCCTATGTGTGTCGCCTTGGTAACACTGGCATGCATCTGTAATGCTACCAGAATCTGTAAAAAAGATGTCAGAAACTTCACTGTTATGTTTGATAATTTAATTACTCGTTTACACAGTAAGCTGTAAACTTCAATGTTAGGCTTGGTTATTTGATTACAGAAGTACACTGAAGTAAGTAGATGAGTAACACTACATTTCCTTGTTTGGTTTGGTTGAAACTACAATAAACTACCTTGATTTCTGGACGCACTGCAGTGTTTTTTTCGTCGCAAAGTTTCGTGAAATTGGCATGTGACAATAAGTTTGGGTTGGGGTGTAGATAAGCAGCCACTATGGGAAAAAATTTTCGCATAATTTAGTAGGTAACAACAGGCCATACCTTTGAAAGGCGAAAGTTTTCCGTGAACGATATCTCTGGTAGAAGATTAGGTCGCTGGGTAGAAGCATCGGCCTGCAAATATCTTTCTGCATCCTTCGCTGGATTCTTTCCCTGGTTTTTAGGTGTTCCTCCTCCGCCGGCCGCAGACAGCAAGTACGCTCTCGCCATTCGATTATTAGAACAAAAAACACGTAAACAAGGCACGAAAAGTTATATCTACGAAAAACCAAGCATAGTAGATTTAGGTACCCCACAATATTGCTGGAAAATACCAAAATTGTGGAAATTTATTATGAACACCGGAGCTCTGGTGGTCCGGCTTTCATTTGACATTTCAAAATGGTCATGAACTTGGTTTTTTTTTTTTTTTTTTGTTACGCGATACCAATAATTGTGTTCAAACGTCAAATATGTATGAAAATCATTCACTCAATTGACATGGGCTTGAAGACCATCACAATTATTTTACGCGGTACGACGAAGCTCAATAATGGGCTTCAACTGTCAAAACGAAGCCCATTACCATGATCATCGAATTACGTGGTAGACCCGCAGCTGTAGTACCTACCATAATAGAGAATATGCATGTCGTTTAAATAAGTAATATATTGCGTTTTTTGTATTCTATTTACTTAGTAGAATTTAATGATGACCATGGGAAACTATTTTATTTTATAGTTTTATAATTATTTCCATTTAAAAAATACAACATTTTGATGAAATGAAACGCAAATGCAAAACGCGTCACCATTGGCTAATGCCTTTTGTGACAAAGTGAGTACATTTCATCATACTTATTTTATGGGCCAGAGCTCGGTTATTTAGCACAGCCATTTTAAAATGTAGAATAGATTTTTACCTTCGTTTTTCTAAATTTTTCATCTTGTTGATAACAATGTTTTAGTTTTATTTTAAGTTTGATAAGTACTTAACATCACTATCATTAGGTAACCCTATAGTTATTATAATTTAGATTGTTTGTTTTTGGTTTTTTGGCTTATGGCATTAATAAATAAATTTGTTTGTTTGTAAAATATTAAGTTAAAAATTAATAAATGTTAAATAAAACCGTCAAATATTTTGTAATAGGTTGTTTTAATCAAAAATAATGAAAAAAAAACCGGCCACTCGCCATACACCGCAAGCAAGAGCAGTATCATCTGACGTCACTTGATGCGCGCTAAAATGGCAGCCGTTTGAATTGTAGAAGATTAATCTGAAACTCATTTTGATTTTATAACTATGAAATGTGGATAATTTAGTTGTAAATTCTTATTCATAGCCCTAATTTGATCAATATATTAACGATTTGTGCATTAAAAAATTTACATGCATATTCTTTATACCGCTTTTTAACACTTAGGTATTATTATATTGTTGACTAAATGTCAACTGTTTCACAGATACAATTTCGCCATTTTAAGTTTTCAAAATGTGGCCGTGTGGCAACGTGTCGTCGGTGAACGCCGCGTCGTCATCTTACGTAGTAATAGTTGATATAATTTGCTATAACGAACCTTCAGAGACAGGTTGCAGCCCCTGTGGCAGCACCAGCGGGCCCTGTATGGTGTCCTCGATGTCGGAGAAGGGGTTAACGAAGAATGTTAGCACATAAAGCGTTATCCCCATAGACCACATCTCTAGCTCGGGGCCCGCGTATCTGTGAATGAAAACGAGTGTGAATGTGGTAACAGAATACCTCGGTGCAAAATGCACATCATAACATTGTTTTCCTTACTTTTCAATAAAAAGTATGAAATATAGACGTTTTATATGTATTTAAGATTTTTTTCATTATTAATAATTATGTTTTGACACGAAAACCATGTAATTTTATGAATTACATTTTGATTGCATTACATTACAACTGTAAACACGCTTAAAAGTTTGTGAATGTAATGCAATCAAAATGTAATCCATAAGGTGAGATTATTTTCTTGTAAAAACATTATTATTATCAGGCAATTTTTACGAATACACATGAACGGCATCTATTGCATTTATTCAAAAGTAAGGAAAACAATATTACCATATGCATTTTGCACCGAAATCCTCTGTTACCCTCTTAATGCGTCATTAACACCTTTGCCTCCTTATTGTCAAACTTCAACATCTAACGCTATCACTTACAAATGTAACGTGATTGGCTAACATCACACATACATTATAGCCAATCACGTATTTTGCTTGACTGTCTCTATCTGTCTCTGTTTTAACTCGAGAAGCACTCAACGGATTTTGATGGTATTTTTCTTATCCTCGTAATGACCCTGGTCAATATATAGGCTATAAGGGGTGTTGATAAAATGACCGCAAACCCGAAAACTGTCGATTATAGCTTTTTGTCTTCCACGCAAATTATAAATAAATTGATTGAAAGACAATTCCACGCCACGGCCAAAGCTAGTAGGATCTGGGGTCGGTACTTGTGTCGTCATTTTTCGTAAACAAGCTAGTCGGGCGCGTTTTCAATAATGTAGAAAAAAAGTCTTCACCGTTGAGTGCGGTTCGGGCGTCGCATTTAAAGCGATAGGGATAGATGTTGAAGTAAGATAATGAAACCTATTCTCGTGTAGCAAATATTAGATTTAGAGCTGCCATAACCTAAAACTTTTCATTGCAAAATAGGGTTTAACGCAGATGGATAAAAGTTACTTGAGCTTGTATTATTTTAGGATTTTCAACTCTAAATTTAAGGTTTGCTGCACGAGAATAGGTCACATTAAGGCCCCAGAAGCCCTAAACTAAGTACTGACTGTGAAATGCAAACCACATGTGTGTTAATACATCCAAATATTTTGATTGCTATAAGTTATTTATCTTTCTGTTTTTGGTTTACAATTAACAGTAAATATCTCTTCTTATTCATAAATAAATAATGCTCATAGGAATCTTATAATACATTTACATTCAGGCCCTGCCGCTGCCCCTCGCGCTGCCCGGCAATAATTCCCTAAATACTGCTGCAGCAGGATCGAGAGAAGTGGCTGTTTACATACTGCCCTACCACTCACTTCGCTTTCGACTTTCGGTATGGCAGACGTCGAAATAATTACAGGGGCCGCGCTGCGTCTTTTTGCATATGCTCGATATTTTATCAAACACAAAAAAAGAAAGTTCGTCGTCGTATAAGATGGTGGATGATATCTATCCATCATCATAATAGAACTTTGTAATACCTACCAACCCACTTAACAGATTTTTTAATGCTTATACGAACTGTAGGAGGTATTATACCTGTGTTACTAATACGTCTTCGTGTGCAAGAGCGACGGAGCAGAATGTAAACACGCACTGCTGCTCGCTCGCGCTATCGGTCCTTTGACTTCCGCACAAAAAACCGCTCTTTTGGGGAGCACTGGGCAGCGCGAGTGGCATGAGAAGTATCGTGTTTACACACTCATCCTGCCCACTTCAGCTAAAATGAAACCTGTACTAAAAAGACTCCTGTTTTCTAATAAGTTCCCAAATGCTGTAATAATGTAATATTTAGGGCTATTACAATGTATGATCCGGCTCGTTTTTGAGAATGCGAACACTGGCGAAAATTTCAAATTGTATCTATCAGATCAGGGCAACAAGTATGAACATGCTATCGACTCAACATCGCTTTGATAAACAAAAAATGTAGCTCTTATTTTATAGCTATAAGAGTTGTCGTTTAGATTTTATCGAGTTTATCTGTCAAATTGATCGAATCGATGCTCACGTACTTGGTATGTACTACACTTACTTGTTACCAGCCAGTACCTCCGGGCTGCAGTACTCTGTGGTGCCGTAGAAGGTGGAGAAGAGAGTGTCTTTGCTCATGAAGGTAGCGGACCCGAAGTCGATCAGCTTCACGTGGAACTTGTTGTCTATGATCACGTTCTCGTCCTTTATGTCGCGGTGGAGGATGTTCAGCGAGTGGAGATGCTCTACGGCTTGTCCTATCTGGAAGGTAAATCGTAAGTTATGGGTATTAAGCTCAGGGCTAGCCCTACCATAGAGCGAACGAAGCGGCCCCTCCAAGTCCCAGGAGTCGCCTCAGTGGTCAAGAAAATAAAGATTTTTTCCGTTTCGATATTTTTATTGCCGGCATTAATTTTTGTGATAGTTTTGTTTGTCATTACTGCATCAGCCGTTCCTACCTATAATAATAATAAAAGATTTATTTCAGGCACCACATGACAAAATATACAAACATAAGATGACAAGGGCCCATGTACATATAAATACCTATAGGCTGTCCGAGATATCATGATATGGGTGACAGTTCGTAATTTTCCGTTTCACCTATACTACTCACACCATACTAAATACACCCAGGCATAAAATAAATAATAGGTTTTAGAAATAACGTAAATAATTATTGCAAAAACACAATAAATAATTCCTCTATAAATCGAAACAAAAATTTTAGTGTATTCGTTAAATTTAACGAAGAAAAGATTCAGTAAATAATAATGTCCTTTTGCTACGTGATGCGTGGATCGGAACGCTAACCCATAGGTACGGACACTACATAATCGAAAATATATCGATGAATCAGTGCGGCCATCATATAGGATCGCGTCAAGTATGAGTTCATCTTGTATGCGGGTTGTGTTTTCGTTGCGGTTGCTTTACGTGCTATTTGTTTTGACGTTTCTTACAGTTTTTGTTGATTTTTTGTTTCGTTATTGGTGAAATTACGAGAAAAACCAAAAAAAAATCATTGAACTCACAAGCTCTGAAGTTATTGGCTCGTTTAATTTAACTAATTTAGTAATTAACAAAAAATAGTTTGGATAATCAAAGATCAATCAAATAAAAAATCGATTTGACAGAACTTGTTAACTTTCTCGATACTAAAAAAAAATCGATTTTATATTTCGTTAGGGTAAATCACTTTAACTACCAACTTTGAACGGCCACCCGTATCATGATATCTCGGACAGCCTTTATCAGACTAACATACATACAAAATATAACTAAGACGAACACTTTAGCACTAACTAGCCTATTTTGAGGAAACTATGATATAAATAAATTTCTATTATTTTTAAACACTTTGCGATTTATCGATCAAAGGAGATAATTAATTTATTTTTGAGGGATTTTAGTCCTTGTCGCTTCCCTGAAGCGTCGGGACACGATCCTCTCTGGCCAGAAGTCAGCACTGAGGAAACTGCTAGCATAAGCAGTTGACACACAGAGTTTGAAAGACAAACAATCTTTACCTACTTATAGGTACTGTGAGGAGTGCACTACTAACGAGTATGCCTGTTTTCAATCGTCGAATTAATTAGACATAGACTTAAAACGTCAAGATCGAAATATACATTGATATATTGGATATGTTTATTTTGTATAATTGGGATTGAAAACAGGCATGCTCGTTGGTAGTGCACTCCTCACAGTACCTATAGGTAAAGATTATTTGTCTTTCAAACTCCGTGAGTCCACTGCTCATGCTAGCAGTTTCCTCAGTGGGGACTTCTGGCCTGAGGGGATCGTGTTTCGACGCTTCAGGGAAGCGATAAGGAGTAAAATTATATTAGGATCAAGCAAGGGGAGTGCCACAACGAGATCTTGCTCAGTTCTAAAAGTAAAAGTCCGGAACTGACTAAGTTTTTGTAGATGGTCCGATCGTATCGACTACTAAACGGAAGTCACGGGTGTTTCAGAGAGGCGTGAGTATATGTATGTACACAATAAAATTCAACGTTTATACCTGTCTAAAAATATAGCTCAGTAAGCATTCGTCCAACCGCGGCCGTCGCTCGATGAACTCAAACAAATCCATACCGGCGCCATGTTTCTCCATTATCATTTGGAAATACTTGTCGTTTTCATATACATCCATAACGCTAACCTGTAAAATGAATAAAAATAAATAAATAATAATTTACCTAAGCTAAAATCACAGTTTAAAATCCATACAGTTGTCCAATGAAGGCGCTCAGACAGAGCGGTTGTGAGGGGCTTTAAAGTGAGCAACAAGCTTAATTCCAAAGACGCTCGTTTCCCGTCACCCAGAACTGTGCGCCGACTTTCTCCTTCAGTATAAACTTGGCGACGCAGAGCAACCGGTCCGAGCGGCGGCGGTACGCCATCTTTACATACTTTCAGGGATACATACATACGAAGATTAATAAAAGTGCTTACAATATTAGGATGCTTTAAAGTGAGCAACAAGCTTAATTCCAAAGACACTCGTTTCCCGTCCGCGCCCTCCACCCAGAACTGTGCGCCGACTTTCTCCTTCAGTATAAACTTGGCGACGCAGAGCAACCGGTCCGAGCGGCGGCGGTACGCCATCTTTACATACTCTCAGGGATAAATACATACGAAGATTAAGAAAAGGGCTTACAATATTAGGATGCTTTAAAGTGAGCAACAAGCTTAATTCCAAAGACACTCGTTTCCCGTCCGCGCCCTCCACCCAGAACTGTGCGCCGACTTTCTCCTTCAGTATAAACTTGGCGACGCAGAGCAACCGGTCCGAGCGGCGGCGGTACGCCATCTTTACATACTCTCAGGGATAAATACATACGAAGATTAATAAAAGTGCTTACAATATTAGGATGCTTTAAAGTGAGCAACAAGCTTAATTCCAAAGGCACTCGTTTCCCGTCCGCGCCGTCCACCCAGAACTGTGCACCGACTTTCTCCTTCAGTATAAACTTGGCGACGCAGAGCAACCGGTCCGAGCGGCGGCACGTTATCTTTACACACTCTCAGGGATACACACATACGAAGATTAAGAAAAGGGCTTACAATATTAGGATGCTTTAAAGTGAGCAACAAGCTTAATTCCAAAGGCACTCGTTTCCCGTCCGCGCCGTCCACCCAGAACTGTGCGCCGACTTTCTCCTTCAGTATAAACTTGGCGACGCAGAGCAACCGGTCCGAGCGGCGGTACGCCATCTTTACACATCCGTACGCACCTTTACCTGGAAGGAAATGGTGTCTTTTAAAGACCACTTGGCCGGTTTTTAACAAAAGTTTCGTATCTTGTATCTTATCACCTTCTCTAAGATAGAGATGAAGTATATAGTGCAAAACTGCAAATTTTTCGAGGTTTACTGTATTAATTTTTCATTATTATTTGCCGTTATAGAGGCCATGGTAACATGTATTCTGTGAAAAAATTAACTGACTACCTATAATGGTTGAGGCTGTAGACCCCTGTGACAGACGGACAGCGGAGGTTTAGTAATAGGGTCTCATGGGGCACAATTCGGTTACGGAACCCAAAAAAGGTGGTTTGGACATATAGAGGGGAGATAAAAGTAGAGCGATGAAAGTTTATGGTGTGGAAGAGAAAGCTCTACCGGATCACCTTAGGTGGACCATGTCCTGACCAAATTAGCGACATACTGAAAGGCCATGTCAAAAGTACGGAATAGAACAGCTTGTGTGGCTAGATTGATGGATGTGGAAGTAGCGAATGAGGTGTGTCAGTATCTAAGCAGATATCATTTATATCTGCCAACTTCTCTGGGAGACAGGCTGAGTATATGTATGTATTGATGACAATTAGTAGAAAAATGATCCAGAAGTGTTAAATTGTTACACTTTACAGTAGTTTTGAGTTAGACATACAGGCAAACAATTTTCAACATAGCAGTGACATGGCTGGTAAGGCCATTGCAGAGATGATCAAAAAGGACGAGTCTCTCACAAATTTCATATTGAAGCAATTCAAGTTAAGGGACGCTTTGGTATGAAATGCGACTCTCATTGGTTTATCTGTGGCTAGAGTAACAGTTAGCAATTCAGAAACTGTTGTTTGGTCTATACTTCGGACGAAGTGACAGTTTAATTGTGTTACCATTTTTAATTTTTATAAATGCATTAATATTCTGAAGTATTGGTTGTTTCTCCATTCGCGGTATAACCCAAAGTCGGCAGGGCTGACTGAGCTGAACTTGGGTTTAGGATATATGTAAACAGCTGAACTCACCAATTTGCTTCAAAGTGACATAATGTTTATTGTAGTCGCCGGCGATTTGTTCGTCCCCGCACTGGCTCACCAGTGACATCGACTGAGGTCTGCTGCCCGCGGATTTGTTTACTGCCTGGAAAACACATGAAGCAATATTACTTTATGCTCTAATACAGTGAACAAAGGCGTTACCTTCTATGCCCCAGGTTTATACCTGGACAATAGTAATGCCAGGGGGCTTAGTACGAGGCACAAAAGAGTATCTTTTGAAAGAGTCTTCAGCTGTAAAATTTGATATTTTGTACGTAAAATATCAAGTTTGACAGGTGAAGACTTTCAAAAGACACTCTTTTTGTGGCTCGTTCTAGCCCCCCTTGCTTCGCAAAAACATTAGGTCAGTCGTCGTTACGTCCGTGTGATATACGTATAATAGCGTGATAGAAATGAATGTACGACCGAACGAGATTGATTGAATCTTGTCACTTCGTAGTAGCCTCCCCCTCTGTATAGTCACAGAAAATTATTACTTCTGTTTTTGTATGCTACTTGTACCGAAATAAAATCATGGTCCGATAGGAAAATATACTGGCGGGATCTTTTATAGCTAAAAAATCGAAAACTAGATGTAGTACTCGTCTATAAGAACAGATTTAACCAAGGAGCCAATCCTGAAAATGCAGACTCACTCTCTACATTCTATTAATATATATTTTTTCGCGATTTCTTGGTTATTTTGTCTGTTCAGCGACGGATTAGAGACATAAAAGGTAAAGGACAGACCTGAGCGAGCGAGTTGTCGGCGGTCGACGTGACACTGGACGCTAACGTCGTATGTCTCGCAACGTCGTCCAGCTGCACGCCGAGCCAAACGCACTGCACGTGCCTGCCGTTCGCGAGCTGCATCGACGATACAGTGTACACCACATCTGTATAATACAACGTCACGATATACACGGTGAAATTAATTCAACCACCCTTTCTATGGCAGGTTCAGTAGGTGATAGAGAATACCCATGTGAAGTTTCAGGTGTAAGGTAATGGCAGGTCACGTGATGTCGAGAATAGTATGGATGTGTGAATGAAATTTCGATTCAGTTATGTGTGTAGATGTCGCAGTAAATTGGTTAAATTAGACACTTGATTAACACCCTAGACCGTTAGTTAAAGACCGATGTTTAACCAAGTCGCTAAACTTTCGTCAGGCAATCTTTAATTCACGGTCTAGGGTGTTAGTTGAGTGTCTGATTTAACCAACTAACTGCGACATAGACACCAGTGGCGTAGGGTGAACATTTTAAAAAGGGAAGCCGGACAAAAAATTCGCAACCAAGGAAAACATGAAAATTTTTGTATTTTGCAACTCCCTGTCAGCTAGTGTATTTGTCGTATTGAGATTTATTGAAATTTTTGGCAAAGCGAAGAGCACGGAATAAGGAAATGTAGTATGGATGCCATTTCCTAAACAAGCCGACGGGAATCGTGTTATATGGACCTTTGCAACTAGTAGACACCATGTGCTTTGGATTTATTGTGTAAGTTTGTGTGGGTCTTTAACTTTGCTGGTACAATCAGTGTTTTCTTTTTATAAAAAAAAAATATGGTAATCCAACTGAAACTTTACGTATGTAGTGTCTGTCATCTACTGAACCTCCAATAACAATTAGGGCGGTTGAAATATTTCACCTTACGTTTCCCCGAGGGGTGAGAGGTTGTCACTAGAACAGTCACACTCGTACACCCATTTATTACCGACGGTTATTATGTCTTAGCAGTGTGATAGGTGGTGAGCCCTTCAGTTAGTTTTTTAAGTGCACGTGGATGGCGAAATCCAAAACTACAGGATGTAGCAAAAAACGCTCAAAGTTATTTCGGAACAGATTTTGATGAAAACCAAAACTTATTGAAAAAATTTATCCTGTATCGCAAATTTTCAAGAAAAAACACACTGTATATTACTTATTCTAGCTGTATAGGCAAAGAAATCATGGTAAACATACTAAGTTCAGTGCCATCCCTGTGACAGACTTGGCCGCGGTAGGTGCCGTCACAGTTGCGATACTCTGTACACTCTCTGTCAGAGTGCTGCGGCGTGGACGTGGTCACGTGACTGCGCAGCACGCGTTTAGCGTAGCACGGCGTGCACGGCGTTTCGTCTGGAAATATAAACAACTAGCTTTTTATTCGGTTTAACGACATGCTTTTTTACGGGATAAAAAGTAGCCTATGTGTTATGTTAGGGTATAAGTAATATAAATTTTAAATTTCATCCAAATCCATCCAGCCGTTTCAGCGTGAAAGAGAAACATACACACACACACACAGACATACTTTTTCGCATTTATAGTATTAGTGTGAGTGTGATGTAAAAAAACAATCAATTTTGAAACGCAAGCTGTGGTGATTCACTTCTGTTTACTTTAATTATTGTAAATTTGTTGGCCCGATAATGTGTAATACGAAACCGGTAGCCTAAGTAATAATAAAAATAAATATATGCGGAAAAAAATGCGAGAATTGGTGTATATTTTATAGAAAAAATGGACTTGTACAAATCCACCACCTCAATTGGTCAATTTTAGCCAATTACAGAGCCGGAAAATATTAGTTCCGCCATTTGCAACTGGACATACATAGAGATGGTGGTCTGTACAGAAGTTTACAGTGTATGTCTATTTTTCTATTTTTTTTTCTTTTTTCTATTTTTCTATTTGCGCAGACCCTCTTCACGTTCTCGTTACCTATTGTTTAATTCTTTATGTCGAACCAACTACGCTAGCAACACGTATTTAAGACGAGTTTCTAAACTTTATAATGATAAACTAGAATCCACAGACATGTTTTCATCCAGTTTGTATCAATTTAAAAATCTGCTCCGTGAAATTCTTTTCTAATGCATACCTACCATAGAAATGTCATCTCTTTGTTTCCAAAAACAGGTTTTAGTAGTGCTACGAACCAATGTTAGCTCTTAATATAAATAAAAATAAGAACGTGTTTGAATTCCTTCTATAGGTGTGATTTTGTTAGAATTTTGTCTTCACTGTTTATTATCTGTAAGGACCTGCTATTATAAATAATAATAATAATTACCTTAGTCAACACCTTCATGTATCTAAGTTATTTGTTATTCTAAACATCATTGTTTTTTCTAAATTTCAGTCATTTTTCTTTTCATGTCAGTGTGTTGAGTATGCATTTATTTTTGTAAACTCCTGAAGCCTAGCGGTCAAATCACTAAAATATCCTTTTGTTGTACCATTTATGAAACATGTAGTCCTTTTGTTTAATATTTAAGTTTATCATCTTAAGTTTAAGACGTTTTGTTTCTTATAAAATAAATAAATAAATAAATAAATAATTTTTACTTAAAAACTAGCTGACTGACCAAGTCTTCTAATATTACAAAGTGCAATTGTTATTGTTCTTATAAAAAATAAATATTGTCATTGATAAATATACTTCTGGACACATCTATTGGCCCACCTTGCATTTTCAGTTTCGTTTGGTCCTAGCCAAAAATTTATATTGGGTCGAGCAAAAAGTTTAAAACAATACGATCGAAAAAGATGGTAAAATGTATCAGGTTTAAAACTGGATCAATAGTTTGTGTTCAATCTAGAAATCATATTTAGGCCATCGAAACCTAAACTCTAAGGTGGGCCAATAGATGTGTCCAGAAGTATATAAATCGATAACTGAACGGGCTCAGCTGATACTTACCACACTGATGGATTTATAAAAAGTGACCATACGAAAATAAAATCTTCATTGACTCCATCTAGCAATTTCTAAGCGGAACAATGAAGAATAAAAGGGACAACCGCAAATTTCAATGAATACGAGTAGGGGTTTAAATAGTAATTTCAACTCACCATCATACTTCTTCCTTGGTGCGGATTCAGTTTGCGTCTCCAAATCGACATCATTACTCAAACTCTCTATACTTTCGTTGCCATTCGTTTTCGGCAAATCCTCAATTTCGCAACCCGAAGGCGGCATCTCATTTATAGGCGTCAAAAAATCCGCACTAGTCTCATTCGAATCACAGAAATCTAGAGATAAACTGCTTCGATCATCTTTAGGTAAACCTGGGTTCTGAAGGTTTACCTTTAGAGATTTGTATTTGCTACTATCGAATGATAACCTTAAAGACGGATCGTTTACTCTCACTCTCGGAGTATTTCCTGTAGGAGTCACTTCTTGGGAATGCTGTGACGTGTAATAAATCGAATCTGACTTCTCATTGTTCTTTGTTTGGTTCCCTTTAAGTATAGCATTACTAGATTGCTCGGAACGAAGGATATTTTCGGATCGCGACTTAGATATGCTGCTATGACAGTAATTCTCTTCATCTATGGATATGCCGGACATTCCTGAAGTCACGTCAGGTAAAGCTGATATGTCATTCCTCTGTTCCGTTGTGCTAATACTTGAGACCATGTCTTGGGTGGGGGTTGGCGTGTGCGTGATGAGACTACAAGACTTGTCAAGACATAGAGCGCTGGAGGACTTTTCTCTTGTAGCTTGGGACAAGTGGGATTGTTGCACGTTCAGAGACATGCACGCTGATTTCTGACTGCCATTGAAGTCGCGGCACGAATCCTCGTCCGTGTCTGAAGCTGAAAATGTAATATCAATAAGTACTAGGTAGGAATTCATTAAAGATTGAGTAACATAATATTCTAAATTCTAAAACAATAGTAGTGCATGTTACAAGTGCGGTAAGGAGGCAATAACTTACGAGGACGATTTGAAACACGAGCGTAGCGAGCGTTTTCAATGCATAGTGTGAGTAAAAAGAAATATAATTAAAGAAACAAATACCCCAAATGAACTTTAGGCGGGCATTCTTTTTCTCTGCACGCAGTTTGCCAACTTAACGGAAATAAAAGGTACGTTTCAAATGCGTGCGGATGAGTTCCGATTTTTTTCTGTGTGCAAACATTTAACAATGAACTATATTATAACCTCTAATCGATGAATTTGATAATAATAGTGACCCCTGCCGCTTACACGAACTTTTTAGTGACTCCTTTATGTTTAGCCTATTCTATGATATTTGAGTGATAATTAACAGTTATTTATTATATTTACCTGAAGCGTCAGCGTCATTATTGACCGGTTTCATTCATATTCTTGGACCGCTAACTTTCTAGAAACGTTTTTATGACCTCATTTACAAAATAATCTGACTGATTATTAACAGAAACAATATCTACCTAAAGCATCAGACTCATTATTGGCCAGCATAATATTCTTGACCCGATCCGTGACCTTGACCTTCCTTTATGTTATGTCTAATGTTCAATGAGTAAATATTGTTACAATATTCACCTGAAGCGTCATCTTCATTATTGACCCGCGATAGCGTCATATTCTTGACCCGATCCGTGACCTTGACCTTCCTTTATGTTATGTCTAATGTTCAATGAGTAACTATTGTTACAATATTCACCTGAAGCGTCATCTTCATTATTGACCCGCGATAGCGTCATATTCTTGACCCGATCCGTGACCTTGACCTTCCTTTATGTTATGTCTAATGTTCAATGAGTAACTATTATTACAATATTCACCTGAAGCGTCATCTTCATTATTGACCCGCGATAGCGTCATATTCTTGGCCCGCTCCGTGACCTTGACCTTCCTTTATGTTATGTCTAATGTTCAATGAGTAACTATTGTTACAATATTCACCTGAAGCGTCATCCTCATTATTGACCCGCGATAGCGTCATATTCTTGGCCCGCTCCGTGACCTTGACCTTCCTTTATGTTATGTCTAATGTTCAATGAGTAACTATTGTTACAATATTCACCTGAAGCGTCATCCTCATTATTGACCGGCGATAGCGTCATATTCCTCGCCCGCTCGTTGACCTTGACCTTGTCCGCCTCTCTACAGAAATGCTGTATGACCTCCTCTATGTGATGCCCTATAACCTCGGAGTGGGGCTTCCCGAAGGTCAGTTGAGCGAAGTGGTGGTTGCAAGCGGTAATGATGCCAGCATCGTCAACAACTAGTAGACCGCTTACATTGAATGTTACCTGCAAGTTGATTGAAGAGGCACCAGAAGTTAAGAGGATTTAGTTTAGGTATATTGTACACGGGGCTTATAAAAGCTTTATAAAAGCGTCCGTCCACCCGTCAGCCTATTTCGTTCACTGCTGGACATAGGCATTTCCACGATTTCGCCACTCTTGGCGGTCCTCCTGGAAGAAATGCCCTTAATCACACATGAGGGGCATTCGGGTTGGTGAGCGCGGTGCCGAGACCCCGGCACCAGTGACGCCGCTGCCCGTCTGTTTTTTTTTATAAGGCCCGGCAATTATTACTTCTGTCTTTCAATTCAGTATAATTAGCGTAAAATAACGATTATGCGTCTATGAAGCTTCGCCTCCGTGAACAGGAAAGTGTCTTACAAAGTTGGCTCGAGCCCGACGGACGCAGATCTAGAAAGTTGTCAAGGATATGTCATTTGAATCCCCAGAGAAGTTTGCGACGATTCTTCGCAGTTTCCCGAGGTTCTGTGTTATTCTATCTATAATTGATGGAAATAGGCGTTGTTGTGAGGAAGTCCATCAGTTCAGATATATTAATAATTTGCAATGCTAAGAGTGTTTAGCGGAATATTGCAAACTAATACCGAGGTAGCCACACATCCCGAGGATGAGGCGAAACACGTGTCGGTCGATAAGTTTTCTTGCTTGCTATTTAAGATTGCTTTGTATTTGTACTCGTATTGCTTGCTTGTGCCTGTTTTATGTGGAAGGGCGGGCGGTGCACGAGGCTGCATTTTAAATAGCACGATAAGAGTGTCTAGCGGAATATTAGAAATTTTATTAATATATCCATAAGTAATTTTATCTAATTTCAGCTGGACCAGTCTTTCTTGACTTCGCCTTGACTTGGCTTCGGGCGGACGGACGTACAGACTAGGATCACTTATCTTGGTAATATTTTTAAATGACGATAATAGTAGAACAATAAATATATAGCAGATGCTGCTTACCCTGATATTAATTTCTAGGAGGGATTTTTCTTTGTGCGCCTTTGACCACGGTTCCGTATTACTTGGCCTCGAAATCCAAAGATAAAGAGGGAAAGACCCGCCATCTAATGTTCTTCCTGAAAAACGGAATAGTAGTTCCGGTAGTAAGTCATCAAGAAATTAAACACAAAATTGCAAGAGAAAAGAAGACTTTCTTTTTGCACCTTTATCATGGTAGACCATATCGAGCCCCGACAGCTTGATATACCGCTGTCTGTCCCTGTTTAAGTAGAACAGAGTGAGACAGTTACTTGAATTCTCACAGCCACCGCGTTTGTTAATCTTCGACAGAGTACAGATAGCGCGCCAGTTCATGTCCATCCTGAGGAAGGCGGTAGTGCTGTGACCTAATCAATTATGGTAATGTCGATAATTACTACCGATTTTATCAATTTGGTTCATTGTAACTCAAAGTAATTTTGCAAATTATGAAATAAAATAAACGTGATAAATAAGTGCTTACTTGTTTATTGCTGATAGGGAAAAATATATTTTTTAAAGGAATTTAGTCACTATCAGATATAGAGACAACCGACACAGCAGAGTCTGAATGAGTATCTTGAACTTGCTGGAAGCGGAGTATTCATGGTTTATTCACGATACAATAACACAATAGCTACTAATTTTCGGTATCGATAAGCGCGCGTCACAACCGTCAAGGACAACACTTGACTACAGAGCTACAGACTAATGCGACGAGGTGGGTGAAGTGAAGGCGGGGCGAGCTGCCCCCGCGCGTCGCCTCTGGCCCCGATGAACATGAACTCGCGCGCTATCTGTAAGTATGATGGAAAGACACTGTATCGACACAGCGCGTGCTAGTCCCCCTGGTCGCTGGATAATGTTTATTAAAATTACACTAGAGTTGAACGTTTTCGGCCGTTCTCTTTTACCCGGCAAAGCTGAGAAGTCAAAGGGGCTAACAACATGAAATCCACCTAAAAAAAAAAAAACTGCCGCTGGCTGGTTTATTAAAATAGCCCTTCTCTATGGCTAATTTTAAAATACCTTACGTTTCAGATATATCTACGATGTAACTGAACAAACCTGTGAGCTTCTGTTTGGAGACACTCCTGGGTATATTCTTATCGTTTGGAGGTAGCTGGATGGACGGCACGAGTGAGGATATTGGCAGCCCGACCAGTTTCTCGGCGCATTCCGCCTGGAACAGCACCGCTGCATCCTCGCTATCGCAGGACACCACCAGACCCGTATCCGTGTCTATTGTGAACTGCAAACGTGACGGAAAATGTATAGATCCTTGATTTTGTTATGAACAATATCTTAAATTTTTGTTTGATTATCCCAATTTAATTTATAATGTACTTTTTCATCACTAATGCTCTGAAAGTAAGTCGTATTTAACTCGAAATGCGGGAGGTAAATTCGATTTACAAACCTAGAGAGGTAAGTAAATTTAAAAATCGGACGAGGTTTCCTTACATTCACTAACGGGTAAGTCACTCGTCTAGCTAAATGACAATGGGAAGTATCTTAACTGCTCAATCTATTTTTATTTTGGTATTTTGTATTTTATTTATATTGTGATGGAAAAATGTGACTTTCAGACAATAGGTAAATATGCTAAATTAAATGTTAAAAAGACGTTTAGGAGTTAACACAATAACTAAATTGGTTTTATTTTTAAAACAATCACACTGGCCGTAAACACATGACTGCACAAGAAAAGAAAAAGTTACAATAAAAATGGCGGAAGTAAAATTTTCTTCTTGAAAATGTTGCAAACAAATGAAACTATTTTCGTTTCCTCGCATTAGTGATGAAAAGTAGAGTGTTCTACACGGGTGTAAGTAATCAATTGCAACCTCGAATTAAGAAGGCTCCGAGAGCCAACGGCCTTGAGCGTTCGCTACCTCCGCACCGCACCACACCTCTACAAAACATCGGAATAATGATACAGCGACATCTATAAGTTCGCAGCTAAACCACAATGACGCGTTGTCAGTGTCTAGGTCAGTAGCCTGGCATTACAGTCGTACAACACAAGCATTTGAAGCGACAGAGGCGGCAGTATTAAATATTAGACTATTTTCAGGTAGATAATCTAGTAACCTATTTTTATTAAAACTTATTTTATTTAATATGGTATATTTTCATTGTTTCATTGCCAAATCTCACTTAAGTGCCCTGCACGCAGGAGGATTGTGAGAAACCCGCCTTTTTGTAATTAATCAAAACTGATAACTTAAATTTATTAAAATTAGGTTGACATCATAAATATAAAAAAATATGTGAGTTGTCCGTTTTTTTAAATATTTACTTAAATTAAACTATTACCCCGCGTAACTACTTTGTTGTTAAATTAAACGGTTATCGCAGTTTTCATTAGATTTAAAAATTTTCATTAAAAATGAAAAATCTTTAAATGTAGTGGGAATCCCGGTGTGAACGAAGTTCTAACATACTATTAGCAAAAGTGTCGTGACGGTCGAAGCCTTGCACGTTTTTCGGTCTAGCTCTGCTGCGATAGTTCCAACAATAAAAACATACTACCAAGCTTGGAAAATAGAAACAATATACAATGTTGACCCCCTCATAGGTCAGGAGAGGAATTGGGGGATGGTCCAGGGTACAGAAAAAACAAAACAAATTTCTGTTAGCAATTCTTTGGTATTTAATCATATTAAAAATAAAACAATCGTTTACATGTCTTCGAAATCTAAATACCGGCAACATGTAGGCATATTAATTTCACGCAAAACATCTGGTTCTTCACCTACCCTTCTGGTTTCCTGGTCTGTTTTTTCGATAATCTTATTGCGATCGACTGTTTTAATGTTTTCTTTATTTTTATCATTTTTCTTCTTAATAACTTCTTCAATGTAGGAAGGGTTCCTTATCGGCATACCTCGAGGGTAACGGGGGTCAATAAGTTCTGGAAGAATGCAAACTTTGTAAAATGAGAAGAGTTTTTTTCCATTTTCTCTGAAATTGCGTGTTGTCTTTCTTTCTCTGCAGCCTGTTTCATAAATTCTACGCTAACATCTTGCCATTTCTGACTGAGAAAGTTGTGATTATTGATATACGTCTTTTCAGACATCATAGGTAAATTTAACGACGCTAAAATTTCCAGAAGTTGGGAATATCCAGCACTTATTGCCATTGTACCTGCAACCGCGCACTTATTCATTGGTAAATAATTATCTTGGCATCTATCAGCATCTATATAAAATACACCATTGCATAGACTACACTTGATGGTAAATTTAGATTCTAGGCCATTTTGAGTTTCTCCAACTAATTGCAATTCTTTGACACTGCACCCAAGCGGTCCATGGTTGGAAATGTTTTGTATTTCAGTAATAAAGTGGCTAACGTCTCTTATTCGTCTTCCAACTGTTCTTTTATTTGCTATTTCTTCATGTCCATACGAAATTAGTAACTGCAAAAAACATATAATGGTTACATATTTCCCAACAAAAATAGGTTTAGATTTCTGTCGTTACAATATTATATCCATAAGGCCCAAAACGTAAACATAATTTTAGAAATCTCACAAGTACTTGGCTTAGAAATTTTAATTTTCATTGACGTGGGCATTCACTAAATAAAATTTGAAAATCTACCTCTTCATTTTCAGTGTCACTAGAATCAGTGGAATCAAGTCCGGTATTTTTTAATGCTTCAGGTTTCTGAGTCAGGCATTCCATTTCTCCTTCTTCTTCCAGCCCAGCTTTATTTAATTCCTCGAGTTGCTGAGTAGCTTTTAGCCTGCAATAAAGCACACATATTAAAGACTCAACGAATTGTAAAATGGCAGCAATTTTGAGGGTAGTCATAGAGAATAGACAGGGAGTAATTTTATAAATGTTATTAAAATTATTAATTACCAATTGTAAAGTTTAAGAAATTATTGTTTGTAGGGTTTTTTAATTAAAAAACAAGATTCTGTTTTTAAAGACTTGAAAAGTAAATAACAAAATAAAAAACAAGAGCAAAAGTGTCATGTCGGTCGAAGGCTTATACTTTTTTCGGCAAAGCTCTCATTCGTCAAGTGTTTGTAACGTACGATAAGGAACTTCGTTCCAAAAACAAAAGTAAATGTAATATTAAAAATAACGGAATTTATTATTATTATTATTAATTTTTATTTGTGTCCATTCGGTGTAACACGACTTTACTTATTTAACAGGACTATTTAACTAAATTTAAGCGTGCTGTCTTCTTCTTTCTGTATCACAAGACAAAGACGGTACGCCTAAAATAAGGTTAGTCCTGTCAAATAAGTGAAGTCGTATTATACCGAATCGATACAATAATAAATATTACGTTATTCGAATAAGATGTCTACAAACAGGAAAACAAAAACATCACGACTATTCACTGAACCGTTACGTTCGTGTCTGTGGTTTCATAACTCTATGTATATTTTACGTATCGGAGTTTTATCTGTCGATAAATTATGGAGATGTGATGATTCTGATATTTTGTGTTGAGTACAAATATCGTCACGACATGTATCCCCGAGGGGGTGTCAGAGGTGTTTCCGAGTGTGAACTATGCTTTTTAGGGCATGCAGGTTTCATCACGGTGTTTTCCTTTACCGTTCAACAAGTAACAAGTATTAGATACAAAGACTATGCACGATATTTAGAAAAAATCATAGGTGTATGCCCGACCGGGGATCGAACCTGGGTCTCAAAATTGGGAGGCCAGCGTTCTACCACCTGTGCTATCGCCGCCACCGAGATTTATTTATATGACGTAGGTAATTCACAATCAAATCATGGAGTACTGGTAGGTACTTACCTATTAGCATCGTCATTGAGCTGTGATGTTGGAAATATCTTTTGGCTTCTCCGTGCCCGTCTAAAATAAAATAAAAATAGGTATATAAATAAACTTGCAGTATTTTACGAGTAAAGACCTGGGTAAACGACTCGAACAAAAAAGCGACGTATTGCGAGAATCGTATAGTCTCTATTCGGTGGACCGAAGGGCGAAATCTGCGCCGCTTCATTGTTCAAGTTTTTTACCTCGTACATACATACACTCACGCCTGTCTCCCATAAAAGGGTAGGCATATACTACAGATTTCCATCTGCTACGATCCTGACACATCTATTTCGCCTCTTCCACATCCATCAATCTATGAGTAATATATTAGCTCAGTTGGTAGAGCAATCGCCCGGCAAGCGAGAGGTCCCGGGTTCGAATCCCGGTTCAGAGCTCCTCACATACATATTTACTTTTCTTTCTGCGTTTCTATACTGCTATGATATAATATAAATTTATGAGTATTAAATATATTCTAATAATAAGTAATAGGTATCTACTTACACAATTTGGTGCATTTTCTGGGCGTTTCGCCTCCTCTGTAACTTATCCTTTTTGTATTTCGGCATTTTTGCACAAACACAGGTCTTATTACTGGAATACTCGTAGTGCAGTCAGTATCTATCTACCACTATGATAAACAAAATTGACCAGAATTTACTTAGGTAAAAACTAAACTAAACAAAACGAAAGCGTCTTTTCGCACACAAAATTCACTATCAATATGTCCTTAAAAAAAACAAATTAAAAATAAAACAAAGCGTCTTTTTGCACTTTACGAGTATAATATGTCTATAAAATTGTTCCATGACATAAATCTTCTCGTCTTCACTACCCACTACAACGATATACCATTCATAATACCTACTAAAAGAAATGGTCAATGGTGCAGAGCGGCTGGCGCGAGCACAAACGACACGGCTTCCACGTCGGACAGCCAGCGGCACACTGCCGGCCGCTCTCGCGCACAAGTTTTGCTCTAGAATTCGTACCAATTGATGTAGTTATTTGAAAGAAAAATTAAAAAATGGTATTTTCAATATTTTTTTTTGTGTATTACTTAAGTTATTAAATTATCTAACCATTAGTGTATTGTTCGAAAATAAATGACGTCAATTTGAGATGTAGATGCATGGAATCTTCAACTACAGTCATTCTTTTGAAAGCAGATGTCGTAAGACATTAATAACGTAAAAAAATAATTTCATTGTGGAACTTCAAGGCAAGATATTGGAGATAAGTGCTGTATTTTTTATTTATTTTAATTTCTTTTCACAAACGAGCTTAAAGTTCCTAAAAAGAAGCAAGAATCTGCATTTGGCTAGGGGAGCCCTCTTAAAAGCACCTAAATAGCTCAGGTGCAATAGACCGCTTACCTTCATTTGATAACAATCTACTATTTCATATTCATATTCATATTCTTTATTGCACACAGTTATTAATATTTACAAGTAGTCTTAAATTAAATGTGCTATAGGCGAGCTTATCTCTGAAAGAGATTTCTATTAGCAAAACCTAGGTGCTATGGACATGTTGGTAAAAAAGTGCATAGTCCTATGTGCACACATAAAGAAAAATACCCACATAAATGATTTAAAAAAAGGAAAACAAATTTGGAAACAATATCGACTTAAAACTAGCCTTAACATACTCGCTAAATAAATAAGTATAATATTTATTACATAATAATAAAAGTAATATATACAAATCTATAATACACATACTTAAATAATGAGTATATAAATGGACATATACCTACATAAACGTACTTACATAATACATATTATGTTTTAAATAAGAACATAAACATATTTACATAAAAATATTCATAAATAGTGCTCTTTGAGTTTCTTCTTAAATAAGCTGATCGTTTGACAATCGCGAATCGTGTGCGGTAGCGAGTTCCAGAGTTTGATGGATGTCACCGTAAACGAATTCCCAAAAGCACCCGTGTTGTGACATGGAGTTTTTAAAAGGGATACTGTGTGTGGTCTGTTCTGTTTGTCTTTGGAAAAAAGGGAGTCAAAGCATTCACGCAAATATGGAGGGGTAGAAGGACTCCAAAGGATGTTAAAGAGTCTGCACAGAATGTGGAAATTTCGTCGCTGACGAATAGAAAGCCATTTCAGCTTTTCCCTGTAATGAGACACGTGATCAAACTTACGCAATCCGTAGATAAACCGGATGCCCAGGTTTTGGAGACGTTCTAGTTTGTTAAGCAACTCTTCATTGGCATCTAGGAAACACACATCCGCATAATCAATTATTGGCAATAGAAGGGTTTGTGCAAGAGTGACCTTAGTCCTAAAGGGCAGAAATCGCTGGAGACGCTTGAGGGAGTAAAACGTAGCAAAAACTCTTCTACTAACTTCATTGACGTGAGCAGTCCAGGATAAGTTGGAGTCAAAAATAACACCAAGGTTTTTCACAGTTTCAGCATATACAATAGAAGTATTGTCATAGGAAACTTGCATAATGGTAGGTTTGTTCAGGAGGTTAGTCATATGTCTGCTGCCGATTATAATTGCCTGAGATTTTGTAGGGTTCACGAAGAGCCCATAAGATTCGGCCCATCTCTGTACATGACCCATATCCTCATTTATTAGAGAAATTGCAGTATCAATTTCAGATACTACAAAGTGTCGATATAGCTGTAGATCGTCTGCATAAAGATGGTAGTTGCAAGAAAGTACTTCAGAGATAGAATTAATAAAAATTGAAAACAGGAGAGGGGAGAGGACGCCACCCTGAGGAACACCAGCAGATAGTTGGCTCCACTCCGAGGTAACCTCATCCGAGCGTATGCACTGCTGGCGACCCCTAAGATAAGAATCGAACCATTCTGTAACCAGTGGAGATATGTTAAGAGAGCTGAGTATACCTAGCAGGACATCGAAGTTAACACAGTTAAACGCACTGCTGAAATCTAGTAGCGTTAAAATAGTCAATTTCTTGTTGTCGATAGCTAGCCTGATATCATCAGTAATTTTTAAAAGAGCCGTTACTGTACTGTGACCAGGTCGAAAGCCAGATTGAAACTGATTCAGCAGATTGTTTCTTGTCAGATAGGAGGAAAGCTGGTTGTGCACGATGGTTTCTAGAACTTTGGAAAGGATAGGAAGAATGAAGATAGGACGGTAGTCGGAGAATGAGGTAGGGTTAGAGGTTTTGGGAAGAGGAATGACAATTGCGCGTTTCCAAGATGAAGGGAATGAACAGGTTACCAGGGAGAAATTAAGGATATCAGTGATTGCAGGTAACAGTTCATCAAGGATAGGTATTAACATCTGTGAGCAGATATTATCATTACCTACAGCTTTAGAGGTAATAGACAAAACAGCTTTCTTAACGTCACACTCTATTACACAATTGAAAATGAAGGAATCACAATCAGGCTTGGGCTTATTATTCAAGAAATTAAGAGTATTAGTTTTTATTCTGTCTTCTAAAGTGACAGGCGGTTTAGAGAAATGTAAATTTAATAAATTTAAATCGATAGTGCCTTGGTGAGTATCAGAGACTTTGCCAATGCCGAGTGTTTTTAAGAATTTCCATACCTGATGCAAGTGCTCGTAAATTTCTGTTTTATATGCGTCTAATCCGTTGTCAAAGTCAACTTTACCGCACGAGTGTTTAATGTTTCAATTGTTTTTTAATTTAGTTCCCCTACATAGTGGGAAGGCCCATACAGCCATGTCTGACGTATTTTTATTTTATTTATTGAAAAAAATTGCCAGTCTTATCTTGTGGGCCATAGATAGACTTGACAGGGTTTCAGTTTGATGCGTTTGTAGGCTGCGTTCCGTTTGATTATGGGATGACAACGCATACCACTGACAGCCGGACAGGGTATGTTTTGTATGATTGAAGGCAGCCTTTGAATGCATCAAACTGAAAGCAGCTTATTACACATATTTTTTAATTTAGTTGATATAGGATACTCACAACTACATTCTTACAGCTGACGGGCTCAGCGACCACCAAACACGGTCCGTCACTATCCAACTGTCTGATCCAGAGCGAAACTTGCACTAGTCCCCCTTCCTTTGATACCAGTTCTACTACCTGAAATTGTTACAAAGGTTTAATTTATTATCAGGTTCACAAGTTTACTTTTTACTTTATTTATATGTATGAAATATAAGGACAAGAAATTTAGACTAAGGTAATTAGTAATTTATGACTAGTGTTAGGTAAATATTTGTAAATTTTACTTCAGGCCATCATTAACAGGTGATGGTGTCATGGGAAATAGAGGTTCCCTACTACATTACTGGTGATGCCGTTCGGAATTGAATAGCGTCCTGAACTCTTACCAAGCCCTCCGTCTGTTACAGACTTTCGTAGATTTTAGCAGATGTCCTTCGAATTAATGATTAACACAACGCCTGCTTTTTTATATTATCTTATTGTGTAAATTAAGTAAGTGTAAATTCTATTTGTATTATTATTTGTGTTTTGGTTAATAAACAATATTTTTATTTTATTGTGCGCTTTTTGTCCTAAGTCTCAGCGACGTTTTCCATCAGACG
The DNA here is from genome assembly GCA_910592155.1 of Ypsolopha scabrella. NCBI lineage: Eukaryota > Metazoa > Arthropoda > Insecta > Lepidoptera > Ypsolophidae > Ypsolopha > Ypsolopha scabrella. The sequence goes on from OU342963.1 coordinate 25,110,732, forward strand.
TGGTAGTGCTCAAACGCAAGCCAATAGATATAGAGCATTAAACAAATGAAAATGAACCTTTCCACTAAGTAAGACAATGGTGCCATCTTCAGACGCATCTCCTGCACCTTCTGGCTCATTCAGTGAGAAAGCCTTCTTGCTTCTGTTCCGGAGCAGATCTGAGAACCGGAGACCGACGAGCTCTCCCGATGAGTAGCCGAGCAGGGAGCATGCTTTATTGTTCACTATTAGGATCTGAAATTCATTTCAAAATTTGTTTATTGTCAGTCTGTGGGACAGACACCCCTCAAATTCCTCATTCAAGGAGATTATTAGTATTAGTCTGAATAAAGGGTATACCGGGTGTAAATAGACTGCTACTATTAAATGAAACCACATATTCTACCGACCCTACTGAACCACTTTTCCCAAGAATCATACCTGCAGACACCCTTAGTTTAGGAAATAATTGAGTTCCAAACAAAAATGCGTGAACCCTAACGCACCGACATACGGGCGAGTTTAGAGAGAGCGTCGTCCGTGAAACGACGTTCAGTAGTAGTAGCAGTCTATTTAAACCCGGTATTACCTTGATTGAAGGGACCATCTAGTTTGCAAAGTACAGTACAGTTAAATGGTTCACACAAAAGGTTACAAAATTATGCATTTGTGCCTGAAGTAACAGGCTCATCATTACCTTAGAAGTATTTGGTTCAATGGTGAAGACAGCCTTGCTGGTATTGATACTCTGCTGCCACCCGGCTTGTGCTGGTGCGGGAGAACCCGCTATGTCAGTTGAAGCTAGCGATGTGTTGAATCTCAGGCCATTCGGCCCATCCACTATAAAGAAAACAGTTTTGTTTTAAGCACTCTTATTATTAGATAACTATTTTGCACTTTTGTAACTAAGAAGGAAGTAGCTACAGACCAAACCATTTGAAAGGAGTGCACAAAAGAAGCCTCCCTTAGTGGTGTAAAATGAGATACAACCAGTGGTAACTTCAAATAAAACCAGTGTATCCTGGACAGTTAGATCTAGACCCAACTAACAAATCCCTTTCAACTGGTGGTAGGCTTCACCCAGGGCTTATTGTCACCAGTTTTATGATGAATCATGCCCCAAACTGTTTCTAACTATAAAAGATTTTATTTTGTATTGTTAATGAACTAGGTGCTTATATTTTCAATTTAGGTGTATTTTAGGTCACAAAAATACAAGTAGCCATAGTTCAGTAGGAAGGATATCTGTCTCTCAATCATGCATGATACCCAAGCTTGGATCCTGACTGCTAAAAGCTGAATGAGGTGGTGGACATTGGTGCATACAAATTGTTGGTGAAAGGAGGGTGAATGAGTGTTGTTTCAGTGATGGTCTATATTCAGAAATATCTTGATAATATCTATTTTGGCCCTTCTTTAGTAAGTCACAAATTTTGTATGGTTGACTTGTGCATATTTTATGAAGTAATAATACTGAAAAAGCATTTTATTTCACTTTAGGACTTACCTCTTACAAGATCTACCGCAGGTTTCACTTTGCTTGGAGTCTCAAGTTCCATTCTAAGGGGCCGGACTCTCCGGTTCAGGCGGGGGAAACTCTGGTTACCCTCAAAGGAGCAGTTTTCGGATACATAGTGCCCATGTGCTGCCTTTACAGTCCTGGAAACCATGAACAAATTTATCAACACCTATCAGATGGAATTTAAAACAAGAAAATTAGTACTATTTCTGGGGATAATGCAGAATAAAAGCATAACTATGATGAGTACCTGCATTTATAACCACTTTGTGGCTGTTTTTGTGGTGTAAAAAAGTTTTGTTTATCACCCTCTGCTGGTTTGAAGACAATATTTCCTTCCTGAAACATACATTTTCATTTTAGTCTAAATTAATGCAGAAATATGTGTTGCACTTATATTTTGATCACTTACAGTTTTTGGAGTCAAGTTGAGGTGTTCTGGAGAATAAACATCGATAAATCTTCCAAGTCTAGCCTTTAGCGGCGTCAAATTAGAAATATCTGCCTCTGATGATCTGAACAGCAAACAAACAAGAACACATTTTCACACGAATAATACAAACATTTCCCAAGGACGGTCTAATTTACCAAAATTATTTATGTTAGGAGAATGTCAAGACCAGCTTGCTTTATGATTTATTTACATCCTTTAACTTTATTTTGGGAAAGAAAATCAATACATTTCAGCGCGCAAGTTCAAACTGAATTCGAAGTTACAGAAGCAAGTTACAAATGCTTATTTTACCCGCTTAACTCCATAAAACTGCCTGAATCCATTTAAAAGCACAGAGCACTTAAAAAGTACAATAAATCCACAGAATTGGTGAAACTATATTTTTTATTGTTCCCAAAAAAATTACCGTTACTCTTTCATTTGTTTTGAAAAGTGGATGACTGAATGAATGAAATTGAAATGAATGAACGAACGAATTAAACCAAAAACAAATATTTTTGACAGTAGTCACAACAGCTACGTTCAGAATTTCCGGTCTGGGTAGAGGGTCTTTGTGGCCTCATCACAGACTTGGCCTAAAAAAGTTTGGAAACTTTTTGCTATGAACATGCATCATGCATGACGCATGTTTTATGCCTCTTCCAAACTCAATAATCGAGTGCAACAAGATATTTCACACGGTTATCATATTACCTAAGAAACGTCGACAAAAATTAGTTCATACAAATTATAAAACTTCCTCGTTAGATATTTTAAATGATTAAATATAAATATATAAATGATTTATTTGATACTTATTCAGAGATTTTAAAATTTTTTCATTTGTTCTGTTATTTATAATTTAAGCCCGCATAATATTCATCGACATTAAGTATCTATAAGTCGTTGATAATACCACATAAATGGTGTTTAAACTAGCTTACAAGATCGAGTGGCAAATAATTTATTTATCCCGTGCTACCGACCGAGTTTACACCACTCTACTACCTACTATGAAGCGAACGAACGGAGTACGGTACGGAGACAGACTAAACAGTACCTACAAGCAAATAGTATGGAGTTGCTTTCATAGATGGCGCTTTATGAAAAATATTATTTTTATGGAAGTATTTTATAGTAAATATACAGCAGGAAATATACTTTTACAAATTATATAAAAATTATCTTTCAAAAAAAGTTTTTTATATCAAATCACGATTTTTCATGTCGGATTTGAAACCTGAACTACCAACTTATTTGTAGTGCCAGTGATACTAAAACTAGCATTTATTACACTGAGATAAGATTTTTATCGTATCTACAAATAAGTTGGTAGATGAATACTCAGACGAATATGATTGCTTAATTCGCAGTAGTTTTCGACTGGGAGCGTGGCGTCTCCTGTAATCCGGCTACTCGGAGGTCGGGAGCGGAGGATGGTTTGAGGTCGGGAGTCCTGGTGCTGAGTGGCCCATGTTGACCGGACGTCCACACTAAGCCTGGTATTAATATGGAATCCCCGGAGGAGTCCGGGGATTGCAGGTTTACTAAGGAGGGGCGAACCGGGCCAGGGGGGAAACCCAGCAGCCAAAAGTCCCCGTATCGGGCAGTAGTGGGATAGCGGCCGGGAGTGGGTGCTCAGTATCAGCCTGACCAATACAATCAGACCCGTTTCTTTTTGGCCATCTAAAATGCTTTGTTGGCCGGGTCTTAGTCTTTGCCCTCGCTGAAGACATGCTCTCGGCTAAATAAATTTATAATACACCGAGAACAGCTCCCTTATTTATTTTGAAAAGATTCATGCCCTCTAAATTTTTTCCACGAAAACTATGTACCTAATAAGCGATTCAGTCGTTTCAAAGTTTAAAGTTTTAAGCAATCGTACGTTACATAACATTCACAAGCAAGTACATACAAAGGTTCACTAGATAAGTTTTGCAATACAACAATATTTTATTTGTGGATAGATGGGTATACGTAGTTATACTAGAAAGTTACAAAAGAAAAGTTACTTATCATAATGACGGACTTTTTGTCCTTATTTTCTATACTTATGTGACCATGTCACCCTCTTATAGGGACAACGCCTCATCTGAACACGCGTTAGCCACATGTTAGCCATAACGTTTTTAATATTTCAGTAGCCACTATGTAGCCACTTATTAAGACCCCGTCATACCCTAATTTGCAATATTTCATTCGCTTTTTTTTCTACTTTTCATGTATGTAATAATTTGAAAAAAATAATATATGTCTGTCAAAAAAGTGTTGAAATGATTATTGAAGAAACTACTTTTCTTTCGCCTGGTTACATCAAACAAATAAGTACAAAATCTGTTAAATCGAGTTAACCGCGTTGTTATTTCATAAAAATATTACCTAAATTATACTACTTGAACGTTTAAAGTGAAATAAAGTTCATTAAAGTTTCAGATTAATTTCAACACTTTTTTGACAGACTCATATCACACTCACTCACACGTGGGTACAACCATAGACTTAGGATATACGGTACAACCTCAGACCACCATTTAACACCCTTGGACCATATTACACGGGACTAGGCAAGCGCAATTATCCCCCTCTGCCGAAGCACATGAATAATTTGTTCATGTAAGTTTGCTTGTGTGCGTGTTTTGTGTTGTGTTGCAGCTTCTGATTTAGTGTGACATATTAATTTTTCACAGGAGTGTGCGTGAATGAGTAAATGTGTGCTGTGCGTGTTTATCTCCCCTCCCGTGGAAAACAGCAGAATAATTTCAGTACTAAAAGTCGCGCTTTACCAGGTCCCGGATCTATCCAACGATACCCCACACTATGGGATAGACGCGGAAAACAAAATCATCGCCAATTTTCGTGTATGGGAGATATCCTTAAAAAACCTTTTTTTCGAGTTTTATTTTACCGTTTCGTTGGCGTAATTTATATGTACTACACCGATACCACAGATATAGATCTAAATAGATGACGCAAGTGCATCAAACTCTATTAAAATCAAGCGTGTCACATTTTACAATGAAATTGGTTGACAGCGGTTTGAATCTTAGAAGGGATTGTAAGACTTAAGACATAATACATAAGAGTCAAAGTTGGAGGAGTCAATATCTGTGAAGGAAGAGCATTGCTCTCCCTTTTGGCGCGCAATTGGGCACGCGAAGTACATACACTCGCGGCATCTATTTGGATCTATATCTGTGACCCATACCAAATTATAGTTTTCTAGTACTAATAGTCTCTGAGCTAAGCCGCGGACAGACGGACAGACGGACATGGCGAAACTATAAGGGTTCCTTGAATGACTACGGAACCCTAAAAGTGGAAGCAAATTAAATATTGAATCTAATAAATAAAGCTGTGTTGCAAAATTTATCTACTGACTATTTTACTTGTATCTGGCCATCAAAGCATCGACATCATCAAAGAGGGAACTACTTAAATTTAATTAAAACCGACTTTATAAGCATTTTAGTTTTTACAGGACATGACGTCATCATATTAGGTTTAATGTCAGATCCTTGCCAAACTTTGGGATGCGTTCAAGAAATGTTTTTTTTCGTATGGTAATGTGTTGTGATGAGTTGATAACTATTAATATCTGCATCAAGTTCTAACTGTAGAAACCTTCACCACATTTTACTGTCTCTTTCATCTCCTTACGGTCGGCAGCGCCTTCCCCAGAAAAAATTACACTGTAGTAAAACTGTAGGTAGGTAATCGTAATAATTCACCCAGACAAAAAGACTAAGTATCAAAGTTTACACCTACAATGAACGTTCTTGATTCTACCGACGGACGACGACGCGACGCGATGCGACGCTTTACAAACTTACAAATTCATTTCAAGGGACACGTGTTTCTTCTTGTGCCCTTGAGATAAAGGTTGCACGAGCTACGTTGGCCGGCCTATAGGTACAATCTAGATATTTCCAAGAAAGCAAGCAGCGCCTAGATATTAATTTTTACGTTCCGGTTGTACTTTCGAAATCCAAGGTCCTGGTAACCAGGTAAAACTTGACAAGGGCATTTTGCTGCTCTTGCAGAGTGATTTCAACTTTATTGAAACTAAATAAGGGTTGGCCTAGATGCAGGATAAGCGGTGGAAAACTGTGGATTAAATAAGGTAAATAAAATTGATCGCGGGTAGAATTAGCGTTTTGTATTACGAGTAGGTATTCTTAAGTATAAAATAAATACAATAATTAGAAACCATTTTAGAGTTAGGTTTTGTAGATTCAGGAAGTTGATTCGGGTATTATATTTCCCTCGCAATGTCAGTCGTTCGATTTTTGTTTATATAGCGTGACAAATACCATGGGATGTAAAGTTCGACTGTGTTCGGGCTCGACTGTAGAGGTATTACCATCTTACTCGCAAACCCTCCGAAGTTATTCAGGAGATAGTTAAGAGGACAGTTCTCAAACAGGCACAACCAGTTAGCCCACCATACCCGGGACCGATTGATGATGGTATATCTGTCGCAGGCATCTGGTTAAATTCAGTGACTTAACTAAATGACTAGGCTTTTGGTTTAAATGGTGGTCATAAAAAAATAACCAGGTTACGTATACCTTCTAACCTAAGCTACCGCCTCTCTTCTGCCTGTTTTAACCAAACGCCTGATTTTACCAAATGCCTGCGAGATATGCATCTCCAATTGCTGTGAAAATTTTGAACATGCTGTGTCACTTTCCATTTTTAGCTGGTGTCTGCGTGGTAAAAGAACCAAATTTCAATGTTTTACAGGCTCTATAGTTTTCGAGATTTCTTGATGAGTTGATAATAAACTTAGCTTAGATAGAGAGAATTTTTCTGTATTTCTTTTTGATGTATAGACAAGAAAAACCCGTTTTTAATAACCTCAAACTTTTCGAAATATATGACAAGTTGGCTATTTGTAAATGGTCACGATAATTTAATTTATTGAAGTGCAAAAACGATTCGATTATTTCTGCGCAAGATCGTAAAGAAGCGTGGGCGAAAGCCTTTGATTTATTACTAACTAGCCTTTGCCCGCTGCTTCGATTGCAAGGAATTTTGTCAAAGGATTTCTAATATCCATTCACAGCGTAACTCAAGAAGGGTTTAACTGGCGGAGTTAAAATTTGGATCTACTCGTAAAAGAGAGAAAAATATTCTTTCGGATTTCGGGTTATAACCTGGATCAAGCATCGTTACTATGCCGGGCCCAGAATAGGGCCCGAAATATATCTCACGCTCAATTTAAATTTCATTTTATTTAGTAAATCATCTTATATAATATATAAACTCTATGATAAAGAAAGAGAAATAAGTCGATTAATAATATTTAATTACCAGAATGTATTTGGGACAAGAAAGTTATGTATGTCAAATGAAACTTATTTTCATGTCGATTACATCTACGTGGTTGAAACACATTGTGTAAACTTTGAACTTTTTTCTTCACAGACAAACCTCACTACAATTTGTTATTGTATAGTTTAATGAACCATGCTATTATGTACACTGTCGTAGGATATACCTTACCAAATCGTGTCTGGTTTTTTGTTTGGATAAGACGGCATATTATGTCATGCATAAGTAGATGATATGAAGTTCCTACCATAGAGATAGTGGTAACAGTTCTTTAGTTACATTGATATTTTATAAAGCCTAAGTATCCCTTAAGTAAGCCTAAATTAACAACAACACGCCGATAACACGTAGATTTTGTTTCTGCAGGTCTAACATGGTTGCCACTCTAACACCATTTTGACAGTAAATGTATGGGATTTACTGTCAAATGGTGTTAAAGTGGGACCATGCTAGCCCCTCTGGAACGTGTTTATAAACAATTATTTCGCAAGTGAATACACTTAAAGATCTACTGGTTTTAACCTTAAAAAAATTATTAATCTATATGAGCTTCACCAAATTTATTCTTCAAGTAATTCTAAGCAATTCTAGTGCGGGCCATATTAAAAAAATGCTCCTTGCGGGGTAGCGGGGCGCAAAGGAACCGGCCGCCCAACTTCTTTAAAAATAATTTATACGTTTCCAGCTGGCTGCTATGGCATGTTTGGTATTTTTTTCAAATAAATTGAAGTAGTAGAATTCATTGCTGGTATTCATTTTAATATGTTTTATAGTAATTTTTTGAATAAATCGTAAAAAAGTGTGCATTGTTTTTTATTGCTTTGAGAACTATGACTTTAGAATAGCAGTAGTAATAGTGGCCCGCACTCGAAATGCTTAAAATTACTTAAAAAATAAATGTGGTGAAGCTCATAGCTTAATAATTTTTTAAGGCTCTGTATGGGAGCGATCCAAATAGATATCGAATGACTTAATACAGAGGTAACGAAGTTTCATATGCAAACCCCAGTTCAGGTTTTTTTTGACGATAAAATAGTATCCGTATGTATATTAAAATAAGGGCAAAACGTTATCATTATCACAGAATCATTATATTTGAAACCTAAAAAAATTATCTCTCTTTGAAAGGAAACTTTGAACCAACCTGACAGGTGACATTTTATACTTCGAAAGCCTTATAAAAATGGTAGTTTATACCTCTATACTGATGCCAGCTCTATGCTTCCGACCGCTGAATGGCCTGAATGAAAGGTTTCAACATTATTACATGTGTAAATAATCGTAGCATGTAATTAAAATTGTTATTAAAATAAGTACAACTTGTTCTACTTTTTAATAGCTGTATTACAGTACTCATTTTGTATACCGTATGTACGCTGTACGGTCGGCAGCAAGGATACCTATCCAGTTACAGATTTAATTACACTTTCTTAATGGTCAAAATGGTATGAACATAGTTTTCTTGAACTGCGAGTGACTGACTGTACGTATAGTTTTATTAAATTTATATCACTGCGGTATAGAAAATCAGAAAAGTAAATCTGGACGTGAGGAGCTCTGAACCGGGATTTCTCCTCGCTCCTCACGTCCAGATTTCATTTTCTGATTTTCTATACCGCAGTGATATAAATTTAATTTGTTATCTCCTTGCGATGGATAAATCGCCAAGTGTTTAAAAATATATAAATTTATTACTATCATAGTATAGTTTTATTTCTTGAATAAAACCACTTGTACTAGTCTCACTAAATATATTTTATATACACATATAACTCTCCCAACCGGTTTCGGATATTACACCATTTTCAAGGGATGTTTAGATGTTCAAACAATTGGTTTACATATTGTGTACATCTATTAACAACAGACGATACTGTTGACACAATTATAAAAAGAAGGTAAGTTGAAAAATGTTGTCGGGGGCTATCATAGTATAAAATTTCCCAAATTTCCCCGACAACATTTTTCAACTTACCTTCTTTTTATAATTGTGTCAACAGTATCGTCTGTTGTTAATAGCTGTACACAATATGTAAACCAATTGTTTGAACATCTAAACATCCCTTGAAAGTGGAGAAATTTCCAAAACCGGGAAACCGAAATTCAAAGGGACTGAATAAATTAATCGACTTGGATTTACATGGATCTCACAACTTTTTACGGTAGAAGAACTACTCGTAAGTTGCGAGACTTGGTATTTTTTACAAGTTTTGTTTTTGATGGAATTTTTCTCTTTTTGTCTGCCTGTTCCGTATTAACTCTAAAACCTTAGTGACCTGTCCCTAGATTATGTATCTTTGAGTCGGTTGCCAACTAGTTGCCAAACATCGCAAACATAAATATATTATATATGTTTGTGTTAAACATCTAAGGATGCGTTCGTGCTGACAACACAGTTCGTGACCACTTCAATATACTACACTGAAGGCAATTTTGAAACTTCAGTTTTTATCTGTTATTAGTGTTTCGCGACCAGTTGGCAACCGATAGAACGTTACATAATAGCCCCCCCCCCCGCTGGTCGACAAAATGACCACCAATCCGAAAACTGCCGACAATAGTTTTTACGTTACGCCCAAATTAAAGATACATCGATTGAAAGACACTTATACGTGAGCAAAACCGCGGTTTCCTATAGTTAACTATACAGAATGACTTTCAAACAAACCCCGATAATTTTAGAGGTTACTAGGAAACGTTAGTAGAACACATTTTAAATGTTAAAAAAAATTATAATTAAAAGTTAAATATTATTACAAAATGTTACTTGGAAATAAAATTTATGGCTATCCTAGCCATTCCCATACGGAAAAGGTTGTAAATAGTTCAAAATAGTGGTTTCAATAATAAAAATAACTTCGCGCGATCTATTATCTTATCTGTTCGGGTGACCATAATTTCTTTGGATTTAACAATATAATAAATAAAAAAATTAATTAGAATGTGATTTTGAATGGTTTTAATAAAACCAGTTTGTATTCTCCTACAAAATACTAAATTATCGGGGTTAGGTTAAAAGTCACCCTGTATACATTCTTGATGCCGTCTCAATTCTGTATTTATGTCTGACTGTACATCCTCATTTTCATAACTGTCAACATTCCCTTTAGTGACGAGTTAATCAGGAAGACCAAAATATAAAGATTTAATTTGTTAGTTTTATTTGTTAAAGTAATTGCTTGGAATAATTATTTCTCGCCCAAATTGGGTTTCGTTTCCTTATTTTTTCCAAATGAGGACTGAACATTATTTCGACACGCAGTCTTGTATGTTGAGCGAATTCTTTTAATTGCGATTAAGTATTTTTTGCTCAAACCGAGAGGATTTCTGTTTTGGAGATACCAGTGGGTATATTAATGAACATACCTTTATATAGATAGATACATATCTTAAATTAAGTAGGTACGGTTTCGTATGCTTATAATTTTATGTGCATAGCAATGCACATACATAATTAAATTTTGTATTATTACAAAAAATTCATCATTGAAAATTATATCAGTATATGCAGATACATTTTTGTAAACATTGAAACAATTTCGTAATAAGATCTTTGCTGTTTGAAATACAGATAGCGCGCGAGTTCACGTCCATCGGGGCCAGAGGCGAAGCGCGGGGGCAGCACGTCCCGCCTTCACCCGCCTCGCAGACTCTGCAGTAGAGTGTTGTCCAGTTGTCCTCGATGGTTGTCGCCGAAAATTAGTCGCTATTGAAAAGACGGACTAATGGAAAATACGATCGACAAATTCGTAATTGAAGTCAGCGACGGTGAAGATATTGATTCCGAGTTCCGACTCTGCTCTGTCGGTTGTCTTTGCATCTGATAGTGATTAAATAGAATTTAACAAAATATTTTTTTCTATTAGCAATAAACAAGTAAGTACTTATCACAATTATTTTATTTCATAATTTGCAAAATTACCTTGAGTTACAATAAACCAAATTGGCAGCTGTTGATAAAATCGGTAGTAATTATCGACATTACCATAATTGATTAGTTCACAGCACTACCGCATGCCTCGGGATGGACATGAACTCGCGCGCTATCTGTAGAAGTCCTATTAACCCACACAGAAGAAGGATTTAATATCTATCTATATTACCTAATAATAAAGTATGTAGTAAAAAGTCATGTATGTACAGTGAATATTTTAGCTAAATTATACTTTAAATAGGTTATTAAATTAATTAGTATTGTACTGAGGCCAAAACTATAATTTTTTGAATTTTTGTCTGTTTGTATGTTCCGTTTTAACTCTAGACCCACTCAACGGATTTAGATGTGGTTTCTATAATTATCATCGTAGTGACTCTGGTCAACTATAGGCTGTAAGTGGTGTTGATAAAATAACCACTAAGTCGAAAACTGTCGATACTCCTTAAATGTTGAAACTTTTGAAATTAGAATTTATACTTAGTACGTACCGAGTGTTCAGTTTGGTTGTACATATAAATTAAAAACACCTCGTATAAAGTGCTGCTTACTCAATTGAATTAAAATAACCCATTAAGGTGGTACGTTTGGACACAACTAATGATAATTTTTCTTATTTTTAAATAAAAATGCTTAAATAAATGCGATTTATATCACTATGCGACAGTATTTTTTTTTAAACAATTAGAATTTTCTCGCAAAGTTGTGTTATTTATTACTTTGTAAATGATCCTTATCAAATTCTAATTTATATACAATGAAAATTAATTAATTAAATAGAGATTTAATTCGGATTTCAGTTCAGTTGGGGGACAAATAAAACAACACGTATCCAATGTAATAGTACCCCGACTGCACTGAAATTCGAATTAAATCTCTATTCCATAATTCGTGTTTTTTAATTTTTTTCATTATTTATTTGAATTAATACTTTTTGTATATATTTATAGCCTACCGATAGCGATACCGCTCACTTGGAAATCGGTTCAGGCATTATGCAGTTATGGCGGAATTAAGAAAAATACCCACATGAACCCTGAAAACAATACTCCTTTTTTGGTGTCAGTTGTGTAAAAATAAGAAAAACAATCAAAACTTATGAGTTTGGGAACGAGACTTGTTGCAGCCACCTCAAAAACATACCCGATTTGTGTTAAAAAGATGTGTGATGTTTTTTTTCACAAAACTTTTAATGACTGCCTATTAAGACTTGCCTCTATATTTTACTACAAATTCCATCCAAGTCTTTATAAAGCAATCTGGTGGTGAACTAGTGAACGTAATGTCAAAGTAAAAGGTTAGTAGACGGGACCCTTCGCCTGGCCGGGCCGACCGACTTGCCTTACTGGGTATGAAATGTCCGGTCACAGTGCAGATGTATGGATTCTCAGAAGGAACTTGTGCTCTATGGTAGGTCATGGCTGGAGCTATTGATGCAGATACATCAAGTACATCTATACAGCCAAATTCTTACTGAAAACTCAGTAAGTGCTCAGTAACAAGGTTCGATGACCCTTTTTGTGAAATTCGTAAATTTGTCGTCCTTACAAACGCAAGCCCGCCCCTAGGTGGCCGTCAAGATTTTATTTCGCGAAACCAACAAATCGTGTTATCGATCCGTGTTACTGATCACTTGCCAAGCCTCAAGCCTCAAGTTGTATTCTTCCGTTTCAGTTTAGTGTAAGTACATAATGTACCTACATTATATAAATAAATAAATTAGTTTCATTTAATTCCATATTTATACGAGAAAGGCTTTCAAGGACGGCTGAAATTCCTCGTGTTTAAAACCATGAAATTAACTAACAAGACTGTGTAACATGCAACATGGCTGATATTAATGTATTACGTATGTAGTTACCTTATAGCGGTAAATAATTTCAATAAAAATAGCCGAATAAAAAATATTTTTTATTCAGTTACCAATATGATTCAGTAAAACTAAAGCTTAAAATTAGCTACGCTAACTACATATTAAAAACATTACGGTAACTGAAAGGGACCAAAATTCAACTACCTACGAGTTGCAAGTTAGGCAACTGCAGCTGATTTTCAGTTTGGGCCTTGTTATACAAAGTGATAATACATGTAAGAAAAGTGCACCGAACTACATTTCGTCAAGTAACAAAATATACAATTGACACATAATCGTAAAAAAAACAAAATTCGAGTTTCCACAGTAACAGTAGAATATATATAAATAATATTTATACACACAATAATACAATATAAATATATACGATTACAGTAAGATAACTAATGGTATCATTTAATTATAATTTAACAAAACAACATGGATAACGCGGATATATATCTGGTTATTTGGAATACAAACCCTAACCGCACAGGTAAGTTCAAAATCTCGTATAGTAGTGCGGGTCAAACTTGATGACGCTTGAGCGAAGTTAGCTCTGGCACAGTATAGGTAACAACAGTAGTTTAACTAGGCGGTGTCCTTGAAATCAATACCTACGGCCGCTCGGTGCCTAAACACGCCCTAGGGCTGCCAACTGACTGCTTACGTATTTGATAATGCTATATCATTATTATATAAGTTGCCCCTATAATCTAGAAATATATCAATATTTATTATATATCTATTTACTTATTTTTTTCTTTATAACTACATACTTATTTATTATATCCATAAATACATTTAGATTAACACACTCACATTCTTACCCACTCTTCCTTACATATACACATACATACCCCTCTTAGTAGTAACCGAAAACTGATCCCAAGACCTTGGTGTCGTAGGGCTAAGATATCACATTCACACAAACACATACACACACCCTCACACCCTCTCTCTCTTCCTAACCATACATACACATAAATACTCTAAATCAAGGTTGCTGCTTTCCTTCCGTTTATAGGATTTTAAATACATAACAAAACCTATGCATTAATTTAAAGTTATTGTAATAGTTTACTCGTACTTATTGCGCTAACACCACATATACTTTGTATTCTAAAGGGAGAAACTGGCTTCTGGATCACAGTTGAAACTACTTTGGAAGCCAGTTGCTCAAACTTTGTTATAAATGTTTTTTGCTCAATAAATAAATTGTATGTTTTATTTAAGCAACCCTAGAATGCGCAACATACACTGTAATTTCGTGACATACGAAAATGCGCGGGAGCGTCACAGTGACAACGTGCGCACGTAACTGCGGTGCGACCAAAGAATATAGTACTGGGTGCGACCGCGACTGTCGTAACGTAAACCGAGTTGTACCAAGTTTTGGGGGGGTTCGTTTCAGCCCGTTTGCTTAGAGATAGAATACTATTTGTTATTTATACTATGGCTCTGGTGAGACGGATAGAGAGAGAGAGATAGATGACAGAGAGAGATAGACAGAGATATAATAGGAGAACTTGGCGTGCCATTTGTACTCGCAAGCATGAATAAGTCTCATCTGTGTAGATAAAGTATCTGATATATTAAAATACCCTTACTCAATCATTTTATATTTTGATATATTAGAATTAAGATTTATTTCCACACAAAAAAGAAGCACAAAATAATTTACAATAGCACAGACAAAACTTTGTGGAAAAAGGAGTCAGCTCAGAATGTGCTCATCCGAAAAAAAAGGTTAGCGCTGGTTTTCAGCAGGCTCCAAAAATTATTCATAACAGCATAAATCATATTTAACACGAGGACACTGATCAACATACAACAATTGATACTTGTACTTGTCAACTGTATTATTTTACTTACCCAATCGGTTTTGCTATAAAAGCATTTTCATAGAATTCTAAATTATTATTTAAAACATAAAAGATTTTGAATATTGATATGGTCCCTATAAGATGTTGTTAGGTTAGCTAATTATGTAATAACTTAAGACAGAAGGTCCCTTAAGTAGGGACTGAATGAATTAACCGACTTGGATTTACATGGATCTCACAACTTTTTACGGTAGAAGAACTAAGTTGCGGGACTTGGTTTTTTGTATGTTTTGCTTTTGATGGCATCTCATTTCTTTTTGTAGATAGTCCTACCTTTTTTCCTTTCCGGTACCTTCTACTTACAACTGAAGATATAACTTTGTAATCCTATATAAATATAACTGCATATATTTATGCAGTTGGTATATCTAGAGCACTGGACTGAAATTGCAAAATATTTTAGTTTTTCCTTTATTATTTATACACTAAACACTAATTGTATTCCAAATTTGAAGCTTCTATGTCTGCTAGAAGTGCCTTAGAGTTTTGATGATCAGTGAGTGAGTGAGTGAGTGACAAAATTGAGAAACAATGTCTGCTTGGTCACTGAAAATGAAGGCTTCTAGTTTTATCCACAACGAAGTTGGTTGGGAGTCGAAAATGGCCTGAACTGTTTCGAGAAAAGGATGGTACGGCCGTGCCGCATTTTAGCTCGACTTGGCGGGGGCTCTGCCGTGCCCCCAGATTTTAATCAAAATGTAGCAAAGCCACAAGCACCAAGTTCATTAATTTTATGTTTCACGAAAGCTAAGTTTTAGTAGAACTATTTAATTTAAAATGAATTAGCAACTAATGGATGCAAAATGGTTTTATTAGTCAATGTTTTAACAAGACTATTCATTCAAATCACTTACTCAAGTGCATTAATCAAACAAGAGTTACTTAAATTATATAAAATGTTAAATTCATACGAAAACAGGTTATTTATTTAAAGTTGACACATAACGGAGCTGATTCTGAAGGCTTTAGTTTTAAATTTATCACTAACAATATTATAATTTGTCTAAGATAATTTGGCTTTTATTACCTAGGACTCAAAGACTATTCAGCCTTCAGAATCTGCTACCATGTTAATCAAAAATAATCAGTTATATACCTGAATTCCTAATCACAATTAGTCTATGTAGCAAACGGCTCCTGTTTTTTGCTGGAAGATATTAGATACTAGCCTTTTAGCTGTGGTTTTACTTGCGCAGTTATCCATTTTTGCCCCGTTACATCTACATATCCCTAGAAAGTTATCCGGCATGAAAAGAAGCTTTGCCTCGTATAAAAAACTGTCTAAACTTTTATCTGTAGTGACGAATCGTTGGAGCCTTCATAGTCATAAACAGGTTGAAAATGAGCCCCTTTAACTATAACAAAGAAAACTGTTCTATGTTCCAGATAAAAAATACGAGTTTTGTTACTTTTGTCATGATTCATATTTAATATATATATATATTTTTTTTAATTTAGATTTTATTTTACCATTTTGATGGCATGATTAATTATGTATACCCATGCAAAATTAAAGCTTTCTAGTACTAATAGTCTCTGAGCTAAGCCGCGGACAGAGGGACAGACGGCAAAACTAATACGGAACCCTAAAAAAAGTTATTGACCGTCAAAAGAAGCACTAATACTCCGGTGACAGAGACGACGCTCTACAAAACCTATGTGCATTATTTACCGCCGGGAATATGTACGGTTTATTGTCAGTCACATATTGCGTCATCGAGGTTGGTCATTCATTCGGAATGTGGAAAAAAAAAGAAAAAAAGAAAGAAACCTTTTTTTTACGGTTTTATGTTCTATTAGTGATTCTGATTCATAGATTCCTATGAAGCAAGGAGGTTCATTTTCAACTGTATAATTAAATAGCATTCAAGAAATTACCGTTGCCCCTCTTATCGCTTATGTTGGCATTGTGTTAGGGGCGAAAAGGAAGTGTGTTGTTTTTTTTCTATAGTACTCATAACTCGGTTGCTAAAAATTAAATCAGGGGTACACATACAATAACAAAAATTCATTATTCGCTGAACCTGTTACACCGGATAAAAAACTGATCATGAGATTCTAGAGTAATTTATAGGACTGTTATCAAGAAAAGTGAATAAAAATTTAAAAAAATTGGCGAAGTTTATAAAAGGCCTTTATTTTTCTAAACAACCAAGTAAGGTCTTAATTGCCACTTGACACTTGAACAAAAATGGTGCAGAATTGCGTAAGACCTATCGTGCCTTTCACCTAGTTCCCCAGCCGGTATTGTGCAAGATGAAAGATTTGCAACTGCAACACTGGTATCCAGTTGCTTGCTAATTGATTTTTAGGGTTCCATTGATCAAGAGATTAAAGAAGTTACAGTGTGTTATTCATCATCAGAATTAAACTCGTATGGCATACCACAAGGCAGTGTGCTGGGGCCACTGATTTTTGTTATATATGAATGACTTACCTGACATAATTAATCACAAATGTGTTTGGTTTGCTGACGATATTTCAGTAATTATTAATAGGGTTACAAACCCTGTGTCCTTATTTTACAGGACATTCGGTAAAAAATTATAGGATCTAGCATTAAAATACGGGACATCACGAATAATATTTATAAAAAAAATTGCTTTTGTCACAATAATTTAAAAGATCGTCATAAAACAACATAAAGTGTGCTCTTAATAATAAAATAAGATCAAAATAAATATAAAACGTGAGACTTTTACTTCGACAATAAATGGTCCCTAGTTCTCTTTTTTTAAAACAGGACACAGCCAAAATTTTGTAGTTGAAAAACAGGACTTTCTGTAAAATACAGGACAGTGGTCACAATGGTATGTAATGAATGACATTTGAAATTGACATAAATATTACTATAGAAGGAGTAGTTAACTTTTCTTTTTCATGTATGAGATTTGTTTTGCCCTTTGGGCACGGAACCCTTAAAACTAAAGCTGCTTTCATTACCTAGCCTATACATTTATGAAAAAGCATGTTTCACCAAAAATCATCTGGAACAATTTGTTATTTACTTAAGGACGTCATTCAGTAATAGAAATCCAAACAGACTAGTCATAGTCAACATCTCATAAAAGAATGCGCAAGCACAAAAAAAAATTGTTTTTAAAATCTAGTGACATGGTATTCAATGAGAATTAAAATCTGAATTTTCGTTATAATATTACTTAATAAAAACTCATAATAGGCTTGTACACAGGGTAAACAGAATATTATTCTATTTAGTCCGTCATTTAGATTATCAAAAAATATTGGACACGTATTTTCTCTTTTATCAATCAAACAAAAAATGACAGAGATAAAGCGTGTCAAAGTTTGGGAGTGGGGGAAAATGACGTCACTTCTAAGTAAAATTGTGCCTAAAATGTGACGTCACGCGGAACTTCAGCGGGCTATATCTTCATCATTGTTTGTTTAATTGAAAAAAGAAAAAATACGTGTCCAATATTTACTGATAGTCTAACTGACGGACTAATAAATTTTTTTTTGTCATCATGCCTATTGTATAAATGTTATTATTGCTAAATTTGCAAGCCCTAATTGGTTAAATGTGCTCTACACACATTTAAGTAATATTGTAATAATATATAAATAAAACATATGCATTGAAAATAAACTATACTATTATACCGGAAGAACATAAAGTTGTTGGTCCTGGCAGTTATCAAACGATAATGGTAATTTTGCCATGTCATAGGCCTGTACAATTTTGACACTAGGTTGGCCTCGAAACACACAATAAGAAGAAGAATGTGTATCTCAAAAACAACAGGAACCAATTATCACATCACCACCGACTGCCATTCTTGCCATATATTTGCCAGCTTTCTAGGCCTTGCGAATCACGCAGGTTAAAATACCATACAAATATCGATCATGGCCTATAGGCGTGTCAATCGGCACTGTCGATCGAAAGTTCTCTAGGATATGGAGTCGTGACGGTAACGACATTGGACTTATTGTCTTTTGAGCCCAAGCTTGCACCCAACATTCTGTTCCCCTGTGGACTCTGTGTTCTGACCTTTTGTTGAAAAGTAGAAGTATTTTCTCCTAAATAAAGTTTAGGTAATGTTCTAGGAAATGTTTGAAGAAAAGACAATCATGAGGGCTAAATTCTGATCCCTTTAATTTGATTTAAGAATAAATATTTTTGATCCATGCTTGTAGCACAGTTGAGATATGTATAAAACTAGAGTTGGGAGATATGGACAATTAATACGAGTATTTATGACTATATCATGCCACGGTCACCTCACGAAATTTTCACTGGGCGAGTAAAACTCGCACTTTCCCGGTTTTCGCAAACCTGTTTTTTACCAGTCTCATAATTGTTTTGCAACTTTACTGCATTTTAAGCAGCAGTTGGAAAGATTCTTTTCTGTTTGCCATCGAAAGAGTCAAATAGGGTTCAAAGGGACGCCAATGCGGTCTTAAGCTGGCCCGGATACAATGAGCGTATCGGTTCAAGATCATGTCAAAACAAATTAATAAATTATCGACATTATATTGCTTAGAACAAAAGCGCGCCTAACTCAGGATTATCATGACTATCAATTTGAGAGTTCCATGTTCAAATTGTTCTATCAAATTATTGCGGTCAGTTTCTGATGCAATATCCATTGTAATTGTGAACGCGTGCAGGGCTTAGAAACTCGTGCGCTTGCAATGACCTCTATCTTCTACATCATTCGACAACAGTATCATTACCAATTTACCATTGAACTTGTGTCAGTTTTTTACGTATTTCGAAATAAGGCTCGTTCATTGTCAAGTCCCAAAGGTCACTCGTTTTTATACAAGAAAATTATAGTCCAGATGACAATCTGTTAACAGTTCCAGGGGTGCAAATTTTTTCTTTCGAAATCAGCCTTCTGGTCAATGATAGTTGTGAAATGTTTTCAGTTGGATAATTTTGTTAGTGCATGTTATGCGTACTATGTAATGCACTTTTCATTGGGTCGATAATTGACCCCTTTTGTTTATATACTGGCAATGTCACGTAGTTTCCACGTTTGTGTTGTTGGTCACTAGAGGTCATGTCACGAGGTGTATTATAAAATGATACTCTACATTGTTTGTTTTGCTTTGGCACTTGTTCATATTCATATTCAAATTCTTTGTTGCTCATAAAAAATGTATATGACAATTAATCTTAATCTTCAAGTCTATGCAAATAGACTAGCTTATCTCTAAAATAAATTTCTACCAACCAACCCTTGGTCATAGAAGCAATTAATATGTGAGGCAGTCCAGAATCAGAGCGGCCTATCATGTAGGCACCATATCATGTATGTATCTGTGTATAAGATAGGCCACTGTGCTTCTGACAGCCTCGTATATGGTTCGAGAATCACAAATGTGAACTGAAAAAAAAACAACCAAATCTTACGAATTACGTAAGTTTTGGAAAGTACTTAAGCTACCTTAAATACATATGCAATTATAATAAAATAAACAAATACTCTTCTAAATACTTAGATACAAAAGAATTATTATAATTACAAAATAAAAATAATTATAAATACATGTATAAATGGAAGGAAATAATTATTGAAAGTGCTCTTTAATTATCTTTTTGAATATTCTAATATGGACTATCACGAATAGTGTGTGGTAAAGAGTTCTAGAGCCTGATCGACGCTTCCATGAAAGAGTTGGATTTTCAAGAGTGAAACTGTGTGAGATCTGTGCTGTTTGTCCCTCGAATGGAGATATTCGAAGTGGTCACACAAATACAAAGGAGCAGAAGGGCTATTGAGAATGTTAAAAACAGCGCACAATATGTAGACGTTTTGACTTGGCCGAATTTGTAGCCATTCAAATTCACAGTACACATTCACATTCAAGTTCCTTTCTGTATTAGGACATGTGGTCCTATTTCCGTAGTACAGAAACAAACCGTATGGCCAAGTGTAACTTATTATTATTTTAGTAATTTTTGTTCTTAATTACTACTCTACCTGTCCTTACCGGCCAAACCCGATTTTAGGCAGTGCTGCCAATACAATTTTCTCGATTCCCCGCGTCAATGTTATCAATTCCCCGAAATTTCCCATTTATTGTTGATTCATTCCACACAAATTCCCCGAAATTCTATTTTTGGAATTAAAAAATCGTTTTACACAAATCTTTTAACAGTAGCTGTACTTTTTAACAACTTTTCCTTAATTTTATTGAAAACTCTAAACCTTACGCACCAATTTAAAAAAATTACAGCCATTAGCAATGAATTAATGACGTAGAAATGGATACGATCAGAAATACAAAATCGCGTTAAAATCAAACGACAGTTGAGCAGACAAATGTGTGGTGTTGCGGTTCAAAATTAGGGGTCGAGCTGTATCTGCCTGCCAAGTCCAAACGTGTTTTTTTTAGTTGTTAGTATTACCCGGCATTAAACAGTTTTAGCCCACCGAAAAAATTGGTCTAGATTGCCGGAAATTCTCCGATTTTCGTCATTAACCGCGCTCTCCCTATTCTAAGCCTCAATTCACCGCAAATCGGGATTTTCCCCGCGTTTGGCAGTGCTGATTTTAGGACAAACTAGATTGTCCTAGGCCAAAGTGGCTCTGGATTGTCATAAAAATATTGCCACGGAGGTTATGTTGTCTTAAAATCGGGTTTGGACGGTAACAACTACACAGAAGAGCAGTTAAATCATAAATGTCAACTTACTTTTTTTTTTATTGTTTCCCTGGCCTGGACATTCAAATTTATGTCCTTGGATATGAAAGGTTGGTCTAAAGTGAGGAATACGTAATTTTATTTCAAAGTCTACCAACTAATTGCAAAAAGTTACATAAGCTTGTATGATGTATTGTGTACTACATACTCCATCAACAAGTTTTATTTTATCAATTTTGTTGTACCTCTTTCTGATTGCACTGCGTTTGACCGGTTTTTTTAACGCAACAATAGCCCATTCTACCGTGAGATGAGACAAGAGTAATTAGACTCTATGAACGAACAATATACCTATTTGTATGTTCTTTTTCGAAGGCCTTTATTTGAAGGAGGGAATAGCTTAGTTTTCTTTGCGAAATTTAAGGAGATAAGTTGGTTTTCCTGTTGCCAAAGTGTTAGAATTTGATGTTTTTTGGGATCTTTTGTTGTTTAATAATGGTATCTATGCACAGCTACTGGAAGTGAAGTTATCGGTCTGTTTCTCATATAAGTAAAGTTGTTATGTTGCATTGTTTTATGATGAAATACGATAATAAATTAAATCTATTATCTGCAAAGATTCGGGATTGATATAACTTAATGGGCTCATTTAAATTGTTATACTAAAGTCAAAAAGCATTGTCCTTAGTGTTAGATCGTAAGAAAAAAAAAACCGGCCGAGTGCATGTCGGGCCACGCGCAATGTAGGGTTCCGTAGTTGCCCGGTAAATATAAGTTGGTCTACTGATACAGACCGCGCCAAACTTCTGGTCCCATACATTATAGGGGGCCAAAAAATGGCGCGACCTGTACTCGTAAACCTGTAATAAAGCCTACTTCGCTGTGATAGTGGTCCTTTTAAGTTCATTACATATACTATATAGAAGGTGGTAGAGCTCATTCTGGGCTCGACTGTGGAGGGACCACCATCTTACTCGCAAACTTACTTACCCGCCGGCAGAGGGGGGGGGGACGCCCCACTATAACTAAAATTTTCACTTTATAGACGAGAAAAAAAAAATCATCCCCAGTTTACTTGTATGAGAGGTACCCTTAAAATTTTACCATTTTGTCGGCGTGATTAATATTTATATC
This sequence comes from Ypsolopha scabrella, assembly GCA_910592155.1. Lineage (NCBI taxonomy): Eukaryota > Metazoa > Arthropoda > Insecta > Lepidoptera > Ypsolophidae > Ypsolopha > Ypsolopha scabrella. The sequence goes on from OU342963.1 coordinate 25,133,421, forward strand.
CATGCCAAATTACAGCTTGTCGGACTACGGAACCCTAAAAAGAATTCAAAATTTATCGTTTGACCGTGTTTTTAAAATAAATTTAATGGCAAATACGTAAAGTTACATAAATTATTTTCTTCATTAACTAAAAGTATGACTAGCGTTTCGAAATATTTAATAAAAGGCGAGACGTAACTTGCACTTTTATTTGTTGCAACACAATTAATAGTTACTTAACAAAACCGTGAAAAAAACGGCTGTGTAATTTTTTTTGTAAAAAACATTAAAAATCAGCTTTGTAACTAATCGAATCACGATAGTTTCTAAGTAAAATTGTATTATTTGCGCAACACCATGCCCTGTTGCCCATTGTCATAAAGTTTTTGTTTGATTGTCTTATCATTGTTTATTTATTTATTATCATTTCGTATAATAAAAGATGAATAAATCCTTGGGTAGACTAGTAGAGTATCTACTTATTATCGAAACAATTATTTTGATATACTGCCTTTTTATATTACTCCATAAATGTTTACGAATATGCAAGGACCGCAGAAGTATGGTGACTGGGAGGGCAAGCTTCTTTGGTCACCACATTCCTTCAAACTCCCGCCTCGGCTTCCTCTGGTGTTTGGTCCCCCTCTACCCCCCCCCTTCCGGTTATATTCGCACGCTTATGAATTTACCATTCTAAATGTTACCCTCGATGGCGAAACAATGCTATCAACAACCTGAAAATTCTACATTCTAGATTCTTTCTGTTCTGATTATGGACTCAAAAAAAGCATAATGACATATTTTATTTACGAACGTCTCTACTTTATTTTAAATTAATTTATTACAAATGTCTTCAGATTTTTCTCTATACTTGTTGTATAAGACGGCATAACTTGCCAAATTTCATAGTTCCAGGTCAAAATACCCTATAAATTATGATTCCCTTGAGAGTGCTTAAATATACGTTTTTTGCATTATAAACGGCAAAACAAATTTGACAAAGTGACGGACAGACGGACAGACAGACGTACAACAAAGTGATCCTATAAGGGCGCCGTTTTTCCCTTTTTTTACGGAACCCTAAAAATATTGGTGTTTGCTACATATCTCGAGACAGACGCGAAAACAAATTCATCCCCGCCTTACGTGTAGGTGAGGAACCCCAAAAAAAAAAATATATATTTTACCACTTTATCGCCGTACAAAATGGGTGTGCTCTGTCAATGTAGTATCGAGGAAAAAGAACGAAATGTGGGTCTGCGGCAATTCCTGCAATGGGACACAATGTACTCTACTTGACAATATTATTTGATTGAAACACTGCATAAGACAAAAAGGAAAAAAAACCGGCCTAGTACGACTAGGGAGTGAGGGTTCCGTAGCATTCAAGTAAGATAATAGACTTAAATGATTCGAATAAAAATTACAAACTTATGAAATGTATGAAGCAAAACTGCAAAATTAAGTTGGTCGACTATTAATCGTTAACTTGAGACGCCTACTTAGCTGTGATAGTTCTCTTTTAACTTCGTTACATATTCTACTGCCCTGATTTTTTTTTACAAATCCAAAAAGTAACCGTTAAGCTGACAGGGTTGACTCTGATAAAAATTTTTACTTCAAATTGATCCCTAAATTGAAAAATAGTTTGTACACACTCACAATATTTTTGAAAGACCTTTCCAACGACACATAAAGGAGAAGACGCGAAAAGAACAATTCATCCCCATTTTATGTGTAGGGGAATAACCTAAAAAACAAGAACAATTGTTTTTCAACATTTTTTTACTATGTACTTTGTCGGCATGATTTATATGTGTATCTATGCCAAGTTACAGCTTTCTAGTATTAATAATCTCTGACGGGACAGACAGACAGAGAGACGGACAGACGGACAGACAGATAGATAGATGGACGGACATGGCGAAACTATAAGGGTGGACTACGGAACCCTAAAAATATAGCAACTTATTAAACAAAATTTATAAAATTAATGCGATGCCTCAATTATCACATCACAAACTAGAAAAGATAAATTAGAAACAAACTTCAAGTAAGAAGAATATTTTGAAAAAAAATCCTCAGCCCAAGATCCAGGTCGCAGTTTCAAACCGAGGAATGTTTTCGAAATATTTTTCTTACTTAAAATTTGTTTCTAATTGATCTTTCCAGTTTGTCATGCACTCTAAATTATGTTTAGAGTATCCAAAGCGTTGGATTTTGCTATAAATCATCTTATCAGTATCACATCACACATGTACGTATAAATTGTGCACTACATACAATTACTTATCACTTTTATGACATACTTTATAAGAAACATTATGGCTCACAAGCAAATTTCTGTTGAATCCACGCTACCCAAGGAAAGTCGAGTAATCGGAAAAGATAATGCTTCTAATTAAATTAGTCACCTTATAAGGTTTCCATTGCTAGAGACGGTAGTCACCGCTTCTGACTGGCAGTCTTCTTTGGTGTTTGTACAAATAATACAGTGGCATAGTGATGGAAGGCGGTGTAAGCGAGATGGCTATAGGGAGGCGTCGTGCCGTCCCGGTCATGCACGTCGTGGGATCCCACTACAACATCGGGTTTGATGTAGGACGCACTTTTGGATCTCTTATTAAAGACTTTCTGGCCAGGTTTGAATGTCTCCGAGACTTCGAGAAAGAATACAAGACTGAAACCGGGAGGCAAGCGTACGAGAAGACTCTAGTTAACATGAAGAAGCGATACCCTCAATACGTAAAGGAGATCCAGGGAATAGCTGATGGAGCCAAAGTACCATTTCATCAGCTGTTCCTGCTCCACATGGATGACATAATCGGCACCATCAATGACAACGTAATCTCCAAAGACACCGGAGGTTGTTCATCTATTGGTATCAACACTCCTCAAATAGGTATTCTCGGTCACACAGAAGATGCTCTGGCTGAGTCTGAAAACTACTTCTATATTCTGAAAGCACATGTGATTCCGACACTTGAGGATTCCCAAGCTGGGGCCGTTGAGGAATGCTTCGCTTCTGTCTGCTACGCTGGGCAGCTACCAGGCTACACCAGTGGTTACAACAGACATGGGCTGGTTTTTTCCATTAATACACTCAGTCCTAAAGCCTTGAAACCTGGATGCACTCCCAGAACATTCATCACCCGTGCTCTTTTAGCGACTAAGAGCTTTAATGAAGCAGAAAAGGTTTTACAAGATGAAGGTTTAGGGATAGGCAATGGGTTCTCCCTGAACATGTTATGGGAGGACGCTTCTGGAAGCCGCAAGCTACAGAACATCGAAATCGCCCCAGACCTGAAGACTAATCAATCACAGTTGAATATCCAGAAGTATGAAAGTGACGTTTTAGTGCATTGCAATAAGTACCAGAGGCTAAAGATAACTGAAGTCCGAGGTCTGATAATTGACAGCAGTTCAGCTCGACTCGCCACTATTCACGCGCAGGATAAGCCTCGCTGCAAACACGATGTGGAGGATCTTCTTTCCAATATCAGCGGGAAAGAATACCGTGTCTTCGAAGATCGTGGACCGGCACCAGTCAAAACTATTTGTGCTGGTATATTCGATTTAGAAAAAAGAACATGGAGCGTGTACATTGAAAGGCCCAACTCTTCGGAGCCAGTCGCAGTTTTGCCGATTATATTCAAGTTTTAAAATTAAACTCGCCTGTAAAAATAAGTGATTCATTTTTCATGAAGTGTTGATAACTGATAACTTTGGGATTCATTTGTAGCCGTCTTAAAATTGGCAAACAAGTTACTTCCTATATTGATATTATGTTGATTGCAGTGGTATTAGAGCTAAGAATAGATAGGTTGAAGTTTCTTTCAATCTTCATTATTTAAGAATTGAGGGCTTGTTGTTAAATTCAACATTTGTTGTCAATCTAAAATGTAATAAATTCCATGTTGTACAGAACAATCTGGTATTTGGACTAAATGAAAGGAACTAGGTAGGTAAAGTTATACCTTTAAAGGTCCATAAACAAAGGTCGTTAGTTACAAAATACGCATTGAGCAGATTGTATTAGTTTTTCAATACATTGCAGTCTAGATATCAATATGATTATTTCCTTGTCCATTTTGTTACAGTTTTTGCGAAAAACGTCAAGAATTCTTATGGTAAAGCAGTTGATTGAATGGCAGGAATGTTATTTCTCAAAGAGATTATATACTCGTTGGTACCGTGAAGGTATTTAAGGTACTTGTAAAAAGTTGCGTGCAAGAAAATCCTTGTTTTTGTAATGCAAGTTGAAATAGGTACGGCTGAAAGTTAATAATATTACTGCTAAACTCATTTATACATACCTCCAATAACATCTTCAACAAGTAAGTATATAAGACCTTGTTGGATTTATTCCCATATTTTTAAGAGACAACACTTAAGGGTGTAACTTTTTACCTCGATACAAAATGCACATCATGATATTATTTTCCTTACTTTTGAATAAAATATATGCAAAAATTGCGTTTTAAAGCAATTAGCGCAAATTACTTGTTAATAGTTAGGTGATCACATGAAAATTATTCCATTTTTATTTTGCACCGAGATCCTCCGTTACCACATTAAAAAAAATTTTGTTATTTTACAGTTGTTAATGTTTTATTGAAGACCACAAAGAAACGAATATATACTAGCAGCAAATAGTAATTTATTTCGATTTTTAATTACTTTCTTGCATCAAACAGCCGTAATAAAGCCAAAAACCTGACAGAAATGACCCACAAGTGATAATTAGCCCTATCCAAATTGCATGTGTACGAAATGGTTTCTACAGATAACTACCTCCCTCTAATAAACAATTAGTACAAATGCATAGTTTCTGCCAGTAGTGAATGGCAGGCCTTGAGAATAGCGTGGTTCTTGGTACACAATAGGTACCGTTGGAGAAAGTGCCGCTGACCCACATTCCGCTCCAATTACAACCGTAACAAGGGTGGAAGGTGGAGCAGTGAAGTTATCCTCGATAGTACAACGGTAGCCTTCGGTCACCAGATGTGTGAGAGTAGATTTAATATCGCCGATATGTGAATGCGTGTATTGTTATTATTTTAAAGGTCCGTTGTCAGAATATCGGCCTACTTAATAACAGTAATAGTCTCAAATCTATTTAGTTGAGGCCAGTGCACATGGTCATTGTAATAAATAATGTATGTCAGAAAAGACCAAAAAGAAGAAAAACTCCTATGTCACGAACATAGAGGAAATAAAATTTTCATTGAGTGGAGAACCCCTTCTCCGTAACCTTTTTTTAATTCACTTGACGCTGGCAAAACTGGCCTTTTTACAAAGACCGTAGTTGCCATAAAAAAAAAAAGAAAAAAAACCTGAATTTCCTACCGAGTCGTTTTCAATCTCTGCTCTCAAGCGGTATAACGATAAACGATTGGGCATGCAGGTGCCTCGCAAAAATAATGCGAAAACTATCCTTTTATGACGGAACGCACTGTTTAAAACTGAACTGTATCTATTGCACTAGAATCTACTTGTATGTAACACAGTTATATATTTAGCAACATTCCAACATTCCAGTGGCCACATTACATTGATTTGGAGCAATAAAAATAGAATTACAACCTTTACTAACCTTCATTTAGCCACAAACAATAAGCACCGCAATAAAACTTATCTACAATTGGAACTTATCAATCATCCTTTGAATATCCTGTCCAAACACAAAATGTCAAGGTGATAAGAGCCCATTACGAATTAATACTACTGGACTTTTAATTATACATTTACTTATACCTCTACGAATACTGCACACCCACCCAAGAAATGAAGACCTTAGCAGCCCAGACCGCGGTCTCCTTTTCGGCTAAAGTGTTTGCGATATCATAAAGGCAAGAGGTCTACAGAAACTGGCGTGGGTTGAAATATGTCAGATCGAAACAGTTCTCACAGCCAACCCAATCGTAATTAGATTATCTGTAAAGGTCGCAGTGTTTAGGGTTATTCACGTCAAGTTACGGCTGAGTGTTACAACTGAATAAACTACCTATATTGTTGAGTTACAATTTGAATAAACAGTCAGTACTACAAGCATGGTTCTGTGATAAAAATATACAAGTTATAATCCATCCATCCATCAGCCTGTTTCGTCCACTGCTGGGGGATGGATATAGAGGGTAGAGCTAATGCCGGGCTCGACTGTGGAGGTACCACCATCTTACTCGGAAATCCTCCCGAAGTTATTCGGGGGAGAGTAAGAAGACAGCTCCCAGGCAAAAAAAACCAGGCGGCCCACCATTGTCTGGGACCGATGGATGGCGGTATATCCATCCCCAATTGCCGGGCCCTATATAAATCAGACTGGTGACGGGCAGCGGCGTCACTGGTGCAAGGGTTTCGGCACCGCGCTCACCAACCCGTCTGCCCAGCGTGTGTGAGTATGGGCATTTCTTCCAGGAGGACCGTCAAGAGTGGCAAAATCCTTGAAAGGCCTATGTCCAGCAGTGGACGAAACAGGCTGATGGATGGATGGATGGATACAGCCATCCATCGGTCCCAGGCAATGGTGGGCCGCCTGGTTTTGCCTGAGAGCTGTTCTCTCCCCCGAATAACTACGGGAGGATTTGCGAGTAAGATGATGGTACCACAGTCGAGCCGGGCATCAGCTCTACCACCTAGAGATAACCACAAGTTATAATAGTAAGATGGAATATAAGGACGTGCATTGCTGATCGTAATAATTCATACGAGTACAGCGGAGACCACATCAAGCTATATATACACTTGCAGTCCGACATTAGCCCCTACAGAGAAGAATATAAAATAGGTAGAAGTATCTAACTTGATGCGGTCTCCACTGTACATAACTTAGTTAGGTATGTTGAGAAAATCAGAGTATGAATTTTACTTTTTATCTATAAATTGCGTAAACTACGATCACGAGGTCCTATCGGCATAGTAAAAAAAGACTAGTAAGCTATCTTCACAGAGATGTCGCCCGCGCGGCTTATACAGGGTGTAAATGCAAAGTCAAGAATCCTTTTAGGGTATGAAAGTATACACGATTCTGATGTCATTACGAGAAAAAAAAATATACCTTGAATTTTCAAGAAATATTCCATCATTTTTCTAAGCTATGGCTACGCTGCTCACCGGCCTCTCCGCACTCCTAATTGCACCCCGCAACCCGCACCCCCCATCCGAGTGGCCAGCGACCGTGAGGGTGTCCACGCGATTAGTGTATTTTGAGTAAAGAAAATCGTCTTATCATGAGGTACTGGCACTTTATTTAGAGATTCCAGTATTTAAAATAATATCTTTACCGGTCATACTAACATACCCTGAAAGGATTCTTGCCTTTGCTTTTACACCCGGTATGTGTGCGAGCCACCGCGAGCCTGCACGTACGAACCACAGCACGCACACAACGACAATATCTCAGGCGGTTTCTGGCGGTGCGTGTGACTAGGGTTGGCAGCGCTCCGCAGTCGCGCCTACGTAAGCTGTGCTACAAAACAAAATAGATAGGTATTTTGTGGCCGCGCGAAGTTCGTCGCATCGCCGCAAAATAAATTGACAGCCCTGCAGCAGTAGGCGTTTAAGCCTCGCACGGCGCGGGAGTTGTTCTTATCGGCGTATGTATTTTTAACGGAGTGCTCATCTTAGTCTGCACCTAAAGAACCCAACAAAGTTTTTTACATATTAGGGGTTAAAGTATGAAATTGCCATTTTGTGCTGAAAAATTCAAACAATATTTTTTACAAGGTAAAATACATTTTATCAAAGTATTTACCCTTATTGTCTATCATTTCTGTCATCTCATGGGAAGGTAATTTATGTGTATCGTACTAGTCCCTGGGGACCTGGACTCAAAAAACTGTGTGAAGGCATTTTATACTGCTTCCTGCGGACATTTTTTTTTACCGTGTGAATCTAAGTACATTGGTAGATAGACCAAATTCAGAAACTAAGTGAAAACAGCTGGAAACAATAACATAAATACTACCGGTTTTGATTTTATCTACTTATATAAGTCAGTAAATAAAATGCCGCATTATATGATACAACAACCTGGACAAAGATAATTATAATCCGTGGCAGGTGTAAATAAGTTTCAAATTAGTCTGTGGTCTAGAACTCTAGATACCTTCCATTTGGTGGGAATGAGACAATGAGGTGCTTGTGACGTTCAAGGCAAAGCCGCAGTCAAAGGTTGTAAAAACACATTACGTTTGTGGTCGCGACATGAGAACGGAATGTCTAGATTAGATAAGACAGGTAAAGACAAATTGCATTTACTTGATATTGTCTTGTAGCATGATTAAGACTGTGCCTTTTTGATTTTGGTGATTATGGTTTAAGAGCCGAATTGCAGGCGGATTGTTAAAAACCCGGCATTTCGTAATAACCACAGAACAGAATGTTCTGTGGTAATAACCGAAAACTGAACACTTAAATTTAAAATTTGCTAAATTTTTGAAAAACCTAAGCCTACTTATATATTGTGTATAGGTATACAGGCATCGCAAAGTCTCCAGTAGTTTCTGTAAATTAGAAAAGAAAAATAGTTAAGGGGAATAGAAAACTATACATTGAAAATAAAAATAAACATCTTGATAGGGATTCCTACCGAGGGTGCCATAAGGGACTCTTTTACTTAAGTCTCCGCTGTCCGTCCGTCCATCTGTCACAACAGGAGTCAGCATCAGCCATTATAGGTATCCGGTTGAAATTTTCACAGAATACGTGTTACTATGGCCTCTCTTACGACAAATAATAAAAATAAAATAAAAATGTAACCCAAGGGGGTCTCCTACAAAAACCTCGAAAAAGTAGAATTTTTCAACGTTTTTTTAATGTTTCAGCTCTATCCCAAAGACGGATAAGATACAGACAAGTTTCAAATTTGGTCAGATATTGTACGTACTCCAGTTAAATTATAAAAATTAGGGATTCGTACTCAGAAGATGCCGAATTGTTTGTCAGGCGCTACTATATTTGTCGCCTTCATATTGCTATGGCATTTGTAGTATTGTTGTTATTTACCCAAATGTTTTTAGGGTTCCATACCCGTACTGTTTGTTAGTACGGAACCTGTTGTGTGCGAGTTCAACTCGCACTTGGCTAAATTATTTGGGTTACGTGAACTCAGAACTCGAACTTTATAGATATCGCCATACGTTTATAATGTTGAAGGATTGTGTTACCGTTAGATCTTTAAAACGTCAAAAATATAGCGGTACAGAAAGTAATTTGATTGATTTGTTTTTTTTAACGGCATGTTCAGGAAATCGAGTTGTCATTATGTCTTTTTAGGGTTCCGTAGTCCAACAAGGAACCCTTATAGTTTCGCCATGTCCGTATGTCCGTCTGTCCGTCTGTCCGTCTGTCCGCGGCTTAGCGCAGAGACTATTAGTACTAGAAAGCTGTAATTTGGCATGGATATAAATATTAATCACGCCGACAAAATGATAAAATAAAATCTTGAAAAAAGTCCCCCTCCCACCGCCGGCTAAGCGGTTGTTTATAGAAATGTGAAAAAATTCACAGAAGTAGTATATATAATGAATTTAAAAGGAAAACTATCACAGCTAAGTAGGCTTTACAGGTTTACGAGTACAGGTCGCGCCAAACTTTTGGCCCTCTATAATGTATGGGACCAGAAGTTTGGCGTGGTCTGTATTAGTAGACCAACTTATATGTACCGGGCAACTACGGAACCCTACATTGCGCGTGGTCCGGCACGCACTTGGCCGGTTTTTACTTTATCGTTCCGATTCATGCTTATAATGTTTATTTACGTACTTTACATGCAGTTGAGCTGTGTAATTTTGTACAAGCTGAGTAACTTTATACAAATTCATGTATAGAGCATGTCACAAAAACGCAAATATCTCGTTTTTTTATACTTTTAGATATTCATAGTTTTGATACAGCTCAGCTTTTATTTCGGCAAAATCCGTTATATTTAACTTGATTTCATTAATTATTCAGTACTAGACCTGCCATTCATCTTTGACATAAAATAACGTTATTTAATGTGTCATAGGTATATCGTTAACCTGCCCATAAAATAAAGTATGAAATAAGAAATTTAGTCTTTCAATGAAATGTCAAAAATTGGTACGACGACGAGCGAAGCGAGGAGGAGCGTGTTAAATTGCTTCTGATCATAAATTCGGAAGCCGAGCAAAACGGATCGGTGCGAGGCGATCCCTTTAGTATTAACAATTTCATGATATGGCCGATGAGATAATAAAGCCGATTTGAAGGCTTTAGTTTTAGTTTGACATACATACAATTAAACTTAAGTATGGTTAAAACGAAGAGCAATTTTCAAGTCACCATTTTATAAACGTCAAACTAAAATTTTAGTTTGACAGCCATAATTTACTCAACTTAGTGATTTTAACTTGTTTTGGTAATTTCAAGGCACATTTTAGAGCTGTCAATTGATTGAATTTAAGAAATTTAGTTTGATTTAAGAGCATTTTAACTGCTAATTTTAGTTGGAGTGCCCTTCAGATTAGCAAAATATAGTGCTGTCACTTAAAATTACGTTTTTTAGTAAGTTTCATAGATTAAAATTAAAACCTTCAAAATCGGCTTTAATGTAATGAAATGAACCGAACTCAATGAGTTCTTAACTGGTGAACTATTGATCTTTAGGAATGAACCGTCAAAATGATTTAGAAGATAATTGTTAGTATTTACCAACAATTTCATAATTGTGTCATTTCATTATTCATTAACAGAATGGAATTGTAACAATAAGCTTTCATAATGATTCGTTACTTCGTGTTTTGTGCTTCAAGTGATCGATTGATATCGAGATCGTTCGAGATATTATTGAAAATCGTAATGCAATCTTATTAGAAGTCTGATTTTTGGTACTGATACATTTGTCTAATTTGGAGTTGATCTAGTGAGCTAAATACCAACGAAAACATGCGGTCTCAGTATGATAAAAATAAAATAATTGAACTAATTATTATTCAAATACAGATCTTTATTAATAACGATAAGTTACAGGTTTATGAGACACTAGCTTTTTCCTGCGGCTCCGCCCACGTGTTATTCGGTTTAACGAGCTTTTTTTCGGGATAAAAAGTAGCCTATGTGTTAAGTTAGGGTATAAGCTATATCCATTATAAATTTCATCCAAATCCGTTCAACCCTTCCGGCGTGAAAGAGTAACAAACATACATACACACACACACACACCCTCACACACAAACTTTCGCATTTATAATATTAGTGTGAATATGCAAAAAATAATATAATTATAATAATAACTACCTAACTTAAAAAACATTTCTATAGTTATTCTAAGTGTAGTTTGCAAAATCGAAATTAACATGTAAAAAATAATAATTAAAATGTATAATTCAATAGATAAACATTCATTAGTAACCTATGGTTCAAGAACAACCTCGACTCAATTAATATAGGAAGTCTAAACTGTATTTTGCGTATTTCGTAGAAAGGGTAATTGAACTAAGGTCCTGACCATTTACCGAGTCTTCAGTATAAATTTGGCTATAAATATAAACGAAATTCCCCTTAATTATAAAGTTAGTACAGCGAAAACAAAGTTTAGAAAACAATTTTTTTCATTTGCGCGGGTTTATTTCTATGAGGAAAACTTTTCAGTATGATCAGTAGAATATGGTGTCATTTAAAGATAGTCAACTATTTACACCACAAAATTGTATCGTCATCAAGCCAGTAACTTTCGAAGTATGCTGCAAACAAAACTATAACGTTATCAGGCCAGTATCTTTCGAATTTCGCTGCAAACAAAATTGTATCGTTCTCAGGCAGGCCAGTAGCTTCATAATGATTCTGCAAACAAAATTGTATCGCTACCAGGCCAGCAGCTTTGGTTTTATACTGCAATCAAAGAAACGATATATAAGGCTGTCCATTTTTGCACAACCCTTGAAATAATGCCATCTAACACGATCCATTCTTCAGATTTATATCGAAATCTACAAAAAATAAATTAACGCCCAAAAAAGAATTTTAGGAAAGTAGGTAGGTACCTCTAAATTAACGACTCAAGAAAATCCAATTGTTTCCAAGGAAACTGCTAAAGTATCATCTAAAATATATTTTAAATATATAATATAAATATAATTATGTGTGTAGTAGTACAGCAGTCTTAGCTGGGGGCAATTTTTTTAGTGTTTTCTTGTGATTTCGTTCCTAACATTAACTGCACAACCGCACAGTGGCCTAATAAGTGACCTCGAGGTACGTTGTACGTTTTCACGCACCGGCGCGCGCTCAACTGCCGACGTTTCTTCGTCAGTACTCTGGACGACCTTGGACCCTCGATGTGGACCGGCATTCTCCATGTCCGGCACACTTCCACGTCCAGGATGATGCAAAATCCGCGATCTATGTTGTAACAAATTAATATTAATAAATTTTAGGTTTGATACGTGGATTATTTCCTTATGGGTACAGTTTTACTATTACTTTTTACTTGATGTAGGTTTCTTGAATATAATAAAAGAGCATCTCTTTAGCTTTTCTTTTTTGGAAACCGGTCATGTCATGTATCTTTAAGTTTGTGCCATACAGACAGCGACCTTAATGTATCCATACAGACGAAAGACTCGCGCACAAAGGGTTCCGTACCATCCCAAAATACGGGTGCGGAATCCTAAAAAAAACACGATAAATAACCACAATATACATGCCAAAGCTACTTAAAGGCTACAAAAAACAAGGTCCTAAAATGGTAGCACCTGACAAAAAATTTGGCACCGTCTGCGTTTTTTGTCTTACTTTAGAGTATGTTATACAATCCAACTAAATTTAAAACTTGTATGTATTACCGTCTTTAAGTAAGAGCCAAAACCAATAACTTTTTCGAGGTTTCTTGTATGGGGACACCATTTTTATTAAATTATTTGTCGTGACATCGAACACGTATTCTGTGATCAACTAGACCCTTTGACAGACGGCCATTCAGACATGCAGACAGTGGAGGCTAATAGGGTCCCGTTTGGCACCTTTCGGGTACGGACCCTAAAAATCGATATTTATATTTTTTGTGAATTTATTTACCTGCCATCCATTAGGTAATTTGCCGGACCAAGCAACGTACAATAATGGAGTGCTATCGAAAGTATTTTGTAATTAATGCATTATAAAACACTAACTTTTGCCCGCGGCTCCACTCGTGTGTTATTCGGTTTAACGACATGCTAAAATGCTAAAAATAAAATAATTGGACTAATTATTATTCAAATACAGATCTTTATTAATAACGATAAGTTACAGGTTTATGAGGCACTAGCTTTTTCCTGCGGCTCCGCTCGCGTGTTATTCGGTTTAACGAGCTTTTTTCCGGTATAAAATCTAGCCTATGTGTTAAGTTAGGGTATAAGCTATATCCATTATAAATTTCATCCAAATCCGTTCAACCCTTCCGGCGTGAAAGAGTAACAAACATGCACACACACACAAACTTTCGCATTTATAATATTAGTGTGATACTGTCATGACATGAATCCCCGAGGGGGTGTCAGAGGTGTTCCGGGTGTGAACTGTGAAATGCAAGTCACAGTCCACACTCGGCACACCCGCGTTTCACCGACAATTATTACGTCCCAACGTGATGGGTGGTGAGCCCTATCGCCATTCTTCGGGCACAAATACACGCTCTTTAGGGCATGCAGCTAGGTTTCCTCACGATGTTTCCCTTCACGCACCGCTCAGCAAGCTGAACATAAATTCCGAAAAACACATTGGTGCATGCCCGGCCGGGGATCGAACCTGGATCTCAAGATTGAGAGGCCAGCGTTCTACCCCTGAGGCTCAGGGGCTGAACTACCGCCGCTTTTTGTTTATTTTGTAATAAATTTACGGTACAAGGGATTTTTAAGAGAAATAATTAAGGTTAATTGTCATTTTATCACAATATCAACAACTAGTCACCCACTTAAAGCACATCACTGAAGCCAAGGTCAGTTTGCATCAGATAGCGCCAGGTTTCTTCATCATTTCCATTGAGGGCTTGTCAATTATAGCAAATCATCGCATATTGTCGTTCCGGTCACAGATGTCAGTTTCCGACGTACAAGCGCTGCGCCGGCGCAAGCTTTGCGACATGTCTCGAGAAGAAACACAATGGATCACATGTGTACTAATCTTGTAGTTGAGGCCAAGGAAATAGGGACCGCTTCCAGTTTGACGAGAAGGAAAAATGTAGACATCAAATACAATAAGCTAATTTAAACGTCAAAAATGGCTTTTCAAGTACCTACACTGTTTTTCTGTATCGTAAAGAAAAAGGATCCCGCGCTTTTCAAATTTTTTCATGAATTTATAGTTGAAAATATTATTAATAATGTCAAGCGAAGACCATAATGGTGGAGATAAAGTATTGTGTCCAACTGGGCATAATTAGCCATTGGGATACTCGTGCATCCTATTATGAAACCCAGCTTCGCCTCGTTTCATAAAGCCTCCATTATGTCACAGTTACTGTAAGTCATTCACGAAACTGTATTATATTTAAAAGTAAGTTTTCATCATCAGGTATTATGAAGAAAAACACTCTAAAGAGTATGTTATCTTAGTATGAGTAAATAGACAATGCACGAAATTAGATCTACTTTAATATACCTACGTAACACAGAATTCAGTAAAAAATCAAGATTAAATATATAATTGTTTTAACAAGAAAATCAAAGAGGCAAAGATACTGAAAAATCAATCTTAGTATTTTTTGCTGGTAATGTATACTTTTTTTGTCCGAAAGTGTATGGGCACACAAACGATATCTAAGCCTGAACAGAGCGACAATGGCTGCCTATAATATCTAGAAATTCGCCGTGGTTTGGTTACCCAATAATAGCTTTATTTGAGAACCTACTGCGTAATGTCCTTTGTACATTTTGTTTTGTTAGTTTAGGAATCATGATACAATTTGTGATTCTTTGTGTTAAGAAGGAAAATGAATTTATCGGCTGACATTTAGTGCTTACATTTAATTACAGAGTGGTGTATGTTTTTTCCGGAATGTATTACATTTTAAGACAGGTTTGAATGTCAGATTAGGCATTTATAATATTTATGTATTTCCTTACTTATTCTTTATTAACGCGCCACCTCGAGGGTTGTTCATCGATCGTTTTATTTGCAATGTTATAAAGAAAGCTGTACATTTATTTATGCTGCGTTCATAAAAAATATAACAATGGAATCAATTATTTTGATCGTTCACTCGAGCAGTTAAGAGTCTTGAAATAACCAAATTAGCCAAAATAAAAAATAATTTTAAATATCCATCCATCCATCCATCAGCCTGTTTCGTCCACTGCTGGACATAGCCCTTTCCAGGATTTCGCCACTCTTGGCGGTCCTCCTGGAAGAAATGCCCATACTCACACACGCTGGGCAGGCGGGTTGGTGAGCGCGGTGCCGAAACCCTTGCACTAGTGACGCCGGTGCCCGTCACCAGTCTGTTTTATATAAGGCCCGGCAATTGGGGATGGATATACCGCCATCCATCGGTCCCAGGCAATGGTGGGCCGCCTGGTTTTGCCTGAGAGCTGTTCTCTTACTCTCCCCCGAATAACTTCGGGAGGATTTGCGAGTAAGATGGTGGTACCTCCACAGTCGAGCCCGGCATCAGCTCTACCACCTTTAATTTTAATTTTAAATATTTAAATTTAAAATAATTTTTCGAACTGTTTGACTTAGGGTTAGGCATAAAAATTTTAAACATGTTAAAAAGAGGACAGAATATTTTACCAATTTTGCAATGGGAGATCATATAAAATGTTCGGTAAACATTCCGAGGTGCGTTCATTAAAGAACCCTAGGGTAGGTAGGAACACCGGGGCTGCAATACTGGGTTTTTGAACGAGTTTGGCCGAGTTGCTACACTCCAAACGTCATTTCACATATTTCCAATAGATTTCGTATTAATATACCTATAACGTCATTTTGACGTCTCTATACGAACCTTGCGAACCCTACTCAAAGTTGGTGTTTCGATACCAGTGTAGCCACCGATACTGCTATTTTTGAACGGTCGGGGTTGCGACCCGTGTTGATTTTTGAGCGGTTACGAAACCAACCCCGTATGAGTTTTTGAACGACTATCTGAGACACAATAGAAACAATCTCGTCTATGGACGTAATGAGACTATCAATATCAACTGCGGTTCTGCACAGTTACCGAATCTACAGTATAAGTTTTTGGCTGTACCCACCCGACAATGTAACCCTAAAGTGAAGTAATACTAAAACTTTATGCGTGAAGTTCAAAAAAATAACACTAAAAGATGAATATAGCACGCCAAGTTTCTTGTGTGAACGCAGCTAATAAAGATGCAATCTGAATGCTCATTTTCTTTATACCAACCTGGGTGCTGGCTGCGGTTCGTGAAGTAAGTAACGACTTCGACACAGACTGGAAACTAGAATATGTTTCGTAAATAGGAAAGGAAAATACTGGCTGGACGGAAATGGAAGAATGACATTAATGAAACCACGTGCTCTACTGATCATACTGACCTACTTTCCCAAATAAACATACCTGTTAAAATTATGAAAAAACATTTTTTCCTACTAAAATTCAATACCTAGTCTGAATTTTATATGAATACACCAGCTTTTGCCCACGGCTTCGCCTGCGTTAAGTTAGTTTTTGTCAGTGGCGTAGCGTGTGTTTGCGGCGCCCGGGGCCGAACCGAATTCCGCCGCCCCCTATTTTCATTATAAGTTAAGAAAATCAGTAAAAGAGTTTAAAAATAATCTTACCTTATTTACGAATTCCTCACGGTTGCCAGAGGCCCAAGTAACACAAAAACGGGAACGATTCCATGGCTTTTAACAAACTCCCTGCGTTCGTTCGTGTGTTAAGCTTTCGTTCATTTCCGTTGGATTTTCTAGAGCAGATAAAGTTTCTTTGTAATGCTCTTTAATTAAAATAACAGCATCACCTCTAGCCCTATAACGCGTGTTTTGAACTCTTTGAATTTTTTTTCTGTGAATGTAAGTAGAGCTTCCCACCAGTGTGTAGACATAGAAAAAAAATGTAACGCGTACTAATTTGCCAAAAAAGTCACGTTTCGAACGTTTTCAAAAAAGATTTTGCTGATTTTGCCGCCCCCAAAAATCCGTCGCCCGGGGCTATATGGCCCCCCCGGCACCGCCCACGCTACGCCACTGGCTTTTGTGTACTCCTATAAAATCTTCAATATTTTTCAGACCGTTGATTTTATAGTACCTATTTGACCTAACGATTTTTTATAACTGTTTTAATTTTTATGCTCTTGTAAAGTATATTCGGCGAGGCCAAAGGCCGAGCCGCGTTTCTGAACGAAATTATTTCTTGTTTTTTTAATTAATCCTTTGCTCAAGTGTCTCTTTCTTATGGTCTCAAGATTGAGAATGTGGCGTCCTTCTAACTGGGGCCCCGCTGTTTTAGAAAATAATTTGGCCAAGTGCGAGTCGGACTCGCGCAAAAAGGGTTCCGTACCACCACACAATACGGTTACGGAACCCTAAAACATGGTAAATAACAACAATGTAGATGTAGTAGCAAAATCTAGGCGACCCAAAACAAGCCGCTAAAATGGTAGCGCCTGACAAACAATTAGGCTCCCACTGAGTACGGAATCCTATTTTAATTATTTGTTGTATTTCTTTAAAATATGTAAAACAATTTTACCAAAGAAACTATACTCCTTAAGAAAGACCTGCAAAAATAACGTTAAAAATGCTATGATTTACTTTCTTTCTTATTATTTGCCATGAAAGGTATTCTGTGATATAGGTAGTCTGTTGTATATTTCAACTGTCTACCTTGTACGGCTGAAGCTGTAGATCCCTGTGATAGATAGACGGACAGACAAACAAACAGATAGCAGAGGCTTAGTTATAGGTCCCCGTTTGGTACCCTTTGGGTACGAAACCCTAAAAGAACAATAAAAAAACAATCTTGCGGATTTTAGGTGCACATCCCTGATTAATCGGGGCAGCGCACTTAGCATCCGCAAGATGGCTTAAAACAATAACAAAAATGTTTTATTTTATTTTAATTGTAATTGTTTTATATTTAAGTTTAACTCATAATGTTAGGTTGTATATATTTCCATATCATACTTGTCATTAACTAAAAATCTTTATTTATTTATTTATTATTTAATTTAGTCATAAGGTTGTATATAAATTATGTCATACTTATTTGTCATTTATTCGACTGATGCCGGCCCCAAAGTGGGCCGAAATATATTTCGATCACCTAAATATTTTATAAATGTTTTATTTTATTTACTTTAACAATTTATATAAATAAAAGAACAATTGCACGATACTTTAGTTTCGCCTCACTTTTGCTCTACAGAGTGACCTCTCTGTGACTGGCACTATTGAGCAAACACTGCCTTTGACTGCCCACTGTCGTGGGCTCATTATTTCAGTTTAAGGCCTAATGGGTACTGAAAATGGAAGGCTGAAATTGTAATAACGGTTCCTGACGAGTATGGCAGCGGGGTAATGAGTCAATTTGCTAAAAAGAATACTCAGCTATGGTTTTAGTCTGAGAACCTTTAATATTTTTTTCTTGGAGAGACATTACTATGATGGTGTGTGGTTGCCTTTTGGTTATGAAAAGGTCCTATTTTTGGACAGGTAATAATATCGCACCAGAAGTTTCTATAAAACGGAACATACATACATACAGACAGAAAGACAAACATTTAAAAAATTGTGGGTTTGGCCTCGGTACAATACTAATATACAGGATGTAAATGCAAAGTCAAGATTCCCTTTAGGGTATGAAAGTATACACGATTCTGATGTCATTACGAGAAAAAAAGTATACCTTGAATTTTCACCAAAAATTCCATAATTTTTCTAAGCTGTGGCTACGCAGCTCACCGGACTTTCCACACACCTAATTGCACCCCGCAACTCGCACCCCTTATCCGAGTGGCCAGCGACCAGTGAGGGTGTCCACGCGTTTAGTGTATTTTGAATAAAGAAAATCGTCTTATTATGAGGTAATGATACTTTATTTAGAGATCCCAGTATTTAAAATAATATATTTACCGATCATACCAACACACCCTTAGAGGATTCTTGCCTTTGCTTTTACACCCGGTATAACCCATTTCATTTAAAATTTCGCGGAAATATTCAATGTATAGACCTTTTTACAACTTTATTTTTAGTATAGATAGATATTTATGACAAACACGTTTTGAACTAATTAATTAATTAATCTACGCAGTTATGAAAATACTCTTTCTAAGCGGATATAACTACAAAATACCCAAGACTGCCCTTGTAAATTATGTTGAGCACAAACCAAATTCATCGACATCATTCTCAATGTATTTTTGACTCAGCTAAGTAATCTCTAAAGTTCGATTTCCTCTGAGAAGTGTCAAAGTAAATAAAATGACTCAGTGATAGTTGTAAGTAAAGATATTAGAGACGGAATGACGCAAAGGTCGTCTGCAAGGTAGCCGCTGTGACGTAGTGGCCCCGATACACGGGTGAACATGATGGCGGTTTTATTTCTTGATAATGATGACCTGTATTAAATTGCATAAAGGAATTTTCTTGGATCTCCTTGTCGTCGTCCTGAAAATGACAGCTTGATAAATCTAAAATTGTACTGGTTTAATAGTTGCTAAATAATAATTCGTTTGTAAATCCGTTTACTTTTTCGATATTTTAGTATTACAGATTACGTGAGTTTTAATAGTACACAAGTAAGCGGGTAAATTCCAAGATTCAGCTCAATTTTACTAGGTAAATTTAGAGATGGAGCAGATAGATGGAACTGACTCATAAAGTAACAAATTTACAAGTTGACGTTTATTTTAACGGCCCAATAATTTTTTTTTTCTCGGAAAGTACTTTTTAGGCCAATCATTTATAAATCAAAATATTATTTATCATGCAAAAAGACGGTGATATTGGGCTCTGCTTCTGATAACTCGAGTTTTTAATTTGAAATTGATTGTTCAAATAAAAGTAACCCTAAATTAGGGATTTAGTTTTTAACATGACGATAATGCTCAATGATTTTGATATCAGAAAAATCTTTGTCTTTTAAAAAGCGCCATGTTTTGAAATTGGAATGAAAGCATTTTAAAGATTGTGGCCAACATGACTTTTCGTGATTCCTTAATCTAAGTTGCTACAAGCTACGTTTAATGAATGTATAATATGAATTCATTATGACAAGAAATTAAACCTGTTTCAAGAAAAAGAATTAAAATGTTCCAACGTAAATGTGAGTAGTAATAATGGTAAGTAGTAACATTGTTGCCGTTTCGGTATTCTAAAGTTGTAGTTAAATAAGAGGTGCAATTGTGTAACACAATTGTGATTTTTATCCCATAAATCAGTTCCCATGGGATGAAAATGAGCTTTCAAATTTCTATAGAAAAGTGATGTGTCACCCTTTCACGCCATGCTCACGAAACCGATTAGGCTGAAATTTTGCGTAAATGTAGTTCTAGACTTTGAATAGGACAAAAACTACTTTTTCCCTTTGTACCCATGGAAAAGCTATAAGAGACACACAAAATGGGAAACAGAGGCGCATAACACACACATTTCATCAGCTGTGTTAATGTAGGTAACAGTCCGAATAATATTGGCTGATTTTATAGGAGTACACAAAAACAAATTCAACGTGGGTGAAACCGTGGGCAAAAGCTAGTTATAAATAAAAACCAAATATCTGCAGATATGTGTAATTTTTATTTTTAGGAAAAAATTTAAGTTATACTTGAATTAAACAAGGTGGCCTCAGGCAAATTTGCACCTAAATTCAGATTCTGATCTACATATTCCGATTTGGAACAAAGCAATTCAACACTTTAAATGGTCGAATATGAAATTAAATTGGAAATAATAGTCAGATAAAGATCGAGTGTCACGAACGTCAGCACAACTTCACGGACGATAAAGGGGGAGGGGAAGGGGGTGCGGTGCGGGGTGCGGAATATGCACACGCGATTAGTGTCACCATACATTTATTGCTGAACATATGAACACTTTGTTATCGATATTCCCCAATAATTTTGTTATAACTTTTTTGTTGTAGTTTTACTGAAACGAAAATTCGCAAACTATTTTAAAACTGAATAGACCACCATCTTTAAGTGAATTAAAATTAAGTCAGTCAAATCTGCGTCAATATAATCGCAGCTTTCCTCAAGTTTAATCTTTCTTATAGCAAGACAGATTTTATATGATTTATGTAACAAAAAAATGGTGACACATAAATTTAATCACATATTATGTGCTCTGTTTGGTATTAATAACTTACTTATCTTTTGTATGAAAGTTTAGGGTTAAAATTATCGTGAAGGACGTTTTTTGTGGTACAAAAATGAAAACTTTACGAATAAACACAGAGACTACTACACAAGGACAAATAAATTCTATGAAAAACGCTTAACAACTAAATGAAGTAGTACGTGAAACTAATGTTTATTGTAGCATACATCTTATAACCGTGGTATTGCTAAGTATACATAAATCTACTTCGAATAAAAATCACATTATTATAAAACTCCCTAAAAATCCTAAATGTGTGGTGGCCCTACACTATGCTAATCGATATATTATTTCGGCGTTAATATATTTCACATTTCCGCATTCCACCGCGGGGGTTCCGTACACAGGAACGAAACGGATCAGGTACGTGCAAAAGGTTAGAACTTTCAGAACGTTTCAGTTACAGTAAGATTATTTTGTAATTACATAATAAACTTCAATTTTTCGAATTTTTCTATTTTTCAGTTTAGTGTTGTAAAATCCTATGGATTTCACAATAAATATATTTTTCATAAGTAAGAAATAATAATAATAAAAATTTCTGACGTCAAAATAATAAATAACTATTAGATCCATCCATCCATCCAGCCATCAGCCTGTTTCGTCCACTGCTGGACATAGGCCTTTCCAGGATTCCACCACTCTTGGCGGACCTCCTGGAAGAAATGCCCATTCTCACACACGCTGGGCAGGCGGGTTGGTGAGCGCGGTGCCGAAACCCTTGCACCAGTGACGCCGCTGCCCGTCACCAGTCTGTTTTATGTAAGGCCCGGCAATTGGGGATGGATATACCGCCATCCATCGGTCCCAGGCAATGGTGGGCCGCCTGGTTTTGCCCGAGAGCTGTTCTCTTACTCTCCCCCGAATAACTTCGGGAGGATTTGCGAGTAAGATGGTGGTACCTCCACAGTCGAGCCCGGGATCAGCTCTACCACCGATTAGATAGTAAAATATAATATTGTAGCCGGGAAAGGATACGCTCGCGCTCAACGACAACCAAAAATTCACACGATAATAAAATCAATTAAAAAAAGCGGGGTAAAGAGGATGCAATGAAAACGGCCACCAGTGACTCGCTAAAGGATGCTGTCAACAACTGAATTGTGAAGTGTATTTTTTTCTGGAGAAAAAAAGTTGTGCAACGGTAGTCAGACCCGGGTTCGATTCTTGCCGGTCGACAAGGAACAATGATTTTCTTAATTTATGTGCACCTATATAGTCGATTCTGAAAGCTTTAATTTTAGTTTTCTTGCTGTCAAAATTTTTTTTTCCAAAGCTTCTGTTGTTAACCCTAAAGAACTATTTGGGAATTAAGAAAATTTTGTTTTGACAGCACTAAAACTAAATCTAAAGCCTTCAGAGTCGGCTTTACTATTTGTATACTGTTCTAGTGATAGTTCCCACTCGAAACCACGTCTGAAACCCCTTTGAGTGTACGTATCGTGACGATATGTACTGTTTTGTTGTTTAATTCCCTTAGAGTAGTATATTTAGGGGAGTTCTAGCTCAGTTTTGACGTCGTTACCTATTGACACCTAGCGCAATGATGGTGATGTCACAGTGGATTTAAACTCACAACCAATATATATTACTATAGTGAAGTCTGACTCAAGTACAGTCGACCACAATTCAAGCTTCATTCATGTTCATCATTTTTGTGATGATGACGTCACGTGGGGTTCAAACTTACAATCGTAAAAAATATATATTATATAACCTTTGTGAGAGGGTATAAGGTACTTTATTCAATAGTGTACTTTGGGGTTAGCCTATCATGCGATAGGATATTTGAGAACATTCCATTATAACAAAAATCATAAAAAAGGACTCACCGCCTTAGGGACCCGTATCAATAAGTAAATAAGTTAATAGACTGACTTCAATAATTCAAAGAAAAATTACAAACTTATCATTTCCTAGAAAATTCATATAACAAAACTGCAAAATTAAATTGGTTGAGTATTCCTAAAGCCTAACCCTAAAACCAAAATAAAAATCATCGTTTTCAGTATTTGTTGTTTAAATACATATTAAACATACCAATTATATGGAAAATAGTGGACAGAGAGCAGAGTGATATTATTAGGGCTCCGTTTTGCAATTTAGGTGCGGAATCTATTTATTCAAACTCGTTAAATATTTTCATTTCATTATCTAAGCTACGAGGTAGCTACCTCATCAACAAAACTAATGTAAATTATTACGTAATAGATGGACTAATTGATTCTAATATAATGATTGAGTACATATATAAATTTAGTCTTAAGTAGGCTTCCCTATTAAACGTTAAAACGTTTAATCGAAATAAACGGTATTTGACACATCCGTTTTTCAAAATCGTCCAAACGGACACCTGTCAAATATCCGTTTAATTGAAACATTCGTTTTTATAAAACAACCCGAACATGAAAACGAATGCACGACAATTAGGCGTATGGACGATTGTAGTATAAGCTTGCAAAATTTAATTGACATTGTCTATACCTACCAAAACTATTCAGACATCTATTTGAAAACCTTCATGGTCGTCCGTTTATTCGAGTACTACGATTATTCCGATTAGTAACTTCGGTTATTTGGTGTGTCCGGTGTGTTTCGTTTAATTCGATTTTGAGAAACGTCACCGGCAACGTTTGTTCGTTTAGCGATTAATCATTTTAATCAAAAACGGATTGATCTGGGAGCCCTAGTCTTAAGCGACATTCAGCGTATTGCCATCTTCCCCCCTCTGGATATTCTGCAATGTCATCTATATTATAAATCTCAATCCTTATCAATTTTTTCCCCCCTGATGTTTGGCTCTACCTTTGTGATTAAGCCTGAACCACCCTCTAGTTTTTTGGATACAAATGACATATCCAGTTTGTATTTTTCATTTTTTTTAAATAACTGATAAATTTTCTTTTTCTTTGAGTTTTTTTTTCTATATCCTCAGTAACTATGTCGAGTTCCTGATTATAATATTTCATTGTGTTTGGAAAATCAGAATCCATGTTTGATCTGAAACTAAACAGAAAAAAGTATTGTTAAAAATGAAAGGAAAAACATGTATGTATTCAAAAATAAAGGTTTAATAAATATCAAGAATACAAAATAAAACTTACCAAAAAAGCAAGGATTTGTTGTTGTTATAACAAGTTACTACTACACTCGGTATTGTTATATCCAAGTCTACATCTACACTATCTACATCTACACTTCATTATATAGAGAGAAAATATGTGTTTGTTTGTATGTTTGGGGTAATCTTTGGAACTACTGAACCGATTCTAAAAATTATTTATTTTGTAAAAAGCTACACTACGAGTATTGATTAGTAACATAGGCTTTATTTTATTTTAATAAAAATAAGTTTTCAGTTTGAAAATTAAATATTTGTGAATCAAGTCGGGAGAAAAAGCGCTGCTCACCTGCTTTATCGGCGTGCGTTGACCAAATGTATAGTTATGGGTCATTTTCCATACAGAAAAACTGTATTAATTTATTCTGACCTAGTATTATATTATCTGTGTTCTGACTAAAGATTTCCATCTACAATGATCCTGACACACCTCTTGCTAATATTAAGCTTGAAAAAGTGACAACAGCCAGGTTTAAGTAGGTATAGAGACATTAATACTATGGTTTATGTAATGTTTTTTTTACCATACGGGAAAACTATATCAATTTAATCTGACTACAGATTTACATCTACAACGATCCGGACACACCTCTTGCAAATATTTAGCTTGAAAAAATGATTACAGCCAGGTTTATGTAATGATTTTTTCCCATACGAGAAAACTGTATCAGTTTAATCTGATTACCGATTTCTATCTACAACGATCTTGACACACCTCTTGCAAATTTTCTTCATAAAAGAGGAGGTTCTCAATTTGACTGTATTTTATTAGTTTTGCTTTTGGTATATTACTCCATCACTTCGTCATTTCTTAGATGATTTGTAAGAATTTTGTTTATTTATATTTATATTGTAAGAAACAATTTTATTTATATTGTACGAAACACAAACTTATGTTAAAATCACATTACCTTTATAAACTAAAAGGTGCTTTTAAATGTAAGTTCTTTTGTGTTTATGCGTTGTTGACCGTGTCTTGAAACTTTATTTTGCATATATTTTCAAATGAAAATAAAAATGAATTAAATAGTAAGAAAGTCGTGTGCGTATACCTGTCCGATTAACGTGCATTTTTGCAAGTTTGCAAATTTTCCCGCCAATCTTGTTTTTGGCTATATCTCCGGAACTAGTTGTCCAATTCTAATGCAGTTGTGTTTTTCTAAAACTAGATAAAATTTCCTACAAGAAAAAAAATTTTTTTTTCCTTGGGGTAAGCTGGGGGGGGGCTTTCTCCTTGAAAAAATCTTAGTTATATATATAAATATATGTATGTATACTATATATATATGTCTATTCAAATTTTATAATATTGTAAAAAATATAAAGAATAATAAAAAAAATGAAAAAAAATATAACTCTACTTATATACATATATTAAAAAAAAAAGAAGATTTAGGCCTAGAATAACAATCCACAACTTTTTTATATTTAATTTTTTATTTTATTGCTCATCTTAATAGCTTTCGAAAAATACCCATATCACTAGGTTTATAATATATTAACTAACAATAATATTTTTTTATTTACAATTCGGCCTAGGCGTGACGATCGTCACGACTGTAATTCTACAGGTTAATTGAACTTTTTCGCAAAATTTTAAATGGAATGGGTTATTTGTATTGTACTGAGGCCGAAACCACAATTTTTACATTTAATACAATCTGTTTGTTTGCATGAACTCGAAAGCCACTCAATGGATTTGGATGCGTTTTTTATTATCATCGTAATGATTTTGGTCAACATAAAAGCCATAAGGGGTATTCGTAAAATAAGGCCCAAGCCGAAAACGGGGCACTGTTTGAATTAAAGCAGGTGGAGCCACGGGCAAAGGCTAGTTTGATATAAAATCAAAAAATTATACGTCAAAACTCTCTAGAATGCAGTTTATATTGCAACATTAATTAAGTACTAAATAGTTTTAAATGATTCTTGTTATAATTGAAAGCTTGTTCGATTAAGTTATGTAACGTGGTAATAGATGGGTATAGCTATTAATTATTCTTGTTATAAAGGAATGTGGCTTAATATATCACCTCATCAAATTACACTAACAAGTAATTTACCTAAAATCCTCTAACAACTATTTAAATCAAGCAAAAAATTATGAAATGAACAGCTTGAACTTTACATGAGTGAAAATCAACCGTATGAATTTTATTATTACTTAAAGTTTAAATCCTCCGTGACGTCATCACTGAGCTAGGTGTCAATTCAATTCAAATTTTTTTTTATGGCAAAGGAAGCCAGTGTCGACTATTCTGCCAGTGTCACGTAATAGATTGCAAACGCACTATCCGATAATTTTTTTTTTTTTTTTTTTATAATTTTTTCATTTTTATTTTATTTATAATTTTTATTTTATTTTAAATATATACAACAAAGAGGATGACCTTGTAGATGCTGAAACAAACACAGCATATAAGTTAGTGATAGATACTATACGTATATAATATAAATATGAAAGATTATAAAAAAAGGTAGTCAAACAAAAAATAAAAAACTTAAATCCACCACCTATAATTTAATTTTATTTTCTCTCACAAATCTAATTAAAGCCCTTATAAGATCCTTTGAAAATGAGAAATCATAGTAGAAAAGTTTGCAGGAAGTTGAATATTTATTTTTGGGAGCAATGTGTCAATCGTGACGTGTTCATTGAGTCAGGTGTCAATAGGTAACGACGTCACAACTGAGTTAGGACCCCGCTAAATATACTACTCACAATAATATGTTTTGGTTGCGACAACAATAAGCGAAGTGATTGTTTTTGGAATATACAGTGTTTACCTTCACCGTTATTGGCTTTTTAGTTCTTCTTTTATGTACTGTAATGAAAGTGTTAATTAATATTGTCTTTGTTATGAGAAGTAAATAAACCGAGAGCTCCAGTTTATTTGACAATAGTTTTTAATTAGTTATTAGATTACAACTTTTAATTTGGATCGCAAACCATAATCGTGTGTAATGAATTGAAACATCTTTAGAAGAAGCTAATTGTTTTCCCCTCTGTGGTCTTGTTTAACTAAAGGTAAGGGAGGAGGTGGAAGGTCGCAGTTCACTGGATATCTGAACTAAAGATGGGGCCATAAGATAAAGTTAGCTAATTCTTATTACAAAAACTGTCGGTAAATTACGGGCTCGTACAAAAAGAGATTTAAAAGTATTAGCATCAGTTTCGCAACTATGTGTCCATGGGTATCATTAAGAAATACAAATGGTTTAAGAATAATAATTTGTTGTTATTTCTGCAAGAATTTAGCAGCTTTTAAGGCGATTAACCTTTATATTTAGTTAGTAGTATCTTAAATTGAATGTGTTTATAGTTAGATTGTCATAGTTTAAAAAGGGAATATTTACTAAGACAAATGACACTGAAATTCTACTAAAATTATCTTGTAAAATGGGGAGATGAAATAAATTTTTAACTCGTCGATATAAATCTTAATATTTTCAGTATATTTATTTCTCCGATATATTTTTTCATTATTAATCAAGCTAGAGTTGACCAGAAATTATTATAGCCCTCTTAAGGGTTAGTCCTTGAGTCTGGTAAAGCTAAAAATAATTTGTACAAATATAATGTTCCGTATCAAGAACAGATTTTATGGTATTGTAGTAGATTTAAAATAATAAGAAATTACATAGTTGTAAATTATTACGACTGTGAAAAGTATAAAAACTTTAAAGCTACTTTAATGTCATAAAAAAAAGTTTTGCATAGAGATAATTATAAACAGATATAGATTTTACAAAAAAAAACTTAGCTTATGAGCAAACTCGTAACAACACCTAAGTAACCGATTGGTAGTACAATATTCTAGGTAATAAACGCAGTAATTAGTTTTTCACCATTACTATTCGAAAAGGGGTTATTGGTTCACCAAAAACAGTGAATAAAACGCTCTTTTCCTCACTGAGTGAGAACAAGTAACTTTTTAAACTTTTTGGATAGGCAAAGGCATGGCAAAGGTATCTGTGACTATACAGCCATCTTAAAACATAATCACCCGAGAAGCTATAAACTATAAATCTTGCAATCACTACATTTTATGTTCCACAAAAATGCCCGAATAAAGCATTTTAAATTTGGAACAAGCGTCAATGCACAATATAAAAAAATATCTTACCAAACGTACCGGCTGGCCGCTTGGAAAAAATACCAAAAAATAAAAAAAAAGAACCGCCATTTTCATGTTTTGTTCTCTTATTAATTTACTATGTACCGATTGGTTGTAAGTATAATAAAATTTGATTAAAATAGTTAATATGGTACTGTTTATTTTCTCATAGTCAATGGTGAAAAGTAGAGTACATAACTCGTGAAAGAAAAATTCCATCTCGGCTCTTGGATCTCTCGCTCCGCTCAGGATTCTACTCTAGAATCCCTCGCTTCGCTCGGGATCCAACTTTAGAATCCTTCGCTCCTCTCGGGATCCACCTTTGAGCCTCGAAAGAAATTCCCTTTTTTTTCACTTGTTGTGTAATCTACTATTAGTATCGAGTACATACATTACATACTATTATGCACGTATACTGCCAATATCGCCACTGGGTGTCATAACAAAGAAAAAAAAACACAAATTAAAACTATCTATGGGTACGATTTTGAAACACCTATTGTCCAGTGTTATCTTTACAATTATTAATAACAGTTTAGCACTTGATATAATTAGCGATACTACCAGTAAATCTTTGGTACAGAGTTGGTTGACGTATTGAGAGCAATATGAGCTTCAGGCGATTTTAACATAATAAACATTACAACTTCTTGCGCATACGTATGTACTATCAAAGAAACTGCCGCTAAACCAACTTTAGTTCGTATACACAATGAGAAAAGCTGAAAAAGTGGTAAAACGTAATTGTTTCGCAGGTATTGTGGGGTAGAGTGGCGAATCGGTTGTAAAAAATTTATTTGATATCATACTTTCATCATAATTCGTGCCTCTTTATAACACTTGCGACTTACTTAAATAAGTATGGGTGATTTTTGTACAAGCCTCTTTTGGAAATACCTGTTCTCCAGAAGTGGTTATTAAGACTCCATTTGTAACAAAAAATGACTCATGTTTGTAGTTTTTACGTTATTTTTCATGTTACGGGAACACTACCAAATATTGAGGGGGCTTTGAAGACATTGCAGAAAAAGAGCTTTATAAAAAAAATATAAGGTGACTTTAATTTATACAGCCAAACTCATAGTGAAGGCTTGATAAGTGATCCGTAACACGGATCAATAGCCCTTTTTTCTAATTTCGCAAAAGAAAACCTTGACGTCCCATAGTAATTGACTCGGGGCTGGGCTTGCGTTTGTAAGGTAAACGAAAAGAATAATTTACGAATTTCACAACAAGGGTCATCGAACCTTGTTACTGAGCACTCACCGGGTAGCCAGTAAGAATTTGGCTGCATAATTTAAAGTCACCTTATATATTTATCATAAAATGCGACTGTTCGTCAGCCAGACACCAACAATTTTGAAAATGTATTCCTTTTTAGTATTTTCACGAAAAAGCAAAAAGAGTTCGAATAAAAATGAGTAAAGATCTCTTTACGGAAAATTGTAATGTAGTTCTATGTGGTAAAATACAAATTAAGATTCATGCGATGTAAGAGTAGCAGACCATTTAATTTTGTAACGATTATGTGTACTGATTACTTAATTTTACTCACAATAAATGTCGTAATGAAGCCTTTTTTTCTTATTACTCACTAAAAGTGTGAAATTGGCTGTACATTAAAACTGTAATTAATTGTTTGTGGATGTAATATTATATTGCAAAGTAATGTATTTCAAAGTAAGGTTGCTTAAATGTAGAGCCTACATATTGTGGTTAAGAGTATGGCATACCCTAGGAAAAAATGTTATTACCCGTCCAACATAAAAAGGCCAATGTCAAATACTTTATTAGCTTTTGATAGAGGCGATTATTGGTTAGCTAATTGACCTATTTGTCTAGGATGCGTAATACTAATAATTACAGGCGAAACAGCAGATCGGAGGGTTTTTAGCTAATACTGAAATATTTGGTAGAGAAAAACATACTGGATGTAAGTAAAAAACCTTGAAATATCAATTACCGATTTTATGAAAAAAAAAAACAAGTTGATTTCTTGTTCTTGAAACGAACGTTTTAAAACCAAAAAAAGGGTGGAAAACATTTTTTTTTGACAAAAGTATAAATCTTAGTACATTGTTTATAAGTAGATCCCCTAGATAAGAGATCAATAAATCAAATATATTTTTTCCAATATTAAGATAGTCGTACTTTCGTCAAAAGAACCCTCGAATATCTGGCTTTTTTAATATTCTAGGGTCTTAATACTCGTTTGTGTCACACCAAACGTAACATACAATTTTAAACTGTATGTACCTTATATGTACTAAACTGGTATGATACAATACCGATAGGACAGGTATCTTAAAAAAAACACATTGTCATATAGTTATTGACTTATTATATAAAAAACAATGCATGTAGCAGGTAGTTGCAATCTAAATCAAAGTGAAGAGTTTTCAATAAAAAAGCAGGTTTGCCTTATTTCCATCCATCCATCAGCCCGTGTTCGTCCAATGCTGGACATAGGCCTTTTCCAAATTTCGCCACTCATGTCGGTCCTCCGTCCTACTCATCCAGCCGCCCCCTGCAACGTCCTTCAGGTCGTCGGTCCAGCAGGCACGAGGTCGGCCTACACTACGCTTTGCTGTACGTGGTCTCCATTCTAATTGCCTTTCGGCCCCAACGGCCATCATTTCGGCGACAAATATGGCCTGCCCACTGCCACTTCAACTTACTGATTCTGCAGGCTATGTCGGTTACTTTCGATCTCCGACGGATCTCTTCGTTTCGGATTCTATCCATCAGAGATACCCCAAGCATCAACAAACAACTTCGACGCCGAGGCTGATAGAAGAATATGTTTGGGTTGCGCAGCATTCAGGAAGTTGCGTCACATATTTACGTCGTTAATACCGCAGTGTTTAAAGGATAAAACCAGTGCGTCCCTTCTATGATGACGTATGGCGCTGAGACGTGGTCTCTTACAAAGATCCACCGATTTAAGGTCGCTTAGCGAGCTTTGGAGCGGGCTATGCTTGGGGTATCTCTGCCTTATTTACTTTCAATTAAAGATGGTAAATTTTGCGCGAGTCACTAATTAAACAACATGTGTTTCATTACTTATAGAAGCTTACCCGGTATGCTTATAATTCACAATAGCTATTTCACAATTGAAGTCACAAACTATTCTTTCATCATAAATACGCCCACTTCTCTTAATTTAAACTACCATATCAACGCACCAACATAAAGTGCAGGGCATAACTTAGGGCACCCAGCATGTCTAATTAATTCTCATGGGTCGACGTTCTGGTTCTGCGTTCCGTAGTGACTGTTATCTATGCGATGCATGCGTTGGCTTGGATCTTAACGCACACAGACCGCGGCGTGGCGGTCAAGGAGAACGCGCGTTCTGATTGGTTTGAGGTTTTGGAACGCAGGACGCGCTCTGTGTTGTCGGCCTCGTATAGCTCTTAGACCAGGCGGCCGCTACAAGAAACCCTACCTCACAATATAATTGAGTCCACCCACTTTGTTGGGACGGCCGACCTTTAGAAGCTTCAAAATCACCAGCGGGCCTGTTATGTAACTTAGTGTCGGTTACCATTTATGATTGCTATTCACCAAAAACAGATAAAAAATGAACTTCCAAAATAACCGTCAATGGGTATTGAACTATTTACGAATTGTGACGTCATTTCAAGTGCGAACGTATCCCTAGATAAGCGGGGATGCGTGTTTTCGACGATAGGCACTTGGTTTGGCAACTGATTTTACGATGCAGAATCAGGGAGCTGGTCGGACAAGGCACAACTTGGCAGGTTTAAAAAAAAGTGCAGTCGTTAAACCTCCCAAAATACCTCAACGAATACAAGACTGTTGGACTAGAAACCGTTTATATGTTGGGCTAGAAACCGTTCGTTTATATAGCCAAATTCATGCTGGAGATTCGGTAAGTGCTCAGGACCAAGGTTAATCGAAACTGACCCAGACATACCTACAAAAAAAAAAACGCCTTTATACTACTCAAGATTATAATTGCGATTGCGATATCAAGATTATCAAGTCTTAAATTTATGTCGCGTATTTTACAGAAATGGTCACAAACCTTGTTCCTGACTGCTTACCGAGTTTCCAGTATGAATTTGGCTGTATAAACGAAAGTCACCTTATAATCATAGAATACAAAGAGGGAAGGTAAATTAATAAAGTGATATAATATTTTAATTCCGATTGTCTTGTAATAAAATTACAATCTGCGAGTATTATATACATAACTATGTATGTTTGTATATTACATAACTTATTAAGTATACTCGTATATACCTACCCAAATCCTAATATAATATATTGTATTTTCCTCCTTTAAATTTAACCATTTTACTTATTTAATATATTCTAACGTGCGATAAGGGTATTTATGTACCTACATTGCAAAAATAAGGTATTCATTTCATTTCATTTCATTTCAAGCTAAAAGTTTTGAAATATTAAGAACCCGCTCCGTATTTTTCGTCTGTTTGATGCGAAGCATTATTTTAATTATTTTTCTCGTTATTGCCGCGATGTTTTTGTAAAAATCAGGGACATACACCAGTCCATATTGGCCATATAAATGAAGACCTAAAATTTATTTGATTCAATTGTTTCTCCTTTGCGTGTTATTTTGGTACCTAGATATTATGAATAACGATACGGAGCGAGCTCGTAAGTACCAAAATAACTCGCAAAAGAGAAACAATTCAATCAAATAATTTCTACGCCTTCATTTAGTCCCTAATTTTTCCAAAAACATCGCGATAAAGGCCAGATTTTTTTTTAATTTATTGCTTTTCATAAAAGTTGTCGTCGTCGCGAACCGGGCTCATAACATGATATCATTGCGGTATAGAAAAGCGAAATGTAAATCTGGATGCGAGAATCTCAGAACCGGGATTCGAACCCACTCGGGACAAGATTTTGAAGGTACTTGGGCTCAGCTCTTATAAGAGGATACATCGAAAGGTACCTTCAAATTTTTTTTACAGATAGCTCTGCTTACACTGAATAATCCCCCAAAATTTCAGGCTTAGGAAATAAACAGTTCACTAAAGTTTATAAAATAAGCTCAAAACATTACTGAAATTTACTATTTGATACATCATTTTCTTTTTGTACCACTGTGTTTTAAAATCATCCATACAAATGTTTTGTTTAGGTGTGGTTTTTACTAAGGAAAATTAATTGAAAAAGTTTCATTAAATAATTTAATGTATGGGTTGGATCTATTAACGTTTGGCAGGAAAAAAGTGAGGCTGTAATCGAACCTGTACGCGAAGCCCTAGAAGTCCCATATTTTCCCACGCACGAGCCGAGCGTAGCGTGCCGCGGCAGCGGCCGGCGAGTGCCAGAAGTCCGATTTGCAACAAGAATTTCCATGTTAATTAGACCATGATCTAGGAATATTATTGTTTGGTTTGGGTGTCTAATTAAGTTGGTCTAACATAAAAAAACCATATTTATTTCCTGAGCCCCCCTCCTATGGGGGGCGACTATATACTTCCTCCTTCTTCCCCCCTCACCCCTCCCACTATACATATGTCCATCCATCCATCCATCAGCCAGTTCCGTCCACTGCTGGACATAGGCCTTTCCAGGATTTCGCCACTCTTGGCGGTCCTCCTGGAAGAAATGCCCATACTAACACACGCTGGGCAGGCGGGTTGGTGAGCGCGGTGCCGAAACCCTTGCACCAGTGACGCCGCTGCCCTTCACCAGTCTGTTTAATATAAGGCCCGGCAATTGGGGATGGATATACCGCCATCCATCAGTCCCAGGCAATGGTGGGCCGCCTGGTTTTGCCTGGGAGCTGTTCTCTTACTCTCCCCCGAATAACTTCAGGAGGATTTGCGAGTAAGATGGTGATACCTCCACAGTCGAGCCCGGTATCAGCTCTACCACCTAATACATATGTATCTATCCTTATATATAAGTCCTCCCAGTACTTGCCGATAGTAACAATTTAATCCCCGTTCATTTACCAACGGACGCCTAAGAACCCAGCCATTAAAATGACTTACAGACCTTATGGTCCCTTGAATTTAATCACCAACTGTCACGAGGCGCTCGCAATACCGACTAAACTGTACCACGGACTCTTACACAAGAACGGGACGGAAGAATATTGTTGCAACAGCGCTTCCTTGTTGAATTCGTGAGAAAAATTGGTAAAAGGTTGGTGACGGTTACTTCTGTTAGCTTTTTTACTGACATTATTGGTTCATTGAACATTTATACTAATAATAAAGTAGTAAAACAATCGTGTCCGTACAATGCATATTTTTTCAAATTTTTAAATATGGTGGGTTATTAGTGTTGTACTGAAGCCAAAACTATAATTTTTTGGATTTTTGTCTGTATGCATGTATGTTCCATTTTAACTCGAAAACCACTAAACGGATTTTGATGCGTTTTTTTATCATCATTGTAGTGAAGGTCAACATATAGGCTATAAGCTGTGTTTATAAAGGCTGAGATTGATTAAACACGGGCGGAGCCGCAGGCAAAGGCTAGTACATACATAAACTCACGCCTGTCTCCTAGAGGGGTAGGCAGAGATTTCCACTATGTACTACGATTACAAACCTAATTCACTTCGTTCTGCATCCATTAATCTAGTCATAAAACCTCTGCTGTTCCGAGTATTCCGGTATATCGTTTTTGCAGACTATTATAATTATTACTGGCCTTTGCCCGCAGCTCCGCCCGCATTTATCCAATATTTTCCCCACTTTCAGCTTGGGCGTTATTTTATGAACAAGCTTTATAGCCTATGTTGACCAGGGTCACTAAGATGATAATTAAAAAAACCGCATCCAAATCTGTTGAGTGGTTCTCGAGTTAAAACGGAACATACAGTCAGACAGACAGACAGGCAGACAGACAAAAATTCTTAAAATAATTTTGGTTTCAGTACAATACTAATCGCCGTTTTCAAAATTTGAAAAAATATTCAATGTACAGACACGACTTGTTACTACTTTATTATTGTATTAGTATAAATATAGATAATTTTGCAATTGTGATTATTATAACCTGCATTGGACTGCCATAATAATTGATACTCATATTGCCTCTTTATTATTTATGAGATCGTCTTGTAAATTCTACTTACACATCTTCCATTGCATAACTGACCAGACGGACATAATATCATTGTTTTGTAAGACCCTTAACCTTTGTATCTGGCTCACAATTAACATCAATAAATCACAACATCGAGGTACAAATGTCATTAAACTTAGTAACGAGGTTACTATACTATAGCCGATGGTGTGTCAGTCAGCTGTCAATATTCTTTGTGACGAAACGGAAAGTGTTAACGATCTGCTCCACTTTACGCCGATTTTCGGATATATATTTCAATCGTTAACTCTACAAGATTTTTTTGGACAAGCAAGAATTGAAAATAGTAAACGGGTTTAAAAGAGTTTAAAAGGTAGCAAAATAATATTTTTACTTCACTTTTTCATACAATATTTTCGTTCGATCTCTTTGGACACACAATATTCAGGTTCCTTATTCAAAACTCTTTACTACCCTTCTTGCAGAAAATACCTCCTTTGGTCGCACTTATCTAAGAACCATCATGAAGTTTCCAATAGGCGGGATGGAAAGGTATATAAAATCATTATTATTCTTTTAGATGAAACACGATCTGAATTCCTCACCGAAAAAAATAATCTTCCAAAAACAGAAGACCAATCCATCCCTTTTGACTCAGAAAGAAAAATTCCATTCTTCATATTAAGATGGATTTTGGTGGGTAATTGTTGGAAGGAATATTAATGTAGAAGATTATCCCATCATCGTGCAATCGGTCTAATAAATTACCTTCATGAATTTTCGTCTGTTTTAGTCGAAAACCCAAGAATTCCTTCTAAATTCTGACAGGAAAATCGCAGTTTTCTGAATCGGTGGGTAATGATTGGAGGGAATTTAATGTAGAAGGTTATTCTATCTTTTTGCAATCCTCCTAATAAATTACCTTTGCTAATTTTCGTCTCTTTTAGTTGAAAATACAAAATTCATTATATATTATGGCAGGAAAACTACAATCTTCTGAATTGGTGGGTAAAGGTTGGAGGGGAAAAGATATATTTTGGTAGGAAGCGCAGTCAGAAGGATACACTTAGAAGAAAATTCTGTAAATTTCTTTGAGTGGCTGACTCTTGTTTTATCGATAATGAGGATTAAGAGGGTTAAGACTTCACAAAAGTATTAAATTACCTGATGACGGGGCGGTAACTAATTCGCTACGTGACTGGCCTCACAATCTTGAGGCTCGGGTTCCAATCCTATCGCTCAGGAAAGCGATACTGAAACATGAATAAAAATAGCATGATGAAGTTTGCTTTGTGTTGAGTGCTTGAGTGACACATTATAAAACACTTCTGATACACTAACGGACATAAATTTTTTGACGTTACACTAAGTAGTTCAGCAAGTAGTTTACAAACATTTTCCAAAATGGTACTGGCATATGTATGCATACAGCATAAAACCTCCTTACCCCAATTAGGTGGTACAGCTGGTGTCAGGCTCAACTGTGGGGGGGTACCATCATCTAACTCGTAAACTACCCCGAAGTTATTCGGAGGAGAGTAAGAAGACAGCTCTCAAACAGGCAAAATCGAGTATCCCAACATTCCGGGGACGAATTCATGGCGAATAAAAAAAGACGACGGGCAACGGCGTAACTACTGCGAGGGTTTTGGAACCACGCTCACCAACCCGCCTACTTTGCGTTGGCTTTTCTTCCAAAAGGACCGCCAAGAGTGGCGAAATCTCGGAAAGGCCTACGTCCAGCAGTAGACAAAACAAGCTGATGGATGGATGGCTTACATATTTAGCATAAAACCACCACACTCCAAGTGGTTTGAATAGAGGGATTATCAATGCTCTATGAACGGTACTCAACAATTAATGTTGGGTGTTTTTACCAAGTTAGTTACTATCTATCCACCAGTATCATTACCGCTTTTATTATCTTTGATTTATACCTACTTATAATATTGTACATATGTACAATTTTGTGATGTGATATGAATGATAGATAAATGTTTTATCCATAACCAATGTTTTTATTACTCGGTTGTAAAACAAAGTAAACACAGTGAAAAGAATAAAGAGGAAGGAAAACTACGCGTGTTTATGATTTATGTGAGCTCTTTCTATCAGTTTCCTTCCTATTACCATTTATTCCCATAAACAGCTTTATACGGCAGTTATCTATTTATTAAATAAACAGTGGTTCATAATTATAAAACATATTAATATGATGATAATATTTGTTTCAAAATATTAATCCTAAGCTATTTCTTTGGCGACTTAGGAATATGAAATTCTGACAAATTTTACATAAAAGCTGGAATTGATACTAAAATATCAACAACGCCAAACTTTCAAGGATAAGTTGGAGGAAACAAAGACTCACATAAAATAAAATAAAATTGTTCGCTTATATTCTGACACCTAAATTTCAAGATTTTTTTTCTTAGCTTAGGTGTCAGAGCAACACTTGATATTGATGTATCTTTTTAGCCTATAACTTTATATTTTGATTTCTTGTAATTGTACCTGTTTTTGTGAAAATAAATAATTTATTTATTATTATTATTATTATTATTTTAGTAAGCGAATGCACTAATAAATAAAAAAATACAAAGAAGTAAACTTAGTAAGTAAACTTAAACAGTTATTTATATTCAATATGTAGTGTTAAAATTAGCTTACTAACTACTGGTTTTCCTAATAAAGAAAATAAATAAATAAAACTTGAAAAAAAATCCATCTCTATGGTTTTTTGGTTTTAAAATGTTCTTTAGAAGAACGCAGCGGGATTGAATTGATTTTTATTCATAAAATAGGTAATATAAATATTAATTAAATCTACTCCATTCCAATTTATTATGGCCTATGAAAAATTTCAGTATTAGCTAAAAACCCTGAAATCTGCTTTTTTGCACGCGATTATTAGTATAACCCGTCCAGGACAAATACGTTAATGAGTCAACCAATAGTTTCTCCATCAAAAGCTGACAAAGTCTTTAACATTGGCCTTATTGTATTGGTCGGGTAGTAATATTTTTTCCTAGACTATGCCATATCCTTAAAATGTTTATAAAAAGGGTAGTTTTTTTTCGTACGTATCTGTGGCATAAACTCCCATAATCGCCTATTTTAAATGTCTCTTACCGTAATTAGTTCAATTTGTAGTAAGTACATAAACGTCAAATAGTACCCAGTGATAGAGAGCCCGTTTCAACAACTTGCAGTTAAACTTCCTGATAGTTTATGTGTCACATAAATCATACGAAATACACTTCCATTTTCAAATTGATGTTTAAGATAGCGCTCAGCAAATGGTGAAACAGGCCCTTAACCCTCGTAACTATCATTATAGCTGAAGTAATAGTAAAACAGATCATATTCTGGCATTATTTTTCACTCGCAATATCAGGCGTTTGACTTTTGCTCGCAGTATGATAAATGCTATGCAATGTAAAGTGGAGTGATTAAGCCTCATTAAATAAAAACTATGGAATGTAAAGAATTATCACTATAGATTTTCGAACAAAAAAATTCAGTACACATCCGTAGAAAATCCCTTTTATGAACACCTGAAATATGCCTTCAATTTTTCCGTATGTTAATAGTTCGTGTTTTGGATCCATGTTACAGGTAAATGCAAAAATGTCTAAAAATATAATCTCCCAGTGAAAATACAAGTAACTAGTAACTCAAGGGCAAGTTAGTGTAATGGGGTCACAATTTCGGGCAGTGTGTCAGAAAGACCAGCTGTGAGTGCAGTACTCGTTGTCTGTGGAAATGGAAAGTGCTCGGCCCACTTTACGCCAATTTTGGGACGTTACGCAATGTTGCAGAGCTGCACTTCTATACTGTTTTAACGTTTCAAAGATATTTGAAGACCTAATAAAACCTATAAGTAGAATAATAAAACCTATAAGTAGAATATAAAAACCTATACTTAGTAGCATAATTAATCTTATAGTGGCTTAGTAAAATAGTCGTAAATTGTTTTCAAATATAATAAAATAAATGTATATAGAGTTTATTAACTTGTTCTTTTATATTAACTTGTTCATTTATTATTATATTAAAGTATATATGTACACAAAAGAATAAAAAAAAAATAATTTCAAGATATATTTTGGACGCTACTGGGCCCGGCATCAGTTGATATAATAATGACATTTACAATGAAATGATGGCACATAAAATGACATGGTGACAATTAGTATTAAAAAGAGATTGAAAAAAAGGAAATCTATCTACCTACCTACCTTTTTTTTTAGAAGAGTATGTGAGTGGGGTAGGGAGAGAGGGTGTTTGTGAGTGTGTGTGTGTTTGAGAGGGGATGTAAGAATGTTAGTATGAGTGTTAATATCAGAAAAATTTCGATAAGGTTGGTCTGTATGTAAGTTAGTGCTGTTTATTTCGTCCAGGTCCGTAATGGGCACCAAGCGACCAGATGTAAGACGACTCCCATGTCCTGAGCTGAATATCAGTCAATGGTGGGTGGAATGATTTTATAATGCGGACGGTGAAGCAGTCGTCGAATGATTCGTCGTGTAGGCGGGCGTGAGTTGGGATATTTATTATATTTCAAATATAATGTAATACGTTATCGGAAAAATGGCTTGTCTCACTTTTCACCCTAATTACAATCGAAATATGAGCTGAAAGTGGGCTTGCAGTACTTTCTCCGAAGGTACTTATGTATTATAGTAAGTCTTATTCCTAGTTACTTGCATTGTTATTTATGTTAATATGTAATATACATTTTTTGTATTTTGTATAAGTCTGACAACCTGATACGTAGGTTTTAAACTTTCAACATATTTTAAAAATATATGGTGTAATTATCTGGTTGGTTCTATATAATCTACACTAATTTATTTATAATATAAAGTTCGTATTCATCACGATTATGTTCAGAGTTATACAACTGTAACTTCAAAGGAAGCAGTGCAATGAAGTGCAAGAAATCAATTAAGATAAATTTGCGAATACTTGAAATGGATACTTAATAATTACCTTGAATTGGTAAATGAATTCAGATCTGAAATTACATTAGAGCTAAAACTGCATTTTAACAACTTCAGCACTTTATAATAAATAAGTTACTCATATCGTCATACTTAAAAAAACAGGTTTGCATTTATTTTAATATTATTATAATTTATTACTTAAAATATTTACATCAAATACAGTTTCATATTAAAAAAATATAAATAATAATATAATAATACTATTACTTATTTAGCTAACTATAAATTAATAATAATCTAAAATATTATGAAATAAATCTAAAAGCTGTAAATAAAAAACTGGGTCCAAGTCGCTGCCCCTCGGTAGGGTGCCCAGAATGCTGGCTACATTACCTTCGTTTATTTTAATTTTAACATTCTCAATTTTCATAATCGTTGAAACAATATATTTCAGTTCAGACCGTGGCCGATCCATCTTACAGGTATAAGGTGTGATTTGATGTAATCCTATCTGTATGTGAAAAGCCCCCCTCTCCACAGATATGGTTTAAACCTCGCGTGCTGGACCCATTTGAATATTATAAGGAGGTTAAAACCTGTCAGAAAGGGGCTTCCCATACAAAGGGGGTTCTTATATACTAAAATTCCTTTCTGAAGGGTAAACGATTAAACACTCACGTTAGTGTTGAAGTCCACGTCCTTGACTGGTCGTCGAAACTGCATTCGGGTGGCCAGATTCAACCCTGGCTGATAGGAGGTCAGGGGTCAGCTCGTTGACCTTTGTCGCCCTCGGCACGTTACAGGTCTGTGTTGAACTACTGGCTCATCCAGCAGCTTTCGGGAGTTTACCTAAACACCAATATCTAACCCAGGCATGCCAACCCCTTAAGAAATAACACTTGTTAAAACATGAAATTGCAAATCGGGTTGCATCCCACTCCACTTGTAATAATATTTCGCGAAACTTTTCACGCACGACTCGGATCGCGATTGATGCTTATCAATAGAATTATTTTACCACTTTTTCACTGTTTATTTCCTTGAAATACCTAATTACTTCAACACTGGTTGAATCCATTTTTACACGAAAAAACACCTCGCTCCTTGAGCCCAAAAATGACAGTAAAACCGGAAAAAACAACTTTGACATTTCACTTTTTTACAACCCGTGTTGCCATCTCAATAAAATAGAATCTGACACATACTTGCGCGTTCCGAACGCTTTTAAACCGAACAATCCCCCGCTCCGGGCTGTTATCCTTATCAGACCGCTAGCTTACTCAACCGGGAGCCGGGAGAGAGTCGCCAAGGCTCGTCACAGAATCAAACCTTCGACCAACACCTCAGCGGCGCGAGGAGTCTCATCCCCGCCAACTACCAATTTAATAATGCGACCACGTCGCCAATACAAATAATTCCAAATTCGCATCTTTCAATAAGATTACATCCCCAATGACGCGGCGGAGGTGGGTCTTGGCCGATTTCACATAATAACCATGACTTAACTAAATACAATTATCTTCTAAAATGTATACATCTTTTCAAGTAATTTGCGGTACTATTACGGGGTGGGTCACAGGTAGCTTTTTAAAAAAAACGATTTACTACCCCAAAAGAAAGTTTATTCCCGAAACTCAATTACAAAAATAAAACACAAGTGTCCGCTAGGAAGATCAAAACCGGTCTGACGACAAAGCCCAGATACAAGTGTGAGAAACAGCAATGTAACCTGATGACCGAACAGGTCATCAGTTTTATTTTATATAGTCAGCTGGGAAAATTGTATCATAACAACCCCCCGGATAGAATTGAACATCACGGAAAAGTGATGGGAAATTCAACGATTTGATCTTTCCAGTCGGCTAACAAAAATAGCTTAGAATTACTCTATAATAATATTGCGCCTCACTGGCGTTGGCTGTGCCTTAACTCTAATGTCCTCGTCCTGGCTCGAGGACTCTGTATCTAGGTTTCCTAATGAAACATCCTGCACGGGACATAAACTTGAATGTTTAGATTTTCTGTTTCTACACTGGTTATAGATTTGAACACAATGATTAGGGTTTCTAAGACAAAAAAGCTTTCTTATTCTAATGCACATGTATAATAAAACTAAACCAATAAGAACATAAATGGCAGAAAGATAGTGAGTGCTGTACTTTATTAAATGTGAAGGATTTTCCAATTTGTTTAGTTCCTTTTCTAAGTCATTCAGCTGAATACTTGCATGAAGTAATGAATTTAAATTATTTACGTTACTTAACTTCACAAAAGGAAGATTAGCAAGGGTTTTATTTATTTTAGTCTTTTCACAGCAGTCATCATCAATCAGAGTAAAATTTGAAATATACAGACTAATATTTGTGGTAATAGATTCACTGTAACTGAATTGCAAAGTTTTAAAGAAAGCCTTACAATTTTTGGGAATACTTAAAATTCCTGTTCCAAACAATATTTCATCATTATTATTGGGTTCAGATTCGCAGGTAATATGACATTTACCCGGTTCTGACTGAACAAAAATCCACCTATTATTATTTAACTTGTGAAAAATATCAATAGAGCCGTGTAAAAGTTTCGTTTCACAACTTCTAGGTAATGTTGTTATCACTTCACTGATTAAAACTGTCTCGCAAGTAGGGTTAGCGATTGTCGAGAATACGCTTTCCAACACGCACACAAAACACTTCTT
Source organism: Ypsolopha scabrella (assembly GCA_910592155.1). Taxonomy (NCBI): domain Eukaryota; kingdom Metazoa; phylum Arthropoda; class Insecta; order Lepidoptera; family Ypsolophidae; genus Ypsolopha; species Ypsolopha scabrella. The sequence goes on from OU342963.1 coordinate 25,176,618, forward strand.
GCCTATCGACTTACAATTATCAAGATTATCGAATAGAGAGTAAAACATTCTATCATTAGTTATAGCGATATAAGACTTACTCGGTGCAACCAGTGCAAAGGTATCGGGTTTCGAGACATCGTAGGGAACTGGAAGTGGAATAACATGGAAGAGATTGTATGTTTGAGGAAGGACGAGCGGTATCCTTAAAACTAATATTATTTTATTATAATTATAGAAACAGACTAAACTAGATATATCTATGATTTCATGTATATTTTGAAGAGATAAAGTTACTGGTAGTTCGCAGTGTTTAGGTAAGTTATTCTTATTTTGATCCAACTCTGTGAATAACTTATATGGACTTAGTACAGTTGGATGCAATACATTATTTTTGCTGAACAATATTGCATTATTTAAATCATCAATATCAAAAGATAGGGATATAATGATACTTTCTAAGGAGTTAAGAAGTAAACTAAGTTTCGATTTAATTTCTAATTTATCATTTGAATTGCCTATTTCTCGAAGGGACTTCTCAATAATTTGAAGGTTAATATTTAAACGGTTTTCATTTTCATTCACCTTGGACATAGAATTATTGAAAGTAGATGTAGTTGACTTAATGACGTGTATGTTATCTTTCATAAGATGTGCTAACTTATTTTCGTCCGACTGTACCTGATGAATAGCATTAGTGTACATGTCTGCGTCATCTGAATCTAAAGTTCCGAACAATGTTTTTAATAATGAGCCTCCTGCATTGATAAGGCCTCGCTTCGAGCGGTTTGCTTGTTGAGTTGAAATAAGGTATGAAATCGAGGAGAATTTTTTCACATTGTTTACATGTTGGCTTTTCAGTGAGTTTATACTATTGCTGCAGTCAACTTGAACTTTTGAAGAAATAATGTTATTACATAACGTAGATAGCTGTTCAAATGTGGACTCAACTTTATTCAGATGCGGTTGGATATGAGTAATGTCGAGATATGTGACTACATTCCATTGATCATTTGTAAATTTAAGATTCTGCAGTTCATCGAAGTAAAGGCCGGGGCTTCCTGGAATTTGCGTTACGAAGCGGCCTTGACACAGCGCTATAGCTGTCCTGAAATATAATTAAAGTCATAGTTTTAGGTTGTGGAATTAGCAAACTTTAATTCATCAAAGTGATGACGAACGTACTTCCTATTTATCAGTAAAGTTGCGGAGTGATTGCCGTTAAGCTTTACAATTCTAAAAGGGCCTTTCCAGACTGGAGACAAGGCTTTATTTTGCTTGTGATGGCATCGGAGGTAAACCATATCGTTTATTTTGTAAGCGATAGGTTTAGTATGGGAGTCATAATATTTTTTTGACTTTTCTTTAGAGGTTTCGATATTTTCACGAGCCCTTTGGCGACTATAATATAGTCTATGATTGAGAGCTCGTATGTAATCGGAATAAGAGTTATTTTCCAAAGAATCGATGCTTTGTGGAATATAGGGCTTGTACCCGAAAAGAAGTTCATGAGGAGAGAATCCAGTTGTAGAATGAACGTTTGAATTATATGCTATCATGGCAGTATTTAGATAGAGATCCCAAGTTTGATTATTTTCGTCAACATAAGACCTGAGGTACTCTTTCAGAGTAGAGTGACTTCTTTCAAGGGCGCCGCATGTTTGGGGATGATGCGGGGACGCGAAAATATGTTTGATCCCGAAAAGACGTTCAAGCTGCATAAAGAGATCAGAACAGAAATTTGTGCCACAGTCGGTAACTATCATTTTGGGAATTCCTACATGGGAAATAAAGTGAACGAGACGTTTGGCTGTTTCTTCAGCCGAGCAACTGACCATAGGATAGGCTTGTGAGTATTTGGTTAAATCATCCTGCAGAGTGAGAATGAATTTATAATGATGTTCCAGGGTCTCGGGCAGAGGACCGACAAGGTCAAGAAAAAGTTTTTCATTCGGCCTAGTGGCAGTGGAGGTAATAATCATAGGGGCTCGGTTTGTTTGTCTTAAGGGTTTGTTGACTTGGCAAGATTTGCAATTTTTGACATAGTCTTCGATGTCTTGACGCATATTTTTCCACCAATACATCGATTTAATTCTTTCAAACATTCGAGTAATTCCGGGGTGACCTGCGGAGGGTGAGTCATGATTTTCTTTTAGAATGCGTTTGACCTCCTCAGGTGTAGGGTATAGGATATTGTTTCGGTAAATGTTTATTTTTATACCGGTACCATGAAATAGGAATGCGAGCATATTATAAAGCTTCGTATATGAGACTTTATTGAAAGGGTCTTTAAAGTCTGAAATTGCAAACTCCTTTTCTTCTTGAAACCAAACGACTATCATATCTCTATAATTACGAAGCATGTTAAAAATATCCTTGTAAGTATATTCATCATAGTGATGTACTCGTAAGAAAAGGTGAGTAAATAGATGCTTTTCATTGGATGTATTATAGCTATTGAGGAGTTCACGTTCAACGTGTCGAATATCAGGGTCACCTTTTGATATTTGTAATATTTCTGAACAATATGGGATCGACTCGTCTAAATCTATTGAAGTAGGATATACAATTAATTTACACTTAGCCTTGAGCAGCGATTCGTTATTTTCCTTGATAACAGTGTCGTAAGAAACAGTGGATTGACGACTGACTTGTAAGTATTTTTCGTACGTTTCTAGATTTGAAGGACTAGTAGTTTGATCGATCGGTAGGATCGGGTTACGTGATAACGCGTCTGCGTTGCAATTTATTCGGCCCTTTTTATATTCAGGCGTATAATCGAAGTCAGCGAGCTTAAGGCGCCAACGCACTAGTTTTGAACTATGGTCAGTACCGCTGCCTGTAAGAATCCATAATAATGGTTTGTGGTCCGTTATGATTTTGAAATGGTAACCGAATAAATAGGGTCTAAAGACTTTAGTACCGAAGACAACTGCGAGGAATTCCTTTTCCGTTACAGAATAATTGCCTTCAGCCTTATTCAGTGTCCTTGAAGCATACGCGATAGGAAGGTCCTTTCCAACTTCACCTTGACTAAGAATCGCTGAAATTGCGTGAGATGATGCATCCGTAGTAAGAATAAAAGGTTTTGAAAAATCTGGATACTGGAGAATAGGTGCGGTAGTTATTTTCTCTTTAAGTGTATCGAAAGCTTTCTGTTGCGAGGACGACCACTCGAATTTTGCATCCTTTTTTAAAAGACTTGTTAGGGGTTTAGAAATATGAGAGAAGTGGTCGATAAAGCGTCGATAATAACCTACAAGCCCGAGAAATGATTTTATGTCTTTCGGAGACTTGGGAATCGGGAATTTAGTGACACAATGCACTTTTTTAGGATCAGGTTTCACACCGTGTTCAGAAATGATGTGTCCGAGATATTGGACTTCTTTACGAAGAAACTCGCTCTTATCTGGCTGTAGCTTAAGGTTATGTTCGCGTAACTTCATAAATACCAATTTTAGTTTAGAAATATGATCTTCAAGGTTATGGCCAAAAATTACTACGTCATCCATGTATGTGAAACAGTGTATTCCTTGAAGTCCTGTAAGGACGATATTCATCAACCTTTGGAAGGTAGAAGGGGCATTTTTTAACCCGAAGGGCATTCTCGTGAATTCATAGTGTCCTGCTAAAGTACCAGGTACACTGAAGGCTGTTTTTGGAGCATCTTCATCTGACATATTAATTTGGTGAAAAGAGGACGCTAAATCCAGCGTTGTGAAATATTTGCTGTGACCTAACTGATCTAGGATATCCGTAATGTTAGGAATCGGGTAGGCGTCACCTACAGTTATCTCATTTAATTTTCTGTAATCAATTACGACGCGCCATTTCTTTTTACCAGATGCATCTTGTTTTTTCGGGACGACCCAAATTGGGGCAGACCAAGGTGACATGGAAGGACGAATTATTTTTTGATCCAACATGGATTTGATTTGTTTGGCCACTTCTTCTTTATGAAATTCGGGAAAACGATACGTTTTTGCATGAATGGGATTTTGTGAAGTAGTCTTGATTTCATGTTGAATAGTTTTAGTAGTAGTAAGATGATCTCCTTCGAGATAAAAGATATCAGTGAACTCAGAGCAAAGATTTCGTAACATGATTTCTTCTTCTTGATTAAGATGTCCGCATCTGAGCTGATTTTGAATATTATTTTCGCGGTTTGAGTCAGAGGTCGTAAAATAAGAGACTTCAGTTTGTGAGTTGGTGACGTCAATATTTTCCAGGATATAAGAGACTGGCTCTAGGGTCAGCGTGATTTCGTCTAACTTGACTTCCTGGTGAGAGGCATTTAGTACCGAAATGGTAACCTTTTTATTAGGTTGAACACGAACGAGGCATTTTGAAAAGTAAACATTGGGATACTTTCTGAGATTAGTATTAAGAATCAACCCTTCTTTTAATTCAGGATTTGTAACACTACATTCAATAAACATTTCACTTCTTGGAGGGATAACGTTTATCAACTCAGAATTTTTCATGTCAAAATACCGGTTAGGGTCATCTAACATGATTAACCGTGATTTTGAATATTGGATGGATACTCTATGGGCATCAAAGAAGTCATTTCCTACTATACCATCGTAGTCTAGATTTACGTTATCTACTACATGAAAATAGTAAGGAAAACTATATTCGTTATTTAATTTTAAGTAGAGGAAAAACTTTCCTAGGGTTTCTGAATAAGAGCCTACGTCATTAATTCCTTTAAATTTGACAATATGATTTTCAAGTACCGGTAATTTGGATAAAGAAGATTTTTTTACAAGGCAGATTGAGCTACCGGTATCAATTAGCAATCGAATGGGTTTATCTGTGTGAGAAGTTTCAACCTCGATATAAGGAAGCTTAGGGCTACGAGATGGTAAGACGTCAAAAATATAACCTTCCGACTCGTACTTGAAATTGTCAAGAATTTCATTAAATAAAGATTCAGTGTTATTCGGCCCATTATGGCCTTGATCTTGATACAGAGTAGAACTAGTAATTTCAGGGCTACAACCTGGAATAAGAGACAGAGACGATTTAGGAGTTTCAGGTTGGCCCGAGCAACGATTCAGTGATTTAGAAGAGCCCCCCAAATTAAGATTCAGTGACGATTTAGAAGTTTTGGGTTGACCTTCTGATTTAGGATTCAGTGAAGATTTAGTAGATCCAGAATAACAACCCTGTTTACGATACAGTGACGATTTAGTAGCGGGTTGTTTACCTGAAAAAATATTAGTGCCTAAGGCATCAGGTTGTCGTTGGCACGACGGCGACACCTGATCCTCTAGTTTAAATCCTCATCCGTGTTTGATTCCTGTAAATTGTAATGTTCACACGGTAAGTCTTCAATTTCGCCAAGTCCATCATTTATTTCAACATGTTTATTTTGTTCAACAGTTTGATTTTTATTTTTATGACTGTTGTTATATTGCCTTTTTCGGCACTGTGAGATATGGTGTCCCTTATTTTTACAATACGAACATATTGGAGTTTTTGATGATGGTTTTGACGAATATTGTTCGCTTGATTTCGGCGAGGAATGTTCAGGCATTTTTTTAGATGATAAGCTGCCTGAAGAATTTGAGGGCTGAGAAAAGTATTTTTTATTTTGAAAGTTCTGAGAGTACAAGTTTTGGATCTTTTCTTCTTGCAATGCTATATTTACGGCAGCATTCAAATTTTTCGGCTCTCTGCATCTGACAATTGTGCTTAAGCGGGGATTAAGTCCTAGAGTGAAAGTGAAGAGTGCTAAGTCTTCCGTCATGGCAATACGACCAGCCAGTTCTTTTTTTAAACTTTCAGAATTATGAATTTCAGTCTGAAGGCTTGTTAAACATGTTTCGATTCTCAAAGCAAATTGGGATACTGATTCATTACTTTGTTGTTTACAATTTTGCAAATCCAAAAGGAGGTGATTATAATGCTTGGTTTCTCCAAAATTTTGTTTCAAGAATGACTTAAGGTCATTGAAAGTGTCAAAGACTTTATTAGAGCATGCTATTTGAGCTTTGCCCTCCAACTTTGAAATTATAAATTTCAACAAAAGCGTCTTTTGATTTTCGGCCGCAAGATTTAGGGCATTTTGACAATTTGTCAAAAATGCTGGCAGCGTTTCCCTTTCTCCTTTGTAAGAATTTATAAAATTGCACAAAACTTGTATAGGGAAAGCTTCAGTAGTCAAGGTCGGAAGGGTTAGTGTTAGCTTTTGTTTGTCACTAGTAGTAGGAATTGGAGATGTCATCTTGGAAATAGAAGGGTTGTCTCTAACCTTTACAAATAGAATGTTTTACTCACAAGGCCGCGAAAAAGGGAGTCAGAAGAACCTTCATCAGCAACTGGGATGCGACGGCTTAGAAAGCAAACGTTTGCTTGCACGTAGAAGTTGAGCAGCTTCGACGGTTTTGTTGCAGCAGCGATTTGCCACACCAGTGACAAGGGTAAAGGCGAGGAGAGTTGACCCGATGAAGTTTGTGATAGGCAATCAGCAATAGTGAAATTCTTGACGAGTGGCCTGCCTACACAGACCGCAGCAGTAACTTTGAAGTTGAGGGGAGATGCAGAGACGATTTTGGAGTGATTCGGCGATGACTCAGGAGGACTCGAGAGAAGATTCAGTGGAGAGTTCAAAGATTCAGCGGTAGTTTTTCACACTTTAGTTACACACTTTAGATACACACGCACACATGTAGAGTTTTACGAGGTTGTTTTGACCCCGGAGACACGATTTTATAAGTATTTTGGCACTTGCAAACACGAAATGTGGGATGCTGGCACGTTTTGATTTACAGAAAGTTTTCATCCAGCGATCCCACTTCTGACACCACTATTACGGGGTGGGTCACAGGTAGCTTTTTAAAAAAAACGATTTACTACCCCAAAAGAAAGTTTATTCCCGAAACTCAATTACAAAAATAAAACACAAGTGTCCGCTAGGAAGATCAAAACCGGTCTGACGACAAAGCCCAGATACAAGTGTGAGAAACAGCAATGTAACCTGATGACCGAACAGGTCATCAGTTTTATTTTATATAGTCAGCTGGGAAAATTGTATCATAACAGTACCCTTGTAATTCGTGCCGTTGTCTGAACTAACTAAAAAAGCAAACCTCTACGCGATACTAATCGGTCTAATGCAACGACGAAGGCCCCCATGGACAACGAGGACTCTAATCCCAAGTGTACGGCCTTGGTGGACAGACACACGAATACTCACAGGTACGCCTTAACAGTCCGAGCGTTGCGAAGGCTAGACGTTCGGACGAGGAACGGTCCCCCCACGTCCGTAGCCACTCCATCAAAAGGTCTCGACTGTGTGATCCAATCAGCTGGCAGATCTCCTATCTGCGGCTGCATCGACAAGGCTCGCAGCCTGTAACAAAGAACACAGGAGAAGAGAACATTGCGAATTACCCGGCAAGTTGACAAAATCCAAAACTCTCGCTGTAAAATCGCCAATAACACGTTTCATCCCGCGTGTGAGTTACAAACATGTCGGTCGGACAGCAAACGCCTCATCAAAGGCCCTCCTTGGGTAACAACAAAGGATGGCGACTTGCGTGCTCCGACCCGACGCACACCGTGCCGATGCCACCGTCGCGACGCCCCAGCGTCTCAACGCACGGTGACCCAACTCACGGCGTCCAATCAGGAATTAGTTTGGTCCCTAGAACTAGAGCATGCACACGCAACCCGGGTAAAATCTGGGGTGTCCTATCCAACTGCTGGACAGGCCAAGAAATCTGTTTCTTTAAACCACTCCGGCCCCCACCATAAATGATGCGACACCAACTCCGGCGCTGTGCAGCCTCCAGATGCGCACTCTGCAGGATTACATTCACCTGGGACGTGCCTCCAATTTATTGTGAATAACTATATTCTGAATTTGTGAAACCCGGTTTCCTACAAAAATCTCTAAAGTACGTCGGGATGCGCGTAGCCATGCTCGCGCAACCTGACTATCCGATCATGCATACACGTCCCGAAATTCAACAGTGGTCCTTACTCTAACTGAATCTCCCCCCGGGGGTCCCCAACTACTAACTAATATGGTGGGCCGAAGAACTGTCCTCGGCTCCGCACCGGTACAGGGGCAGACAAATTATTGGGGGCCCGGCCCCTCCAATCCAGGGTGCATCCATTGCCCTATATATGGTGAGCGTATACACAATGCCATCCGAGGTGGTGCGTAACCCGCTGCCCTACCATATCTCGAATAAGGCGGGTGATATTCTAACCGCGGATACTCGTGTATCGGCGGAGAGTATCGCTGTGGCTCCGCCCTGCTATACTGTCCTACAGTGGGCGCAGGCACTGGTTCGGCAAACTGGGGTCCACTCATACAACCTTGAGTGGGGCCCCCGCCCGTGGAGCCCCCCCCCCTCGGGGGGTCCCCACTCGGGCCCGCTGTCGCGGAAGCATGGGGTCCACTCCTAATATCCTCAGTGCGGCCCTGATCCGTTGAACCCCCCCCCACGAGGGGTAGCCCACCCGGGTCCGCAATATAGCCTCGTACCGCAGGCGCACGATTCACACCACTATCAAACTGAGCACGACTCACGCGAGGGCTCTCTCCACTCTCTGACGGGTGCGCTCCTCGTCCTTGAGAGGGGCCACCCGACGGACGTGACTGATAGGTGGACTGCGCCGCGGCTCCCCCGCCCGTGGCGTGACCGTAGGCTCCAGACCTGTTCGCACAAATTAAATCATTATGTGGCCGGCCACATTCTCTACACATTCGCTGTCTGGAGCACTCGCGCGCTAAGTGGTCCTCTAAACAAAAATAGCACAGTCTATTAATTTTAACTAACCGCCGTCTGTCCACTACCGGTAATGCAGCAAAATCATGGCACTGCGATAACGCGTGTCCTGGGCGTCCACACTGGTGGCAATTTGGGCTCTCAGCCACAGCGGCCAGTGCAGCCAGACGTGCAGCAACGCGTCCCCGAAGCGGTTGCACTCCCTGTGGCCCCCTTCGCCCCGAATTACCGGCAGGTTCCCTGAAACTCCCGGTAGGTGGCGCCACCTCCGAAGTCGATGAAGATTCCACGGCCCTAGCCTCAAATTCTAAAAACTTCATCAAATCAGCGAAAGTAGGAAGAGCCTTGTCCTCCCTTTCCGCGGTCTCACGTTCGAAACGTGAACGAGTATCAGACGGTAACTTACCCAAAATAATGTGTACCAACAAGAACGACCACTCATCCACGGGCAAACCTAACATTTTTAACGCGTTACAGGCTACTGTAACCGGGGTCAGTAACTGCGTTCGAATTTGAGCCTTATTACCTACCCTAGGCAAACTTAACAATTGGCTCGTATGAGCATCGGCCAACAGACGGACATTCTGATATCTATTATTTAATAGTTCCTATGCTATGCTATAAGAATCGTCCTCTACTCTTAAATGTTGCACTAAGCTCTTTGCCTCACTTTCTAAAGTGGACATCAAATATGCCATCTTTTGTGCGTTGGTTAAATCCTGCCTACTGTCAACCAACGAGGTGAACCTATTCTTATATGCCACCCACAGCTCCATGGCACCATCAAAATGTCCCAACTCCAAAGTAGGGAGCCTACTGTGCAACGATGTACCTTGCGCTGCATGTCTTACATCAGGTGTGCTCGAAACACCTGACTGTCGCTTTTTAATCTGACAGGCGACCTGTGTGACCTCATTATAAATATCCATAATTTGATCCATGTCATTATTAGGGCTAGCCATTACCTCCGGTGGCAGCTCCTGGTCCAACAGCTCGATGAGCGCCTGCTCAGCTTTCTCGAGGCGATGCTCCATCTGTGAGTACCGCTCCAGTACTGCATCGCCCCGATCAGCTCGAGCCAACAAGCCTTGAACGCTGACAAACCAGCGCAGCTGGCTGGCCAAGATGTTCCTCGGAGAAGTCCTCGACATTGTAGACCGGGAAATCAAAGAAAATACCAACAATTAAAAACCGAACTAACTCTGGCACGAATCACAAACGTCCCCGTATACAATAATATTGTAGACCCAAATATACTAGACTCTAGTCAGTATGTTAATTTCAATACATTAATACACAATACAACCCTGTTGTTCAATTATGCGAGTTCAACCAAAACCAATTTTTAATACTCAAATGTGTACAAACAAACACAATATCATAACTTTATGAACAAACAGACAGACCTTTTCTGTTGCTATATATCACTCAAACATTTTCAAATAAACACAATATCATAACTTTATGAACAGACAGACAGACAGACCGTTTCTGCTGCTATATGTATATAATCCATACAACATAAACCAGTCAGTTACATTTATGCTACACTTTTGACAAACAACTATGTCCAAGCCTCAATCGCAGGTGTCAAGAAGTTTTCCTTCAAAATAAACAATATAAACACAAACTGTAGCACTAACTAACAGTATATCCAAAGGCAATTGGCTCCTGAAAGTATGTAATCACATTAAACACTTGTTAAAGACTAAACATACTCCAAAACAAACAAATTTAACAATTCCAAGTTGTAACATAACCTATGTACGTTATTATAATATTATACCTAAGCGCTCGCTTAGTTAATATGATTCACTAACAAAACTACACATTACACATTAGCCCTGCTATGTACTTTGTAATTTATATAAGCCGAGGCTTTCAACAACTATATAACTAATAATTAAGCCGCTTCGCTTGCTAGCAATGGTTATGCTGTATGAATTTACAAACTATTATAATCCTATTGCCCGGGGTCATTATTATGACTAAACCGCGCTTCTGAAGTTATATGTTTATCCACAATACAACATATAATACAATACCTAAAGCTAAAGGAGCTGTGTAAATATCCTTCCAGCTTACATAAACCTATTCATATACACAGTCCGAGTACTGTAGTATAAGAAATAACAAAATATTCTATTTGATCTCGCTTTAGGTTACAAGGTTCCAAACTACCTACCTAAAACAAAGTATAATTCACAAATTATCTTAGGCCAACGGAGCTACTATATCGGTTCGGCTTATATAAACAGAATATATCTTGGTCCGGGGTTGTTTAATATCCGATATTAAACAACTTAACCGCGCTATGCTACCAGCAAATGTATATGAAAAGCCCCCCTCTCCACAGATATGGTTTAAACCTCGCGTGCTGGACCCATTTGAATATTATAAGGAGGTTAAAACCTGTCAGAAAGGGGCTTCCCATACAAAGGGGGTTCTTATATACTAAAATTCCTTTCTGAAGGGTAAACGATTAAACACTCACGTTAGTGTTGAAGTCCACGTCCTTGACTGGTCGTCGAAACTGCATTCGGGTGGCCAGATTCAACCCTGGCTGATAGGAGGTCAGGGGTCAGCTCGTTGACCTTTGTCGCCCTCGGCACGTTACAGGTCTGTGTTGAACTACTGGCTCATCCAGCAGCTTTCGGGAGTTTACCTAAACACCAATATCTAACCCAGGCATGCCAACCCCTTAAGAAATAACACTTGTTAAAACATGAAATTGCAAATCGGGTTGCATCCCACTCCACTTGTAATAATATTTCGCGAAACTTTTCACGCACGACTCGGATCGCGATTGATGCTTATCAATAGAATTATTTTACCACTTTTCCACTGTTTATTTCCTTGAAATACCTAATTACTTCAACACTGGTTGAATCCATTTTTACACGAAAAAACACCTCGCTCCTTGAGCCCAAAAATGACAGTAAAACCGGAAAAAACAACTTTGACATTTCACTTTTTTACAACCCGTGTTGCCATCTCAATAAAATAGAATCTGACACATACTTGCGCGTTCCGAACGCTTTTAAACCGAACACTATCCTATCCTACTAATATTATAAATGCGAAAGTTTGTGCGTGTGTGTGTGTGTGTGTGTGTGTGTGTGTGTGTGTGTGTGTGTGTGTGTGTGTGTGTATGTTTGTATGTTTGTTTCTCTTGCACGCTGAAACGGCTGAACGGATTTAGATGAAATTTAAAATGGATGAAGCTTATACCCTAACTTAACAAATAGATTACTTTTTATCCCGGAAAAATGCATGGTTCCTGTAGTACAGATCAATATCCATGAAAAATCAGGTGTCTTATTAGCGCGGTCACTAATCGTTTGTGGTGAAATAAGGCAAGGCTTTGTTATTTCATACATCAGGCGTCTAATTAGCGCGGTCCTCAATCGTTTGTAATGAAATAAGACAAGGCTATGTTATTTCATACATATTAATAGTAAACCAAAATATACATCCTAGATAGATACAAAAACCAGCCAAGTGCGAGTCCGACTCGCGCACGAAGGATTCCGTACTACATACGAATCACACTAATATTAGATATTAATGCGAAAGTTTGTGTGTGTGTGTGTGTGCGTGTTTATTAGTCTTTCACGCTGAAACAGCTGGACAGATTTGGATGAAATTTAGAATGGATATAGCTAATATCTTAACTTAACACATAGGTTACTTTTTATTCCGGAAAAAAGCATGTCGTTAAACCGAATAACACGCGGACAGAGTCGCGGACAAAAGCTAGTTAATTATAAACACGATGTATATTTTAAAGTGATGTAAATTGACGCAGACTGGAAAAAACATACAAAACAAATAATAATTTCCGGAACCAATGAAGAAGAAAATGAAGCCGTCAAGTCATCTGTGCAGAATGCGGTCTACTTAACGAATTTAACGGATTATTTGTTATGTAACGATGCAACGTTACTCTAAAACCAATCGAGTGTAAGAAGGCAGTAAATAAGTGCATTTTGCTTGTCATTATACAATGTAATTGTTGAGATCATATGTATTCACACACTGTTGTATAACTGTGTAATGTCCATTTGTTTAATTATTGCCTATTAAGATGATGCAAAAAAAAACATGTAATAATATATACCATTCATACGTAATTACGACATGAATGCCCGAGGAGTTATCAGAGGTATTTCCGAGTATGGATTGTGAAATGCAAGTCACACCCACGTTTCACCGACCATTGTTACGTCCCAGCGTAATGGGTGGTGAGTCCTATCGCCGTACTTCGGGCACAAATATGGACTAACAGCTTAAGGCGGAACGTTTCGACCTCGGTGCAAAATGCACAACTTATGATTGTTTTTCTTATTATTAAATAAAAAGTAATAAATAAATGTTTATTTATTTATTTATTTTTAATCAAACATAACATGACATGCAATTTTACACGAAGGTGTATCAGAAACCTTTTGGGGTTTTTATGTACACCCAGTTCTAAGTCTGATTTATGGCATTTCAAGAGCATAGTTTAATGTCAATCATGCTTTTTTTAAAACACGCTTTTATGTTTGTATGGACATTCATGCTAACTATAATCCATAAAAAGATGAAATTCTGCTAAAAACCCCTGATAACTATTAAATAATAGTCGCAAAGTAAGATGAAACTATTTTATTTTATTCATTTTATTTAAAAATAAGATGAACAATCATAAGTTATGCATTTTGCACTGAGCTCGAAACGTTCCCCCTTAACGTGCCTTCCGAAGCACGCAGACCGAACACAAACGTGCCCCTACGGGATTTGAACGCACGACCTTCGGATTTGCGGCCAAAACGTTCGAACCACTATACCAGAGAGTATTCGTTGTTTCTATCAATATTACACTACAATTGAGTTTTTTCAAAGACTATACCTATATTATAATCAACATTAACATTATATCATCACAGTGTTGAGAACTAGGTTTACTAGGTGGTAGAGCTGATGCCGGGCTCGACTGTGGAGGCACCACCATCTTACTCGCAAGCCCCCTGAGGTTATTCGAGGGAGAACACTCTCAGGCAAAACCAGGCGGCCCCGCAGCGTCACTGGTGCGAGGGTTTCGGCACCGCGCTCACCAACCCGCCTGCCCAGCGTGTGGGAGTATGGGCATTTCTTCCAGGAGTGGCAAAATATTGGAAAGGCCTATGTCGAGCAGTGGACGAAACAGGCTGATGGATGGATGGTATAGAAAAGCACAAAAGTAAATCAGGACGTGAAAGTTTTGTACCGGAATTTGAACCCTTATCGCTAACCGGGCAATTGCTCTACCAACTGAGCTATCCTCTTTTCAACAAAACCTCCGAATTTATCCATGTGCTTTCCCATACCGCAACGATAAATAAAGATACTTACTTAATAGTGAGCCACTTGGCGTCTAGAGGACGCTATGTTGTGTTTCAAGACGACAAAGACTATATTATATTCTTTTGTGATTTCACTTAGCTTTAGTAAAATATTTACAAGCTGTCAAAAAACGTAATAAAGTTGATAATTTAAAGAAAGTTGTTGTGATAAAAAAACACTTGTACTTTTCCACAGATAATATTTAATTCTACACTACCCAACCGGTTTCACTATATAAGCATCATCAGGGGCTTTTTAATTACATAATTTTATATATAATTATTTATTTAAACAATCTTTCTGTTGCTAGATGTCCGTGCAATAATTTATTTTATCACAACAATGTTTGATAAATTCCACCAAGTGCCGACAATCTCAACTATCAACTTCCCTAAAGAAAGTTGGCCAAATATAATATCAAAACTTATTGCTGAATGCTTTGTTCACTATGCAAGTACTTAAGAACGCTGCCCTTTCATATAATCAGTACTTACATGCGTACAAGTGCGTCAGTAGCAAACCACTTAATAACCTTAATCAAGAAAATATAAACCACAAAGATCACGTATTAACTACGCAAGTATTGCATCGGAAACCCCCATTTTTCTTATTAACTTAAGTTCACGGCGACTCTCATACAAAAGACATCAACGGGAGTCTGCGCTTCCTTTTAGCGATATATGTCAAATCACACTTTTAAATAAAATAAAGTCACAAGAAATTTGTATATTTTATTTGATAAGCTTACAAAATAATAAAATATAGTGATATGTATCTCCAAGGGATGAGAAGTACTCCGGTAAGCTTATATTATTTTTGGGTAATACTTGGATGTGAGATGAGCAGCCGCGCCATCCCACAGTAATTGGTCTCGAACATTTGTAAATACTTCAGAGGTGGTTTATATTTATAGGCGAGTATTAAAAAATTTCCAGCACCTAATTTACCAACTTAGGTTCAAGCCACACAGAAGCGGCGCGGCGCGCATCGAGCGCGCGGGCGTCATTCAAATTTCGTACAAAACGCATGGAAATAAAGTCGCAATTTGAACACACCGATTGGTATGTTTCAGACGGTGTCAGGCATGGAACGGGCGTCCGTACCATACCTCAAATTGCGACTTTATTTCCATACGTTTTGTACGAAAATTTAATGACGCCCGGGCGCTCGATGCGCACTGTGCTGTTTCTGTGTGGCTTGCACCTTATCAAACATAGACCAATCTTTCGTATTTACAATTATAATACAATATTTACATCACGAAAACAATGAAATTCTTTCCAAAACACAAGGTACGCTGTTTTTTTAGAGGTCTTCTATTATTCCCTATCCTACACGTACATAGACATAAACCGATTTGCTAATTATTTCGTATTGAACGTTAATGTATCACATTTACAAATACTATTTTTTTTTGTAGTGAGCAACCTTCCACACCTCAGAACTAAATTACTTCAACGATACTAAATAAAATTGCCAAAACTTCAGATATATAAATTTGATGACATTTCATTATATATCACATTAACTGTAAAAAATTCCGTCAATTTCTCCGATTAATGTCGAATAAAGCATAATTACTATCAAAATTTCATGCCAAAGTAGTCTATGATCTTAACACAATTGAATTCTACAATTTTATTGACAATCTATTCATTTAATAAGACCGTAAAACATACTTAAAATCACTCAAAATTCCAAGAAAATTGCGATCCATAAATGCACGCCATACAAAAAGCGTGATTTGGTGAAATGGTTCTTGAGCCCGACAAGGTAATTTACATACCAATATTCTGCTCATTATGCTCATTAATTATTGCTTATGACTTTAAGATGAAACCTTTTCAAAATATTTAAGGAAATCCGGGATGGTGTTCGTGACATTTGCTTTGTGGAAATCACTTTTAAGTACAATTTTATTGCAAATTACTTTTTCGTTAACTGTAAAAATCAAAAACTTGAAAAACAGTATAGTTCAGTGTGTTTCAAAGTAATATTTATTTATTTTACTTGTTTATAATCTTTTGTTTTATTTTGAAGTATATTCTTTCTTTATTTGTATATCACATGTGTATGATTTATTTAATTTATACTCTCTCCCACTAAGGTTTGCTGCAAGAAATCTCATTTCAGGGACAAACTCGCCTCTCTACATAACTTTTATTATCAATATTATTTATGTGTACAATAAAGAATAAAAAAATAATTCACTTATTTTCTTCTCTCCAATGACTTTTTTCAGTGAAATCCTTTTAACAAAGTGTCGATTTTAATTGTGAAAATGGATGATGTTTTTTCATCTCCGTATCTAATTGTTACCTATCAACGGCTTTTAGAAACCTATGTTTCAGACAAAAAGACCTTTTGTGTTTGATAAAAACATCTTTTGTGTTTTAATAGACAAAGCCTTTTAAATAGCAAAGTGTATCAAGGAATGTCAAACGGTCATACTGACGTAGATAAGGTGACATTAATGTATACAGCCAAATTCATACTGAAGTGTCGGTAGCCAGTCGGTATCAAAGTTCGATGACCCTGTTTGGGAAAATAGAAAATATTTTTTTTCCTGTCCCCTACAAACGCAATTCCAGCCTCGAGTCAATGCTATGGAAAGTAAAATATTATTTTTCAAATTTAGCAACACTACATGATCTGTAATATTGACTTTTGTTACCAGTATTCTGTCTTTATTTGTAGTTTATGAATGTACGATTTTTTTATTATAATTTCCTCTCATCCACTAAGGTTTGCTGGAAGAAATCTTTTTTCAGGGATAAGCTTGCTTCTATACATAACTCTTATTGTCAATAATGTTCACGATATCTATATGTACAATAAAGAATACAGAAAAGGATTTAATTCTTTTGTCCTCTCCAATGACCTTCAGCGAATATCCGGCTACAATAAATAAAAAAATCCAATCAGCACAGTAGTCTAAGCTACCATTAAATCTACGTTGTCGTAGACACCTACCCACGTTGTAATGGAATTTCGCTGCCCCATTTCATATCCCTGACATTTACTTGCGGAAGTCCCTGGAAGCCTTCGAATTGAATTGCCCTAAAGTCTACATTTATGTACAGGCTGTGCATGTGCACAACTTATTTTTGAAAATACGTTTTAATTAAAATACACATATTTTTGGTAACAAAACACGATAACCATTTGGTCCATTTGTGCCTATAGTGTGGTGATAAGGCTTAACACCCATCACGTTTAGGACGTAGTAATTGTCGGTAGAAAGCAGGTGTACCAAGTATGGATTGCGACTTGCTTACACTTGGGAACACCTCTGACACCTCCTCGGGGTTCATGTTATGACGATGTTCATGTTTAGGAAAAATATTTTATTTAGAATTTTTTTTACGTGTGTGTGTATGTTTTTGGTAATTTTAAGATTTTAGATTGTTATTATTTTAATTAGATTTAATTTATTTAATGTTATTTTTTGCCAATAAAAAGCGTTTATGTTTTACTATACCAGGTCAATAAAATCTACTATGGTATACCGTAAAGCATCTTCCTCATTTCTACAAAACCGATTTTAGAAATGACTTTGTCTTGACATTGTTTTTGTGAAATTTAAACTTTAAGAAACACCCTGTACAGGTATCTGTAGCAAGCTGCAGTGGAGGGGCAGTCCGCTTCGTGCCCGCCACGCGCGCTGCACGATCACTCCTGCGCAACCGCGCCGAGCTCTCGCGCGTTTACCGGTGGATAATGAGTCGGTGGTGATAGTGCAGTGTTGTGTTTTGAAGCGATATTGTGCACACGCAACTAAACATGAGATCTTTTCGCGCCGCGGCGCTTCTTTTTGCTCTTTCAGCGGCTTTTACAGGTAAGCTTTCGAACTATACCGAGTTTGTAATTACCAAAATATTTTTTATACTTAAACATTTATATTATTACTTTTTTAGATGTATTAAAGTAACTCGTAGTGATGGAAAGTTTGTAAAAGTTTCTCAGTTCAAAGTCAATATTACTACAAAACATGATCAAATATGCTTAAATTTAGGACAGCAGTAGTATTTAAACGGCGTAATGATATAAGAAGTGAAAACGTCTAACTTGTCTACTCCAACGGCAGGCGCGCGCACGTTGCGTGCTAAAGAAAATGCGGAAAATTACACGTCGTGTGACAAATATGTGATCGTATATTTTTTTAAGCAATCGTTCGTAATAGTTTTTATTCATATTTACGATAATAGCTCATTATGGTAATCAAGCCAGCTAAACGATATTTTTCTTTCGGGGAGTTGTCATTTTCCGTTTTTTTTATAATCTATTTTATCATCTTTTTCATTCTCATTTATTCCATAATAGCAAATAGTTAAGTCAAAAACGAAAGTAATTAATAATAATCAAATTAATATTAACACCGCAAAAACTGATCAAAAAGTCAAACAAAATCATCAGTGAAAACTTTCTTTCGTTAGCATTGCGTAATAAGCGACAAGAAATTAGTAAATATAAATTCCTTGTATAATGTGGACTTGATGATTAGAAAAACCGATATAATTAACGATTTGACGAGTCCGAATGTATATAATTTTGGATTTCTCGTTGGTAGTTGAACAACAATATTGCGATATTTGAAAGAGAATGTGTGTAGAACGAAAGACCAGCTTCGGAAACTAAAAAGTCGGAAATGTAAAAATACAATGAATATATTCGCAGCAATTAGGCAAATATCTAAAATACCCACTTATTAAAACAATAGCCATTTAACAAAACCAACAATCTTCTCAGACTCTCCCAAGGTTAAGTAATACTAAAATTAAAAAAAATTATCTTTGAATTAGTTGTTTCATACTGACTTTCGTTTTCCAATGATTTACAAACTCTTTAGATGAGATCAGACACTCGACTTCGTTTGCTATTGTTTCTTGTGCTATACATAGTTCACTATGCCGTATGGGAAAACGGGGAGCAAAAACTTGTAAGCAGCTTGATTAGAAGGAAGAATTGAATAAAGGCTTGTGCAATTTGCGCTGTTTCTTTTAACAGGGTGTCGATTTTAATTGTGACAATGGATGATGTTTTTTCGTGGCTGTATCTAACTTTAAGTTATCAACGGCTCTTGGAAACCTTTGTGTTGGATAAAAAAATGTTTTGTGATTTTTATAAACAAAGCCTTTTAAATATCAACAAGTGTACCAGGGAATGTAGTACGGTCATACACCCAAATATTAACCTATATTCTTCTGAAGGATAGGCAGCATCTACATGCTTCCATCTTTTACAAACTTGACCCCTTTGACTTATTCCATGGTCATCAAGCTCTCTATTTCAGGCGCGTATGACCTTTAGTATAGGATATAGTGGTCGACAAATATTTTTCTGATGCGGGCCGCCCAGAGCCTTATTATCTATCTTCCAGCATCTATCACTGTCGCTTTCAAACAAACGTATCATGATTGGCTAGACATGACGTCACAAACAATTTCTAGCCAATCGTGTTACGTTTGAAAGAGAATAAATACACTTAAGGAGTCGCTTACCTGTGTCAATTCAGTCACTGAAAAATACGAATTCATTTAAAATAAAACTAAAACAATTTTTCTCAACAGAGTACCGATCATAGTAGAACTCGAATATGCAGTATTATGTATATTTATTGAATGTTTATTTATTTTATATAGTTATGTATACAATGTGTATATTTTAATTTAAGTATTCATTTAATTTAAGTAGGGTCATGAATTTGTAAGTATATGTAAGTTTATGCCCTAGATAAGTAATTTTTTGCTATGTATTTTCTTCTTAGTCTCCTTTTTTATGATTAGCATTTACACCTTCCTTGTTATTTCTTTAATCTATCTCTCTGTATGTTTCCAAAGGTTGCCTGGAAGATATTGCTAGTAGCAATAAGTGCCACCTTTGTACACCATATTTGTTTGTTTCATTTATCTGTCTCCCATATAAATAATCTCCCAAGTAGTCTTAGACACGAGATAACCCCAATCAATATGAAGGATAAATTAAAATTACATTTTTTAAATCATTTAGACCACTAAACTGAAGCAACCTGTATATGATTTTCCTTATCAGTTTCTTCCATTGTATAGGGTTTAGGTTAGTTTGTATAGTGTAGTTTAAGACCTTTGCAATGAAAAGTAACCCCTATTCCTGAACAAAGAAGAGACATCATCACCATATGGTTAAATTTGTCTTTGTATTTATTTGCTAACTGGCAAAATATTTGACGTCTTAAACGTTTAGTTGTAAGCACTGATGTTTTTATTTAATAATACAAGTTTGTAAGGTAGATTCATGTGCACCATACACAAACCTGTAAAGGTTTATATGGTGTTTATTATATAAGTTCAATTCAACATAATGTAAATATTAAATAAATAAATAAAATAAATATAATTTTTGTAAATGTGCCAAAAAGTGTTATAAATAAAATAAAATAATGAATATCTAAAAATTTCCCCCCCTACTCTTTTTTCATCAAAATCTAGAGTAACAATAAAGTACGCAGTTTTAATTGCTTTGCATATAGAATTTCTGTATAGTTTCCAATGCTATTACGTGTGTGAGGCGTTATCGAAACCCCACATTGCTATTGCAATACCCTGTGTCTAGTAATTACTCGACCGTAGTTTTTTCTTACGAAATCCCGCTTTTTTGCCGCCACCGCGTAACTATCGATCAATCAGGGCTTTGTTAGAAAATATTGCTAAGTGATGCTCTTACGTAAATACATGTGCGATATTGGATTTAAATATGTAGAGATGACTGTTTTACGTGAAATAATAAAAATTAATCTATTATGAGCTACTACTGTTGGTTTAGTTTTTACGTAGTAGTGACATTTCTTACTATAATTTTAGTACTTGAACTGTTTTTCTGGTCTGTATGTTTCAGCTGAACCGCTGTTTCGAACAACATTATTTTATTAGTCTCTAATGTTATCTTTGTAAATGGAATTTTCAACCAACGATATACTCTTGGTCATTCTTCTAACAATCTGGTCAAGAGGTCTGTGGTAAGGCCAAAGAACAAATCGTGCTTTGGATTAATTGATTGTCTTTATCTTTAACACAATCTCAACGTAAAATTTATTTTAATTTAGGCGTTGATTTAAGACAATGAACAAATCTTTTTTTTGTGTTTCTAATAATAGTTCCTTTGACGTTCTATAACTATAAAGAAATTATTGTATTCATATCTATCCAATCCTTTCGTTGATTGGCATAAACACACTAATATTATAAATGCGAAAGTTTGTGTGTGTGTATGTTTGTTACTCTTTCACGCTGAAACGGCTGGACAGATTTGGATGAAATTTAGAATGAATAAAGCTTATACTCTTACTTAACACATACATACATAGATTTTTATCCCGGAAAAAAGCATGTCGTTAAACCGAATAACACCCGGGTCGAGCCGCGGGCAAAAGCTAGTTACCTATAAAATTGTGGAATTAAATGAACGTAGAGAAGATGTTATGATTGAAAACAAACGACTCGCCTCAACCTCAACCCTGTTGGGATATATGTCTGTCGTCAGAATATAGTAGAATTTACCATATCATGATTTATCTCGCGTAGATCGTAAAGTATGAAATGTTAAATCTATAATCGATACTAATAATAATATACTAAAAAGTCATTAATATTTTTGCGAAACTTTAATTGAAATGGGTTAGTTAGTAGTAGTAGTATAATTCGTACTAAGGTCAAAACTAAAATTTTTGGATTTTTTGTCTGTCTGTCTTCCTGTCTGTTTGTATGTATGTTCCGTTTTAACTCGAGAGCCAATGAACGGATTTCGATGCAGTTTTCTTTATTATCATTGTAGTGACCCTAGCATAGGCTATAAGGGGTGTTCATAAAGTAACGACCAAGCCAAAAACGGGCCGAGATTGAATAAATGGGGGAGGAGCTGCGGGCAAAGGCTCGTCTTTCACTAAAAGTAAAAAATACGTGCGACGAAGAAATTAGGTTTACATGTAAAAAAAATTAAGGAGCCGATCAAAGTTTGTAAGAAATATTACCTGCATTACAGATCGTAAAGTATGATATTCCGGATTCTACGATATTCCGACGACATGTTCATCACAGAAGGAACTTAGCCATATATGACGTTTTCTATTATTTTACTGTTGTTCTTTTTTGCAGTTCTGTATCGGTTTATACTTATTTTCATCGCAATAGCCGAATGGTTTAATATTTGCAACATGATATTCTTTAATGCACACCAAAAACAAAAAAAATGTTAAAATAGGTACTAGGGTTAAATTCTCGGTCTTATCACTTAAAATGTTGGTGCACAGAATGCCCCTTTAATTAAAAGCATTTGATAAAGATGTTAATAAATAAATAATAAATATAAATATATAATAAATCATATAGGTATATCTATTGCATTTTTTATTTGTTTATAGGTGTGTATATATGTACATAATAAATACTACGTATATATATTTAATAACAGTAAGCTTGCTTTGTATTTTGAAGATATGTTTTGCAAATTTTAACGTTTTCTTCTACTGAGGCTTGTAGAATTGTTTTATCAACCACTGGAGTATTTTGCGGAATCTTTAAGAATTTTTTTACTAATTCATTTACTTGTGTAGTTTTAATTTTCTGGATGGAATTCTAAAGATAAATAAGTAACAAAATACAGATATGGCTAACTTACATGTAAATCCCACCCACGGTGAAACCAAGTATAGACTACATCCCACTCTTCTAAGATTTGAATTTTAAACCATATCATGCTCGTAACTCAGGCATTATTTGTGTTGCCATGTTTACCTCAATCATATTTATCTTTAATACTCTTGATGTATAGCTAGGTCCTAGCGTACGTCCGTTGTTTAATACCCATATTGGATATTAATTTCACGATTGCAGTTGAGTTTCAATTTCTATCTAACAATATACTTATCAAAACAAATACTTTTTCTGGTGTAGAATTACGAAATAAAATATATAAAGTGACTTTAATTTATGCAGCCAAATCCTTACTGAAGACTCGGTAAGTGCTCAGTAACAAGGGTCGATGACCCTTTTTGTGAAATTCGGTAATTAATCTTTTCGTGTTCCTTATAAACGCAAGCCTTTAATTTATACAGCCAAACCCATACTGGAAACTTGATAAGTGATCAGTAATACGGATCGATAACATTTTTTGCTAATTTCGAAAAATAAAATCTTGACGACCCATAGTAATTGACTCGGGGCTGAGCTTGCTTGCGTTTGTAAGGAACACGAAAAGAATAATTTACGAATTTCACAAAGGGGGTCATTGAACCTTGTTACTGAGCACTTACTGAGTCTTCAGTAAGAATTTGGCTGCATAAATTAAAGTCACCTTCAAACCTCTCAATGTTGAGACCCAGGTTCGATCCCCGTTCGGGCATGCACCAATGAGTTTTTCGGAATTTATGTGCGTAGTATTTGTGTTTGTACCTAATACTTACCACTTGCTAAACGGTGAAGGAAATCATCGTGAGGAAACCTGCATGCCCTAAAAGCGTGTAATTGTGCCCGAAGTACGGCGATAGGGCTCACTACCCATCACGTTGGGACGTAATAATCATCGGTGAAACGCGGGTGTACCGGGTGTGGACTATGACTTTCATTTCACAGTTCACACTCGGGAACACCTCTGACGCCCCCTCAGCGATTCATGTCGTGACAATATGTTTATGTTTATGTGTATAAAAAAAAAACAAAATAGTACAAGCACTCGAAGAAAGTCCAACTTTCTATAACTACAAAGGTTCATGTTTTTTACAATTTCTAAATAAACTTACAAAGCTGCACATAAATCGACCAGGCACATTTATTCAATGATTATAAACGGTATGTTATGCAAACACTTCTACTTAACACGCGACAAAGAACGAAAGTCGTGAGTTCTTGATACAATTCATACAACATATTACTTTCCAAGTTCGCACCGTATACGGAAATGTGGAAGATTCACAAAATACGCTTCATTTTAATATTATGATTATGAGCAACGAATTTTAAGCAAATGTGTTTAACCAACCAAAAACTGTTTGTGTATGCTAAAAATTAATGTACCTCGTTTTATTTGTAATATTACGTAATCGCTGCCTGTTATTATATTTAATTTCAATGCAATAAAAAAATTATATTGTATAAAAAATGTTTAAGACTACATTTTAAAAGCTTCTTCCTTATACGCCTGCGGCTTAAGATGGTAAATGCAGTGAACCAAGAAAAGGTTGTATGTTGCTGTTTTTTAGTGAATAATATTTAATATAAAATAGATTTATATGTCCATCGGTATTTTCTATTCCCCGTTTCCTTGTGCATCAAAAATCAAATTTCCAGTTCATACGTCCAGCTAAAGTATCTCCATTGAACTCAGGCCCGTATACAGGGGAGGATTTGAGTCTCGTAACGGTTTAAAAAAAGACTAAAATAGTTGTACTGTCTTTAAGATACCACGGTAAAAAAATTCAAGCATTTCTGAAAGGTTTGTCCCACTCCAAAACGAATCGTGACTAAGGGCCTGATTGCACTACCATACTGTAAATATGGATTTTTAAACTGTGGCACTACTATAGGTATACTACTCATAGTAACGTACGTTTTTAACAGGACCTCAGAATCGGGGGGGGGGGGTGTGGCTGCCCCCCTGCCCCACCCTTCCGACGCCCATTGTCCTATACCGTACTTCGGGCTCAAACAAATAGACCTACAGCTTAAGGTGGTAACGGAGGATCTCGTGCAAAATGCACATCGTAGTTTACATAGACAGTTGACGTGTTAAACATTAAAGGAGAAAATAATTGCGCGAGTCGCTCTCGTAGAGAATTATTTTAGGTAGTAGTTTTTGTCTATTGTTCAAGATTGATCTTATTGTCTTACATGTTACAAAACTTTAACCACATGTTCTACTTTCAATATTGAATAAATTGTACTTTTCCATCCATCCATCCATCAGCCTGTTTCGTCCACTGCTGGACATAGGCCTTTCCAGAATTTCGCCACTCTTGGCGGTCGTCCTGTAAGAAATGCCCATACTCACACACGCTGGGCAGGCGGGTTGGTAAGCGCGGTGCCGAAACCCTTGCACCTGTGACGCCGCTGCCCGTCACCAGTCTGTTTTATAAAAGGCCCGGCAATTGGGGATGGATAAACCGCCATCCATCGGTCCCAGGCAATGGCGGGCCTCCTGGTTTTGCCTGAGAGCTGTTCTCTTACTCTCCCCCGAATAACTTCGGGAGGATTTGCGAGTAAGATGGTGGTACCTCCACAGTCGAGCCCGGCATCAGCTCTACCACCTAACTTTGTACTTTATTGTACTTTTAAAATAACGCAAAACTAAATTTCGCCTACCTAATTTTTCTTTGCTTGATCTGTAGGATGAATCCGAGCCTCGGTCTGACTGAAATGTGATCTATTGTTGTAGCAATAACTGCAGTAAAAGGGCTAAGAACGTTATTTACAAAAAAAAAAGAAAAAACTGTTTAGTATAATCAGTAGAACACGTGCTTTATAGTCGCACATACAACTTGCACATTATTTCTGACTTCTATCATGCATTTTATATACACGGTTGGACGTCATGTGTACCAACTCATGCTAGGCACACAATAGGTAAGTGAGGTTGATAATCTAGGTCAGGGTTCCGCCGAGCAGTTGCAATTTCACAAAACGCATTACGGATTCCTACAGCCGCTCGTACGTCTATTATAAGTCTCTTTTCAAAGAGTCTAAGAACAAAAGAGGGTCCAAAACCCGGCCTGAGTTGTCTTTGATTGAGAAACGTGTTGGAATGCGTTTGTAACACTTTTTTTCGTTAATTGGTTTTTCATTTGCGTCAGAAACAACACGCAATTTCTATACAATCGGTTGAAAATAAACAGGACATTATCAAATAGTTACAAAAATTCAGCGTACAAGTAATAGTGGAATAAATTCAACGGTCTAGGATAAGTACCTCGGTGGCGCAGTTGGTTGCGCTTGTCGTGATAACACACGGTCGCAGGTTCAAATATTGGCTCGAGGAATTTTTTCAAATTCTTTTTTTACTTGACATTTGTTTCCAATTTATTGTTTCTGGTTTGTAATGCACTTGGAGTATTCAAAGCGATAAATTTCGCTACAAAATATAATCATATTTCAAATTTAGATAACTGCAGTTGATAATTTTGATTAAAATGTAATTGCATATTGCACGTAAACAAATTAAATCCATCATCCATCCATCAGCGATTTCACCATGTTAGGTGATCCTCGTGGAAGAAATTCCCATACTCACAATAACTAGGCAGGTGGGTTGGTGAGCGCGGTGCCGAAACCCTCGCACCAGTGACGCCGCTGCCCGTCACCAGTCTGTTTTACATAAGGCCTCGCAATTGGGGATGGATATACCGCCATAAGTCGATCCCAGGTAATGGTGGGCCACCTGGTTGTGCCTGTTTGAGAGTTGTCCTATTACTTTCCCTCGAATAACTTCGGGGGGGGTTTGCGAGTGAGATGAATCATCTTAGATGCTACACGGTCGAGCCTAGCACCAGCTCTACTGCCTAGATAAAATAAATAGAGTTGATGCTCGTGATTGTTGGCACTTGGTGGAACTTTTGAAACATTTTTTGTTTGATAAACACTTGTACTTGTCCACTTATTTATATTAATTTCCCTTACCGGTTTCGCTGTTATAGCATTATCAAAGGTTTGTTTGGTTGTTTACGTTACAATATATGAATTATCAAACAAAAAACATAAAATAAATAGCAGCAGTAAACAATTAATACATAACCCTTTGAAAATGCTATTAAAGCAAAATCGGTTGGGTAAATAAAATAATTCCGTGGACAAGTACATTTCAATCTAAACTTTGATAGGTATTTAAAGAGCTTGTTGAAAACATCACAGTAAAATTATTAACATATTAAATGTCATTTGGACTCATGTTACCGCAAAATACTATTGAAAAAAGGAAAAATAAAAGAGCACACCTCATTCAAATTCAGGTCAAATAATACAAAAAACCACTCGGTAGGTCAAGGATAGCCAAATTATTTGATACGTCTATTATTGAAATTTAGTAGCAGTCGAATAAGTATGTCATTAATTTATATTAAATTATACTTTAGTTGAATCTAAGGCATTTTATACGTCAAAGACTCGTATGACACGGAGTTCTATAGATGGACAAATACCTAATCATCTAAAACGGAGTGATCTTTAAAATATACAATAAATCAAGCTTAGCATTTTTTTTGTTTATGTTGTTTTTTACATATTAAAGCGCCACAGTTGCTAAATGACCGAACAACAAAGTAAAGTGTAACATAACAAGGCTCTTTTGTTACGTGGATGACATTGACACGGGGTAGGTATGAAAAGAGTTACGTTTTATGAGGATAGCGGCGTTAGTTCCGATTTTGGCCACGACCAATCCACGTGCCAAAAGAACGTTGTCACAGTGTTATAAGTTTAATTTGACAGTTCTGTAAAATACGTAGGTACCTAACATTTAGCTCGCAGATTAGATCAAACCTCACACTCCCGTAACAACTGTTCTTGAATAGAAATGTCAAATTTGACATATAACTTTGAGTAATTTAGTAATGCAGTACAGTTTGTAATGAATTAGGAAACAATATTTTGGAGAAACAGTAGAAACCCCGATACAGAGAAGCTGTCACTCCATGTGTTCCACTCTGTGCGTCTGAGGTTTTTTACGCACAATAAAAATTTGAAATACGTGGTTTCAAAAATATCGTCAGTATTGATTTCCAACATATAAATAGGTGTTGTCCATAATATAACTACCGTTAATCATGCTAGGTGGCTGCTAAAATCAACATATTTCTGTAAAATTAAATAACTTGACAAAATTTTATATTGTCTGCTTCTCTACCTAATATACCAATAGTGCATACATCAGACATTCTACAAAACTACCTTAGACTCTTCTCGAACGACAGTACAGTAAGTATGCGAATGCATTAAATATTTTGTAGTATTATAAATTCTGGCTCCCTTCGTAAGCCGCTAGGGGCACTGTAAAATATCTCATATAAATATTTTACGCAGTCGCTAAGTCGCTAGCGTGTATCGAGTTCCTAGGAACCCGCTCCGTATTTTTCATCTGTTTGATGCGAAGCATTATTATCTTTATTTTTCTTGTAATTGCCGCGATGTTTTTTTAAAAATCAGGGACATACACCAGTCCATATTGAACATCTAAATGAGGATATAAAATTAATTTGATTCAATTGTGTCTCCTTTGCGTGTTATTTTGCTACTTGGATATTATGAATAACGATATGGAGCGGGCTCGTAAGTATCAAAATAACCCGCAAAAGACAAACAATTCAATTCAATAAATTCTAGGCCTTCATTTAAACGGCCAATATAAATATAAGTATTTCCCTAGTTTTTCCAAAAATATCGCGATAAAGGCCAGAAAAATATGTAACATATTGCTTTTCATCAAAATTGTCGTCGTCGCGGACCAGGCTCTTAACTCATGCATGGTAGGTCTACTGTTCCCTGGTAATATTTGCGGGAAAAGAGCAATCTAAATAAACTTTGATTATGCAATGTAGCCCAAATAATATAAGGTGACTTTCATTTATGCAGGCAAATTAATACTGGAGACCCCATAAGTGGTCAGGTCCAAGGTTCAATTACCCTCTCTTCGAAATCCTAAAATATAATTAAGACTTCCTAATTCAGACGAGGTTGTTCTTGAACAAGTATAGAGGCAGAAAAAATATTTTTCGTATTTCGCAAACAGGGTCATTGAACCTTGGTCCTGACCACTTACCGACTCTCCATGAATTTGGCTGTACGAACGAAAGTCACCTTACATATTATTGCGCTATAACAAATAAGAGTCACTGGTATATGAATACTTATAATAAAGTAGTAAAAGAGTTGTGTCCGTACATAAGTTAATTTTTCAAAATTTAAATTTATGTGGGTTTTTTGAGCTGAAGCAAAAACTCTCTGTCAGTCTGTATGTATGTTCCGTTTTAACTCGAGAACCACTCAACTGATTTGGATGCGGTTTTCTTTAATATCATTGCAGTGACCCTAGTCAACATATAGGCTATAAGAGGTGTTTATAAATTAATGTCCAAGCCGAAAACGGGGCAGAGATTGAATAAACACGGGCGGAGCCGCGGTTGAAAGGGAAATTCGGATCAACGGTAGATCAGAGTTAGGGGAATGATCAGGTTAAATAAGTTTCAAACAAACAAGGCGTATTTTTTATTGTTAGATAGAATATAAAGAAAAAGAGTAATATAAAAATACCTATACACATATATTATTTATAAATCTTTGTGATATTTCGCAACTAACTTTTAACGTTGATGATACCCATGCAAATCATTATCAATAACCTCCTACATTCATTATCAAGGGCATTACAAAATGGACTATTATATGAATCGAATGTCATTTCACACCATCACAAGTAGCCCACCAATCAGAACGTAAGTCTATGACAATAAAGTCTACTTTCAATTGATTCAGTGGTATATAAAGGAGGCCCCTACGATTGCGTTAATAAAGCACGGCGGACCACATTCTGTCGGTCACAGTCACAATAAAATCTTTAATCGCTCATTTATTTCGATGTAAGGTCAAAGTTGAAAGATATACCTATGCACTAGTTTAATTTATTTATCAAGGTGATTTATCGTATTTGAGGATTCAGTCTATAGTCAGTTATTTGGTGTTACATACACTTTCCTGGATAAAACTGGCATTAGTAAAATCTTAGACTGGATCGTAAGCAGATATTGACACCTATTCCATCCATCAGCCTGTTTCGTCCACTGCTGGACATAGGCCTTTCCAGGATTTCACCACTCTTGACGGTCCCCCTGGAAGAAATGCCCATACTCACACACGCTGGGCAGGCGGGTTGGTGAGCGCGGTGCCGAAACCCTTGCACCAGTGACGCCGCTGCCCGTCACCAGTCTGTTTTATATAAGGCCCGGCAATTGGGGATGGATATACCGCCATCCATCGGTGGCAATGGTGGACCGCCTGGTTTTGCCTGAGAGCTGTCCTCTTACTCTCCCCCGAATAACTTCGGGAGGATTTGCGAGTAAGATGGTGGTACCTCCACAGTCGAGCCCGGCATCAGCTCTACCACCTACAACACCTAACCTAAAACTTTTCTTTGCAAAATAGACTTTAACGCAGATGGATAAAAGTTAAATGAGCTTGTATTATTTTAGGTTTTTCAACTCTAAATTTAGGGTTTGCTGCACGAGAATAGGTCACATTGTACCTCTGAGTTGCTCATATATTTAGTATAATATACTACCGTTATATCTATGGAGTTGCTAGACGGTTAAGGGTCTTGTCTTCGTGATTTTCAACAATAAATCGACATTTTATACTCAGTCATGAAGTTGTACTGATACTATTTCTATAGGTTTTAAGGGTTCTGGTTCGGCCACTACCAGGATATGTACAAATAACTTTACGTTCATGAATATTTTAACTCTCCACACTAAAACGTTAAAAACACACAATAACGTATAGGGTATCATTAATTATGTTTGCAAAATGCCCTTGTGTCCAGGAAAGCTCTTCTCTTCGTATGTTTTATTTCATTTTCATCTTTATTTATATTATTTTCATTTTATTTCAGTAATACTTTCAGCTACTAAACAATTCTATTAAAATATCAACGTTCGGGAGATGTTTGACTACAGAACTAAGGACACATCATGAAACTAAACTTAAGTTGTTTAAAAAAACTAAAAACAAATATTTATATTTTTTATTATAGGATTGTTTATTTCCTTAGTAAGTAGATGTAGGTACTTAACAAGTTAATGGTTTCCTTTCATTATAATCTATCCGTTAGTTTCCAATTACGATGGAACTACTTCTCTTTGTATAAGGATAATCTTACCAGTATTATATTGAGTTAGTGACATTTGCACATCCATTGCGTATAAATCAGCGACTCCTGCTTTATTTGGGAGTACAGAAAGTTTTTTTTACCTTCTTGCGCCACACCTCGGTCAGTTTCGGTGCTGGGAATTTTGGATACCTACTGCATTAGTATAATTTATTGCAACTGCAACATCTTTGCTTCTTCGAATTCTTTCGAGGTTGTGTAATTGTCCTGAATTCGTTTTCTCTTTAAGGCGTGAGTTAACGTAATGTTGCATAGGTATGTGTAAAAATTATGTGATCGTATAGTTAATATTAACTGTATATCTTGTGTAGGGTTACAAAATAAATAAAATTCAACATTATTTTGAGTGTAATATAAACATTGACATACCAAACCATGGACCTCGGGTCTAGTATAAAATTTAGCAAAAAAGTGTCCTTAGTGAAGTGTCAAAATATTAAGAAACAAAAATTTTAATTTGAATCGTATGTCATTGCTGCACGGTTCGTTTAGTGAGTCGTCAGGTTAATACAACGTAATTTTGCTGGTCCCTTGACCGGCGTTATATCCGAATTCTACTGTATTTGAACAAAATGCAGTTTTATTAGAAGATTGCAGCAAGGTTGACGGTTATTCAATACAGCCACTGCCTAGCAAAATCTAGCCACAAGTATGTATTATGGTGTTTTTTTACTATAATCTGAAAGAGAAATGAAAACATGGTTGTTGTTGATTAACCTGCTGTTATTTAGTGAAGTCATAAAGGAAAACTTGTACTCCTTTTCACCCACACATTCGTAGATACTTACTCATGCATACATGTTTCCCTCCAGTACAGATTTGGTACCACGGCACGTGCCTCCCCGACCGTATTGCATGATTATAGTGCAGAATTAAACATAGCACGTCTATCTGTGCGTGTGCACACAAATACACACACAAACTCTTTTATTACACTTATTTGGCCATTACACAATACGGTTACGTTGGCATACGTAAATCCAGTCACGGAATTACATTTTTTTATTGTTTCACTGCTGTGTACTTTCACGGTCATGAATGGACTAACTTTCTTTTGTATGCGCTTGCGCATCGCATTGTTTAAAACGGCGGGTAATTCTCTCCGTCAACAGCTGACAAAATAGCAACTTCATGATTGTTAATTGTAATTACCTACGTTGAATAATTTTATTTTAGTTAGAGTTAGATATACAAATTGATGAAGCTTCTTGCTTATTTGCAATGCGCTACTTAGTTACTAAAGTGTCTATTACTGCAGCTAGTGAGCCGACACATTCTAAAGTCTAATTAAGGTAATCCTAGTCAAGAATAGCAAAAGTGGTTTTCCGTTTATTCAATAGTTCAGTGACCTTCCTCTACAAACAACGTGAGAGGAAAAGTGCGCAAGAAAAGTGGAAATACCACTTCGTTCCGGTCAGTATAGATCACACAGCATTCGGATTCCTTCGCGTCAGCCGCCTTGGTTGCAGAGTGAGGAGGTTTTTGTGCTCTGTGGTACAGACAATTTGAGGTGCAATTGTGTAAGCTAATCGTATTTAAATTCGATTGTCATGTATGGCTATTCGGCTAAGCAAATAAGCCCGTTTGACAATTGAAATCATACGTTTTTGGTTGTCAACAACAAAACAAGACAATTGTATTCGTTTAACAGCCAAAAATGTACGGTTTCAATTGTCAAACGGGCTAATTTGCTTAGCCGAATAGCCATACGACAAAAAATTTGAATACCATTGGCTTATAATACACAATTGCACCTCTGATTTGCTTTGGTTGTGTTCAACACAAAACAGATCTTTCTAGCGTTGCTTGTTACACACTCATAAAGTGTATTGTTCCGAGTTGTGAGGTGCGATAAATGTCATTACTGACAAACGTGAAAATGACAGATTATTCAATGTTTCAAGTATTGCCGTTTACATGATATCAGAATCAGAACCCGAAACCCTATACTTATCAGTCCAGCCTTTGATTTGGTGCACCTCATATATTAGTAATATGATTTATGCGCCTCCCACACCATATATAACAGAAACCTTAATTTTTTGTGTCCGAGGTGTACGCTGAAAAACAGCGCTGTTAGTTTTTTTTTAATCTGTCAGTACAGTTGAGCGTGCTACCTGTTGCTAAAAAATATTAATATTTAAGCAATGATCTTTTTATTTTAAATTTGTTATTGTTAAGTCTATTTCATAAGATTGTCTTTTTAATTTTTATACGCATACTATATTTTTTAATTTTTCTTGGAAATAAATCTGTTTTCTTTCTTCTTTCATATTCTTACTCAACTTTTAGGAATAATTTTAATTATAAAATGGTTTTCAGATCTGTTCAACTATGCACTTAGGTAATAAAACAATTAACAAATATACGATTTACTGTAATATCTTGTTTAAAATAAACTGTTTTACCCATTTTAAGAAAGAAAAGTTGGACCCTAGCTGGCCTAAAAGTTGGGAGTTGTATAAACTTTTCGTTTTCTGCAGTCCTAACATGGTTGCCACTTTAACACCATTTTAAACACCATTTGATAGTAAATGTGTGGAATTTACTGTCAAATGGTGTTTAAAGTGGCACCATGTTAGGCCTGCTGGTATTATAATTTACTAGCTTTTGCCCGCGGCTCCGCCCGCGTGTTATTCGGTTTAACGACATGCTTTTTTCCGGGATAAAAAGCAGCCTATGTGTTAAGTTAGGGTATAAGCTATATCCATTCTAAATTTCATTCAAATCCGTCTAGCCGTTTCAGCGTGAAATAGTAACAAACATACACACACACACACACAACTTTCGCATTTATAATATTATAGTGTGATGTGATAACCTTCGTGGCTTCAAGGAGCGTTGGAACTCATATGGCAAATACTTTTTTTTTTTTTTTTTTTTTTTTTTTTTAGTTTATTGAACAATTTATACACATTACACTTAAAAACAATTATTATAGAACTATCTGACGTAAGCCACGAAGGTTTATCTGCCGATAGTGAGTTCTACATTACACTTTATACATTCAAATAGGTTAATTTAGCTTATTTTATTTACAAAATGTAGTTGAGGTCACTACATTCCACCATGTACTTTTTCAGTTTTGTCATATATTTTTTTTAATTATTAAAATACCATTTTTGCAACTCTTTTGGAAGGCTATTGATGATTTTTGGTAGTATAAATTCCCAATGCCTAGTTCCGAAAACATTATTACATTTAGGTAAATTAAAGGTCTTAGTATCGGATAGTTGCCTTAATTTATTAAATCGTGTTTTTCTTTGCAAAAGTGGTACTTTATTTTTTTCTTCATTGAGGATAGACAATTTTAATTTATTTTGAATAGGTATTACATGACAATAACGAAACAATTGAGTATAATCTTGACAATTTTTTTCTTTTATATATTTACGACATTCGGTCTCAGAAGTGCAGCAAAGTTTACCTGTTCTTTCTTAATTTAAAGACCAGAGTCTTTATTCATCATATTTGATAACATTAATTGATAACTGATTCGATTGATGTTGCCTGAAAGAAATGGCTCTAAGCGATAAGGCCGCCAGGTTGTTTTATAAATTTTGCGTTTGTTTGTATGGTATTTGCTGCACAGTAAAAAGTAATATTTTTGAACGAGCGAGCGAAGCGAGCGAGTTCTCCGAGTCTACTAGAACAATCCGGTGTTTGGTATGTATGAATGTTTGTTCGACGATAACTCGAGTATCGTTGACATTCATTCACATGACATTCCATGAAATTTGGCAGGCTAGTAAATAAGGCAAAAATATTTTTTATGTTCAAACATGAGCCAAATCGGTCAAGCACGAATCGGGCGAGCGCGAGTTCACAGTTCGCGACGAATTACTAATTATTATGAAGACTATTGATAAATGTTAAAGTGTAAGAAGTATGCCAGATTCGTAGCAGTATATCCTAAAGATAGGAAACAAATCAAGAAAACATAATGGTAAGAAACAGTCCCGTGCGGTCCTATTACAAGTTTATGTCTTTTAATTTGTCTCAGTCCTTATTTCAGTTATTCTATGCTTTTATATGGCACTTTGTGGTCAAAATAATATAACACTAGGTACTGGTCCAAGTACATTGCTTGTTGCGTATGGCATGTGATCTGATGCGTCAAGCATCTCTTCTGAACTTATAATCAGACTCACGCGGCTTATGCAAATTAACGAGATTAAATAATACGTGGTTTCACGTGAAATAGAATGCGGTTACGGTAAGGCTTATGGCTATTTTGTGATTACCAACAAACTATTTTTGAAAGTTCGTAATTTTGGGTCGTAGTGTCATGATATAAAGTCCAGGTTTCATTGAAAAAATCTCTAGTCTTGTTTGTTATGTACCCGCATTGCAGATTCTGTTGATTTATAATTTAGCTGGTTGTGCATGTAAATTATTGTAAATGCTATGATTTTCCGCGGTTTTGCTGTGGTTTAATACAGGGTGAGTGAAAGTAGAGTGACGAATAAAATTCCTGGTGCTCAAGTGCCACCTAGAAAGACGTATACCGACCAAACTAGCGACATACTGATGAAGGCAAATTCAAAAGTTCCCAGAATAGAAGAGCTTGTATAACTAGATTAATGGATGTGGAAGAAGCACAAGAGGTGTGTCAGAATCGTAGCACATGGAAATAGGGTAATTCCAGGATAGATGCCGCAGTGGGATAGTTGCTCCAATGTGAAAATCTCACACTTCCCGAAGAGTGGACAAACCGCCGTGACACAACAACCTCCAATCTCCAACCTCCAATCTCCAACCTCACGTGCATCGGCGACGTCCCAAAGTCATGCACGTAGCTCCCGTTAAAAAATGAAACGTTTCGTGCTAATTTCTGTTTCACCCAAATAATTCAGTAGTGTACCAAGTATCTTCTTTATCTTTTAATATAAATAGTAAGTGTTTTGTTTTTATGTTATCATTTGTTCATTCTTGTATTGCTGGTAAATTTTTGATGATTTTTAGTGTTTATATGTGTTTAGATTTATTTTAATTGAAAAAGGCATCTATCCTTTATAAAAAAGTAGATATTTTGCTATGTTTGTATCCCACGTAGTTTCGTTTCTAATATATATTTTTACAAGCATATAAGTTATTTGCAATATCTTGATGACACTCAAATATTAATGAAAATCTGTCGTTCAACAGTGAATTACCTGGACTAAAGATGATCTTGCTGTTGCTATGGAAGAATGGATGAAATGATGTGATGGGAGCTAATGAAATATAACGGACTTTCGGTACCCCGTAAAGAATTTCCATAGAAGTTAATTAATGGTTAAATCTTTAAAAAATAGTATTTTGTAAAATGCTTTTACCTATTTCTCAATACCACACCTGAGGCGTGTATCCCAAAAAAAGTGTATAAAAAAACCAATTATAGCATAATTAATAATGTTTTCTTATAAAGAATACCTGAATATACACAAAGAATCATAGAAGCTATCTATATAAATAATGAATCACCATGATTCTTAGAAATGTTGGGCATATATCCTGGACTTACCTTATGTACTTTTTGCTTATCCCTTTGGAAGACAGGCGCAAAAACTTTCATTTTTAAAATAGAAAATATATTTATTAACTATTAGGCTGATTTTTGTTGATTTAGATTTTTTGAAAATTATATTGCCTGTAAGTATTTTGTTCATCTTGTTCTTTGTTATCTCGGTATTTAATTTACCAATTAGAAGTCAAATTATTTTTTGCTTAAGTATGAGATAAAAACTGCAAGTTTTGGAGCACCTCACTGGCAGTTCATTAAAAATCTGAATACAGTGGCACATTTACATTGTATTATTAATTAAGAACTGGCAAGACTACTATAAAATCAATCTGCACGCCTTAAGAAACATTCAATAAAATGCTAATTGAATAGTATCGCTTCAACACTTACTAAGTGTAAGCTGTAAAAATCAATTATCATGTCATGATCTTATTACGTAAGCGATAAAGGTCAAAACCGCATTGCATTAATTGCATTTCTATTGCTAAGTCAGCACTTAGAAAACGACTTGCGTTCAGAGCTAATCGCTTGTAACAAATTTAACAGCAGAAAGTTTGTTATTATTGAAACTCATTGCTTTTTTGAATTTGGAAATCAAGTAAGCCGGGTTGCTTTCAGGCTTTTCAAGTTTTCGGTTGGCGCACGTGTAGAAAAAAGCGAGAGAAAAATTATGCCCCTCTAACTACTTTCAGATCTATTCATATTGTAACTAAATCGTCAAATTAAATAAAAGGCCAATCACATCACACTAATTTTATAAATGTGAAAGTTTGTGTGTGTGTTTATGTTTGTTACTCTTTCACGCTAAAACTGTTAGATGGATTTGGATGAAATTTAGAATGAATATAGCTTATACCCTAACTTAACACATAGGCTACTTTTTATCTCGGAAAAAAGCATGTAGTTAAACCAAATAACACGCGGGTGGAGCCGCGGGAAAAAGCTAGTAGATTTATAAAATATAGCTTATACCCTAACTTAACACAAAGGCTACTTTTTATCTCGGAAAAAAGCATGTCGTTAAACCAAATAACAAACGGGCGGAGCCGCGGGCAAAAGCTAGTAGATTTATAATTATGTTTGTTACTCTTTCACGCTAAAACGGTTAGATGGATTTGGATGAAATTTAGAATGAATATAGCTTAAACCCTAACTTAACACATAGGCTACTTTTTATCTCGGAAAAAAGCATGTCGTTAAACCAGATAACAAACGGGCGGAGCCGCGGGCAAAAGCTAGTAGATTTATAATTATGTTTGTTACTCTTTCACGCTAAAACGGTTAGATGGATTTGGATGAAATTTAGAATGAATATAGCTTATACCCTAACTTAACACAAAGGCTACTTTTTATCCCAGAAAAAAGCATGTCGTGAAACCAAATAACACGCGGGCGGAGCCGCGGGCAAAAGCTAGTAGAGATATAAAACAATATATGTTTGTTTTAAACTCAGTAATAATAGAATATATTTATCATAAGCCTGAACATTAACGTTACATACACAATTTCATAAATCTTATAATAGAAATTTACGAACATGAGACTGCCAAACTGACCGTACAAATTGACGTCAACTCCACTTAGAGTGCCGAAGTTCTAGCCTATTGGCAATGGGTTCGGGTTTTATGGAAGCAGTTTTATTGGTATGGTAATCTGATATCAAAAACTACCCACATAATGAAAATATGTGGGTTTAATCAGGCGACTAGTTTTAAAACGTCTAGTGACGTTCAGCAACTATATTATATTTCTGCAGAAATCGGAAATTTGTTTTTGTTCTGCGTTTCTATACCGAATGATATACGAGTATAATTGGGGTATAACAATCTATACGGGAAGGATAGGATATATGTCCCATTTATTATTTTACTATTATTATTACTATGTAACAATTTTTTTTTCTCTCTACTAAGAGCTAATAGAACTATAGTTTTTTGGAAATTGAGAGTAACGACTTTATAGATTTAAACAAAAAACAATATTGAAAAAAAGTTTTTTGTTATAAGATGTACATTAGAAGTTGAAATTAAATAGACAGTTAGTTAATTTGTTGATAAAAATAAATAATTCATAAATAAAAATTTCAAATTCACAAAATTTTGATATTGTTAAAATCTATCTACTAAAATATTGAAAAATATTTCTAAGCATCTAAGTTGGAGTTATAAAATCTGATTTTTTGGTTTGTCTTCAATATTAGGTGACCAGATAGGCAGAGCCCGTCTCATCTCGCATATCTCTACATTTTCGTACGACATTGGTGAAATTACACTTTCGCATTTCGCCGGACGGTCATAAACTCTCGTAATGTTACACAACTGCTTAATACCACTGGAAGACCGGTGTGACTTTGTAATTTATACTTGAGATCGAAAATAGAAGATCTACTATAATACAAAAAATGTACTCTAGAAAAAATTCATTACATAAATTCTTTGGATTTGTCGGCATTTGAGAGAATGTTTCAAAGAACTTAGAAGTGCTGTTATAATTCTGTATAAACTACATACCTATTTTAAGGCGAGGTTATCCAGCGAAATCTGTCCTGCTCCCTCGCTTTCATTTTTCACATGTTTATCCTGCTCAGCGGAAGCGGACCGCTCAGAAAACTCGCGGTTTTGAGGTGTTTTTATTTATTATTTGGGAATTTCTGGAGAATTTGGGAAACATTCTTCACGACGTTTATTTTAATATAAGTTTTATTGTCCAAAACTTAATATAGCTCAAATGAAATGATATTTAGATCGTAGATCGTTAGACCTATCTTTGCGATTTAATCGGATCGAGGAAACTGTAAGCAATCGTGTAACGTATGGTTTAAAATTAATTTGAAAAGAGACAAAGTCCCTTACAAATATTTGAAAATGTCTTTAAATACCAAAACTAGCGCAATATTCGACAATTAATGTAGCATCCATGATAAAAACAAATTTATTTTTATTAATTTGATATAATGTCTTGTAAAACCTGTGGAACCCGCCTTGCCACACTCTCACTATTACTATATTTTTATTGTAGGTAAATTATATGCCTGTAAATTTTGTTGATGAAGGTCGAATTCTCGGGGCCAAAGTGGTTCAAATCTACAATTTCTATCTAAATGCAACAAGATCGAACTTTGGAAACCAGTTTATTTTCGAACACAACAACTTCGATTATATATATGCATATTAACTATATGAATTTTGTGTAATAAAGGCGTTGTTTTAGTTTAATGCAGAGCTTTAACCTTCCCATTAGACATTTTTTAGAGTAAAACAATAAAATTGCATTTTAAACGAGGTTTTTATAAGTTGAATAACTAACTTCCAATTAATAAAAAGTTAAATCTTATGTTTGGCGGTTTTTGACCCAAAGTTATAATAAGGCGTTTCTAAAACATATGTTCAGAACCATTAAACAGTTAAATAAGTATAGTTAATATCCCTTTTGCAAATTAGATTTTATATTTATTGGTAGAGTCCGTCTAATCTTTACAATTAGAAGTATAATAATACATAGGTAACACTAAAAATTTCCGGAACTGGCCACTTACATAAACAATATTTAAAAATTTATTGCAACATTTGAAAATAGAACTCTTTGGCTGTAGAATGCAGTTTGTTTCATCTGACTGTCTTTCGTTTTTACCTTGTGGCGCCATTTAAAAAATTGTGTGTCTGCATCAACATGGATTTAACTCGGGAAAATTTTCGTAGTATGATTTTCCACGATTTTAAGTGTAATTTGACAGCTCAACAGAGCATCGCTCGGCTTGAAACAGCTTTTGGCAATGAAGCACCATGCAAGACGACTGTTTATAGCTGGTTTGCAGAATTCAAGCGTGGTCGTATCAATCTCAGTGACGAATCTCGCGATGGTCGGCCGTCCACCGCTGTGACCAACAAAAACATCGATGCTGTGCGCCGTATGATTGAAACAGACAGGCATGTGACCTACCATGAAATTCGCGCATCCTTAGAAATAGGCATGAGTCAAATACAATCAATCCTACACAAACATTTGGGTGTGAGAAAGCTGTGCTCGCGGTGGATCCCACACAACTTGACCGAGGCTCAAAAAACGGACCGCGTCACTTGGTGCAGTGCCATGCTTACCAGATTCAACGAAGGTGCGTCAAATTTGGTGTGGGACATAGTAACAGGTGACGAAACATGGATTTATTGCTAAGATCCCAAAACAAAGCAGCAATCGAGCGTATGGGTCTTTCAAGATGAGCCGAAACCAACCAAAGTGGCGCGCATGAAAAGTGCATCTAAGCGGATGATTGCTTCTTTTTTTAATAAAACTGGACACGTGGCTACTGTTGCTTTAGAGAATCGTCGTACCGTGAATAGTGACTGGTACACGACCATTTGTTTGCCGGAAGTTATTGACGAACTCCGTAAAAATAACCGTAAACGCCGTATCATCCTGCACCACGACAATGCTAGTTCTCACACGGCCAGACAGACAAACGACTTTTTGAAGACGAAAAATGTAGAAATCATGAGTCATCCTGCATACAGTCCCGACCTGGCACCTTGTGACTTTTTTCTGTTCCCAAAAATTAAGAACCAATTACGCGGTCAACGATTTTCATCACCAGAAGAGGCTGTCGAGGAGTATGAAAAACACGTTTCAGAGGTCACCACAGGGGACTGGCACAAAAGTTTTCAAAACTGGTTTGATCGAATGAAAAAGTGCATAGACACCAAGGGAGATTATTTTGAAAAACAATAAATTAATTTTGTACCTTTAATAGTATTTTTTCATATTCATTCCGGAAACTTATAGTGCGTCCCACGTATCATATAATATAGTACTTCTACAATTAGATATAAAAACGTACGTGGAGGGGCGTTCAGTTTAAGATTAGATTATTTCTACTCCCTTTACCAATCTTTGATGTTTATATAAACAAAGTAGGTATAAGTTGTTAAATATTTCAAGCTAAAAAACTGGTCAGAAAACTGTTTGCTTCAGTTTTAACGACCATACTCATCGGCAGCAACTTTTTAAACGAAAGTAATGGTTTCACTTATTACAACATTGATAATTTTTTTTAAAATTAATAGCATTGATTTATTTTTATGAAATAAATAACTGGTGCACTGCTCATGCTCCACCTTTCTTCAAACTTATTGCTAATACCTCGTCTAAAAGTAATAGTATTTTGTTTAAATTTATTAGAAAAAAGAGAAAACAAATTGATTAGCAAAATATTTCCTTAAACTGAATTAGTGAAGGTGTTACTTGTACACATAGGTTTTGTACACAATGTCTGTTCTGAATGTTATTTCCTTCAATCCAAAACTTAAATTAACTTTTTTTGTTATTTGAGAAGACTGTTACTGCGTCACAGACATACAAAATCTTGCATTTTCTACCATACAGCGTTACAAATGATGAAGTATCTGTGTTGCCAACTTTCAGCATGTATCAGCTCTAGTGCATTTTTTTATATGTTAGCGCTTATAATTCTATTTTAGTACCTAGCACGTTCCCTAGTGCATTTTTAAGAATCTATTACTAGTATTCTTCCTTCTGACCCGAATGTCTTCGAACAGCCAACGAACTATTCTGTTCTTGATCATTCGAACTGTAGAAACGAATGCATTTTATTTCGTTTCAAAGGTTAAGGGAGTCCTTTACTACCAAAACATATATATAATTGCGAAATTTCGAAGAATAAAAATTGTAGATTTTTAAAACACCAACATTTTCAGGTCAATAAACTTCAATTTTAAATGTAACAACCACTGCCATAAATACTCAATAATGGCAATGATGATTTTGACTCAGATGAAGAGTTTGTTTTGTTATTTATTTATGGGTTTATAATAAATAAACTTGCACCGCATTTAATAGTTTGCAGTTTTATTTTTATCGTTTTGATTCACTTTTAACAAAATTTGTAGAATATAGTGCATTTTTACGGTTGGCTTTGCGCGTTTTCGCAGATTGTAGCTGACAACACTGGAAGTAACTGGTGTAACAGTAATATTAATAGAGTATGACCATTGTGAAAATGATGAATATCACGTGAAACGTGATACTCGTAGAAGTCTACTCGCTGTACTCAGGCACAAATATGAATCTACAGCTTATTGAGCCTTCGAAATTCCGAAGCACGAAAACCGAAAACAAATATACCACTGCGAGACTTGAACCTATGTACTCCAGATTAGCGTTTGAGATGTTCGAACGACTAGTTCACAGTAATATTAATTTGTGTCTTTCATAATGTTGCCTTTCAAGATTCAAGTTTCATACTTGTGAGAATAAAGAAAGTTTTATTCATCAATCATACATTACATACGTAATATGTGTAAATAATAACATTTACATACCAATGAAACTAAATTATTTGACTTAATTACACACAAATCGTTTTGGTGAAATAGATCATGATTAAAAAGGCACTTAGCAAGATTTTATTATTAAATGTGTGTAGTTTTAACTAATTTGAAACCTTTTTTAGCGGTAACAAAATAAGAAAAGTTTATCGATATCTATTACATAAAACTCAATATTTATATCATTATAATTATAATAACTCACAAATGGGTAAAATAAATTGTATGGGCTTCTATTATACATATATTATATAAATATTAAAGTTTAAAATATCAAAACGTTTCGAACAGAGGTGTATTTTAACAATACAAATTTATAAAACCTCATTCTTGACTCGTTTGAATACATGGTGTATCAGGAACGTCCTGCAAAATGTAACCACGTCTTCTTATTGAATAATAAGTAAACAACACATACAATTTAAAAAATTTCAGTTATTTCTCTTGTAGTTTAAAAAGTAGTAAATTAAATTTTATATCATTGTGGTACAAAAAATTAGAAAAGTAAATCTGGAGGCGCGGAGCTCTGAACTGGGACCTCTCGCTGACTGGGCGGTTGCTCTTCCACTGAGCTATCCAGTTCTCCAGTTTCATTTGTTATCTCCTTGCGATGGATAAATCGCCAAGTGCTTAAAATATAGAAATTTATTTCTATCATAGTTTTAAAAGTAGTTGATCAAAAGATGTTTGGTAAGCACGGTTATTATAAACTAGCTACATTTATTTGCGCATCACTAACACCTTGTATTACTTGAAAACAAACCGAATTGAAATCGTTTTTTTTATTTATATAACGGTTGAAAATAAACCCTCTTGCTTTAACAAAGGAAACTGTTCTATGTTCGAAATAAAAAATACTTGTTTTGTTACTTTTGTCATGATTCATAATTTAAAAAAAGATATCAACCGTCAAAAAGAGCACTAATACTCCGGTGACAGAGACGACGCTCTACAA
Source organism: Ypsolopha scabrella (assembly GCA_910592155.1). NCBI lineage: Eukaryota > Metazoa > Arthropoda > Insecta > Lepidoptera > Ypsolophidae > Ypsolopha > Ypsolopha scabrella. The sequence continues at coordinate 25,220,406 of OU342963.1, forward strand.
AACCTATGTGTACATAGCCTATGTGCATTATTTACCGCCGGGAATATGTACGATCTATTGTCAGTCACATGTTGCATCGCATAGGTTTGCCATGTTTCCAAAATTATGAAAAACAAGAAAAAAACTGAAAAAAGAAACTTTTTTTACGGTGTTGTGTTCTATTAGTGATTCTGATTTATAGAGTTCAATAAAGCTAGAGGATTTATTTTCAACCTTTATAAGATTAAGTATATGGGTATATCACAGATAATTTACGCTGGTAGTTATCGGAATGTGAAAATTTCAGGGGTGGGCTAAGCAGACTTGAAAAATAAATGGAAAATTAAAGAACTATACCGCAGGCATAATCATTATGACTTGCTTGGATGTATATCACTGACATTCTAATAAATCGTTTACTTGTTACTTTGGTATGATCCAAGCATACACACATATGTAATAATACATAATGAATTATATTAATCATCAAAATATTTCAAACACTCGATTCGATACACCCGTTACAAAAAACTAGAAGAATCTGTACTATTTGCCTTGAGACATATGCCATGAATGTGTAAGCATAAAAAAAAAATAGAAAAATAAACAGTATGTTGGTGTGCCGGTATACACGATGATTAAATGGTCTTGATACGCGACAGAAAGAGTTTACGCACACATATGTATTAATTACAGGTTTGTGTATAAGTGAACGCTAGTGTGCATGTCTTTGAACATGGCAGTTTTCACCATTTTCACAAACCATTTTGTATGGTTTATCAATTAGAAATCCCGAAAGGATTTAAGAGGAATTGCAAGTGATAGTATACTTTATGCTAAATAGTAATTTAAATAAAATTTTGAGGGGTTCTCTCTAAACAAGATCCCTTATACCCAAGCCTCTATCTTTTATAAGCGTCTGTAAGCATCACTTAAAAAAGAAACAAGGGCGGTTACAAAATTAAGGAAAATATTTAAATCAATCACAATAAATAAAAATATATTGAGTTGTGAAGAAATAGATTGACGGGAATTGTTGTACGACTTAGCCGTTTTTAAAATGGTAATAAAATTTATTATTTCAATAAAACTTAATATATACAAGGCTCACGTAGGTCATTCTACAAAAGCAAACGGGATCAAAAAGCAAATTCTGTTACGAAACAATGTTATAAAACCAGTTAATAAAGTAGATATTTAACTGACAGGACACAAATTTACGAGTTCATGTTATTTAAGTATTCATATAATTCAATATTAATTTACTATAATGGAAAAGAATTGCCTATTCAAGGTCAATCAAGGACGAAACTGGGCATCACAGTAAAACTATAAGATATAATAATACGATCAAGTCTTGTAAGCTTTCCCTGATTTCATAATAATTTCAAGTAAAGCGATGCGTGCTTAGCTATTCGAATTCTCGCCAACATTGACTCAATGACTTGTTGTAGAACCTATTTTATTAAATACAAACTTCTTACAGTAACTTCATTTTATATTTCAGATGCATGGGTTTTTGTAAAAAATAACTCACGCGGATTTCCTCAATATTCACGCCCTGAAAATTCAAGACCACGCAAAACATTAGCAACCTGTTTAAAATTACAGCTAGTACATTCTAGTCCCCACCATATGGCGGTAAAGATTTTTAACTCTATACCTGACTCAATAAAATCCTTAGAAAAAACAAATTTATTTAAAAATGCACTTAATGAATACTTATCAAAAAAACTTACTACTCGGTGTCAGAGTTTTTTAATGACCATGCCAAAAGAGCCGTTAAAAGATTTTTATTGTTGTCTAAGTATTAAATCCTATTAATGTTTTTGTTCCTAAGATGTTTGTTTATCTATAATATATAAACGATTGTTTTCTTTTTTCTAAGCAGAGTCTACGCTTAATAAATAAGCCAATTAGTTGTAAGACTTGTAAGTTGTTACATATGTGTTAATGTTGTATATTGTAACTTACTTAGCGCCCTTGTGGGGTTTTTGTTTGATACTTTTATTATTTAAGATCTGCCTCCCTTTCGTACAACAAGAAAGCTAAATAAATTAACGTTATCTTATGAAATACAGCGCGGTGATTGGCTGATTCGGCTTCGGTATTATGTACTACCTATATATATACCGAGATTTTCTTGATCCAGAAACCGGCTATTTGTCTCTTTCCTCGGTTTGTTTTCGATTATTCTCAAGAGATCATTGACGCCTGACGCCATTAACTTCTAAGTCAATGCCTGACTGGCAAAGAAGAGGTGCGAAGAGGTGAAAACTAAAAGAAGAGGTGTTGGCGTTTGAAATGAAATTAAATGAAATGTTTCGTGATGATAGTCTCTTTCGCCTCAATCACACATCGGTACAGTGACTATGATGCTAATAAAAAAAACCGCATCCAAATCCGTTGAGTGGTTCTCGAGTTATAACATTTTTGCTCCGTTTTCGGCTTGGGCGTTATTAGGGTTACGTACCCGGAGGGTGCCAAACGGGACCCTATTACTAACTCCGCTGTCTGTCTGTCTATCTGTCCGTCCGTCTGTCACAGGGGTCTACAACTTCAGCCGTAATAGGACGTAAGTTTAAATTTTTTACAAAATACGTGTTACCATAGCCTCTACCAAAACTAGAAGAAACTAAAAAAAAGTTTTTTTTCCCAAATATCATTTTTTTAACGTTATTTGTTTCAGCTCTATCTTAAAGACTGTTATACCGACAAGTTTCAAATTTGGTCACTACACACACTAAGCTAAAACAACAAATAATAAAATTAGGATGAAAATTAGTTCCGTACTCAGAGGGCGCTAAATTGTTTTTCAGGTGGTACAATTTTAGCACATTATTTTTTGTCGCTTTAATCTTGCATAGCATCTACATTGTTGATATGTATGTTTTTAGGAATCCGTACCCGTATTGTGTGGTGGAACGGAACCCTTTATGCGCGAGTCCGACTCGCACATAACCAAATTATTTTATAAACGCCCCTTATAGCCTATGTGTAGACCAGGGTCACTACGATAAAAAAAACGAGCCTAGACGAAATTTTTGTTTAGTTTTATAAAGGTAATGAGTTTGTAGTAAGGACATAGTACTAAACCTTAACTATTAAACTACTTGGTATTACATTTAGTCGAACCGGCTATCGTACCTCATCAAGATGTGATTACTAATTTTAAATCAGTAGTGCTACCATAATACGGCCTTAAGGCGGCATGTAAGATCTTTTGCATCCATCAAAATTGAACTCTACGACGTTTCCTTAAGTTTAAAATAGCGCGCTCTCTGCCGTGGCTGTTACGACCACCAAGAAACACGCGCCCAAAAAAACCCGTGTTTTTATTTAATAACTTTGCTTCTAGATGAAATTTTTAAGATATTCTAATACCCACTGACGATGTTTTTTGTTAACTTACTTTTAATATAAATTTCAAGGCTGTATAATTTAAGGAAGGCCCTTTAACACCCGAAAAACATGCAATTTAGAGGTAGCTTCGTAATTTTTTTGTCTATCAAACGGACTTAACGATTTTGCGTTTTTTCTAAGATGAATCTATCAGCCATATAGTCTACTATCTATATTATTTTTACTATACCGATTAGCCAAGTTACACAATGTGATATGTTCATTTAAAGTTGTGCATCTAGCCTTATACGGACCCTTAACAAAAACAAAAGTACACCATTTCTTCACTTTTACGTCTTTGTTTATGTTATTTCTTGGGCTCCCACGGCGCAATGTTTGTAAAGCACTGCCAAAGATGTCTTCCCATGAACAGTTGCCGACCCCTGTCCATGTCATTACTGTTGCTCTGCTCTATGATTTGATTAGGTAATGGTTGTATGAAGTTGGTTAATGAAGCCGTTCGTCAATGAAGGGTTTTGACATTCTGTCATCATAATTTAGCGTCTGAGAAAAGATTACTGATAAACTGTTTTGATTACATTGGACTAATACATGTTTTAGTACTTCGTGGTTTTGATTATATGGTTAAACGAAATCCATCGCTTTGGATACTCTTAATATTATTTATTTAGAGTGCAATACAAACTAAAAATTTATATAAATTAATATAGGTATGCTGTGAAAGATCTCAATTTGTAAGTTTTCAAAGATATATACGCCTTTTTTGATGTCAGATTGAGTACATTTTGGCACAATTACTTTCTAATTCAGGCAACAAAATAGAAAATAATCAGGTCTCATTTGAAATGTCAGATATATCACATCAATAAAAAAAATGTTTGATATTAATCTTCACTGTGACATGTGAGGGTATTCAGAGAAATCTGTCTTGCTCCAACGCTTATATTTGTGGAAGCAGGTCGCTTGGACGGACAACTCGCGATTTCGATATGTTTTTATTTATCATTTCAGAATTAGAGGGATGGGTTTCTTAATATGACGGACGTGTTGTATAACATTTTGTAGGACGTTTATTTTGGTATTAGTTTTATGCTCTAAAACGTAATATAATTATATACTATATATATATACGAGTATATATCTTAGGTAGGGCCCGAAATATATCTTGAGACGAATGTGTTATACAAATATATCTTGAAAAAACAACAAATTAATTTCCAGTAAGACGATTACATATCTTTAAAACTTACCTCAGGCCGGAATTCGAACATACGACCTCTTGGTTTCACGGCAAGTGTGCTACCTTTGCACGTGTGTTATTTGTCCCACAATTATATTGGTTTCAATTGATCTTTCCTTGTTTGTAACTCACTCTGATTTATGTTTAAATAACGTTAAATATATTAATAATTTCGTTTTATTTTCAGGTATGTTGCAGTAAAGCATAATTTTTTACGACTCTTCCGAACGTAAGTCACAAAAACACTGATTTCAGGGTTCCATTACAAAAAATACACACACAGTAAAGTTTCGACGTCGCTTTACCTAATATATTGGACCAAATTCATACCGGAGACTCGTTTAGTGATCAGGGACTAGGTTCCTTTCCTATCCTTTTGGCTAAATTCTAAAGTTTTTTTTTGCTCACTTACTGGTTGGACTAGTTAAAGTACCTAAAATTCCTAGTCTAGGCAGTAAGAAAGCAACAAAAATATTTTTCGAATTTCACCAAAAGGGTAATTGAAGCTTGTTTCTGATCACTAACCGAGTCTCCAGTATGAATTTGGTCGGTTAATTTAATTTCACCATATATAAAAGGCACCAAACTTGATGATGGCTCTAAAGTTTCGTCGATGTTTCTGTATATGCCTCTCTGTCACACAGGCACACCTAGGTAGGGACCAGGGGGGCACGGCTCCACCTGAGTACAGACTGTCAAGTATAAGTTGACAGTCTGTACGTCTGCCCCTCCGAGAAGTACGGCGCCTTTGATGTAAAATTATGCTTCATCCAATTTACGGCGCTATTCGTTTTGTATTTTGGTTTCTATGTGTTCTCGTTGTTGGAGGTTATCTCTATTTATCTTATTACGATCACAAAATTATGAATGGCTTCATGAGCTGGAGCCGAGGGCCAGCCCTCCAGCTACAAATCCTATTTACGCTAATGCTGTCATTTATTTCTCTAACTTCACAAAGGCGTCAAGAGGTTTGGCGTACACTATACAGTCCCCAACATCTCATGGTATACTGACAATCGTACAAAAATGTGTATCGGTTCGTATGACGACACCTATACACTGAAAAAAAATATCTCTCAATACGTTTGCACACTTAACAGTCCTTTTATCTATGTAAATAGATTGGTATATATAAATAAAATTAAAAAAATAAAAACTCCTGAGCATACTGAACAACATTTCCAAAGAAATATTATCCATCCATCCATCAGCCTGTGTTCGTCCACTGCTGGACATAAGCCTTTCCCAAATTTCGCCACTCTTAGTGGTCTTCTATCCTTCTCATCCAGCCGCCACTCGCTACAAGCTTCAGATCGTTGGTGCAGATTTCCTCATTTCGGATTCTATCCATCAGAGATACCCCAAGCATAGCCTGCTCCATAGCTCGTTGAACAAACACAAATCGGTGTATAAAGAAATGTTATATAACCTGGAATATAAAACAATATCCTGACTGATTGACTGATCTATCAATCCATTGACCAAACGACTGGACCCGGAAACATGAAATTTGGACTGCAGCTTTCTTGTATGACGTCAACATCCGCTAAGAAGGGATTTTAGGAAATCCCCACCGTATTGAGAGAATCTAGATTCACGCGTGTTGCGAGGTATCCGCCAGTAGTCAACTTTAAAATTGCGCTTGCGACACACGGCAGATGGTCGGTCACTTAGCGTCGGTCAGTTAATGTGACGTTCAAGTGTATAGATGACTATTAACGATGATCGAAGTGTCAAGGAGTAGTGATTGTCGATAATGGCTGATAAATTTGAAGGAAAATATTGCTTAGACAAAAAGCGTACAGTTTCAAACACGTACCTAACGGTATGCCATGGCCGTTCTTAACAAGCTATGCTCGAAAATACCCTTTATTTAACATTTTTATAATTAAATATTTTTATATTATACAAAAACACGTTATATGAAAATATATAATTATAAAAATTAAAGATAAATAAAATAAAAAATATATTTTATTTAACATCCAACAAATCACGTAGCATAAAGGCCGACACTCACCAAATGCGCACGCGTGGCGTCGTAAACTAGACTGACGCATTATAAATACACGCATACAACTTCCACGCACAACGCCACGCGCACGCATTTGGTGTGTATTGATTGGCCTTTATGCTAAAGAAACCCTACTAATTTCGTCATTTTTGTCTGTCACACTTATAGATAAAAAAATAAATTTGACTTTTACTGCAGAAGACATGAACACATAGATTAACAGTTTTTTTGAAATATTTTGTTTTAATAAGGACTTGGTACAAAGACATGACCGTCGTTAATGTGTGTTAAATACATAAGAATAACATAATTTTTGTAAAAAAGGAATTTGAACGATTCTGAATCATAAAGATCCACGTGTTTTTAAGTAATAACCATCAAGCTAAGATTTATATAAAAAATATGCTAATTTAGGTGAGTATTAGAACCTACTAACTTATCCGTCGTTTGGTAACACGAATCATTAAGATGATATCAAATTATCTCTAACCAATCAAGGCTGGCTAGCTTCACGTATCCAGTGACATTATTAATTTTGAATCTGTCAAAGAGGCACAAAGATATTAAAGTTAATATGGAGTCATCACAACGGTTTGGTAAGCGACGACGACGTTGCCCGACGGTCGCAGACTAGTGCGAACTGAATGCTTGGGCCCCTGGTAATTATCTAAATTATCTACTAGTTTTCGTTGGAATTTACGTATAGGCATCACCAGGGAAAGTTTTGAAAGCCTATTTTTTGTTCTAATTATATTACTATACAATGTCACAATACTACATGGGCAGTCTTGCAATTATTTTAAATGTGTGTTAAAAAGGCATTAAAGCAATTAAAGGCTTGATTTTATTTTTCTTTTATGCTTATATTTGATGTTAATTCATGACAAACACTTTAAATTTCAACTTATGATAGTGTCTCAGTTTTAAGTATTTTCAGTCATTCATTCATTCATTCATTACATCTGCTACGATCTCGACGCGCCTCTTTCATCTCTTCCACATCCATCAATCTAGTCATACATGCTCTACTATTCCGGCTACTTTTAACATTGATAGATAGATAGCTTAAAACGTTTATTTACTAATAGTACAGTATAAAAACACATTTCAAATAATAATAATAAAAACAATAGAGAAAACAAAAACAAAAAATTCTACAAAGAACTATGAAATTGGCACGTAGGGAGTGCCCTAAAAGGTAATAAAAAAATATTAAATGTCATATAAATTTTCACGTCTTAGAAATGATAAGGGGGCTGCAGGACGCAGCTGCTGCAATCAAGACAATAAAAGCATAATGTATTATCCAAGATTTTTGAAGATTCAATATAAAAAGCAGTTAGGTACTGAAAGTATGCACTTTGGATATTTTTGTCCGAAGTACGGCAATAGGGCTCACTACCATCACGCTAGGTCGTAATAATTGTCGGTGAAACGTGGGTGCACAAGTGTAGACAGTGACTTACATTTCACAGTCCATACTCGGGAACACTTCTGACACTCCGTTGGTAATCTATGTCATGAAACTTTGGGTTCAAACTTTGCCGGTCTAACGGGTCCGATGTCGGCAGATTATCACTAAGGTTCACACGATAAGGCTACAGACACATTAGCTTGCAATCTGCGTACTACGTGTGTAGACATACCTCAAGTTTTGCAATACGGTGGCTAGGTTTGCGTACTCTGGCCTGGGTAAACAGTTGGTGGAGCCGCAGGAATAATTGCTTAGCAATTCTTGCCGAGCAATAGAAATTAACATGAAAAATACACATTGTTACGACATATATCCTCGAGGAGATGTCAAAGGTATTTCCGAGTGTAGAATGTGATTAGTAGTCAACATAATTAACACCCTCCTCTTCTCGACGATTTTTACGACCCAACGCGATATGAGGTAAGCTTTATCGCCAGCACAAATACACGTTAATCTAACATTATTTTCCTTTACCACCAGCAAGCCGTAGTTACTGGCGTAGCTAGGATTCTTAGCTAGGTGGTGGGGTTCCTGGCTCCAACTCGATAATGTGGTCGTAATAGGGTAAATAGAAAATAACTCCATAGAACGAGATGACACATAAATCAATGAACAAGACAAATAACGCCTTAAACTGGATAAAGCCTCTTTTTACATAAATGTCACCAATATTTCGAGAGGGTGGATGGAGAGGGGAGGGAGGGGGGGGGGGGGGGGGGGGGGCAGACGGTACTCTAGGGGGACCGTGCCACCTAGACCCCTACCCCTACTAGACCTACCTAGTTACGCTTATGGCCTTAATATACAAATAATACGGTAAATTTTAGAGTCGTGGAATTGCAAAAGAATTACGTAATTTCTCAGACCGTACGTAATTATTGGTATTTTGAGATGAGATTGTAAGTATTTTCGTTTAAATTTGTGCTAGCCTTTTGAATTTTGCTCGAAAACCCGGAGTAAAAAGTTTTCTTTAACAACTGGACCGGGTCATAAAATATATCGGCAAAAGATTATCCTAAAGTATTTCACTAAATGGTTAAAATATAACACTACTTAAGGGTCCATGCCACCTAAACGTGCCCCACCGTATTGCTGATTCATGACAGAAAATATTTGTTGAATGAGAAATAAATAATCACACAAGTTGTCGAAGAGTTGTATTACAACCTAATTAATTTGATTTTTGCATAGAATTCATAGCAAGCTAGAAAAAAAATCTAAAGTCACTAAAAATCACGTAAAACTGCTCTTCGCTTATTTCCCATTGACGGTTTCCCAGATGATTTTGGAAACTGAAATTCAGTCACCCGTAAGTTAAGAGTATACAGAATGGTGTGATTGGTTTAATTTTGCCAAACAAAAATTGTAACTTGGTGTATTTATCCATCGAACATAATAATTCGGCATCGAAACGTGATTCTTTAGAGCGCGCGATGTTTCGGTTGTCGTAACAGCCACGGCTCAGAGCGCGCTATTTTAAACAATAATGAAACGTCACAGAGTCTAGTTCTATTTGACGCTAAATGAGGTGCTTAATGTTAGGGAGAACGGGTCCTTAAAGTAAAAATATTGAATTAATTTTTCATTTTAATTTTTATGGTTTTACTTAAGTTTGTTGTTAAAGAAACACTTAACAAACAAATGGATTAACAATAATAGGTACTAGAAAAAACAAAGATAAACTATATTGATCCCTATCGATTGTCTGAAGTGAAAAATCTGACAGACGATACACCAAAAAATACTGACAAGCGATGTTTATAAACTAGGAGTGTCAATTTATAAATCAAACATTATGTTTATTGTATATTAACGATGGTATAAATTACCCATTTACTGACCTATCGATACCTCCTTAAATAAACATCGACTAGTTCAACAATCAATTTGTAAACAATCAGGCTCTCTAAATGCCAAGGCTTCGCTTTCGTCTTAGATTTGTTACGTCATCGGATTTTTGCCTCACTGCCTATGGTCACTGTTATTTGAAGTAACAGTAGACATGCCGTGGTCAAAAAGAAAAATATAATCTACGTGAAATAAACCAGTATAACTATGTACTCACCTTTTAATTCTGTTTTTTTTAAGTGATATGTATCGTACTTTGCTAGTAAACTTTTTTTCAGCACATAGACTTTGACATGTTAGCTTAACATTTTTAGGGACAGAAATGCAAATAGTTGGATTTGGCAAGAAAATGTCATGTAGACCAAATCAGCTCCACTGACGTCAATTGGTCATATCATGAAGTATGAAATAAAACAATTATGATAGTGTTTCAACAAAAAGTCATAAATAGGTGCGACAACGAGCGAACGCAAAGCATTAGGTTTCTGATGATCATAAATTTGGGAGCCAAGCGAAGCAGCGCGAAGCTATGGCTTATGCTTGGTCATTACTGTTCCTGGAAAGAATCGATGAGACTTAGGATATTGAAACACAAAGTGATAGAGAGAAAACAGGCGAGGCATTAATTATGTCTATCCGTGGACTTCCATAAAATTTAAACGTAAAAGTTGCTAACGGATGAATGAATGATATTAGAGAACTGTCTGTAAGCACTTCCCTGGTACGGCTTCTCATGACGTCATGTCGGAACACGACGAGTCGCTTGTCAGCGTGGTCCCGTCATGAGGGTGACAATGCCATGCCATCACTAGTTGAAATCAAAGGATTTTTTTATATTCCTTATAACTTTATAGGAAAATAAATAAATATGTGATTAAAGAGGAGGTTGTGATGGGGCAGTATGTGAAAAATGTAACAGAAACATTTAGGGAAAATATTGACTTACATTTCACAGTTCACACTCGGAAACACCTCTGATACCCCTTTGGGGATTCATGTCGTGACGATAAGTTTTTTGTGTTTTTTAAGTTTATTTTTAGGCTTGCTTAATTCATAAAATAATACCATGCCTAAACTAAAGTACGGAGTAAAGGTAAATTTTTCATACTAAGTTGCAGTTTGTAGTTCTTCCAAACAGGTAAATATTTAGCAACCGATAAATTGTTATTAGGTAACCGAATCTTTTGAACCTACTTGATAGAGGTTAAACGGCCTGCAGTAGATCATGTTTCATCTGATTGCTATCTCCAGGAAAGGTTACCTTACCTTTACATATAAAAATTGCCTTTAGTAATACTTAAACAGGTCTGCCGCAATCTAAATTTATACCTTTTTACAAAAGGAGCACAAGGCGTTTTTTTAAAAAGGTATTAGTAATTAATATCATGGTAGACCCATTTCAATTTAATAATATGCACGAAACGCGATAATCTCTTCCCTGCTAAAAGCGATGTATATTATGTGTCGCAGGATAATAGCAAAAGATGTAACTTAGCTAAGAACTTAGGAATTTGGTTATGGCCCGGCAGAAAGCGTTTGCGCAGCGTAAAAATGAGCCCGTAGGTAACCGTATATTATATATTATGTATAGTATGTAATTCATGGTAATTTTTTAAGGTAACCCAGAAAATCTGCAGTTGTTATCTCAAATGCTATTTGCTGGACCTTAGCCAAAGTCTCGGAATCTTAGCTAAATTACATTTTTAGGGTTTCGTACCTGAAGGGCAGCATGGAGCCCTATTAATGCCCCTCTGCAGTCTGTCAGTCCGGGTATGTCACGGCTCTCTAGATTGCAGACAGAATGAGTACCTACCTAACAGAACGAAAATTTGGATATGTTGTATGAATGTTGACCCCAAACTGAATATTGAATTAGAAATGAAATTTAATTGTTTTTAGTAGGGTTTCCATGGATAAAAAAGGAGGCGAGTTAGGAATGTGGAATTTTCCGCGTATTATATACTGTATTAAAACAAAAAATACTGAAAACGTCAATTTTGTATACAGGATTGCGTGTTTTAATTCTCGATTAACTTAATTTTGCAGTTTTGTTTGATAAATTTTCTTGGTGCTGACATTTTTCATTTAAATAATTTAAGTGTATTATCTTATAAATATTGTAGGGAATCCTCAGGGCGCGAGTCCTACTCACACTTGACCGGTTTTTGTGCTTCGTATGCGTTCTTTCAGTCGTGTAAATACATAACATTTTGTCTGTAACGTAACTGTGTCCACAGTCACAAATTGTGTACGTGTTTTTTTTTTCTTTAAATAACGTAAAATCGGAAATAGAGTCCGCACTCTGTTACAATTGGGAATTGGGCTAAAAAAGGTTACTTAATCCCAGTCATGCGCTTAATTAGCATACGTTGCGTGGTTCATACAAATAACGCTTCTATTTCAGAAACTTCTGATACACCACTATAGTATTTGTGGCCCTGTGTGTTTTTTAAATAAAGGTAATGTTTTACCAAACATTTTTAATTTTACAAATTTACGTTATGTGTCATAGTTGTCAGTTTTAAACCATTTTGTTTCGGAGTCTGTCTCAAAAACTAAACTGGTTAGGAATTTGAAATTTTCTGAATAGGTTTATTATGTGCCATATCTTAAACTATAAACGACAAATTCTGAAAACGCCGACTTTAATATAGGTTTAAGGTTAGAAGGTTACGTACCCGAGCACTTAGTTTGAGCTTAATTATGCAGTTATTGACAAGTTTGTAATTTTTATTTTAATCATTTAGACATTTTATCCCTCAGGACGCAAATCCTACTCGTACTTGACTGGTTTTTGTTTAGAGGTAGTGCCATAAAATATGTCAAGTTTTGTACAAAACCGAAGACTGGCAGGATTACAGAAATCTCGTTGGTATTCAAACAGAGCTACTGACTGACAATTCCGTTGTTACTCGAATTCTCTTACATAACCGAAACTGGGGTAAAGAAAATTTGCGTTATTTAGAAAATGAGTCGACATAACATAGTTATGAGTTACATACAAATTGAAAGACATTCTTACCATATTTGAATTGTTCCGTTTCTTTAGTTCAAGGTCGCCATTTTGGGAAATGAGTTTTTTTATCTTCGCCTTTCGTCATGAGTACGTGTTGAACAAATATTAGTCTAGAAACATATATATTATTTCGTGCATCGTTTGTGACTACAGGTCGTGTGGTCTAACCTGGTCGGTTCGCAGTAAGGTTATCCACTTTTTAGAGTGCCTGCGCAGATAAAATGTTTAGAAGGAGAAAAAGAGTGACAGAGAGAGAGCGGAGAACTATAACTTCGGATCGTTATCCTTGGAGAACTGCCCAATATTTCGGGGCAACACTAGTCTATATTTTGGCGCAGGTCATAAACTATCTAGATGAAAAGTTTTAGAGTTATCAAACATATATAAATATATATATATATATATATACATAGTTATAAGCTATCGAGCAAATAGCAACTTTTACATTAGTAATAATATAATTAAAATAAATTCTCTATTCCCAACCGATATTTAACTTTGAACCTTATTTGGGAGTAATAAAATTCCTGATAACAATTATCGTATAGTGTTGTCAACTATTACCTAACGTAGCACCTGTTCAGCTTGACATTCTGATGAATAGCTTGAAATCGCTTCCTTCCTCGCATCTAGGAAGTTCTTACGTCACACCGCTTTTTGCTCCCGTCAATAAAATAGTGCTGCTACATATACTAACAACCAATAACTTTAGGCACTGTCTTAACATCTACCAGTAAAGAGTATATTGAAGAAATCTTGGTCTAGAAGTTGTGGTATTGTCCCACCTAATAGAATATGTCGGAAGTAAAACAATGAAATAATTGAGTTTGTCTCTTACATTATGTGAAGCAAACTCGATGTTACGTAGAGTGTTAATATAATATCGTGAAAGCCTTTAGTGTATGGTAATAGAAGTGCTTTCTATACTTTCAGAACAAAAGTCTTTTAAAATGAACCTACGATATATTAATTGTTACATATTTGGTTGTCACAAGATCTCACGCCTGTCTTCCAGAAGGATAGGCAGAACATACATACATGAATATAATATAATCATGCGTGTCTCCTAGAGGGGTAGACAGAAACTACAGATATTCCATCTGCTACAACCCAGACACACCTTTTTCGCCTCTTCCGCATTAATTAATCCAGTAATAAAAGCTATTTTATTTTGTACTTTTGACTTTGCCCTTTTTTAGTATGTCGCCAATTTGCCCGGCATTTATGTCCTTTTACGGCGACGACGGTCCAGTCAAGCCCGTCGAACACCACCAACTGCTACGAACTTAACTTCTTCTAAATTAATTTAGGCTTTTCTATTTGGTGCTGTTGACTTTACCCTTTCACAGGACATCACAAATGTGGTCAGGATACATCGTCTTAGGACGGCCTAGTCTAGATTCAGTAAAAAAAAAAAAAACTAGAGATAGCATTGTCTTATATACGATGAAGCCAACCCTTAAATCGCGTTCCGTAGATTTTAGTCAAGTAGATTTGTTTTGTACATTATCTGTTACAGTTGGATTTGGCAAAAATAATAATAATAGGTCTTATAGGCCATGTGTGATTTGAGAGGGTGACCTAAAAACTGCGACACATATATTATTCAATTATTTCTGGAAGAGGTTGGGTTTGTCCAGGAATGTATAAATTTTATAGTAATCATGTTTTCTCCAAAAACACTGCAGAGAAATCAGAATCCTCATCGTTAAAATTGTAAATATTTAAAGAAATTATAAATCCGGCGCTTCAAGCTGTATATTTTTCGTGGTTCCAGGGATCTCAATAGTAAAACTTGTTCGACGAGTACGTTCTAGTTTCGGCTTTTTTGCGACTAAAAAGCAATCAGCCTGTTTATACCCTTACAAAGTATTAACTCATTCTTGCATTTTAATAATATCCGTTTTAAAATAGGAATTCCAAAAATGTCCAATAGGAAACTATAATAAACATTCAACAAAATACCTGATGAAACTTTCGTTTACAATTATCCAGCTATTTTTAATTTGTAATTGTAAAAAAGTTGTAATATCCTCCAGTACACCACCGTTATGTGAGCGACTATGCGTGAAATACTGAGACAATACATATTCATGATTTGTTCAATAATCACCTACTTAATGACCATGGAAATAGTTAGGAACCTTAACAAGTTGTATTAAGGATCTTTTTCCATCGGAAGAAGAACCATGGTTGGCTAAGACAAAGCGTAGGCAGGAAAGTAAGTGTAAGAATGTAAAACGCATCGGGTAGTGAATGGATTGCTTGAAATTGGTACAAATAGTTTTGTGTCCACGCAAAAAAGTTTCATTTTTATTTCCCAGAAGCACTAGCGAAAACAAAATAATGACGAATATAGGCCAACATTTGATCCAAGCGCTTCAAAAGAAAAGACGAGAAACTCTAAAATAATTTTGTTCTATAGGTAATGTCGAAAAATATGAAAGCAGGATTTAAATTCGAACAGTTGTTTCTTTAAGCGTATATAAGACGTTATTGTTTTAAAAGTTCAATAAAGCTGGTTTGTTATTGCCTCAAAAATAATATTAAATTGGTATATGAGTTGATGAAGTAGCTTTGTACTTTTGTACTATTTTTGTTCCGTGCCTTTGCTCTGAGTAATCCTGACCAGGAAATGAAGTAAAAGTCAGACAGGCAATCTTGACCGGGTCAATCGGTCAAAGGCGCTTAGGCCTTAACAAAATATAGACTCAAGCTTTTGCAGAACGAATCGCTAAGAAACATAATAGGTTTATTTCTATTCGTTGGTTTATTTTATATTGTGCTTCTAAATAATGGTTTGTCTTTATGGGTCGTATTCCGGCTTGTGCATCAACTGCACCAGTATTTTGATTATAACGGACGAATATTTGTGTAAATCTATCACCAAGACAGATTGTATAGCTGCCAACCTAATCGCATCTTAGTAAACGCATTGTCTGATTTGTTTGACCACTTACCGCGTCTCTAGTATGAATTTGGCTATATAAATGAAAGTCACCTTATATAACTAATATGCTACTAAATATTAATTCTGTTAGCTATTAACTAGCAGTTAATTATGTGTATGTACGAGTGAAAATAATTCCTTTAGCAAAACTAATCTGTATCTATTGACGGAAGCGCATCAAACGGTGCGACATCTTGCGTGCTATTTCAATGCGCACGCGACTCTTGACCAAACATCTCTTTATCCCGTTTATTCGAAATGAGATTTTATCACCAGTATATAAAGATTATAAAAATATGTTGGTTAGTGTCGACAAGTGAATGCAGCTGTAAGACGTATGAAAAGTCGGTTTCCGAATGCCTGAGATGAAGACTTACGTAGACGAGTGAGTAATTGTTGTTCTCGTCACGCGATAGGAGTTGAGATGAAAATGATGGCCTAGTTTGAACAAATCTGTTTATTATGGTCGTAGGCTCATAGCCTATTTCCATTGTTATAGAGTTACATTCTTAGTGCACTTTACGTTCCTTCAGTATAAACATAAACCTACCTCTACATATGGTAGTACAGTTAATAAGAACAACTACGACTAAACGAGCGCGACCAAAGTTCGGTAAAAAAAAAATTGTTTGTAATTGAATACAACCACAAACATGATCCTGCTCTTAAAATGGCATTTGAGAAAGGCTCAGGGGGCGTTGGAAATGCAACTTTATACAAGTTTTTCAGAAAACCAGATGTATCTGAAAAAAAATACATATTGTTTTCGAAGATATGAGAAATCTTTTGATTATCTTATAATCGAAAAAAAATTCTGGAGAGACCTCTGAAAATTGTACGTATCATGTTTTATGCCTGTTATGTGGATAGTATCATTACAAAACTTTATACGAATATTTTGTGTAAGCTTGTCTATCTTTTGACTACAAGATTTTTTTAAAGTAAAATCTAAGTTTTTTATATATACTCGTATAAAGTGTTCCTATAAGGGTTCCGATTTTTCCTTTTGAGGTACGAATTAAATGTCACTTTGAAATATCATTATTTGTATGACGCCGGGGTAGGCACTGCCTACCCTAGAGTACACGATTTCGTAGAACATTTTCTTAAATTTTTTTTCGTCATGTTATTTTTATGGTCAAACTTGACCTTCTCATTGAATTTCTAGCAAAAAGTTCAGTGCGCGCCACTGATAATAATGGATTTTCATACAACTTCATTTCCCACGATCAATCGTTTAATCTACTGAGTGTGGAGTTGAGTTCATAGACTTTGATTGAAATATCATGTTAAAGGGCTTATCTCATTTCGTCATCACATGACATGATGCCAAGAACTATCTAGGATTATACAACGATAGCATTTACTATTAAATGAACCGTAATCTAAAAATTATGCACATACGACAGTACAATACTATAAGAATAGAGCTATAACCCCATACAAGGTTAGTGTGCCATGAAAATCAAGCAAATGTCATTCATGTCAACATGCATAGAGTGAGACGGGACTAAAGGTCGTATCTGCCGAAAATAGCGCCTTACCTAACAATTACTGCCTTGCGCAAACAGATTTCTGAGATAAGTCTTGACCGTTTGTCTCTGAGATATAATTTAGTTTTATGATTAGGTTCTGTTCGTGAGATAGCTGACAGCTTATTGGTTATTGTTTCGGCTTGGATATATTTGGGCAGGCTTTCGTGCAGTGCAGGTGACATGGACGGAGTAACAATATTACAAGGTGTATCAGTTAGTATATGAAAAGTTAAACCAATGCTGATCTTAATGAAGCCTTATAGTCTACACCTCATAATTAGAGAACGGAAGCCTTATAGAGTCACATTGTTGTCCGTTTGTGTGTTTGTGTGTCAAGGCCCCTTTTAAGAATCTTAATATCGAATACTAAGGTCTATAATCCCAATTTCTGTAAAAATCACGTTTTCTAGTTTAGCGCGATAAAAGATACGGAAAAAGATAAAGCGTATTCAATAACGCAAATTCTATAGGTTCTTGAGATATAAGCGTACATCCGGACAGACATACAGATTTATTTAAACAATTAGTGTAATTTATTTACAAAAACGTGATGTTTGTTTAAAAACCTCAAGCCGTTTCCGCTAAACATTTTGATGTCAATTATTCAAACGAATTGATAAGGTTACCTCGATGATGCAGGTATTTACATAATTAATTTGATGATTTTTATGATGTCATAAGGAAAATAAGTATCTTGTTCGACGGTAAATTTGTACCTTTGAATAAGCTGATATTAGTTAGCTAACAAGTAGGTAATATACAGTAACAAATTTTTATGCATTAAAAGTTGGTGGAGCGCGTGCACAGACTAATAGGGATAAAAATTTTAACTATAGAAGTTATGCCCCGGATATTATAGTAAATTTCTTTCAGCTGTTGTGAGACATGCACTTTAGAACCGTATAGTAAGCGGATTGAAAAAAACCCCGCCTTTTTGTAATTAATCAAAACTGAACACTTAAATTTAAATAATGAACAGAAAACATGTGTACTCAAATTTAAACTTTGCTAAATTATTTCCTACTAAACTTAAATACTTACCTATGTATGGTGTATACTTTCATCGCAAAGTTTACATTGGTCTTTGTACATTAGAATTTAAAAAAATACTTTATGGTTCTAACATTAATAAAGATTATATAATTTATAGCGAAATTCATCGCTTTGGTTACTTTTAACATTATTTAGAGTGCATTACAAACTAGAAATGATCATCATAATTAAATTCACTTGTACTTGTTTCACTGGTTTTAATTTTAAGGTTTGCACGTTAATCCCGTCCGGTTTCAGTTAATACACCATTCTCAAGGGATTCAGAAATTCAGGAAATTAAACTAAAATTACGACGAGCCGTTAAAAATGTACACAATGATCATGTCGGGATTAACGTGTAAACCTTAAAATTAAAACCAGCGAAACAAGTACAAGTGAATTTAATTATGATGTTTTTCAAGTTTCACCAAGTGCCGACAATCGCAAGTATAAATTGGAAATGATCAATTGAAACAAATTTCAAGTGAGACAAATATAATTCGAACCTAAGACCTCTTGCGTTCACCGCAAAAGTGCTGCCGTTGTGCAGTAGCTAATTTGTTTCAACCGATCTTTTCTAGTTTTTAATGCACTCTTAACAATATTTAAAATTCTAATTTACAATCCGCCCGCAAAACGGCTTAAAGTGTCCACGAGAAATACTACTACGTACGTATTTTTGTATGAACTGGACAAAGTGTGGGTGCGTATCATCATTTCCGGTATGAAGCAATCAAAGATAGAAATGAGAGAATTTCCCATAGTCACAGATGCTATACAGGTTATTTACTTGAGGTAGAGCATTAAGGCGAAAAGTAAATGGTAAGAGATAAAAATTATTGCTCAAAGAAAGCTCGTCATCGAATTTGGAGAAAACCTCAACTGTATTTGAAGTTTAAAAATAAAATATCATACTTTGGATGGAAATAAAAACCCTCTATTTGGTAAAAAAATTACGCATGTTATTAAATGATAGTGTTAACAAAAAGGATCAAATCTTGCAAAGAAACCTTATGTCCCAAGTTAAATTAATGCTTAAATTCCGTTTGTTTATTCGAAGCAAAATATTATGAAAGTATCTTAGAAGATATCAGGGTTGGGGATTCACATTTTGTGGAATTGAAAATATTTCATAAGATTTTGTTTTCCTCAATTTAGCACCAAAACAGGTTGGACGTTCAGGGACAGTGCAACAACCTCTTCTGTTCTGATCCTAAAATACTCCAGTCTTTTTAATTTAGTGCTTTCTGTTATTTGGTGTAAGTTAAATATTTTAGTGATAATGCTTATCTTAATTTCAATTAATTAGACCGTATGCTAAAAGTATGCTTAACCCATTATACTTATAATTATGTATATAAGAAACCATATATACTATGGTATAGTCACATATACTATAGTGAATAGGTGTATATATTTGTTTGCATTTTAAAATTTTTATTCACTATTTCTAGGAAAGGAAGTTGATAGTTGAGATTGTCGGCACTTGATGGAATTTATCAAACATTGTTGTGATGAAAAAACACTTGTATTTTTCCATTATCTGTGGAAAAGTACAAGTGTTTTTTCATCACAACAATTTCTAAGAAACGTTGTTTGATAATGTAAAAAATAAGTAAGGGTTTATTATGAATTTAGTATTTTCATATTTTCATGATAAAAAAGCTCGAGATGTGTTTTAAAACTTCCACCTATGTAAGTATACTTACAGTAAAATCAATAGTTTATACAGAATGTATGTAGGAAGAATTAGGTATACTTATGTAACTGTACTTAATTCTAAAGTTCTAAGTAGATAATCATTTATTTATCGTAAAATCTAAGCAATGAGTGTTGGTTGGCCTTGCATATATCCTGCATTTTCTCTCTATTAGCGAGTCGTACAAGCGCCGCGCTGACACCGCGATTTTTTATAAAAAAATTATACCTACGAGTATTTTTGAAATGTCTGTAAAGTATAAGGTTACTAAAGTGTTAACAACGTAGATCTAAATAATACATTTAAAATGTTTCTCCCTGTGCTTTGGTTCACTTTTTTTTTTATGTATGTGGTTGCCTGGAAGATATTGCTGTTAGCAATAAGTGGCTTAGTGCGCAGTTAAATATTTTTAATGCCCTATTTCATGTCATTAAAAATATTTACAGTGTAATAAATAAAATAAAGAAAATCTATGAAGATTTTTTGTTATGTATATCTAAGAAGGTTGCCTGGAAGGTATTGCTGTTAGCAATAAGTACCTTAGTGCACAGTAAAATATTTTTAATCCCCTATTTCATGTCATTAAAAATATTTACATTAAGTGTAATAAATAAAGTAAAGAAAATCTATGAAGATTTTTTGTTATTTCCCGTGGTAGGTCC
Organism: Ypsolopha scabrella; assembly: GCA_910592155.1. NCBI lineage: Eukaryota > Metazoa > Arthropoda > Insecta > Lepidoptera > Ypsolophidae > Ypsolopha > Ypsolopha scabrella. Next base: position 25,241,218 of record OU342963.1, read on the forward strand.
TATGAAAAGCTTAAGCATAATAACCGTTGAAAGAAACACCGAAGCTTTTGAAGTTTTTCGGCCTTTTAAGAAATTCTTACAAATGACCAAGTACGAATATACGTACGAGACTGTTAAATGACCGTATGAGCAGATTCACCTTTTCCGTAAATGTCATTTGTTGCAAGCAAAATGTAAGAAATGGGCATTACTCGTAATAAGGCATTTGGTGAGCTCTTCTGACCCCAAGACGATAATGTGATGATCATGAAGTAACTTTTTGATTTGCTACGTCATCGAAGTTATCACTGTGGAGGAAACCTAATAATATTCAATAAATATAGGCATATTTTGGTATAAATTGCATTAATAACAAAACTGATTTAAAAAAAACAATGTTATTAATAACCTTTTCCAAGCCACATATACTATTCATGGAATACGGAGATATTGGAACATCAAAATAGGTTTTAAATAAGTATATCCTTAGTTCGTTACTATTTTAGTATAACCTATAAATGTGCTTAGAAATATTTACGATTTATATCTAAAATAATTGCATTACATTGTGGCGAATACTGCAACTATGTCGTCAAGAATATTAGTTAGTTAGTCATTAATTAATCACTCTTCGAGTCAGTTTCGCCACTATGAAGTTATGCGTTTCAAGAAGACATATGTATGTACTGAGTCGGACTCGAACGGTCTCTTGTTACGTCTTTTCTTACATCAGTGGAGTTTTCCTGAAGTTAGTTTTCAGCTGTAGAGCTGATGCCGGGCTGGATTGTGGAGGTATTAGCATCTTATTCACAAATCCTCCCGATGTTATTCGGGGAGAGTAAGAGGACAGCTCTCAAATAGGCACAACCAGGTGGCTCACTACAAGTACCTATATACTTGGGACGACTGATGGCTGTATATCCATCTCCAGTTGCTGGGCCTTATATAAAATGGACTGGTTTCGGCACCGCGCTCGCTAACCCACCTGCATAGTGCGTGTGAGGACCGCCAAAAAAGGCTAAATCCTGGAAAGGCCTATGTCCAGCAGTGGACGAGCCAGGCTGATGGATAAATAGATGGATTTATGTATAGTGGCCATGTCATGAAGTATCAAATAAGAATTTTACGAAAGAAGCGGATCGAGGCGAGGCGTAATTTTAATAGAATTCATGATTTGGTCAATTTTATACATACTACAACGTATATGTAACAATTGTTTAGTTTTTTCTAATCTATGCTTTGTAAGACAAAAATAGCCTTAATTTATATTTACTTTCGATCAATTTGAAGGCAATTTACTATTTGAATTTGAATTTGCAATGAAAGCATTGAAGTCAGGAAAGAGCTAGCTATGCAAATTAATACGGAATACATTGGCATGCAGTAATGCATTTACATTTAAAATTTAATTATATCTAGTACAGTTTCAGTGAAACCTAAAATGTTAATAATAGCCAAATTATGAAAGCGGTTTCAATCAATCTCTCTTAAGAACAATGACGTTCTGCACGAATGGAACTTAAAAATGACTTTGATCCGACAAAAATGTATTTTCGATAACAACAAAAAACGTTAAACGAAAATGCGTGGGTGTCTAGCTAATTTCTTTTAATATTCTGAGCAATGATTTCAAAATACTAGTTACTGATGATGTATGTACTCTGAAGCACACTTCGTCAAGCCATTCAAAACAAAATGATAGGCCTTGTCTCTCGACTTTTGTTCTTGCTATTCGTTATATTGTCAATCAAGCAATAGTATAATGGCTCAATATAACGAGTTATATAATAACCGATTTAATCGATCTACATACATACAAAATTACAGTGTATGAAGCATCTGCATCTGGGACCCTTCACATCCGTTGTCGTAATGGTCTCAGTCGATCAAAACAAGAGGCTGATTAATTATCTTTTATAATTCCGCATTACTTTCCGCCAACAGCCTTTGTATCACGAATGACGATTCCCGCCGCGTCATCTGCGTATGCGCAGTGAAAACCGATTACGTAAATGGTTAAAATGTATAAGCGGATTTTGGTAATGTCATTCAAAAGCTTGTTTGGTCTGTGGTTGGACTGGTCTATGTTAATTGTATTTAATGAAATGATTCTTAATATAATAAGGCAGATCTAAAATAAGAAGTATTGTAGCGTATGCTTCTGGTGTTGCAGGTAATAAGTTTATCACTTAGTGTAATTTTTGTTGGCGCCGCCACTAAAGTTTGGAATGCGTGAGATTTTGGTAAAACGTAATTAATTATCAAGGCAATTTAAGTAATTAGACATGTATAAAAAAGTACAATGACTTTGTTTTCCTCTAATCAATAATTTAATGCAGCTAAGGTTGAAATGTTTATTAGTAAGTTTGTTAGCCTTGAAAAATCAAGCTGAAAAATTGTAAGAATCCAAATAAAATAGGAAGATATACCTTAACTCAGATCTAATTCTAAAACTGTCACCATTTTCGCCACATCTTCACTGGCAATTAAGAAATGTATGTATGAGAATACGCCTCCAGATGAATAGTCATCAAATCATCTATAAATAATATCAACATTGACCTTATGTAGTTTTGAATAAATCAGTCATTTATGTATATAATCAGAATTTGATATTAGGAAATATTTGTCGGAGAATAGTTAACTTTACTAATAGACAATAAAGTATATTTTGCAAAAAAGCATTAATGTTGAAATCTATGTGGCAACTTTTTTTAAGCGCGCAAAATTTTCTTATTCGTCAGGGCTAGATAAAAGCAATGTAATCTAAAGAATTTTTAATATTTAATCATATATTTTAAAGATTTATGGCTCTTTGAATAAGTAAAAGTGGGCAATCGTAATTTATGCAGTTTGTAATAAAAATCACAAGTTAGATATGTCCAAAGATATCACCATATCATGTTGTAGGAAAAAGTGATCCATATTAATGCCATGTCACTGTAGGAAGTAACGAAGTAAGAAACTTAGCCTGTGAGCATATAACATGCCAATGAGTCAATGAATGAAGTTACGTCTAAGTTACAAGTTGTTAAAGAAAGTGATTCATTAAAATATCGACTGGCAACTTTAGTTAGAAAAATAAGTATAAAACATTTTACTGATGTGATTATTATCTTTATATCTAAAATAAAACGTTTAACTGCTACACATTTTACTATATTGTATTTTTATGGTAAAAAGTGAATTTTAAGAAATGTTTATCTTTGGTATTCTCATTGCTCTACTAAAAACTTTGTAAAGAAAAGCGGAAGTCGATGTAACAATGGCTTCAAAAATATGCCCCACGTTTCTAGCTAGCTATAAGCGTTCAGAAATACAACCTATATATTTTATAAGTATAGAGATTAACCAGCAGAAGACTAGGGAAGTCTCCCACGCTATAGATGAAACAGGTGCTGCAGTAAATTACTGACTAACGATCCAGAGTAAAAGTGGTTGCGCACGCCCTTCGAATGCCGCCGCCTGCGTTGCGCCCGCTTCGCCGCCGTAGTCTTGAACGAGTACTTTCTACGCATATCAGACACGTTCACAGCATTCTGCAACTGATCAAGTAGGTTTGATTGAAGATCCCGACAAAACACGTCATCAATAGTTAATAGTAATTGTTCCTTTGTTTTTAATAAATGCGATTGTTTTGATTATGGATTTCTCTCAGTGACAGAAGAAAATTTGAGATATTCCGGCAGTATATCTAACCTATAGTCCTATACCTATGTCATGTCTGAAACCTATATTTGTATCTGAATTAAATTTGAGTTTACATACATTTACATATATCATTTTATTTCAGGTACAGAATCAAGAGTTTGTATTCTGATTCCTGGGTGAAATATTTTCGCTATGTCAAGACATGTTTTGGGTTTAATCTATGTTCTAAAGACGAATCAAAGCATGATGGGTTTCCTTTAAATGTAATCTCATTTCGCCAATATATCTAAACAATATTAAATTAATTAAATAGTTGATATATTAATCACTGTATAAATTAACAAATAACCAATTTAGTATATCATCTAGTATTCTGAAATCATTGCTCAGGATTTAAACGAAAATACATTATGACAAGAATAGCCGTAATTACTATCTACTTTCTATCAATTTGAAAGCAATTTCCTAGCAATGAAAGCATTGAAGTCAGAAAAAAATCTATGCAAATTAAAACGGAATACATTGGCCCGCAATAATGAATGTACAGTACATTAAAGTTAGTTGAGATGCGCTATCAGTGAAATCAAGGCATTAAACGTTTCATATCAATGTGATGTGTCTATCTCAATTCCCCAATAGATCTAAACCTACCAATTACGCAATAAATTTACTAATTTATTATCCCCATTATACGCAGTAGTCTGTTTAAATAAGCTGATGTATTTCATAAAGAATGATTATTAAGACTAATTTACATTTCGTATAAATGTCAAACACAAATTAAGCGACGATGATCACTAAGACGCAAGTCTCATGAAAATTTTAGCCGAAAAAGCTAGAAGCAAAATTTATATTCTTAATTTTAAAAAGCAGCAATAGCATAGTCGATTAGGATGCCGATCTGTCAATATTGGGTTCCACATTAGAATCCTTTCAGTCAAGTATGTATAAATGAGTTTCTTGGAGTTTATGCAACTTATTCGCAAACCTATGTTTACTTAAAATTAGCAGAACAGTGAAATTATTCCTGAGGTAGAAACATCTTTGGTAAAAGTTTATTCACCAATGAAACTTTCTTACAAAATAAATTTAAAATTAACTATTCCTCATCTATTTTATTTATTTATTCTAAACAAAAAAATCAAAGCAATTACAATAATAAATAAATATTACTTAAAATTATACTAACTATTATTGCAAATAACGGAACATAAACTTAATTAGATCAAACACGCTCAATTTTTTTATAAATATTGATTTTTAATATTTGAATAAGTAATATTTTTAAATGAAATACGCAAATTGAATAATAATGAATGCTAATAAATGTAAATGTTTCGAATTATCGGGATTTGGTTGCGAGCCGACGGAATTTCCAAGCTTTCAGATCAGACAGACACTTTTCAGGTGCTTCTTAAAGTAAATTACCAACAAATAACAAACTGCATAGACGTTTTCTTAACTTATTCCACTTGTTTCCTATGTAATATAAGATTGTTATTTATTTAAGCTCCCTAAGAGCTCTGCTCTACCTTGTATACCTATTTTTTTTTAAATTAGTTCTAGGAAATATAATTTACCTTCTTTTTTCCTTCACCTCTTTTTTCTTCTTTTGATCCGTTTTTTCGGAGTTGAAACATGGAAATAAAGTAATTATATGTTATCTGTTAGCTTTGCAACTTGACTCACCCACTTCTGTTTATTCCTTTGCGAATTCTAGAGCATTTTCGATCTTTGTTCTCTGTCTTCTAAAGCATGCTTGTTCCCTGTTGGAATGATCTAATTCTACGCAGTCAGTCTATTGAGGTGGTCTCATTATCATCTATACGTATGTATATACTCTTATTTACCACAATGCTTAGTTTTATCGATTCAGGAATGATTGCATACCTCAAAGAAGGGGCTGACTGCGGTAAATCGGCCTTTTACAATGTGTCCATTACATATCGATTACTAACAACCTTCAGTTTGATCTCGGTCTCTTAAAATGTCAACACAGCAATTAAATAATACGATAGTGCACACCACGCCCGAGGATACACGACTGTTCAAGTACTGTGGGCTTAGCCTTGATGTAGTAGTATTGAGAACATTTATTTCAATGGGAGACTTTCTTAAAAACTCAAAAGCCTCACACGATGGTGTTGTCCGCCAAACAGTTGAAATCAATGATTAATTAAATCAAACTAATTACTCAAAACTTTCAAGTATAACGAAAAATTTTTTTTTACTGCTTAGCATTTAAAGTAAAACAGAACTTTCTGAAATGTTATAAATGAGCAATGGGCAAAAGTGATGGCTCTTACCTACTTACTACCTATTCTACTGGAGTGCAGTATCTAGATTACAGAATAGGCATGATGACTAAAAAAAATTTATTAGTCCGTCAGTTAGATTATCAGAAAATATTGGACACGTATTTTTTCTTTTTTCAATTAAACAAACAATGATGAAGATATAGCCCGCTGAAGTTCCGCGTGACGTCACATCTAGGTACAATTTTACTTAGGAGTGACGTCATTTTCCCCCACTCCCAAACTTTGACGCGCTTTATCTCTGTAATTTTTTGATTGATTGACGAAAGAAAAAATACGTGTCCAATATTTTTTGATAATCTAAATGACGGACTAAATATAATAATATTTTGTTTACCCTGTGTACAAGCCTATTAGAACACAAAGGGTTTGTGGTTGGGTAAAAAAGGGTAGAAAATGATATATTTTGCTAATATTTTTAGATTCAACCGTTTATAAAGTTTTTGTTCTCGAAAATTAGAAAACATTTGCCTCTCTTTTTCCTGAAATGTTCAGTTGAAAGATACGAGTGACATTTAGTGTGAGACAATCTTTATCTAATTATAATAATAAACCATCTGCTAAGTCTGTGAGTACATAATATTGCTACACAAAGAATTATAAAAACGAAAGTATTACCTTCATTGATCATTAGTAAACTTCCGCCATGAAGAGCCATTCATCATTGTATTAACACAAGATTAGCTAACACTTTGAACCAAATAAAAGATTAATCTTCTCCTATTAAATTATGGCGTTTTTAGGGTTCAGTATCGAAGGGTAAAAAAAAACAGTATAGTGAGATTTCATTGTCTACTCTGTGTTATTCTTCACTCTCATAATTTTGGAACTGTTTAGGCTTATTTATTTAATTACCATTACATTTTTTTGTTTATATGATTCTATAGAGGAACCCATCTCTTTGGATAGGTACTCTTAGAGTGTACAAAAATTTATAAAATATAAATTAGAAACAAATCTCAATTAAAAATTGTTTGGTTTGTGAGGTTTATTTCTAACTAATCTCTTCTATCTTGTAATGCAATGTAATAATTTTTCTGTGTTTTTATATAACTATGATACTAAGACTTGATTATAATACCTTTAAATAATGGGCATTTTATTGTAAAATTTCAAAAACTGTTTTTGCAAGACAATTTTAATCGCGACGGTTCGATTTTTCCTTGGCCGTTTTTTCTTTCATCTTCTTTTCCCATCGACGAAAGGCTAAACTTTTGTATTGTATGTAGTTTAAAAAATTACCTAACTTAATCATCATTTGTAAGCTTGTAAAATAAAAGAGTGTTTAAAGAAGAGTGTTTTAAACCATTTTTCCTATAGCTTAAATAAATAAATTAATTGTGGTATGTACTCGTACATCTTCAAATATTACTGAACTTTGAAACTTAATTTTGAAGTATTCCTTTATTCCACTTAGGAACGTAGATTCACGAGCACTGGGCTGACAGTAGGTTTCATTGAGCTTATTCAGGAAATCGTAGCAATTACTATCCTGTAATATTGACATACTCGTTAGTAGGAAACTGTCATGACATGATATATTAGTGTGAAAATAAATTTTTGAGCCCTACAACCTATATTTTGGGATAGGCTTCAGCCCCCTAGCCCCCCTGGAACTTATTAAACAAAAAGAAACAACTATCTAGCCTACCACGACTACTGGAACTATTGGTAAATACAAACTTTTATAATCCATTTCTAATATTGTTTCCGTTAGTGCAGGGCGAATTTACCTGTCAGATTCGTTAACAAAATAATCGATTAATTTGACCACTCGCATGGCAAATCAGGTTAAACAAAATTGATCGATTTAATAGCCAACGATATTTTAAATAAAGTGATATCATAGCCACAGTCCATTCAAAGCTTGCAGCCACTGAGCATAAAAAACCTTGGCTAGTTCCGGTCATGCAAGAGATTTTGATATTGATTAAAGATTTTGATCTTGTTCGAGTAGTGAACTTAGATTTTTTTAAATTTGGTTAATTTCAATTTAAATTTAATATTTCTCAGAATTTCCATGGTTTTTCAAGCTTCGAATATAACCTTTAACGCAACATACTTATACGGTTATACTAATGCGTGCTAAAACGCAATAGTCACCATACAAAACCTACAGTGCCAGTGGCATCAACTCCACTACATTAAAGAGTAGATTTTGAACTCTAGAAGATGCATTATATTTAAACCATACACAGACCACAATTTTTGTATAACGTCAAACCTATATTATATTCCGATAAACGAAATCTGATATTTCGACAATGTTTTGCGGAAAATTATTGCATTTCATTTTAGAAACCTCGTATAATTCAACATAATGTAGGTCTTGAGGTATCTTAGATCTGACACCTTAACTTTTAGTTAAAAAGCCAGAACCACGATTTATGAAAGCTTTTGTTTCGCCATCTTTTTATAGCAGTGTCTCTAAGCATAAAAAAGTTCTGTCTATGTTTGAAATATTGACCGCGATTATGTCACCGAAGGCCGCTGGTTCGATTGTTATGCCAATTGCGCCGATTGCGTTTAAATCGAGATAATCGGCGGGAACGAATTGGCGAACTTGTAAATGAGGTTACTAGAGTAAGTACCGAATTGATATGTCAAATTCGATATGGGCATAGAATTACAAAGCCAAGGAAATAGGAAACATTGTACATGTAACTAGCTTTTGCCCGCGGCTCCGCCCGCGTGTTATTTGGTTTAACGACATGCTTTTTCCGGAATAAAGTAGCCTATTTGTTAGGGTATAAGCTATATCCATTCTTAATTTAAATCAAATCCGTTCAACCGTTTCAGCGTGAAAGAGTAACAAACATACACACACAATCACACACACACACACACACACACACACACACACACACACACACACTAACTTTCGCATTTATAATATTATGTGATGTGATAGTGTGCTCAAACTATCGATATACCTAGGTAGATAGTTTTGAGTATGAAGGAAATACAATAATGGAAAAATAATGAAATTTCTCGATACTAAAGGAATGAAATATACCTTCGTATAATACTGTTATTAGTTCTCCTGTGTGTTTTATGCTTTACTTGTATCATTTGCTTATTACGCGTCAATATTGTGTTGCTAAAATTTACTTATTTATGTCAGTAAAACTTTATTTATTTGATTACATTCCACTATTATGTTACTATTAGTGAAAACTTGTAATTGGCCATATTATAGTTACTCTGTTGATATTTTTAGTCACCTTCTGCTGTAAGTTTTCCTTGATGTATAAATAAATAATACGGACCATGTGAGATGAAACATAACTGAAGGTACAGTTTGGGCCTGTGAAGAAGGCGGCATCGCCTTGAAAACAGCTGTAACCTACACGCTGTGTCCCTCCGCTCACTCCCCTCCGAGCACGCCATCTGTGAGTAACTTCGCGCCAGCCTTCTGAGCTTAGAAGAAACTCTGGATAATCACAACATGTACTATGTATGTGTTTCAAAAGAGAATTTGTCAGGATGCTATTTTGCTATCACTCTCTCCCGCACAATCCCAAGAAAGATCTAGCGAGTAAAGTTATCTGCGGGTGCAATCCTATTCTTATTTAAAACGCGTAGTAGAAGGATAAAAAGATTTTGTGTACTAAAGACTTTATTTATTCATTCAAAATGGTAAAGAATGATACCGGAATGAATACACCAGACGATCTGAATTAGCATAAATAGATTAAATAGTCACCAATGAAGACTTCGACTGGTTTCGATGATTTCATTGATAATTTAAATACAATAGCACGAATCAACATGATAGGTGAGATCGATAGTCTGCAAAATTATGTTCGACAACATGTCATTATCACTTTTAAGATAAAGTCTTTATTCATTCACCTCTTTGTTCTTAGTATGACTTTTGTCAATTTCATACTAATTAGCTTCTATTATTTTTTAATTTGTAATACTTACTGTTTTTGTTATGCATCTGTACCGTCGAATAATACCTTATACTTTAACAGACGAAAAGTTGTCAGACTCCTGGACTGCTGAAATAGGCTGTATAAGATCAGCTCAGAACAAAGATCGGTGGCGCAGTAAAGACTAGGCTTGTATCCAGAAGTGGGCGAAAACAAGCTGCCAATAATGAAATTATAATAAACTTTGACTAATGTGGTTTAATCCGAATCCTCTTTAGACAAGATTACCCCTTGGTAAAATACTCGCTATTACAAACAATAAATTAACAATTTTTGCATAATATTAACGACAATAACTGGTCCCAAAAATGTTTATTTATGTCAACAACTGAAATAAACATTTTTTGGGGCCAGTAATTTAAAAACATTTGTGATTACTAATACCGATTAAGGAATAATACAATATACATCTAACGGAACCCTAAAGCAAATATTTATACCTTGTTAATGAATTGTACCTTAACTTAGAGATACATTTATTCATAATAGTTTCCCCTTCGTAATACACTTCAAAAGCTTATTAAAAGTGATGTAACTTTTATACATTTTTTGAGACAGCTGCAACTTTTCATTTTTATTGGGTAACTGAATATGAGATACAATGAATCCTTTGCTGTATTCTTGAGGCCCTTGACCTAACAGCTACTGAATCGTAAAATCAATAAAACTCGTTTTATAAGTGCCTGGAATGTGGGTATTTATTGTTGTCATAATTTGTTTAGTACGAGTACTTTTGTGTTTGAATATCTTTGATAATAATATAAATCCGTTCTGACTGAAATAATGACTGACCCTAGGCGCCGTAAATGCTCTTATACTGATTAAAAATGTAACATACGAGTACGTACTGAAAAATTGTCCAAGCAAAAGTACCCGGAAGCGTGTTTACAAAGGCTAACATTACAGACGCGCACCAGATCATAGCAAGTTTTAAAAATATCAAATAAGTGATTTCAGTTCAGTATTGGACTCAAAGCAATTAGAGTTGAAAAACATTCGTATATCGCCTAATTTATTCGAGTACTTGAACTAAATCAACATAGGGTTTGTTAACAAGATTTTACGACAAATCTCCGTACAAACTCGGTCAAAAATGGTACCATATTGCAATATGGTTTATAGCACACCGTGCGTAAAATGACCGCTTTACGCACGCTGCGCTTGCGTAAAGTCGGCATTTTCCGCACTTGTGCTATAAAATATTATACGAAACTCGTGCGAGAAACTTTTCATCGCTCTCGTATCGTAATGTACTATTGTGATAAATTTAGCTACTACAAACACTAACTTGATAATTATGATCGGGTGTGGAACTGAAATTAGGCTTAGGCTTTGTTATCTGGTTACCCGGAACAGAAAAGCTTGTGCGACTAGATTAAAGTTCTTTTAACGAAAGAAGTCCTGTGGATTAAGGCATTTTCGTACTTATCTATTTACAATAAGTACTTTGACAGGGGACTTCTTTCGTGAAAAGAATTTTGATAAAGTAGAAGAAGCGAAAGGATCCTTCAAGATTATTCGAGATCTGTATTCGCTGGATAGGTGGGTATGTTATTGTTTTCCAGTGTAATTTATGAAAATTATGTTCAGAAGGTTCATGCTATTTGGGCCTCTACTTTATTGTAAGCACTTTCGAGAAGCTCACCTTCTTATAAATAATTTTTTAACAAGACAACTATGCTAATACCTTTATATAAGCACTAAAAACCCATGTCTTACTAACTTAAAAGGTACTCTACCTTATTTGGGTAAACTAATAAATTGTTTTTTTTTCTGTTCCAGGTATGTATGGTTTATTCCAAAATAATAATTATGACTTCGGTGAGTGATTAATAAATAAACTGTACTGGTTATCCAGAACTAAGTATCTCAGGCATGCTAATTATATCACCAGTTTGTGGCGTAAGGCAACGTCATCTAAAAAGAATATTCTAACTCAATATCTTCTCGTAAATGCCGTAAAAGGCGACTAAGGGATTATAAGAAGGATGCCAATTATTTATGTCTCTATAGTATAAAAAACTTAAGTCTGCCGGCAAAAAAAATAGATCTACGCTAAAGCATCCAAAAGATCAGGGTCATAAGTTCATCGGATCTTGGCTCCGACTGCAGAGACGACGTAGGAACCTATTTGCTGGTGGTTTTCGTCCGTGGCTTGTAACCACCTTCGTAAAGATACCACGACGCCAAGCGACTCGTCCGATATGACGTCATGAGTAGCCGCAGAGTTAGAGGCGGTTGCGTAGTATGAGTCATTCGTCCGAATTCCGTAGATTTTTATCATCCCCTAGTAAAGGTTATATTCAAACAAAATATATACTAGGTGTTAAGATGATAACCTTTTTTATTAAAATGGGGTATTCTTCCCATTGTTATGATCTACTTTTACCATGGGACTAATACGGAAATCGCGAAAAAAGTAATAATCTGTTGTTCCATAGAAAAGTTTAAATACCAACTCGAACAAAATGTATGAAAATACATATATCCAGTACTTTTTTTGCTTTTGGACTTAGCTAACGGTAGAATATCTTTAATTTTATTGTCCAAAAAAACGAATACTTGTGAGCGTTCATCTAACATTGGTAATAATAAGAGTCTCTTATATACCTATATAGGTACCATAAAACAGCTATTACGAGACGTTTGCCTTACAAAAAACCTAAACAGCCTTACATAAGACGTGCTAAATTAAAAGTCAGAAATCTAATCTCTTAAGACAGTTCATAAAGATTAATCATCAAGAAATTACGGCTTCTTCTGACACTTCAACAAAGTAAGACCTAGAAAGTATCTTGAAACGTCCTAAGCCACTGTACAAGAACATGCTGTAATATGAAATCAACTTTATTTGTCAGACAAAAGATTCACTTTTGCCTGCTCTAGATTTTAGTACAATAATACTTGGACCATTTAACACAGTAATATTATAAAGTATTTCTTGTTAATCAATCTTATGTACAAACATTGCTGTTATCGCTCAGTAGATTAAGATAAATTCAACCGGTGTTTTTGAATTCATGTACACATGATTGACAAAATGTTACCTCTCAAAAATGTGACAATCTTTTGACTGCACTTTTTTATATTTGCTATAATCATATTTTGACTGACATAACCCTATCACAAGCAAATTCCATTTACCTGCTACTTACTTTTGAAAATAAACGTAATAAAATCAAACACCTAAAGGGCAGAGTCAGCGAATACTTATTTAGTTAAGTTTTTCTACAGTACCTATTTAAGTTTAGGATTGTTTAATTTGTAAGTGTTTTTGGGGATGTAATTTTTGGAATAGTTTTATTTTACTTTTATTATGTTGAAGTTTTTGTGGAATTCCAAGTTTTGAATTAATTTTGAAAACCTACTTTTCTTAATTTCTAAAATCACTCGCCTTCTGCCTTCACAATTTTTTCATTTGTACCAGAATTGCTTATCTACGTTATTTGGTAACTGATTACTAAATATCATCATATAATTTTAGCAGCGGCTTGTATTTAGTTTTTGTGGTGTCCTTAAAGAACTGCTTAAATATTCCGGGCTTACCTATTTGTTGGCTGGTTACAATTTATTTCGCTGCAAAAGTTTCAACGGAATTTCTTGATTGCAAGGTTATTTATGCTTACAAAGAAACAAGCCAATTTAAAATATCACTCTGGGATAGTTCGAGAAGATAGAAAATGGAATGGGTTAGGATTATGAAAAATGAAACTTAATTCCTTCGGCGTACATAAGACACACGGCCCGAGTAGGTCGAGTTAAGAGTAAGTCCTAAATTTCTATTTGTCCAGGGTCCAGGTTACAGTTTTCATACCATCTCTTAACCCTCTTAATTCTTATCAAATCAAATCGAAATATTTATTTTGTAAAATATATACATAAAGTTATACTTTCGACATGTCAAAGTTCATCTTAACAATATATTCTTTAGAATATAAAAAATATGTATATAATAACACGGGAAATACATAGAGAAATGTAAGAAAAAAATCAATATACATACATAATGTAATGAACTGATAAATAAATGCAATGATAAATAAATACGGGAAATACATATAAAAAATAGGTTGGGCTACTAAAATATAATAAAGTTATACACCTGCATAAAATAGAGAAATATAAGAATAAAAATATGATATATACATAATGCAATGAACAAATGTGTTTAAAAATGAACTAAATAAACCATAAATAAAAATAATGCCTAACCATCCGCACCATTCGCTTAGTATTGCTAAGAAGAAGGACAAGAAACTTTGCAAACATGACTTTTTTCAATTTTCCTTTTTTTATATTTGATACAAAACCTTATTCTATAAAAAAAAAATTACACCTACTTAATATTGCTAAAACAACGGATCGGATCCATATTAAGGATTATTCATTTACACTATGGTAAGTAAAGTGGCGAGTTTAGTTACTTACTCCAGAGCACTATCCGCGTACTTTTCAATCTACCCTACTATATCTTAGGCAGAAATGCTAAATAAAATGGCGTTTAGAACTATTTGGCTACTAAGCTAACAGCTTTACTTACCGAAGTGTAAATGGCGCTATTGTTTAGTTTTTTACTGCTAAAATAGACAGTGCTGCCAGATGTACCTAAATCAGAGGGAATCGTAATGCAAAAGGCAAGAAAATCGTATACCCATAGAAAATCAACAACATTATGGAAATACTTAACGTAAATGTTGTAATTTGGAGGCAAAAAAATCGTATACCAATACAAATTAAAAAAAACCGATCGTACATCATCATCATGTTCCTAAGAAATTTGATCGGTGGGCAATTGTTTTGCATGTAACAATATTGCTTTTTTCTGTTTTATTTTTTGGTGAGTTCACTTTTGATTCAAGCTAAATAGTCGTAGAGTAAGTCGAGCCGGTAACTCAAAACTAGTCTATTGCACTTGCCCCGCTTAAAACCGGTCATATATGGCACCGTATCGGTGACACCTGATTCAGACATGGCTGACACTTGATATTTAGTAACGTTGGGCAACACATTACTTGGTATAAAAGTAATTTACTGAGTATAGAAGGTATCCTGGGGGTACTAGACGAGGCCACGAAACAGTCACCGGTATCAGGTTTATTGTTACTTCATAGTCGAGGAACTTACAATTTTAGAGTAATGAATGAACCCTCACTCTGTGGTAGGGCACTCGCTCGCTTGCAAACTCAGACGTCACGGATTCAATCCTCGTGGTGCACGTCTTAATTTGTGTTTAGTCTGCGTACGACGGAAGGTACGTTAAGTTGTTGGTCCATTTGTGCCCGAAGTACGGCGATAGGGCTCACCACCCATCACGTTTGGGACGTAATAATCGCCCGTAAAAAGCTGTGACTTGCAGCATTTCGCATTTCATACGTGGGAACACCTCTGACACCCCCTAGGGGATGCGTGCCGTGACGATATGTTAATACATACAAAGTATTCAGAGTATTAACAAATATATATATTTTTTTAAATCTTTATTTAAAGGGCTTGGTCATGCAGTAGCCATGTCACCCTCATTGTACACATAATACAAACTTAACTACACAACAATTAAAATAGGAAAAAAGCCTTAGAGGATCTATTAAAAAAGCTCTCCAGCTAGATCTCATTGCAAATGACAGTAAAATGAAAAAAAAATATAGAATTTTGAATTGATAATGATAATAAAAGGTAGACTTATTATCAAAAGTAATTTATGCCAGCCAACGTTGTAACACAGTTTAAACATAGTTCTTTTTCCGTAAATATCTTAATTTTCTCTCATAGATACCGCCGCAGTCACTGTAACAAAACACAATTTTCTACCCAGCGCCATCTTTGTCCGTTTATAATTTTATTTCCTTTTAAGGCACATTTAATGCTCCATTTATTCAGGTAACAGTTATAGACTAGATAGATAACACCACGGTTAGGTCACAAGATACTTATCGTGACATTTCTAAGCTATTATGATACGGTTATGTCCCGCTAGCCATAACTTTTCCTGGTCATATTTCTGAAATGATTTTGCATTCACCCCGCTTATACCCTACTTTAAGGCGGATTTATAGTGACGGAACATGGAACCATGTCAAGAAAAAGGCAAATGAAGGGAAAATATAAAGGTCCAATAGGTAAGGCAGCGCAATTGCTTTGTACATTTTCTGGTACATTCCATTTTTTTTCATTTTTGTTACTATAACTCAATAAGCAAAGTATTTTCAAGTTTATAAAATATGGGCTATATATATATTACTAAGGGTGTGTTTTACAACAGTTTAGGAACGTTTAGTTTTGCGAATATTTTTTTTTATTGGCAAGAAAGTTTAGTAGACATAAGAAGAAAGCGTTTAATTTTCTCTATAACGTGCCGAAGTTTTTTAGGTTGTGGGCTCATTGACAACGAGCTGGATTTGGTTCGCCCAGTGTGAGCCCACCTCGGGTGAATTGTTGTCAGATAAGGTGGTTTATGCAACAATGAAACTAGAGCAATAGCCAGGCATTGCGCATGCGCCGGACCACTTGTCGTCCTACCTGCCATCGTGCGGGGCGAGGGGAGCGAAAGTTGTCGGGTTTTGAAATAAAAAGTGTTTTTAGTGTTCCTTACTCGACGGGTGCAAAATTAACTATTATGGTGAGACTTCGTTGCCCATTCGTCCGTCCATCAGTCCGTATGTATAAATATTACATCATTATATAGGGCATGGATGACCCAAGATTTTTCAAAATATTTAATAGATTTCAGAATATAACAGTAAAACATAATAATTTGTATGCTTTCAAAACTCTCATACAGATGGTTCTAGCTGTACAAATACATCAATATATTTTTAACTAGCTTTTCCCGCGGCTTCGCTCACGTGAAAGTGTCTTTCAATCTTTAAGTAGTACCGACAGGTTTCGGCTTGGCGGTTTTTATCAACACCCCCTAAAGAAAAAGAAGGTATTTATTGTTGCAGCAGACACGCTTACAGATGGATTAGCCGATCTAAAAAGCTATTTGTGGTTGACGTATAAACGATAACTACAGTTTTGGATCTGCGTGACAATGTCCGCGCTAAATAACTTTAACAGTAAAGGTCAAAGGATAGATCCCTGCGGAACACCCCTTGACAGTTCCTGTGCCGTAGTGTACCGTATACATATATATCCAGCAACCCAACAACCTGTGCCCGGCGCGACATGTAACCATCGAACCACGGCACAGTAGAAATACCTAATCCATAAGACATCTTCGATTACAAAAAGGAGAGGTATCCAGGCAGTCAAAAGCTCTGGAGAAGTCCAGCAATACTAGAATTGTACTCCTCCCCTCGTCGAGCGCTGAGAACACTACTCCATCACATCTAGCAATGCAGTTCGCCGTTCCTCGCACTCTACGGAAACTAGACTGCAAGTCCAGAAAAAATGTTAGACTCCTTCAGATACTTCGTAATTTACAGACACGGCTTTTGAACTACTTTACTATTAGTATACATCACTCGAGTGAACAACTTTCAAACAACGAACTTTGGAGCAATTCTAAGAAAGAAATACTTCCAATACACATTTACGAGTAAATAATGAACATGAACCTTTTGACGGCTCTGCGCTTAAGATTTGCTGCACGAGCGCCGGCTAATTTCTATGGGCAGGTAATTAGGGTTCCGTACCCAAAGGGTAACCAACGGGAGCCTATTACTAAGACTCCGCTGTCCGTCTGTTACCACGCTGTATTTATTTCATGAACCGTGATAGTTAGACAGCTGAAATTTTTACAGATGATGTATATCTGTTGCCGCTATAACATTACAAATACTAAAATCGGCCAAGTACGAGTCGGATTTGCGCACTCCCTTACGACAGACATGATTTTTTTGCCGGTTTTATAGATAATGGTACGGAACCCATCGTGCGCGAGTCCGACTCGCATTTGGCCGGTTTTATTTTTTTGGTAAAATTAATGTGTCCTACAAAAAAAGTTGTGTTCATGTGTGTGATACTTGTAGAGACAAATGTTACTATAAAAATCGAAGGATTCGTTAAATATAATAATACAAGGGTAGAAAATTATAAAATATTAACTACACTTTTAAAAACGCAAACATAAAAAATACAGATTTTTGTTTCTGTTTTAAACGTAGCAATTTTAGAAAGAACTTCTTTTAAAATGTTTAATACATATGTATACATGTATATATTATTTTCGATAATAATAATTGAAAAATGATATACGCCTTGTGATATTAGAAAGGAAAAATAGCAATTATTTACCTACTATTCTACCAATTGTGAGTATTTTTGATGACATAAATCAAAAGTTTTTGAGTTAAATAAATACAAAATTAAAGCATAATACCAATTTAAAAAGTGAATAAATAAGTAAAAATGATTATTATTCTTATCATCTAATTTACATAAGAATTCTAGATTTATTCAAGATCGAATTTGCGCTAAGTATAAGAAATATGCAAACGCAACTTGAATCAATGAACTGAACTTTACGTCATGTCAGTGGCTCAACACCTATTTAATATTTTAGACAAGTATATGTATTTCCGTAAATCGTTATAACCTTTTGAAAAAATATACTTTTATACAAATAAAATACTTTCTGCTTTTATATGTAGTGGTGTATATAACATTCCCATATTTTTGATGATGTAGTTGCATGTGATTGGCTAAAAAGACGCACCGCTAAGTAGTCTTGAGTTATGCTGTAAAGTTAATATACACAGACAGACAAATGATTATGCCTATTTTGGATATCTAATCATAAATTCATAACACTCTGCAGCCAAATATGACGAATCGAGTTTGAAAATAATATGGTATATTTTTCAGTCATGCATGATCTTACGACTGTTTGCAAATTTGCAATACATTTTAATGACCGCTATGTCATACATAAAACAAAACTTATTTGAAGAGTACAAAAAGCATGACACTAATAAAAAAGAAACCAATACTATTTCTTGCCCTTTTCTCAGCAAGATTATATCAAAGTGGCAAAGTTGGAATCTTATCATTTAACTAACGAACGGAGATAAAGACCATTCATCACGCTGGGACGTAATAATTGTCGGTGAAAAGTGGGTTTACAAGTGTGGAAATTTGTACAGTCCATGTTCAGAAACAACTTATAGAATAAAAAATAATTTTCACCTTGTTTAATTGTGTTTTTTGTTACTATATTTGGTTTGTTTTTTTTTACATTTAAAACGACGTGAATGTGAAGTGTGAATAACGTACCATATTGCATAAGTAGACTTATTTCTATTTCAAAAACTCATTCTCTTGAAAATATTTCTGTCTGCAAGACATAGTTACGTAAGTAATTACATAGGGTGGCTAAATTATTAAAATCAAATAAAATTTCGTCTCTGAAAGTGTTTGCTGGAATTAATTCAATATTTCAAGAACGTTAACGTTGCTTCTTACAATACGGATTAACCACGATATCTAGGAACCCTTGATATTGCAATATAGATGTTACGGGTAATGCTAGAAGATACACCTAGGTTTTTACCCGGGTAATCCTATACAAGACTTCGGATGTCGCCTCGCTCCACTCCGCTTCGCTCGGAGCCCTATGTTTATTAACATGTCAACCTATTACGCTCCTTCTCGCTTTGCTCGTTGTCGCACCTATTTTTGAAATTTTTTGGCCTTTACCCGATTTCGGGTTTTACCCGTGACATATACAGTGCGACAAGGCTCTTTTGACGCGTGGATTGCTCGTGGCCAAAATTGAAACTAACGCCGCTATCATAATGAAACGTAACCCTTGTTTTGCAGCTGCGCTGGCGCCTCCCTGTCAATGTCATCCACGTGCCAAAAGAGCATTGTTACACTTGTCATTATTTTAAAAATGGCGGCGAGTAAACTTGTGCAGTGCTGCACGGCTCTTTTGGCAGGTGAATAAACTTCAACACTATGTAGCACACTGTGTGCTCACAGGCACCCATGTGGCTTAAGGAACGAACCAGTTATATACATTTTTTGTAGATTATAGGTATAGTATGCTTACTGTGGGCAAAATATAGGTAAACCTGAACCCACACGCCAAAAGAGCGTGTTGTCACTTTAAATAGAACAAAAGGAAGATGCGGTACCCCGCTTTTCGCGCGTGGCACTGTAAATATAGGTCCAATGGACCTGTTTTATGTAGCCTGTCTCGCTCGCGTCACTGTCGAAGCTTGTCACTCTATCTCTGGCATTCGGTGGCGCTTGTCAAAAAAAGGGGTCAATTTTTCAGTTGACGATAAAATAAAATCAAAATCAAAATATTTATTTTGTAAAATAGATACATAAAGTATACTTTCCACAAGTCAAAGTTAATCTTTACAATAAATATCTTTAGAATTAAAAAATAATTATAATATGTATTGTATTAATGTATTATAATAATTATAATTATAATAAGGGAAATACATACAAAAAATTTTTAGGTTGGGCTACAAAAACCTGCATAAAATAGAGAAACCTAGGAATAAAAATATTATATATAAATGATGCAACGAACAAACAAGTTGATAAATAAATACGGGAAATACATCCAACAAAATATTAAGGTTGGGCTACTAAAATGTAATAAAGTTATAATACACCTGTTAATATAACATAATATTTATACACCAATAACGTACCGCATCTATCTTTTGTTATTATATCAATGGCTGTCGCACTGTTTGTCGTTGAAAATGGGTGGAGAATTTACACTTCAAGAGATAAAATCATTAGGAACAAAAGTAAACTCAGAATATCGTTAATGTGTGGCACAACACCAAAAGTACAAGAAGTAACATTATTATCTATTCTACAAAATTACGCTTTTTGTACGGCGTGACTTTACGGATCATAATTTTCTTGGAATTTGGAGTGACGTTAATTATGTTTTTCGGTCTAATTACTGGTAAATGGAAGAATTATCAATAAAATTACAGTATTCGATTGGTAAAGATCATATGTATGTTATTCTAACATGAAATTTAGTTCGTTAATACACTAATTTAATTGCAAATATACTTTATTTAATTAATAGGAAAGAAAGTTCATGTTTAACATGTCAAACAGTAACTATAAAAGTCTTTTCTAAAATGGTAAATTAGGTGCTAGAAATTTTAGATTACAAAAATGAAAATGTAAACCGGCCCTTAACTACCAGGTAAGCACAACATTGCTGCAATTATGAAATATTTCCTGTGCGGTGGCGAAACTATTGCCGTACAAATCATATATGTAAATGAGCAAAATGCACTTTTCATTGGACATGTGCAAAATTGAGCAAAGTTTTCCACTTGAAACTCCAATGAACATTTTAAATTAAGTAGACTTCTATGAATGGTATGGACACCAGTATAACAGGGTCCCCTAGCAGCTCTTATTGCGGAGTCATAGCTGTTAAAACCGTTCACAAAAAGGGAGCTTGAACCGCTGGCTTCTGTACATAAGTAATGATGTTTATTCGCTTGCAATATTAATTTATTTCAACGAATATATTTTGGATAAAACGATGATTTGCGTGTCTGCACGTACTCTATAATTTACGTCACTTACAAATTGAAAATATACAAATGATAAATTTAGACTATTAGTACAGCTGGTAAAGCTGATGCCGAACTCGACTGTGGAGGTACTGCCATCTTACTCGCAAATCCTCCCGAAGTTATTCGGGGGAGAGTAAGAGAACAGCTCTCAGGCAAAACCAGGCGGCCCACCATTGCCTGGGACCGATGGATGGCGGTATATCCACCCCCAATTGCCGGGCCTTATATAAAACAGACTGGTGACGGACAGCGGTGTCACTGGTGCAAGGGTTTCGGCACCGCGCTCGCTAGTCCGCCTGCCCAGCGTGTGTGAGTATGGGCATTTCTTCCAGGAGGACCGCAAAGAGTGGCGAAATCATGGAAAGGCCTATGTCCAGCATTGGACGAAACATGCTGATGGATGGATGTACGGAATACAGCTATAGGATCGAATTAGTGAGACTTGAATTTTCGCGCTAAGAAGAACGCTTTTCTATTTCTAGACCCAGATTTATGTCAGTTGTTATATTTTAGACTATTTGTAAATGGATTATTTCTATTAAAGTTTTGATGTTATGAGCGAATACACAGAGAAATACGGATTGCGACTTTGTTTTATATGTACCTAATAGGTACTACCTGTAGAGATAAAGATGAGCCATGTATTAAACAGCCAAAAATATACAACATAAAATATATAAAGTAAACAAGACCTGTTTGAGAAAAGAAACAATGATATTGGAAACTTGACGACAGCGGTCAAAAAACCCATCACCTAGGAGAACGTACGAGTAAACAGCATACCTTCTTAGTTGCAATGACTGCAAAACGATCATGACACTGTAAAGAAACAGAAAGGTAAGTAAACAGGTAGATATAAAGTATCAAAGATACGCTAAGTGAGAAAACCCCCGTATTTCCGCTCGAGTCGGCACACTAGTCCAAGAATGCTTTTCACCCGGTCTCTTGATATCACTTTTCCGTGATGCGAAGCGTGGATGCTGTTAATTTTACCAAGATAAAAGTGATACTTACGTTGTTCCGCTAAGTTATTGCGTTTCCTTACTCGATCGTGTCGGGTATGGTACGAATGGTGCGAAATAAAAAGCTTTTCGCTAAGTAGAGTCACATGTAAAACGGACATAAGAATACTCTTAGCTGTTTTTTAGGATTCAGAACAAATAGTATGTTTATTATTTAAAACTCTTTTCACTATCCAAAGATGCAAAGATAATGTAGTTTATTGTTCCTTTGTATATAGTATAAAGAATAAATATTACAGTTAATTATATGTTAAATTTAATATTAAAATGTCTAGGCCAATTATTTTTATTTAGTTCAGTTTTGAATTTTTAGATTATTTATGTTTTTAGTGGTATGTTTTATTTAAATATTTAGATTTAAAAGTTTTGTTTATTAAATGTGTTTGTATATTTAATAAATGAATTGCAAATTTAAAAAAAAGTCTTTTTGTTTTCATACAGGTGTAAAAGCGTTTTTATACCAAAATCCCACTCACAGACTGATCATCGCAACCTTTATGGTATTTCCGACGACCTACTACCTTGAAATTTGGAAAGAAGAGAGATCTTTTTGCACAAGTTAAAGTATAAATCCAAAAGTCTTGAAAAACAATCTTATGTTGAATAATACTTGACCAACTTAGTTTTGCAGTTTTGTTTTATACGTTTTGTAGCTAATGATAGGTTTGTATTTTGTGTCCAAATTATTCAAGTTTACGAACTTATTTGTTATAATAGCGGTACCGAACCCTCCGGGCAAGAGTACTACTCGCACTTGACCGGTTTTTTATAAGACCAAATCTAATATACCCGTATTTTCAATTACCTTGTTATAGGTGTCGCAGTCTAGAAGTGTATATCCTTTCCGAGGCAAACTTAAGGCGACGCCACGAAATTTTGGCGACATGGATCTCCATTTTTCTCAGCAATAAAAAAACATATGTAATTACTAATTTATATACTAGATTGAGTATTTCATTGACATTATTTTGCCCGAAGATTTAGTTGATTGATTAATTTTCATAGCAGAGAAAAAGATATTTAAAAAACCTCTTTTATAACAGAGATTTCTATTTTACTGACAAACGGGAGCGAATGAAGCCTCTAAGTTTTTTATTTAAATTAGTCCACAAATACACCTCAATATGGCCGATTAGATTTATTAAATTACTTGTAGTTGCCATTATGTTATATGAAAAATACTGTTTTGCCGCATACGACCTTACGGCATAAGCTAATTCGTGAGCGCATATTTGTATGGAGTAAGTTTCCCTCACTCCACTCCCCTAAGGCGCCGATTTGAAATTAAAAGTTCACCAGTGCCTCACCTTAAGAGTATTGCCAAAGTAAACTGGACTAAATGAAATTTATCCGATCAATATCGAGCGGATGGTGCAACCCGGAATAAATGGCAGGGATAAAAAAACGATACACCTCTGTACGTGGGTATATCCTCGACCGATACTTTAGCAAAACAAGTCCAGCCCACACTATCATTAATTTTACTAGTGGCAAGACCGGTAAGTGGCAACACAGTCATCAATTTTGATGACAAGTAATCAGGGAATCATAAACGTTTATGTCTAAGTAACTAGACTTCGGTTATTGTACGAGATCCTTACAAAGAAATCGAATAAAGATGTAAGTAATTTTAAATTAAATTTCCGCAATCATCGTGCAACGTTAATTGAAAAAAAAAACAATTAAGATAGCTTTTGGGGACGAACTTTACGACGCACTTCCTTTATGTTTCATTCTTTTATCAAAACTTAAGACTACAATGCAAGGTCATCATTCCGTTACTATGCACAGCACAACATACTCTATGGTCAATATTAAAACTTGTATCCGTTTCTTCAACTTATCCGGAAGTATCAGCAAGTGATGGCCTTGCACCAGCGTCATGTTTGTTTTATTTTGTCGCTCTCATTGCTTGTTCCACAATGCGGATGACAGATCGCGACGGCCCACTTACTACCTTGCAAGGTCGCAAAGTGACGACCGGTTTCAAAGTAGCTAGTTTTGATACCATTCTTATGCAAAAATCATTTATATCATGATCTTGTAGTAAAGCCCACCAGACGTTTTATGTCAAAGGGACATGTCATTAAAAATACAAGTACTCTGTGATCTGTGTTGACACAAAAAGGTCATATCTCTTTGTTTGAATATATGTTTAATAAAAAAATTAGTATACTAATTTTAGGTGTAGCGTAACTCAGTTTTGCATATTGAATTAACATGCTTATCTGGACATGATGGATGTAGAATTCCTCGTATTCTTGTAATAATCGTTGCACATGCGTTGGTACACAACTTTACACAGTTTTGCAATCAAGAATCTAATTTACCCAATTTCAAGGCAGCAATGTTCATGGACACGCAATTAAACATTCTTACTTCTATAGTTTTCATGGTTTGCCGCTTGCATTTATAATTACATCGTGGAAATAGCGATTACCAGCAAGCTTTTTGATGTAAGTCAATCTGCAAATAACAAAAAGAAAATCTTTCATTTAATGCCTGCTTCATTTATTTTAACATTAATCTAGTCGTACACTTTACAGCTAAATAAATACAAATTAAAACATGACGCCGAAACAACGACAGATCGTTCGAAAGGCGGCCCTCAAGGGCGGCGCCCAAACACATATACTCGTTCATATCTGGTGCAACCACCAGTGCAATAGCATTCTACTTACATTATTAACCCACTTTTAAAATGCCAAAATAATAAAACTGTATCATGAACGTGGTCTTATTTCTGTTTCAGGTAATAATCGACTCGCAATACGACCTTGGAACATAAAAAGTGGACTGGATTTAGTTCGTAAGTGTGAAAAAAGTGGTTTTGCTCATTCGGTAATTTGGATATAAAAAACTTGTCGCTGATTTAATTGGAAACTCCTTTTTTCTATTGACTAGCCTTTTGTGCTTGGCTCTACTCGTACTGAATTAAATATCTGCGCTCGGTCGCTTTGTGTCCTACTTGTTTTACCAAAATGGTTACTGCTCAATACAATAAATAAATATGATAACTAAGACGTTTAAGGACACGTGAAGAAAACTCATTTTGACTCACAAACTCTCAATTAGAATAGCAGCTTTAAAAAATAACTTGAAAATTGTTATTTGGCATGCAATTCATGAGTTTTAATTTTTTTTAATGTAAATATTTGCCGAATTTAATTTAATTTATGGCTTCCTTTTAAATCTTTATTGATGATCGTTTACTAGCTACCTGAGAAAATGTTGTGTTTGTGTTTAGTGCAGGTACAGGGACAGGCTGAAAACCAGCGCTGTTTAGCTGTTCTGCAGCTTACAGCAGATTTTCGTCATATTTTGTAGTTTAATAATATTTAACTGTTTTCTTGTGAGTTAAATATTTCAAGTAATTTTTATTTCTACATAATTTATGTGTGTTCGTTAGTGAAGAGTAATTTTTTTTCTATAAGTTGTAGATACAAAAAGAAAACAAAGATTTTCTTTCGAAACAAAGATAGATAGAAGAGCAAATATATACGGGTGTAAATGTACTGATTTATTAGAATTAAACCACGTACTTTAATAAATATTCCTAAATAAACATAACCGCGCAAATTAAAAAAAAGTTTCCTCTCCATACCAAATTTAAATACCTATCGTCAATTTTGTATGGGCAATCCGTATTTTTTTTTCTTTCTTTGTTTAACTGAAAAAGTAATTCAAATGTTACGTTCACATCACAGCTTAATCTGCTCAACTCTTATCAGTCTCAATATAATTATGTAATAATGGAAACTCCATCAATATCAATAAATGAATATACTTAAAGACTCACGTTGGGATTTTTTATGTAAGGAGAGAATATAAAAATAGAAATATTTATAAAAGAACATGTCTAATAGTATTGTATGTATGTACAATTTCTGATAATCCATGTAAAGCGTCTTGAGAAGTGGCAGAAGTATCCAGTCGATTTATAATGTATATAAAGCATCCACTAATAATTAAGTGTTAGTACATTCGATGAAACTACTGAATTATGAGACTAAATGATCATAATTAAATTCACTTATACTTGTTTCACTGGTTTTAATTTTAAGGTTTACACGTTAATCCTGACATTTTGTACATTTTAACGGCTCGTCGTAATGTTAGTTTAATTTCCTGAATTTCTGAATCCCTTGAGAATGGTATATTAATCGAAACCGGTCGGGATTAACGTGTAAATCTTAAAATTAAAACCAGTGAAACAAGTACAAGTGAATTTAATTATGATTTTTTCCAAGTTTCACCAAGTGCCGACAATCGCAAGTATAAATTATATGAGACTTAATCACATTCCCATTAAATAAATAAAACATCAGACATTTTTTTTTACAAATTACTTTGAGCCCCCTTAAATTGTTTTTTTTTTGTTAAATACACACAATTTCTAATGACGCCTCACTATATTTACATAGAAAAATTGATGGTAAATTAGAGCCAAGTTATCTAAGTCTATAACGCCTTAAATACCAATTCATTTGAACGAAAATAATTCATTCCAAGCCTATAATCTGAATACTAAATAAAAAAATTCGATTAAAAGTTTCCCCGGTATCCACGCGAGCAAATCGTGCAATGCTAGAATTACTCTAATTTAAATGGCATAACAACTATCTGATACGTACGAGTATTTGCACAAGTAATTTAAATGTAGGACATAAATCTTCAAGTAATACTTACAAGGAAGCATTTGAGCTCAAAATTTAATTACCTTGTTGGTAATTGGCAGTAATTTTATCACACATTGTGAAGGTCAAATAGTGTGAATTGCGTATTAAGCATGTGCCTTTCACCAAAATTTATTAAATACAATTTATTTCAATTTAAAAGTTTTAAAATTGAGATGTAACGGATATATCAATATATTTGCAATCTAGCAGCCCGTACAATCATCCACATGAAATGTTTTGACTAATTGTTTGTCAAGAGGACGCCCGTGACTTTGTCTGTGTGAATTTGAGAAATAAACAGCCCGTTGTACACACTGAGAACGCATTTTCGAAATAATAGTTTTAATCCTTATAAATTTCGAAAAATCATTTATGTTCAAGTTGTTTCTATTTTGAGCGGTGTAGGCTGTGCGTTGTCTGTCAAACCGTCACTTACGGAAGTGTAATATGTATAGGTATTATTACACATTTTTTATCCTACCCAACCGGTTTCGCTGTTACAGCGTTTTCATAGAGAAACTTATTGGGTGAATCGCAGGTTTGCAATAATTAATAAGAGAGTACAATGTATGATTAATTTCACTTGTGTCGGTTTTATTTTATTATTTTGTTTTACTTTACCGACAGACATAACTATCAAATTCACATCATTCAATAACGAAATAAATCTATACCAATAATAAAGTAGTAAAAAGTCGTGTCTGAACATTGAATATTTTTGCGCAAATGAAATGGTTAGTATTGTACAGAGAACCAAACCAAAATTTTTATAATTTTTGTCTCTCTGTCTATATGTACCACTCATGAAATGAAATGGGTTATTTATTGTTCTGAGGCAAAAACTGTCGATTATAGTTTTTATCTTACGCGTGACTATAAGATTAATTGATTTAAAGACACTATCACCTGAGCGAAGCCCTAAACTTTCATCGATCTACGTAAAAATATCCATTATTGAAACTTTATCTCGCGGATCTCATATTACCTATACCACAATACACGTTTGCTTCGCGATAGTTTCCGCCTGGCAACATTCAAGGCGTGGTCGGTACCGAGGTCAACTCCCTTCACTCACGAGTTTACGTACCTGCGCTCACTTGGACACTGCTCTAAATTAGGTTTATTCGCTTTATCAATCAACCCGAGTTCGTTCTCTGAGTTTGTTTGGGACAGGATTAAGTAGGTTTCGGTTGGAGATTATGGTCTGGTTTTGCAGTAATATATATAAAATTAATTGGAAATTGTTGCAAAATTCTACAAAATTAAAACATTTGAAATGATTGATACAGAGAGTAATCAACAATAAAGTTGAATACAAGTGATGATCGGAATTGACCATTTTCTATTATTATGGCGAATAATTCGACTCCTAGTTAGGGCTACCAAACGACAGGAATGTTACTGAAATGTCAGTCCTATAAATAAATAAATAAATCAGGAAAAAATAGGATTTGTCAGAAATATTAAAAAAAGAGAATGAATAATGTCTTAATAAATTATTTTATTTATTGACTTACATTGTCCATTAGAAAAACTGTTAAAAATCGCGCTGCCTCTGCATTAACATAAAACCTTTACGAAAATATCAGGAAATTTATTGAATTATCAGGGAATTTATCAGGAACTCAGGTTACTGTATCTGGTAATCTTACTGCTAGTCGTTACGGCACTGGTGCACCCGAGATGGCAATATAGCTGATCTTCCCGGTAAATCTCCAAAGTATAAAGTAATACCCCAAAACACTCCCCTCACTACGCTTGTTTCTACTAAAGTGAGCTAGTTTATAAGAGCTGACCTACAGTGAAGAACATGTCAGGTTATACACTTGCAGTACGACATTAGTTTCTATAGTGAAGGATATAAGATAGGAACAAAGTCCAATGTGTATAGTTTGGTGTGTTCTTTACTGTAGGCAGACGTCTTAGGTTTCAGAAAAAAGTATTTTACTATATAAAGATACGTAAAGTCCACGCTATATGTCCTGGTAAACCTTAGTAGTCCCTATTACGTCAGTGGAAAGTTCATTTTCTTTATAGGTAAGCGAATCGTTGTCGTTGATTGTACCCCAGTAATAAGTACAATAATTAGGTCTGAATTCTGTGGTACCAGATTCTGTTTTATTATTATTATAATTTTGCACCTTTCATGTAGTACTTCGAAGTTGAATGGCAACTATTTTTTGTAACAAAGCTCTTACAAAAAGTTGTTACACATTTAGAAAGAGGCTAATAAATCTCCTGTAAAACAGGCAGTGACATTTTCTAAGGATGCGAGTTCTAGCCGTCTAAGGTTTACCTTTTTAGTTATTAGAGAATTTGATGAAAATTTCTTTTGTCATCTTGTAAGGCATTCTTAACATACTAAAGGGGTCATAGTACCTCAATTCGCAGTCTTGCTCTAACGCTTCTGCTTTTTAACTGTCTATCCTACTCTAATCAGATGCCGCGTACGCAAAAACATCAGTTATTTTGAAATCGCGGCTACACTGATGGTTTTTTCGTTTTTATGGAACAGTCTGCAGCTGATTTATACTAATATACAAAGTTTCAGATCCAATTTCAAGTATTCATTCTTACATTAATTCTACTTTTGTCACAATTTTTGATTGAACAGAATCAGGTTTAATATCGATATTTTTCAAGTAAGTATGTTAAGATTGTTAAGTGCATATGTTAGGATGCTTTGCTTAAGCATGAGTGGGCTATTTTTATTTAATACTTTTAGTAATTTGGAATTGATCTACAAGAAACTAAATAGGTGTGTCAAGATCGGATAAGGAGAGATTTTAACTGTCTACATTCTCGTCTGTTAGACGTTTGAGTACTTACATACTTATAATCAAAATCAATATTATAAATATAATTGGAGTGCATTACAAACTAGAAAAGATCAATTAGAAAGAAATCTCAAGTAAGAGAAGAATTTGAAAAACTTTTCTAGTTTATCACGCACTTTAATACGATTTAAAGTATTTAAAAGCGATGGATTTCGTTATAAAAACATAAGCTTAATCAATGTTATTGCAAGTAATTGAATTGAATAAGACTTTTTTTTTAGTAGTTTAGGAATTGAATAGGAGTTTTAACAATACCAAGTAATTGGTAACCCTTAATTGCGAAATCTGTTAAGAGAAATCTTATTGCAATATTTCAAGGTTAGATTATAAATTTCTATATTTCATTCATAGGCAAAAACAACAAATATAATCGCAACGCCGACCGACAAATACGCAATAATAAAACGCAATTGCAATATTTTTGCGAGGAAAGAAACTTGAATAGTAAACCAATACTCACTTGATGTTATTGATTGATTTCTGATAGACGACCCTAACTTTTGCAGTTCCTTCCAATTATGAGTTTCCTTTTGTTTTTTGGAATCATTGTAATATTTTTCTAACCTAGGTATTTTGTCTATCCATCTGTCTATTTGTCCGTGGCATAACCCAAGAACTGCTGAGCTGTAAGAGCTAAAATTGGATTTGTCCCTATCCTATAGGTAAATAATTAATTCATACCATGGACTATTTCGATAAATTTTTATAATTTGAACTTTTAATTAAACTAAAACTTATAATTTATTTTTTTATATTCACATCATACAAACATATTTTATACAACTCTTTTATTAAAATTTCAGGTTATGCTTAGTCCATTATTATCTATGAAGTGTAATGTTAAAATTTATCTTGGTTTGATGAAGTATTATTAGTCTAGCACTATCTGCGGAAACTTTAACGACTAGCTAGTGTTAATTTAAGTTTTTTACTTTTGTTATTAAAATAGTCGCCAATTTTTACATAATCCCATCCCACTCCCACTAATATTATAAATGCGAAAGTTTGAGTGGATAACTACTGAACCGAATGAGCTGAAATTTTGCATGAATAGAGTTCTAGACATGGAATAGGACATAGGTTACTTTTTATCACATAAATTAGTTCCCATAGGATGAAATGAACTTTCAAGTTTCTATAGAAAAGTGATGTGTCACCCGTTCACGCCATGCTTACGAAACCGATTGGGCTGAAATTTTGCATAAATTTAGTTCTAGACTAGACCTTGAATAGGACATAGGCTACTTTTTATCCCATAAATCAGTTCCCATGAGATGAAAATAAGGTTTCAAGTTTCTATAGAAAACCTATTGAACCGATTGGGCTGAAACTTTACACAAATAATGTTCTAGAGCAGAATAGGACAAAAACTAATTTTTAAACCATAAATCAGTTCCTATGGAAAAGATATAAAAGAGACATACAAAATGGGAAACACAGAGTCGCATAACCCACACATTTCACCTGTGTTTACTGTAGGTAACAGTCCGAAAAATATTGACAGATTGTATAGGAGCTATAGGTCGTTGACAAAAACTAATTCAATGCGGGCAAAGCCGCGAGCAAAAGCTAGTAAATAAATAGTACTCCAGAAAAAAATGCGGAATGTCTAATAACGGAACATGTGAATTGTGTACAAAGCACAGTTATTAAGTCTCCAAATTTATGCGGTTTAAAAAAATAATAGAACAGATTAAAACGGATAAAGTAGAATAAGGCCACAAAACAAGGCCGACTTCGACTGGATACAATTGCGGCAAGATAACGATAATTTACACGTTTGATTAATTTATGTATTCAAGTTTATCATAATAATGGTCTAAGGTTTTCCCACCGGAATATAAGTGGACGGTTTCCAAGTTATTTGAGTTCTAGTGGGTTGTCCTTATAAATAATCTATGCAAAGGTTCTTACGCTAGAACAAACAAATCCTTTTTTTCGGTTCGTATTCAAGAAGTAAAAATTAACATTATTACAGTAAAAAAATGTTTTCTTCAAACATTGTTTTGTAGTAATTTAATTGTATACGTAGTACATAAAAATATATGTGTAAATGATCGAAAAGAAATGGTATATTCCTCTTTCCTTGTGACTAACAAAATGTTAAAAATACAATATGATATAGTAGTCAAGAACCAATATCCGAAACACTCAACTACAAATTTTTATCTTGCACTTCGTATTTCTTTCATATATTTCATCAGATGAGTATTATCACTACAATTGTTTGCTAACTTCAGACGTATCCATGTGAGCTATGTGAAAAATTGCCTAGTCTATACGTGATGTAAGGTAGAAGGCGCTACTTTTCTTTTCCGTTTCTTATACATCATCCGTTGTCTCTGGTTTTCCCAGGTATAAAGGTGCTTCTTCATAGTAATTTGTCTTGTCTTATGTGTTAGACCGAGAAGTAATTATATGCGCATGTTATGTTTTACCTTTGTGCGTATCCTAGGTTGTCAATGTTACGTAATGTGCTTTTAACGAGAGGTACAACCGGCACCAATAATGTCAATGTTTATGTTTATCTCTCTCTTTCATCTGTCAATGTCATCTATTTTTCTCTATTTGTCTCACCGACTATACTTAATTTTCAATCATCTGATGCCGTAGCTACATGCGAATGTAACGAGTAATGAGCATTATGGCGCCTACGCCGTAGCAGATTTAAATCAATATTCTACAACATAGATGATGATATGAATAAATAGTAATTCAGTTTATTTATAAGCTTTCATGCTTATAAGCATCCCAGCTACACGTGTTACTGCAGACTACGGCATAGCAGATGTACTAGGAAGAAAAATTAGTATATTGAGTCGTAGCACTTGCTATAAAAATGCAAATACGGGTAAGAAGGAGTTTTGGGTCATTCTATTAGATCTGCTAGAAAAGTTACCCCTCAATTCCAATCCTTATTAGCTACTTAGTAAACAAAGTTTACATATCAAAGTTACAAAGATGTTTGACTAAGTAATGAAGTTCTCATCAACCCCTTTCGAAGTGTTCAAGAAAACCTTACGAATACTTGTTAAAGGAGTGTAAAATGATGAAGAATTGGTCGTTATGACAAAGCATTTATGGGTATATTTGAACGGTTAGTTGATTTTTTTCGCGAGTAAGTGTATTTGGCTTATAAAATAGTGATTGGCTTGATTGTTTTAATGGGACAAAGAATTCATATACTTGATTTTATTTATTTATATATTCATATACCTCTATCGTATGTTTACAAACATCAGTTAAATATATGTGCATTATTAGTGGCAACTAAGAATTACTTTAAACCAACAGTTGACCACAAAAATGAGCCTCTCAACCACAAACAAACATTTTCGCAACATTTGGGCAAGAAGCAAATTGCCCTTAATGACGAGTTGACTGTCGCTTTGCCACGGTTATTCAAATACCAAGCAGATTTGTCAACTTAGTAGGTAGTTTATTAGCTAATTGATTGGCGTATAACCTTGGTAGGAAAATAGTCGGATGACCTCGGTAGTGCTTTTGCAAGGTGAGAAACTAAAACCATTGAAAAGTCACATTAATTTGGATATCCTTAGTCTTACCAACCTTAGTATCTTAGTAATAGTAACCTTATTAGAATAAGAATGGGTGGACCTCTTTTTAAATGTATGTTATTTTCAAGATTAGTAAAAATGCAGGTGAATGGTTTACCTAATCATCCAATAAAAGATTCCTATCTGTATCAGTGTGCAAACATATTTAAATAAAAATGTACTACGGAGAATAATGAATGAAAAAGAATTTCATTTCCGTTCCCAAATAATGTTCATTTGCCAAATTTTAAAAGTTATAGCATTAAAATTATGAGATTTTAGCAAATTAGAAGGAATGAGAAACAAACGAGTAAATTGCCAACGCGAGTAGATGGTAAGGTACTACAACCAAAGACGAAATAGTACTATTTAGTCTATGCTACAACACAACACGCACAACTGAACATAAACTTGGCATTACCGGCTCACATATGCTTGTCTGTACATAATATCTAGATCTGTAAACAAAATAGCAAACCATATTTTATGTAGATAATGGGACCTTGCCAAGAATGTTGTAAACGCAATAAAGACGAGTTAGATTAGGATGACGACGCTAATTTAAGTGTACCGACTGAAGCGTCACTTGAAATTGGCGGATGAGATCAAATTTTAGTTATTTTACAATACCGTCTGGATTTTTTTTCGTTATATAAAAAATACTTATGTATACGAAAAAAATTTTACGATGGAGATAAATCACGTTTTTGTATTTTTTCTATTTTTTTCTTTAAATTCATCCATAAACTGTTTAATTTAGAAATTCAAAAGTCAAAACAGAATCTCAGGATATTTCTACTAATAGCCATTAATATCAGTAGTCTCTAGATATTCAATTTCTATTTACGAGAATTTTTCATACGACTTTTATTTATTTTTATATAATATAGATGAGCCTCTGGACCCCGCGGATTTACTTTCTGACCTCCAGGTTAGGAAGCGCTGTACTAGAACCATCTGTAGTTTTCACCAGCCTGTAAGTTGACTGGCCTTTTGCCCGTGACTTCTTAAGAGTTTAGAATCTTTAAGACATAAACAGGGAGGGAGGCAGAGACCACAGCTTTACATCTGCTACGATTGCCTCTTCCATATCCATCAATCTAGTCATGCAAGCTCTTCTATTCCGTGCTTTTGAATTTGATTGGATTTATGTAGGCAAATTGGCGACATACTAAGGACGGAATTAATAACTTTTATTTTACAGTAGACAAAGAAACATCAAACAATTTCTCTGAACTATAAATAACACGTGATGTGAATCATCGGCGAACTTTGACTTAGAGTTACATCTTTACAACCCGCCTCATAAACACTCGCATAACCTGTCCAAGGTAGAGCAAGTTCAGCATCAACAGCCTCTATTATAGACTCATTTTTCATTAGAAATAGAGCTTGTTTTTGAATGGAGTTAGATGGCATAGACAAGTCGCAAGGCCGGTGCTTTCACTCTCGAAGATATCCGATAGAGACATTGAACTTGATGATCTCACTTGTATTTGTGTATGATAGCGGAATCGATTACTCGTTGAGTGTATGAATATCAGTTTACATAATCTACTTAACAAAAAAGGTAACAATAATAAAAATTAACATTATAATAATGCACTCAACAGCAACAAATTAGGAATAAAAAAAATAGCTTCAAAGGCACCACCTTTCTTTATTTATTTTTATATTGGCTGGAAAGATTTTTTGAATACGGTAGTACTAAAAAATAAAACCAATGAAATAGGCCATCAACGCACCTGTATTTCTCTAAGAAGCTACAAATAAAAGTCATCAACAGAAAGCACCCTAATTTTGTGGCAAACCTGACTTCAAAACTTTTTGTCGCCGTGGGCTAAGGCATACATTAACACGTAAGTGGAAAAATATATTTTGCTGTATGTAGGTCCCGTATGACAACTTTAAGTTTTTTTGTCAACAATGTCACAAAATTAATAGGTTCCCTTGTTTTAAAAGATTCTCGTGTTTGTCTGTCGCAGAGGTTTTCTTGAAAACTATATAACGTAGGATTTTGAATCTTGGCATAATGTTAGGGTTACGCGCGCGCATATAAAAAAAGTTTGAATTGCTTGAATTAATATATCGTGTGAGCTATATTTGAAAGAGATACCGCTAAGGATTTAAAATATATTATTTTAATAAATTTTTGGCAAAATGTTTTTATATCGGAACGCGGTCTGAACAGATGTCAAAAATCAGCTATATTATTGCTGGGCTGCTCACTGCTGGGCATAAGTAGGCCTCTCTAATATTTCACCACTTTTAGCGCTCTTCCTGGAAGAAATGCCCATACTCACACACGCTGGGCAGGTGGGTTAGTGAGCGCGCTGCCGAAACCCTTGCACTGATGACGCCGCCGCCCGTCACTAGTCTGTTTTTTTATATATTGTTATTCTATTTTTGGGATGGATATACCGCCAGCAAACGGTCCCAGGCAATGGTGGGCCACCTGGTTGTGCCTGTCTGTCTTGCTCTCCCCCGAATAACTTCGGGAGGATTTGCGGATTACCTTCACAGCCCGGCACCAACTCTACCAACTATAACCGTCTGGTTTAAGAAATATTTATTTACTTAATTGGTATACATAATTTTGGTATTAATTAAAAATTTTAAATGACCAATTCTTGTCTTCTTTTTATAGTTATTTGAATCAGTTTCTCGTAAAGCCCTAGCATGTTTTCATCCCAAAATCCTTGATGTCGTTCTCCAAAAACCTTAAAATCTTGATGATTTCATGATTACTAGGTTCTCTCCATAGCATTGGTGAACCAAATGGAAGATGAACGTTTTCTACTGGAGTAAGACGATTCTACAGCTTTCGCAAAACACATGAGGCAACCACTTTTTATCTTGATTTGGAACAGGAAATAATGAAGATATGCACTTTTTGACGAATCTACAATGGGTCTTCTCTTTTTTGAAAATATATAATTTATAATTTATCTCCACAAACATAACAAAACGATAAGAACTTTGTTAACACTTTCTATTAGACATTTTAAATCAATCCGAAACAAGGTAATTGTCGTTTGAAGGGAACGAGTAAACAATAAACTGTCGTCACCACGTTCAGTAGTTAAAAAAACCATTTGACTGCCTGCATTGTGACGTGATAAAATATTTCTGCTAACACTTTTAGGTTTAAGGAAGGTAGATTAACATATTTATCTACGTTTATTTCGGGGTATAAAAAAACTTGAATTTTATAAACTAGTGAATAAAAAAACCACATCAAAATCCGTCGAGGGGTTCTTGAGTTTCAACGGACATACATACATATAGACAGACAGACAAACAGACATAAATTCTCAAAATTGTGGTTTCGGCGTCAGTAAAATACCAATAATAACTTATTTCATTTCAAATTTCGCAAAAATATTCAATCTACAGACATAATTTTTTTAATAGGTACTTTATTATTAAATATAGATTGTTGGTCTTTATGTTTAGATACAGCTATTATTCACCCATTCAAATGTGCCTTAATGGTAATTAAACGCTGAGTATGTGGTAGAAGTGTTATAGAACATAGTAACAATGAACAAAACAAACTGTGTAGTGTGAAACTAGCTTTTGCCTGCGGGTTCACTCGCGTGGAACTGTCTTTCAGTAATATCAGTTTCTAGTTTGGCAATTATCTTTATCACCACCCAGATACGATGTTAATACAGAAAAAATGCTCAAGTTAAAACTGAACATACTCACAGAAAAATAAAAATTCAAAAAAGTAGATTCTTTTTTGAGAAAAAATATGAGGAATCATAAAAAAAATCTTTGATACTTTTTGGTCGAGTAGATAAGTATGTAACTTTTCTATAGAATGAGAACAACTGATATATATTTTTTTCGATTTGAGGGTTGGTTCCATAATAAAAGTTGTTCATATGGACGAGAAGCCAGTTTCCGACTTCCGCAACATCATCTTAACACCCAGAAGAATCAACAAACTTGTTTTGGTAGGTTCCTTACACAATCACCTGCTACGAAAAGATGTTAAGACGCTGAGTGCTCAAGTTTGTTACGCATTTAGCGGGGGCGGAGTCGTGGGTAACCCGATACTATATATTATGTAAGGGGACTTTAATTTATGCATACAAATTCTTACTGAAGACTCGGTGTGTGCTCAGTAACAAGGTTCGATGACCCTTTTTGTGAAATTCGTAAATTATTCTTTTCGTGTTCCTTACAAACGCAAGCCCAGCGTCGAGTCAATTATTATGGGATGTCAAGATTTTATTTTGCGAAATTAGCAAAAACTGTTATCGATCCGTGTTAATGTTTTTTAAGTCTATACCAATATTTCAGAGGTTATGATTATGTATCAAGAAACCAGTTATTCAACAACTTTGTTGAACTTCAGAGACAATATTTTCATTTCGCATAGTAATTTTCATATCTGCTTATCTATAAGTAGAAATGCTTTAAGTAGAAATTCTTTGAATTATTTGTAAAAATTAGCATTAATGATTAATTAATACATTTATTTGAACTAAATAAATTCAATTATGTTATTGATAAGTTGGTAACTAAAATTTATAATGCTTCTTTACCTCTAAACTAAATAAGTTAAAACTTAATAAAAACATATTATTATACTCACACCTGTCTGTCAAATGGGTAAGTAGAGGTAGAGACTACAGATGTCTATCTGCTACGATACCTTTTTCATTTCTTCCACATCCATCAACCTACTCATACAAGCTTTTCTACTTTTGTTTTTTTTGTCTTTGCCCGTTTCCGGTATATTGCCAAGGTCCCTCTAGGCGGGCCGGTGGAGCTTATTTCCACTTGCGGACTATTTTCTTCACTCCATATTCATCCATTCTCTCTTTATGTCCAAACCACCAAAGCATTCCTTTTTCTATTCTATTTACTACATCTTCTTTAAATAAGTTATAAATTAAAATTGCTTTAAGTTACCAAAATTTTTTTTGGTGACCATTAATTCATCATCATCAATGTTAAAGTGAGTTTAAACGAGTAAATTTAAAAACGTATTATTTGCACGTATTGTCCGAAATTAAAATGGTACAGTAAACGCAACGCCCCGTCTTTCCGTGACAGTTCTTTTATCTCCCGTGTAAAGTTCATAATCGTTAAAAAAGTACTGAATAGGAAGGCTTTGATTGTATCACTTTGTATGTATTGCAAAAGTAGATTTCACACTTTAATTTATCGGCAGTATGCTGGTATTAACGATGCTGGTCTAACTACTTGAAGGTACTTCTACTTCATAAATAGTTGACCTTCTGTCAACAAGACTTGTTGGTTGATGGGAAAACTATGGCATTGACATGGATTGAACTTACTGATAATTATAACCGTTTATTGGAAAATTGTTATAAAAATGGTTCTTAGTATGCCCACCTAGATAATTCCACAAAATCCAATGGTTCACACGTGATTAAAACTAGATTATTTCGAAGGTTTTTACAGCTACAGAATCACCCACCTCATTTGTAATTCGTTATGTTAATCTCTTGACTCATCTTCATTTTATGTATACTTATGTATGTGTTAATTTATTTTTACTTATTGTACATACAATATCTATAAAACACAGAAAAAATAAATTTAGGATATATTTCGAGCTCTACTGGGCCCGGCATCAATTGAAATATATCATAACATGAATTTATGTGCTCCGCTGGGATGGAACCCACGACCTCTGGGTAAGCAGGCGACCACTCTACCATTCGGTCACAGAGGCGGTGCGGCTTTATCTTTCCACTAAAACGAAGGTTATATTTAATAGCTATGACTATGTATTTCCAAGACGTTGAAACGGACAGGAAATTTCACGACCAACAATACCCAACCCTTAGTTTAAACTAATGTAAATTAAAGTTAAATATGTACCTATAGATATCCATTACATATATGAAAGTTTCCTAATTTATTTCATGCGTGAAATTGCTATACGAACATCATCATTTGCGATTTGCTCATAAATAAACTGCTGATTTTACTGAAAACACAAAACTCAAAAAGTCAAGCAAAAAAGAACATCATGCGTATTATCTGCTTAATATTAAGTTAATACGGACTGTCAAAAAAAAACTAACACGACAATCGTATTTTTTTTTGTAAACCTTTGAGTATGAGCAGGCTTTTTTTACTTTAAAGGTATATAATATACAATTTTAGTAGTAAGAAATTCGAAAAAAGAAACACATCGTTGGAAGCCGTATCTTGGTTACGGTTTGACTGACTTCTCTTCAGACACTCCAACTGACGCAAACTACCGTCGCGCAGACGATTATGTAATTTTCCTACAAACTTAATGATCCATTGTCTTTTTACCAAATTCAGAACACTCTTTGTTTTCTAATTTCCGCTTCGTTTGCTTCCAGTATTTGTTTAATAACATCCACCGTAATAACTTCGATTAAAATCCTGACACTCAATTTGTAAGTATAATTGAACCCATTGTGCCATCTCCCTCTTGAATAGGACCATCGATCAGGATCTCATCTGCTGGGTATTCATCGCCATTCAGCCGCCAAGGTCCAAGATACATGGCCACAGCTTCCTCTAGTATTCTTCAAATGGACATTACAATGCCTTTATCGTGTCCATTGTTAGGTGCCTTCATCGTGGCTCGAACAATTGCAGCTTCTATCTCAATGACATCTTAAACTGCTGTTCCATCTACCATGTCATTATTGAGTGCTGTATTCTTAAAGACATCCATTCCATCAAGGATTGTTTTTATGTGTTGCGCATTACCCAAGGCTTTGGATGGACGTATGAAAGTCAAATCACTTTCAGTATTAGCCATTGTACTTATTTTATCTTTGTCATCAGTATCGCAGCGCGTAATCTCTTAGGTAGATTTCACATTTTATTCTCAGGGTTTTAAAACGTTTACGTTTGAATTCAGATGTGAGAAAATAAATTATTTTACATATATAAGTAAATCGTGTCGTGTACGTTTCTTTACCTTTTGAGGACTTTTTACCGTTAAATGAACGCGAGCAAATATATCTTAAAGTACCGTATCTCATTTCAACTTATTGCACGTCTGGTAAATTTGCCAGGTCCCGTTTTTAAATTTGCAAGTAAATATTTGGTTGAGGTTCACGAAGTTTACATTAAGGTTGCGTGTGATTGTATGAATCCTACGAATTCGTACATGATGTCGTTTAAATTATCGGGTGCAATTTATTTTAGTGAACATGTCTTTAGTCATGCAGATTGCCTTCCTGGTTCATGATAAAGGTATTCAAATTGATTCGCGGACTTGCGAAAGAGAGGATCACCATAGATGGAAGTCCTTATTCGATAGCACTATAGTTTGGTAATTAAGGTGGTAAAACCGAATCCCGATGCAAAATGCACATCATAATATTGTTTTCCTTACTTTTGAATAAAAAGTATGCAAAAATTGCGTCTTAAAGCAATTAGCGGAAATTTATTAGTAATAATTTGGCTTTTATATTCAAATTCTATCATTTTATGATTTACATTTTGATTGCATTCGATTATCAAACTTAAACGCGTATTTATTGTTGTAATCAAATGTAACCAAAATGTAAGGCATAAAATAACATAATTTTAATGCAAGAACCCTACTATAGTAATCAATTTCCGCTAATTGCTTTAAAACGCAATTTTTGCATATTTTATAATCAAAAGTAAGGAAAACAATATTACGATGTGAATTGTGCACCGGGATTCTGTCTTACCACCTTAATCTAATGATATAATATTCTTTGAAGATTTGTTGCAGTTGACATTCCAATTCAAGGATTTATAACTGAAAAATCTATTATCTACTTCGAACACACCATTTATTAACGAATTATGACAATTTACAAGTAGTTTAATTAATTGTAACATGTCATAAGGTTGTCCTTTTTATTCAATAATAAAGAAAATAACGATGTTTACTGTTGTCTTTCACAGCTACATATTTCCTGGTTCATTTTGTTTATCATCTCCATATCTGACTTTTTATTTTATTTGTCTGAACAAGCATGACTCTTATGTTATTTTCAAAGGAGTTACTTGTCCAGACTGTCAGCTTATCAGGTGACTTTAAATTTTTATGAAATTCATCTTGAAGAATGTTTCAACTCACTAGAAAATATATTTTTTCAATATACGAGACCATATTGCATTTTGCATAGAGAGCGTTGCAATCAATGTTTTATATACCTATATACTGATGTCTTTTTTCCATTCGGTATTATTAATGGTTTTAAAAATGTATTTATTGATGATTAATCATTGTAGGAATTACTGATCACTGTTTTGATTAATGTTTACATACTCGGTGTTTTAATGCAATAAGTGATTCCACTACATGATAATTTATTTTGTTTCAGGTAATTTTTGTGATTGTGGAACTGGCCACGTATATAAATGATGTAAGTGTTTAACACAAAGGAAAAAAATAGTTAAGACTTAAAGAAGTGTATCCAAATCGACAATATCAAAATAAATAAAATAATCGCTTTCTTCTAAGCTTAAAAAGGCTTTGTATTAAGCCGAAACTAAAGATCAGCACGTCACAATTGTCGCTCAATCTTCGGGTTCCTTAATCACAACAAATCAAATATAGCCTTTACAGCTCTCGGTTAGAAGCCACTACTCTACAGACATCTGTTATCACAAAAACTTGAATCGATACCAGAATCGATCATTACGTCAGTGCACCTAATAACACGGACTCGATTTGATGTAATCACTACTTTCACTCGAATCGGTGCAGCGGCGCCAGCTCACAAAAGACGAACCATTTCACTGACGAGAAGCCTACCACTATCTGTTATTGTAGTGCTAGTTTTAACAATAGTATAGCTGTACGTGTGAAAGCACAAGCTACGTTTTTTATTCCTCTAAGATAGTTGAAGAATCTTTTGGTTAGTTTCTATGTACTCGTACAATAATTATCGTAAGGCCCCGAGAGGTTATTTTTTACGTCTTTACAAAGGTCTTATACGTTATTTTTTCAAGTTTATCTTGTATATTGCATTTATTTACATTGTACAAATAGTTGAGTACACTTTCTGGGACTCTTGGCGGTTACACAAAGAGTATAGGATACTGGATAGTGACCTTCTGATCTGTAACCAACGGACAATGTCCATCTTTTATCCCAGATCACAGTATTTGGAAAACTTAAAACCTAATTCGGAGATCGCGGGTTCTAATCCCGTAATACTTACGAGTACGTGCTTCGGAAGGCACGTTAAGCTGTGAATCCATATCTGTGCCCTACGTAGGGCTCTTCACACGCGGGGACGTAATAATCGTCACTGAAACGTGGGTGCATGAGTGTGCACCGTGAAATGCAAGTCACACACTCGGAAACACCTATTATAGCCCCTCGGGGTTTCGTGTCGTAATCTTCTACTTATAGTCTGCAGTAGCAGGTTCAACCTAAAGTTCCTGCAATAAGATATGGTGGGTGTAGAAACTGACGGGTGATTTAGAGATAACATCTTGTTTAGGATGTTGCCCCGAGGTGCGGTTAGCTGGGTACACTTACACGTACACGTGTCGAGGAGTCTTCGGGTTGAACAGAAGCTATTGTGACTTTGGTTGAACTTGAAATAAAATCAGGAATGTCAACTGCAAATATTGAGCTTATATTAACCAAAAAAATCGACCCCTTTTTTTGGTTTTCGCACCCAAAGGGCAAGATGGAGCCCAATTAATGTCAATCTGTTGTTAAACTTTGATACTTTGTGTAGAATGTTGAACAGAAACCAAACATTGAATTTGAAATTTAATTAAATTAATCAGGGGGATTTCTTTTCTCACCCTGTCACTGTCTGGAGCTCGTGAAGTACAAATATTTTTTAGGTTTTTTATTAGAAATGGGGGCCGTCAAAGTTGTCAGTTGTTGACTATTTTTGTTACGGAGCCTTTCTCAAAAACTAAACGAGTTAGAAAAATGGAATTCCTGTAAAAGTATGTACCATACGCTAAATTTAAACAACAAATAATAAAAATGCTGATTCATGATGTAGTTTTGGGTTTTCGCAATCCAGTTTATCCACAGTTCAACTGCAATTTTATGGGTTCATGTGACTTATAGGGACATAAACATTTATTTTAAACGGAGTCATCGTAACGTCGATTGGCAATCAGGCTGGATCTAGACTATTCCGAAAAATTACTTAGTGTATTTAAAACAAAAAAAAATTGTTGCCCAATATTTGTAAGAAAATCACAACTAAGGTACTCCTAAAAATTTTGAAATGCCTGACTAAGAAAGTGCCATGATTGACTCATGATACGTCAAGACTCATGTCATGATGCAGAGATAAAGGTCAGATCTTTCGACAGTGTAAAGTCGCCTGCGCCTGCGCATTGGCTACGACGACCTCGACCTTGCTGCTCGGTATTGACATGTTGCAATCAAATGTTTCGTCTAACCGGAGTATGGCGGTACTTCTCGTTTTGTTTTTGGAACATCCTGTGTGGCTTTGAAAGGGAATGGAATTTTAGAAGTGGTTTTTATTTTGATTTTAAAGATCGAGTAAGTATATAATAGAGTCATCAAACAAATAAATTACATGTTTATTAGACCATTGACATGTAATGCACTTTAAATAATTTTATTTAAAATTCATTACAAAGTAGAAAAGATCATTCGAAACAAATATCAAGGAAGACATATATTTTGAAAAAAAATCCGGCATTATTTTTCACTCACAATATCAGTCATTAGATATTTGTTTAAGGTTTGATAAATGCCATTCGAGGGAAATTCCATCCATCAGCCTGTTTAGAAAAATCAGCCTTTCTGGAAATTAGGGTGATTAAACTACATCAAATAAAAACTATAGGATATAAGGAATGCTCACTATAAGTTTTCAATAAAAAAAACAATAAACATAGGTAGAAAATTCTTTTTAAGACCACCCGTAATTTGACTTCGCAATTTTTGGGCACGTGCTGGTGGAATAGCCATCCTGGATTCTAATATGTGACCTTTTGCTTACACGGCAAGTGCGCTACCTACTGCGTGTAAACAAGAGGTCGCAGGTTTGAACCATGGACGGAGGAATTAAAAAAAAATATATGTATTATTTGAAATTTGTTTTTAATTCATCTTT
This sequence comes from Ypsolopha scabrella, assembly GCA_910592155.1. Lineage (NCBI taxonomy): Eukaryota > Metazoa > Arthropoda > Insecta > Lepidoptera > Ypsolophidae > Ypsolopha > Ypsolopha scabrella. The sequence continues at coordinate 25,285,784 of OU342963.1, forward strand.
GCTAGTTTTTAATGCACTCTTAATAATGCTTAGAATATCTAAAGGCGACGGATTTTGCTATAAATCCTATACTCATACGTATCAATATCAATAGATAAGAAGTTTAAATAAAGGTTTGTTAATAAGTGTCTAAGAAACACAATACTGTTACAGAATCTGAACTAGTCTGTATAAACCAGTGGTATAAACTGAATGCATGAAGTACAGAGCCATTCATTTTGGTAGGATGTATCAAATGTTATTATTCAAAATGTCATTATAATTATAAAGTAGGTTTTCTTTCATCATCTACCAAGTACCCAATCAATCAATCTATGGTTTACCTTATAAGTTGTTCACCACTTAAAGTTAGCAAGGTCATTCATAACGTAACCGCCTAACACCAAATATGAGATCTCCTATATCAAAAGCTGCTTTAGGCTTGAAAGGATAATTTTGAAATAACGAGCACCTTTTGTGTTGCTGTCTACTTAGTAGGTCTATAGAGATCAAAAAATAAAACTTTAGATATGGATCTTGAAAACTTGGTCCCAAGATTCGATAATGCTCTCATAGTGGCCTCAATCCCAATTTTATTTGGTTTAAGTTCTTTACTGAGCTTTTAGGACGGTCCAACGAATAGATGCCTTGCTAGTAACTATTTTTAATTTCTTAGTGGCTGTTATGCCTTACATACATGTGTATACCTATATTATACGGCGGATTTAGACATCTTAGATATTCGAGTATCATGTTGTTCATATAGAAAAACGATCACAAATAAAGGATTCTTCACTCCTTCCATAACAATAATTATGTGTGATAGACATACATCCATTCATCCATCCATTAGCCCGTGTTCGTCCACTAATGGACTGGACATAGGCCTTTCCCAAATTTCGCCACTCATATCGGTCCTCCGTCCTCCTCATGCAGCCGCCCCCCGCAACGTCCTTCAGGTCGTCGATCCAGCGGGCACGAGGTCGGCCTACACCACGCTTTGCTGTACGTGATCTCAATTCTAAAGCATTTCGGCCCCAACGGCCATCATGTCGGCGACAAATATGGCCTGCCCACTGTCACTTCAACTTACTGATTCTGCAGGCTATGTCGGTTACTTTCGATCTCCAATGGATCTCCTTGTTTCGGATTCTATCCATCAGAGATACCCCAAGCATAGCTCGCTCCATAGCTCGCTGAGCGATCTTAAATCGGTGGATCAGGCTTTTTGTAAGAGACCACGTCTCAGCGCCTACGTCATCACAGGAAGGACACACTGGTTGTACATCCTAGCCTTAGACATACATATAACACACATAATATGACACAATACATACATTTATTTCCATGTCTCACAGAGGAGTAGGCACAGACTAAGATCTCTGGCACACTTTCGCTTTTTCCACAATAATCAATTGATTCATGTAATCTCTAGAATAGACACATCGTCGACCCTGAGTTGTAGCCTCCATGATGGGTCTCTAATGAATTGTATTTAAAAATTCACGGGAAATAAATCTTCTTCCTAAGTCTGGTAAAATCGTAAAGATGAAATGGTAAACAGTATAAAAGTGAACTCAGAAAACAAGATCCGTACAAGCATTTCTTTTCCGCGTGGTTTCGGATTGCTTCACCTGTAATAACTAGTAATATAAATTAACAAGATGGGCTATGTCGAATCCCAGTGACACGTCTATTGAAGGTTCTATAGTTGTTTATTTTGTGTATTATAGTAATCGATCATCCGAAGAAGGTTCATCGTACGAGAGTTAATGTTTTGCGGTCAACTATTGCATCAGAGGCCGACACTCTAAGGTAATGGGTTATACGCACTGCTATAGCTTTTGAACGTGGTTTTTCTCACTGATTCACTGAAAATAATATGTAATGTCATAATTCGGTCTAAACGGCAATCATAGTTATAATAAAACCAGAGGGGTAGGTTGCCACTGTAAATTAGAGCTTAAAAAATGCATATAGAAAGCAGAATTCGCAGCGTAAGCAATAAACGATTGTTTATATCATGAAGATTTTACACCAGTTTTTGTAGTGCAATTGTACATCGGAATAGAAAACCGAGTACAAAAATTTTGATTTTAGCCACATCACACGATTAATGCCACGACAGAGTAAAAGTTCATGAGATCTATACAAACAAACACACTGTTCCACTTTTGGTTTCACCGATGTAGTCATCTCCACATAGCTGCCATTTTCCACGACCTCATACAGTGCAGTTAGGCTGTGCAATGCAACTTGGAAATTGGATGGCAGTATTTTCGTCATCTACCTTTCAATGCACCGCTTGGAGGCGAAGATGAGATACAAGTTTAATAGAAGATATATTGATATAAAATATTACAAAAAAGTATCAGCTTTTTGCCCAAAGGTTCACCTTTGTATTATTATTGTTTTGGTATGCCTATAGGCGGTATCATAATTGTCCGGCTACATAAGTTTCATTGCATAACGTTGATATATTGCGGAGTTTGAGGGTAACAAAGAGCATTAAATTAATTTGATTTACTTGATTATTTTATGTTAAAGTCAGGGTAATATTTGTTAAGATACGAACTACATTCAACTTTATGATTTTTACACAAATTTCGACTAACGGACGCCAAATCAATGTTTATTTAGAATAAATAAAATAATTAATTTTTTTACAAAAAATAAGAAGATAGAATTTACCGATAAAAAGAGGTAAAAGTGATGTTTAAATATGCAGCCAATAAAACTAAAACACATACCAATATGAGTTCATTGGACCCCAAACGCGTTGTGGTCAAGATTGCATCAGAAATGCACCTCAAGATACAAAGTGGCCTGTGCCCATCCGACCCCAACATTACCAACCATTGGGAAACCCTGATATGAGTAATGATGTTAGTTAATCATGACGATAAATAAAGTTTCTGTGGGAGAAAAATGGCTTTGTTAATTTTCTCGAGACCATGGGGTTCAAAGAGGACGGGGTCTTGAAGATATAATATAAAAAGTCACAATGTTATTGGTGAATCTCTACATTATGACTTTTTATATTCTATAGAACATCGCTGCTATCAGATGAACCAGTAGGTTTCCGATAGCGGCTATTAGATCCAATGTTAAATACTCATTTATATAAGAAATAAAAAAATGAGAAATGTAGGTCTGTGTAAAAACAGGTTGTTTGTAAATCATTAAATGCTTTTTACAGGAGGGATATACAAGTGCCATTAAAAATACTTAAAACTTCTTAGGACTATCTATGCCCTAAAAAACGCAGTTCCCAAATAAATGTTAAACCAGCACCTAGATTAAAACAAAATTCGACGATCATCCTTGCGGAAGAAAATAATACCGATTAATTTTTATACCTAGATTAAACTTTTCCATTTTAAATTTACAATGAAACACTTCTTCTAATAAAGTTAAGGTATAAGCTATAAACATGGATCCATCTGAGCTAGACCACAAGATCTGTATTACAGGTAATCAGCCAAGTTACCAAACCTAATCACCGGTCATTCTAAACAACTATCAACACAGCCATTATACCCGCCCACTGTTGGGCATAGGCCTCTATCATTCTGAATATGTCATCAATTAACACACATACAAAATCCAATCGAAAGTGTAATGTACACGTTAGCTATTGCACCGTTGACCCGCGAAAGCGAGAGTGGCCTTGGTAGCTTTTCCACCGATTGGTCGTCGAAGGTGAAAATATAATGGGCGAGGCATTGCTTCGCCATCAATGCTTCATTCACAGCTAAAGTAAGTCAAGTCGTAGTTTTAAACGTCTGGGAGAAATTTATCATTTATCCACTCTCAATGTAATATAATGTGTATTTACATGTTAAATATACCTTTCATTTAGTTCATGTAAGTTTATTATTTGATGAAATATATGTAAGCCCAGAAAATAATTTTATGTGTTGTATTTTCCCGATTTAAATTCGTATCAATTAGTATTGTTGGCATAAAATTGACGTGTAATAAGTTTATAATGATGTTTGATGTACCTATATTGCAAAATTAATTATTCATTCTAATTCATTGATAAAGTCAGATTCTCATAATACAGTAAAATGGAGCGGGATTGTTGCCATACCTCCTAATCTTCTTCTAGAATTGCCATCTCAAATCAGAGGTCGACTATATAATTACAGCGCTATCTGATCTCGAGACTGTTTTTCGTAAAAGAGACATGTTGTCATCGGAAAACCGTTTCACATGGTTTGGTTTTTGTCCACTCTTACACTTCGGACAGAAAAACTGAAAGTCTGTAGCATTATAACATAAAAAATATCTTGTCAGGAGTTAGCTTCTAATAGAGATATAGAACCAAATAAAATTAAAAATGTATGTATACCAGGTGATAGAAGTGGTGCCGGGCTCGACTGTGGAGGTACCATCTTACTTACTCTTATCTTATCTTACTAAATGATTTAGGGGAAAGTTAAAGGACACAACTAGGTGGCCCACCATTGTCCAGCGGCACCGGTTGATGGTGGTATCCATCCCCAATTGCCGGGCCTTATATAAAACAGACTGGTGACGGGCAGCGGCGTCACTTGTTTGAGGGTTTCGGCACCCACTCACCAACCCGCCTGCCCAGCGTTACGTGATAAACATGTGTAAAATGAAAGCGTTGGAGCAGGACAGATTTCTCTGGATAAAATAGATATGATTTCACAAAAATCTGTTTGGTCAGGTCAATTTGCTAATTAGGATTTATTTATTTGCATTTTGTATGAGTCACACTACAAGATAACGTATGTAAGTATGTGTATAACTATGTATGTATGTGCAACAAAGTGCATAAAGATATCTTAGTATCATAAATTTTATTGTTTATTGGTAAAAAATGTCTCTCTTTACGTGTTTTTACCATTAAATAATAGAGACGAACAACAAAAATATTATTTTATTTTACGTCAAAGTTAATGCATTTGTGACAGCTTTTAGATAGAATGAAATATTGTGACCTTTATTCAGAAATGAAGACCATTCGTGCTTATAATCCGTGAGGTATATCGGTAACGTATATAATTCATGTAGGTATATATCCATCCATCAGCTTGTTTCGTCCACTGCTGGACATAAGCCTTTCCAACATTTCGCCACGCTTTTAAACCGAGTTTATCCTGCTCAGCGGGAGCGGGCCGCTCAGAAAACTTGGTGTTTTTATTTATTATTTTGGAATTAGAGGCATGGGTCTTTAATGTGACGGCCGTTTTATATTACATTTTTATTTTAGTGTAAGTTTTATTGTCCCAGACTTAATATAGCTCAAATGAAATGATATTTAGACCACAGTTTAGACCTTTATTTGCAATTTAATTGGATCGATCAAAATGTAAGTAATCGTGTATCGAACGGCTGGAATATTAAAACCAAAGAATGAAATATGACATTATATTTTTTACAAAATTCAATCGTCGCTATTTGTTTTAAAATTGGTTAGTTGGTTGGTTGGTTTAAGATGAATTTTAAAACAGACAAAATGGGATAACCCCCCGTTAACTTGCAGAAGCTTTGCCAAATTCTGCCACCTTTGTGAAGAACATGGCATTTTGATTGACGACATGACATGCCCTCTTTGTTCAAAAGAAGCAGATATTGAACATAATAGTTCAGAAGCGAAATTAAATTTAGAGTACCAAGCCATTAAAATGAAACAAAATTCAGCTGCAAAGTTTCCAGAATGTCATATAGGCGATACAGTAAGAGTAAAGATACCGGAAGTAGATCGAGGCCGAGGCGATTTTAGGAACATTCTATTGACAGTCTTAGATAAAAATGTGTTAAAATAACACATGTGTTATTTTACCTTGAGTAATACATATATACAAAGTTATGATATTTCGAAAATCGCATCTCGATAAACCATTTTTTAAGAAAACTAAAATAATTGTCAAAATTTTCTTTTACCAAAATCTACATGTTATTAAAACCCATGTATTAAAATGTTAAAAATAATAATACATCAATCTTTTGCTACATATTGGTAAGTTCGACCATATGTTCAAGTATGACGGTAAATTACACGGAATAATCAAATAGAGCAGATAGAATTAGCCGCGGATTGCCCTAGTTACGGTTCAATGCGGTTATGAAAACATACCGCAGACCAGAGCACACGCGCAACAACTTAATAGAAAACCTGCAATACTGTCTTTATTTCAAGTAAATAAGGTACAAAATACCTAATAGTCAGTTTTTCAGGCTATGCGGGGGCAAATCGTGACGACGATTGGATACTGATATGTCTTTTGATATGCTCAGATGTGAATAGAGTTTGGCATGCAAATAGACCAGTCATGCAATTTTTTGACGGCAAGTTTAATAATTGCATTGTTTTTTTAAAGTAAACAAAATAACGCGAGGTATGTGCAATGATCATATACCAAACGAAAAAAAAAACTTTGTAATAATAGAGAGGAATCAATATTCGAATAGTTTAAACCTAATAATACTATTTTTGGGTTCCGTTGCCGGATTCTATTCCTAAAGCTTCCTCTGGCCGCCCATCCATCCGCCCGTCTGTCACAGGGGTCTACAGCTTGAGCCGTCATACGTAGCCAGTTACTATTTTCCCAGAACACTTGCAATACGGGAAATAATAAAAATATTTACTAAGCCCCCATACGAAATCTCGAAGAATTAGCATTTTGTAACGATATTTGTTCCAGCTCTATCCTAAGGACCGTCATACTTACAAGTTTCAAATTTGATCAGATTATGTACTATATAACAAATATAAAAATGTAAAATTGTTTGTGAGTCGCTACCATTTTAGTGCTTTGTGTTTTGTTGCCTTGATATCTACGAGTATATTGTTATTTATTATAAAGTTTTTAGGGTTCCGTACCCGTATTGTAACCGACTCGCACTTGGTAAATTTATTGTGATACAACAACGACAGAAGTGAAATAAAAACGGTTACAAGACAAACGGATACCCGAAGTTCAACCTACTACTTTGCATGATTTAAATTCATACTTCAATTCGTACTGACTCAGAGTTGAGGTTATACTGCCGTTCTATGGAAGAAGGCGGCATCTACCTACACATACAGACTTCAAGATGCCCCCTTCTTCCTTGGCAGTATAGATGTACAAAAAATATGTCGTAAACGGTAAATAAGCCTTGTTACTTAATCACTTACAGAGTCTTCTGTATAAATTTCGCTGTAAGTATCTATCAAATTTACGCTATACTACTATTATGAGACGTGCTAAAAAAAAACAGATATGCTCTACTGATGAAATTTTGTTTCATGACATTTGCAAGTACATTAATTTTATTTTCACCTACCCGTAGAAAATGACGAGTAGGTATTAAAAATTTAAATGGGGAAGTGAATTTTTAATTTGCTTTGTTTTAAAAGTTTTTTATGGAAGTGGTTCAGTACGTATTATAAGTAGAGCATTTAATTAAATTTTCTGAGCACGTCATTAATACACATAATCCTGGGTTCAAATGTTCCGAGGGAACCCCAACACAAAGCTTTGTTGCAACTGTTACGTCTATTTAACGGCTTTGTTGTGACTGTTTATCTCGGAAGTGTCGACGGATCTGTCTGTCTGTCTGTCTGTGGACGTGCCTGGGGCAAGTGTGTTGTGATCATACTAATTGCGTGTGTACGTTATGAAATATAACATAACACGCTTCGTTATGTGTGAAACGTTTACTGAGTTAGCGTAACGAATCATTGATGAGATTTATATTTTGTGTTACGACTTAGTGTGAAAATTGGGTTTGGAGAAAAATATTTTCTAATAGTATAAAATATACTATGCTGTGAGACTTAAATTACTTGATTTGTTATATCGTTACAACATAAACATTCATCAAAATATATGTAAAATCCAGGACTTTTATACGCTTGTAACTTTTGTATGTATTTGATTTTGATAAATGTTTTAGTTTCACGTCATGGATAATGTATGGGATATGTTGAAAAAGAAAAAATAATAAGCAAGTACTTATAAGTAAAGATATGGCCAGCGAACTGCGCTAGTATGGGAGTTCGGGCGAATAGAGAATATATTATAGAAATATAGAATATATTTTCTTTCTTTTTTTCATCAATCGGTCCCAGGCAATGGTGGGCCACCTGGTTGTGCCTGTTCGAGATCTGTTCTCTTACTCTCCCCCGAATAACTTCGGGAGGTTTGTGAGCAAGTTGGTGGTACTTCCACAATCGAGCCCGGCATCACATCAGGTCTTCCATCTGGTCTGTACCTCAGTGCAGAATTAATGAATAATGTAATAATATCACAATAATCTATTATTTACGTATATGAAAATCATACAAAATCACATGTTCCAGCTATTTCGTTGTAATAAAGATATTTGGCAAAAATGCGCTCTTCTTAAATTACTTACTATATTCTTTATTACAACTACTCACATACATACATACATATACTCATGCCTAAATCCTAGAAGGGTAGGCAGAGACTACAGATTTCTGACTGCTACGATCCTGACACACCTATTTGGCTTCTTATACATCGTTTACTCTAGTCATATAGTTGGGTCGGTCACCGTCGAGGGCGGCCCAGTCGAGCTTTACCTTCCACTTGTGCAGCATAAATATCTTCCGTCACTCTAATTTAATTCATCCTCTCTGTATGCCTAACCTATGCCTATTTGGCAGGTATTTCAGGTGTTTAAGAGGCGAATGTACGCCAATGATCTTAAAAACTGCGATTATGGTCCAGCTTATATAGTAAAAAAAATAAAAAAAAAAATATATATATTATAATTGTTATTATTTATTTACGTTTTATATTCTTCTATTTTGCTGTTTTCGCGATGACGTGGCCGTTGTAACAGCCATCTACGAGTATATTACATATAAACATACATATAATAATAAAATATTCATATAAATATAAATAAGCATTTACTACATAAACGAGTATGAACCTTACTTCGATGTAATTTCCTTCGGTACCGATACAGATCGAGCGGCTAATTTGACGGGGGTACTCGTATTTTAGCAAACAAACCTGTTTAAAATTCTAAGGAATCTACAATCGTAATAGCATGAACAAAGTACCAATTTTACATAAGTCTAAAAGCCGATCACGGAAGCAAAACACAGGATAAACGCAATCAATATTCCATGTACAATCGTGCGCGACTTTCACTACCATTGTCGGACTAATTCCCGAACCCGCCCGATGTTGAACGAGATAAAGATGTCGTGAACGGAATCCGATAATAAATAGACCGTAAAGTGAACTTTACGATTCAATTTATTATCTCTACTAATAAATAAAGTAGCAAAAAGTCATGTCTGTATATTAAAAATGTCAACGAAATTTTAAATGAAATTGATTATTTATTGGTTTTGTACCGTGGTCTAAAGTAAACATTTTGTGGAATTTTTGTCTGTTTGTATGTTCCATTTTGACTCAAGAACTTCCCAACGGATTTCAATGCGGTTTTCTTTATTATCATAATAGTGGCCCTGGTCATTATATAGGCTATAAAGGTTGTTGATAAAGTAACTGCCAAGCCGAAAACTGTCGATAGTAGTTTTTATCCTACATTGATTATAAATATCTATACTATGACTTATTACGAATGTAAGAAAAATATAACAAAATGGCTTAAAACATTAACTTACGAAAAAACAGAACTTCTTCTTTCAAAAGATGCTTCCATATTTAACCATATTGGCTGAAGTAAATTTAAAACACACACACACACACACCCCTAGCAGTTATTATACACTGATCCCAAGACTTGTCGTAGGGCTAGGGAACCACCACCGATAAACACAAATACAAACACATATCCGCATCACTACACACACACCCTCACGTACATATCGCACATCCGGTGCAAGAACGTCACAAGTGCAAAAAAGTAAAAACTGAGAAAAATGTATAAAAACGTACATAATTTGACCATATACCTGGTTTAACATATAACCTTTGCGGTTTTGGCGCAATTTAGCGAGTAACTGGAGAGACAACGTCTTAGGGTCAGTTGTTCCTCGCGCTCTCGGATGTACATGTGACGTTCTTGCACCGGATGTGCGATATTTGTCTCACCATTCATACAGAAAGCTAGTGGTTTCGTCCAAACCTACTATGTTTTTTATATTGAATAATAAATTAGGTTTATTCTTATTCTTGTATAAGACCTAGAAATGACATTTACAAAGTGTAAAGATAAATCCATTGAAAGAGCGGGTCTCTCTTAATACAGGTCAATAAGACTTAATAGGAGAGTCCCAACCCCCATAATGTTATCCTTGTAATTTAAATAAAGAATTTGTTTGTTTGTTTGTTATTGATTAAAAGACACTTCCATGCGAATGAAGCCGCAGGCGGAAGCTAGTCAGAAAAAAAGTAAAATGACAACAGGAATACAAAAGAGCATCTGTTCGAGCTTCATTATTGGACTGTAATCGAAACCGTATCGAATAATGAGAATATCGTTATCGTATTGAAGCGTTGAAAACTTTTAATTTCTACCATTTGTCTGTGGTGTTTTTTTGTCGATTGCAGTTAGATCTATTAATTTTTTTTTCGTAATTGATTTTTCGCGTTCCAAAAAAAAATGGTATTGTTAAGCAATTATAATTGAGACCAAGAATTGCACAACATCATTGCCGTGTTAACAGCGAAATGTCGATAGAGATAATGGAGACCTGTTACCTCTGTACTCTGTGCGGCATTTAGATCTAAATACGGTAACAGCGGTCTTTCTGACCGCATAAACCTTGCATAACTTTTTGTGAGACAGATTTGCACGCAAATCTCGGCCACGTACTTATAGATCACCGTTCAGCGGTCTGGCTGTCCTTCCGTTTGTCGCAATTGCTTTCACTGCTGTACGTGACTGTACTGGCGACGAAGTTTGTAATAAACATGGTGGCTGTGTTGCAATCGACCCTTTAAAGTACAGTTGAGTTGACAAGTGTGTCAATGCCTTACGGTTAAAGGATGCTTAAATTAATTAAGTGAATTCATTAAAGTTGGCTAATGATTTTGCCGTAAAATGATAACGTTAACTTGAGTTCATGAACTGACATGACATACAAATTACATTATTTGTGGCAAAGCATGGCTACTCACTGAGTATAGTAGTCATTTAGGCAAAATATTACTTTATGTTGAATGTAGAAATAAAGTGGACGGAGCCTTGCACCTAAACTCAACTAAACTGCTGCCTTTTTGAGCAGCCAAAATTTGACTTCAAAGAAATAGTGCAAAATAATCATTAATAGTTTACATTGTAAATAATACCAAAACAGAAGTAAAGTCAAATTCAGTGAAATATCATAAAGATTCAAGATTCAAGATTATTTATTTGTGAACCAAGGGTATAAAAGTAGGTGTAGATAACAATATTATGTCTCCTCTCAGCTCTGCCCTGCAGGGCGTACAAATATTTTACACATGCAATAAAAACATAAATGAAGAGCTAACAAGCAAAGATCTATCATGCAATTGTGACCTGCATACATGATAAATCTGTGTGGTTTCCCATTGAATGATACAAGTACAAAATTATAATGTAATGGTCCGGCCTAAAATTTGATCTCGTAGTGACTAAATAAATAAAAGAATAACAAAACATCTGAACCATAATATACCTGAAATCATTACAGACCTACGAAAAAGAATGTTAATCAATTGCAATAATCCTTAGGGAAATAAATACAATATTTGTTTTGGTTAAGATTACTTCCATACTTAATAAATAAAAATTTAAAGCTATAACTATATCGTCATAAGGTGATTTCTTAGACCGATATATCTTACTAACTTTGAAATTTCAGGTAAAAGGGCTTACTTAATTAACATAAACGGCTACTCACGATATAAGAGTCAGATTTCACTGTAATCGTAGAGTTTATTCAGAGGCAAATATAGTTAAAGGATTAAATACGTTTTTTTTCTATAAATATTGATTAACTACTGTAAAACTATACACGCAAAACAATACAAAGAAAAAGTAAACTGGATTTTAATTATTATTAGAGTGAATTAGAAACTAGAAAATATAAATTAGAAACAAATGAAAGACAAGAATATGAAAAAATTCCTCGGGCCAGGATGGACAAGCTGAATAGATCAAATATTCGGTGGACAAATATGGTGCAAAAATTCAGCAGTTTAGGTAAGTACCTCGGTGTTGCAATTGGTAGCGTGCTTGTCTTGATAACAAGAATTAGCAGGTTCGAATAAATTCTTGTCTTTCATTTGTTTTTAATTTATCTTTTCTAGTTTGTAAAGTAAAACCAAAGTTATGTCGAACTCTTCTGAAGATTTATTTATAACAATAGAAAATGAAATAATTGAAAAAGTAAGCAACTACATTTATCTTGGGAAAGTATATTCTTTTAATGATTGCCAGTCAGAAGAAGTACAGCGCCGAATAAACAACAGCTGGAAAAGATACTGGAGCTTACGTTTTATATTTAAAAATAAAAAAATATCGATTAGAGAGAAGGCCAGGGTTTTTAACAGCTGTATATTACCTATATTGACCTACGGATCACAGACCTGGGCCTTAAACAAACAGCAAATATACCAACTTAAAATAACCCAGAAAAAAATGGAGAGAAGCATGCTCGGAAAAAGACTGCTGGATAAAATATCTAACGTAGAACTTAGAAAGATGACTGGATTAATGGACGTTATACGCCAAGCCAGAAAGTTAAAATGGGAATGGGCAGGGCATGTGATAAGGCAGAGAGACAACAGATGGACCAGAGAAGTAACTGAATGGTGCCCCAGAGACCATAAACGAAGTAAAGGGAGACCAAAAACAAGATGGCGTGATGAACTGGAGAAATATGGCGGAGAACTGTGGACCAGATTAACGTTCGACAGACATGAATGGAGCAGGATGGGGGAGGCCTTTGCTCAGCAATGGGATTTATTGTAGAAAATTATCTTTTTTTTTGAAAATTATAATATATATATTTTGTTTATTGTCATCTACATAAGGCTAATAAATAATAATAAATAAATAATAGTTTGTAATGCACTCTAATAATAATATTTAGAGTATTCCAAAGCGATGGATTTCGCAATAAAAATATAATCTTGGATTTTAATTGTTTAATATTTATTTATTATTATTTAATATTATTTCAGATATTAACAGGTTTAAAACGTACAGATTTTGAGTCCAACGTTGTAAAAGCTCTTTGATGTTTTACAATTGTAATGTAGCTTCATCAAGTTTATCGCTATTTTATAGGTTTATTAGGCTTTATAATATTTAGTAGCAAGAGGAAAGCCTGAAATAGTATACTTCGTTACATAAGTTTATATTATTTCGTAAATTGCTGTAACAATGAAATTAATTTCTATAACCAAAGATTTGAGCGTTTTAATGCTAAAATGTAACCAATCATTGGTATTTATATGTAATGTCGGTAATAATAGTTTTTTTTAATAATTATATTGTTAGGTTGCTCACTTTAATCTATTTGATCCGAGCGTATTAGAAGTCTACATCTTTAAAACCACGAATATGTTATGCTGTGTTCAATACTTTTAGGCTTGTAACTTTTGTATGCATTTGATTTTGATAAATATTTTAGTTTCACATCATGGCTATTGTATGGGATATGTTGAAAAAGAAAAAATAAAAATAAAGTACCTATAAATAAGGATATTATCAGCGAACTACCCTAGTATGGGAGTTAGGGTGAATAGAGTGCCCTTAAGCCTATAATATTGCCTCATGTTTTTCAATAATAAATCCTCTTTGTAGCATGAAGTTTCAGAGCAGTTCTCACAGCCTCCCGTTATCCACTGTACATATTAGAGAATTGTACTTCAATAGACTTTAATAGTATTCACAATGTTAATCGACAGATAAAAAAAAACAATGTTTCTAAAACGTAAAAATAAAAAAAAACGTATTATTCAAGGTTTTACTCAACTTATTATCTGAGCTTGGATAGCTCAAAATAATAAATAGTTTTAACTTTTCAAGTGTGCTTTTGATTTTATTTAGTTTCTACTCTACACTACCGTTAGCGGCGGTAGATCAGGGGTCTGCTGTCCTCTCAATCTTTGAGACCCAGGTTCGATCCCCGGCCGGGCATGCACCAATGAGTTTTTCGGAATTTAAGTGCATAGTAATTCATACTTATCACTTGCTGAACGGTGAAGGAAAACATCGTGAGGAAACCTGCATGCCCTAAAAAGCGTGTGCTTGTGCCCGAAGAACGGCGATAGGGCTCACCACCCATCACGTTGGGACGTAATAATCGTCGGTGAAACGCGGGTGATTACGTATGATTTGCATTTCACAGTTCAAATTCGGAACACCTCTGACACCCCCATTCATGTCGTGACGATACATATATATTTATTCTTTCTTATATACGTATATGTTTACACACCAAAGCACCTAAGTACTAAAAACCTATTAGTTTACCCGAATCTCTGTAATTAATAATCCCGCTTTCGTAACATATAAAGTGCGGCGTACAAGCATTACTTCATTATCTGTGAACTATATCTGTCGCTCAGACAAGTAAAGTCACGTTTTAATACTAGTTTGTAGGCGGGGGGGGGGATATGGCTGACATTTAATTAGGAGGCCACACGGTATTTGCATGGTGTTGATTTTAATATTTGATGTTGAAACCAGCAATAGCTGTAAGTGATATTACTTATAGTTGTAAGCAAAAGTGATGTGTGAAGTGTACTTTATTTAATATTCTGACAATCGCTTTGAGTTATAATAATAAAATTGATTTATTTTAGGCCAAGGCCGATATAATATCTACCCACATTTGCATCACCTGCAGGCCTAACATGGTTGCCACTTTAACACCATTTTAAACACCATTTGATAGTTATATCTAGGAATTTACTGTCAAATGCTGATTAAAATGATGTCAAAGTGGCAACCATGTTGGGCCTGCTGATGCTTATACGTTCAATCGTCCATACTTAGACGTAGTGGGTCTACAGGAACACTAAGGAGCCGTAGCGCCTGCTACGACGTAGCAATAATGGGAGCTGATATAGAAAATTAAAAAAACACGGTCAAGTGCATCTAAGACTCGCGGCCTGAGGGCTCCGTACCATTCTGATAAATTAATAGCCTGAAATGATTTTAGTAAAAATTACAAACTTACCATTACCATTAAAATGTATGAAACAAAACTGCAAAATTCAGTTGATCGATTATTCGCGTACGTAACCTTAACACGTATAAAAAGTTGGCATTTTCATTATTTGTCGTTTAAATTAAATTTATATGGCACATAATATACAGAAAATTCTGAATTCTTAGCTAGTTTAGTTTTTGAGGTAGGCCCCAAAACAAAAATGGTCTAAAATTGACACTTTAGTTTTGGTAGTAAATAAATGAAAAAAAATATATATACTCAACGAGTTCTAATAAATGACAGGCCACGTAAGAAATCATTTTTTCTTCTTATTTTTATATATACAGGTAATTAAACCGTTATTCATGAAACAATCTTTTGGTTGTTTGGGCTAGAAGATGTCTTCACTTTTCTGGCGATGAAAATCGTCTCAAAAAGAGGGGCAAGACGATCCACAAGGTTACAAGCTAATTATTACACGATCAAAAACGGTTTTATACAAGTTCCTACGTTGTTTGTCAGTATCGCAAAATCAGTGGAAAAATTATATTTGTTTTTCTGTGCTGTGATTTCCCAGTTCACTGCTCACTGTTTCAGCGACTAATATTCTTTTTTTACTTTGGTTTTGGCAAAGTATATCTGCCATGCTGCCTGAAATGATCTCGCAAGCCAATTTCAAAAGATTCGTTCGTAAATTACCGACAATCAGGCTGAAAAACTATGATCTTTACCTAAGCTTAGAGAAGCAAATAAAAAAAAATATCCCGCGTTTTCTTTCTCTCATTTTTCAGGAAAAATAAAATATTGAAGAGGGAAAATAAATAAAATATCATAAATAATGTAAAACATATAGTTGCCAACCATATTTGGGTATATAGCAGAGTGTTAAGTGGTAAATTTCATTACAAAATAACTCATGATCTCCCACAGACCAACTGAAATACTAATAAAATCAATAATTTTAAATTGTTTTAACATAAACCAAGTACTTAAATGAAATAACTTGCCAATCAAATAACTCCTAATGAATTTACGATCAAAAACAATTTCTTAGTAAATCTTTAATACATTATACCCAATAAACTGACAGCCACAAATTCAGCCA
Source organism: Ypsolopha scabrella (assembly GCA_910592155.1). Lineage (NCBI taxonomy): Eukaryota > Metazoa > Arthropoda > Insecta > Lepidoptera > Ypsolophidae > Ypsolopha > Ypsolopha scabrella. Next base: position 25,301,968 of record OU342963.1, read on the forward strand.
CCATAACCATTACCCGCAATCTATTTATTCGTATAAATAAATTGGTTCAGTATGAGGTAATAATGTTGAACGTTAAATCGGCGGTTGCGCAAGCCCAACGGACACACGTAACGGAATAGAACGACTAAAGCTTATCTACAAGTACCTTAATGCCTAAGAAAATGTCTAGATCAACCTTGCTGATAAAATTCAGGCAAAGTAGTGTGTTAATATACTGGGTGCTAAGATGGTAACCTTATTCCTTGAAACGGGGTATTCTACCCATAAATATGAACAACTTTTACTATAGGGTCAACGGTGAAATAGCAAAACAAACCAGCTGTTTATACTTTTAGTTCGAGTAGATATTTAAATTTTCTATGGAACAGCTGATTTTTTCTTCGCGATTTCAGGTTTGGCCCCATAGTAAAAGTTGTTCATATTGATAGGTAGAACACCCTTTTTAAAGGAAAAAGGTCATCATCTTAACACTCTGTATAAGGTGACATTAAATTATCCAGCCAAATTCACACTGGACTCCTGGTAAGTGTATTTTTATTATTGGTAGTGTTACGGTAGCGTGATCATCCTTAATTAAATACTAGTGGAACAACGTACAAGTAATTTCAATATTTTTCTATTATTGTAAAAATGTTCCATCAAGAAGTGACAACATACAGCATCAATCTCTGGGTAAGTAATCAGTATCATGGATTAATAACAATTTTTTGTAATTTCGCAAAATAAAGTTTTGACCTCTTATAATAATTGACTTAAGGCTAGGCTTTCGTTTGAAGAAAAAACGAAAAAATTAATGAACGAACTTCACAAAAAAGGGCCTCTGAACCTTGATACTGAGCAGTTACCGGGTGTTCAGTATGAATTTGGGTGCCTAAATGAATGTCACCTTGTATTTAAGTAACGCCTCTGTGGTTTATGGTTCGAGTACTCGGCCACTGACCCGGAAGTCACGGGTTCAAGTCCCGTAGGAGCATACATTTGTGTTCGGTCTGCGTACTTCGAAGGGCTTGCCTTTGGTCTTTCAACAGTTTTTGTTTTAATCTGCTGAGTCAACTACTTATCTGATCAGTGTAAAACTTGGACGCGTTTTTAGGGTTCCATAGCCAAAGGGTAACCAACCGGACCCTATTACTAAGACTCCGCTGTCCGTCCATCCGTCTGTCACCAGGATGTATCTCATGAACCGTGATAGTTAGACAGTTGAAATTTTCACGCTGTATTTCTGTTGCCGCTATAACAACAAATACTAAAACCGGTAAAGTGCGAGTCAGACCCACACACTTTTATATAACAGACATCTTTTTTTGCCGTTGTTATAGATAAAATGGTACGGAACCATTCGTGCGCGGGTCCGACTTGCACTTGCCCGGTTCTTTCAGACCTTTATCTTTCCGTTGTCAGGTCGGTTACCTAATTGGACACATTTCACTTGATAGATTTTATTTTTGAAAATGATGCCTTTTCAAGTTGTTAATACGTTTTATGTCTAACCGGCTAGAGTTTTATGTCTGCAATTACTGCTATAACAAGAAAACATGGTTTATTTTCCTATGTCAGGTGAAAAAACTCCTACATCAAATACTTTTTCGTAAAATCCATAAAACCTCGAAATTTCATTGATTTTGCGTGCTGGCAGCGCGCGAGGCGAGCGTTCTAATGTAGACTTTCTGACAATATACTGAAGTTCAATAAGATTATTGTGCACCACGAGCTAAGCCTTAACCTGTGGGTAAAGATTTGTGCCCGAAGTACGGCGGGCTTAATGTCGGTGAGATGTGGATGTACGAGTATTGACAGTGACAGTGACTGTCCATACTCTAAAACACTTTTGACACCCTTTCGAGGGTTCATGTAGCGACGCTAAATTTATTTTTAGTTTTTATTTTATACTGGTACATAAAGCGCGAAAAAGCAAATATTTCATGAAAAAGCGAGATTAAAACAATTTTGAGTTAAAAGCAGTTTTCGCTATTGTGCTACGACATATATTTGTATAAAACTACATTAAAGAGCATTTAAAATACAAATATTTATATGTAAAAATGGGTTTAAATGTACTAAACAGTAAACAACTATCAATGAAGAAATCGTTACAAATGCCTTCATGTTCCGCGTTAATGGGTGCAGTGTTCGCCGCGTGCGCCGCTTGCACGGGTCCCATATTCTTAGGCTGCCTTCAGAGTGTTTAATTCCAAAGAACAAAAAAATATGCGTTGATTTCAGAATCGCTAACGTGACAAGGTTATTTATTGTAGTAGATATGCGTTGCTTTCATCTTACTATTACACATAAAAATGAATAATAAAACACAGGAAAGATTTTTCGCATAAAGTACTTAAATTCTAGGTACACCGAGATTAGTAGTTGAAAAATGTAGAATTCCTTCCACTTCATATACGGCGTCAAATAAGCGACATATGTTTTTTATCAGAATAGCGAATGGATCCGTGGATTGCGCTGAATTACTGTCTAAGATTGGACTACGTTTCAATGGCCCTGGTCTAAGACAACGGGTAAGATTACATGTACCGCGATTGCACACTAACTATAGAAGAAATTCGTTTATACAAAGAGCACCCATTTCAATCAATAATTCATCTCTTGATATTGACATATTCTGCACGAGTACCACTTCTGTAAAAAGGAACCTAGCAAACTGTTTATTCAACCCTGACAATATGTAGTATTTATTTGGATAGTTGTGTACCTTATAGTATTGATTATTAATTAACCTTTAATTATTTTATTCTTGTAATATATTAGTATTTTCTTATTGTGCAAACTTCATTTAGTTCTATTTATTTTCCTTTCTTTTCTTGTCTATCCGTATGCAGAGACTTGTCAACGGTTTATCAAACATGTATTATATTGTAAGTTATTAAGCTGTAAGACTCCCAAATATTAAATAAATAAATAAAATAAAGAAATTCCTACAAGCCAAAAACTCTACGACTTCTTTCATTAACATATGGAGACCAAGACAGAGTTTACAAGAGCTTACAGCTCAGATTCAAAAGGTTGTCGTACTCTGTAGGAATAAACAATAGATAATTTTATTATTAAACACCTATTGAAGTATTGTCACTGCTAAGGTCACAACAGAGAGCTGAAGACTAACTTTTAAGAAAATCGTAAAGCGAATAGCTGGAAAAAAAGGAAATGTTTATAACCAAAACAAAAATACAGTAAATACTTACTGTAATTTCTATTTGTCCTTGATTAGTAGATACATAAAGGAGTAATAGAACTAAAACTTAATAATTATAACCCGACAATCTTCAGAGACATTGTTATCGCCATAAAATCGGATTCAATCCGCAAAACAAGTAACTATATAAACATAAATACTAAATTATTGCTCGTTACAATTGAAATGGCTCCCATTATACAGTATTATGTCAGCATTATGGAATAGCTATAATAACTTGATTATGGAATCCGGAAGTAGAAACGTTCCGTTACTCAAACTGTTTCATGTGATCATTAATTAGGTTGAGTGGAGCATAAAATTTTAAATGCAAAATGCTATGATGCATTTGATTAATAATAATATCAGTTTCAAGAAGTAAATGGTATTACTGGGGTGTAATTATATAGACTGCTGAACTTGAAAGATGGAGCTTTTGATAGACGTAATGGGATGTCAAAGCCATAAAAAGTCTAGTAAAATACTCGGTTTTTGTCATTGCTGCTTAAAGATGCTAGTAAATTCATATTCAGATGGTTTTCTTGGTTTTTTCATAGTCCCAGAACTCTTTTGACTCTGCAACCGCAACGAAATGCCAAATCTAAAATCACTCCGTTAGTTTTAAGCTAATCTGCGAACGAATTCATGAACGGGTGTATCCGGAAAGACATTGTAATATTCCTTAGAGTTGGGGACCCAGTGGCGTAGCTGGGTGGACAAGACAAGGGCCCCGGTGTATAGAGAAAGAATCGGACCCTCACCCCCTCTTTCCACGTAGCTTGAACTTATATTGGCCTTCAAAATTATAGATAGGAATACAAATAGGATACAGTGAGTTGAAATTATTATTAGTAGGCTAAATTCATACGTTGTCTCTATTAGGGGTAGAATCTATGCGTTTAATAAAAGAAAATGGGAATAAATAAGCAACGACACACATGACAATTTATAATGTTTAGTATACAGATGAGATCAATACTTAGATTAGAGGGCCCCCTGAGCTCCGGGGCCCTGGTGCACTGCATAAGTTCATTTTTGTTTTGTAAACTTACCAAGTGATTGTTACTTTTCACGCTATCCTATAGATTAAAATCTATAGGAAAACTAAAATTAGTTACGAGATGTAATATAACGGCCCGCTACCTAGTTATGAGTTATGGCAGGCCAAAATATACCTACTACATGGCGGTGTAATTAACTAATATGTTTTAATCTTTAATACAATATACTACCGCTAATTAAATAAATAGCTCATTATAGTGCAATATCTATTTATTTTAAATTGCAAATATACTGAGTCTTGTTATTAAATTTTTTCACAGAATCTACGAGTAGTGAAAAAAAACGATAAATTAGTCAAATACAGTTAGAAAGTGAAACAAAGCACTTACATTTAAATTATTTACTTAATTTCATTACTATTATAAATTATATTTACAAATAAACCAAAGCACAATATTTTAAATTTATTACTATTATAAAATAAACCAAAGCACATTAATAGAGATCTTAAGTAATCAAGGTTTATACACAACCATAAAATTAGCTCTCAACTATCTAACTAAACAACTAAAACGTTGCGTAACTTTGTAACGAACTAAAGCACGTGTTGTAGTTCGCTTCCTACAAAGCCTTCCGTATTGAGATTGAGGGGTTCCTATACTGTTGAGTGGAACCCTACTATCACGCTGTTGCGTTCTATTAGAATGATGACTTCTTGAGAATGGGGTCCGTAGGTAGGTAGAAATTACCAGTTTAAATGGTGAGTTAACCTCATGATTGTATGTGTTTATGGTTGGTCCACAACCTGAGGTTTTTGTGTGTTATTTAATGATTATTATGTAAAAAAATATTACTAATCGACTTGCTTGTCTTTAATATAGAGTTAATATACTAGGTGTTAAGATTATAACCCTTTTCCTTAAAACGGGGTGTTCTACCCATAAATATGAACAATTATTACTATAGGGCCAACCCTGAAATCGTGAAATAAAAAGCTTGTTTCAAACATTTAGTTTGAATACGTATTTAACTTTTTTCTGGAACTGATTGAATTGAATTGATTTTGTTTTCGCGATTTCAGGTTTGGAAAATTGAAAGTGAGATATATTTCGGGCCCTATTCACTATAGCCACTAGCTTGTTTTACTATTTATAACTATGAAACATTATTATCAGCTGATGAATCTCTTCTAAAATGGGCTAAAAACAAAGTTGGTACTCAACCAATGCATATAAAGTGAAATAATTAGTGAAGACCCTTTTTGTGAAATTCGTAAATTATTCTTTTCGTGTTCCTTACAAACGCTTGCCCAGCCGCGAGTCAATTACTATGGGACATTAAATTTTATTTTGCGAAATCAGCAAAAAGTGTTATCGATCTGTGATAGTTGATCACTTACCAAGCCATCCGGTATGAGTTTGGCTGTATAAATTAAAGTAACCTTATATAATAATGAAAAAATATCTATCAAATTAAAAGCATGTATTAATGTTAAAACTTACTTTACAATCTGGGTATTAAAGGCGACAACTACTGCTAGCGACCTTGGTGCGTGCGTCTCACTTCTCACATGACTTGTCCAATACTGATCTCTTTGTCGTTCAAGGGGGAATCAAGCTGCGTACGCATACATTTACCTAATAATTTACAGTTTATTTGCACACTTAATTAATTAAGTAGGATCTCAGTCTTAAATTGTCTCAATTTGGACCTATTTTTGTATTTATTTTGTTAAAGTTCTTGAAAAAAGTTTAAAATACTGACTAATAATTTCAGTTATTCTGTAGTTTATCGTATATATATTTTTTTCATTTTCTTACTAACATAACCTCTGGATGAAATAGAAACTAATGGCGGTTTTTCAAGATCAACACCAGTAGTTGTCTTTTTAAAATACATGTCGAGTCTTCAATGGGATTATGCATCTTCATCATCAAGACGCGCTGGAAGACCGGCGGCGCGGACACGCTTATCCCGGACGAGAACTCCCATCATCATCAATCAGTCCGCATCTGTTTTCTTCTCCACGCCATTTTCGTTGAAATTTCAAGCTCTGCTGGCTGTTAATTTTAAATGTGACCTTATAACGCCTGTAGTAGGTTTCTGCCATGGTTAGTATTTGCTAAATCGTAGAGCTTTGCCAACTCTCAGATCTACGTACAACAGAATATTACTCCCATTTTTAGGCTGTTTTATTTTAATGGGCTTATTATGTTTATACATAACTAGCCTTTGCCCGCGGCTCTGCCCGCGTTTACTCTGCCCCCTTTTCGGCTTGGGCGTTATTTTATAAACACCTCTTATAGTCTATATGTTGACCAGGGTCACTACGCTGATAATTAAACAAAACCTTTTTCAAATCCGTTGAGTGGCTCTCAAGTTAAAACGGAACACGTATATAAACAGACGCACAGACGTAAATTCTAATAATGGTAGTTTTGGCTTCAGTGAAATACTATTATAATAAATTAATAACACATATCAATAAATAAAAAAATAAAAACAATCTACAGACACGACCTTTTCACTACTTTATTATATTACTTTTAGCAATTTAAGGTTATATACACAAAAAAATTAAATGGTTGATCACATTATTGAGATATTAATAAGACTGGCTAACAGCTGTAATAGAATAACTCAACAAACTTACTCGTTAGTCGAAGTAGGACAAGAATTGACAAGGCAATTTCACAGTGTTTCGTGCAAATAACTCGTGATTAATGATTTACAATGATTCGCTCCGGATTTGGTGGCGCGTACGCAACGTGCAGGGGATACTTGACGAAACTGGAACTTATACTATATGGAGACAATATTTTTATGTAATACAAAAACATATAGTTTTAGTCACGTTAACGAATGCAACTTCATAAAAATATAAACTTCAGCGGTTTGAAAATAGTTAGTGCCTTAATGTAGCTGTAAGATATCGTGTAAACTTAATTTTAACTAGGAATAACTATTTCTAGTTACTTGTAAATGATAGACTAAGTAATTAATAATTCGGAAGGAAGGAATCAGTGTTATATTCATAGTAATAAAATATGTAAGTTCTATTCAATTTCATACGTTGACAGAACTAGAACTTTTCAAAGGCTTTTATTTACACAACCTTAAGGTAGGTGCGACGGCTCTCATTGCCAAACGCAAAAAATATTATTTTTATACCTATGTTTAAATAAATACGATTTTAGTTTATTGTGCAGGTTAATTTACAAAGTAATGCAAAAAATAACACAACTTTGCTTGAAAAGAGTATTACTATTGTCGTGTAGTGCCATAACCCACATTTATTTATACTTTTTATTCAAAAATAAGAAAAACAATCCTAAGTTGTGCGTATAGTAACGAAACCCTTTGCAACTATCTTAAAAATAACTTACAGATGAATATATACGAGTGTATGTGACTGGTAAAGTTACACTTTTGATGTAACCTGGTGCTCCAGTGTGAGTTACGGCCTGTAATTTTTCCATCATTGAGAACCCTGATTATTTCCTCACAGGATGATTTGTGGCACAGAAGTAAGCCACATTGCATCTACATTGAGGTGCTAGTTCAATGTAGTCAAACCTACCCTCTTAAACTAAGCTCGCTCTGAAGATTAAAATTTACTCTGACATCAATAAAAATAATTAAAACATTTCTCTGCGTTTCTATGTTGCTTTAGATTCAGTTATTTGTATTTAAGTTAAGGTCCAGTACTAAGTAATAAAATCTAAATTTCGGTACGGCTCTATAGCTTTTGTTTTTTAATTATCTATCCTGTCTGCTCTTAGCAACTGCAGTTATCAGTTATTTTGAATTTGCAGCTACTATGTAATTAAAAAATCTTTCTCCTAATGTGTCCAAATTCTCGCAAATTCTGAGATATACATCTTTAAGAGATATCTATATTTTCTTAGATCTGACTCTGAGATAAACATATCTTTAAGAGATATCCATATTTTCATAGATCTGACTCTGAGATGCATATATCTTTAAGTAATATCTATACTTCTTAGATCTGACTCTAAGATGTATATATCTTTAAGAGATATCTATATTTTCTTAGATATGACTCTGAGATGTATATATATTTAAGAGATATCTATATATTTTCTTAGATCTGACTCTGAGATGTATATATCTTTAATAAATATCTATATTTTCTTAGATCTGACTCTGAGATGTATATATCTTTAAGAGATATTTATATTTTCTTAGATATGATCCTGAGATATATAATATCTTTTAGAGGTATCTAAATTTTCTTAGATCTGTCGAGCCAAGTTTATTAAATTACGTTTTCTGGTCTAAATGCCCAAAGTATGTAACATATATTATGTTTGAAATATAATTAATAACATACAATATAAATTAAACAAAATCTTTTTATTTGGTTTTGACGGGGTTTTTGAACTCTTTTATAAGTTTATGTTATTATTGTGCACGTTTTGTAACAATAAAATTTAATATCATTTTATTGTTTTAACTTATATACATTTTATTAATATATTATTGCAAAAGAAAAATTGATTTAATAATGCGCAAAACTTTATTTAATTAAAGGACGGATTGTTTTTACAAAACTGTTTTATTATTTAAGCATCAATATTTGAAAAGTAGAGGTAAATATTGCTTTAGATTAAGTATTTATTTTAACTAACTAAACGAAGTATAAAAAATAAAACAAAGTATTAAAATCTTTTCTGTTCAAGAACAACTTCTTGTACAATGTTCCAAGTATTTTGCTGAAATAATTATACCTGTTCTTTTGCCATTCATTTTTGTACAGTACTTTTCACATTGATGACAAAAACTAAAACAAGACCACAATAAAATATAACTTAGAATAAAGCAAAGGTGTAAAGTAGTAAATTAACCTTGATCCACTACACGTATTATCTAAGCACGTAACTTGCTAACCCAAATCTGTTTGACACGTAGAAACTACCAACTTACATATATGTATGCAGTCGATGCGTCGAAATCTAGCCTTTATATCCAAGGAATAAGCGTCAACCATTCTCTACATAAATGAAGACAAAGTGTGCAATTGTGCATGTTCGGTCGTGCCTCAAGCGACTTGGCACGTTAGCGAGGCAGCCTTATGTGGTGGCATTGATTGGTATTTTCTCTAAGGCTATTTTATTTCTGCAATCAACTAAGTAACTGGCGCAGAACTTATTGGAGATATATTCAAGAGGCCCCAAGCATCCTGGATACTCGAAGTAGTTAAAGTAACTGTCCCGAGATATGGATACTGTAGAAGTACCACGAAAGAAAATTTTAAATAATAAAATACATTCCGCTTAAGATTTGTAATAAATTTACATACATCTTTCAAAATAACTTAAAGTAATGACTTGAAAATATTAACAACTACAAAATTAGCATCTATAAAATTAAATAAATTAATTATCAAAACGTATTTAACATGGCGGAATTATTGTATCTAAAAGTTTAATGTAATTTTTAAATACAGTGTGTTAAAACTTAAAAACGACGCTTAAATTTATCGTTTATTTGACTTTCGGGGCCGCATGGCCCCAGTAAAATTAATTTTAATCTATATCACAAAATATAACCCGCCAAGAGCCTGCTGCCTCGGCAAAGATGTGATCGCTATCTGACCGATTTGGGTCGTTAAGTAATAAAAATCGAATTTTAACGATTATTAATAAGTCTTCGCCGTCAAACTGAAATCGACTGAAATCGGAAGCGAATTTAATTCGTTGAAATCGGTGTGATAGCAATCGCTATCTTTGCCAAGACAGTAGGTTTTTTTGGTTTTGAAAACGCACATACGTTTTTTGAATCATACATTGACTTTTGAATATTGAGAGGATCGTTGTGTTGAAAAAACGTACATCTCTCATAAATTTTAAGCTAACGCAATGATTCTATAGAATTTTATAACCATTATTTAAAGTATCCCCGTATTTGTGGCATTAAAATAACCTGCCCTAAACAATAGCCATTATGTTTTCTTTGATGTGATCCTTTCCCTAGAATATTTTGGTTGCAAGGGTTTTTAAACGGCTAGAAAATGTATTTTTTGAGGCCTTGATTCCTTTTGCCTATTAGCTATTAAATAAGAGCAGAGTTATAAAAAAAGCTGAATTGCCCCCAGGAGTCCCTTTAAGCCACCTGCTATGAATAACTAAAAGCCGCACATATCTTAAGCCTGAGTAACAGTTGCCGGATGCTGGGACTTGCACAACCCACTCAGCATGCAAGTATTTCGTTGTCAAGCTTCCCTTGGGCTGTTTTTTCACTATGTAAATCTATCGATAGATTCCATAGTAATAGTTTCGTGGTAGGGCAATCACCATGAGGTCTTAATTTCGATGGAATCCTGTGATCATATTGCATAGTTAGAAAATGCGTCCAAATGTAACTGTGAATCCGCAGAAAGAGCGGGTCTCCCTTAATAGGTTGTCAAACTTAAAAAGGGAGTAAAACCCTTCAAAAGCTAAATATTATTCATTTTTTTTGCTGTCCCTTTTCACCAAAGGTATTTGCATGGGTGCAAGCCCGCATTTTCAGATTCCCTAGGCCAACAAGGCAACGGCATACGGGCCCAGCCACCGAGTGAGCCACGGCGACGGAAATTATAGAAAGAAAATGAAATATACCACCAGTTGACGTGCTGTCGTCCAATCTGACCGAACTGCACCAGAAGCAAATAGACAAAAATAAAAAATAAATGTAGTTGTAAAGTATCCCAAAACTATTAAATCTGCAAACATGACTAACAGGTTAATAAGAATTTCATTGGATAAGGTGATGTTATACAAGTGTGCTGTGTACCTCATTATCGCAAACCTTTCCGCCACTTGTCAAAACTAATAACATAACACCTGAAATCTCATCGCAAACAGTCATAAGACGATCGATGAGCACTTGTAAATTTACCTGTAGAGACAGTGAGAAATAGACCTAACTGGCTTTCGTTAGGGTGCATTTTTAGAAAGTTTTCGCACGTCTATAACCTAAGACGAAGGCTTCTAGGTATTATACAATCTGTCGACCCTGACTTCACTTGAAATCTGAAGTGCTTGTTTTGGAAGTGCGATTTAGACTATCGGGTAACTACTTCCGATAGGTGATTGAAAGTGACATTTGAATACTGCAAAAGATAAATATCAATGTAACATTATATCATTGCTTTAAAATTGAGGTAAATTTCAGTTTTAAAGTCAAGACGTCGTATTAAAATATTGAATCGGATAATCAAGGAATTAAATTTACAAATTATAGTTATTTTGAGCAATATATATGGCTGTAACTTGGTTTGTGTCTAATGGTTTTCTTATATTAATGTAATGCCTTATTGCAAAAGAAATTGCAGTGCAATTTGCAAAAGGAATTGAGTAAAATGACACGTGTCTCAATTGGGATTTTGTCGGGCTAGCAGGTAATAAGTTATATTAATACCAACAGTTTTATAGAAATTACGTCATTCATTATTAAAGTTAAAATATTTCGTTTCGTATGCATTAAGTGTAGCGCGGTTTTAGGTATTGCGTTTTCTGAAGAAGGTACCCGACGTGTCGTTTCTTTTACAAGTATCGTGATAAAAAATTATCATAAACATAATATAATAAACAAATATTTGTCTTTTAGGAATCTTTTTATATTAATAATCAAATATACGTAAAAACTAACTCAATTAATATTTCGGGCTCCACTGGGACGGCATCAGTTGAGATAAAATTGTGATAGCTTGTGCAGATAGACAACGAAACTTTTTTTAGTTATACACTTTTCGCCGCTAGAGTTACCAGTTTCCCGCAGACCACGATAATTGTAACATTGTTAAAGCTAATGGTGTTATCGCGTTAGACCCGATTTAATATTATTTATTTAATGAACATCATTATTGCACGTTTAATCGAGACAATTCAGCGTGAAGCGTATTGCTTACGAATGCAATCAAATATAAATCAAACAATGAGGTTTATTGTTTGGCAGTTAATATTGGTAAAACCTTTCAAAATGACAATCAACCACAACTCAGCTGTAATGTAAGTCAGTTTACATAATGCCGTGAAAGTGATACATTTCTATGCTCATGCTCTATGGTTGCCACCTAAACCTATATTTATTTTATTTACATTTCGTTTTTTCCTTTTCATAATCTTGTATACGATTTCTTATATAAACCTAAATAAAAGTTGAAAAAAATTCTAAAAATAACAAATAATTTCGTAAAATAATAAAAAAACTTTATAGTAATATTTTAAGGATTCCATGACCAACCCGTATAGTTGTGTATTTCCTCGTCACGTGAGGTATAATGGAGAATTTTGTAATTAGTTACCTATTTAATTACCTACTGCATAAGGAAAGTATGGCAACCCTAAATTTAGTCACGATTGGCATAGAATGTTGCTCTTGATTGCTTTACTGTGGTGGCAATTTTAATTCCAAACTTATTTATGTACCTTTTAGTCTAATACTTTCTCAAGTTATCGTTTAGGCAGTGATTGATTAACTACGATAGGTGAGGTGAGTGAGGCTGAAGTAAGACTTGATTGACAATATAAATTGACCCTAATCGTTAAAATGACAAGATTTGACAAAAACATGGTCAAAAATCATATTCGTTATTAGTACACTCTTAGCTCCTCCGATTAAGGAGGATTATTGCTTGAAAATTATCGTAAGAATTTAAATGGCCACTCGTTAACACTTTGTGCTTTTTGTTGCAGGTAATTACCATGCCGAGGTGGTACACGAAAACCTTTCAAAACAAACAGGTGGCACAGAAAAAAAAGATGTGGTAACAACAAAACATAAAATAGTTAAATGTTAAGGGGGTCCAATAAAATAGACAATATAACTTGCCTGGAAGAAATAAAACTTCTTCCCATCCCACTCAAGTTATAAAAAATCTGATAGATGTTTTATTTGTCTGTTAACGTCATCTCTACAACCAATCATTGTGTAGTGGTACAACTATTGCAGCGGGAACCCGACTAACATGTATATTTTATCCCAACAAAAGGCACGCCGGTAAGGCCGCATGCAAAAAGCTAATATATCAGTAAACAATGGTTATTTCTCTACAAGTTTTGTAAAAATATTAACTGCTTGCCTCCTGAAGCTTTAGCTTAGATTTAATTAAAATTCAGTACCTAGTCTAGGCATTGTTTGGGAAATATTTTGTCTGTAAAATGTCGCAATAGAGAAATATTTAATGTGTTGAAATGTCGTGTATAGTAAGTTCTGCACGACTTGGTTCTAACGCGTATTTTCGATAACGTTGCATAAAATAGAAATCATTTTGACTTTATACAGAGTCGGTTATGATATGAAATGTCAAACAAATCGCATTCGGTCATTTTTGTTTGACGATGGAGGGCAATTTGAGGCCTGCTTCATACAGTAAAGTAGAGCAGATTTCTACTACTATGTTTTATAAGCCTTTTTATGTAATACTAGCTTTTGCCCGCAACTTCGCCCGCGTTTTATTAGTTTTTACGTAGTCCTATACGGAAACTGTTTATTTTTTCCGGATTAACAATTTCAAGTATTTTTAAATGTATAAAATAAATAATAATAAATGATAATAAATAATAAATACTTATCAAGGTGAAAAATTAGAATTCGCAATTGAAACTTATTTTTCAAAATAAATAATATTTTGTGAGAGCTATCGATACATTTCATACCAAGTTTTCACTATGAAAAATTGGGTGTGATTGTTTTGAGACATTAGATCAAAAACTAGGCTTGGTTACGTGAATCTTTTTATCATATTATTAAAAAAAACTACTCAGAAGAAGTATTATTGAAAATTAAAGCCTAAAAACTGATTGTGGTAAGCGTAAAGCCCCACAAAAAGTAGTAAAAACACGCGATTTTTCAAAATTCAGTCTTTTTTAGGAAAATATTATAACGTGATAGAAAAAATCTGAGTTCATATTCGGATTCAGCACACAAATTTCTGAACTAATTTCAATAAATCGTTTCTGTGACAGAAAATTTCTACAGTTTTGCTAACCAGTGTAATATTATATGTTTGACCCTATATCTATGTCCCTGGGGAACTGCCTGTGCCCGGGATCAAAACTAGTCTTGCCCAAATGAATAATCTAACCAATACAACAGTGAAAGACTTTTCAAAATCGGTGCTGTAGTTTCAGAGATTACCTGCGCTCATGTATTTAATGGATATATATCACTAATTGCCCTTCCCCAGGGAAAAAACTATAGCCTCTGTCCAATTAAAGAGTCTAACTTTTCAAAATCGTTTCAGTAGTTTCAGAGATTTCCCGCGCAAATGTTGTTAACGGATGTCCCTAGAGAACTGCCCAAACCCAGGGAACATACTATAGCCTATAGCACTCAAGGATAACGTAGCTTCTTATTAGTGAAAGAATTTTCAGAATCGGATCAGTAGTTCTGGAGATTACACTACATCAGGGATGGCGAACCTTTATGGATCGACGTGGCATTTTTCTAAAGAAGTGTTTAATGAGGCCATAAACGTGCCTGCGAATAACTTTGACTTAGTGATTATTGGAAAGATAATAAAAGTAAATAATAACAACTCAAAACTCTCCAAAAACTACCAAAAAAAAAACGTTTCGATTAGTAGAGTGCCTGAAATATTTTGTCGCGTACCATCAATGGTACGGGTGCCATTGGTTCGCCATCCCCACCCTACATCCAAACTCACAAACATCTCTTTATTATATTAGTGTGGATGTAGATATTTTTGGTAGCTAACACTTCAATCAATAAAATACAAAAATAAACATGCAAGTTGCCTACCACAAATGTTTTAAAGTGGTAATAAAAAAGAAATCATGAAAAGAAATAGGTACTCGTATTTTCAAATGGACGATAAATCGATACAATTTACCCCGGTCCTGTTTAGTTTTGTAGAATTAACCAAGACGTCAAATCATATGATCAAACTTTTACTGGACTTGCAGTAAGGGTGATTTTTGAAAAACTATGTTTGTCTCACAGTGGTTCTAGGAACGATTACGAGAGACACAAGCACGATTCAACAAGTGACACACTGTCTTTCAACTACAAATCGAACAGGTCCAATACAGTACAATATATTCATATTTTGTACTAAAATAGTATCTATTGTTACTGCGATAAGAGTCATATTTAGTTGCCAATAGTATGCAAGGAAATGGTTTGGTCAGTTTGAGCTATTTCGAAATTAGATCAATATGAAGTCCATTGAGATATTTTAATGGTAACGAGTGATTGCACGAAAACTAAAGGTACAGTATGGCTTGAAAGTTTTGTATCAATTTCGAGGAATATATTGAGTAACAAAATTCAAGATTTATACCAACAAAATTTAAACTTTTATTGTCTCTCCCGTTGAACTCTTTTGTATGAAGTATTCAAATCGCAACCAAAGATAACATTTTTAGGTATTAATGTTCTTCATAATTGTAACTATAAATAACTGCAGTTATGTAAGCACCGCTTAGCATTGTCAGTCTTTGGATGGGTGACCATTTGTGGCAATTTACATCTCGGTCCCTCCATACCTCGGAAAGTACGTAAAGGTATTGATCCCAGCTGATCAAAATATAATGGTCGTTAAACTATGTCAGAAGCTTGTATGGTGGTCTGAAAAGTAGGCCTACCATGAGTTTTTGTTACGTGATACACGTTACCGACTGCGTAAAATATTTTGTATGAGAAATTGTAGTTCCTCTCGAAACTAGGGGCGCTGCACAATATCTCATAAAAACATTTTACATAGTTGGTAACGTGAATCGTGAACAAAACTTATGGTAGGCCTCCACAGCTCTGAAACCAGGTGGGCCACTAAAATTAACACGACAAGAAGAAGACTGCAATTATTGTCGGTGAAAAGTGATAAAAGATCTACTCGCACTTCATTGGTTTTTCTATTCTGATCACTACATCTTCTTTCAGACCGCAACGATTGCGACATTGTATTTGTTTATACCCAAACGTAGACTTAAAGATTATTAACAGTTATCTAACATATTATGAATGAACGCATAAACATTGTCACAGACTAAATTGACCTAGCTACACTTCTGTCACATGATGCTTTCTTTCATTTGACATTATAATTTTAACTGTATGTCAGCCATTAAACAACTGTATCTGGGCTATTACCAAGGTACAAGTAATTAGTCTTTACGACTTGACTCTTGCGCAAACTAAATTTAAAAGACACCGTTATAAGGTCGTATTTTGTTTTGTTCATAGCTAATTGTATGGGCCATATTATTGCTTTATGCTTTAAAATTGATAAAACAAGTGAATAGTAAAATAAGTGACTGTAAACTTGATTTTTTACTACCTACGAAGGGAACTTTATTGATGTTCCTGAAATAAAAAAATACCAGCGCACACTTTTTTACCCCCTTTTAGTAGAAATTGAACAGATGGCCAGATCTGACATGCACAGAAAGGTGAGAAATAAAGGCGGAGATTTTTTTAATTTGCATTGCGTTTCTCTTTGAATTTTTCGGAATTACTATCTAATTTTAAACCATAATTTTCTTGTATACCTATATAACTATTTCCTTTTTCATTTTTATTTTTAATTCCATATTTTTAATTCTTTAGCATTTTTGTTTTAGATTTATATGAATCTATTTATACATACATTATAATTATCTCAATAATTATTAGTTATCAGTCAATAATTTTGAAATCTCTTTTGTAAATATTTTATTCAAACTAATCATTAAACAATGTTTAATTGTATCTTTTTCGTCTTGAAAAGCAGTTCATTTTCATTAATTGGCTTAGTTAATATTTAAAGTTACTACTTCTGTGCAGACGAGCAGAGAAGCTCTCACCCAGGGAATCCTACTGTCGGGACTAGCGATTATTTCTAATGTTATTTTAAAATTTGCAACTTACTCGAATGTATCAAACTAACATTTAAATTTATAAATATAAACCAATTATTATATTAAATTTGCGATCTGTAAATGTTATTCTTCTTTTTGCACGAAATAAACATTATCACTATCATTTTCTTATGAATCATCTTATCTGTTTATGAGTTATGAAGCTGTAGACAGAAAAACAGACGCAAATAATTTTTTTAATTGTTTGAATTGTTTGACGGGTGCCTGAATTAATTGATTGCTTACTCTTTGACAAGCAACCTTTTGTTGAATAAGAATAAAAACCGGTCAAACGCGAATTAGGAATTGCGCTCTGAGTGTTCTGAAACATTTAAATAAGTTTATAGACGACAAAATTAAGTTGGTTAAGTATTTGGGTATGTAACCCTAAACTTATATAAAAAATTGGCGATTACAGTATTTTTTGTTTAAATAAAGTATATGGCACATAATACACAGAAAATTTTAAATTCCTAACTAGTTTAGTTTTTGAGATAGACCCCGTAAAAAAAATGATCTAAAACTGACAACTTTGAAGATAAAAAAAATGAAAAAAAAAACATGTACTTCTACTTAATGAGTTCTAGACAATAAAACCCCATATACTCAGGTAAGAAAAAAAATCGGCCCCTGTTTGTGTATAGCACCCCCTAAAAATTAATTCAATTAAATTTTTAACTAAATATCCGGTTTCGGGTAAATATTTTATGTAACTTATCCAAATTTCAGATGTGTACCTCATTCCATCTGCAAGCTATAGACCCGCGACATACAGATGGATAGACGGACAGAGGTTTTGACCTTTAGACGCGGTACCCTAAAAATACAGACATTAGACAACTTTGACAATCGGTAAGGAACCTGTTTCGGCAACCATACCTAGGCATAGGTATATAATCTAACGTACCTATTTATATATGTAAATGTATAGGTATAATTGTACGTTTATATGTGCTATAAGCACACCCAGAAACTTTACTCATTGTTTCATTCATGCAAAGGGCATGGGTTTTCAAGTCACGATTTGTGAATTCCTATCTGAGTCTCAAAATCATCAGTATATTTATAAAATAATCTCAATTTAAAATTTACACAAAAGTGGGACAGAATACACAATATATAGGTATATACAATATACTAAACAATATTATATACCTAAACCTACGCTAACAATTAAGTATTCTTACGGAATTATTAAAACATAAAGTTTTTGAAGGACGCGGGAGAAAAGGGGCTTATCGATAGCAAGCCTAATTTGAGAATAATTTTGGAAAGTTCGAGTCGGACTTGCGCACGAAGGGTCCCCTACCACCCCACAATATGGGTGCAGAACCCAAGAAACATTATGGTAAATAACAACAATATATAGGTACATACCAACACAGCACTATGGTTACAAGCCGAATTAATTTGGTAGCGCCTGACAAAACATTTGGCGCCGCCGCGTACGGAACTCTACTTTATTATTCTTTGTTTTAATATAGAGTATAAATCCTACAATCTAATTAAATTTAAAACTTGTATCTATTCGTCTTGAAGTAAGAGCCAAAACCAATAACGTTTAAATAATGTAATTTTTTCAAGGTTTCTTGTATGCCATAGTAGATCTGTGAAAATTTCAACTTTCTACTTATTATGGTTAAAGCTGTGACCCCTGTGACTGTGACAAACGGACAAACAGACATACAGTGGAGGCTTAGTAATAGGGTCCCGTTTAGTACACTTCGGGTATGGAACCTTAAAAACGATATTCAGTTGAGCAAATTACTTATTTCTCCATAATTATACACTTTTTTACTTCCAACCACTGACTCACCATTTTTCACTCACATAAAACTTGCAACGTACAATTCGAAAAAACTTCATTTTTATTTTGCTCTTTATCACGTAGTCTTTTTTAATAATTTTTAATAAACTAAAGTTAATTTGGTTTTAAAGACTCAAGATGTTTTCGCCGCAAAGGAACACTTGTGTGCGAGCTAGTGCAAAAAATTGTAATTTCATAATTATTTGTGTGAATACATTACTATTACTATATAAATTGACTAAAAGAGTGTTTTTGTCGAGAATTGCAACAAAATTAATACTTTATTGGCAGTTTTTTTATTTTTTATTTATTGTCAAATTGCATTGTTGATTAATTTTTGTTAAAAATTGTTATTGAGCCCCTTATTTTCCTGTACCTTTAATTTTAAATTTAATTTGTTTTCACTAATAACCAAATAGTTGCAATTACAACAGTAAAAAAAGCACAATTCTGTAGCAAAACTTATGGATTTCCTTTCACATTCAACTGGAATCCATATTTTCTTTTCCTCAAAGTTGACCAGCAAATGGTAAACTTGTTCACTTCACATATTTATGTATTGAGCAATAACAACACTATTAGCCTGAGACATTCCTGTCTAGAGTATTTATCGTTAGTGAGGTGAAACAATAAAATGACAAATTTCTAAATCGACATTTATGAATGGCCATTTATTAAATGAAAATTGATAGAATTTAAATAGATTTATGCAACAAAGATATATTATTCATAGTACACGCTGGGTGGATGTGCGGGCAACTATCGTACTTATCAATCTTATTATGATACATGTCAGTATTTACTCACTTGCTCTCCCTGACTTTCGCATATTACACGCCAAATGTAAAAAAAAATGTATAAAAAAATGGAAACCTTTTTGTTTTCTTAAATTTAATTAAATATATAGCACGAAATAAATAAATATATATATGTACGAAAAGATACAGGATTAAAAACAAATAGGTATGCAATAAATACGTATTTGTTTTTAATACTGTATTCTTTTCGTACATATATATATTTATTTATTTCGTGCTATATATTTAATTAAATTTAAGAATATATAAATAAATAAATGCCTTATTTCGTCATTCAATTAGTCTTCACGGTATTTTTGTATTGATAATATTCATAGTGTTGGTATATGTATAAACATAATGTCACTAAATATTTAGCTATTTTAATAATACGAGAATAAGTAATATAATATCTTTATTTAACCTTTTCAGAGTTCATTGTATCTACAGACAGAAATTTACATATATTTATGACTCCGTTTGACTCATGACATTAAATTTGTAGCGTCACTTTTCCATAAGAAAATGTCAATGAAAATACAAGGAAGTGTTCACAAAAGACCTTGACATTGTCATAAACCGGATGGAGATTTTGTAGACAGATTAATTTTATTTTACCTAATATGTAGACAAGAGATATTCCGTAAGAAAAAGAAGAAAAAAAAAAGAAAATCATGTTTCTTGACCTCTAAATCGTGGTCCGTTATCATATATGCGCTTGATTTTAAATATCAAACGTTACGAAATATTTTCTGAGATCTTGTTAAATATTCTAGGTTAGGTCATGTCAAGGTAACACTAAAAACAATTGCTTGTTTGTTTATTAAACGATTTCAAAGAAACATTTTAACAATGGAGTAGATTGTAATTTTTTATTGGCTATATATTTAACATTCTGAATGCTCTATTTATTTTCAAAAGTAAAATTGTTTCGACTAAGATCAAAAAGTATTTTAAATATTCTCGCTATCTTACTTACCATTTTTAGAAAAGACCTATATTTAAATGAAAAATTATGAAAGGCATACTTATTTATTACAAAAATACATTTGTAAAAATTAATATTTCGCCTTGTTAGCCTATTTATTGTGAGGCGCTAAAAAGCTAATGCACATTTTAACACTTCGAACAATAGTGTACACAAATATAAGTTTAGTTTAATATATTGTACGTAAACAACCAAACAAACCTTTGATAATGCTTTAACAGCGAAACCGGTAAGGGAAATTAATATAAATAAGTGGACAAGTACAAGTGTTTATCAAACAAAAAATGTTTCAAAAGTTCCACCAAGTGCCAACAATCACGAGCATCAACTCCAAATATAAGTATAATTCACACTTTAGTTTGTTCTACTGTTTCACGCCTCTAGTGATTTATTTACATTGTTTCCCATCTCTAAAGGTTTGTTTACTTTGTCGTTTGTTTCTGAGGTCATCGGAACTCACACGAAGATTTAATTACACTTATAAATTAAAATAGGCACTAAATTTTGCATCATGGTCATATTCCATGAATATAATAGCTAAAATTGGTCTCAGTTTTAGGAAATTGCAGGCAATAAAGATTTGATTCGGCTGCAGACGATTTTAAAGGATATATAATAACAACTTAATTGATAAAATATTAGACATGGATGATTTTTGTAAATACACCACTCATATCAATATATAACTATAAAGCATAATTTTAATACTATATTTTCGTACACCTATAAAGTTTTTGGTTTGAACATTATGGAGACAAAAGAAATATATATCAGGTGACTTTCGTTCATATAGCCAAATTCATACTGGGGACTCGATAAGTATTCAGGACCAAGGTTCAACGGCCCTGTTTGTGAAATACGAAAAATATTTTTAGTATGGGAAGTCTGAATTGTATTTTGTTTTGTTTTGTGAAAGTTTCATTGAACCGTGGTCCTGACACTTACCGAGTCTCCAGTATGAATTTGGCTGCATAAACGAAAGTCGCCTTATATAAGGTGACTTTAATTTATCCAGCCAAATTCTTATTGAAGATTTGGTAAGTGCCCAGTAACACATAGACTATATATAAAACTATATTTAGTCTATGGTAACAAGGTTCAACTTTGTACCCTATTTAATATTAATATTTTGTGGAATTCGTAAATTATTATTTTCATGTTCCTTACAAACGCAAGCCCGTCAAGATTTTATTTTGTGAAATTAGCAAATAGTGTTATCGATCTGTGCTACTTATCACTTACCAAGCCTCCAGTGTGAGTTTGGCTGTATAATTAAAGTCACCTTATATTTAGTGCATCAGTGGAAGGTAAAGCTTGACCGGGCCGTTCTAGAAGAACATATTGGAGAAGGGCCAAGTCAAAAGCTCCCGAAGTAGAAGAGCTTGCATAACTAGATTGATGGGCGTAGAAGGAGCGAAAGATTGTTTCAGGATCGTAGCATGCCGCAATCTGTAGACACTACCTACATCCCTCGGAGCATAAATAAATACTCATTCTCAGGCGTGAGTATACCGGGTGTGTTAAAGACGTGCTCAGAAAATCAAACCACATGCTCTACTGATTGTACTGAACCACAACACTTTTGAAACAACGCGAAAAAAACCCCACCTCGCAAAATGACGAGAATTATTATGGGGAAGTGAAATTTTTTTTGCGTTATTTAGAATGTTGTTCAATTGAAACATCATCAGAGCACGTGGTTTTCTAAGCACGTTATTAATACATCGTAAATGTATCTATTTTTTATCGGCATCTTAAACTATTAATCGAAAACTAATTTCCATTTAGATATTTTTTGCACTTCATATGGAACAGGAATCGATTTAATTTGAATTAGTCCAAAGGTTTCTTACCGGACATTATCAAGGCCACATATTTTATTACATGATTTTTTTATTAGATACACTTGGATTGTCACATCGTAGTCGATTTAGATAAAGAAGGTTCCCAATGAGATGTGATTATTTGATTACACTTATGTATAGGTATATCGTACAATACAACTTGAACCATTTTTATTAGACATGGAGTTACAATTGTATAACAAGAAAAAAACGCAAGTACAAAGTTGTTCATATATTTTGGCTTTTCAATCAAAGCGTCTTAGTTCTTAAAATCGTTCAATATCTTTCCAACAACGACGTATACTATACGAGTAGGTTGTAGCTTTCCAATAAGTTTTTAAATCATTAGACTCAGTTGTCTCGAGATAATGGGGAAAAATAAGAAATAAAGTTTGGAACTATGTTTTTCTTTTAGACTAGAGTTGGGGCAGATTTTTCTAGCTTTTTATTTATCTAAATGTTAGATACATAAAATATATCTTAATTGATTTCTTAAATGTCAAGGCTGATCGCAGACCTTCAAGTGGTCCAAGTTATAATTTACGTAAGTTTTATTTTTTCCTCACTTACATACTCACGCCTATTTTTCAGAAGAGTAGGCAGTGGCCACAGATCCCCCTTACCTACGATGCTGAGACACCTTTTCCTGTTCTTCATCAATGGAGTCGTACAGGTTCTTCTATTCAGGGTTCAAATTTGCCCCTTTCTAGTACGTCACGTTTTGGTCAACAAACGTTTTTTTAGAGAAACCCGGTTGAATTTTACCTTCGTTTTCTGGTTTATAAAGAATAAGCGAAAATGATTCAAGGGTAGATCATGTATCGTTAACTGATAAATAACATTCAAGTATAAAAAATCTTTTTTGGTCAATTAATATTTTTACTTCCCAGTACAAAATGGGTTATTAAGCTATGGAAAAGAGAAAAAAAAGCGGCCATAAATTTTTTTTTCCGTTTAAAATGTTCTATTAGTTCTATGATACTATAATTTCTTATTTTTTTAACTTTCAACTGTAGGACCTTATATAATTCTTTCATTACCTTTCCTTCACACAAAAAAGATATATAAAAAAGAATCTCATAGAGTACCTATTCCTAACAAATATGTGGATAGTGCTTACGCGTGACATTAAGGCCTCTAAGTCAATGATTAATTGTCATAAATCACTCTTGACGGTCGCAGCAAAATCCTTGCGTACTAAATTATAACAAAATTATTGTTTTCGAGGCGTGGCTTAAATCATAACTGTCTGTGCCCTGAGGCTTTGAGACATTACAAAACCCTTGCCAGCCTAATGTCCAAAACTATTATAATGTTGAAACCGACGAATGAAATAAATAATTTCAAAGTATACGAAACATACATAATTAAAGTACTTGAAAAGTGTTTTATGATTACCATTTCAATTAAAATAATTTTCAAATGCTGCTCTTTTATGTACTTAAATAGATCATTTTAGAAGATAACTAACAAGAAGCAATCTAGTAATGTTCATTAGCAGTTTGTTAATATTTTGTTTATAACTTT
The DNA here is from genome assembly GCA_910592155.1 of Ypsolopha scabrella. Classification (NCBI taxonomy): domain Eukaryota; kingdom Metazoa; phylum Arthropoda; class Insecta; order Lepidoptera; family Ypsolophidae; genus Ypsolopha; species Ypsolopha scabrella. Next base: position 25,325,986 of record OU342963.1, read on the forward strand.
TCACTTCACTAATTCACTTTAAATGTAGTTTTAGCTGTTAGTAAATTGGCCTATGTAATTTTTTTGTATATCTACGTATTACTCCAATTAAAAAAAAAACTGGTGTAGCTTGAATATTCATTTTATTTTTAATAACAAAATGATTTACTGTTCAATGCAATCACCGGATGTAAATGATTTCATTTTGTTGTATTTTATTTTATTCCCAAGGGCAAATCAGTTAGAGCTATTATTTTTAAAAGTTATATTTCTTCACTCGCTTTAAATCTTATAAGTCATTCCAAGAATGTTTAACATCAAGGCCACTCAGAATAACAAATTCATACATTGTCATGAGGATTTTAATTGTGTCGTTGTTAAAATCATTTGTAATTAATTACTATATTTTTGCCGCTGTCAAAATTGATTGGTTTGCGCTTACGCATACAGGATTTGCAAAGCACACCCACTCAATGGGCATTGTTAATAATGAACTTATATAGTGAGTGAGAGGTACTTGCAAGGTCTTTTCGATATATCATTAGAGTGCATTGTACTGGTACACAGCGAATGGGCAGTTTGTCGATGTGATATTGCTTACAGATAGGATTAAAAGGTCAGCGTTCCAGAAAAGGGTGGGCCGCACGATATCTTTGTAGCTATTGTTTTAGGACATAAGCTAAATGGTTTTATGGTCTTTATTCCATTACTGTTAAACTGAGTTAATGAACAATGATCAGGATGAAATGGCGAAGCTTGGCAATGTTGTTAAAAGTCACGCTCGTGGTCCGCCTGAAATATTCGTATGTAATGTTCTTTGGTAGTTCTAGCTTAGTTTTTTTACGATCAAAAAGAAATATTATAATTTTTACTTTTATCATGTCTCGTGTTAGGTTTTGTTTTTGGAGTATGCAATATTATTTGCTATGAAATCAATCATGTAATAAACAAAAATAAATTTACTTTTGTTGAAATATCAGTTATTGCAAACTCTAAGACATCCTAAAATAATTTAAATAAAGTTAATCACAGATGTATTTTCTTTAGTATTGTTAAAGAGAAGACTTTTCTTGTTTATTTTAACATGAAACGTGGTATTAGACAGACAATGAATCACAGCTAGGTCCTGTCAGGTATACATCGCCCACTCCTGATGTCCTAGAGTTCGATTCACCCACGACAGAACCTTGTCTGCCATGTCCTGGGAGCCATTTACCTCCCACATTAACAGTCCTGCGGAGTCTTAGAGTCACTTACATTCTTGACAACGATCTGACTATCTTTTATACGCACGTCCAGCTTGCAAGACATCGGAGACTGGCCGTATTAATAACATTTATTTTCTTGATGTATGAATACGGCTCTTTAGAAGCATATTTCATAAGTATTTGACAGAAAACGCATAACTCATCGTCTAGGCGGCGTGTCCGTTTGAGTTGCGTATGCGAGGTTTCTTGAGTTTAATATTTCTTATTAGACTTAGGGTATTTCTTCCCACAGGTTCTAGACTCTCTAAGGTACACTTAAACCTACAATATGGTACGATAAAAAATTTATGCTTTATTTTAATACTTCTCACTAGAAGCTAGAAAAATATTAAGGCGAATCTTTGATAACCTCATAAAAATAAAAATCATTTAACTGTCGTTACTTTAAAAAAGAACTATATCGTCACGACATATATTTCTTAGAACTCTTATAACCTCTTTTTACCGGCAGTCTTTACAGCCCAAGGTGATTTAATCACCGTATTCCGGGCTAAATACACTCGTTTTATATGTAGGGGGCCTAGAACGAGGCACAAAAAGAATGTCTTCGAAAAGAGTCTTCAGCTGCCAAACTTGATCTCTTACATACAAAAAATTTCCAAAGTAGTTCTTTTTGTGCCTCATTTTAGGCTCCCAGGTTTACTTCACACTGTTTTTTTCACCATCACCAAGTGGTAAGTATACAAATACTACATAGGTAACACTAAAAGTTTCCGGAACTGGCCACTTACATAAACAATATTTAAAAATTTATTGCAACATTTGAAAATAGAACTCTTTGGCTGTAGAATGCAGTTTGTTTCATCTGACTGTCTTTTGTTTTTACCTTGTGGCGCCATTTAAAAAATTGTGTGTCTGCATCAACATGGATTTAACTCGGGAAAATTTTCGTAGTATGATTTTCTACGATTTTAAGTGTAATTTGACAGCTCAACAGAGCATCGCTCGGCTTCAAACAGCTTTTGGCAATGAAGCACCATGCAAGACGAATGTTTATAGCTGGTTTGCAGAATTCAAGCGTGGTCGTATCAATCTCAGTGACGAATCTCGCGATGGTCGGCCGTCCACCGCTGTGACCAACAAAAACATCGATGCTGTGCGCCGTATGATTGAAACAGACAGGCATATGACCTACCATGAAATTTGCGCATCCTTAGAAATAGGCATGAGTCAAATACAATCAATCCTACACAAACATTTGGGTGTGAGAAAGCTGTGCTCGCGGTGGATCCCACACAACTTGACCGAGGCTCAAAAAACGGACCGCGTCACTTGGTGCAGTGCCATGCTTACCAGATTCAACGAAGGTGCGTCAAATTTGGTGTGGGACATAGTAACAGGTGACGAAACATGGATTTATTGCTACGATCCCAAAACAAAGCAGCAATCGAGCGTATGGGTCTTTCAAGATGAGCCGAAACCAACCAAAGTGGCGCGCGTGAAAAGTGCATCTAAGCGGATGATTGCTTCTTTTTTTAATAAAACTGGACACGTGGCTACTGTTGCTTTAGAGAATCGTCGTACCGTGAATAGTGACTGGTACACGACCATTTGTTTGCCGGAAGTTATTGACGAACTCCGTAAAAATAACCGTAAACGCCGTATCATCCTGCACCACGACAATGCTAGTTCTCACACGGCCAGACAGACAAACGACTTTTTGAAGACGAAAAATGTAGAACTCATGAGTCATCCTGCATACAGTCCCGACCTGGCACCTTGTGACTTTTTTCTGTTCCCAAAAATTAAGAACCAATTACGCGGTCAACGATTTTCATCACCAGAAGAGGCTGTCGAGGAGTATGAAAAACACGTTTCAGAGGTCACCACAGGGGAGTGGCACAAAAGTTTTCAAAACTGGTTTGATCGAATGAAAAAGTGCATAGACGCCAAGGGAGATTATTTTGAAAAACAATAAATTAATTTTGTACCTTTAATAGTATTTTTTCATATTCATTCCGGAAACTTATAGTGCGTCCCACGTATTTACTAACTTTACAAATACTACGTAAATAAATTCCTAAAAAACTCATTTTGCTTGGCCTGGCAAGATGCAAACTCGGGTCTCATTGATTGAGACACGGCATCCTACCGACTGAGCCATCGCTGAAAAATAATACTTTACATAAACTGATCTCTCGTTATGAAGAAGATATAGCTTGTTTTGTTTGTCACATATAATTTTAAACGCACTGTAGCATGGCCGTAGAAGTGGGTGTAAATTGCACCAGGAATGGTGTAGCATGCAAATACCTTCGTGTAAATGGCCAGGACCTGTGGCTTTCGCCCACCAATGACTTGTACACAGGATAATGGAACGACCTATTTTGAATAAATAAGTAACATGGTATCGCAATTAGAGGGTACATAAAAAGAAAGTAATATATTGTAAATGGAAACTCGTGGGTTTCTTAATCTGTTTTGTTGCGCACATTTGTTTCTTGTTTGGATTATTAAATGTAATGAGTAATTTTGTGTACCTACAGTTAGTCTTAAGTATAATTTATTTAAAGGAATGTTAATACCGAATATCTTTTCGAATCTTAAAATATCATAAACAATAGTTTACACTTATATTACTTCACCAAACATGGAACACAAAAGTATAAGCTCTACACTACAATCATGTCGTTACCTCAAATCGAGCTACATAAACTAGGCATCAGAAAAATATAAATTAAACGGATATTGCAGAATTTCAACGAGCCATATTGCACATCAAATTACACGTTAGGATTTCCCACACAAATCCATTAGAGATCTCATGCATCTGCTCATCCGTGAAGAATAATTGAGGTCCTATTACCGACCCTTGCGACACCCCACCACGATCAAGGAATTCGATGATTGATTAATGAAGTATTGTGGGCCGGTGGTTGCAACAACTGGGTCGATTTCGATGTTTTAATGGTTGCTTTAGTTGCGTTTATCGGGTAATTTTGCGAGGTTAGCATACAATGTCCGGTAAGCATTAGCTGATTGTGCTTTAAAATACTAGGTTTTAGTAAAAGCCCTGGTTATATTGACAGTCTTGTGGTTAGACTGTTTCCTAAGTTAGTATTTGTCTGTATTTTAAAATTAGCTTAGATTTCCAATTTCCCTTTGAAGTTCTGTTCGCTTATTACTTTCTTTATTTTAAACAGCCTTTGCATCATTAGAGTCTAAATGAAGTCTTAAAATTGCACTTAAATTGCTAATATACATTTATTCGTCAGCTACTTAGTCAGATTTATGTCAATTTAATTGACACAGGCACTTGTACCTTTAAAACTCATTTTATAACACAAGTAACATGAACATTTACATCAGTTAGTAACATACTAGTTAATCCACGTGCGTGCAAAGCGCATGAGCCTGCGTTGGTCACGCGCCCCGAATCTTGACGGCCGAGTGTCGACATTTATCGAAACAAAACAAGTATATGCAGCTATCACAACTTTTATTATCATGCGAAAAAGGGTATTTTTGAATGAAAGGATAGTATTAATTACTTTGTTAGCTACCAGTCCGAAGGTGCTATTGCACGGCTTAGGATTATCTACTTGTGGGAAAATCAACGCTTTTGTTTCAAATATAGTTATGACTATTGTTCAATGATTTTATGTTTGACGAGTATGTCTACGAGTAGCAAGAAGGTTAACTTTCGACATTGACGCTGTTGTAATTTCCATTCAATAATTTTAACGGTGTTTTGTACTTTTAACTTTATCTTCATTCATACACAGCACGCGGGCATTTTTCAAAAAGTTATTTTTATTCCTTTAAAAAGCTTTGTATGCAGTATTTATTTTCTTCAAAATTGGTAACGAGAGTCTCTTGTAGTTAAGATTTTTCCCGTACTACACCATCTTAACACGCTTACCTGTATATAAAGTAGGTATATTACTAGGTATATGTACCTGCCTTACTCAATTTTAGGACAAACTACATAGTTTTTCCCACGCCAAACAAAATCTTTAGAAATTTTAGAATTTTTCAGTGCAAATGTGAACAGATAAGTTAGGTATGGCGAGTCGCTTTGGCCTAGGCAAAACAAGTTTGTACTAAAACCAGGTTTTGCCGGTAATATGAAGTAAATAAAAGATTCATATAATAGTGTCGATAAAGTTTGTTTACCTATCACTATACTTATACAAGAGTTACCAATTATATCAATCCACAAAAGACTTAAGAAAGTATTTAAAGTTTAATTTATGTTATGTTTTGTGCTTAAAACTTTACAAAAAGGTCTGAAAGGGATAAAAAGAAATTAAAACAAGGTAAACAATGATAGGTTGGGCATTTTGCACCGAGAAGCTGACGTTTAACCGTAAATTGAAGATTTTTTTCTTCACAATATTAATATTGAATAAGTCTATTGTAAATATACAGTTTACCTTACTAGAATTACGGACCCCGATTAAAAAAAAAAATGTTTGTTTTCTTAAAATCGAACAGATTAATCTTTTTCTAAATCAATAATCTTAATGCGTCTAGTCCTTAGAGTCTAGTCTAATAACTGTTGATATAAATTTATCCACTATTATAAAGTTTGGGTGTGGAAAGTAGCGCGCGAGTCGACCGTTGTACTAAATCCCACACTAGGTTAATTCGTGATCACAATATGTAAACGTGACAAAGTTCTAACATGAAGATAAACTACTAAATAACCCAAGAAGTTTCCACTCCCATCGCTAACATCTATGAGATAAAAAATGTTGCAGAAACATCTTTGACACGATACTTTGTACTCTTCTTGTGACAAAATGTTAGGTATTTACAGGTATATTTAACATTGTGGTACAGAAACACAGGGAAAAAAAGTAAATCTAGTTGAAGATCTCTAAACCAGGAATTGAACTCAAGCCGTCCAGGTAGTACTCCCAAGAAAATTGTAGATGTTTTGTTTATTTTCTATTCTTACCATTTCCAATAATCACAGGATTTGTTTCGAAGATCAACACTCGATAGAGGTTCTAAATTCAAATATTAATGATAGGGCGATCATCACGATTGGGTCATAAAATACCACTACAGGATCTACCACTATACTTAGGCTATTATAACACGGTTTCTGCAGAGATAGTTCTGCATCGAGACGGAGAATGCAACAATGCAGCAGTCAAGGCTATAACAGTTGCAAAACGTTCATACCTTGATTTTAGAGTAGATGATAGCTTTGCGGTTGTAGTCAGATTGGAATTTGATATACCCATCGTGAATAATGGACTCATCCAGATGGATAAAGTAAAATCGAAGCAAGGAGGAGCGTGTTAGATTGACATGTTAATAAACATTGGGCGCCGAGCGAAGCTAGGGTAAACCTAGGTTTACTCATTTTTCTAGCATTAGCCGTATATATAGGTAATAATAGCGAATAAACCTGACTGACTCACTCACACGAAATCTCTGAGACTATAGAACCTACAAACTTGAAATTTGGCAGTTATGTTCCTTAAACCACAACGCAGCCGCTAAGAAAGGATGTTTTTAGAATTATAAAGTTGTGATAAATGATGTTAAAGTTGATTAATACTTGCGATTGTTGGCATTTGGTGAAAAATCATCAACATCTTATCTTAATAAATATACTTGTACTGTTTCACTGATATTAGCTTTAAATAAAGCTCCAACCGGATTCACCGCACGGTCATCATCAAGGAATTATAACTATGGATACTAAAAATTGCCACGTAAACTATCACATTTAGTATTCATAGTTATTTTATTCTTTGATAACGCCGTAAGGTGAAACCGGTTGGACCTATAATTGAAACTGATTTTGGTGTATTGTACAATTGATTCTATTTAAACAATTGTGTAAGGTGACTCAGTAGGTGCTCAGTAACAAGGTTCAATGAACCTTTTTGTGAAATTCGTAAATTATTCTTTTTGTGTTCCTTACAAACACAAGTCAATTTCTATGAGACGTCAAGTTTTTGCGAATTTGGCAAATAGTGTTATCGATCCGTGTTACTGATCACTTACCATGCCTCCAGTATGAGTTTGGCTGTATGAATAAAAGTCATCTTATATAAGTTTGTTACTCTATTAGCGTGGGCGGAGCCGTAATTAAGTGACGTTAGATATTCTAAAACTAAGTTTATTATCGAATTATGAAATATTTTTTGTTCATGCTACTTAATTTCTAACTGATATCGACACTATACTTACCCTCATTTGCAGGGCTGATGATCAAGCTGTGGAATGTATAGTTTCACCTTTTGTAAAATTTGCACATGATAATAATAATTGTCTAATCAAAAATCGAGTTTAGACTAAATGTCGCAGTAGTAACATGGGTGCCATTTTATATATAGTATTTTCAGTTGTTACCAATTAACCGTTATTGACTATTCTATGTTTTGGTTCCAGTATGTCAATCAGCACACTCAGATCGCGCCCGACAGCGCTCTGGGCCAATCAGAAGCGTGCCCGTAGCAGCAGACATCAAACGGGATAACAACTTTGACTGCCCCGAAGAGTTCGGATACTACCCCCACCCCACGGACTGCACACAATACTACGTCTGCGTGTTTGGCGGCGCACTGCTCGAGTCGTGTACTGGTGGCCTTATGTACAGGTATTCTACTTTCATATTAAAGTAACCAGAGGAAAGCATTTAATTTATCAACGAAATTGGTATCGTCATTATCTGGATTAATGGTTTGAAGATGTTTCACAATTTAAATGAAAATAACTCCCTTATATCATAATATACTCGTTGTGCATGTAAAATATTTTGCGAAACGGGCTTTCCAGACAAAATTAAGCACCAAATGGCATGAAAAAATATCATACATTACTTATACAGGCCGAACCAAACGAATGCCCCCTGGAGGGAAAGTACCTTAAATATTAAAGATAGCAAATTTTATTTAAAGGAACCTTGATTTTATTTTTAATTTTAAGAAAAACTGCATTCAGAGAATTAAAAAAAAATCACCTGCTTGAACTGGGAATTGAACCGGACAAATATGTAAAAAAAATCATCCCGTATTTTTATGATACCGATCGAAAGGGTCAAGCACAAGAACCCAATTCTTCTGGAGTAACACTGTATCGTAAATTGAAGGAAGACCATGAAATTTAACATTTTAATGACAAAAGTCTTAAAGGTATTCGAAAATTCAATATTATTAGAATTACAGAAAAGACGCAAGAAAAACATATTATTCATTTTCCTGAACAACATGCTAAGACTACCTTTCGATCGGTATCATAAAATTACAGGATGATTTTTTTTTACACATTTGTCTGGTTCGATTTGCGGTACAAGCAGGTGATTTTTTTTAATTATTTGGATGCAGTTTTCCTTAACTTTAAAAATAATATAAAGGTTCCTTTAAGTAAAATTTGCTATCTTTAATATTTAAGGTACTTTACCTCCAGGGGGCATTCGTTTGGTTCAACCTGTGTACGTTATAATTATAAGTATATAATGTTGTGACAGGAATCACTAAAATAGTGTCAGAGGTGTTTCAAAGTAGATATGAGAAGAAATGCAAGTCACAGTCCACACTCCATCCATCCATCCAACAGCCTGTTTTGTCCACTGCTGGACATAAGCCTTTCCAGGATTTCGCCACTCTTGGCGGTCCTCTTGGAAGAAATGCCCATACTCACACACGCTGGGCAGGCGGGTTGGTGAGTGTCCACACTCATACACCTACATTTCACCGACAATTATAACGTCTCAGAGTGATGGTGGTGATGGTGAGTCCTATTGTCGTACTTCGGGCGCAAAATGGACCCTCGCTTTATATAAGGCATATTAAATAGCAAAACGTGCTCCTATGTGAAAAATAATATTATTATTATCAGTCAGCTCACATCAGCAAAATGCCTTATTTGCCACGCCCTAATTGGCTTTTGGTTAAACAAAATACAACCTTACACTTGAAACTTAAGTATATTTTTTCAGCCACGAGCTCCAAACATGCGATTGGCCACGCAACGTGGGCTGTGACGCCATCGGAACTGGAATTGATGGCGAGGAGTTAGAGAGGGTGATAGAGAAGAAACAACCACCTCTCGCACCTGCACCTCCACCTCGTAGAGTTCCACCTCCATTGCCTCCACCACCACCGCGAGCGCAACCCAATCCAATTATTACATCACGAGGACAGCCTAAGTTCAATCGTGATGAATATGAAAAGGTAAGAAAGCCCAACCGCTTGTGTGTTGTAATGTCTCTACAATTTTTTAAGAATATCGATAAATTTCTTAAATTTTCAGCAGCAACAACTGTACGCTGAAGTTGATGACCTGCCTCCCGTTGAAGAGATCGAAAGCGATAGACAGCAACGCGTATATAGAGGACAGCCTTCAACCATTGGCCAAGTTCAGCGTGACAGAGATGGCTACGCTCAAATCAGCTCTGGACGAACGCTTAATTCTAATATCATTCCCGCTTCGATACCGCAGAACAACGGTAAAATAGGTTCCTTCTCCTTCGGTACACAAGTTGAAGAAAGGCGACCGACAGCTACACCAGCACCTCAGTCTTACAGGTAAGCCACTGCCTTGTTATTTACCTCTCATCTGACCAACAATAATACACATTAAATGACTTTTATCATCGTTTCAGTGAGGATAAAAGTGACTTGACTGACGCTCGCGATGACAGACAACCAGACGTTGAGACAAATGTAATTGACGTTAGCACTTTGACTGAAAAATCTTCACGACAAAAAAGAGAAACGGCAGCCGATAAACTGTTTAACATAAACAATTTAACACTGACTGAAAGTAGTGCGACTTTAGGATCTGATGTCATATCTAACAAAAATGATGGAAATTTTGAAGATTATGTGGAGACTGAAACAGAATTTAACTCAGACGAGGATTATGATTCAACTGAAGAGAGTGAGCGCAACAAGAGACAAGTTAGACATGGAAGATATTATTTTAAAAATGGCTACATAAAGCCGGAAAAAAACTGGGCTAGCCCTAAACCTTCTAAATTAGTAGAAATCCCACAGTTTAATTACAATATTCCTGTAAATTCTCAAAATACAAGGTATCAACCTACATTCAACAGTTTAAATCATAACAGTTTTCTAGTTGGAACTCGTAAGCCTAATTATGATGAAAATTTATATTCAACCACAAATACTTTTCTTTCCTATCCAACCGAGGTAACAAATGGACCAGAAAGTCAAAAACCATTTAAAGCTAGTGCTCTGGACCCTTCCAGCCGAAAACAGACATACAGTCCGGTAAATGCAGCCACTCAGATAATTACTAAAAGTCCTCCTATATCTGCTTTGACGAAAAATGAAAATCCTTTTGCTACTTTTGTAGGTTTCTACAATAACAGCCCAAAACAAAACAATAACCATAATAGTAACCAGTTTTCTAGTCAGATTTTGTCATATAATCATAGACCATCGAACCATAACTCTTATGTCGATTCCTCACAACTGCCAAGTACGGTTGTCACAGGCAAACCAATTTTGACACAAAGTACACGTACTCCAACAAAGAACAGAATCAACCAACAGGTTACAAAATCTAACACAGAGTCACAAGACGCTAACGATCAGAGTCATCATACCCCTTACAACCACAAACCTAATCCTCCAACAAATGATGAGATAAGTAGTGAATCAATTGAAGACGACATTAACTCTTCTGAAGAAGATTCCTCAGAGAAAGATGATGATAATTTCAAACATGACTTTCCAGAGCCACCTCATGAGTTTACTCATCCAAGTAACAAATTCGCAAACATTAAAAATTCATTTGCTGATCCCAATTTCGACTTTGATGCTTTCATTGCAAAACTTAGTGGTGACAATCAAAAACCTGTAATTGTCTCAACTAGAAAACCAAATTTTGATCAAAATTCTAGTTTCAAACCGACCAACTCTCAAGTAGAAGGAATAACAGCTTCTCCGCCGAAATCAGGATTAAGAACTTCTACGCTAAATTATCATGGAATGAGCACACCGCGACCCTTTAGTGTAACAGCTGATGGAGCCGTATCATGGTCTGTACCAAATCCAACACAGTCATCAGCAAGAAAACCTCTAAAGTTCGAACAATTTATTCATCAGCAAAACCAGGAAAATTATAAACAACAGCAGGATCAAGGAAGTTATAGACAGCACCAGCAAGATCAAGGGAGTTATAGACAGCAACAACAGGATCATGGGAGTTATAGACAGCAGCAAGATCAAGAAAGTTATAGACAGCAACAGCAACAACAACACAAAAAACACCAACAACAACAGCAACAACAATCAACTTTAAATGAAAATCTGTTTAACAAATTTCAACAAAATAATGCCGGCACTCCATTGGAAGCGATAAGACCTAAGCTAAAACCTCCAAATTTCAATGATGATCGACAGCTGCCAATTAATTATAATTTCAATCAAGGAAGTCAAAACACAATAAGGCCAACATCTGAGCGAAATCATTACGAAAATAATAGTAAAAATAAACAAGAATACTCCGTAACACAAAATCCATATGTTTTCTACTCGAGTACACGACCACCAATTTTTCTTTCAACACCAAAACAACAGCTTGTAAATATTCAACCTCAATACACTGTTACAGGAAAACCGAATTCAGTATCTAGCGTCAAACCGCAAAATGGTTATTACGCTTTTAAACATTCAACAGCAAAACCACTGACAACCATAGCAAATCAACAACTTACAGCACTGCAAAATTTTTGGAATGGCCATCCTAGTACTGTAAGACCCACATCTGTTACCGACATATCTAATCTAGAAAAATTGTTTCGTCAAGCAATCAAATCAACGGTCCAAACGAATACAAATGGGAACAAACATAATATCATTGTAGCGTATACTCCAAAAGAACAAATATCTTCAACAACCAAAGCCGCAACTACTCGGAGACCAATTCCAAAACCATCTCCAGAAATGAACGACTACTATTATGATGATGATGAACAATACTATTATGAGCCACCTGTTAAATCACAATACATGCCTAGTACAGAAATAAGACCTCAAAGGCCACCGATGGCACAAAATTACCAAGAATACGAAGATAACAGTTATGAAGATGATTCTTCTGAGAATAGTTCTCAAAAACCATATCTCAAAAGGCCGACTAATTATAACACTTATAAAACAGATGCAGATACAAATAGTCCCAATGATGTAGCTATTATTACTAAAACTCCACAAAAGAACTTAGTAAAAAATAACGTAAAACATACAGCAATTTCGTTTAATTCTGTCACACCGGCTCCTAATGTTCTTCAACGGCCTGAAGTAACAAATTACAAAGTTCTTCACTATCCGCAACGAAATAAAACAATGCACATCAAAAGACCTGAGAGTGGTCCTAATACAGTAAAACCTCCGAAGTACTTAAACCAGACAACTTTGAGACCGTATACAGTTAGGCATAGACTAGCTAAGCCAACCACTGTACGGATTCAAATGACGCAAACGACTCAAAGCCAAGAGGTTAAACCAACTAGAGGACCAACAAGGCATCCAAATATTGTAACTCAAATGAGAGTGACTACTCCTCGTGACAGCCATAACCAAGAGACTCGTTATACAAAAACAAGACATGACGATAGGACAAACAGGTAAAAGAGAACCCTGTTATAATGAATTAACCCTGGGACACTTGAAACTTTTGTAAAATACTCCTCCATTCTTAGCACCGCTATCACCTTAATTGACCACCAACTCTGGACTAATTTGACTGCTTGACCATATTACTTTTTTCTGAATAGACTTAACATTGATTGACTCGACTAACATTTGACTTTATAAATTATGATAACCAGCAAAATAACAATGATTGTTGTACATATGATGTATTATAACATTGTAAATTAGGTAAAAAAAAAATTCTTAATTTGATTTGTGTTTCAAAAAATTTACATAAATATTTCAGCCTAGAACCAACGGAAAGTGTGACTCCAACTCCGTTTTCACCCAGCCCAAGACCTAAGATGCTTTACAATGGATCTCAGAGCTACAACCCTGATCAATTTGACCCTTATTATGCTGTTTATGACGAAGACGGTGAACTGTACAAAGATACCGGTAAGAACCTGAAAGAAGTTATATTTATATTTATGACGTTAATTGATATAATATCCCATTAATAAAAAAAATGACTAATTGGAAAATAAATGGTTTAATGAATGCATGTGTTGGCACTCGTATGTAAGGACAAGGAACGTTGATTGACCGATCATTATAATATTATGTGTAGAAACTTGTTTCGTTATATAATTATAGTACAAGCGCAGCGTGCGTAAAGCGGTCATTTTACACACGGTGTGCTATAAAAATAATTAAACGCCACGTTTTATTTATAGGGCAGTTAATTCTCAAAATGTATTATACACATACTGTCTTTAGTCATTAATAAGACTATTCTCATATTCATAACAAAATTCTTCATATTTATTTATATTCCATGAATTCACGCACGATTTACATCATTTTTACCATACAATAGACATTTTTTATTCCTAAATATAAAAAAAATACAACTGACCAAAATAAAATTTCTTTACTTTCACTCTTAAACTTCTATACCTCACTCCCTAATCCAGTATCACCCTGGGTAAGCACAGTAACGCACTAACAGGCGGTGGTTGGTATTGGCAGACTATGTGCAGCAATATAACTTGGCTTCGCTCCGACCTGCAGTCCAGCAAACCTACCGTGGAACACCTCCTCCTGCTAGGCGGCCTGTGGAGACCTACACTGCTCGACCAGTCACTGCTCAAGATTATGACGATGCCCTTTTACAGGGACAGGTAACAAGATTAAATTAATCTAAAGCACGATTTAAATTTAACAATAAATCACAATAATGATTTTGATGCATTTTGTGTTCCAGATAACCAATCAGAACCAATACGAAACTCCAATTCGTCATTCAACCAGGTGAGATTGTGTTGCAGTATTCTATTTTATTTCATTGTCTTTTCTAGTATACGTAGTTCTTTAAACAGGCATTCATGAAATTTGAATTACTAGTTAATTATAACATTTGCAAACAATTCAGGGGCGAAGGTAACGATTTGGAATACGATAATAATCCAAGCAGCGTGAGGACGACTATTTATGAAGCTACTTCTATTAGCACAACTCCTTCAACAACTACTAGCACAAGCACAACAACCACACAACGTCCAACTGTTGCACCAATCACTGAAGCAATGACCCCGTCTCGATTTACCACAAGGTACTACAAAAGAAAAAAATAAGTCAATTGGAACCTCATCAAGGCTTATACATTTAAAATTCATTAACATTTTTGATCATTTGTTCACTCTTTTGTCATCATTTTCATAAACTATTTGTTTACATTTACCACCTTTAAACTGAGAACATTGTTTATACTAACGACTGAATTTCTGGGGTTTTTTTTAACTAACTATCGGTTTGAAGGTTGTATTTGAACGTGTAAATAGGTTTTTCATTTTATTCTGTTTCCGATTTATCTAAGTATTCTTCATTACTTATATTATGCTTACAGTAAGCTGTAAAATTAGCAAATACTATATCAGCTTTTGTGGTATCTTCATTTCCTAGTCTCCTGAATCTGTCCATACTAATAAAAATGGTTTATATTTATCTTAAATTAAGACACAAAAAAATAAAATTAATGCTCATTAAATTAATAATCTTGTAAGTTAGTTATTTACTAAACATAAATTAGATAGTTTTCTTTTGGTTTGTATTCAACAGATCATCTACAGATGCAAACCCCGTTCAAAATCCTAATCCACCCTCCTCCAACCGACAAACATCTAATAGTGAATCCTATTATTCCATCCCTTCGACCACACCACCTGTTGTTAACTTTTCTTCCCTAGCTAAACCCTTTGAAAGGACCGATAATATATATAGACTAAAAGAGACATTAACATCGACCGAAAGACTCCCGACTCCTACCCAAAAGGCTTCTCATGTATCTAACAACGACAAATTGGAAACGGTGAGATTAAACTCTAATCAGGATGACAAAAAGGTTCTATCATTAACTTCAGGGTTTTCTATTAGACGGAATTCAAATAATACCAATAATCCCTATACATTAACTGTCTTAACTAGGCCATTTGAAAATTATAAAAGATCGCGGCCAACAAGTACAAATAAAGTTAAAACTAGTGAACAAGATGATTCAAAACGATATTTTTATGATAATGACAACATAAACGTGGAAGAGTTTAAAACTTCACAACAAGAAAAAGATGGTGCATCTCATGAAAACGAGAACACTTCAGATAGATCTAGTCGAAGGACAGACTACGCTCCAGAAATAATTAGTGAAGAAAAAGATTTCCCACTTTATGTAAGACCACCGGCTACATTAAGAATTGTAGAACCTAAACACAAGACATCAACTCCATCTACCACAACTGCTTCCAAATTATTTTTAAAAACAGTAATAAAACGTCCAGTGCCCTTTTCATATGATAAAGAACAACAGGAAGGGTCAACAGGTAATAATATTGATACTGCAGCTTTAATTGAAAAAGCTTACCAAAACTCCCAATATGCGACCAACAATACTAAAGTCGAAGATTCTACTCAATGGGACCAATATGATCAGTTCAAGGAATCATACAATGAACCTATTGTGGGTCCATACGAAACCTTGAACAACCTCAGAAATAGTTACACTGCTCAAGACGACTACAATGTGCAAACTATCACAACTACGTCAACACCTAGTTATATCTCTATAACTCCTAAAATTGTAAAAAATCAAAGTTATATAGACAGATCTAGCCGAACATCTGTGAAACCAGCTTATTACACTTATCGTATCATCGATGATCATGTCCAACCAGATCATACTACTGAATTTTTCAACACTAAAGCAAAAAGTCTTCTGAAAGCTTTTTTCAACAATTTAGTGAGCTCACCGAAACCACAACTGCAAGAGCAAATTGTTAGCACTACATTTAGGCCTACAACGGAGCCTGAAAAGGTTGTAAATATAGGTTTTCATAAAAAATATTTGAAATTCGATGATCAGAAACCCCTAAAAAACAATGTTCAGCGTTTACAAATTATAACAGAACCAGGTGTCGGTAAGTATGTTAGCCCAACCATTGATACAATTATGTTTACAAAATCTCATAAAAGTTCAGATTTATCACCTACTACGACATTTGCTCCTGTTACTCAAATAAACTCTGAAACTGAAACAATGACAACTGAAAGTACAACTAAAAGTTTGTACCGTATAACTCCTAGTAGGGAGATGTATGATTCTAGATTTAGTACTTTAATGACGAGTGAAAACTCTGACAATCAATATTCGAGTAAATTCAGAAATATAGTTACTGAGAAGCCTTTAACTGAAAGTATAACCAAAAATCGTGGAAGTCTTTTATATAATAATAATGAGAACAATGAGCTGACTAGATTGACTGGAACTAACTTTGAGAGTAATAAAGAGACCGAAACTGAGTATGATGGACATATTGACCAATTTACCTCGACGACGACAAGTACAACTAAAGCGACTACGACTGTTAAGTATGTAGAACCGACGATATCGACAAAAAGTTTATCCTTCCCTACACGCGCCTCGCGAGTCAATCCCGCCATAAAGTTAGCTGCGGCAAACCCTGGAGGTGGGCGCAGGAGTTACCAATCATCGTCCAAATGCTCGTCAGACAACAGTCTGCAAGAAAATCCGAAATGCAACGAAATCAAATACCAGAGGTATTGCAATCGCCGCTAGTAGCCTAGCTATGAGTCTGGCGTCTAAATCTCACACTTACTTACGGAGGGTGGAGGCCTCGACTACTCTAAAAGATTTTCTTTCTGCCTCGCGTAATACTATAACTACCTATGACTACGCATGACTTCGATCTTCCTTAATAGCACTCTTACTGATTTCTGTCGCTTAACATTTTCTTCTCATTGGGGGACTTCAAAAAGTCGGTTGAGTTATGTTTCTGTAAATTGTTAACTCCTGACGCGACCATCCTTTTCCTCCTCTATAAAACGAAACTGGTACTACATATGGTAGTCTAATATTAGTACTGTAGATTTAGCCGTAGAAAGTTCCTCAATGCTACATTTGCACCACATTTGCAACTCATCATTTAGTTACGTAAGTGCACCCATTATCACACTTAGCATATCAAAACTAGACGGTTTTTGTTATGCTATTCGCATGTACATAATATTCAAGTATTTTTGTTTTTACAACAAGTATATAGAGTAGTTTTTGGTCAGGGTTTACAAATAATTTGCATTGTATTATTATTACCTTAAATGTATCTCTGTTTTAAGGAGGTATACTATTTGTTTTATATAATAAAATAGTAAAGCCGATAAAATGTCCGAAATCAAGAAGAAGAAAAAATACAATATTCAAGATACTAAAATGCTTAGGTCTTCCAAAATCACGCAATACTAAACCAACTAAACTAACCAAAAAAGGGCGATTAACTATAGCTTTGTTTCTTCCAGACCAAGTCTCCCGACCCGCGGCAGAGGGTCAGCCCACTACTCAACCTTGAACGGAAATGAGGCTCCTCAACAGCAGACATCTAACAGAGGAACCCCGCCAACGTTAGAACTAAAATATAAAGCACTACATTTCATTTCACGCTTGTAGAAGTCATTTGACTTGATTTGATTAATCATATTTAAATTTTGTTTCGT
Organism: Ypsolopha scabrella; assembly: GCA_910592155.1. Classification (NCBI taxonomy): domain Eukaryota; kingdom Metazoa; phylum Arthropoda; class Insecta; order Lepidoptera; family Ypsolophidae; genus Ypsolopha; species Ypsolopha scabrella. The sequence goes on from OU342963.1 coordinate 25,343,867, forward strand.
TATACTTCCAGGTTATAATTTCGTGGTTTCTGATATTCCACCTTTTTTTGTTTATTTTTGAAAAAACAAGTTGTAGTAGCGTCATTCGTCTGACATTACCCTTTCATTACTGAGCACTCATGAATATTTGTACTTATTTATATAAAATCATTAATTATTTGTTTAATAGCCATTAACACTGATAATTATTTATTCCTGAGCAGCCGCAGCCGTCCCACCTTAAAACCATCGACGGCGATTGTGTCTAAGTCAACAGAGTTTGTTGACATCTACACCTACCCGCCCAGAAGACCAGGGCCGGTTTACCCTCAACCAACTCCTGACAAGACCGCAGCTAAGTGCAGAAAGGACGTCTGCCTTCTGCCTGATTGCTATTGTGGTGGCAAGGATATACCTGGTACGTTACTTAAACGTGCATAGGCTACAATTACTAAGTCACTTACATTGACCTCTCATAAACAACAAGACACAGTCTCTAAGAAAAGTTAGTCAGAAAGTGTCCGAACGTGCGACGAGCAAAGTAGTAAAAATGTTCAACCAAATTAAGACGTTATGTCGTATACATAAGATGCAATGTCAGTTGTAGGAAATCGTCATTAGATTTTGTCACCCCATAGCGGTGAAAAAATGCATCGTGGACACTTTTTGAGCGAGATTGTGAGTCTAGTTGTTTATGAGAGGTCATTGCTTACTTAGGAAATAATCTGACAAGATTTCATTAGATAAATTGATGCTAAAATCAAGTAAGAAGTTTACAAATCTTCAGTAATTTAGTCAGCCATCATTCCGTCGAAATATCTGTGAAGATATTCAACACAATAATATGTAAGCAAGGAAGTATTTTGACATGGGAAGCTTCTAACCTACTTTATTATCGGTCATTCGTTATTTTACTGTACTTAAAGGAAATTTGCCTGCCAACGAGACACCACAAATGGTACTTATAACATTTGACGACGCCGTAAATGACCTCAACAAAATATACTACGAAGAGTTGTTTGAAAACGGAAGAGTAAATCCGAATGGGTGTCCCATATCAGCTACATTCTACGTATCCCACGAATGGACTGATTATAGTCAAGTTCAAAACCTCTATGCAGATGGCCACGAATTTGCTTCACATACAATATCGTAAGTTAAAAACCATTGAAGAAGCTCTTCAACACTATTGGGGGTAGAGTTATCTTTTAGTAAACTTTTTACTGCATTATTATTTGTTTGCTAACATCTTATATTCATGGCCATCTAGAAATTTATTTTCAAGGTCTATGAATTTATAGGTATACATGTATGGAGAGGAATATGTATTATTTCTAAAATAACAATATTTTTTTTGTTTTTTCCTTCCTTCTTCTTCCTCTACCTCACAAAATTGTTTTCTTCCTTTTTCCTGGCACTTCTAAACACCCAACGTGCACTTTCATGGCACTCTGATATCCAACGCTACACAAACAGGAGAGCTACCAGTCGAGAGTGTCCCGCAAATCGTGCTACTGACGTTTGATGACTCCGTCAATGACTTGAATAAGGTCTTGTATTCTGACCTCTTCGACAAAGGACGAGTCAATCCCAACGGCTGTCCAATCTCCGCCACGTTTTACGTGTCCCATGAGTGGACCGATTACAGCCAAGTACAGAACCTGTACGCCGCTGGTCATGAAATGGCATCTCACACAATTTCGTAAGTGGTTTTGAAATCTACACTTAAGGCGCATAGGCACGCCACCGTCTTAGTACAAAATTTGATAGCCGTTATTCTGTTTTTTTGTTGTTATAAACTAATGTATAGGACCTCTATAATTTAATACAGGCATTTACAAAGTCTTGCTGAAATGTAAAGTACAATTTAACAATAACAATTTAAGGCAAGAAATCAACTTTGTATGTAAATCTGTCCAGCTTGATATCTTTAAAACAAAATCAACCTTAAGAATGTTGGTGCCTTTCTAAATATCAATAACAGATGATAGAGGTCTTATATTTTGGTATATAACGAAAAACGAAAGAGAAACGGGCTACAATTTTTTACGAAAACGGTTGTGTGCCTATGCGCCTTAAAGACACAAGTTTACTCGACCACACAAACATTGCCAAATTCATTGCCAGATCCTTTTTAACATTTTATGTTTTTTTATTTTTATTTATTGTGTTTAACAACTTACTCGTAACTAATGCTTTTTTATAATGTCTTAATTTTCGGCTTTTAAATAAACTTAATAAGTTTCTAAGTGGATTAAGAAATGAACAGTGAAGTGTAGCTAATGTTAAATTTTAAATTACAGTCACAGCTTTGGAGAACAATTTTCACAAAAGAAATGGAACAGAGAAGTGGGAGGTCAAAGAGAGATTTTAGCAGCTTACGGTGGAGTAAAACTTGAAGACGTGAGGGGTATGAGAGCACCGTTCCTTTCAGTCGGCGGAAATAAAATGTTCAAAATGTTATACGACTCTAACTTCACCTATGATTCATCTATGCCTGTTTATGAAAACAGACCACCTAGCTGGCCTTACACTCTTGACTATAAACTGTTCCATGACTGCATGATTCCTCCGTGTCCAACGAAATCATATCCAGGTAAAATCATCAATCAATAAAAATTAATAATAAAAAATTTAAAAAAAAATCACTCCTGGTAACGAGTTATTTGGATTTGAGTGTAGTCGGGGGACATACAAAATAACACGTATCCAATGGAATAGTCCCCCGACTGCACTGAAATCCGAATTAAATCTCTATTCCGGCAGTCGTGTTTTTTAATTTATTTTATTATTTATTTTTATTTTTACTGATTCTCTATTAATAAGTTGAAGTGGCAGTGGGCAGGCCACATTTGTCGACAACATGATAGCCGTTGGGGCTGTAAGGCTTTAGAATGGAGACCAGGTACAGCAAAGCCTAGTGTAGGCCGACCTCGTGCTCGCTGGACCGACGATCTGAAGGACGTTGTGGGTGGCGGCTGGATGAGGACGGAGGACCGCCATGAGTGGCGAAATTTGGGAAAAGCCTATGTCCAGCAGTGGACGAACACGGGCTAATAGATGGATGGATGCTATTAAGATTCTAACGATACCACATACTTCGAAATCGGTTCAGGCATGGAATTAAGAAAAATACCCACGTGAACCTTGAAAACAATATGAAATGTTTATATACATGTCGTGGTAGTAAAAGTTTACATTCGATCTAACTGAAAGACCAAGTGGTAGAGCGTTCACCTGCTAACCCATAGGTCGTGGGTTGAAATCCCACGGTGAACACTAATTTATGTTCAGTCTGCGTACTTCGGAAGGCACGTTAAGGGGCTCTATAATTCTAAGCCCCAGGCTTGGATCAGATTCAGTTTCGTCAAGGTAAACGATTAAAAAAAAAAACGTGGTACATTGTTTGACTCAAGACTATTATTAATTACACTTCATAAATACGCATACGTTAAATCTTCTTAAAATTAAATTACTTTTAAAAAAGTATTAATTTCACAGGAAAAACGATTCAACCTATATATTTCAAAACCATTTAAAATGAAACTACCACACCCAGATACTGACTCAAAAATAGTATCGTTATTATCATACATTAAAAATTATAGTTAATTGCCTATTGTAGCCGCAATTTCAAAATAACTGAATTCTTGCGTGCGCGGCAGTTGATTAGAGCAGGATAGACAATTAAAAACTAAAGCGTTAGAGCAGAACTGAAGTTTAGCATTGTGTAGTCCCTTAAGCTGTTGGTTCATTTGTACTCGAAAACGATGATAAGGCTCACCGCCGGTTCTCGTTTGGGACGTAATAATCGCCGATAAAAAGTAGGTGTACCAGCGTACTTGACTTACATTTTACAGTTCACACTTGTGAACGCCTCTGACACCCCTTCGGGGATTCATGTCATGACGATATGAAGAGGGAATAAATGGCTTTAAATCCCTGTTTTTTAGGAGTCTGGGAAGTTCCTATGGTGATGTGGCAAGATCTGAATGGAGGACGGTGCTCCATGGGTGACGCTTGTGCAAATCCACCTAACGCTGAAGGCGTCTATAAAATGTTACTGAAGAACTTTGACAGACACTACACTACGAACAGGTAAGCACCACAATGGTGTCGATTCAGTTTAACACGACTTAACTTATTTGACAGGACTAAACTTAATTTAAGCATTCTGTCTATTTCTTTCTGTATCGAAAAGACAAGGACAGGACGCTTAAAATAAGGTTAGCCCTGTCAAATAAGTTAAGTCGTGTTGCACCGAATCGACACCAAATATCTGAACAAATACGTACGTACCAGGAAAATAACCCATTGAATGTATTGAACAACTTTTTAGGGTTCCGTAACTGGAGGGTGCCAAACGGAACGCTATTAGTAAGCCTCCGCTGTCTGTCTGTCTATCTGTCTGTCTGTTCGTCTGTCACACAGAGGTCTACAGCTTCAACAGTAATAGGTAGGAAATTGAAAATTTCACATAATACGTGCTACTGTGGCTTCTTTAAAAAATAAAAAGTTAAACCCAAAACCCCATACGATAAACCTCGTCTCAAGCATAGCGCCAACTGAGATGACTTGTATGACAGTTTGGAAACCTTTTGCATAGATTGCGCGACTTGACTAAATTATTGAACCTGTCTCTAATGCTTATTTTATTTTCTAGGGCCCCCTTCGGTCTCTTCTACCACGCTGCCTGGTTCACGCAGCCCCACCACAAGGAAGGCTTTATAATGTTCCTGGACTTCATCAACCGCATGAATGACGTCTACATCGTCACCAACTGGCAAGCTCTGCAGTGGGTGCGGGATCCCACGCCCATTAACAGACTAAACAACTTCCAGCCCTTCCAGTGTGATTACCCTGTAAGTTGCATTTTATTAACAAAACGCTGCAGCTGAGACTATGTACTTTACATTCTTTGGTATTTTTAAACTAATAGGTACCACGTAAAATTAATTAATGGGAACTACAGCTGCATAAAAGTTGCATTAAAAGGGAAGAAAAATGAATATCAGACGGTGTTCGGGTCAGCGACTTTTAAATTTTCTTTACCAAAATCTACAAAACTCTCTAATTTATTTACTACTTGATACGGGTACACTGATTAGTAATACGCACAAGGGCGGTATGTTCATTGCGCGCCTTTTCTGAGGAACAGAGATCGCGTTGTTCTCTCTACAATATGTGTAGCCTCCAACGAAGCGATGGTTAGGAAATAGATTTCGGCAATAATGTAAACAAACCAATTTAAACACTTACATTTGAATATCAATCCTGATCATATTCACATTTCAAGGAACCATAAATTGTTCTTACAATCATTTCGACACCAAATTAAGAAAATACTCGGACGATGAAAATTTCAATAGTTTTGTCACATTTCATATTAATTTTTAATCATCAAAGTCTTATTTGTCTTTGGATTTTCATTTGGATTTCATTGTTTTGAATTGATTTTAAAAAGATTTTTTAAACATTTGAACCAAGGTACAGCCTCAGGATGAATTACAACGTATATACCATCGAAGAAAATGGCCGCAGACCTACTTTTCACTCTTATTACCATTACAATACAGGCGAAAAGTAGGTCTGCGTCCATTTCTTCGATGCTACAACAGTATGATCATAGGCAACTGTCAAATAATTGGTTTGTTTACCTTATTGCCGGATTCTATTGAAAGGGACTTTATATATTATGACTATTACTGCGAACGGGGTTTGAACTCTTAATCTCTGCCTATCACGGGCCTGAGGTTCAAGCGTTGAGATTAATTTTTTTCTGATAAATTTGTTTCTAATAGATTGTAACTACCTTGTAATTTCTTTAATAATTGATATTAAATAATATATATATATTTTTATTAACATATTTCGTCTTTCATTTTTTATAATTACAAATTTTTATATATTTACAAAAAATACGTTAAAATTACCAGATATATTTCGACAATTTGTCGGGATCAGTGGAATAAAAATAAATTATAATAATTTGTGACAAAATGTTCAAATGATGTAAATGATTGACAGACAGAAAAAAAGGAAAAAAAGGAAAAAAGAAAGGGAAAAAAGAAGGGGGAAAAAGGAAAAAAAAAGAAGAAAGACCATACACTTCATTACTTCCCCTTTTTTTTCCTTTTTTTTCTGTCTGTCAATCATCTACAATCTACATCATTTGAACATTTTGTCACATAATATTATAATGTATTTTTATTCCACTGATGCCAACAAATTGTCGAAATATATCTGGTCATTAAAACGTGCTTTTGTAAATATTTAATAATATTTAGAATTTCCCAAGCAGTGGATTTCACTATAAATAATTGACTTAATTTTCTCAAGTCACAGCACAGATAATGTATTTTTTTATTATTATTATTTTCTAGCCAATTCTCGAAGTTTTGATTTTGTGATTAATATTCCTTCTATAATTTTCTTCTTCCAGGATCGACCAAAGAAGTGCAATAACGCGAAAGTGTGTAACCTATGGCATAAATCTGGAGTCCGATACATGAGGACTTGCCAACCATGCCCTGAAGTCTACCCATGGACTGGAAAGACAGGCATCAGATCATCACGGATCGACAATGACATCGAAGAATAGACTAATGTACAGTGAAGAACGACGGTAGAAATTGTATCCAAGCATGAAAATGGCTTTCAATAGCATTGCATTGTTGTAATTTTAGGTATCGAAGCCAACGAGGCCGTTAGAGTCATTTTCATAGCATATTATTCATATCAGCATAAATTGTTTTGTCACCAACTGAAAGAGTGCCATTTAGATTTTGATGGTCACAAAACATGTTTTGATATTATATTTGCCTCTGGTTCATCGTACCTAGTTTGAAGGATGTGATTAGAATTAATTTACATAATTTCACATCGTCTGGTCTTCATTTGAGAACAGTCCATTGTTTACTTAGTGTATTGGGAACTGTGATATGTGATAAGATGATTGTCAATGATATCTAGTGCAAAAACTTGTATCTATGAATGATTTATGTAATATCAATTAGTTTTTATATATGCAATGATATTTTCTGCAATATCTTCCTACTTTGTGTTCGTATTTTATTTAATTGAACTAAGATTATTACGATCAATTACTCTCTATATTTTAAGTAGAGTAGTCTAGTACTTTTTAACAACAATTAATTACGCTAATGTGATATTCAATTTAAATTTTTCATTGTTTAAATACTGGTCACATAAATTTTAAACAGATTACCATCTCAATACCTTATAATTCAAAGCCATATTATAAATTAGAAGATGTTTTGGATCTTGCCAGCTTCGTGGTTAACACTGCCTTTTTATAAAATGTGTATATAATTTTAGAGTAGTTATAATAATAAGTAGTTATTAAGATAAAAACGTTCTTAAATCAAAATTATTTTACCATGACTTTTAGAAAACAGCAAACGTATTACAGATTTCTAGAATAAAAAAACTCTATCATCAGTTATGTACTTGTAATTTAACTGGTGATGAGTTAGATCATTCCGGTTTCAAACTATTTTCTATACACGGTGAAGACAAAATTGAAGAAAATCATAAAATATAAGACAGATTTTTGTTAGCGTTACGTAGACGTCTGGCTACATCGCTATTCGTGATGAAGCACATGTCTAAGCGACTGCTACTGTTTTAACTAGTAGAACGTATAAATTTATTCAAACATATTACGCTATAATCACCCTTTTTACTACTTTACTTGTCACAACAACAAAAAACCTTTTTATTTTAAAAGTTTTCCTAAATAGTCAACCAGTGTAAAATACATTGAGTGACGAAAATCAAGCCGAAAATATCTCCTGAGAATGAATACGACTAGGTTTAATTTAGGAAGCTTTGTTCCTATGAACTTTTTGCTTCTTTAAAAATAAGCGCTTGCTGAATCTATTTATAATGTTAGGTAACTTATAAGCTCTATTGTAAATATAGTATTAGTATTTAATTATTCTAAATTGATGATTTCACTCAAATGAATTCCTAAATTTTGTATTGTTTTGATGATGTTTTTTACTATGGATCTTAGTGCTCTGAGATCTGATTTATTGTGTTAATTGTGGTACTATATAGGCGACGGTCGTACTTTTTCTATATTGTGTGTACAATGGTTGCAAATTCGACCAGTGCTGACAAATAAAATGCTGTAAATTTTGTTATCTTGTTTTAATTTCTCTATGTTTATACCTAAGGCTTATGTAACTGACCTACAATATACTTAACAAGGCAGTTTTTCCAACATCAAACGATGAAAAATAAATAAAGGTTATGCGGAAAATAACCTTGTTTCATGGTAGTGACTCTGACCATGAAAGCAAGAATACCTACAGTCTAAATCAAATATTAATTTTCAATCATAACACCTGCTTGATGACATTTGGTTGACCAAGGTCTATAAAAAACTATATAAAGTAGATCATGGAAGGGCTTTATTGCATTTGTGAAATTCTCTTTCCCGTTATGAGTGAAAGTAACACATCGAACATGATGAAAGGAATAGTTTATATATATGTGACGTTAAATTTATTAGGTTTATCTTATAACCAAGAGGTTGAATACTACCCGTCGCGGTCAGCTATCAATTCTAGATCAAATATAAAATACAATCAAAAACTTACGTCATTAATAAATGATAAATTCCACCCACCATTTCAAGACCGGGATATTGGTAACAAACAAACATTATGGCGAAAGTTTAATGTAACGCAAGAAAACGAAATGGATAAAAAAGCCCCATTAATAAAAAGAGAAGCCGATCCAGTTTTCCATGGTCATCCAAAAACTAGAGAAGAAATGTGGAACCAGAATTTCTTGAACAAAAGTCTAGCTTTTGATCAAAACCCCTCTTTAATTGTTCTTCTTCATAATATAACAACGACATACTTAAACGGTTGTACACCAGTGATTCTTTATGAAAGCACATCTCAAGAAGGACATCTTTATGAAAATCTACTCAAAGATTTTCCAGTGACTTTCGTTCATGGGATAATAGAGGAAGACGATAATTTATTGAACCCTGATATACTAAAGCCTGTCCAGGAATGCTTGCATTTTATCGTATTTTTATCTGAACTGGAGACTTGTAGCAAGGTCCTTGGAATGCAATCGACTAGTAAAGTGGTAATTGTTGCAAGGACCTCGCAGTGGGCTGTGCAAGAATTTCTCGCTGGTCCTATGTCTAGGAAATTCGTTAACTTGTTAGTCATCGGACAAAGTTTTGTAGACGATGATAATACCATAGTAAGTACGTTCTATAAACCAGATACATACAGCTTCACTCTTAACAATCTGCTTGATGCAGATAGGACTTATGTACTTATATGTAAAAGATTATTGAATTGGATTCTACATCTTTGTGGGTATAATTACATTGATACATAATTATAATACTACCTATTATCATACATGTAATTAACTGCAATAAACGAATATGATTATGAATATTATATTTGTAGGAGGCTCCGTACATCTTGTACACTCATCAGTTATATATAGACGGTCTGGGTGCTAGTAAACCCGTAGTGCTTACGTCCTGGAACCATGGCAAATTCTCTAGAGAAGTTGATCTCTTTCCGCCAAAGATGACTTCAGGATACGCGGGTCACAGATTTATTATTGCTGCTGCCAATCAACCACCTTTTGTTGTCCGAAGGTAATGATAATAAACAAAAAGCAAACTTCAAAAAAATACAATGAAGATAAAATCACTGGTAATCCCACAAAAATTTATTTCCTAACCAGTTTCCTTTATGACATTTTCACAGGAATTAGTTTTAATTAAATCGTAATTTACATCAGTGCAATGCTAAGTGCAATCAATGACAATGACAAAATTACAATACGAGAAAATACATACGACAAAAGAGTAAAATATACAAATATGAATACATAGGTAGATTTTTGCCTCTCGTGGGTAGAATACCGCAGACATTACAGATCTGAGTTCACTACATCATACTCATAATAACTACTGTTTTGGTACATATGTCATTTTCTGGTATTTTGACTTGACCTTTTTCGTGTCTCACAAAATGAGGCGATGAGAGCCAGAGTGGTCGATCTTTTTCAGACACAAATAATAAAATCAATTATCAAGATAGGTTGGCTCTCATCGCCTCAAGTATGACAAATGCTGGTATTTACTACCACTTTTAACTCTTAACATAGAAGTAAAAATTGCACCAGAGGGGCGAGAAGTGTTGCTATGGATTTTACGTCTATGGTAGCTTGGTCATGGTTCCTAGCGTTGTTCTTATCATAAAACATAATTTTCATAATTTCTTTGTTCAATGTTGTTTCACCAGAATAAAGAGCGATCCCGATGGTGGTAATCCGAAGGTTGTGTGGGATGGTATCGAGATACGAATACTGCGATTATTAGCAGAAAGGAATAATTTCTCGATTGAAATTAGAGAACCTCACGATCTGCTTTTAGGGTAAGAGTAGAATTTTGTTGTCTTATGAATAAGATGTTAAATAAGGTGACCTTATTTTTAGGGTTCCGTAGTTATCAATGACAAAAAAATCCTGACTCGTATGTCTGTCTGTTTGTCTGCCACAGCCAGATTCTTCAAAACTGATAAAGCTATCCATGAAATGAAATGAAATGAATACTTTATTTTTGAAATGTAGTTACATAAATACACTTATCGCACGTTAGAATATATTAAATAAGTAAAATGGTTAAATTTAAAAGAGAAAAATACAATATATTATATTAGGATTTGGGTAGGTATACATACTTAATAAGTTAATACACGTACATAAACTACATTAAAGGTATATTTAATGTATACAATAATATGTATACCTACTATATGATAATGATAGCTAACCATATACTAAATAATAATACGTTACATATATAAATATATTCCTAACTCCGCCCATTCGATTAGTCTTGCTAAGAAGAAGGGCAAGATCATGTCTTTTTTTTCGATCATCATTATTACTCGTATTTTAATAATACAACATTGTTTTAGTAAAGAGATAGAAAGTACAGGACAAGAGAAAGTCGGATAATCAGGCCAAAAATTGAGTAACATAATATAAAAGAAAAACAAAATTAAATTATTAGATCATCTCTTTATCCTCCTGTTCTATCTTTAAGATATTGAAATCATTGGCGGATACAGGGCGGGACAAATCTTGGGAAATAATTTCAAACGGCAAACTAAAGGAAAGCTATCACCCGCAAACACAACATTGTGAGGTGTCTATGGATAATAATGTTTTTACAATGTTGGAGGAAGAGCGGGTTAACTTGCTGGTGACTATAAACTCGGAAGTTGAAGCTGAGTGGAACCAGCGTGGCGACCCTTCTATTTGTAATAGAATTCATGATATGGCCAACCAAATAATTATACCTATGGCTATTTCTCCGTTATGGCTACGGCATCTATACAGGTCAGGCCAGTACATCACGCCCACTGTAACTTATTTTTTAGGTCAGGAGATGCGGTTACTAAGGAAGTGGCAATGGGTCGCGCAGACGTGGCCATTGCAGGAATGTACCTGACCGTAGATAGGATTACAGAAATGGATATGTCCTTCGCTCATTCACAGGACTGCGCCGTGTTCGTTACATTGCTGTCTACTGCGTTGCCCAGGTCAGATAGATTTGGTTTGTATTTAGATGGTACATGGTATAATTTTTTAAATTGTTTTGGTGATATCAATTCTTTGTAAATATTGACCATATGGATAAGATCTAGCGTAGTTTATGAAAAAAATATTTAAAAAGCAGCTTGCTAACTATGTATTAGATTAATGCAGGAATTTAGAAGTTCCTTGTAAAATTACCAGGGTTTTTACAATTCGTTTCATTGGCCTTCCCATATAAATAATTTCAAGGTGGGAAATTGACATGAAAGAAGTTTTTGCTTTTCTCTTGGGTCTATTTGTGCCCGATGTACGGCGATAAGGCTCACCACCCATCACGCTGGGACGTAATAATCCTCGGTAAAACGTGGGTGTACGATTTTACAATCCATATTCAGAAACACCTTTCACACGCCTTCGGGGATTTGTCGTGACGACGACGACGTCGTTCTGTTAACAACGCACATAAACTCATTGTTACACTTGATGTCTCAAGATGGAGAGTCCATTGCAGCGTCCTACCAACTGAGCTACTGCTGCTGCGAATTGAACTACCCACAAAACATTTGAATTAATGAATTAATTTATGTCAAAAAAAGTACACGAAAAACTTATAACTATTGGCTTAACTAGTACATATAAAATTTTCAGAAAATAAGCCGGAAAAAAGTGTCAAATGTTGAAAATTTATGAAACAGCAACGATTAAAAAAATATATTTCTTTCACTTGTTTTGTAGACCCTCGGGAACATTCATCTACCTTTTCATTACCTCTGAAAATAAGAAAGTAAGGAGGGTCCGACCCCTAAAAATTGAAAAATATACTAATAAACTTCCTTCTTTCACGTGTTTCCTAGATCCAGAGGAACATTGGTCACCATTAACACCCGCATTACCTTCGAAAATGAGAAAGTTAGGGCTTTTAAATCCCTCCAAAGTGTCCCAAAAGTAGCTGTCGTAAAAAAAATTAAATTATTATTTCGCCTCGGAAATGGATTCTAGGGGTTTTTCGGGGTCGCTGGTCACGAATCTGAGGTCCTAATTTTTGGGGGGTCAGACTCCTATAACTTTCTCATTTTCAGAGGTAATGCAAAGTTTTATATGGATGAATGTTCCTGGAGGTCTTCAGAATACAGTTTCATTTTATCAGAACTGTTTCACCACTTTTCCACGTTTTACGGCTTATTTATTGGATTGCGAACTGTGTATACAAAAACAAGTCACTAAATAATAATTTGTAGGTACCGAGCGATCCTTGGTCCGTTCCACTGGCACGTCTGGGTGGCTCTCACCTTCACGTATCTCTTCGCAATCTTCCCTCTCGCTTTCTCCGACAAGCATACCCTCAGACACTTGCTGAACGACAGCGGAGAAGTGGAGAACATGTTCTGGTACGTCTTCGGAACGTTCACCAACTGCTTCACCTTCGTCGGGAAGAACTCTTGGAGTAAGACGGATAAGATCACGACAAGGCTCTTGATCGGTAATGTATTAAAAAATGAAATTTAAGGGGGGTCCCCATACAAGAAACCTCGAAAAAGTTTTGTTATTTAGACGTTATTGGTTTTGGCTCTTACGACGGTAATAGGTACTAACAAGTTTAAAATTTAGTCATATTGTAATATATAAGGTGGAATCGTAATACCTGCCACGGATGAAATAGGAGATACTATTATGTTTATAGATTACAATAGTGAAGATAATTTATTGATCTAACTTCATAAATTTTTCCATACAAACAAATGTGCGTATAAATTTAAATTCATTTAATTGTATGAAACCGTCCGTCAAAGGACGCCGCTCTATCCGAGCGAGCCACTCGTCAAATAGTCAAAGGGCAGACCGCCTGCCGCCACCCCGTCCCCCACTACCTCCTTCGTCGCACGCGCTTGTTTTTGTTTGCTGTTGTGCCCCCACCCCAGTTCGCTGTTTTCGCTGGTCGCAGAGGTGCGTATCTCGCGCGCATTCTTTAAAAATGCCTCCTAGACCACGATATTCAAATCAAGAATATCTTGAGATGGTATCGTGCTACCGCGAGTGTAACAACGTAACCGCGCATGCAGTAAACCTATACGAGCAGAGATTTGGTGTACGAGTGAGCCATCATACCATTGTGTACGGCCAAACCGGACATGATATTAGAACTGTGCGAGAACTAAAAAGGCGCATCAAGCGCGCTTTTCAGCAAGTAAAAAGTGAAACTGACACCTTAAATAAAGTGCAAAGACATGTACGCAAGCGTGCCTACATTTGTGTGCAACGCGAAGGCGGACTTGTGCAACAGTTTTGTAGATAAATAATACTGTTGTAAATTATGCAAATAACTGTAGCTAAGGTGTAATTGGTGTAAATAAGGTACAATTGGTGTAAAAATGCAAAGACAGAACATAATGTTTTTGTGTAATGTGTACCTACGGCAAAACATAATCAGGAGACCCGGCTTTAAGTGTGATGGGAAGTTTACCATCTTATTACATCAGTTTTTATCTGCGGAATGAATTAGAGGAATGCAATAACTGGTAAGTGCACTTTTAAACTTTTGCCTGCGTATTATTGGGTACTGGTTGGCCAACAGATCCAGCCGTTTGGAAATTTAACAGTACCCTAATTAGTTAATTTACCGGTGTCTTAATGACCAATGACGAAGAGTAATTTGCAATGTATTTCGTATTTACATCTACTTTGCGTGTGAGCGTAAGCACATTGGAGAGGCATGCAATGGCACCTATTCTCGTGTAGCACTTTTAAATTTCGAGCTAAAAAAAACCAAGAATTTTCATAGCAAAATAGACCTTAACGCGGAGGGATGACAGTTAAATGAGCTTGTATTATTTTGGGTTTTCACAACTCTACATTTAAGTTTGTGCTACACAGAATAGGTACAAATATCTCTACCTGGTAGAGACGAACTGGGCAGCTGATTTCATTCATTGAACGGTTAGAAAGAGATAGCAATTGTTATCATTGACTAAACGACTCGTCAAGCGTAATTTGTGAACCACGTTATGCAGAATGAAGAAAATGTTTATTTAATTACTTTACCTTCTCAAATTTATTTAACTATTCCGGGGTACGAAATTTCTTCACTATTGTAATCTATAAACATAATAGTATCTCCTATTTCATCCGTGGCAGGTATTACGATTCCACCTTATATAAATATTGCTTGTTTCCAAACAAAATATATACCAGAGATTAGTTTAGGTATTAATAAATATGTTTCAAGTATAAGCCAGTCGAAACAACCCATTTTTATACGTTACTTCTTACCATGTAGCTTAAATGTAGCTTATTTTTTGTATGGAAACTTGCCAACGCTAGTTAATCCTTAGGTTAGTATGTCTGTGATGTTGCTTATGTTACGCAGGATGGTACTGGATTTTTACAATCATAATAACTAGTTGCTACACGGGATCTATCATAGCATTTGTAACTTTGCCAATATTTCCCGAGACTATTGATTCGATAGACCAGCTGCTTGGAGGATTCTTCAAGCTTGGAACCTTAGGTACGTATGTACGTGTTATTAAAACATACACTTACTTGGTACTGTGTAAAGTAAAATTACCCAGTTTCCTATTTCTGTACCTTTTTTCAGTCTTTTTTATTTTGCACTCGCAGCTTCGCTCGTGTGAAAGTGTATTTCAATTATTTTTTAGTACTAAGTATTATCGACACTTTTTGGGTTGGCAATTATTTTATCAACGCCTTTTATAGTCTTTATGTTGACCATAAAGGTTATAAGACTGTAATAAAAAAAAACGGCATCCATATCCGTTGAGTGCGTTATCGAGTTAAAACGGAACAAACAGACAGTCGTAAATTCTATTAAAATTGTAGTTTTCGTTGGAACTATTTACTACAATTTCATATAAAATTTTACAAAAATAGTCGTTAATGTACATGCATGACTTCTTAACATTATGTTTTTATAGCGAAATTGATCGCTTTGAATACTCTAAATATTACAGAGTAAAGCTTATTTGAAATTTAGCTCAATTAATCGTTTCTAGTTTGTAATGCACTGTAATAATATTTAGACTTTTTTAATTATTAATAGTTTTGTATATTTCCATTGTACAATTTCACATTGTCGAATAATATTCTTAACATTATTTATCAATTTTCTTAACATTGCCCAAAGTTTATTTATTTTCACAGACCATGGCGGTTGGGAAAAATGGTTTTTTAATTCTTCAGATCCCAAAACTAATAAATTGTTATCAAAAATGGAACTTGTACCGTCGGTAGCGGCTGGAATCAAAAACACTACGAAAGCCTTTTTTTGGAATTACGCATTTCTGGGATCTAGGGCTGAGCTAGAATATATTGTTCAAGCTAATTTTTCTGCACCTAAGTAAGATTATATAATATATCTAGATTAATGATAGTTTTTAGATTCATTATTATAACTTATATTAAAGGTCTAAAATATAGTCAAAACTTAACTTTCTTCATTGGAAAATGGTACCTTAATTACGAGTATAACACATCAATGCATGATTCTACAAAGATTTAGATATCCAAAAGCCGAAGCTTTAAGCTGGAGGAGGCGGCGGGTCTCGCTCGTTCCCAAACGTACAACTTTTTCTTATTTATGAATCATTTATAACGTAATGCAAAAAATAACACCACTTTGTTAGAAAAGTCTAAGTGCCATTAATTAAACTCTTGTCGCGTTAAGTCATAAATCATATTTATATTAAAAAAAAAACAAATTGTACGTTTAGAAACGACACTCATCGCATCAACTTTAAGTTTTACCCAAAGTGATAGTAGTCACCATATTTGCAACAAATACTATGTTCATTAAGCGTTCGGCTTCATAAAAATACCAAAAATGCTTGTAAAATCGAAAAAATCTCATGTGTGCATGGTCAAAAAGAAATTAGGAAATATAGTCATAAAAATTATCAGATTATCACCTTAAATGAATATATTATTTCCAATTTATTTCATCTAAATGGTCACCTTATATGAATTAACTAACTTATTATTTTGTAGATCAAAAAAAGCTGAACTTCATATATCAAATGAATGTTTCGTACCATTTGGAGTTGCTATGGGCTTTCCTGATCAGTCATTGTATACGGCTAAGTTGAGTGGAGATATATACAGATTGTTACAAAGTGGCCTCTTGGACAAAATTGTTGATGAGGTAAAATGGGAGATTCAGAGAAGCACCGCTGGAAAACATTTAGCAGTAAGCACCCAAACTATACGTTCTTATTTTTAATTAAAAAAAATTGTTTTAATAAATTCTTATTTCAAATGATTACAGGCAGGTGAGGGCACTCTTAAAATACAAACAGCAGAAGAAAAGGGTTTAACTCTAGAAGATACACAAGGAATGTTCCTGTTATTAGCCGCTGGGTTTCTGATTGGGACAGCGGCTCTCATATCTGAGTGGATGGGCGGATGCTCCAGAAAATGTCGACCCAAGAGAAAGAATAAAGAAAACCCTCCAAGTGCCATTTCAAGAGATAACTTGATCCCAACTCCTAATTCAGCAGTCGAAAGTGAAATCAAGATTATACCTGATATTGCTGACGGCCATATTCAATTTGGTAAAAGATCTGCCAGTGCTGAATCTGTAGAGACTCTTGAAGGGCAAATAATTTATGTCACCGATGAAAGTATTATAGTACATAGTGATCTGGATGTCAATAATTTTGATTCCAAAAGATCCAGTTCGGTGGATCTTGATAGAGAGGTCAGAGAAATATTTGAGAAGGATCAGCAAAGGCGAAGAATTCAGTCTGGTGGCGTCATTGATGTAAAAGATAGAAGACAGGCCACTGCATCTAAAGGCGCATTTGGCGACCACGTAACCATTGGATAAATGATCAATATGTAAAATATTAGGGTAGGTTTATTGATACTTCTGAGTAACATCTAGCTGGTTAAGATTAGTACAATTTTATACATTATAATCATTTTGTTTTGTTTAAATTGTATCGGCGTGAAAATAAAAACATAAATGACATCCAACTCTTTATTATCCTTCGAACAGTCATCAAAATAATTTATAACAATTTTCTAACACTGTCGGTAAACATTAATATTTTTCATTCACCCTCTGAGATGCATGTTATCGTACGATGTACGAGTACCTATACACGGGCAGAAGCGGCAGCCATTTTGTTGAAACAAAGGCGCCAAAAACCTTTTCATAATGCAATATTTGGCCCGGCCTTACCTTAAAAATAACTATACACTATGACTTAAAATCTCCGAGAGGCATACGACAAACAAACGTCGAAAACACCTCTCGTATTATCAGTAAAAATATCAATAAAATACAACAGATGAACATTTTTGCATTTTTGTAAATTCAAAACGAAAATATACCTAACACCTACCTAAGCATTTCCATACATATGTATTGCACAACTGCTGATGTTAAAGTGAAATTATGAAATCGTCTTGAGTATTCATAAAAGGATATGTATTTATTTATGTGCCTATAATCTATTATGGTTGTTCACAATCAGCTGTGACGCAATAGCAAAAAGAATAACATAAACGTAGGATTGTCTTGAAAGTAAGAAAAGTGTTGAACTGTAGGTACTGCACACGATATGGGATCGCGATTATAGTTCTCCATACTTATGACTAAACTTTATTTAAATGCAAAAAAAATACTCAACCTAACAATAAGTTAACAGAAAATGAAAACTCTTTGCTATTGTAACACAGCAAAAAATATAAAGGTTAAAAAAACATACACGAAATAGGTACATCTACAAAAACAAACCAAACAAACCCTTTTTACAAGGAACACAACACTGTTGTGCGTATTCAAAAAGAATAAAATGTAATATATAGGTATAATAAAATGATGTAGTTATAATTATTTATACTTGCACTCATTCCCGATTGCAACGTTCACAACCCCAGAATTATGCTCCCAATACCAGCTTACTTGAAAATATTTTTATATAACCGCTTTATTTTGTGCAACTTAGTCAATACCTTTGACTTTTATCTTATTGTGTACTTTAAGCTTAAGAGGACAAGGTACATATCTCAGTGCATCGGATAGTCATGAGGCTTCAATGTACTTCTAAATTCTTTGATACGTGATCTAATATGCCTAAATACAAAAATAACTGTATTCAAAACACAGTACAATTAGTACAATTTTTCCAATTTTTAACGACCATTTTTATTTAACCAATCTTTTTTAAATTATAATATAATATCATATAAATATATAAACTTGTACTTGTGATGTTTGTTCAAACATTAACAATACAAACGTTTATGCAGAAATATAGGTAGATGACGGAAATTAAATAAAAAAGGCCAAAAATCGCTTATACTTAGTAAATTGACCACTTTTATGCCAAACCAACTCGATTGAGCAATTTTAACGAATAATTATGGAGAAAGAAGCACTCCCCCTATAGGTCCAATAAAAGGAACATTTAGGAACAAAAGACCGAAACTCTTTCGAAGGTAGATACGAGTAGGTACTTGTTATACATAGAATATACAATGCAAGGGAATCAACAGTGGATTGTGTAATCATATCACATCAACAATTTACATATACATTAAGGTGTACTTTTATATACTTCCCTAAACATGGGTCAACATTCATTAGGTTCCGGTATTAAAATATTAATTCGTTTTTAAATCCTAATCGTGTATATCAAATTTACATTGCGAAAATAGTTCAGACTTTTGAACATTTTTTTTTAATTGGATACATCCCTGTACAAATATTAACAACTAGAAAATTTTGTTATTGTGATGTGAAGGGAATAATAGTATAGTGGTATGCTAACAATAAAGATTTTTTCAGTTATAATCATATTTTTCCCAAAATGTTGATAACGGTCAAACTGAGCCGTTAATTCCACAGTATAGATATCTACGTTACCTTAACGACCATGTTTTATTGTTGTTGTAACAATGCAATGGATTTTTATTACAATAATACTTACCTATCGTTTGATTACAACATTTACAGTAACATGATACAACAGTGGGATTAAATGTTGTGTTATTCGTTTCATGACTTAAAAAAAACATTCTTCGTTCGCAACATTTTTTTTCTTCACTAGCTCCCTGTTTATATGTCACCGTCATACATAATAATTCACACCACTAGACTTAAGCCTATTAGTCAGGGCGGCCACTGGAAATCAACCATGGGGTCAACCGAGGACAAGGTCTATGAACACACAGGAAAACAAAAATAACATTACCATATACTAAATGTTAGTATGAAGTAAAGGTTAATTATGCTAAACGTGCCAAGTTGCACCGCGGTCGACCAGCTGTTTTTGAAACTACAAAAAGTCGGCCATCCCTACAAAGTGGATGGCTTCGATTACATTGTGAGGTAGGATTGCTTGCAGTGGCCGCCCGGAGTATATCAGGATGTGAGAATTTGAAGCAAAACATGCTTTTTATACATTACAAATTTAGTAAAAAATGGTTTATAAATGTGGTACATTTAGGCACTGTGAGTAAGGCAACTACAGTGAAACGATATGGAAGAGGTAAGGAAAGAGTGAACACTACGGGTGAAAAAATAAATATATTTTTTTCTACAGTTACAATAGGTACCAATTTTGATAGGCATAGAATGCAAGCACGATCATGAAATGGATGGAATCTTTAAAGGGTACATTACAACGATGATAACAAATACTTTTTTATCTAAAAATATGTATATGTTTGTTATTGGTACGATGAAAAAGTGCTGTACCAAAATATATCTTTGTGAGATATATAGGTATAGTGTTGTATTTGTGTGTAAGTATATGAGGTTATTTGCTTCCTGTATGGGCTACTATTCAGCTTAGGATAATTCTCTACATTTGTAAAATAATTATATTTTATTCACATATGTAAGTCGTTCTGGACTTCAGATCACATTAACAAAACATAAATTGTATCTAAGATGACTTTTCTTAATGACTTCCCTTATAGCAAAAAGACACTATATAAATGAACGCAGCTAACATACTTAACGAGTAAATTTATAATTGGATGTTATCCAAAATTGACTTAATATTTGGTCTTTATACGAGAAATGCTCGCGTGGCCTTTTGCTTTGAAATAAATACATAATCGACATAAACATATTCTGACCGAATTATTGTTAAACACTTGTTAAGAAACTGAAGTTCTCTAAAATGGATTAAACTTTGAAAACAAAGTGATTATAAATCAATTAATAACATCTAGTTCTTTAGCAGATTTAAAATGTACATTGTATTTGTTAACTTACAAGTGCTTAGAGTGCAAGTGTTATCATAAGAAATTTTAAAGCTTCGTGTGGTACCATTACATTGTCATCTCTATCTAACTTCACCTAATTACATAACGTTCGTACCTAACGGGACGTGTATACATATCATGTAAATATCGTATATGATTTTCCATGTATAAATATGTCAATATATATAGTATATTTTACAATATATAATTTATTATCTTCTGTGATGACGCTACGCTTACTTAATTTACTAGATTCAAAGTTCGGATGTCACTCTATATTATTCTTAAAATGGCACAAAAAACGTTTAAAACACTAACACAAAAGTTAACAGTCAATTTAAGTCTTTAACGCACTTACACACTTGGTTAAATTGTCTATTCTGAGACGCACTACGCGGCCTGGCCGTTTGTAATAGTTTCTTCACTGTATGTATATCGGCGTGCTATATCTTTATTACATGTTTATAGTCATTCTAAATTGACTAATTGTAAGCTAAATAGACAATGGCACGGATTTGCACATTTACTTTACCTATGTACAGAGGAATTAGGATTCTATTTATATACGTACTAAAAGTTCAACATTGATCAGCAGGATTGCAACTATGAAATAACGGACAAATATTGTACTCTACGTTGACGTAGAAAGCTTACTTTAAACACTTATTATAATTTATTTGTATATGTAGTGTACTTGCATTTGTGTGCAATATTATGTAAGTAATAATTACGTATGAAGGATCATGGATGAACATTTGGTTTTATTGTTACTATAGAATCAACGAGATATTGACTTTGATCGGATTCAATTTTGATATCTAAGAACTGGATGCTTCAGCACAACTCCAGATGATTTAAGACCGTGCCATCGACTTCAGAATTTTTAAAGCACCTTCATTCCTTTGTAATTAGTTCCGCAATTCACTGTCACTGTTTCAAACCAGCACCAATGGAGAGTGGGAGCCCAGTGACTGCCGTTTACGTTGGACGGTGAGGGCCAGAGCTCGTTGAAAGGAAGGCAGTCACGTATTGAGGGCTGTGGGACCTGTAGTTGTGGGCTATGTGGCAACGTCAGGGCCGGATCTAGCAGTGCGGGTGGATGGGCCTCGGGTAAGATCCAAAGGCCTCATAGCCTAGCTATGTAGTCCAGCCTTCGAGCCGCGGCCGTTTTGAATGAGGCTGCTCGTAATCTAGCGGGACGGCGTTGGAGTGCCTCATATCTTGGCCAGCCGGTGAACCCAGGTTACTTGACGTTACTGAACCTGAAAATCATAATGATGTATTAAATATTATTTTACTTGTATATAAATTACCAAATCCGAAAATCAGGGGTAAAATCTACCTTATCATAATATAAAAAATAAATTTCAATTTGAAAATTGTTATTGCTTTAAATTTGTGAAACCTTCACCTACAAAGGCCGCAATTGTCGAGTTGCAGTAATCTTTTCAACTGTAGGAGCTCAAAATTTTCTTTGTGCTGGCCATTTTTCGTGGCGATTGATAAAATCCAGAATCGGTTGCATACCATCAATGGCACCGGACAAGTGCGCAGGCTGCGGCGCGGGTGCCGGCGGCGGGGCTCGGTGATGATGGTCCGGCGCGCGCGGGGGGGACACTGGCTCGGCTTTGATCTTCACGTTGTTCGGCGAGGATGCCGGCGGCGGCGTGCCTCCACCGCCCAGCACTGGCAAGCTGCCACTGTCAATCATATAGCATTGTCAGTCACGATGTCTGACTTTAAGACGCAACAAACGCGTATTGTGAGAAGCAGAATTAGAAAAAAAAACATTTTAATTTGTATTTCAATTAAAAAGTGCACGCTAGGTTTTTTTGCGATGGGTATTATTACAAATTTAAAATGTAAGTAAATGAGTTATTCATTGATGAAATTGTTATTAAAAAGCCAGAAATGCACATTGATTGTGTTGACATTCATGGAACATACAATGGATACCACACAAGCAGAGCAAAGACATATATGGCATATCGTGTGATCTATTAAACACTTTAGCTGACTGTCTTGCTACGCCTCTATCCCTTCTCTATAACGAGTGCCTGAAAAGGGGAATCTATCCAAAAACCCTTAAAAAGGTAAAAGTTTCTCCAATACACAAGGGTAAAGGGAAGAAAGAAGACATTGATGCTTACAGACCTGTTGCCGTCATTCCTGCTCCCGCCAAAGTTTTTGAAAATGGCTTAAGCTCACGAATTACAGGATTTCTGAACTCTACGGCAGCCCTCAGTGACCAACAGTATGCGTACAGGGAAGGACGGTCTACGAATTCTCTCGCCCGTGAGGTTGTTTGGAGCATATATAAAGCGCGAGAGCAAGGGAAGCAGGTAGCGTTGCTATCATGCGACTTATCGAAAGCATTCGATGTTGCAGATCATGATATCATAGCAACTAAATTACAACACTATGGAATCAGGGGACCACCACTGGCTTTACTAATCGACTTTATGACCAACAGAACTCAAGCAGTGGTTGGCGAGAGCGGTACAATTAAGTCAAATGAAATGCAAACATATATTGGCGTTGCCCAGGGATCCTCTCTATCAAACATTATGTTCTCGTTGTTGTTAAATGATCTACCTGGTTCCATAAATGGTGCTGAAATCACTATGTTCGCCGATGACGTTGCAGCAATAGTCACTGGTAAAACAGTCGATGAGCTGGAGTTGCACCTGTGTGATGTTGCTAAGCAACTGGCTGAATGGTTCCATATTAATGGCCTTGTTCTGAATTCCAAGAAGACAAATTTGATGCACTTCAACCTGGCTGGACGTCCCTATCGTTCACTGAACGTAAAAATTAACGAAGACATCCTGTCTCAAATATCTACCACCTGTTTCTTGGGATTCAGACTTGATTTCGCACTATTGTGGGACGTTCACATTGAGTGGCTATGCAAAAGACTGGGAAGTGCATGCTTCGCCCTCTCTCGCTTAGCAGCCACTCTGCCTCGGGACGTTGTACGTACGGCATACTTTGCTACTATTCAGTCCCTTCTGTGCTACGGACTTGAGTTGTGGGGAAGAACAGCGGACTGGCACAGAGTTTTCGTCATGCAGAAACGAGCGGTGCGGACGATAGCCCGCATCAAGTATGACGACACAGCACGACCACATTTTGTTGAGCTAGGTATACTGACGTTGCCCTGCTTGTATATACTCCAAGTCGCGTTATTTATGAGGCAAAACCTCCACAAATTTGACAGGAGATGCGAACGTACTAGGGGCCGTGACAAGCTCCGATCAGTTTCTCGTAGGCTTGCGAAGAGCGCTCGATCGGTGTACGTATGTGGTCCAACTATTTACAACCGACTTCCAGATGACATTGCAAAAATCGAATCGTTTTCCCTCTTTAAATGTAAGTTGAAGAAATGGCTCATTCAGCAGGCATTTTATTCAGTTGATGATTTTTTAAAATAAAGTGGCTATTATTATAATTATCAGAATTAGACGATGTGATGACATTAAGAATATTAAAATTATTATTATTATTATTTTTATTTTTATTTTTTTTTGTATTATTTGACATTATGATTTTACATTTCATACACTGTGCATGACAAATTTGCTTAGATAAATTACTTTGTGACTAGTTATTTAACTTAATTTAATTTTAATTTAATAATTATTGTTTTACTCCATTTTTTTGTTATTTGATAACAACATGACATGTAACTGACCGTTATGAATAAAGTTCTGTATTCTGTATTCTGTATTCTGAACACCAAATGAAATGTAACAAGTAATTAGATTTACAGAATTAGGGTGCAACTATCAACTTAACTGAATATCTATTAAGTGTGTTAGTAATCACTAATCATGGTGTCAATACTGATGAACGGGCACTATAATCATCAGAGTTGCAACCACTCGTGCGTAACCACCGCTCGAAGTGAAAGTGCTCCAATTACAACCACTTTGGGTACGGCCTTTCAACCTACTCTACTGTCCCCCTTTGACACCTATCTCAATCTTACATGCGGGGGGTGGGGTAGAGCAGAAAAATCTGGTTCAAAGAAGGCTGTTGCGAATGAAGTCGGTGAATTTGTTGCTTGAGATATCTGCTCCTATAGCCGTGATCGTCTAGTGGTTAGGACCCTACGTTGTGGCCGTAGTAACCCAGGTTCGAATCCTGGTCACGGCAGTGGCACACACTGTTACGGAGGAGCTTTTTTTATTTATTTGCATCCAGTTTATTGTTCGAGTAAATGTAAATTCAGATCAAAGGATATAATGACTTTAGTTTAACCTTAGTAATGTAAATATTCTGGACTTGTGAGTTAGCAAACTCATAAATAAACCCTTTGATATTACATGCACCATATTTTTACGAACATACAAAATGAATAAAAAGCATCAGATACAACCGTAAACAAACTTCTTATGCTGTCTCTTAAGTCAATCACAGAGGAAGAAATCAATGACAGTAATTAGACATCGTTGGAGGCGCATTCTTTTCGAAGTTAATAAAAATATGTCATTCTAATCTAATTCATCATTTTGTCAATTAATCTAAATAATTGTTTTTTTGACAAAAGCTGCTACAATGGTTATATTAAAAACTTGTGGACATCACTTTTTACCTAGCCTCTCATGTTTATTTAATTTTGTATGTACTAGTATGGAAATTTTCAGTTTTAAATATAAATGTATTTATCTGCTAGCAGAGTGATCAAATATTTGTTTCCGCGATTAGCAAACTGGTCACACTGTCATTTGAGTTCATTAACAACTAATTTATAACAATCCGGTAGTATTGGCAGTTTTAATTTAAATGTTGGTGGTCTTTCAATTCAAGGTTTCTTTACGTTAAATTATTAGTTTTTTTTTTGCATGTGCCATTGATCGAGTTAATCATGCGGATCGAAATCACAATACGATGATTCGATATGCTATCATTTCGGTAAAATACGCTATCTTTCTTAAAGTTTCATGCGCAAGTCATTACGCAACGGTTTTGATATCGTTTGTTATTTTGCGAACTCTTTCACCAGCTCCGATAGCCGTGATCGTCTAGTGGTTAGGACCCTACGTTGTGGCCGTAGTAACCCAGGTTCGAATCCTGGTCACGGCAGTGGCACACACTGTTACGGCGGAGCTTTTTTTATTTGAATTTGTAGTTACATGTTTGGACTTAGTATCAGCAATGGTGGTAAGCAACATA
Source organism: Ypsolopha scabrella (assembly GCA_910592155.1). Lineage (NCBI taxonomy): Eukaryota > Metazoa > Arthropoda > Insecta > Lepidoptera > Ypsolophidae > Ypsolopha > Ypsolopha scabrella. The sequence goes on from OU342963.1 coordinate 25,369,871, forward strand.
CAAAGGTAGGAAGAATGGAAATTCACAGACATGTACCTGTTGTGTTGCTGTAAGGTCTGGAGCTGATGAGCTCCCCACGTAAGTCCGATCATGTCTGAGCCCATGCTGAAGTCCTGCGGTCCGAAGTTGCCAAGTCCTGAGTAGCTTAGTGGTGTCTGGAATTTTTTGGATAAAATTTTTCTCCATTTAAGATTTTTGGTCAAGGTCTAAGAAATACTGGACTCTTTAATGCTGCACAAACTAATCATCCAGTGGAATGTTATAAAAAACAATCACGTTATATGTCTTTCGTTAATGTTAACACATTTTGGCTAGTAAGAATTTGAGTAACATTATAGGTACATTACATAAATACTTTTTCATGTGCACCATAATACGAGAAATTATAAAATACTAGCTTTTGTCCGCGGCTCCGCCCGTGTTATTCGGTTTAACGACATGCTTTTTTCCGGAATAAAAATTAGCCTATGTGTTAAGTTAGGGTATAAACTATATCCATGCTAAATTTCATCTAAATCCGTTAAGCCGTTTCAGCGTGAAAGAGTAACAAATATACACACACACACAAACTTTCGCATTTTTAATATTGGTGTAATTTTTAGCAAAAAAGAGTACAATCTACCAGTACCAGTTAGTTACTAAATAAGCCGACTACATTACCACATCCTTAGGAGGCTATGTGAATAAAGTATGGATGTTGTGTTTCTGTGTATTTCATGAAGTACATAGAAAATTTCAAGACAATTTTATTATTATGCTATTCGAGTATACAATCGAGGGTATTGTTTTTGGAAAACACGTTGGATAAATTTTCCTCGACAGAAATAATTACTGAATTGTGGTTTTCACACACACTTTTTCTCCTCGTTTGATGATTAGGAATCATGTATAGTTATTTTATTATACGGGTTTTATCAATATCTCAATTTTTGGTTTAGAAATTATGCTATCTATTTTAGTTTTGTTTTTATAAAATTTAAAAACATGGATTTTTCTCTATTGCTCTGAATCTGGCCCTCTCGTACTGCGAGTTTTTTCACTTGGAGTGACAGTGAGAATAAAATCCACATAGCCTCTATAAACTATTTTGTAACCGTTTATAATAAGCTAGAAATGTTTTCATCCCCGCTAGCAGTTATTCTACCCATGTAAACTAGGTACACACCCAACTTGCTTTAATGGATGATGAGATTTAAAGTTACAGACAGACTAGCTTTTTTTCCTGCTGAGGTACTCTGGCAGCTTTTTGTTAGAAACATACTAAAGTAGTTACTGTTCATCTCCCTTCGGCCATGGCGTTTTGATACGTTCTTCAAACTTTACCCATGAAATTACTTGTGTTTTGACAAGCGCATCAAAATTTAATGTTTCTAGTTAAGTATGTACGAGTAAAGTTGAATACGATAATATATCTCTGTATGGAGATAAGAGTTAAATACTTTCAAACTCCATGTCATTAACAACTCCATACGGGTGCGGTTTATGCCACAGAAGCGTACAATTTTGTCTGATATTTTAAAATAATAATGTTGAAATGAGTAGTTTTACCACGCGAACGAATATGTTCTTATCTCACATACTGGGATTTTGTTCCACATAACGTTGAATCACGCCCTGGAATTTCCTCTTATAATTCATATAGTTGTATTGGTAAAAGTAAATAAATCCGGCATAACAACAGATTATTAAATGGTTAATTGTTAAACAACTAAGATAAAACTTAAAATAGTTTTACCCGAGTTAACACATTTTGTAAACTTTGGTCAGAATTTACTAAAATGAACTGAACAATTGTTTACCCACCTTTATTTGTGTATTGTTTGTCAATTCCAAAATTTAAAAATGTTACAAAAGAGCAGCTAATGATTTATGGAACTAAATAGGAAGTCTGTTGTACTGATTCTATTTAGCTAGAGTGACAATTTCCAAAGGTATAGTTGGGGTTTCAAATCACTTAGAGCTGAAAAGTAGCATTTTGAACAACGGCTTACTTTCTAACAAAAAATATGAAAAAATGCTGTTTACCTCTCCAGTGTAAGATATTTCGTCTTGCGGTGGCGGCATACAACTCGGTATAACGACGCGTAAGTTGTTATGTCGAGGCGAGTGGTGTGGCGGCGGTGCATGGCCATGAGACTTGTGCGTGTGTCGGTGAGGGGAGGGCGATGGTCCGGGGGAAGGGGACGGGGTACAACCCGCCCCAAGAGGGGATCCTGATCCTGGGTAGCCGTTTGACATCTCAAGCATTCCGCCGCTGGGGTAAACTGAAATATCAATGTTACACTGAAGTTAAAAAGAAACATTTATATATCAGCCTGGTCATTCATTTCTGGACATAGGGTTATTCAAGATTTCGCCACTCTTGGCGGTCCTTCTGGAAGAAATGCCTATACTCACACACGTCGGACAGGCGGATTAACATGTAGAAACATAATAGATAGATTAATATTAATGACGATTACCTGAATCGGTTTCCGAAGACGATGGCCGTGGACTAATAGAGGTGTGCATCTGTGGACTAGCTTGCAGCAACGATTGATCATAACTCCCGACTGGCACGCTCACTGGCAAATTGTAGTTACTTCCGGTCACTCCTACTCCCACCCTGCTTCCGTTCAACTGGTTCCTTTGCATCATCATTTGGAATTCTTCGTCAATCTTCGAGTACTTGGCTTCGGTCCTTGGGGTCAGGTTGTATTCGGGTTCTGCTTCGGGGCTGTCTGGTGACATCACTCCATTCTTATGCTCTTTCTTCGTTAGTGCCTGTAAGTGTCAGCGAAACGAGCTCAGGGGGCTTGACAAGCCATATGATTTGCGAGGACGGTTTTAGTCATGCAAAATAAATTAGAACACATTTTCTTGCAATAAGTCGGTCATGAACCTTGATATTAATTAAAGAAAGCCCTTGTTATGGCTGTCAATATGGGTAGATCTTGCTAGGGGTAGAAAGTCGTAACAGAGGGTCACTCAATCATAAAGTACCCAGAGTTTCAAATGGTAAGATTATATTCAGAAACCCCCCCCTTTGTTTGGACTATTCCCAGAATGTGACACAAATTTTCAATATTTACCCGGAGACTATAATATATACAAACAGGGCTGATAAGAAAATAAATTTTGAATAAAATGCAAAGTAATCGTACAATTTCTATTTTCATAAATGTTAACAAACAGTTTTTCATTCGGATTTTAGTCCCAATTAGCCTTTTTAGCTAGGATAATAACTACAGTCTTACTATGAAAAAGTGCTGAGGATTTAAAAGAAAATGTGCTCTAATTTACTCAATGAATACTACACATGAAAGAAGAATATCTAATACGTAAAATAATTTAATGTGAAACTATTTAGCGTACATTTGTGTGTTGTGTCGAATGCAATGATGCAACACTGACTTCACCCTTGAGGCATCAGGTAGTCGTCCGGTTAATTCAAATAAACACAAAAATGTTTATAAAAAACGCATGCTGTACAAGGAACATATAACATAAATATTTGGGGTATCTCATTGTAAACTGTTAGTATAAAACAGGGTGTCTGGTGTTGGTAATTCATCTCTTACCAGTCTAACGGGAAGTAATTGGCATGCTCTGTTCTTACGTGTTCATCGATTTCAATTATTATTACAAAGGTAGATGTAAAAGAGGGATACTACCAGGTTATTATAGGCGAGGATTTTGTCGGATTTTGGTATAAATGGCCCCGGAATTATTGGATATATAATAGGTAGCATTAATATCGGTTGTGAGTAGGAAGCACGGTGTTAGGGTTGTCAAGTTTGCATGAACATTGCATCGCGAACACTAGCACACAGATGACGCCGTACTTAATGTACCTCGATGATGTTCCTGTTCGTCAGCGACTCGTGCGGCTCGTTGTATTCCGTGTACTTCAGTAAAACCTGAAACGAATCAGATAGAATGTGTTAATTCAAAATATTAATTAATGTTATATCGAATATGAAAATATGAGTGTGTTTGCTAATGGTTTTGTTGAATAATTATATTTTGAACCTTTTTGGACTTAGTCATCATTTAAGAAGTATGTCCTTATCTTCAATATCAGAAATATGCAAATGTTGAGTTGATGCCAGTCTATTTTAACATAAGCTTTAAGTGAAGCATTGGGGTAAGTAATTTTTAGAATTTAATTCAAAATTATGAGTAGGTAATCGTGAAGTTCGTGGTTGAATTTTTACCATCAAATTTATATGACATTAAATTTAATTAAAGTTTATTTTCATAAGTAAGAATACCACGCAAACATTTTTCTACTGTCAAATTTTTACTGAACAATGCAATGGATCTTTAATATTACTAGAGTGCATAACAAACTAGAAAAGATCAATTAGAAACAAATTTCAAGACAAGAATTTGAAAAAATTCCTTCGAATCTGCGACCTCTTGTTATCAAAACAAGCGCGCTATTTTTCCACCATATTTGTACACCGCATTTTTGTACTTATTTAATCTACCAGCTCGTAAGGCACATACTGAACGCTCACAAGGGCGTTATATGATTTCAAGTCTTGTTCTTACAAAATAAATGGTGCTGTGGTGTGGACCTTATAATTAATGCATCAAATCACATGAATATTTTTTTTACGTGTTTTCTTAGATATATTTAAATGTAAAGGAGATAGAGTAACCCCTAATTTTACATTTGATTTACCCTGTACCACATCCTAAATAACGTATTTAAATGTAAATGAAATAAAGTAACCGCTAATTTTTCATTTGATTTGCCCTATACCACACACAACCTAAATAAAGTTGGAGGGGCTGCATCAAAGCGGGTTCCCAGGACGATGTGGTGGGAAAAAGAAAAGTGCAAGATATGATATAAAAAGCAAACCCTTAATAGGAAATGCTGGATAAGAAATAAAGCAAGTAAAATAGAGGCTCACCTTATCCATATCAGTGCTGGCATACTGGTAGAGTTTGTTATTGGAGCTGAAGATAATGAGCGCGATCTCGCAGTCACAAAGCACGCTTAGCTCGTATGCCTTCTTCATCACGCCAAACTTGCGCTTGTTGAAGGTCACCTGGAATTTGCAAACGTGCTCATGGTTAATAAAGAGAGGGACAAAAAAACGTCTGTCGAAAATAATGGGCCTTCAATGTTGTAAGTAAGGAGTTGACATGTTTTCCTTTTGACCCTAATGGCAGCCGTATAAAGCACTTTAAAAATAATGTCAATAAATGACACACAAATTCTTGTACATTTTGTGGGCCTGATAATATTGTGGCATAAAACTACAAGAATTTTCGTCCAAATAATTTGTAGAAGATGAATGATATTCCACTACGAACCATCAATCTAATCCATGATATATTCATGTTATACAAGATAACTCATATAAGTAATTATTGAACATTTCAGTATATCATGCCAGACATCAGTTTAAATTATTGTGTCACGGTCATCAAGAACAACATATTGTACTTCAATAAATTCTTCGGTAAAATTCAGAACCTGTTATTTCACGAAGTGCATTGGCTGACCATAATTATTGAAAGTATTGCTTCATCCTCCATCTTTTAATGGGATTAAATGCGCACTTTCATACATATTGTTTTTTTAAAACAGCATGACTTTAGCTCGGCAATACATTAATAGTACTTATGTTCGTAATGTACGGATGACAACAAGGTAATAAACATTAAATTGGTAATCATAAAAACAATTATAGTTAGGAGGAAAGCAGTCACTTGCCGAGTACTTTTGGCTTATAATTTATCATTGTAAATGTCCATATTATTTATCTAGGTGGTAGAGCTGATGCCGGGCTCAACTATGGAGCTACCACCATCTTACTCGCAAATCCTCCCGAAGTTATTGGGGGGAGAGTAAGAGAACAGCTCTCAGGCAATACCAGGCGGCCCACCATTGCCCGGGACCGATGGATGGCGGTATATCCATCCCCAATTTCCTGGGCTTAATAACGTAGACTGGTGACGGGCAGTGGCATCACTGGTGCAAGGGTTTCGGCACCGCGCTCACCAACAGTGTGTGTGAGTATGGCATTTCTTTCAGGAAGACAGCCAAGAGTGGCGGATTCCTGGAAAGTGAAGTGGACGAAACAGGCTGATGGATGGATGGATATTATTTATATGCCAACTCAGAGGAGGCAAAACATATTTCGAATTTAAATAATTATGTTTTATTTATCTTTTATCTATGCATAGTAAATAAAAAAACAAGCGTAATACAAGTAAATATGAATTTATTAATGATAGTAATTAATGCATCAACAGTGAGAGTCGGTCATTGTACTGACGATAATAATATTTGCAGTGTCGGATGAGATACTGCATCCGTACGCCGCGCCGGCGCACAAGGGTCAAAACGTAAGGTCATTTCCAGAACCATAATCTTGTGTTCTTCTTTGAAAAAGGTGGCTGTAATTGGAGAGTTTAGCCTATTGGTAGTATATATTCATACTCATAGGCGAAGTAATCTTTTTTTAAACTTCGTTTGCTTCCTCAAGCGATAAATAAATCTGTGGGTCCGGTGAATAACGGTATAACTCGAACTAGGCCCAAAATGATTTTTTTTACCCATATGCTCCATTTTTAGGGCTCCGTACCTCAATAGAAAAAAAACGGAGCCCTTATAGGACCACTTTGTTGCCCGTCTGTCCGTCAAGACCCTTTATCTCGGGCACACGTGGAGATATTTAGTTGAAATTAAAACCATATACTCAGGTCTACAGTCCCTTAAAGCTGTGAAAATATCAAACTTCTAAGCTAACATGAAAAAAGGATATGGCCGTTTATGCCGCAAAAAACGTACATTTCGACACTCTCAAGGGAATCAAAATTCATAGGGTATTTCCCGTTGACCTAGAACTATGAAATTTGGCGAGTAATACCGTCTTATAGTACAAGTATAGGGAAAAATCTGAAAACTATACATTTATAATAAAATCATAAAAAAATATAGTCTTTAATGGAGTCCTCGGTGGGCGAGTCCAACTCGCACTTGTCCGGTTTTTTTCTCTCTAAAAAGTCGGTTAACTGGTATTTCGATATCTTTAAAAACACCGGAGATAGACAAGACCAAATGGTTTAACTAAATTTGTGAAAAACTTTAATTAGATAAATTTTCACGTTTATTTTTTTGTATATTACACCTTTATTACATATGGTAAAAGGTACAAACTCGACTTAATCATAATGCCATTAACAATGCATAGTTTTTTTTGGTGCCATATGGTTTAATTCAGCTTCTGAACGATATATCTCTAAGATGGTACTGTTTTCTAGGGGCTGAACGGATACACGGGAATAGAACTTAATGTTATCTACATGGTCCCTTGATTTTGTTTACAAAATGTAAATGATTGGTAAAAAAAGTTTTTTTTGTGCAAAAAGTTCGTATTTCGGCTTTCCTGTAAAATTGGGTTTTTTGAGTTAAATCGTTATTCACCGGAGGCACAGAAATATATCTCTTGTACTAGTCTCACTATTTATTTATACAAGGTGAGATTTATTTATGCAGCCAAATTCATACTGAAGCGTGGAGGCTTGGTAAGTAGCCAGTATCACGGATTAATAATGATCAATTTGAAAGTTTTGACTTTCCGTTGTACTGACCCGAGGCAGGGGTTGCATTTGTAGGGAAAAAGAAAAACTTGAAATAAATATAGATATATTGGCTATAATAAGCTTTTCATTTGTTTAACACTATAAGGTATAAAAATACCAATAAAATTATGGTAATTTTCTAAATATATTTCGGCCCACTTTGGGGCCGGCAAAATATAAAATGGCATACAAATATATACAAATATTTGTATACAACCTTATGAAAAATAATAATAATTACGCATGGTTGTATGTATTTTATATTTATTCGACTGATGCCGGCCCCAAATTGTGCAAAAAATTACCAATTCTCGAATATTCCAAAAAGGATCATCGAACCTTGATACCGCCCGCCCAATACTTGGGAATTGAGCTAACAATAACGAAACAATACCGATCCTATTCAGTGATTACCACATCCTACAACAGTGAAGCATCGGTTTTTACTTCTTCTACGTAAAAGAAACTTATATGAATACCAGATGGTACGTGGGGTCAAATCCTAAGGTCATCTCACCCTTTGCCACAACCTTCTGCTCGTGTTAATTTCTCTGAATTAGGATGCAGACGACGACGCGACGTTCCAACATAATTGAGTGAAGCACATGTACGCGAAAGTTGGTGTAATTTATTTAATTTTATCTTTGTATGAATTTTATTACATTTGGTATGTCAAAAACATTTTGGAAAATCCGGATTTTATAACATGCTAGGTACCTGAATCTGGCTAAGCTGTGACTAAGTTTACATATGATCAGCCAATTTTAGTTTTTACCGCGGGTACTTTTAAGTACAGTAGCAATACGGTTTATGTGCTTTTCACCTCCACCCACCCAGACCTGCGTTCATAAACTCAGTGTTGCGACTCAGGCTCTAACGCTATTTCTTTTGCGCGTGCGATAAAATGTAGGTATATGCCATCCTGCACCTCTAGCATGGTAGACCATATCAAGCTTCAACAGTTCGATATACCACTGTCTGTCTGTCCCTCTTTTGGCAGATCAACAGAGTGAGACAGAGCAGTGTATCAAGCGCTTCATGTTAAAGTTGCTGCTGTCAGTGTTGGAAGCTTGACAATAGATTGAATTATGAATGTTCTCTGTACAATTTATTTGTGAATGCTACTCTGGGACTGTCACCCTTTTTCTATAAACGACTACTGTCTTGTGCTAGTCAAAAATCTCCAAATTTGTAAGCCAGAACCTGAGGCTGTTCTATGGACGCAAGGTTAGAAACTACGTCAATTTGCATGTTTTTCAATTTAGGTAACTCGTCAATGTTTCAGAGTGGAGAGACAGCAGATTTATATCTGTTTCGACCCTGACACACCTCTTTCGCTTCTTTTGCACTCAAAGAAGCTCTTATATACCGGATGCTTTTGATTTGGCCCTTCTTTAGTACATATCTGTCAATTCTTGTAAAGCGAGATGGAAGCTTACCTGCCGATTCCGTTCATCCGTGATCCGGGATATTTGTATTTTCTTCCGACCCATGGTGGCAGCAATCTTGGAAAGGGTGCGGGGAGCGGGGGCGAGAGCAAAAGGCCGTTGGCGGGCTGCTGGTATGGACGTCAACAGCTATCTGTGGGCAACAAGAGAAATAACTCTTATTTTAAATAGCTCTATTTTGACTCAATGTTTTGATAAGGCAAACAACTGTTGAGTAGTCATGAGTGGCTTGGGGCGTCCCATGTGATGTGATGTAAATTACTGTATGATTGTTTGTGGTGAATTATTAATCCCGTTTTGAGCTGATGTCATGGGAGACGGATGTTTTTAGATCTATCTAGTTTATGTAGGCTACTAATATCGATAAAATTGGTCAAGTGGGAGTTTTACTCACGCGCTGTGGGTTCCGTACAATATTTTGATGCACTTTACTGTTATCGTCATCTACAAGCAAGTAGCTATGTTTAATTTTATGACACTATGTGACTTAGTTGAATTTCAAGACTCACGGACAACAGGGTCTCATCATAGCGGTTATGAATTTAAATACGCAGCCCTAAAAAGTACGACTGACCCACATTTCAGTTTTATTACAATAAGGGCGAAGAATCAGCCATCGGATTTTTCAACGATAATACGTCATACACGCTATGGTTTAAAACAGTTCTGACTAAGTAGCAAAACATCTGTAGATTCTGCAGTAAAGCACTTATCTAGACAAGATCGATATTTCTAAAGGTTATTTAACCAGCTTTAAGCTTGCCCAAGTTTTGTGCAGCAGAGATTTTTGCAGTAAAGTTTTCTTTAGATTCAAAGATGACCAAGGTGAATCATTGATGGAAAGAGCTAAACATAACAACATTCAGAATGATGCTATGCTACAAAAACCATTTGCAACCTCTAACATGATTACAAAGGCGGCAAAGTATCATCAAATCAGCGATGTCCATAAAATACTCGGTTTTAGTAACGGAACAGCAAAATTATGTGAAACAAGTGGGTGATGCTTACTGACCACGCAAAGATACCAAAATATTATCAATATTTTGAACTTTCAAAAACCATACAACTCGTATTGTAATTGCAATTTAGAGTGTTCACATATGTATATGTATAAGGTCTTTATATTCTCGTATCGAATTTTATACCACAAGAAAAAACGCGTAAATATATGTTTTTTCCGGTGGCATGTTATTTAATTTCGATACTCAATCACTTTTTGAATTTGTTTTACTTTCAATTGTAGAATCTCATGTGTACATAGCCTACATTTGACTTTAATTGCGAAATATTATCACACAGTACAGATGTCTGCACTTCAAGCTATCTATTTGTAATCGATTTTAACGGCTATGACATCGCAATTGCTAACTAATAGAAAGTTTGTCATGCTGGCGTCCGTACCAGGTACTTAAACCACAATCCATATTCCACTGATTATACAGATCATTGTTATATGACTTTTGAAATTATGAGAAAAGAAAAATTACTTGCTGATGCAAAGACGTAATACCAAATCATTCTAAACAACAAAAACAGCGATTTTTTAAAAATTCGATAGCCTTAATAAGTTTTATAATAATAACGAAAAGCGGGTCATTAGAACTTTCCCTAGCAGACATACTAGTATCTATAAAGGATTCCGCGTAAACGGTAGAGCCTTCGTAAACAGGTAAAACAATGCAGGTATGGCGTAGGTGAGTTCGTAAAAAATGGAGGTCATGTGGGCTGATAGGTGGGTAAATGTTTGTGACCTGCTGCGGCTTCATGTGTTTGGAGCCTGGAGGTTTTGTCACGATATCAGACGAGTTTTGCATTCGTTTTCGTACCTTTTTGCATTATTATTATTATTAATTTCTTTTTTTAAGCCTAGTCCGCTAAGAATTGCTAGCTTTAAACAGAAACAATAACTTTGGTTTCTTTTTTCACACATGGTTATTCGAAGACTTGGCTAGCAATTCGTTTTGAAAAAAATTAGTAATGGTAAAGTTTAAACCCAAGAAATAAAAATAATTTAATTTAGATCATGTACGTGTTGCAAACCCAAAATCAAATGTAAAATGTTCTATTCAATTATCAAATAAATCCTAACGCACGATAAGTGTATTTATGTACCTACTTTTCAAAATAAAGTATTTATTTTCATTCTCAGTGTGTGTTTGTTTCTAACTACCTTATTTGTTGAAGTATGATTGAAAATATCTACCTTTCAAAACCAGATCTATCTAGAATGTTAATTTGTCGTTGTTACTATGAATTGCTTAGTTGACCCTATTTTGCTAAATTATAGTTATTTATTACTCTTCGGTACGACTGTACGAGTACCTAATGAGTAAACTTGGGTTTAAAATATGAGGTCACTTTAATTCATGCAGCCAAATTCTTACTGAAGACTCGATAAGTGCTCAGTAACATGGTTTGACGAGCCTTTTACCAATGCAAACCCAGCCTCCAGTCAATTACTATGGGATGTCGAGATAATATTTTTCCGAAATTAGAATAAACAGTCACCGATCCGTGTTGATCACTTACCAAGCCTTCAGTATGAAATTGTCTGTATAAATTAAAGTCACGTTATTTATTAAGAGTAGGATTTTGCATGAGTGGAATGAAAAAATCATATCAATCGGATATTATTTATTTATTTCAGTAACAGATGGCGTACGGACGGCAGTTCATATTGCGGTTTTATGAAAGCTGAAATTGTATACAAATAAGAAACTTAAACAACCGGTAACTGTACATAATATAACTGTTAAGATAAGTAACTAAAATTATAATTTTTTACTGCATAATACTCACGCCTTTCCCACAGAGGGGATGGCAAAGACATTACCGTTTAGAAAGAAAACTTTTCTTGAATATCCAACTAAAGTTAGACCATTTGCCATTTGACATGACAGCCTCAGTGCGGACAAAATTCTTGCACGTTTTAGATAAAAGCGGATTTATTATCGATTCTAAAGGTATATTACATTGTTTTAATTATTAATATTGTAGACATCGTTTTATCAATTGATATTGACCTACAAAGCAAAGCCTTTTTGTGTTCTGTTGAGTTAACAAAAAAAACTATATAATTTTCTATTATTTTATGGGTTACCTATATCGTCCTAGCCGTACACTGAATAAGCTTTAAGTTACCAAATTATCATAGTTTAACTCATATCCAGAAAGGGTTTATTTAAAAACCTATTTTTTTATACTTGGTGGGTATTTAGTCACTGAAACTGGAAAATTGGTGATAAAACTTGTCAATACAAACAAATTTTACTATAGAGACAACCCATTAGTCTCGAGAGAAAAAGCTGCTCTGCGGTAGAAAAGGTACATAATTATTTGATCAAAATGGATGATCAGCAGATTTTTAGCTATTTCCAAATATACTGGGTGTTAGGATGATAACTTTTTTCCTTAAAACGGGGTGCTCTACCCATCAATATGAACAACTTTTACTAAGGGGCCAACCCTGAAATCGCGAAAACCAAATCAGCTGTTCCGTAGAAAAGTTAAATTAAATACCTACTCGAACTAAATGTATGAAACAGCTGATTGTAAAAGTTGTTGATATTGATGGGTAGAACACCCCGTTTCAAGGAAATAGGTTATCATCTTAACACCCAGTTATAGTAGTCATACCGGACAAGTGCGAGTAAACTCGAGCTCTAAGGGTAACGTACCATTAAATAAGTAGATTTAAATCGTTTGAACAAAAATTACAAACTTTATGAAATAAAGAAATAAAGTTGGTTGATTATTCGGCTACGTAAGCCTAAAACTACATTATAAATCGGCCGTTTCAGTGTTATATGTCACATAATACAAAAAATCCAAATTCTTAACTAAATATTTTAGTTTTTGACTAGACCCTGTAATGAAAATAGTTTAAAACTAATAACTTTGACGGCCCCCGTTTCTTATTTTTGAAGATCTGGAAGAAATCTCTTTTTTTACGATAAGCTCACTTATGCACATCCCTTTTATTAATTTATGTTATATTAATTAATTTTCTGTCTACAATAAAAAATAATTACCTACCTACAGTTTGTTATGCTGAGTCGGACCTTTTCGCTGCTTCAACAAAAACAATTTTTAGCAGTTGTTTTATTTAAGCTGTGTGTGTTAATTTTTAATTTACTTTCTTTTTATATTTTGTTTTTTATTTTTATGTGCATGTTTGTTGGTAGCGGATAATCATATCTTTAAAAAAAATGTGCTCTACTTAATTACACCTAACATGGGTATGTTAAAACAAAATCTGCTCCATTTTCATGTAGACCTCCTGCAAAATTATTTAATTAAATTTACCCAACATATCCAAATTTTAGATTTTTATCTCATTTCGTTTACAAGCTAAAGACCTGTGACATAATACGGATAGACGGACAGACAGACAGCAGAGTGACAAAATAGGTCTCCGTTTTGCCCTTTGGGTACGAAACCCTACAAATGCTCGTATAGACCAGTTAATAACTCTAGTATTCAGCTTTTCGGTAAAGAAAATACCAGACCATATATATCTATGTGTATTCATGTCTGATGATCAATGATCTATATAACAAGGCGACTATTTTTTATGCAGCCAAACTCATACTGGAGGCTTGGTAAGTAATCAGTAACACGGAACGATAACACTTTTTGCTAATTTCGCAAAAAAAATCTTGACATCCAATTGTAATTGACTCGGGGCTAGGCTTGCGTTTGTAAAACCAAAAGAATAATTTACGAATTTCACAAAAATTGTCATCGAACGTTGTTACTGAGTACTTACCGAGTCTTCAGTAAGAATTGAACTGTATGAATTAGAGTCACATTATAAATATAATATTATTATGTACTTAATGAATTACACATTAAAGTTCTAATTGCTATCACGTGAAAACCTTTAATTCCTGATACCTGCAGAGCAAATTCACCTTTTTACTAAAAAGCACTCATTAAGTATTTGAACCTTTTCGCATTTTTCGACGGACGCGAGATTTGAACTTTGTGGGTAGTTACTTTTCTTTTCGAGGGTATATTCAAAAAAATATTTATTATGGGGAAATATTTTATTCTCGATAACTATTGATTTACAATAGACATCCAGCACGATCCTTACGTCCATGACAACAACATTAAATAAATAAGATAAAAAATATATATCTTATTTATTTTCTGATAGATTTGCTTAATCTTATTAAAATACTGAATTGATAAAACATTTTATTCACGTTCGAAAACTATGGGGTGGCTTATAATTAACCCGCAAATGCGTGTTCAATCATAAATTTAATGGCTTCTCCTTGTAAATAGAACCCTAAAACTGAATAAACTGTATTATTAGATTTGTAGTATTTTGTGTAAAGCATAATGGTTAGAGTTAAGTAGGTAAGTGATAGGGAATACAATTTAAGATACAAAAAAGACTATTGATCAATTGTAAACATTAAACAACAGTCGTGAGCAAAGAAAGTTTTGAATTATTTCGCAGAAATCTCGTAGCTTTTAACGGAAAGGAAGTACGAAAATTATTCCAAGAATTCAGTAAATTGTTAAGTTAGTACTAATAGTCATAATACTTGATTTCGGATTACGCAAATGGTAGTTGTCAAATAAGTAAATACAACAAATAATAATATAACGTAGAAATGTGTAACTTTCTACTTTTTTGGAAATTCGACGATCATATTGAACTACTTTTTACTTAACAAATTAAGTTTTAATGTCGTATTTCTTCTCTCTCAACTGGGTAATTTCCACTGTATTAAAATTAATTAAACTGTTTTTTCACATAAAGTCAGAATTTTTCAAACAAAAGTAAAATGATCAGTTAAACATCTGGTTTAAGTTTTGTAGTATATCATAAATACCCTGTGCGTGCACCCAGGAAACTTTCGGTTAAAATTAATCGTTTTTTTTTCCTTTTGAGCGATACAAACTGACATTCAGAATTCGTTGCTAAAAGTAAATAACAAATATTATACTTTGTTCTAACAATTTATAAAATATAGTCATCAGCTAGTCACAATTTACTAAAGTTAATAATGTTATAGTTAGAAAAAACTCATTTTTATTATAATTATTGTCTTGGTTGTCATTAACACCTAGGTGTATTAATTAAAGACATAAAAAATTAGCCTTTTTAAACAGGTTTTCAACCACTACGTCCTCACGTAGTAGAAGCTTTGTTCCCTAAAATTTCGGTATGACGTCACGCAGTTTTTTACGTTACGTTTGCAGCGCTAGAAAGTTAAGTTTCGGGAAAACAATAACATAAGTGTAGAAAGTATTTGGTTATACTAACCTGTACCAAAATTCGTATACGGTAATAAACTGTTTAAACTGCGTAAAGAGTCCCTGTTTTTGAATGGCTGCCACAACACGGAAATTGTGCTTGTTCATGTTCATGGTTTAAATAGAGCCACGTTGATTTTTACCCAGGTTAGTCGTTCGCTCTCTGCGTATATTTGTCATACTTAAACTCAATATTACGTGCATATTTGAATGCATGCTTCTCATTTCCCTCATGTGTGTGGGTGTGCTCACTTGTGAGGCTCTATTTGCACGCTCTCACGTACACTTAAGGGCGGTTTTCCTCGTGTCACGTTGTGTAGGTCTGGGCCAGAGAGTTTTGGTGGTATAATTGCTTGACTACCATCGCCATAAATAAACATTGATACTTCCCGTAGGTATTGTTTGAACCATCCATCCATCCATCAGCCTGTGTCGTCCACTGCTGGACATAGGCCTTTCCAGGATTTCGCCACTCTTGGCGGTCCTCCTGGAAGAAATGCCCATACTCACACACGCTGGGCAGGCGGGTTGGTGAGCGCGGTGCCAAAACTCTTGCACCAGTGACGCCGCTGCCCGTCACCAATCTGGTTTATGTAAGTCTCGGCAATTGGGGATGGATATACCGCCATCCATCGGTCCCAGGCAATGGTGGGCCGCCTGGTTTTGCCTGAGAGCTGTCCTCTTACTCTCCCCCGAATAACTTCGGGAGGATTTGCTAGTAAGATGGTGGTACCTCCACAGTCGAGCCCGGCATTAGGTCTACCACCTAACATTGTCATTGTTTGAACAATCGAGATCAATTTTGACGGAAGTAGGTCCTAACGTGGCTTATCGTCATATTTCGCAAAATGGCTTGGAGGATTTCATATCGTTTAGTAAGTGATCTTTGCAAATACGAACACTATTTGCCTAAATTTCGAAAAACTCATTAACGCATGTTCTATGGCGGAAAAAAATGAACCTATCTTCTTTTTTAGTGACTTCCGCTCATACTGAAGATATGGACAGCGACCAGTCACAAGGTTTCCCACACTAATTTCCATACTAATTGACTCGGTGTTGGGATTAAACAAGTATAGGGGTGCGACAATTTTTCACCTCTACAAAAACATACATAACACCTTATCGGGCTAATGTAAACCTTCCACAAGAGTTATCAATGACACAGTCAAAAAAGTTAACCACATGTGACTTGACATTTTCTTCACTTTTCAATGGAACCTACTTAAACATTTATACGGGAACTTAAGTTTTTAAATAGATTCTTTCAAAACTTTTTCTATGTAAGTATTATCGGTAGAGCATGCATGTGGTTAAATTTTCTAAGCACGTCATCGATACACCGTAGATTTTCACAACAGTTTAGTGACTTGAACCCCCATGTAGACACCGTTGTGGGGTGTTCGGGAGGCAGCCTAGGTGGGGGAGGGTGTTAGGTCAGTGTGTCTGTAGGGTGTTGTTACGCGAGGTGCCCACGTAATCATGCGTCATGGTTTTCAGGCACACTGCTTTTTTATTGTGTGAAGACACTTTGCCACTGGTAACATGGTTAGTTTAACTTAGTTAGCTGATAATTTTACTTTGTTAATTTGTATATGATGAGGACTATGCGAATTTATTCGTAAATAGTTTCGATGTCAAGTTGATCATATTGTAAGCCGTGTTAATTTGCTTTTTTTAAGAATTTTGAAAATCAGTATTGTTTGTTTCATACATTTGGGATAAGTAGTTTTCTAGGTAATTTAAAACCATTTTAAAATCTTTCTGAAAGCCTTATTTGTGCATAAAGGCGAGTAGGTACTATTCAAACTGAATACTCAAAGGATGAGGTGAGGCCTACACACCCTTTTTATAGACAAGAAAAAGGTTTTTACATCAAAAGTTTCGAAATGATTTTGAAATTAATAACGGTCGATCCAGAATATGGTTTTTCAAGATTATTTATTCCTTTTAGATTTTTGTATATGTTTACTTTTACTCATGTTGAAAATGTGATCTTAAATAACCTGCCAACGATATTTACTGAAAGGAATAAAAAATACCAGTTTTATTAACATACATACATTTCACGGTTGCGTGCCCATCTACATATACATTTCTACACCATATATATAATAGTAATAATAATAATAATAGTCGTCATTCGGTAACTGCTTGGTGGGCCCATCTAGCTGGCGTCGAGTCACCGTTTGCCAGACCTAAATATGTGACAGATTTTTGAAACAGATGTCCGTTATTTCACTCCATAGCCCTTATCCGGCCCATTTATCACCCCATACTCATAGCCCACTCCAAGTCGCTTCCTTCCTGGCAATAGTTTGGCAACTATGGGGGACTGTCTGTTAGTATATCCCAATGGTACATTGAAGGAGAGGCCTCCATGGATGCGGCCATCTCACATTTAGATTAAATGGTACTAAGGCCTCTTCAATGTTGGCTTCGGCCCCATGAATGCCTTTCAAATGACCGGGTCCCTATGGGCCCGTGACTGAAAAGTGTACCTACATAATAATGATACTTATATAATAATATTGAAAAAAAATTTAAAAATAGTGTGTTTGGATGTAGGGTAGGTAATCTTCGGAATAACTGGTCCGATTCTGAAAATAATTTAAATAATAGGGAGCTACATTATCCTTGAGAGCTATTAGGCTATCTGGAGGACAGGCGGTTTCCAAGGAACATAGACAATAATAACATTCGTGCGGGCATCTCTGGAACTACTGAACCGATTTTGAAAGTCCTTTCACTGTTGTTATGGTTAAATTCTTCACTTAGACATAGGGTTTAGTTTGTTGTATAAGGGCGGGCTGTTTACTAGGACATAGTCATTATTAAATTCGCGCGGGAAAACCGCGAGTAAAAGGCTATAGTTTCAGTTAAATATAGACAAAATATCAGTCCACATAATAACATTTTAAAGCCAAAGATAGTCTATAATTCATCCATCCATCCATCAGCCTGTTTCGTCCACTGCTGGACATAGGCCTTTCCAGGATTCCGCCACTCTTGGCGGTCCTCCTGGAAGAAATTTCCATACTCACACACGCTGGGCAGGCGGGTTGGTAAGCGCGGTGCCAAAACCCTTGCACCAGTGACGCCGCTGCCGGTCACTAGTCTGTTTTACATAAGGCCCGGCAATTGGGGATGGATATACCGCCATCCATCGGTACTAGGCAATGGTGGGCCACCGTGGTTTTGTCTGAGAGCTGTTCTCTTACTCTTCCCCGAATAACTTCGGGAGGATTTGCGAGTAAGATGGTGGTACCTTCACAGTCGAGCCCGGCATCAGCTCTACCACCTATAATAGTCTATAATTGTATATAATTATTCATAAACATCGTTTTTGGGAACTTTTATTGTTATTTGATGAAACATTTTATAGAAATCATTATTTTACAACCAAGTACGTGAAAAAAAAACACGTTTCTTTTGTGGTTAATTATTTGGTGTACGATAAATAACATCTTTCTCGTCTTGTGAAAACAACCAAGAATAAGCCTGTTTTATTCCACTAAAAAACGGAATGAAATAAACAAATTGTTATAATCATATGTAGAATCCAATACTATCCCAAAATTAATCAGAAAACACCTAGTTGACCTTGACTCCCTACCAATATTTACTTCCATCTTCAAGCCCTTATCACCCGATGCCTGCGATCGATATACCAGCTGTTGAAGGTCCCTGCCGCCCGTAGTCAAGGGATATACCGGGTGGGCGGGCGGTCGCTAGGCACGCCGCCTACGCAACACAGACCCTGGGAAATGGCTGCTTCCTAAAACCATAATGTAGGTAAATGATTCGTAAGAAAAACTTTCAAGTGTACGTCATTAAGGATCAATTTATTAGATTTGGAACAAAATCACAATAAATGACTAACGCCTAAAATATTGCTCCTGGCTGAATGAAATGTGTTAAATTTAGCCAAGGGCGTAACCAGGATTTTGTTAAGGGGGGGGGGGGGGCAGGCAAAGGGAAGTAATGGTAATACACTGTAATAATAATAATAATAAAAATTAGAAATATAAATATTTTTTTTCTTATGTTATTTAAAAGTTATTTAAAATAAAGATAATAGCTTGTGTATGGTAAAAATATTTATTGTCATTATAAGCAAGAGATTAATAAAATATGTACATACATTTATATCGGTAGTTCTATTGCTACCAAGAGTAGTCCAGGATTGCTTAATTTCTGGTCTTAGCAGTAATGTACTATTATTATGTTTTAATAATATACTGGTAGATAAAATTGTGTAGCGATCTGCATGAAAAGACCTCATCACAAGTGCTTTGTAACCAACTACTTTAAAATTCGTTTTTCGTAGAACACGCGTTCGTGTATTTTTCGCTACGCCGCGCCGCCGCGCCGTGGTGCTACGATTCCCTGGTTTACCCGCTTTGTATATTTGCTACTTCGTAGACCTGGACGCCTAGTATGACGATTATGCCTAATGAGTATTATACATTAAGTTTGGCAGTTTTTGGGTAATGATGCAGCTCTGAGACTTTCAAGGTTTACAGAATTTTAGATCGTTTTTATAGATCATTAGCATTTTTTTTTTTAATAAATTGTTTCATTAATTTTGTTATATTCATCGAACAAATTGACAGTAGCTGACGAGTTATTAGCTTGGGTAAGACTCGTGCACTATCATTTGTATGTGCGTTGAATTAATAATGCTTTTCCTTCGCTTTTCAGTTGAGCCAGTAATGTATATTTCTATGTACCTTACACACAGTAAAATAATGTTTTGTTTGTACATCTAACCATTATAGGTATGTGAATTCCAAAAAAATGATCTTTTTTAAAATTAGTGACTGTATTATTTTTGCATCGCTGCAGTTAAGTTAAAAGCATTTAAACGAACTTAACTAAGCTTTCCTTGGACTTTTATGAATCAGATTTCTTGTGTGTCATAAAAAATATATATTTTGTCGAAAGAACAATCGTTTTTTGTGCAACTGTGACATAATGAGAGCCATTGAGACACGAGTGCTTATTTATGAAGCGAAGCTGAACTTAATAAAATACATTATAGTTATATTGCTACTAGATGATAGTGTTACCTACATGGTTAAAGCGTCGTGTGGTTAACTGGGTCACGTAACAGCGTGTAGCTTGGAAGAATACATACATATATATACTCACGCCTGTCTCCCAGAGGTGTAGGCAGAGATTTAAGATTTCCTTTTGCTACGATTCTGACACTCCTTTTTCACTTCTTCCACATTTGTAAATGTAATCATACAAGCTCTTCTACTTTACTTTACTGTACTTTTGACTTTGCTCTTTATCAGTATCAAAAAAAATCAAAATCTCTATCTGGACAATTTGGTCAGCATACATCCTTTTAGGGCAGCCCGGTCGAGCTTTACCTTCTACTTACGCACAATAAATTTCTTTCGTCATACTTTCTTTCATTCTCTCTAAATAGGTATGTTTAAACCCTAGAAGAAGTCACGAGCAAACGCTAGTTAATTACAAAACCGACTCTACAATTACGAGAATGCTTTTAATTACAGTTTTGTGTTATCCTGAATTTATAAACAAGCATTTACCGCAATTTAAATGGGTCTCAAATGGTTTTTGAAATTATTCACACAACATCACATTTTACAAAATATAACAATTTCAACAGATCCACGAAAAAAATACTCTTTCTTTCGTCTGACTTTATATAGATAGTAAAATTTATATTAAAATTATCTTATTTATAATAAAATTTATTAAATAAATTCGCGGAATGGTAAAAAGTGATTAACAGTTCATTACATAATATAACCGTATGTACATATTTTCAGTGGAGAACTGAATCTGAGTGGACCTAATTTTAGTACAGTCCTTGCTTGAAATAAATATTGATAATGTATTTTTGATATTAATATAATTGAAATAAGGTATTTTTACATAATTGGTAACAAAACTTGAAGTGTCTTGGGACTTTCCTAAACAATTATAATTTTGGTGAGTTGAACATCTAGTTGACGTAGGTATATCCTAACAAACATTAAAAAAATTTTTTTTACCACACATGAAGTTTATAAATTATCAAATTTTACAACCTATGGTCTGCATTTATAAAAAATAAAAGAATATAACCATTTGTTTCGATCTTTGATAAAACAGAGGACCGGGTAAGAGTCAAATCAGTAAGTTACCACATAACTTAATGAATAGACCTATTCGTATATTAAGTAAACGCTAAGTGCGAGTTGCCATCGAATGACTTCACTACCACGTGAATCGAGTTAAGCTGGGTTTCCAGCGCGTGTTTTTTTTTCCTACACACTACATCAAAACATCCACACAGTATATTGTTCCGCTAAATATTTGTGTTTTTAAGCCCCGTGTCTCCTGCATGCTTATCAGTAAAAATGTGTAGCGAAACAATGTTTTGTGTACACGTTTTTGTTTAGTGTGTAGTACAAAGCGTGCGCTGGATTCACGCGGTAGTAAAGTCATTCGATGGCAACTCGCACTTAGCATCTGAACATGTTTACGCTACGTTGAGGTGATTCATCTGCTTATGAAACACAATTTTCCCTGTTTATGACGATGACTGGGTATCAATACATATTGAAACACGAGGGCGTTTCAGCGGTACCACTTTATCGGGATACATGAGCTTATATGGTAGACTTCAATTGTAAACAACGGAAGAGGAGATCAGAGATCTTCGATGTCTGGTAAGGTAGTATAAGAGGCTCTGCTGGTACAGATTGTTCCGTTCATGTAACAGACATGTTCTGATTGAAGACTGTTGATATCCAACGCCGAATTATCGTACCTAGCAAACAGCTGTGGGTATTTGGTAAGGTGTTGTAGTTATTGAAGGAAATTGGTCTTAGTGAGGTTCTACCAATCATTAGATTTTAATGTAAGATTGTCTAGTATTAATACTTCACTAATGAGATTATGTTCTACTTTCAAACTCGCATCGTGCCGTGGTTATTTAAGAATGAATTTACGGACCCTTTTTGATATACTATGCTGATCACACAGGAATCAAATAAAATTTAACCACTCATAGACCTTTGACTTCTATAAGGTCGTTATTTTTAATAGAAATAGAAGTATTTATTTGTTCCAAGCATGGTTTACAAAAGATGTTAAATATATAATAACAGTTCAGCATGTTTTACCTGCAGGAGGTATACAAATACTTTAATACAATTAAATTACAATGTCTTTACAATTATTAATAATCTCGGCATGCATGTCATAACAATTTCATTGAACTAAAGTCAGGATAGTATTATTATATACATTTTTCAAGTCAAGTTTTATCCTAATGCTTATAATTTATTATAATTCATAAATTCTTTGACAGTGTGAAAACCTCTGTCAATGAGCCAGCTAAACAGTTTTCTCCTAAACAATGGTTCCGGCAATGTCTTCATATATTCTGGCAATAAATTATACATTTTTACAGCCATTTAATAACAATTTTTAGAGAAAAGAGCGCTTCGCTGTCTAGGAATCACTAGATTTTCTGGTTGTCTCATTCTATAACCATCCGCGTCACTTTTCCTTTTGTAAATAAGTTTGGATGCTGTTTGACAAAATTACACATTTCAAATATATAAAGGCATGGCAGGGTAAGGACCTTAAGTTTTTTAAATATGAGTCAAGTGGTTTTGCACCACATATTGCTCTAATGTTTTTTTTTTGTGCTACAAAAGCTCTTGTAAGTTTACTGTTCAATAAATAGGTTTATCGTTTTAACAAATAACTATAAAACTCTTTTAACCTTTTCTTATAAAAATGCAACTATGATAATAAACATATGATTAGAAATAAAAAAAAAACTGTATTTTAAATTATTTTCGAAAATGTATAGTCAATCAAATGCGTCGTTTCATCCAGGAGCGTTTCATCCAGGAGAATAACTAACTTAGTAAACATATCATGCAAATACAATATGCCTTCAAATTGTTGTAGTACCTACTCTAACGAAATTGAAAGCCGCCCACTGCCCCACTGCGGCACGTGAAACCGAAAACATTGTTTGTATCGTCCTGTGCAAAGCCTTTGTTATGTATCTGCTTTCATTTCAGGCCTTCAGCACCTTCAGTGCAGTTCCCTAAGTACAAAAGGTGTTTTAAATGACATGGGATTTTATTGGAAAACTATGAAAGTAGAAAGTGTGTTATCTAACTGCATACTTGGTAATATTTTAAGAGAGAAAACATTATTTTCGGGCATTTTCAGTTCTAGATTTCGGCGTTAAGAATTCAAAATACAGGTAAATAATAATGAAGATTCCAATTTTTTTATTTAACAACCTGTCCCAAGTTGAAAAGCTTTTAACTTTGTCATTTTAAGCTTTGTGTGTACCGAAGTCTGTCCACAGAGTGCCAATAAAATTTATCCCCCTCCTAATTCAACTAGATGGCACGTGGCTCAACACAACCGTAACTGAATCTATACATACACACTAATACATAAAGCCTTCATGAGCACATGATGTACACATGCGTTAGCATTCTACACAGATTCAGGAATTCGCGATACGAATGCATGAGAAAAACGAGTATAGTTATGGTTATTAATACGGATTATATAAATGTTAATCTGATAAAAACGCCTTACCAGACATCCCAAATGCAATTTTTCGGAGTCTTAGTATAATTGCATAAATTTATAAATTATCAAATTAAACGTCCAACGTACTTAAATAAAATTTGTCACATTTTTTGTTTGATAAACACTTGTACTTGTCCACTTATTTATATTAATTTCCCTTACCGGTTTCGCTGTTAAAGCATTATCAAAGGTTTGTTTGGTTGTTTACGTACAATATAATTTAATAAAATTTGTCAGGTGTAATACATATAATAGAGATCCATCAGTGAATCTTTTTCTCACTGTAAAAATAAATTACAATGTGTGTGTAGTGAAAGAACTTTAGAACCACTTAAGACATCTATTTTTTTTCAAGGTAAGTATTTATATTACGCTAATACTAGTTGAACCATTTAGAGAAAAAGTGGGAGAAAATGAGGCAGAATAGCAAAACTCATTTAGCGTGGGCAGGGTCGCAAAGGCCTAGTTTTCAACCAACACGTGCCAACGATACGGACTGTCTATGAACCCAATCTAATCCTGCACAAACTTCTGAAACTAATAGAAACTTTTTGCAAGCCACGGGAGCTTTATCATACAAAATGTTTATTGAGCACGTAGGTGTATAATCTTATATTATAATTCAAAAATTAATTTTGTAGACGCACTCGGAGCTTGTGTATTTTTAAATGTGCCCAAAGTTACTTAAGATTAAAATCACCAACAATAATTTCAACACAAAATAATATTAAAGATTAAAATATAAATTAAACAAGCAAGTACTTTAATTAAGAGAGTTTGAACTAGAAGTAGAGGTTGAAAAGGCATTTAAGGTCCAGAAAAAGTGCATACGAGCAATCTGTGGCGCTTGGTACAGAGACAGCTGTAAACCTCTTTTTTAAAAACTAAAGATTTTACCTCTGCCATGCATGTATATTAAAGAAATTTGTTTGTTTGTGGCACAACATCAAAATTGTTTAAAAAAAAATACAGATGCTTATGAAAAGCAGACAAGGCATAAAGATAATTTTTATATGCCAAAATGTAAATTAGACATATTTCAAAAGAATGTTTCTTGCATGGCGATCAAAATTTTCAATACATTGCCACAAGAATTCAAAAGCTTGCCAATAAAAATCCTAAAAAGGAAATTACACACATGGCTCCAAGATAAATGTTTTTATGATATCAAAGAATATTTAAATAATTAAAATGTATATACTTATATTAAGATGTTTACTTTCATATTGTGCAAACTTCATAATAAATATCGAATATAGGTATAATAATTAATAATATGATAATGTATATACGTACAGAATAATATAAATTAGCTTATATTGTTGCATGTTAGTTTTTTAAGAATAAATATTTGCATACTATATAATATGGTAAAATGTGCTGTTTCTAATATTAAGATACAATAAGACCTGTACTTACAACGCATGTTTATGCGAATAAATTTTTACTTTACTTTACTTTAATAAAACACGATGTTTAGTTCAATAAAAATACTTAAACAAGGGCATTTAAAAAAAAATGGTCGGCTTGCCTTCCGAAGCCCCCCGTTTACAGACATTGGACCAACGATCTCCGGATATACAATACTCGTACCGTATTATTGCAACGGTTTTAGTCCCTGCTATTTACTATGCATATTGGTACACAAGTAAATTTAATAATCAAGCGAATAAATCGAGACAATCATGTTCGTCCGTAGTAAATCAGATTATGCACTTTAACTCAGACGCCTCCCCTTATTAGCGCAACTAGTGCCACCCATGTAGGGATGCCATATTTAAAAAAAAAATTTGTAATTTTGCTCAGTATTATGTACGGTTAAAACCTCGACACGTTTGCGGCCTAGAAAAGGAGCAAATATTGTTTTAATATCAATTTGGATCGCAAGATTATTAATATATAGAGACAAACAAAATTTTCTGATATATTTATTTATTTTTACTAAGTGGGCCCAAGAAAACCTTTTTAGGGTTCCGTACCATAAAATTACAAAACGGAACCCTTGTACGATTACTTTATTATCCATCTGTCCATCTGTTAAAACCATTTTTCTCAGGCTCCGTTAGATATCAATTTAAAAATAATACATCCTACAGAAGTCTATGGTCCTATAGTGCTGAAAAAAATCAGGCTTCTAACAAAAGAAAGTTATATTCCCCTTTACGTAATCTACTTCATACAAATTGGCTCACCATGGAAACCTAAAAGGTACTTTCAGTTGACTTAGAAACTTGAAAATTAGAAAAAAAACCTGAAAATAACAGATATTTAAATATGTAAGAAGAAAATAATGATCCAATATAGTTAGACCTTTTGGATACATGGAGTTTAATAGATCGCAAGTGTCAAGTTAGTTTGGTAATTAATAACTGCTCGTGGAATACGATTGCGTTTTAAACGGTATGTAAGGAATTCTCAGGGCACGAGACCTCCTCGGACTTGACCGGTTTTATTTATCTTTGGACGGACAAAACTTACGACTTTATTATAGTATAGATATGATGGCACATACTATGTTATAATTATAATATATCCAAACTTGAGTTGCTTACATTTTTTTTGTAATGCATATAAATATTAAAGTATGAATGGAACTCAAAGTTACGTAAGTAAGTGTACATTAAAATGTAAATTTCTCAAATATCATTAAAAAAGTCATTATAATTACATCATATTGCAAATGACATGGATTTTTTGTACTCAGAAATTTTTCAACGGTTTTTGAGATGTTTTAGCGATGTATTTATTAAGGTGAGGCATCGAATTTTCAATAGCTGACTTAACTACACTTCAACCGGAAAAACGCGTAGTGCGAGAGGGGCAAATGTAGGGCAAAAGAAAAATTATGATAAATCGATGATACCCAACATAACCAACATAACCCAACGACGTTAAAATACTTACGTCATAATAAAATATGTTTGAGTCTTTTCATGATTCATTCGTCAAATTATAAGAAAAAGTGAGTGTGACCTCATTTCAATTGTTATTTCTATCGAGTGAAAGATTTTCAATCACGTTTCTATACTACGGAAATCTAGAAAATGGTTGCGAAATTTAAAAAAAAAAGTTATTAACTAGTAGCTTCTTATTAAAAGTAAAGTCATTGCGGCGTCGCCTTAAGCATATTTTCGGAATAAATTGAAATAAAACCAAATTATCTCATTTTTTGCAGAGGAATCAGAACCCGCACATGGCAACCCTCGTAGACTGGAAGCCATCCCAACCGAGAAAGGGTGTAGAGACACCCTCTATTGACTCGGAAATCTCCCACGCAGCCTGCACTACGCCAAGCCATAACCAACTCTCATCCCAGCTAGTAGAGTCTAATCAGTATGGAAATGTACACAACAGGTAATAAAAGGTTTTACGAGTAACATACACGAGTACATAGTATTTTGTAAAGAAGTGAATTCCAGTTATGTGATGGCTTGAAGCAGAAAGGGTTGGACGTAGGAAAACAGGGAGGCTATTCTCGCAACAATTTTCACACTTTTTTATCGTGTGATAAATGCCGTGAGATGATTAATCCTCATAACGAAACTATTTATAAGATATGCAAAACGTTATGAATCTGGGCAAAAGGTTTTTTATCATAAAAGCTTGATACGTTTCTGTATAAATAGGTTCTGAAAATCACTCGTCTTCCGCCTTCGCATACGCATGTGTCAGAATCGCCGTCTGGTACAAACTGTGACTTTAAAAGAGATTTTCTACAAATTTGTATTAATTTTTTTGATGGAAAACCAATAGGAAGCTTTCCTTACATTATGTAGTTTTTATTTAATGAGATTTAGTTACTCCACTTAACATCGCATGACATTTATCATACTGTAAACAAAAGTCGAACGACTTATATTGCGAGTGAAAAGTAATACCAGAATAGAAGTACTGAAAAAAAAAATTACTAGATTGCGAGAAGATTTACGAATATTTATTGTTATTACTGTGGGTAAGTAAGATAAACATAATATCATTTAAATGTAAAAATTTGTAATTTGGTAATTCCCAGTTGCATTAAATATTGCCTTGGGACAATTCTACTCCTCGTAGACCTGATGTCAATGGTATCCTATACTAGATAAATTAATTAAGATGAGTGTTCGACGCAGAAATTAAGATTTTATTAAAGAATGTGAGAGGTGAAACTAGACATGTATGGGTAATAAGATAGTTGCCAAATTTTGTTGAAATTCATTATTTAGCTCGCAAGCCTTGGCTATTTGCTAAGACGTTTTCAGTTTGCGTGTTATCAATCAAATACATTTTCAGGGCGTCGACTAAGAGGAAATATTATGCGAAGTTACTTCACTCTCGCAAAGTTAGCTTAAAAACATATCTATGAGTTGTACATACCTACTATTTGATAGGTAGTTGAGTTATACTCAAGTTATACTCGTATATGAAATGACAGTTATTAAGTTAACGTAGACGTATACAAGTTTAGAGATCATAATCACAATGCAAGATTTATTAAAGGCTCTTAAGAGGCTTCAGTCGTAGAATTGAGTTTAATTCGGTTTTAGATAATGTACCTTGGGAATAAACATGGCCACTGTTCTACTACCCTCTTACTTACACACTATCTCCTTCTTTATTCGCACAAGACAGTACAGATAGCATAAAGAACAATGCCAGTCAATGTCAATATTGTCAATCGCTCGAATCCCATACTGTAATGTAATATGGCTGTCTATGCTTACGGTACAGCCAGAGCAAGCAACGTTTTTGAATCCCAAGTTATATTGATACAGGGGATTGTAAGGTATTAAAAGAAAGACAATTTATAATGATTGATGAACTATGTTTGTGATGTAGTAGGGTTGATGGACTGCACAACAACACAAATAGAATGTTATTCTCCTAAATCCAATTTTATTTAATTTTTACGGATATTTATTGACGGTCTGGTGGTTAATCATAATAAGCGAGTTTTATATATCCAAGTGAATGAATATACCTCTATTTAGATATAAAATTTAGTAAATAGTTTTAAAATTTTTAACTTTTTTATAAATATTGTTTCCATATAAATCTAGACAATAATGAATCCTTTCATTTGATATAGTTTTCATTTCGAAACAATATTTGAACCATAAAAGAAACTGTTCTTAGCTGAAAATTATCTACTTGTTTTAGAATTATTTCAATGAAGTGAAGTTAAATAAATTGCTTGAAAATCCGTACAATCAACTTATTATGAAGAAGCATAAATATTATTTTTAATACACCTGCTCAAAATATGATAGATTACGTGCCTGTTTACAGGTCGGTTAACTAAAGCTGGCGCGTATTTGACATTTCTGACAAGACTTTATCTCGCGTATACGCACGCGTCAGCTGTTGTCTGTCCCTTTTCATTATTTTCACATTCGCGCCAGCTTTTGTTAGTTGACCTGTAGCGTGACGACTGCGTCTCGGCAAATAAAGTCAGTCGTGACCAACCTTTTCGCACTTGCATCAAAATACTATTTTTAAATTCCTATCCATATTTTAATGAACCGGAAATTGATATAAAAGCAAGCATTGGCGGTAACGTGACGGGGAAGTTAAATCAACCGACCAAATTCATACTGGAGACTCGGTTTGTCATCAGGAACAAGGTTCAGTTACCCTTTTGGTGAAATTAAAAAACAAATTTTTTTTTGACCCGTAGTGCCTGCTTAAACTAGTCCAACCAGTAGGGGAGCAAAAACAATTATTTTTCGAAATTGCCCAAAAGGATTACTGAACCTAGATCTTGATCACTAACCGAGTCTCCAGTATGAATTTGGTCGGTTGATTAAATTTCAGCCTATATACCTAGTATTAGTAGTGTTGCTGTACCTGATAAGGGTAGCTAAGTTATTAAGTTCTTATAAAATTGTAACATCTGTGTACACTTAGTTGCAATAAATATTTTGAGTTTGAGTTTGAGTTTGGGAATAGAATGCACCGGAGCAACCCGCTGGGTTTGATGAAGGTCACTTTTAAGTTTGACCGAAACGTTGAGTTTTTCTCGTACGAAATCGAAGTGAGTTTTAGTTGAAATATCTTTTTTATTATGATGGATATAAAATTAGCTTCTTTCCTAGAAATAAAACAAAAAAGCAAAGCTGTTTGTATAACTATCATGCAATAACGAGAATATTTTGGGAAAAGCGGTAAGGAAATGAACTACGACATCTGTTTATCAATTCGAATTTACCAGTTATTGGTTAATTATTAAATAGTTACTCTATTGTTGGTTAATACCTCTTTAATTAAGACAATTGTTGTGTCACAATAAACGTGGCTCTATGATAATTTCGAAAATAACCCATAGTATCGAACAAAATATAGCCAATTAACACAATATCATTGCGGATATAGAAAATTAGAAAAGTAAATCTGGACGTGAGGAGCTCTGAACCGGGAAATACAGCAATTATAATCGTATAAAGTTATACTTATACTTATCATTAAACCATAAAAAATTAACCCGCCGACCGTGTACACATTGTTCTAAACTCAAAAAAAAAAATTTTTTTAAACCTACATATTATGTTTTTTATGCAACCTTAATTCTTTATGCAAGCCTGTCAAACAAGACTCTCCTTAAGTTTAGTAACTTCATCTTGACTAGTGATAACCTTTTTGATAACCCAGTCCACAGTTTTGTTACAATAACAACTTAGTTTAGTAGGCTACAATTATATACTTATTTATTTTTAAACAGTAATGTGTATTTTTGCACATTTCACTACAAACCTACTCTATGTTTATATCCAAATCTATTTTTAATTATCAATTCATTAGATAAATGAATAATTGAGAATATATCATGATATTGATGTCGTAAGCTATTGTCTCATTAATAAGAATGAAATGGTTGCTTTTAAAATAGAACAACATTGAAAAGAAGTAGTTGTTTAGTCGGTAGTATAGAAGGCTCTCAATTTAAAGGATTGGGATCCGTTCCTGCCACAAAAATTACAATTCAAATAATTTATTTTGTAAAACAGGTATATACAATTACACATTTTTTACGTCAATATACATCTTTAAGAAACAATTAACTAAAGTAATACAGTAAATATACCTAGTCGGTTTTTAAATACTATCACTGGCCATTTATTTTAAAAATAGTACACCTAGAAAAAAAAATGAAATGGTGTTCGATTTTCAAATATTTTTTGATTAATAATCTGCCAAATCACAATTACATTCATTAATTTTTTACGATGGAGTGGACTCGCAAAGAGGACCAAGTAGCAGTAATTGCGTTGCATCGTTGCGGCCATCCACCGAAAACGATATTCAACTTGCTTCAAATATTAAAGATCACGAAGAGGTTCGTGTACCGTACCATCAAGAGGTACAATGAAACCTCTAGTGTCGATGACGAAAAAAGAACTGGCAGACCTCGTTCCGTTAGGACTCCAGGGGTCATCAAAGCAATCAAGGCGCGTATTGCGAGAAATCCCGTCCGCAAGCAGAAACTGATGGCTTTGGAGATGGGATTAACCAGAAGTACCGTAAAAAAAGTACTCAATGAAGACCTGGGACTACGAGCTTACCGAAAAAAGAGAGGACATCTTCTGAACGCGCGTCTGATAGCTATGAGAGCCAAAAAATGCAAAGTTTTGCTAAAGCGGTACGCAAGAAACAGACACCGCGATATCCTGTTTACAGACGAGAAAATTTTTAATATCAAAGAGAAGTACAACAAACAAAATGACAGGGTGTACGCTACCAGCTCTGCGGCCGCTGAAAATGGCATTCCTAGAGTGCAGCACGGCCATCATCCATCATCAGTCATGATTTGGTTGGGAGTGTCCTACTATGGCCCTACTGAAGTGCATTTTTGTGAAAAAGGTGTCAAAACCAGTGCAAAAGTGTACCAAGACACGGTTTTAGATCGCATAGTAAAAGATCTGCCCCAGACACTCTTTGGAGGACGGCCATTTTTCTTTCAACAGGACTCCGCACCTGCTCATAAGGCCAAAACAACTCAGGAGTGGTTCGAGCGCCAGAATATCGAGCTAATAAGGCATCAAGATTGGCCCTCATCTAGCCCTGACCTCAATCCACTGGAATACAAAATTTGGCAGGAATTGCAGGAGAAGGTCTGTTCTAAACCTAACAAAAATTTGAGCAGCCTAAAGTCATCATTGATTAAAGCAGTGGCCGATATCGACATGAATATGGTCCGTGCTGCTATTGATGATTGGCCGCGAAGATTGAAGGCTTGTGTGAAAAATGGTGGCACTCATTTTGAATAAATTTTGTGTTTAATTCAAGCTAATTAAATTACCTTTTTTAAAAAAAAAACTTTTTTTGAAAATCATGACTAGTTTTCATTTTATAGCCAATTTTGTTTGTGACAGAATTTAAGCACCGACTAGGTAATACGGGAAAATACAATACCCAAACCAAACAAGTATTTCGGAATTTATGTGAATCTTATCATTTGGTAAACGGAGTAATCGTCGATGAAAAGTGGGTACTAACATGAGTGTTAGAGATTGTTTAGGGAACATTTGATACACCTTCGATACCCCTTGAACATTTTCAATATTACGATGGTTGCTCAGAGTCCCGTTTCTAAACACAAAACTCATGATTATTTTGATCAAAAAGTATTAAATAAATGTCGTTAATGGCACATGCGACAATAGTTCAACGTCAATTAGGCTTTTATAGTAGGGTTGTGTTATTTTATGCATTACTTTACAATCGATCCTGCCCAACAACTATAAACACGCTTTAAAGTCGTGGCATTTCAAAAATAAACGCAAACACCATAACCATTGAATTAGAACATTATTGTTCAACGATATAAACCCGCAAAGTGGCGGTAGTATAGATCGTGGCGGAAATCTATTGTAAATCAATTGTTATCGAAATAAATAATTCTACAGCTTAGAATAACACATTGGCTGCTATGATTCTTATCTTATCGAAAATTCAATTAACCGTTTTGTCCATTTATTATTTTCAGAAAATGCCGAACTACGTCCTCGTGTGCTGGTTGCCTAGCAACGGGTTACTGCCGCAAGATGGCACTGCAGACGCCTGAAGTGGTGAGAGGGAGGGGCAAGGTCTCTTCGCTAAGAGACCGTGTCACTTCCCAATGAAAAAGCGGCCTTCTATGGCTGTCCTTGGAGGAACGAACTTACAAGGTAAAGCGTCACTCTCGGTAAATGAAAATGAGAGTGAAGTGAAAGTGACCATACTACTATGCCCACAAAAAACAACGCTTGGAAATAATCAGCAAACATTAGTAAAGTGAGAACATGAGCAGCGTCGTTGACCGAATGGCTCATTAACCGTGACATGATCACAATGTGGGTGACGTCAGCACACACCCACAAGAGCATGTAACGAGATGTAAATGTGTGCGTATGTCAATACGATGTAGGCGCCCGTAAGGTTAAATTGGTAGCGCTTACTGTCGAGATCGTATGATTGTAATTACACTGCCATAGAGTACAAGTCATAAAAAGAAGTCCTCAAAGTCCTTACCGTTAAGGGATAAAATCGAAAATGGCTCACCCAGCGGAACCTTTTTTCGTGGAGCGTAATGTACAATGAATACGTTATCCAAACGCGACGGGTTCCGTTGAAATAATTTAAAATTTAGTGCGAATGCTAAGCATGAACTGAATTCATTAAGGAAACAATTGACAAGATAACAATACAACTATATGACTCGCGAATTATTATTTTAAATATTTAACCTCCGAACTAAACTTCGGTAAGTACAGCGCAGGACTCAGGACACGCTGAGTAGACCAGACCACCATAAGCCAATTTCAACTGACTGTACTGTGTTGTCTTAGGCAGAAATCTATACTAATAATGAAGTAGTTTTTCTGGTATTTTTTATTCCAAATTTTATTTCCAATTCGCAGTCTTCTTAAATGTTTGTTATTTACTGTCACTGTCTGTCTCACTTGTATCTTTTGATAGTTAAAGAAGATAAGGTTAAACATATTTTATTTGCAAAAATATCAGAGGTGTTCCCAAGTGGGAACTGTAGAAACGTAAAACATTAAAATATTGCAGATCCGAACGCCTTGGTATAATCTGCCAATGACCTGTTTTTTATAAATATAATTTCGATTCTGTCAAGGGAACGCCAAAGATAAAAGGGAAATTGAAAAAAATAACAGATAATAACTTTACCACCGTCAAAGAAAACGAATAGGAAACACTATAATTATTACTTGATATCCGTAGACGAAAACACATTTATTAGCAGTTTCAATCGCGTAGTTTTTCCATCACTTATTTGATTTTTCATGTCTTATTCTTATCTTTTATTTTTAGAAATGTAGTTACTGATTATTTTAAAAGCGAGCTGAGAGTGTTACTTTTCGGCCTTAGACATGAAAAGTAATTAGCAAATTTAACGAAGCTTTTGGTTATTCTTTTTCAATTAACCTTCAGATTATAACACGTATTTCGTCTTATCCTAGTTATAACTTAGTACATGAGTACCATTTAATTAGTTTCTTCTGCAATGGTCATAGTTCTTTACGCTTTCTATACAAACCATGGCAGAGAGTGCACGGCCGGCTAGTCGGTCGCCTATAGCATAGTATAAATAAATAATAGTATTTTATCTCCATACGAATGGGCTGAAACGAACCCCCCCCCCCCCCCAAACTCAGTACAACTCGGTTTACGACAGTTGCGGTCGCACCACAATTACGTACGCACGTTGTCTTTGTGACGCTCCCGCGCATTTTCGTAAATTATGTCACGAAATTACAGAGTATGTTGTGCATTGTATGGTTGCTTAAATACAACTTTTATAATTATAATATTATAGCATTATCAAATACTTAAACTGTCAGTTGGTAGCCCTAGGGCGTATTTAGGCGCCGAGCTCCCGTAGGTATTGATTTCAAGGACACCGCCTAGTTAAACTACTGTTGTTACCTATACTGTGCATATAGATTTCTTGCGCATTGTGCGAGTGTTGCAGACTACTACGTTTTTGCGTTTATTGAATTATTATGGTAGCCACAGACCACATACCCAATGGTAGATATGGAGTTTTTTTATACAGAAAATTCATTACTGTTCCAATGCTCGTGATTGTATGATAATTATTTTGTTGTCTTGAAAAATTTGGTGAAGTTGGGTCCTCTTATGTTGAAAATTTGGCAAAAACCAGGGTTCAAATACTCTAATTTAGACTTAAAGTACTAAGTGTCGAGTTGAGGTTGAAAAAAAACGAATTTCGAAAACAGGGTCATTGAACCTTTATCTTGACGAGATACTGAGTCTCTAGTATGAATTTGGCTATATAAATGAAAGTCACATTGTATAGTTTTATGTATCAATTTGTTTTATGTCAGAATTTCAGAAGTTGCTAAAAATTGCTAGACTCAGGAATAAAAGATACGGTAAACATTCAACCATGTGGAAACCCTTGGTTTGCGGAAGGTGAGCCCAATGGTCGTCGTCACACGAAGCTATGAAATATGCATCTATCGCTCCCTGGTCATCCTGTTACATATTTCAGACCATGGTTTCTTTGTTTCAAATGCCAACGGCACCAATTTCTTTTGAATTTTAATGAGTTCAAAAGTCAGTATTGGGAGAACTTTTATATATACTAGATGCAAAACTCCACACATAAAAATACGCTATGCTTCGAAGCTTTGGGGAAATAGGGAGATTGGTTGAAAGAACAGTGACGAAATAACGAACAAGAAAGAAGAACTAGAACGGACTGCCATAGAAGGATGTAAGGCGGCCAAATTTATTACTTATTACAGGAACTAAAACAGCTCAGTGAAAAGCACCCAGAATAGAACAAATTAATAAATGTGAAAGAAGAAGCAAACAAACAGAAAAAAACGCAACAAACAGGGAAACAATTTTCAAAGCCCAAAAAAGGTGCATTCGTGTTATAAGTAAAATTAGGAGCACGGAAACTTGCAAGCCACATTTTAAAAATTTCAAAATTCTTACGTTCCCGTCACTATATATCTACGAAATGGCGGTATTTGTAAAATTCAATTTTAATCTTTTTGACCACTTTAAAAGCAAACGCTACGGAAACAAAATCTGTAGCTTTCAACACAAAAAAGCACTCTTCAGAAAAAGTGTTTTTGGAATGGTACCCTCTATCTATAATAAGTTACCAAAGGCTATAAGAGATGCAGAAGACATCCAAATGTTTAAAACGCATCTTAAAAACTTTTTACACGACAAAACTTATTATAGCGTAAATGAATATTTGTCCGATGCACAGTGAGTCCAAAGGTATATGCGTGTTAATTTTATTATAAGTGACTAATTATTTTATATAAAATGTGACATAATTGTGTATATTTTATTTTCTGTGTGAATATTTGTACGCCATGTGGCAGAGCACGGAGAGACGAAACCTATGTAGTTGCTATCTAACCACTAACCTGTGACTCACAAATAAATGATTTGATTTAATTTGAAGTATCTCTGGATCGTAGGAGATAGAGAACTGCGGTCTCTGCCTAGCCCTCCAGGAGTCAAGCGTGATTATGTGCGTAAACTTACTAGATATCAAAGGTATTTTGCTTCAGATTCTTTGCAACCAATGTCAAACGGTTTTCCTCGTGACAATAAAACCTTCCATAGCAACAGATTTCCATCAAAAGGCAGAAAGCGTACATCTGTCAAAGGAAATGCATCACATTCATGGTAGATCGAAACCAGATAATACAGAAGCACCTTTGTTGACAGATATGTTAAACTTAACCCGTGTGTCGCGTCTGTTCTCATGCTAATCATTGGCGTCGCGTCTGATTGCATCTCTTAGTCTGTGACCGGTCTGGAATAAATTACGGAACAAGTTTGAATGATTTTCGTGCCCTAAATTCAACTGTTACGTTAAAAAGTAGCGTGCGTGAAACAAATGTTTGGTTAAATTACTAGTAGGTTTGGATATGAGCACCTAATTTTCTTCAAAAATTCAAAATCTACAGCATAGTTTAAAGATCAATTGATTGATCTTTTGTAGTTCCGTATTAAACACAAGAGTTTCTAAACATATATGGCCTATCTATTGTAACCATCATGTCGTTATCCATTACAAATGCCAGAAGTGAATTTGACTAAAAATTCAAAGCCAGCATCAAAAGCCGTCAGACCGTCAGTAAATTACATTGTGTAACACACTCGTAAGCCGTCGTGAACAAAGGCTGAATTCTTTTCACCGAATCGCAAGATGTCGCAACGGGCGCTTGTTGACTGGGCACCAACACCCGTCTGACCCGAAACCGGTGAAACTGTGTCAAGCAGTTTATTCAATCTGTACTGAGAGGCTCTTCCAACCAAGCGAAAATGACACTTAGGTCCCCTGCTCAAGAACCACAATTACTTCTCGAGCATGCGGTTATGGGACGCAGTGTCCTTAGTTTTGCTATCTTGCCCTTGTTAGAGCTGTAAAGGGTCACATTTTACCGGCATTTCCCGGTCTATCGGTAACATGTCAACAAAATTTTGGCACGCTACGTATCTTTTACGCTTGAGCAGCAAAATTTGTGATGCCTTAATCCGAGCTAACGTAGTATCTGAAGTAGGATGCAGATTACCGTGCCCCCTGAGCCATGATGCCGATAAATGGCTGACGTTGCTCATCCAACGAAGATAGGCCGAGATAGCTGGTAAATGTGGACGTGGCGCAGGTGTCTCAAATGTTGGTTGAAGACCTGTTATCAAATTTTGAAGATTATCTCCGTCAATATCAAATTTCATGGCGTATGGTGGTAATTTTTGCGATTATGGAATGAAGCGT
Organism: Ypsolopha scabrella; assembly: GCA_910592155.1. Classification (NCBI taxonomy): domain Eukaryota; kingdom Metazoa; phylum Arthropoda; class Insecta; order Lepidoptera; family Ypsolophidae; genus Ypsolopha; species Ypsolopha scabrella. Next base: position 25,407,530 of record OU342963.1, read on the forward strand.
GTGATAAGGCATGATTGATAGAGGGTTAATTGGCATGGGATTGGTCTTCACAAGCTATCTTAAGTATTCAACTATTTTATTATAATTTTGTTGTAAATTCCTATTATGTATACGGCAATGTTATGAGATACTAGCGATGCGACGCTGTAAATGACCTAACCGAAAAATAAGAAAAAAATACACTCACCACAACTCGACGCCATCATGTCGGCAACATTGAACGCGCAAAAAAAAAGAAAATGGCCGACTTCAAGGTCGCAAGAAGCTGTCCTAGTCACGGAGAGCATTAATTTTTTACAGCTCGAGGCTTTTGCAAAACTGGCCTATCTGGATTCAACCGGGTTTTAAAAACACGCGACAGATGATTATTAAATTGATGGATTGCATCCAACTCTCGATTTCAAGGCATCGTAAGTTGCAGCTCTTTTATAAAAGTACCATTGTATCTGCAATCGGGAATTTAACATTGGGATTGCATTATGGGGAGTTTTTGACGAATAAAGTTTCATTTTAGCTCTTAAAAAAAAGAAGTAAACAACATTTTTTTTTATTAAGTTATTTATTTTGTAAATCCTTTATTTTATTCGGATTCGGAAGAGCTTTTTTCATTTTACACGGAGATTATATTTTCGTTAGGTTATGTAAGTGACAGATTCATACAATGAACGCTATCGATAACATTTTGCCATACATTTTTGCTAAATACTGGGTTTAAGCAACGTTGCTGCTTGGCTGGCAAAACCAGAATCCCTTCAATACAGACACGTCTTGAAAAATAAAAAAGAACGGTATGTTCTCAGCCTGGGAACAGTGGCAAGTCAGTAATCTTTACCAATATTTCTTGACTGTCCCCCCGTACTTTATGTCAATGGTATAAGGAGCAAATTTGAGCGGTGAGAGTGATATTTTCATGTTTGTTTTTCTATATATGGGGTTTGCACCTGTTGCTAGATCTGCCTAGACTTGATGTGCAGATTAGGACTTTATGGTAAAAGTCTGGCTGCCTAGATAAAAGTCGTAACTATTACAGATAAATTCATACGCGATAAAAAAATACGAGCTATACATAATATAAGTTGGCTCGACGTGGTTCCTATCGGGATACAAATTGATATTGTTTTATAATTCTTTGTTTTTTTTTTGGAATTTGCTGGAACTGAGCCTTGAATATTAACAACGGCAGAATTTTGGTGCTTCGCTTAAAAAAATTAGGAGTATTCTAAGATTTAAAATATTATAATGATTGTTGATCTTTTACTGAATAAAAGCACTCATAAAAAATATGAAGATATATACTTCTGTATAGAGGAGGATGAATGAAAGTAGAGTGACTTTACGCTGCGCAAGTGGAAGATAAAGTTCTACCAGGCCGCCGTAAGAACGTATGTCGACCAAATTGGCGATCTACTGAAGACGAGAAAAGTAAAGAGTATCCGGAATAAAAGAGCTTGTATGATTAGATTGATGCATAAGTACGAGTAGCAAAAGAAGTGTGTCAGGAATTCAGCCTACCTTCTGGGAGACAGGCGCGAGTATATGTACGTATGTATGTATATACTTTTCAAAAATATATATACTTATTTCAACCCACTCCTTTTTATTTTAAATTGATGAAGAATGCTGTTACGGGATTGACATAAAATAGGTAATACAGATATATAGTGAATACACTCAAACATATTTATTTTTCATGTGAAATATTTCAACAATAGCTAAAAACCCTCGAACCTGTTGTTTCGCTGCGTGATTATTAGTACTAACCGTCCTAGACAATTAGGCCAATAATCCCACCAATAATCGCTTCTATTAAAAGCTAATAAAGTCTTCGCCATTGGCCTGGTCTTGGACGGTAATAGGAAAAAAAATCTAGCCTATACCACACCCTATGCGATTTCAGGTTTCAAAACCTAGGTCAATAATAGCGATGTAGAGGAAGGTAGCTTCTATATTTATAATAGAAAAATATATTTATCTATATTAATCTATATATTTATCTATATTTATGACTAGCATCTGCCCGTGGCTTCACCCGCGTGGCCTACAGGAAACAAATGACTTTTTTTTTCAGAAACAAACATTATAAACGCTCTCACCGCTAGCTCCTCAATTGAATATAGATGACTGTAGTTGTGATTTTGTTGTGTTTTGTGATGTTCCGTTATAACATCCATTTCACTTAGCGAATTTTGATGCGGGATTTTTATTGTCAACCTAGAACCAACCGAACTATCATACCTATATAGGTACTCGTACTATAAAATGTGTCAACGGAATGAATGGAATGACATCTATGCCGAAAACTGATGATGATTTATTTGATTCTGAAAGTTTCATTTTAAATGAATAATAGTTGTGCAAATTCAAGAGAATATTATAAAACATGGTTTGGTTTTGGTAGATTGATAACTATTATATGATAAATAGATTAGTTATACAAGATGTAAACGCAAAGTCAAGAATCCCTTTAGGGTATGAAAGTATAGATGTCATTACGAGAAAATATACCTTGAATTTTCACCAAAAATTCCAAAATTTTTCTAAGCTATAGCTACGCAGCTCACCGGCCTCCCCACATATATAATTGCACCCCGCAACCCGCACGTCTCATCCGAGTGGCCAGCGACCAGTGAGGGTGTCCACGCGATTAGTGTATTTTGAGTAAAGAAAATCGTCTTACAATGAGGTACTGGTACTTTATTTAGAGATCACACCCATAAAGGATTCTTGCCTTTGCTTTTACACCTGGTATGACTAGATTGCGACCGTGCAATTGTTATATCCCTAGTAAGATAGCTATGAACCTTTTTCGTATAAGTATGTTACGGTATAATAATTATACCCTTAGGTATATATCCTAAAAACATTTAAAACCCTAAGAAAATTACAAGATACAATTCATTTAACTATTACATATACTCGTACGTGCAATGTCGGCACTTGGTGCAACTTGGAAAGCATGTTGAAAAAACCCTCTTGAACACTAATTTAAAAAAATTGTTATATTGCGAAACTGTGTGAAAGAGTGTTGTCTTCAGGATGTTACCATTAACTAGGCATTTTTCAAGTAAACTTTAGCGGACTAATATAAAAGATAGATTACTATGGATTAAATAAAGGGGGTTGATTGATGGAGCAGTAACTGTAGCTATGAAGCAGGGCCGCGATAAATAGGAGTCAAAGCTCGGTTGTAAATCTTTTAGCACCTAAAAGAAAATTCAACAAAGCGACGAAAATACAGCTCAATAATCTGTAAAAGAACGACGTTTTACTAAACAAGATTTAAATCGAGAAGAATAGGTGTTTTTAGAGTTAAGTTTTATTGAGTGGATTTTTTTAAATTGACTTCTCTAAACGTTCAGGGGTTGTGCATATTACCTGACGATACGTGCAGGAATTCTGCGGATGCAAGGAACAGCATCTTTATTAAAACACCATCTTTATTAAAACACGATGGGAAGCTTTTATAAATACTTATGATGAAAAAGGTTGAAAATTCCAAAACTTGATAACTTGATTAATATGCCGCAGAGGTGATTAATATGGAATTAAAGTTATGATGATTTATCAAGTTTCAAAAAGTGACGTCTTAATGTCACCTTTTCCATGAGATAAATAAATTGCGTAGTGAAACGCAACTGGCCAGTAATTCCAAAATAATTACCAGCTCTAACTTTTCATTACGCTCAAGAAAAAAGAAAGATTATTCTAAGGATTTTTACCATGTCACTTAATTGCAGTAAGACCGGTCTTCCAGGGCCTTCACATCCAAGCTGGTCTTGTTACTGTTGGCTCTGAATTACTATCTACTAGTCCAATAAGCCCACTTGACACCGGAGTCATTTGAATTTGGACCTTATTCCTCAAGTATAAAGTCCTAGTGCCAAACGGATGTAAGGTGGCTGGTACACCGCAAGGCGCCCAGCGGGCACTACTAATTATGCACAGGGTTGATACTTTATCAGTGACAAAAAAAAACTTGATGACCTGCTAATGTTAAAATTTCGTACTACTTTAAAACTGTTATTAAGGTTAGTGTACGTTTACATCAAATTCAGCCTCAGGCAAGGATTTACATATACACGCTAATTAAAAAAAGTGCAAATATAGACAAGGTTTTGAGTATAAACGTACATACTTTGTATTTATTATCTCAGTCAGGGCAATCAACTGCCCAGGCATTTTACGAAATACAAATTTTTCTTTGAGAGATTGTTTTTTATTGATTATTTTTTTGTAATAAACTCATATTGGAAATTGTCTGAAGCATAACATAAAATACGTAGGTACTCGATTGTCTTATGCTATCCTGACAACAATTTTATTCAAGATCTTCAAACTTCTTTTTCTTGCGCTTGCTGCAAGGAATGGCAACCCTATTTTCTTTACAGCTGTTTAAAAAAAGAAAATGTAAAGCTGCTACTGCGTTACTCTAAGAACCAAGTGATAGATACTAGTAGAATTAATCACAAAGAGTTCAAATGCATGGCTATAACTCTTAATAGCTAGCATTAGAGCAAAAAACCGCGCTGGTGGCTCAGTCAGTAGGTAGTACACCTAGCTCTTAACGTTTTATCGCTATATACCAAACAATTTATGAACTACCAACGGGTAAATATGTTTTCAAATACAAGAAAAAAAAGTTGTTTATTAATATTCATGTGTTGATGGGACTTTTGGAAGTTTAGAGCTTAAAATACAAGATTACAAACATGGTAATTACCCGAAATTTTAAGACGAATATGAAGTATAGGTTGAGCGATAGATACGGTATTCTTTAATTTTTATTCGATTTCATATGCAGCATACAAATGAGATGACAAATCTTATTGTACGGCATGAAATTCTGACTCTTTGAGGACTGTATCGCTAGGCCTAGGCTGCGCGAGCTGATTACCGGTTTACTAGTTCGGTATTTATTTAAGTGTTATGGTAGATACGGTGTCTTTTTTTTATATACAAATTTTTATGGATCATGAGAGTTGTGACAGAAACAAAATAGACTGGAACTTAATCTAAACATAAGACACTCTAACACTAATATTGGAGAAACTGAAGCCACAAAGATTTTGGGAATTTATATCGATAAGAACTTAAAATGGACTAAGCAAATCGACCATGTTTGCAAAAAATTAAACTCCTTTGCATATGCTTTATATATGCTCCGCAAAGTCGTTAATATAGAGACAGTGATAACAGCATACCATGCCTTTGTAGCGTCTACCATAAGGTATGGTATCATATTTTGGGGTAACGCGACAGACAAACTTCGAGTATTTAAAGCTCAGAAAAAATGCATTAGGGCAATGTTCTGTAAACGACCCAGAGATACATGTAAGCCACATTTTCGAACACAAAAGCTCCTAACGTTACCTTCGCTGTATATTCTTGAAATGGCAGTATTTGTTAAATCGAATCTTGACCTATTCGAATTTTTCAACAGTGGCAGACATCACAATAAGGTAAAAGCTCTTCCTCGCAATACGGAACTTTTTAGGTCTAGCGTGTTTGGCATGTCAACAACAATTTATAATAAACTTCCTCAATCTTTTAGGGATATTTCCAACATTATGACATTTAAAAGCAAATTACAAGAATTTTTAATCAAGAAAACTTATTACTCAATTGCTGCTTTTTTAAATGATAGGTACTGACATTTCATTCTAAATATCTTATAATATTGCATGAATCGGTTTATTGACATTTTAATATAGTTTTTTATTTTATTAAGTGATTTATTGTGACATTTTAATTTTAATTTTTACTGTTCATTTTTCTAATTTACATATGTTATTAACAAACGATTTTGTATTTAGTATGTTAAGGAACTAAATTGAATTTGTACGCCTAACGGCAGAGCACACGGCACTTGATGATTATTTTTATAAAATGTAACACCAATATATTATATTTACCTGTGTCTGAACAAATAAAGATATTAAATTGAATTGAATTGAATTGAATTGTGTATTAATTTCCACCAATTTCCACAATGTGTATTAATTTCCACCAATTTCCACAATGTGTATTAATTTCCACCAAGTGCCAACAATCACAAGCATCAACTATTTTAAGGAACATATTTTCAGTGACTTAAATCTTTAAGGGCCCTGTTGCCGAATGCTTGAAGTCAGTCGCGCACGTGGTCGCTATGCTTGCTATTTCATTCTACATTCAAGTTTGGGTTACAGAGCACTGACTGACTGTTATTGGTTGACCCGAACGTTAATTTCCCGAGCTCGTACGGAACTAACCGAACACGCTGCGAGAAGTAAGCTAACGCGAGACAATATTCATCTCTTGAAAAAACTCGAGAGTGGTTTTGGGTTTTCCATGTAATTTACTGGTACCGCAACGTTTCCATTGGTTTCTGTAAATTTTACTTTTTAAGTCTTATATTTATAAATTTAAATTTGATTTTTCCGATGTATGTATATAGCTGTTTAGATTAGAATATGCAGTAATAAATATTTATTAATTTGGCCAAGTGTGTGTCTCGCACAAAAGGTTCTGTACCACCACACACACAGGGTACAAAATCCCAAAAAGGTTATCGTAAATAACAACAATATAGATTCCAAAACAACAACAAGAAGACAAAAAAGCGCTAAAATGCTAGCGACTGACAAACAATTCGGCACCCTCTGAGTACAGAACCCAAAATTTATAATTTTTTGGTTTTACTTTAGAGCATGTACAATAAACTGACCAAATTTTTATGTTTCATTTCAGTTTTATAATGGAATTATTTAGTGAAGTCGAGCTAGGTCATTGATACAAAAATGTATGATAACGTTGATGAAATATTCTAGAAATAAAATTATTTAAGAGAGTTTGAAAAACAATATAGTTATAAATACAATAGGAATGTATACTTTGAATTTAATTTTCATAATTTTAGCAATACAAAATAAGCTATTATACTGAAACAAAATAAAAAAACATCAAAGGTTTTCTAAGATTGTATGATAGTATTGAATTCTCTAAAAAATATTTACAGTTAATTACAAACTATTTTCCTTGCACATTCTCTGAGCGGCTTCCATTCAGCAGGATAGGCAATTGTAAAATGAAAGCTTTTTTTTGGCTTGGTTTTCCCTGTTTTTGGCCTTTAAAACTTTGCCATGTAGAGGCAGAACAGGCAGGCCTGACCTCATGGAGCAGGACAGATTTTTCTAAATAACCTTGCCTTAGCTAAGATTAGAAGAAAAGATCAATTAGAATCTATTGTTAAAGAAAGGCACATTTTGAAAAAAATGCTCGGGCCTGCATTCGAATATTTGACTTACTTGAAATTTGTTTCGAACTGCTATTTTTTAGTTAGTAACGCATTCTCAATAATGTTTAAAGGTTTTATTTTGAAATAAAAGTCAATAAAGTTTACCTAATTTACTAGGAACGTAGGCGATAATCGTGAGGTGAGACAATAATGACCTCGTCATGGATGTAACTTGTCCGTCACTTATGATATCATCTCGAATAACTAAGATAAGTGACCACTCTATTATGTTATATAGTTACATATTAAGCAGTTATTATTATTTATCAGTAATCGGATAACCGGAAGGGAGAAAAAGCTTTGTATATCCTAGCAGTTCTTCTTTTAATCACTTTTTATCTTTGGCTTTATTAAATTAGCTTATATCATTGTTTTTATTACTTTCTTAAGTTTTTATATAAAAAAGGTTGGAATCCTAGTTTTACAGTTATTCAAATGGTCACCTTTTCAAGGGATTGTTGTATTTACCTCAATATGAGATCATCACCATCCCACGTATACTCTAACCTTCATAGAGAATACTAACAATGTCGCGAATAGTTTTATATACCTGGTGTATTAAAAGAAAAATGGAAGTGTATACTTTGCCGCTAGCGTAACGGTACCGCAAACAGCGCCAATGATACACTTCCAATAGGAAAGGTTACATTACCGCTAGCGGCACTGTATTTCTTTCAGATGCGATGCCGTCAATTGAAAAATAAGAAGGATTTTTGTATATTACATGATTTCTGTTAAAATTGCGGTGGTCGCCGCTTCTCTCAGTTCCCTAATTTATTAACATGTAAATCTAACACGTTCCTTCTTGGTTTGCTTATTTTTGTCTTATCGCAGATAGACTTTGGTAAACCAAACTCCGATAAAAAAACAAAACCTTTTGGCAAGGATTTTAATCCCGAACCTAGTTACTAGCTGTAACCCACTGCACCAATGATGCGATATTTGAAACGACCAATGGAGCGGACATATTTTAGTTCTTCACGTGATAGTCATGCATGTCACCTATCGCTGCACCGCATCCGTTATTACTAGAGCATCGCTAGCGGCAACGTATACACTTCCAAGAAAAAACGGGATAAATGGATTAATTGTGGATTTTGTATAAATAAATACGCAAGTAGAATACCTCATACTAAAATGATTTAATAAGTACTCCGTTGATAAATTTACAAATAATATGAAAAAAAAGCAGTTTCGTAGAAAACTTTTAGTTACAGTGCTCCTAATTGGTAATTTAAGTTTATTTTATGGTAAATACGATAAAATTTTGTTTTCAACTTATATAAGGAATATTTATTTTGTAGCTATTAAAAATATTTAAAATATTCAAAGGATCGGTGCTATGTAAAAAATACACGGATGCTTTGTTTCTGTGTATTTCATGAAGTAAACGGAAAATTGTAATGAGTTTTTGGTATATGCATTTGGACTATATAATCTAGGGTTTTGATTTTGGAAAACACGTTTGGATAAATTTTCCTCGATAGAACTAATTAATGAAATGGGGTATTCAAACACACTTTTTCTCCTCGTTTGACGGATAGGAATCATGTACAGAACTCAAACATATTTTATTTGATGAGGTTTAAGAATATCTAGATATTTGATTTTGGAAATTTTGCTAGGTATTTTAGTTTATTTAATAAAATTAAAAAACTTAAATTTTCTCTTTTGCGCTGAATTCGCCCCTCTAGCACTGCGCGTTTTTTCGCTTGGAGTGAGAGTGACAAAAATAAAATTTACATAATTCACATCTATTATTCTACTGTTTATATTAGAGTAAGATGAGATGGAAGGAATTCTTACTTGTTTCCTCTGTACAGAATAGTGATCTGTAATCTGTGGTTGCGGTATAGAAAAGCAGAAGAAAATAAAACCTGGATGTGAGGAGATCTGAGCCGGGTTGCGAGCCCGGGAGAATCATTCTCCCGGTTCTAAGATCCTCACATTCCGATTTAATGTTTCTATACCGACATGATGTACTATTTGCATCTCCTTCCGATGGATTAATCTCAAAATGTAAAAAATATCTAAATAAACTTAGTTCTATAATTTTTTGCTAGTATTTAAGTCGTTTTTATTCATATGGGTATTTATTGTTTTCAGTTAAAGGTGATAAGCTTTTTAATATTGCCCAAAGATGGATGAAAGATTTTTGATAAGTTTACATTTACGATTTTCCGCTCTTAAAGTGAAAACATAAACAAAGAGTAAGCTTTTTCATAAAAATATAGTTACCTACGTTCTACTTTAGCACGCTACGACGACATTAAATTTACAACTCGCCTCGGAATTACGTATGAAACGGTGAAAATTCATTCATTACTAGAAAAAAAAAAGAAAAAACTGTTATTTACGGCTAAATGATTTAAAAAAAAATATTACAGCGCCTTCTTTTTCTAATGAAACTCTTTTCTAGCGTACTAGAAAGAAATGGGTAGATGATCCATAAGTTGGTGGCACTGTACGTGTAAAAAAAAACTACACGAAAAAATATATTTTTTTTATAAAAGAAAATACATTTAGAGATTTCTTTCAGTTTACCTCTGGGTATAAGAAATATAGTAACTGAAAAGGTAGACACATGTGTACATTTATTGATAATTGAATGCTTAGGTAAATAACTACTCTATAAAAACACACTAATATTATAAATGCGAAAGTGTGTGTGTGTGTGTGTGTGTGTGTGTGTGTGTATGTGTGTGTGTGTGTGTGTATGTTTGTTACTCTTTCACGCTGAGACGGCTGGACGGATTTGGATGAAATTTAGAACGGATATAGCTTATTCAACTTAACACATAGGCTACTTTTTATCCTGGAAAAAAGCATGTCGTTAAACAGAATAAAACGTGGGCGGAGCCGCGGGCAAAAGCTAGTAATACATAATAATATACAATAAATACTTATCCTTACAATACATACATACATAATAATGATACAATCACGAATTAATGTCATGAGTCATGAGTTATGTAAGATACAGTTCTGTTATATAACGCAAGAAAACACCGTCTGAAAAAAGAAGGTTTTGTGACAAACAGAACTGATTTCTATAAATTTTCCAATAATTTCCTCCATCCTTGAAAATGCCAGCTAGGGTAAGCAAGGGGAGAAACACTTTCTATGTACGGACCCCAGCAAGACAGGATACCTATAGATAAATAATTCTTATTGGCACGTCATAGCTGTTAAAATCGTTTACAGTTAGCTCGAACTACTGACGACTGTACGTACTCCTTTGTATGACTTACCTTCCAAGGCCTTAGTTTGCAGGCGATAAGAATCCCAAAGGTGCTGCTCACCCAAAGTGTTAATGTATTCGTGTATTGTAATCTTTGTTTACATGTTTTTTTTTGCCAAGTTCAAAGGTCACAGTTTGTGAACGTACCTGAAACAAAGATTTTGTAGGATTAGTTCAATGCCTTGCTTAGTGGCAAAAATTGTAAAGGAATACTCATACGAGTAGATGATTATTTACAATTTCAAATATCAAAAATTTGTACCAATTACAAATTGTTAATTTACAATGCCATATCAATAGGCAAGAACATGAATCGTAATTACTTCTAAATGCATTTGAAATGAAAATTCCTCATCATTATACGAAAATAAAGGCTGATATTTTTTATCAAACATCAAAAATATTTAATGGAAATGCAACATAGACAATAATCTTTGCTGGTATTATTGTGAAAAATTCTCATGTACAAAAGCATATAAAATATTTTCACTATGTATACATATGGACGACTTTTGGTTGCGTGAGTAAAGGCAGTTTCAGACTATACGGCCTAGTAACACGCTTCATTGGGGTAGGAAGCACTAAGCCAAGTTCATACTATGTTTTGTTCGAAGTGTTTTATTAAAAAGTAATTAATTCTTAAACAAAACGTGAGCTTCTGTTTTTGCTACGGCGTAGCAATTTACGAATACCTGCTACACCGTAGCATAAAAGTATATTGCTTTTATTGCAATGAAAACGATTTTGTTATTAGGGGGCCATTCATAAATTACAAGAAATTCATTATTTGTGGAGCCCCCTCCCCCCTCCCGTCCCTGTCACAGGTTGTTGCATCACATATTTAGTGACATAGTGACGCCACATATTTTGCAATTTCATATTAAAAAAACATTTAATGAAAACAGCATTTCCAAAATTATTTATATATTTCTATTTCAAATAGATGAACATTAAATATTTAAAGTTTTTATAATTTTATATATTTTCATATTTACAAAGTTTATGATGACGCGTCCCACCCCTGTCACACGATGCATGTCACACTTTGTTGACTACCTCCCCCTCAACGTGTGACCTAATTTATTGATGACCCCGTATGGCGTGCAGAAATTCTAAAGAAGTACATGCATTTACAACAAAAACAGAACAGATTGTTTTCTCTGTTACTCCTGTACTTAAGTGTTATTTTTTATCTTATCCGGTCTGTTTGCGCTTGCCTCATTATGCTGCAGCGTGATGATAACCTGCCTATCTGTCAGAGGTTATGCCATATTCGTCTGAGCCAAATACGTACTGTCTCATACTATGGAAGCTCGCTAAATTCTATGAGGGACTCAAAATTAAGCTGGAAATTGTGACAGGGATGCGGCCCTTGTTATATCTCTCTATGTAAGGTGACTTTCGTTTATATAGCCAAAATCATACTGCAGACTCGGTAAGTGATCAGAACCAAGGTTCAATGACTCTGTTTGAGAAATAGGTACGAAAAATATTTGTCTGTGCCTCTATACTTGTTCAAGAACAACCTCGACTCTGATTACTCTAGTATACGAAGTCTAAATTTTATTTTTGTATTTCACAGAAAGGATAATTGAACCTTGGTCCTGACCACTTACCGATCATCCAGTGTGAATTTGGCTATATAAACGTAAGTCACATTGTATAATATAATATGCTCTAATATGCGCAATCCGTTAGGAAAATAAAGGGCAATTCATAAAAGACTATTTAAAAAAAAATTCGTTAGAATTGCGTGAAGTTATAAAAAAAAGTCGGTTGGAGAATTTTTTTAAATGGAACTAATGTTTGAACTTGAATAAATATTAAACGAACTTTATAAACAACAGTTGCTAGGTAACACAATAAATACTGCTTACTGACTAACCGTAATAATAAGTTTATGATTATGTATGATACTAAAAATTCATACATAAAAGAAGTTTGAATAAGAACCAACTCTTCGTTGCAAGCTCTCCCATCGAAGAAACAAGACATCATAATGTGGTACAATTACTTACATTTTTATATAGATATCAGGACACAACCACTACCCAAATTATATAAAAGGTGTACACTGTATTCTTAAGAGCAATGAATATGTAACGGATATAATAATATCTGGAATATCCTTTTTTGTATAATACTAGAGTGGCAATTCTGGTATTCATTCCATACGTGTGACTTCCATTGACCGCGTTATAAATACCATACGATGTAAACTCGAGTAAATAAATACTATCAAATGATGACTTCAAAATGTATAGAATAAACGAGATAAGTTTTTCACATAAAATAGGAGATTACGCAACAAGTGAAAAAAAGGGAATTTCCTTCGAGGTACAAAGTTGGATCAAGAGAGCAGCGAAGAATTCTAAAGTAGAATCCTGAGCGGAGCGAGGGATAAAAGGGCAGAGATGTTTACTATGTACTTTTTACCATTTACTAAGAGAAAATAATCAGTGGTGTAATAGCTATTTGAATTACATTTTTAATCGATAAATACAACATAACATTGAATATAAACACTAGAAATTAATAGTAAAATTAAATAGTAGATGGTTATACGAGTGCATAAAACGAGCCATATTACCGAGATACGAGTATTTAGCTGCCTGAGCCTTGGCGAAGGCAGCTATAGTTCGAGGTAATATGGCTCGTTTGTAGCCGAGTTCAACACTCTGCTTTTCACTTCGATTGCGAGGAAATGATAATAAACGTATTTACTTGTTTTCCGCTTCTCCAATATATGAAATTCTCATAACTTTTAAGATATATATTTGCTTAGATTTTGGCGGCAATATCTGCTGAACAATTCTTTGCGTTTCTTTCCATTAGTGTGTTAGGAGTAAGTATTATTTCATCATCAGTTGATGACATATTTAACTTTCAGTAATATTTATTGCAAATTTAAATAATCAAACAAATGAATATGTACTGCTGAGAAAAAACAACAGCTCTTTCCCGCCACTACTCTTTTCCTTTTTTTTTCCTTTCGTCCCGTTCAGGGACAAGCAAAGGTATCGAGGACAATGATAGCCTTTTCTGTAATTTTTTCTTTAAATTCTGCCACCGATTGGGAAGGCATAGGTAACTTAGCCCACAAAGCCATGTCTAAATAACGTAAATAGATAATTAGACATGCATGTGTGAGGTTTATTTATTTCATATCATATTTGTTTAAGTCACTGTATATCCTTCTGAGCATCGTCTGAAGAGTACGTGTTCATCGCTGTCCTGTCAGTTCGCGCTAAAATGATATAATCTTAGCCCGAACACTATTGAGTTTGAAAAAGTTTGTCAATGAAGTTGTGTAGTCTGTCAAAAAAGTATTGAAATGAAAATGAAACTTTAATGAACTGTATTGGACTTTAAACGTTCAAGTAGTATAATTAAGGTAATATATTTATTTAATAAAACGCGGTTAACTCGATTTAACAGATTTTGTACTTATTTGTTTGGTGTAACCAGGCGAAAGAAAAATGGTTTCTTCAATATTAATTTCAACACTTTTTTGACAGACTATACTGTGTATTTGGCTGTAAGGCTTATTGCCATAGTCTTAGAAGAAGTAAACACTTTTATGCACTAGAACATAAAAAGTATTAAGTATAAAAGATTTTAAATGTTTTTTTTTTTCTATATCGTATAATTGTTCCAAATTCCAAATGCTTTATTTGGGCGGGAATTTAAAACTAGTGGTTGTGTTTTCAATTGACAGTTGGATTAAATAATCAAAAATGAATGCAGGCGTTTGTTTTAAGAAGAAAGAAACGAGAAATAACGAATACAATATACTCAGATGAAGAATTATAGAAAATCAAAGTTGGCGGGTTGTGCCTATGGATGTAAAAAATAAGAGTTCATTAGACATGGCTGTATAGTCAAGTTATCTTTGCAAATCCCAGAAAGGTAAGAACTAATTTAAAAACTCAGTAATAAAAAGAGAGTTTCAGTACTGTTATCAGTGAACCAATAGCCCCTTTTCGAGTGTTGATGATAAAAATACATAAAAATCCTCAACTTTATAAATGTATGATATAGTGTATTTTCGTCAATATACTCGTATGTGCCAAAGCAAAAATGTTTTATAAGAAAGCTTGCTTTTACGCAACCAAGTTTGCTGATTGAGGTTAAGGAAAGCACTAAAATACTTTTAAAACTTTTGCTGGAGATGATATATACTCGTAGCTATTAAATACTTTGCAATAAGAAATTTTGGCTTTTCTGAGTTCGAGAAAGACTTACAAAAATATTTAAATTATTGTAAATACTTAATTACCAAAAGCTTTAAAAATATTTTTTAAAGTGAGTTATTTTTTCTGTCTTTTAATTGAACATGTGCATGGCGAAATTATATTTTTTAAAGTATAATTTCTAACTATATACGCTTTAATAAATACGTCACAATTTCCAAAAATGATGAACAGATTATAATGAAACGAACCATTAACCCCAAATAAACCGTCAAATTACTTCTATAAACTACTAAGTTTGCTTATCATGCGAAATATTAGCCAAAATTTTCCATCATTGCCTAAACGTGGTAGCAAAACGTTGAAATGGAGGTGAAACAAGGTAAAGCGAGTCGTAGTTTTGCGGAAATGTTTTTTTACGGTCAGGTTCGCGTCACGGCCAATGTCGGAATACAGCCTTCGAGGTTGCCGCTTCGTCGCGCGTCAGCCCGGACCGATTCAAACGAAAAGTTACCGAAACATATGTAATAGGTCTGACCTAGTAATGTCAGTTTGGTAATACTACGTAATAGACGTAATTTTTCATTGTTATTTTATTATCCACGGGCATTTTAGCTATTAGTGATATTCCATTGTGCAATTAGGTACTTATCGCCCTTTTGATTTAATTAACATATCGTCACAACATATTATTATATTATATCTTCAAGGGAGCGTCAAGAGTTGTCTCTGGCGGTAGATTGTCAATAGAACACTTGACCATCCTCTTTTCATCGACTATCTTTACATCCCGATTTTTGATTTAATCTTTT
The DNA here is from genome assembly GCA_910592155.1 of Ypsolopha scabrella. Taxonomy (NCBI): domain Eukaryota; kingdom Metazoa; phylum Arthropoda; class Insecta; order Lepidoptera; family Ypsolophidae; genus Ypsolopha; species Ypsolopha scabrella. The sequence goes on from OU342963.1 coordinate 25,423,052, forward strand.
GGCGGAATAAGAACTGAAGAAGCATGTGTTGTATGATTTTTTAATGCACCATTTACTTCCTTTGAGTACCCGAGAAATATTGAAGTGTCAATGAAATAATCAGATAGATTAGAACAGGTTTCGTTCGTTGAATGAAATATAAATAAAATTACAGATTTTAAACATTTTTTCGTCTTGATACGCCAACAACAACAAAAAAAACACACAACATTAGCAACGATTTAAAGCTTCATTTCAACAATCCAGCTTTGTCCTTCGAGTTACGATGGTACGAATTATCATTCTTAAAGCATTATACGTAAATTTTGTACAGAATAAATTTTTTGTTCTTCTCATTACATCATTCAAATATTCATGAGATCAGCAACTCCAAGTCTTTTAGTTTGCTATCGCTTATTCAATTCCGTAAAAATAACAAAAATATTGTATAGTATTATTGTGCTGGAACTGTACCTATATAAGTATGGCTCAGCAGTTCAACCGATTCTAATGTCAATATCAAGTACATATAAATCAGATAAATAGTACAACATGGAGTCAACGACTTCTTGGTACATGTTGTAATATTATCAAGTTTTATAAGGCGTCATTGCTCGACGCGGCTGTTGTATTTTTAGCCTAGGCCGCACTAAAAATAGTTCAGCAGTTATTACGGAATTAATATTTCTAAAAATGGATCGGTCTACAGCGCGTCGTGATAACAGAGTCCGATTATACTCTGACGTTGTGTCCGCCATCTTGGTATTTGTTTTGATTACGGTATTTATTATATAAGTATCTTCAGAAGAATTATAACTGAGAATCTTCGGGAAAGTTTACGGCAGATAGAGAAAAGGTATAAAGCTAAAAATAAAATTGGATAAAACAGCCCTTAAGGTAACCAAAGTAAGTGTGATTAATGTGTCCATTCGTCTTTCTGTCTGTCAAATACATTACTCCGAGACGGATAGTTATCGACTCGAATTTGTCATTACGATAATCTCGTATATTTTCACTTTTCCTATGGGGGGCGGCCATATTCTAAAAGTTGTTCACATGAATGTGTAGAATACCTCGTTTTAAGGAAAAGTCTACCATCTTGATACTCTCTATATACTCAAGTAATTTAAGTATCATATTTTTTTTTCTGTAGTGTAACTTGTAAGAATAAAGCAAAGGACATATATTTCAAAAGGCGATTGCGACTATGTATAGGATTTTATTTAAGTCTTTAATCATTAACACATAATTAATTATAAAATTTTATATGTGGTAGAGCTGATGCCACGATCGACTGTGGAAGTACCATCATCTTACTCGCAAACCCTCTGAAGTCATTCAGGGGAAAATAAGACGATAGCTCTCAAACAGGCACAACCAGGTGGCCCACTATGGCTGGAACCGACTGGTAGCGCGGCGTCACTGGTGCGAGGGTTACGGCACCGCGCTCATCAACCTGCTAGCCCAGCGTGTGTGAGTATAGACATACCTTCCAAGGGGACTACCAAGAGTGGCGTAAGATAGGCTATCGGGTGGATGATTCCTATAATTTGATGACGTACTTAATTGTTATTCTATAATATTGTTTCAACTGATTTTATTGAACATTATTTCAACAGCTGCTTTTTTGCTTTATAGGTTTTCATTTTATACAACTGAATTTATTATGTTTTATAAACATTAAAACAAAAACAGACATATAAGTATAAATTCACTGATCATAAGTACGATGAAACATTTCAAAACTATGATTCATTCTTTTTTGAAAATTTCAAATGTTGTAATAAAACGGCCGTTTCTTATTTTCTGCTCTATATGTATTTTGAAATACTTTCTTGCCATTGGCTGCGCGACAATTGTCTAAACCGTTTCAATTATCCATACAATTTATCAACTTTAATCTGCGCATGACTGTTGGCGCCGATGCACGCCAGGTTATGTCATACATAACACCACAAACACCCCGTACCACGGAACAATTTTGTGTTACATTATAAGGCGACGAATAACAATGTATGCCAACAACCGGATAGTCGTTGACCGCGACAAGTTTTTGATTCGGTCAGCTAATCTCTCGATCGGTCAACGGCGGTTACGTAGTAGAAGTTGACCTTGAAGCTTGAAGTTCGCCACCGACCGACAAAACACATTTAATTATTTATTATTTCGCTTTAATTCGTGCAAGGCCGGAGTTTTGAGAAGTCGTTTCATTATGATTTCCCTACAAAAAGGTCAAAAGATGAAAGAAACATTCACTAGCTATAAGACTATTTATTGATTCTGAACTCCTTAGTTTTACTTTAAATATGTTAACTGCAAATAGTTCTTAGAGAGAGGTAATATAAGCTAAATTACCTTAAGTTTAATCAGCCCCATCACTGATACTAACGCCTTCAGACTCAAATTTAATATGAGTCTTTTTTTCTGTGATCATTGTGATATTAATTTTGAAAAGATGAACTCACGGGGAATATTTCAGTATACCCATGTCATGATATTAAGGATCATTGAGGCAACAACTACACTGCAATCGTATAAATGAAATAATGCTCAACTATGTCTTGGTACAGATGCTAGTATGACAGGCTACCTGTTGGCAGTTCTTATTGCCGCGCCACACCCGCTAGAATCGTTTACAAATAGCTTGAACACCACGCGTCTGTACTACAAGTAAAAAAGTCAGTAGCTACACAGTCAATAACACATTCTGTACCTACTTTGAGTTCCATTGTACGTAATAAATAATAGTCGTAAACATAAGCAACAAATTGGCATACTCTTTTTTTCGCCAATATTGACGATTCGAAAACCGTTTCGAGGAATAGCTTTCCTGAACTTTTTTTGAAACGACTGAAATCCATGTATTACCGTAATTGAAATATATTATACCGGGTGTAAATAGAGTGCGACCATTAAATGAAACCACATACTCTACCGACCCTACTGAACCACTTTTCTCAAGAATCATACCCGCGGACAGCCTTAGTTTAGGAAATAATTGAGTTCCAAACAAAAATTCGTGAACCCTAATGCACTGACTGAGTTTAGAGAGAGCGTCGTCCGTTTCACGGAAACCGGACGTGAAAACGGACGACGCTCTCTCTAATCTATATTATAGGTTGAGTCTAATACCAGTATAATATAATATAGGTAGATTTTCATTTTAATCGCATCAGGAATGTGGTTAGTTTTAATTTTCTTTACTTGTTTAATAAAATAGCATAATTTTTAATGGTCCAATACTTACTACCTACATCTTTACAAGATTACATAAAAATAAATCTTTTTTTCTAAATAAAAATCTATCTTAAAACAGAACCTAGATTTCTGGATGTACAGGTTTAATTTACAACGTTTCTTTTCAAAATATATGATAATATTATAAACTTATTTTTCTTTTATAATTTTTTTTTAAGTATGAATGGGTACTTTACGTGAGCTTGTAATCCAATAACATTAGCAGGTTAGGCATAAAGAGTCTTGGAATCGGACGCGTATTCACAAAACCTAGTGTGGTGGCAGGTGCTTCAGAGTCAAGGCCGCGGAAGCTAGTGAGCTAGACAATGGCCTAGCGCAGTCATTTCGCAACGGTCTATTCCACTTCATCACCTGCTTCAGCGTTTTGTATACAATTTATATCCGGTTCCATTGCCTAGAAAATATAACGACGTTGAGTGAAAATTGTAGAAAAAACTGATAATGAATAATTTTTATAGCAAAATATTTCGTTTATCAAATTATTATACTAACGGAGCCGGCTGTTTATTTAAGCGTGGCCTTTTAACATTGATGTATATCAATATTCAATTTTACTGGTGGTAAGTGGAAGAAACTACGCATGCGAAACTACATCTTCGGCAATCTTCGTCCAAATGAGGAAGCGCGCGTGCGGCTGAGGTTTGTTGCTCAATTGACAGTTGTAATTGTAATACTTGTAAGAACTGGTAATTGTCTTTTAATTAAATGACAGTGTTAGAAGTGTCTTGACGGTGTAATTATAGTATTCTGATTTCCAGGTTGTCCCTGAAATGTTTCTTTTTTATAAAGTTCCGCGTACAAAAGGTGAAAAGAAACCACTGTCTTGTTATCTATTGCCCGTCATGTTACACCTTTACAAAATTTTAAACCGGTTCAAAATATAATAAAAATAGGGTTTAAAATTTTTAAATTGATAAAACAACTGTGTCGTTTCAATTAAAAACAAAAATAAAATAAGACGCTGTTTTTTTGACTTCAAATTAGACTAACATGTTATTTCTATTTTTCATACATTTTATTCGATTTTGTAAATAAGTCGATAAAAATGACTGATAATTTATAAAAAAAAAATTGTTTGGCGGTTTCATAAGAAAAAACTTACACAATTATCGTAAATTGTTTCACTCTAAGTAGAAAATAGCGAGGAGATTTTTTTCTAGATTTAAAGCAACGTCTTTCCAACAAATTCTTATAAAAGAATAAAATTATGTTTTTAGATCAGCATTTTGAAGGTTAAATGTATAGTAAACTTGTTTATACAAAATCATACATTGATATAATTTTATGCGACATTTTTTTCCGCCTAACTTAACTACTAAGGGCTAGGAACAACGAGTTATTTGGCTAGGAAACTAAAATGTTCGATGTTTTTGCCTTTTGAAAATACGCGTGAAAACAAAAATAAGCGCATTTTACACCTGGCTGAAAAGTATTTTAAGTGTTATTGTAAATTAAATCCCACTAAAACATACTTAAATGTGAAAAAGGGGCCGAGTTCAGTACAAAGGCAGTGCAGGATTGCCGGCTACGCCAATAAAAATTGAGATCTAATTGGGTGCCGAGGTTTATGCAGGCTCCTTCAGTCATAAGTAAAGTCAAGCATAAATTGGCTCAACATATTTTAATTATATAATAACAAAAAATCAAAAAAAATCAAAATATTTATTTTTGCAAAATAGATACATTAAGTATACTTTCTACAAGTCAAAGTTAATTTACACAATATAATATATCTTTAGAATATAAAAAAAATATATAATAATACGGGAAATAAAATATACACCTGCATTAATAAATGATAGTCGTAAGTTTTTAAATAAATAAATAAATAAAAAATAAATAAAATAGGGGAATCTAGGAATAAAAATATTATATATACATAATACAATGAAGAAATAATAAAAACGGGAAATACATACAAAAAATATTAAGGGTGGGCTACTAAAATGTAATAAAGTTATACACTTGCATAAAATATAGAAATATAGGAATAAAAATATTGTATATACATAATGCCTAACCATCCGCACCATTCGATTAGTATTGCTAAGAAGAAGGGCAAGAAACTTAGCAAACATGTGTTAGCATAACTGGTGTTAGAGAAGTGGCTATAAGATTAAAGAAGTGAACTGCGGAGTTTACTAAAAGAGTGATATCTGATAACATTATTTGCTACATCCTTATAATATTACCTTTATGAGTGAACCCTAAAAAAGAAAAAAAACAAAGCCACGAGTTGTTTTCAGCCTTGTAATTTAACGTTATTAAATTAATTGAATGTTTGAGCAATTGAAAGCTAGTGATTTCAAAATGTCATAGACAATTGCGGGGTTGGATTTTTTTTAATACACATTTTTCTAGGGTTGCTGCGAGCATGAAATAACAAAATATAAAATGTATGTTTTTTTAATGACTTGTTTCGGTATCTGGGCAAAATGCACTTATGAAATAAAATGTGTGAAATAAAATAAGTTTTTAGTATAAAATAGGGTTTTGTAGCAGAATTATTATTACGTCATTTAATGGATTTTAATTCTTGTGAATATCCAATATATTCATACCAACTTAAAAGCATGTTTAAAGTTGTGGACATTAACAATTAACGTAATGCACAAAACAACAACTTTGGCTGAAAATACTAATTTAAATTATGGTCGTGGAATGCCATAAATTACATTTTATTAATACTTTTTATTAAATATATAGAAAAACAATCATAAATTGTGCATTTTGCACCAAGATCGAAACGGATAAACGGACGGGGCACTATGCCTAAAAGTTTTATATAACTTAAGTAAGGGTCTTCAAGTCTTGGGGAAATCGTGAGAATCTTTCGACGTTTTTAAATAAATACTGTGAAGAGTTTTAAGAATTTATTATTTCTTTTACAGACTAAAATAAACAGGGATGTGAAACGACTCGCTTTAAGGGCATACAAGGGGATACTTCAAAAGAAAATAAAACGCTTCAAGTACTTCGTGTCCTCTAGAATATATTTATTCCGTACCTGAACGTCACAAAACGGGAACCCTATCTAGAAACGTAAAGCACATATCTATTAAGGTATGTTATTAATTATCGCGAGTAAGACCCCAATACAAAGTTAATAACCCTATCTAAGCCTCGGCTGTCCATCCGTCTGTCACAGGGGTCTAAGACTAGCCAGTTGAAATCTTTACACAATACGTTATACTATGACCCCTATTACGTCAATAATAAAAAAATATACCCAAGGGAAACCCCCATACAAAAAACTTCAAAAAAGCAGGTATAATTTTTTAATGTTCATTTGTTTTCAGCTCTATCTTAAAGAAGGTCATACAAATCTTAAATTTGGTCTGATTGTTGTACAGACTTTAGAATAAAACAACAAATAATACAATTTAGGGTTATATATTTAGAGGGTGCTGAATTGTTTGTTAGGCGATGCCATTATGGCGCCTCGTTGTCGCCTTGATGTTGCTAGGCATCTTTTTTTTTTTGGCAATTATATCGATACAGGTTACCAAACTAAACTGTGAATGACAGTCTCTACTTTAGTAACCCGAAAATCAAACCACCCGAAATAGTTAATGCACATAAATTGTTGTTATTTACCGAAATGTTTTAGGTTTCCGTACCCATACACTGAAGTAGTACGGAATCCTTTCTTAAAAGTGGTATTATAGCCAATTTATAGTTCAGTGTTCTTTTTATAAGTTATCAATAACGTTGAATTAAAAATCTCAGATCCAAGTGGGAAGTGATTTGCTTTTAATGGTACCTCGTAAACTATTCCTGTCGAAGATTCGTAGCTTAAAAATATATGAAACAAAACTTTAGAACCAATAAATTGCTCCTAATCGGCATATTCTGTTTGTGCCTTGTATATTGGCTTCAATGGAACCGGAAATGATACTGAAGCCTCACTCCAAACGCCTGCGAGTTAACTATTCATGAGTCATGTGACATTGAAAACGCAGAAACAAACGGATTCGGGGTGAATTCAGGGCGCTAGAGGGCGCGTCCATCGATCCCTCTAGAAATGGGGTCGCACCCCCTCCCCCCCTACAGCTCGCGACCTTGAAACGAAGATGCACGAACAACTTGAAACCAATTCATTCATTCTATTCGGTCGCCCACGCGGCCTGTTCTTTTATTTCTTTCGGACCCTAATGATATGCATACTCAGGTTTTCGCGTACCTAAGAAAATCGTTTCAAGAGTACGATAATTAATTTAAGATAGATTGTTGAGGTTGTTTTGTTTTATACAGGGAGTTATTTTAATTTCGTATGTTAGGCTTCCGATAGCACTTGAAGTTTTTGATTTCGGAAGTTTAGTAAATTCATTTTGCGCATGGAAGAAAACACTTGCATGACGATAATTACTGATGAAAATATACTATTTTCCTTGCGACAAACGCGACTAGAACGTGATATAATATGAGAATGAAAGAGGTTTCCGCGGGTAATTTAATATACTCGTAACTGCGCGATAACATACAAGGACAATCTTATAATAATAGTTACGGTGTGAAACTGTGAATCCATCTATCAGCCTGGTTCGTCCACTGCTGGACGTAGACCTTTCCAAGATTTCACCACTCTTGACGGTCCTCTTGGAAGAAATGCCCTTACTGACACACGCCAGGGAAGCAAGTTTGAGAGCGCGGTGCCAAATCCCTTGCACCATGAAAAAAAAAACAAACATTAGGATGGATATACCGCCATCTATCGTTCCCACGCATGGTGGGCCACTTGGTTGTGCCTGTTTAAGAGTCTTCCTCTTTCTCTGAGGAGAATGATTTTGGGGGTGTTTGCAAGTAAGATAGCTTACCTCCACAGTTGGACCCGGCATCAGCACTACCACCTCACCACAAATTGTGAATATAAAATCTTTATTCCCACATTTATTTGCAAGAATCTTAAAACGTTTTATGACGTAAAAACCCAAAAAATACGCTTACACGTTTGTTTAAATAAAATTTTAGAACCTTCAAGTTACCACCATTCAAATGATAACTCATACATATTTGTGTGTTGCACCTTTCTACGGGTACTTATCCTATTTTATGGAAAATTAATATTTTAGTGACATTGCCCCTGCCCTGCGATTATTGTATTCTTAAAAGTTCTCAAATCATCGTCGTCGGGTGTTAAATGAAAATTTATAAAAATGATGAAAAAATAGCAGCGGTTTTTGTTAGAGATACTGCCATAAATTATTTAAGGGGATACCTATTATGCCACCGAGCTACCACTTTAGCTCACCACTCTAGCTCAATGGCGACCATAGATAAAATAATAATCTATCACTAATGGCGGCAGGGCACTCGTCAAAGCGGTCAATTAAAAAAAAAAAAAAAATATTCATGTGAAACAAGCATTAACTTATCATAAATAATAACAAATAATGAACGATTAAAAAACGTAATAATCTATAACCAGATATCAAATTATCCTTCATTAAAGAAAGTCGTACAAGTTCTGAACATGCACTCCAATACGAGATGTGAACATAGAAGGTCCTATAGTACTTAAATAGTGGATATATCCACTTCAAAATAACAAATTAAGAAATTCAAGTACAGTTCACAGATATTTTAACAAAATAACAAACCGAACTACACTCTCTTTTTTGTAGTTTTCAGTAACAAACAGCTTCGTAAAAACAACAACATCTTGCATCAGCCTTACCCTTGTTCCAAATCGAAAAGATATTATCTTTTTTGTACGAAAATTTTGGAAAGAATATTCGCATTTGTAAGCGAAAAGAAAGAGATGTTGATAAACCAAATACGGATCAAACAATTAAAACCAATCAGGTTCATTATAAATGAAATTATTTATGACGATTGTTTGTTAGAAAATTTTGTTGGAGGAAGACCGTTATGACGAGAGAACATGAGAGTTGCTGAGAAAATCATAAGAAAATTCTCGACTTCATTACGTGCTGCCACCAGAATAAAAAATATCGGTAGCCTTCGAACTATACATACGAGGATATATTACTCTACAATGGAAAGCAATTATATAACGTTTCTAAAGGAAATTCTTGAAAATAGTCTGTTTGTCAGGAGAGAATTTCTAGTAATTTGTTAAACTTCTGTAACATTCTTTTAATTCTTCACTAGAAATTTGTGTGGGTAGTTCTATATAACTATGGATAATACCGGGTGCAGATTATTTTAACATAAATATTAGATACACAGTAAGTCATTTTCTATGGTTTCTTTTGTTTTTGGTCTTACGTAATATCAGTAAAGTAGCAGTCAGGCCTTTTTGTCAGTCTATCAAAAGTTTTTAGTTTTAAAATTAATAGAACAGAAAGCTAAAACGTATTCGTAAGAGTTCTTTAAGGATTTTTTTTAACAAGATATCTAAGCAAGGAGATAAGGCAAAACCATAATTATATAATGTTGATACTTTTAACGATTTGTTTCGAATAATCATCGTTTACAATCTAATGTGTTTAGATATATCAAATTAAATGCCGGACTCGCTCGTGACCAGACTTTTTTTTTCATGGTAGGCTATACAAAGTCATTTAAAAATTACACTGTCTTACCCCTAAAGCTTAAACATAAATATCCTCTCCCTCCCACACATACCATGCGTGTCTACATCACTAACTCTCATACACTCTTTCTTTTCTGAAATCTATCGTATTATTATTTGTAATTTATTGGTGGCAGAGCTGGTGGTAGAGCTGTGGCCGGGCTCCTGAAAAGTTATTCGGGGGAGAATAAGAGGACAGCTCACAAACAGGCAAAACCAGGGGGCTCACCATGCTTGGGACCGATTGATGGCGAGCTGGTAGTAGTTGTTGCCAGGCTCGACTGTGTAGGTACCACCATCTTACTCGCAAACCCCCCGAAGAGAATAAGAGGACAGCTCTCAAACAGGCAAAACCAGGGGGCTCACCATGCTTGGGACCGATTGATGGCGAGCTGGTAGTAGTTGTTGCCAGGCTCGACTGTGGAGGTACCACCATCTTACTCGCAAACCCCCCGAAGAGAATAAGAGGACAGCTCACCATTGCCTGGGGCCGATTGGTGGCGGTGTATCCATCCCAAATTGCTGGGCCTTACAAAAAAACAGACTGGTGACGGACAGTGGCGTCACTGGAGGGTTTCGGCACCGAGCTCACCCATCCACCTGCCCAGCACGTGTGAGTATGGGCATTTCTTCCAGGAGGACCGCGAGGAGTGGCTTAATCTTGGAAAGGCCTATGCCCAGCAGTTGACGAAACCGGCTGATAGATAGATGGATTCTTTGAAAAAAATATAAAGAAGTTTGATTTTTATAAATAGCTTATATTGCCCTAAAACACTAGTTCTTGAAACAAAGTTTTAACTACCCTAAGAACCATTTGATCGAATATTTAACTTTATAATTTACTAGCTTTTGCCCGCGGCTCCGCCCACGTGTTATTCTGTTTAACGACATGCTTTTTTCCAAGATAAAAAGCAGCCTATGTGTTAAGTTAGGGTATAAGCTATATCCATTCTAAATTTCATCCAAATCCGTCTAGCCGTTTCAACGTGAAAGAGTAACAAACATACACACACACACACACAAACTTTCGCATTTATAATATTAGTGTGAAGTGTGATAGTTGGTAATTTATATGAATAACTTTTATGTTATGATTCTTATGATTAAATATAAACAAAATAAAAGTAATGTTGGTAAATAAAGTAAAAGTAAGCAATAAATGCAATAAATGCAGAGTCTTTCCTATCTACTATCTGCAGACTGCATATATTTGCACTGTAGTGACCTTAGGAAAATTCTATTATGTACCTATGTACATATACAAGTGCGTTTCGCTATGTCTAGTCATGTTCATTACATAACATGACGACTTTGTTTATGTTGTAGCTAACTTATATTGTTGGATAATTAGGTAAGGTTAGTATTTAATACTTTTTTTACAGCCACGTAACTCTTGATGGTAATAAACTAATAACTTACATATTTTTCCTTATAACAGGGTGCCCATTCAGATTAACAACTTTGACTATGGTACCACACATGACATCGTAAAAGAATCTGCTGCACTGTTTTATACTATTTGGTCCTCTTCCTTTTTACCCGATGCACAGTTCGAATCGTCTCTTTTCTTCATTGTAAAATTAAATTTGTTGAGCGGGATGCGATAAGTGCGAGTTCTAAAGCAAGCTATTAATTCTTAAGGTGATATGTGATTTTTTCAACGGTCACTGTTACTCCATGCGGAACGACCCGCAGTGCGAGAGGGACGGATTCCGGAAAAAATAGCAAAATGTCGGTTTTAAATTAATATAAAATTAACAAAAAAAGTTATCAAAATTTCACATTCACGAAATTTAGATATTGTTAAAATCTATCTAATAAAACATCGTCTAGGTCTATAGGTATATGTCATTCCTATTTCGCATACTATGAAAAAAAGTGTAGAAGCAGACCTCATTTCAATATTTACTTCTATCGAGCGAAAGTTCTGCAATCGCGTTTCTGTATTCAAGAAAACTAGAAAAAGGTACCGATATTTATATATTTCGGCCCACTATGGGGCCGGCATCAGTCGAAATGTGGGCCGAAATATATTTCGAAAATTAATATTTTTTTATTATTAATACAAGTTAAAGGAAACTAAAGGCTTTATATAGCTAAATTATATATATTTATTTCAAGTTAATTCGCAAAAGCGACGATATTTATATACTAATTTATTAAATTTATTAAAT